>CM065809.1:141904857-143154857 GCA_033398695.1 Orobanche coerulescens | reverse complement strand
GAGGCATTGGAAAGTGGTCTTTCGGACAAGCCGCGTTGAGGTCGGTGAAATCGATGTATAATCTACAGGAGTTTCTCGCCTTTTTGACGAGCACCGCATTGTCTACCCATTGTGGCTCGTCGGTAGCTACCCCGATCAGTTTATTTTCAAGCAGCTTTTGACTTCTGCGTCGAGCGCAGCATATTTCTCTGGACCGAAATTCCTATGTTTCTGGTGAACAGGCTTCCTCGCCGGGTCGATCTTCAGATAGTGGCAAGCATGTTCAGGACTGATGCCGACCATATCTTGATGCGACCAGGCAAAGACTCCAATGTTCTTTCGTAGTAAACTGATCAGATCGTCTTTTAACTCGGGATCGATGCTTGAGCCGATCTGCACTTCTCACTCCGGGCGAGCCGGATCGATTGTTATACTCTCCATCTCTTCGGTTGGAACGGTCGCTTCTCGTTTGGAGCGATCGCCGGACTCGATCCTTGGATCAACATCGAGGCTTGGCTCGAAGCCGATCCTCGGTTTGATGTCGTCCGACGATCGATGTGAGATGTCGTCCTCTGAATCGGGCTGGTATGAGGTGCTTGGCTTGTCGATCTCCATCGGTCGGTTGTCGATCGTCCCAGTGTCACAAACAGGACAAGAAATGTTTAAAGGAAAAGTTACGACACAGGAGTAATTCAAACATTTCGTTGCCATTAGATGGTCTCCTTTTACAGTACCGACTGTCCCATCGGTAGTGGGGAATTTGATACAGTAAAAGAAAGAAGAGGCGACCGCCTCAAAGGTTTCTAGAAAGGGGCGACCTAGGAACCCATTATAGATGCTGGGCATGTCTACGATTACAAAATTTAGATTCCTAGTGATCTTAACCTTAGGATCATAATGGCAGACTAGCTCAACGGAGAGCTTGATCCTTCCATAGGCTTTGACCGTGTTGTCGCCGAACCCTTGAAGCACGGTTTCGAACGTCTTGATGAATTTGGTTAGGTTGCCGAGCTGGTGCAGAGCAAATTTGAATATGATGTTGCAAAAGCTCCCGTTATCAACCAGCATGTGTTCGACCGTTCTCCCAAGGATACAGACAGAGATCACCAAGGCATCCTCCTTGTGACACTGCACTCCCTCCCTATCCTTGTTGGAGAAGGAGATGAGCACATTTATGGATATGGTTGGTTCCGGGGGCACCACGACATGGATTCCGGTGAACGCCCTCAGCTCGGCCTTCCGCTTTCTATTTGACATGGTGGAAACCGGGGAAAGACCCCCGAGATTTCCACCTCCTGACTGAAGCATGTTGATCCGACCGTCGGGGTTGATCGGAGGGATCGACTCATCTGAGTACTCCGGCTCGTTCTGCTCGATCCTGGTGACCGGATTGGGAGGGTGACGGTCATCGTTCTGTCGACGATAGTGTCCCCCGGTCCTTTCCGCCCGGGGCTCCGGCTTAGTTACCGAATTGTCCAGTTTGCCATCCTCGAACAATCTTCAGAGTTGTCTGAGGAGGTCGCGGCATTGGCTGGTGTTGTGGCCGGGACTTTTGTGGTAGGCACAAAATGTACTGCGGTCCAGGTGACCGTTGTCCCTCATCAGCTTTGGCTTGCTCAGCCATTCGCGCCCCTTGATGGCGTTGAAGATATGAGCCGAAGATAGATTGAGGTTGCGGAGGAGGTGGACTTCCACGTCCTCGAAGGCCTTGAACTCACCGGGTGGCTTTGCGACCGCCTTTCTGGGCTTGGCGATCGCCTTTTTTGGGATGGGAGATGGTGCCTTCCTCTCCCCATTTGCCCCCTCGCCTAGGCGAAGGGTGAGCAACCTCTGCCTGGCCAGAAAATCGGCGGCCTTGGCGCGGAAGATCGTGTAAGCCGGGGAGATGTCCTTCGTGAGGTGCCTAAACATGGGTGAATGGCCATCGAATCCCCCCATGACTGAGTAAAGGGCGAGCTCGTCGCTTATGGGCTCGCCGGTGAGGACTATTTCATCCACACGGTCGATGTAGTCTTCATCGGACTCGTCTTTCCCCTGCCTGATTTTCATCATGCGGTAGGGACCTTCTAGCCGAGCGACCTTGGCGGCGAAGTACGATGTGAAGTCGCTCGCTAGCTTCTCAAAACAGTTAATTGAGCACGGTGGCAATGAGATGTACCACCTATGGACGAGATTGCCCAATGTTAAAGGGAACATTCGGCATCTCGTTGTGTCCGACGCCCCGCATACGGTCATGTAGATCCGGAACCTGCTTAAATGAGTCTCGGGGTCCGATCTCCCCTCATACAAAGGTGTTTGAGGAGGAGCGACCTTTGGTTGCACGGGGGCAAGCTCGATCTGGACCGCGAGCGGCTCACTTGGTCTGGCGACCTTTCTCTTGGCGCATGCCTCAGTTTTTAAGAGCGCTTTCATATCGTCGAGCTGGCGCTGCATAGCGGCCATTGCCGTAGCCTGGCTGCTCACGGTTTGGCTCTCGGAATGAGAGCCAAGGCGATCATGTACCGACCTCCTGGCTCCGTCGTAGGCGACTAGGTCTCTGCCGCCGATCTCAACTTTTTGGCGAATGGGAGCCAGATGGCTGGTTTGTTTTCTGGGAGTCGGGTATGCCTAACTCCTGGTGAAGGATTTGGACTCCGACATCTCATGGCTGGGGCCAGAATGACCAGGCTGCCATGAAGGATCGCTTCCTAGGCGGTTGAAGACGGAACTGTCCCGCCTTGCGAGCGCCTTTTCTTGCGATTCGGGGCTTTTTGTCGATAGCTCGACGTATAACCCCTTGATCTTTCGTTTGCCTGCGCGGCGGATGGCTGATGGGGTAATAGTGGGCGCGTCGCATGCTCTCCGTCGCTCCCTTAGGATGGCCATGGCCTCCTTGATCTGTTTCGTGGTTTGGAATTGATCGAGTGAGAGGCTGGCGCCGTCCCTCGGGGGCGGGAGTGAGAGTCTGGCGTCGCCGCGGCTGTCTTCCGCCGTAGGTTGGGACTCGGTTTGGGCCGGAATAAGACGTCCGGCGGACCGTAGGGTAGCTCTCTTCGAGGTGGTGCCAGACATCATTATCTTGAAGGTTTTTCTTTGAAGAACAGTGAGTGTTTCTTCAAGTATATGTTCTGGAGAACAATGGTGTTCTTCGAAACGGTCGGAGAGAAAATAAAGGTTGAACCCCCTTTCTTCTAGGGCCAATTGTTGTTACCCACAATATTCTTCGGAATGGTTTGCTGGATATGGCTATGAGTGAGTAACAAAAAAAATGCGAGAACACGTCCGAGGGAAAGTAAATAACACCAGATTTGCGGGGGTTGTTAGTCCCGGGCTTGAATGCTCTCGCGAGATATTATTAATACGAATACTGCTTTGGAGTACAAATATTAATGTTAGAGTACAACTACAATGAGTGTAATGACCCTAGTTATCTAGCTCTTGAGTGCTGATGATTGCCGGAAGAACCAGAGTAAATGCTCTGTGAGTTCTTATAACAAAGATGAAATGCTGTGTAGATTTCTGTGTAGGATTCGACTGGTCGACCTACTGTATTTTTCGTGTTCGAATAACTGTTGTAAGTCTGATTTTTCGATCCCTTTCCCAAATGCTGGAGGTCTCCTATTTATAAAAGAGGAGGCAGTTGGGATGCCTCGATCCTAAGCGGGTGATCGCCTCTCCCGTATTATAATAAGCGGGCGATCGCCTCTCCTGTATTATAATAAGTGGGCGATCGTCTCAGCACGTGGGCTGGTTTCCTTAAAGTCCGCAGCTACTGCTGGCAGCCAGATGTGCGACCCAATGAGTAGACGACACGCGTCCATGTCGCTATCTTGGGAGGTCCCACCTAGGACCTTTCGGCGGGTCTATCGGTAGGTGAGGCTGTCCTTGTCACCGACAACTGCTGATGGGCTGGAATCAAGCCTTTTCCTGCGGCGTCTTTTGCGGATCTGCACGTGGGTCTTCATCCCGAGATTCAGTCTTCGTAGATTTTGATGGATGTTGGTTTTACACGTGGCATAGGACGGTCGTCCTCGGTCGGGCACTAGAGTCGATCGCTAGGTGCCAAGAGACGATCGCCCTGGACGTCGATTGCTAGGCACTTGAACATGATCTGGCAACTTCGGTTGGCAAGTCTGCCTTGGTTTATTTGATGCTGACTTGGTCGCTCGGCCCAGGAGGAAAAATAAGCGCCAGGTATTAGGCGCTGAACATGGTGAGCCGCGGCACAGATAAAGTGAGACGCGACCCACGGGGCGGTTTTGATTGTGTTGGCCGTGATTTTGGGCCGTTTTTGGAGCAGTTTTCGACCCAATCCCCGGACGCGTTTTGGAGGCTGATGATAGTTATAAATAAGGGTTTAAGGTCTGAAAAAAGGATATCATTGAATCATCGAGGGATCGATCATTATCAAGAAGAAGAAACACCAAGAGCAGAGAGCGGAAGCCAAAAGAACGGAGGAATCCGAGTTCTTCATCTGCGTTTGATCTTTATGCTTTCATTAATTATTTCTGTATTTTTATTCTTTAGCATGTGAGGCTAAAACCCTGTGCCGCACAACATTAACATCATTAGTCCTTGTGGGGATTGCCTCAACTCACTTGGACACATAATCGACTGCTAAAAGAATATACTCAAAATTTCCAAATTTAGTGAATGGTCCCATGAAATCAATTCCCCATACATCAAAATTTTCTACGACCAAATTGAGCGTGAGGGGCATCTCATTTCTTTTTCCGATATTACCAGTTCTTTGACACCTATCGCACTGAACACAAAAATGATGTGCGTCTTTAAATAAGGATGGCCAATACAAACCAGATTGGAGAATTTTGTTAGCGGTCTTTCGTCCGCCAAAATGTCCTCCGCAATGAAGTTCATGGCAAAAGGTTAGTACACTTTGTTGCTCATATTCTGGGACACATCGCCTTATGATTTCATCTTTGCATAATTGAAAAAGGTATGATTCGTCCCAAAAGTAATTTTTGCATGATGATAAAAACCTTTTCTTTTCTTGGTAAGAAATGTTAGGTGGGAGCATTTCACAAACCAAATAATTCACAATATCAGTAAACCAAGGTGCCAAATTTTTTTAAATAAATTTTCATGTGGAAAAGAGTCCACAATTTGTTCATGTTTGTTTATGGTTTCTTCTGTTATTTTTAAACGAGACAAATGGCCTGTGACCACATTTTCACTTCCCTTTCGGTCCTTTATTTCCACATTAAATTCTTGAAGTATTAAAATCCACCGAATCAATCGAGTTCACTTGTTGCTTTGTCAACAGATGTCATAAAGCTGCATGATCTGAATGTACAATCACTTTAGATCCTACAATATAAGATCCAAATGTATCCAGTGAAAAAACCATAACTAATAATTCTTTCTCGGTTGTTGTATAATTAACCTGTGCATCATTCAATGTTAGACTAGTGTAATAAACCACACGGAGCATTTTATCAATTCGTTGGCCTAAAACTGCACCAACAGCTCGGTCAGATGCATCGCACATAATTTCAAAAGGTAAATACCAATAAGGGGCAATTACGATTGGTGCCTTGGTTAGTTTCTCTTTCAAAGTTTGAAAAGCGTCGAGACAAGCATCATCGAAAATGAAGGAACATCTTCGGTAAGCAAAGTGCATAAAGATTTACTTATTTTTGAAAAAAACTTTAATAAACCATCTATAAAAACCGACATGTCCTAAAAAAACTCCTGATTACCTTTACATTATTTGGTGATGGTAATTTTTGAATAACATCAATTTTTGCTTTGTCGACTTCAATTCCACGATTTGACACCACGTGACCTAGCACAATACCACTTTCTGTCATAAAATGACTTTTTTCCCAACTGAGAGTTAAATGACATTCAATACAACGTTCAAGTACTTTGGTCAATTTATTTAAACAATCATCAAAAGATGATCCAAATACTGAAAAGTCATCCATAAATATCTCAATAAAATCGCCGATCATATCCGAGAAAATCGACAACATGCACCTTTGAAAAGTTCCTGGAGCATTGCATAATCCAAAGGGCATTCTTCGACAAGCAAAAGTTCCAAAAGGGCATGTGAATATGGTCTTCGATTGGTCCTCAGGTGCAATTGCCACTTGGTAATACCCTGAAAGTGTTATGAGTGTGCCCTCGAATGCCACTCAGAGGATGTTGAGTGAGAGCATTGTACTTGTTATTATGTAATTCATTATCATAAGGCAAATGGATGTTTCATTATTTACTGGTAGTTACTGGCATTCCTAACTCGTAAATATATATATAGAAACTAGTCCGTGTATTTGAGAGCAAAACATTCCACTCCTTATCGGATAAGGGGGTCGGCACTGAAAGGTTTATAGCTCAAATACTTAATCGTTCGCAAGTCAATGAAACTTGACTGGGCGTTAAGTTTATGTGAAGACTTGTATGACGTGTTCTTTGACATGGAGAGTGCATGTCGAACACTAATGGTTAATGGGAGCACACATTATAGGTATGCTAATTAGATTAGTATACTCGAACCGACTCACCCTCGATTCGTCACACGGACTTCACTCCGAGACAGTCAATGACGGAATGGAAAGGTTGTGATAGGTATTCACGAACCTTAGACTTGAGGATTTAGTAGGGATGTGCTTGTGACGTCAAGATTTTCATTAGAGTAGTTCGACCCTGTAAACCGGAAGGCGGGGGTCAACCTCGACGTGCACCTTGATGGGCAAGTAGCAGGTCCTACTGAATACCAAGATAAAATTCTTTCTCCTGTTAGTGAACGGGTTATATGTCCTATGCGGTTATTGGCAGATGAGATCATAAGTATTTGGTCAAAGCATTGGAGCTAGTTGTATTAGATACACGAGAGCTCGATGATCTCGATTTGCATTAACTCATGCATAGCGTCAAGTACAGATAGAGTTTGACTGACCGTGACCCTATAACTTGATCGGGACATTTGAAAGAAGGGTTTATATGTATACTGGTATTCACGACAGAATGGTTCTTGAATGATCCCAATCATTCGTTCTCAGCTGGGGTACAGTGTATGCCGCCAGGTTGGCTAGGTTGTGCTATTACTCTTTGGTTCCTCTCATTGCTGACTGAGACGGACCTACCGAGTCGCACAATAGGATTGTCGAACGAATGAATCGAGCTTGTTCTCTCATTATGAATATTATATATTGGATATCTAATTTGGGACATTTGATGTCTAAATTGATTTATTAGATAAATTAATTTACGGCCTAAGGAATTAAATAAATTACTGGGTGATTAATTTAATTCATGTATATAATTATTTCTTGGATAAATTAATTATGTTATAATATATTTGATATGATTAATTAATTAATATAAATACATCGGAACGGGATTGGAGTTTATCTGTTTGGACTCACGGGAGTCCGAAACGAACCGAACTCGTCCGTTTTTTTTTCATCTTGGCCGCCCCCCCTTTTTCACCTAACTTCATCTTGTCTTTTTGTTTTCATTTTTAAATGATAGACAAGGACTTGTGGGGCAATGGTTCATGTGACATGAGTTATCACATGTGGGTGGAAATTGAATAAAGATGAGATGACTTCAATCCTCTCCAACCCCATTCATTTCATACGGTTGAGAGAGAGAGAGAAAGAGCAAAGAGTTCCTTTTCCATAGTCTTCATCATCTTCATATCACTTCTTGGTTGTTCTTGGAGAAAATCAAGAGATTCATAGAGAGATAATGAGTTATACACTTAGAGTGCTATAATCACAATCAAAGTATCATCATCCTAGCTCTAGCCGTATCCTCGGAGGATAGCAAGGTGATCATCGTTTCGTTCGTTTCTCTGGCGCGTGGCAAGTAGAGACGCGGTGCTTTCGGCGTTGGATCATCCAAGAGCTTGGAACGGATTGGATCGTAGGGAAAGCAATCTAAAGCTTGGGGAATAGCTCAAGAAAAGGACACCATTTAATCAACGGCTACAAGAGTATGTTTCTCGTATCTTTTGTGTATCGTATTATATTCATATATACGTAGCTCGATCGATCCTCATAGGATTCAGATCGAATTAATTTTCGTTTGACCGCTTCCGTTGGGTCTTCATTTTAGGCACCGAATCCCAACAGTGGTATCAGATAGTAGGTCTTGCGATCGTATATACGATATGGTGAATGATTTGGAATCATTTATAGTCATAATCGTGGTGTATGTTTTTCGTTCGTTGTAGTTGTATTTTTCGTAAGTTTATGTCTAAATATAAATCTTTAATTTCTGGGAAATATGATTTATATTGTAGATATGAAAGTCGGAAAATATTGATATTGGATATCCGATCGAAAATCTAGCCCTGAATCGTCGTTGGACGACTTTTCGGACGAAGGGCACGAAACTACCGGGCTGACCCGACCGTGTCAGCTGACACGGTCCGTGCCAGCAGGCCAGTCTCGGAAGACTATCGGGGTAACCCAACCGTGCCATTCGGCACGGGCCGTGTCTGGCCGACAGACTGTCGAGGATGACCCGACCGTGCCATTCGGCACGGGACGTGTCTGGCCGGCAGACTGCCGGGACAACTCGACCGTGCCAATCGGCACGGGCCGTGTCCGGCAGGGAGTTTCGCCCCGGCTCGATTTTTTCATGTATTCTGAAAATTAATCTCCCGCATATTAAATTGGATTTAATATGATTAAAATGATTTATGGTATTTCATTTTATAAGGGAAATTTGATTAATTGAAATATTTGTGGGTGACCGAATACTTTGAACGTTTTTCATATTACCCGTTGTGTGAATTGATTGGATCGATTCTAATTGTTGTTTATATGTTGATTGGATCAATGTATCTCTACGCTTTCCGTTTATATAGTATTTATTGGATGAATGCTTTTGAATGGGTATGTGGTTCATGGACTTAGTTTTGAATCGTTCGATCTATTCGATTGGGTTGTAATGGCCGTTTTGAGCCTATTTATTTTACTAGAAATATTTATATCTAGGATGCAATTTTTCAATATAAAATTTATATGTAATGACGAAGACCAGAGGAAGATCCTTTTCGAGAAATCGAAGATTCAAGACGAAGACTTGTAATTAGATTACGGAGTTTTTGTTTTCTAGGAACGGTCCATGAACCACATGTTGGTAGCAACTAGGTTGTGAATGGTTATTCATATTGTATGAATGCTACAAACGCGCTTAAATGAATTAATGTGCAAAGTGTAACATTAATCGCGAAAATTCTCCCACAAGAAATTATTAAGTTTATACGGTTTCAAGGTTTTCCTTACCTCCATCGAGCTTTCGGGAAATTGAAGTCTAAACCGGACGGGCTATGCTTCCGAGTTATTGGGGTAGTCGTTCGGGGAGGATGGATAAATTATCGGGAGCGCATTGGATGCCTTCGGTTGGAGCAAATTTTATCCCTAGAAACCTGATAGGTTGCCGAATAAGATTGAATTATGAAATTGATTTGCGTCGATGGTATAAACTTAACTTGTTCACGAACCATAGAAACCGTATAGGTTGAGGGGAGTGAACAAGGGGAAAAAGAAGATCGTATCATCCATTAGATGGGTTGGTGTTGGACGCCACTTTATGAAAATTAATAGACTAGAAACCTGTTCGGTTGCCCTCTATTAAGATTTATAAAGAACACGATCACCACTATAAAGTAGTGCGAACGATACTTCCGGTTTTCACATGGGAGTGTGTTATTCCGATAAAAATAGTGGGATGTGGGTAACAAGAATAGAAAAGATCTTAATTGTAAACTCAGATCATAATCAAACGAGTCACTAATTAATCTGTTATACTTGATGTAGACATAACTCTCAATATGACTATGAACCCACTCGCAATTCTACTTGAAAAGAACACCTTGAACGGACCTAACTTTGTGGACTGGCTCCGCAATCTGATGATAGTCCTAAATATAGAGGCACTGGGATATGTCTTGGAGACGGACATTCCGACGCCTCCAGCGCGGACAAGAGCCAATCAGGAAGAGATTGAAAACCACTAAAAGTGGGTTAAGGATGACGTGAAAGTCCGTGCTTATATGATGGATTCCATGTCTAATGAGCTTCAGAGAGCTCATGAGAAAATGACTTCTGCTAGGCAGATTTTATCTCACTTAACCGAGCTTTATGGTGAGGACAGCAGAACTGTTAGATATGAGATATCCAAGCAACTGTTCGATGCAAGGATGAAGGAAGGTGAGAAAGTTGGGGATCACATCCTCAAAATAATATCTATGATCGAGAGATTGGATGCTCTTGATTTGAAGATGGATACTTCTCTTCAAACCGATCTCATTCTACAGTCTCTCGCTGATTCCTTCTCACAGTTTGTTATGAACTTCAACTGCAATGAGATTGTGTGTAACTTAGATGGGCTAATGAACAAACGAGTGATCGCTCCGTCTAAGATGAAGACTCTGCGGATGAAGGAGTCCGCCCTTTTGATTTCTTCTGGATCTCGGATGTCCAAGAATAAGAAGAAAAAGACCAAGAAGCAGACGGGACCACAAGTCAAGGACTTCAAGGGTAAGCGCAAAGCCCCGATGGTTCCAAAGAACAAGAAGAAGAAGGACGCTTGTCTCAAGTGCGGTGAGCTGGGCCACTGGGCTAGAGACTGTCCCATTCTTCATGGCACTTCAGGTACAGAACTTTTAGTTTTGGAAACAAATTGTTCTGCTACAGTATTTTCTACTTCCTGGATACTGGATTCTGGTGCTAGTTCTCATATTTGTATCGTGAATCATGATCTGGAACAAAGTAGGAAGCTTGGAGCTGGAGAAGTAATGATCACTGTCGGAAGCGGGCATAGTGTCGAGGCAACCGACATAGGATCACTTCTTTTGGGTTTAGAATCCGGTTTTGTTTTGACTTTAGAAGATGTACTTGTTTTGACCAAAGGGCATAAAAACATTGTATCCATTCCGGTCATGGACCGAAAAGGCTTTTCATTTTTCATTGGTGATGGTTCCTGCAAAATTTATTTAAGAAATAAATAGTAGGTACTGCTACATTGTTAAATGGATTGTATCATCTTAACCTCAGCAACAAAGTAGTTGTGAATACTATGACTAGAAAACGTGGTAGGGATGAAACCAATCAAGTTTTGAAATGGCATCTTAGACTTGGTCATGTTGGTCAGACCAAGGTTTACAAAATGGAAAAAGATGGACTTATGGGTCCATTGGGATCGGATCCCTTTCCTACTTGTGAATCTTGCCTTAAAAGGCAAAATGACTAAGTCCCCCTTCACAGGGACTTTTGACAGAGCCGCTGATAAACTGGGATTAATCCATCCTGACGTATGTGGTGCTTTGGAAGCACCACGTGACGAATATCAATATTTCATTACGTTTACAGATGATCATACTAGGTATGGTTATGTATACTTAATGAAACATAAATCCGAGGCTTTTGAGAAATTCCAGGAATTTAAGGCCCTAGTCGAGAAACAAACTGGAAATCATATCAATGCACTTCGGTCGGACCGAGGTGGCGAGTATATGAGTACGGAGTTTGACGAGTTCCTTAAGGAACATGGAATAGTATCACAACTAACACCTCCAGGTACTCCTCAGTTAAATGGTGTGTCAGAAAGAAGGAACCGGACCTTGTTGAACATGGTCCGTTCCATGCTAGGCTATACTGACCTACCAATTTACTTGTGGGGGTATGCACTCATGACTGCCGCTTATATATTGAACAAATGTCCTTCCAAATCCGTTCCTAAAACTCCACGTGAGATATGGGAGGGCAGGAAACCAAGTCTTAATCACATTAGAATTTGGGGATGTCCCGCCTATGTCAAGAAGATAAGGTGGAAAAAGTTGGAAGCGAGGTCCGCGAAGGGACGTTTCATTGGATTCTCATCTGGGACGATGGGTTATCTATTCTACATGCCTGAAGATCGAAAGATCGTTGTTTCTTTGCAAGCACACTTCCTGGAAGATGAGTTCATTCAGGAAGGCAGAGCAGGTAGAAGTAATTCTTTGGAAGAATACAATGAAACTCCTCAGGAGACACCTGTACAAGAAATCGGAACTGAACCTTCTGAAACACAAGTATAACCACCTCGCAAGTCTAGTACGGTGTCTCATTTACCTGAGAGGTCTGGCCTTGTTCACCTGGAGGAGCTGGGTCTCCATGAGGTTCCAAGTGATAGCCAAGAGACCGACCCCGCGACCTATGACCAAGCGATAATGGATGTAGACTTCCTAATATGGACTGTAGCAGTCTTCACGTAGTTGGGACCTTCGTTTTGATGAGACAGTCATAGAATTTGACTTCGTGCAAAATGAAGAGGAACCTTGTGTATACAACAGGGTTAGTGGGAGCAAGATCGCACTCTTAGTACTATATGTAGACGTCATTCTACTAATAGGAAATGATGTGGGAATGCTTAGTTCTGTGAAAGCTTGGCTTTCAAGTAATTTCTCCATGAAAGACTTGGGAGAAGAAACCTATATTCTTGGGATTAGACTCTACTAGGATAGAGCAAAGAGAATGAAAGGTCTTTCTCAAGCCCTCTATATAGATAAAATCTTAAAGCAATTTAAGATGGATGATTCTAAAACAGGGTTCCTACCGATGCAACATAGAATAAAACTCTCCTCGAAGATGTGTCCTCTAGGTGAGGAACAACGAAAGAAAATGAGTAATATACCATATGCTTCGGCCGTGGGTAGCCTTATGTATGTTTTGTTGTGTACAAGACCTGACATTACGCATGCTGGAAGCGTGGTAAGTAGGTTTCAGGTAAACCCAGGTGGGGAACATTGGACCGCCGTAAAGATCGTTCTCAAATACTTTGGAAGGACTAGAGATATGGTTCTTATATATGGAGATGGAGAAATGAATGTGATGGGCTTCGTTTATTTAGACTTCCAAGGACAGAAAGACGACTAATGTCTATTTCTGGCTAAATTTTACTCTTAATAGAGGAGTAGTAACTTGACATAGTGCCAAGCATAGCACGACTGCTGATTCCACCAGTCAGGTTGAGTATCAAGCAGCCTCGGAGGCTTCTAAGGAAGGGTTTTGGATTTAGAAGTTACTGGGTGAACTTCAAGTGACACCATGTGTTATGCTACCTGTTTTTATTTTTGTGCGATAACGATGGAGCAATAGCACAGGCCTATGTGCCGAGGATTCACAATAGTTCAAAACATATTTAGAGATAGTATCATATCGTTAGAGAATTTGTTCGCAAGAGATACATTGAGCTGCATAGAGTAGACTCAGTGATGAGTCGATTTTTGATCGTCTCATTCTGTTCTATTGAGTCGTGCTTTCGTTTGTTTTTAAGTGTTTTTGCTCTTTTTACGCGTGGTATGTTGTATTTTTGTTTTGTAGGTAGCCGGACGAAGATTGTGGTGAAATATGCACTTTTATGGCCAATATTGGAGTTTATGACGATCAATAGCAAGTCGGGAGCAAAAACATAGCTCGGGCGATGAAAAACGAAGCAACATCGGTCGTATTTTCTAAATTCCAGAATCATCACTCTGAATTGGGATGTGTTCTCTATTGATATAGATTCCTCGTGAAATTATATTCGAAACGGTATATCATACGCTAATTTCCAAGGTGTATTGATGAAAAAACAAAAGATCAAGCCGAAGAAGACAAAAAATTTGGAGTCAAAACAAGAAGAAACGACCCGGGCCGCGTCAGGCAACTCGACCGTGTCACAGGACACGACCGAGTCATCAAGGCAGTGAGAATTCACTTTCTGGAGCAGTTCGACACGGGCCGTGTCAAAGGACACGGCCGATTCCATTGGACAGTGAGACTTTCGTTTCGAGGACAGTTCGACACGGGCCGTGTCGCTTTTCCGTGCATGACCTTTTCATTGACATTTTTACACGATTTGGAGAGATTTTCTTGGATTTTTTGCTTTATAAAAAGGTCTTGGGGACCTAAATAGGAGATATTCTGATCTTGTGAGATATAGTGTGTGGAAAAACACAAGATTTGTGGAGAAAACACCAAAAAAGGGAGGAAAAGAGAGATTTTATTTCATCATCTTCCTTGTATGTTCATCATTTTGAAAAATACATTTTTGAGTGATTATAATTCCTTGTATCAGTTGTTATGAGTTCTTGAAGGAAGAACATCAAACCTTCATCGGGAATTCGATTTCGGCTTTTACAAGGGAAGTTTGTACCATGTTTTGTTTTACGATTTTCACTATTATTGTTGAAATAATCATGTGCAGCTAATCTTTTCATATGGGTTTTTAGAGTGAGCCACACACATGTTGTCGATTGTTAGTTTCAATTGATTTTCCGGGTAGAGTTTGGGATTGTTCCTCTTTGTTTGTTCTTCGCATAAGAACTTTTGATTTAGATCATCAAACCTATTTCATAGTTGTTGTTATTGTAAAAACGAGGGTTTTTGTAGGAGTCCGCCATCAAACGACCTGATAGAAGCGATTGTTAATGTTCTAAACCTTTTTTACGCGATCTTTTAGCAATTTACCTGATCAAAAGTAGTCGGTTAATCGATTGTTAGTTAGGGATTCATCCCCATCAAATGAGTGTCTCTTATTTTCGAAAAGAACAATCGTGATTTTTAGAATTACCGCTATCAACCGGATTTATTTTAATCGTGAGCAATCGATAATTCCAAACCTTATTTCTTTGAGTATCGGAACTAATAATTGATTACGTGAGTGTCGGTGATTCTAAACTCCCATATCATTCTCATAATTGTAATCTCTTAATTATCCAACCATTAATTCGGTGTTGTTAACTTTCGTTTATATTAATTTTCTGTGTTTGTGATTGTAATCCTATCAAATCATTGGTGTATTTTACTTTACTTTACTTTTGTAAATTTGACTATTTGCCGAACATTCTTGAATTTCAAACCGTTTCCAACTCCTTATGAGATCTACCTCGGAGTTACTTGTCGCTACCTACAAAAGAGATTCGTATACTTGCGAGTTTTAATTTGTTCATCAAGTTTTTGGCGCCGTTCCCGGGGAGTTAGCGTTTAATTTTTGATCTTGTTTTAATAGTAGTTGAATTGTTTTTCTTGATCATTTTTCCGTTTTCATTGTTTTCGATAAAGTCTAAAAAATTTGCTCTAACTTCTTATGTTTATGCTTGGTAGGAGATCATTGGGAAACCCGATTCTTCCACCCATAGATGAAGTTCAAAGAATTATAGCACCAAAAACAATAGCCACATCATCAATGGCAAATGAAGAGGAGAATCCTGATCTTGAAGAGCGACTTTTGCTCAGGAAGAAAGCCCTCGTCAACCGAGACATGCGAATGTTGCGTAAAATTTGTAACACCTCCGATATATTCAGGAATATTACAGCGCCGTAAATCCTTTACATAAGGATTTACAAGGCTGAAGAATTGAACAGACATTAAAAGGTACTAACGAATGGAAATCACGGAATTAAGATACGACAGTTCTGACCAAATACTGAAAGTACAATTGTTCAACAGGAACTTAATAATACATCACCAAATTTAATTCATCATAAATGACTTCGTACTCGAGTACTTATTGAAATGACCAATAAACAACAGACAAATAAACCCGGCCGGAACATCACTCTGCACCCTCGTCGTCATGCAGCTCCAGTGGTTGTTTTCCCGTTCTCCTGGATCCTGAACATAAACAAAATGTTCACCCCCGAAGGGGTTAGCACAACGATGCTAGTACAAGTACCACAACATATTATTCATATCTCACGAAGAATAATAACGTAAATGACAAAAATACCAACGAGTCTTCTCCTACGAGAAACTCATAAATGACATACACAACTGATAATCACAACATGATATCATAACATACACATGGTAATTCCGTCGATCCAGCGTTCACTGCCTAGAACCCACAATGATCCCGTCAGACCAACCCGTGGTGGAAAAACCCGTCCGATGATCCTGCGCACGCTAGCATAGATCCCCTGATGATCCCGTCGGACCAACACGAGGTGGACATACAACAACGACATACATGCACGACAATATGTATAACATCAATACATAAAACAATTAAGGTACTTGCCTCGATTTGAAGACAAGAACAATACTTCCACGAAAACGAACACTCGAAGGTCGTCCTCCTCAATCAATCACGTAACAAGATCAAACCTTAACAAAAGAAATGATATAGGATTTATCTCACGTCGTACGAATGTTTAACAATTCGATTTACGGCCAAAAGTTCATAAAAAGTAATCTGCCTGAACTGCTTAGCGCACGCTAAGTACTCTGTGTAGCGTACGTTAAGTCTCCTCGATAGCGCACGCAAACAACAAAGCCTAGCGTACGCTAACTATGCATGGTCAGTACTTCACTGATCAGTCGACTGACTCGTCTGATGGCCTAGCGTACGTTACGTACCAAACGTAGCGTACGCTAACTCATGCTCGATAGCGCACATTAATCTACATAGCTTAGCGTGCGCTATCTGTGCATGGCAGTTTACTGCTGGGCAGTAGACTGTTCTCGTCATGATCAAAACAATTAAATCTTCCGTGATAATTTATGTTACCTCCATGAATATCATGTTCATACGATTATGAATGATCTTACGGATAACAACAACTTCGGATTCAAGGATATGTATACCATTATAAAACCATATTCCATTTCGACTACAAATCTTCATACAACGATTCGAAAGGCTTAACGGTTGATATCAACACCTTTATATCCATCAAAATTATCATGTTGTAGTTGTTTAACATTTCATCTATACTAGATAAATCCTTCCATGATCAATCCCTTAGATTCATCTAACAATAATGATGTTAAAGTCAAGTCCATGATTGCTATGAAGTCATCTACTAGATTTGGATTACCAATGATAGAAGCTTCCTCTACTTGTTCAATGTAATAAGATTCGAATCATGATGTTCATAATCAAGGTACTTAAGGCTTATTCATCTCAATATTCCAAACATGTTGTACTATGGATAATTCACTAATGAAAATCAATATTTCGTTAACATGATCATCCAATTCTTTAGAATCCAACTCTAAGTCTGGAGATAGGTTGAACATACCTTAATATGACGAAAATTACTGAACCGAAAGGTATAATCCGACTCCGGTTGGTTGTATGCCACTCCAAGGTGCTCCTCCACTTCAATGATCACTCACAAGTGATAACCAATATACAAAGACCAATAAGATGTGATCTAAGTGTGTAGGAGGATTATTATAGCTCTCTGGCCTCTCAAGAATGAAGAATAGACGAATGAAATGTAAGCCAAAACGGGTTGTTGTCTCATTTATAATATTCTGCATTTCAACTGATTAGCGCACGCTACTAAGCTTTCCTTAGCGCGCGCTAATAAGAGTTGACTTCAAAACTGTCCAGGTTTGTCCGTGGGAATCTTATCCGGACCCATGTCCCGGCTGGCGCATGTGCTAGCCGTCCAGTTCAATAATTGAGTTCTTAGCGCACGCAACTCCTACATGCATAGCGTGCGCTAGTAGTAGCCCGATAGCGCGCGTTAAGCTACATTCTTAGCGTGCGCTATCACGAGTATGCATGAGAAATTTTGCATGATGTTATACTTATGTACAAAGATATCAATGCAAGAAATATCATACTCCAATAATCAAAACCACAAATCCGAATAATACAGGGTTTGAATACAGATGAAATACACCGTAATAAATCTGGATATTACATACTCTCCTACTAAAAAGGAGTTTCGTCCCGAAACTCAAGACGAAAATAACTCGGGATATCTGGACTTCATATCAGCTTCCGTTTCCCAGGTGGCTTCTTCCATTCCGTGACGTGACCATTGAACTTTGACCAAAACGATTGGTTTGTTCCTCAGCTGCTTAACTCGACTCTCGAGTATCTTGACCGGTCTTTCTTCAAACATCCCATCCTGCGCGACTTCGATCTCGCCGAAATCAATGATATGGCTGGGATCTGGTATATACCTCCGTAACTGGAATACGTGGAACACGTTATGAACATGGCACAATGATGGCGGCAATGCCAATTTGTATGCCAACTCCCCAACTCTCTCAAGGATCTCAAATGGTCCAATATATCTCGGACTCAGCTTTCCTTTCCTTCCGAAACGAAAGATTCCCCGAGTAGGAGAAACCTTCAAAAGTACATGGTCTCCAGTACTGAACTCTAATGGGCGACGGCGTACGTCTGCGTAAGATTTCTGGCGACTCTGGGCGGTCAACAGCCTTTCACGAATGAAGGCTATCTTTTCTCGAGTCTGCACGATCAATTCTGGTTCTGTTCCGATCAAGTCTGACGAATCATCCCAACATAGGGGCGATCTACATCTCTTCCCATATAATGCCTCAAACGGTGCCATCTTGATGAAAGCATGCCAACTATTGTTGTAGGTAAATTCAATCAATGGTAGATGAACTTCCCAATCAGTTGACCAGTCTAGGGCACAGGCCCTCAGCATGTCTTCCACCGTTTGAATAGTCCTATCGGATTGTCCGTCAGTCTGCGGGTGATAAGCTGTGCTGAAGTTCAATTCGGTCCCCAAGGCCTTATGAACTGCTTTCCAAAAGTGAGACACAAAACGGCCGTCTCGATCAGAAACAATGGTTTTCGGCGTACCATGTAATCGAACTATCTCCGAAATAAATACTCGTGCCAACCTCTCTGGTCCCCACGTGTCCTTAATACCTAGAAAATGAGCTGATTTGGTTAAACGATCAACTATCACCCAAATCATGTTCATTCCTGTCCTGGTTCTAGGCATACTAGTGATAAAGTCCATCGATATGTCCTCCCACTTCCATTCAGGAATCGGGAGTGGCTTCAACATTCCGGCAGGCCGTTGATGCTCGATCTTAAACTGCTGACAAGTCAAGCATTTCGAAACATAGTCCGCTACATCTTTCTTCATATTGCCCCACCAGAAATTCTGTTTCAAGTCCTTATACATCTTACTGGTGCCTGGTGGATAGAATAGGGCGAACTGTGAGCTTCCTTCATAATCATCTGTTTCAGAACATTATCATCGGGAACGCAGAGTCGGTTATGAAATCTCAAAACTCCATCATCATGAATTATGAATCCGGGGGCCTTTCCCTTGATCACTTCATAACGTAACCGAATCATCAGAGGATCATCTGCCTGTCTAGATTTGATTTCTTCGGTTAATGATAAAGTTATTTCCATCACGCACAGTTGTCCTTGGACTATTTGTAACCACACTTCAATTCCTTCTCGAATCATCTCTCGTTGAAGGCTAAGTTGGGAGGTCAGCGTCTCTAGCATCTGAATAGAAACAGGCTTGCGGCTGAGTGCATCGGCCACTACATTTGCTTTGCCTGGATGATACAAAATCTCCAAATCATAGTCCTTTATCAGATCTAACCATCTTCTTTGCCGCATATTCAACTCTTTCTGACTGAATATGTACTTGAGACTCTTGTGATCCATAAAGATCTGACAGTGAGTCCCGTACAGATAATGCCTCCAGATCTTCAAAGCAAAAACTACTGCTGCTAACTCCAAATAATGTGTTGGGTAATTCACTTTATAAGGTTTCAGCTGTCGCGACGCATAAGCGATCACCTTATCATTCTGCATCAATACGCACCCGAGTCCTTGGTTCGAAGCATCACTGTAGACTATAAATCCTCCAGTTCCCCGTGGAAGTGATAGAATCGGTGTCATCGTCAATCTCTTCTTTAACTCATCAAAACTAGTCTGACACGACTCGTTCCACTCAAACTTTTGTGTTTTCTGCAGGATTCGAGTAAGTGGGCGTGAAATTTTAGAAAACCCTTCCACGAATCGACGATAATACCCAGCAAGTCCTAAGAAGCTTCGGACTTCTTTCACGTTCTTTGGAGGCTTCCAATCCATAATGGCTTCAATCTTCTGAGGATCTACTCGGACTCCTTTAGCTGACACCACATGGCCGAGGAACATTACTTCCTTTAGCCAGAATTCACACTTAGAAAGTTTGGCGTACAATTGCTCGCTTCTCAAAATTTCCAATACAATCCGCAAATGCTGCGCATGTTCTTCCGGGCTCTTATAATACACATGAATGTCATCAATGAACACGACCACAAATTTATCCAAAAATTCGATGAACACTCGGTTCATCAATTGCATAAATACAGCAGGTGCGTTAGTGAGACCAAATGGCATCACTACAAACTCATAATGTCCGTAGCGAGTTCTGAACGCTGATTTTAGAACATCAGATTCCTTAATCCTCAGCTGATGATAACCTGATCTCAGATCGATTTTAGAAAATACTGTTGCCCCTTGCAACTGGTCAAACAGATCATCAATCCATGGCAACGGATACTTGTTCTTAATCGTCATCTTGTTCAGCTCTTGATAGTCAATACATAGTCGAAGCGATCCATCCTTCTTTCGGACAAAAAGAACTGGCGCTCCCCAGGGTGAAACGCTTGGCTGAATATAGCCTTTTTCCAGTAACTCCTCCAGTTGTTTCTTTAGTTCGTACATATCAGTAGGTGCCATACGATACGGCGCCTTAGAAATTGGTGTAGCTCCGGGTTCCAGCTCAATGGTAAATTCTACATCCCTTCGTGGAGGTAGTCCAGGTAACTCGTCAGGAAATACATCTGGAAATTCGTTCACAACAGGAATGGATGAAAGTTCCACAATTTCGTCTTCTTTCTTCATTGCATAGCACCAGTACCCGATACAACCCTGTTTCAACAATTTGACAGCTTTCATCGCTTTGATCAATTTTCCTGAGCTTCCCGGTTTCCACCCCTCGAACAATATTTCGGAACCATCGTCAGCGATCAGCGAGATATTCCTCCTTCGGTAGTTTAAAATTGCTCCATATCGATTAAGCCAATCGTCTCCGAGTATCAGGTCGTCTCCTTGCATTTCTATCACGATCAGATTTGAGAGCCACTCTCTGCCTCCAAATGATACAGGGAAATTTCTACTTTCTAAGTTTCCGACAATCCTCTCTCCACTCGGTAAACCAACAACATAAGGTTCGCAAGTATGAAAACTGGAAATATTCAAACGATTTACACAAGATAAAGATATAAAAGAATGTGTAGCTCCTGTATCGAATAAAACGCTAACTGGCTGGGAAAGGATCTGGACAGTACCTGATGCGACAGCAGCATCCTGATCGTCTGTCCTCCTCATCTCGTACAAACGTGGGGGAACAGATCCGGCACTCGATGTCCCCTTTCGGTCCCATTGTCCTCTGCCTCGTCCGCGGCCAAAATTCTGAGGCATCTGAACACTTTGCTGCGTCTGTTGGATACTGGCTTCCTTCTGGACTGGCTGTGGTGTACGGACTCTAAAAGACTTTGCAGCCTATTCACAAAACACTTCCCGATGTCCCTCTCATCCACAATCAAAACAAGTCACGGCAGGTAGGGGGCAATTCCGTCGATAGTGCCCCGTCTGGGCGCAGTTAAAGCATTTCCTGGTAACATCAGTAATAGTTGATGTCGCTCCGAAGTTCTTTCCGCTCCTAACTGGGTGCGGAGGTTTCTTGAAAGAGTGAAAGGATGACTGGGCCTTACGGGGCCCGCTGTTCTTGTGCTCTGTAAAAGTACCAGAGACTTTCTGTTTCTTGGATTCCGAAAATTTCTCCATAGCTGCTTCCTTAATCTCATACGCCAACGCCTTATCCTGGTATTGACGGAGTGTGGTACATTCAAAACCGGACATGTACCTCTGGATTTATGGTTTCATCCTCATATCGAAATGGATCATCATTTCTGCATCTGTTCTGACCAGATGTCGAACAAATGCCAGCTGCTGGTTAAACGTCTTAATTGCTTGCGATACTGGAACATCTGAAGGCTGAGCGGAGAAAAACTCCCGAACCTTGGCTCCCCTCACAGGACGAGGGCAGTACTGAGCTTCCATCATCAATTTAAACTCTGTCCAATCAGCATCATGGTCTACAGGCCGGATGGCTTCCCACCATTCGGACGCTTCCCCTATCAGAAAGTATTGCGCGATAGAGGCTCTCCGGTCTTCTGGGCAGTTAATTCCAGCAAAGATTTTCTCTAGTTCCTTCAACCAATGGTCCCAGGTGGGAGTCTCAGAAATACCGTCGAATTTGGGTGGTTGCATCTTCGCCACTTCTTGCATCCACCGGTCACCTCGATTTCCCATGTCTGGGATCCCTTGCTGTCTCTCTCCCTGCTGTAGTCCCACCGCCACTTGCATTCGGTCCACGACTTGGGCGAATTGAGTCATCTGGTTCACCACCTGACGAAGGATCTCTGGTACAGTAGGTTCCGGTTCGTTGTTAATAGATTGTTGCGGCTCGCCTGAGCTATGACTGGCCTGATTAGAAGGCGACGCTTTCCTTTCAGCATTTCTTCGTCCGCGTCCACGACCGCGACCACGTCCACGTCCGCCTCTCAACATACTGTAAGCATAAATACTCAATATACAGGAAACAACATCGTTCTAATATTCGAGTATAAAGGGACATAACATGTAAAGAATGAGATAGAGTTTAGGAACTTACAACCACCGTTCGCATGAAGACGTAGGCAGTGCAGTGATGTCATTCACGGCCGGTTACCTCAAAAGACATAAATGACCCATATTTTAACCCAACGGCCAAGATATCCATAATCTTTGCTCCGATACCATATTCTGTAACACCCCCGATATATTCAGGAATATTACAGCACCGTAAATCCTTTATATAAGGATTTACAAGGCTGAAGAATTGAACAGACATTAAAAGGTACTAACGAATGGAAATAACGGAAATAAGATACAACAGTTCTGACCAAATACTGAAAGTACAATTGTTCAACAGGAACTTAATAATACATCACCAAATTTAATTCATCATAAATGACTTCGTACTAGAGTACTTATTGAAATGACCAATAAACAACAGACAAATAAACCCGGCCGGAACATCACTCTGTACCCTCATCATCATGCAGCTCCAGTGGTTGTTTTCCCGTTCTCCTGGATCCTGAACATAAACAAAATGTTCACCCCCGAAGGGGTTAGCACAACGATGCTAGTACAAGTACCACAACATATTATTCATATCTCACGAAGAATAATAACGTAAATGACAAAAATACCAACGAGTCTTCTCCTACGAGAAACTCATAAATGACATACACAACTGATAATCACAACATGATATCATAACATACACATGGTAATTCCGTCGATCCAGCGTTCACTGTCTAGAACCCACGATGATCCCATCAGACCAATCCGTGGTGGAAAAACCCGTCCGATGATCTAGCGCACGCTAGCATAGATCCCCTGATGATCCCGTCGGACCAACACGAGGTGGACATACAACAAAGACATACATGCACGACAATATGTATAACATCAATACATAAAACAATTAAGGTACTTGCCTCGATTTGAAGACAAGAACAATACTTCCACGAAAACGAACACTCGAAGGTCGTCCTCCTCAATCAATCACGTAACAAGATCAAACCTTAACAAAAGAAATGATATAGGATTTATCTCATGTCGTACGAATGTTTAACAATTCGATTTACGGCCAAAAGTTCATAAAAAGTAATCTGCCTGAACTGCTTAGCGCACGCTAAGTACTCTGTGTAGCGTACGTTAAGTCTCCTCGATAGCGCACGCAAACAACAAAGCCTAGCGTACGCTAACTATGCATGGTCAGTACTTCACTGATCAGTCGACTGACTCGTCTGATGGCCTAGCGTACGTTACGTACCAAACGTAGCGTACGCTAACTCATGCTCGATAGCGCACATTAATCTACATAGCTTAGCGTGCGCTATCTGTGCATGGCAGTTTACTACTGGGTAGTAGACTGTTCTCGTCATGATCAAAACAATGAAATCTTCCGTGATAATTTATGTTACCTCCATGAATATCATGTTCATACGATTATGAATGATCTTACGGATAACAACAACTTCGGATTCAAGGATATGTATACCATTATAAAACCATATTCCATTTCGACTACAAATCTTCATACAACGATTCGAAAGGCTTAACGGTTGATATCAACACCTTTATATCCATCAAAATTATCATGTTGTAGTTGTTTAACATTTCATCTATACTAGATAAATCCTTCCATGATCAATCCCTTAGATTCATCTAACAATAATGATGTTAAAGTCAAGTCCATGATTGCTATGAAGTCATCTACTAGATTTGGATTACCAATGATAGAAGCTTCCTCTACTTGTTCAATGTAATAAGATTCGAATCATAATGTTCATAATCAAGGTACTTAAGGCTTATTCATCTCAATATTCCAAACATGATGTACTATGGATAATTCACTAATGAAAATCAATATCTCGTTAACATGATCATCCAATTCTTTAGAATCCAACTCTAAGTCTGGAGATAGGTTGAACATACCTTAATATAATATGACGAAAATTACTGAACCGAAAGGCAGAATCCGACTCCGGTTGGTTGTATGCCACTCCAAGGTGCTCCTCCACTTCAATGATCACTCACAAGTGATAACCAATATACAAAGACCAATAAGATGTGATCTAAGTGTGTAGGAGGATTATTATAGCTCTCTGGCCTCTCAAGAATGAAGAATGGACGAATGAAATGTAAGCCAAAACGGGTTGTTGTCCCATTTATAATATTCTGCATTTCAACTGATTAGCGCACGCTACTAAGCTTTCCTTAGCGCGCGCTAATAAGAGTTGACTTCAAAACTGTCCAGGTTCGTCTGTGGGAATCTTATCCGGACCCATGTCCCGGCTGGCGCATGTGCTAGCCGTCCAGTTCAATAATTGAGTTCTTAGCGCACGCAACTCCTACATGCATAGCGTGCGCTAGTAGTAGCCCGATAGCGCGCGTTAAGCTACATTCTTAGCGTGCGCTATCACGAGTTTGCATGAGAAATTTTGCATGATGTTATACTTATGTACAAAGATATCAATGCAAGAAATATCATACTCCAATAATCAAAACCACAAATCCGAATAATACAGGGTTTGAATACAGATGAAATACACCGTAATAAATCCGGATATTACAAAATTTAGATGAAGAAAACATTCGTCAACCGAGGTTTCCGAGATATGAGAATGTTGGGCGCAATTAAGGGATACCCGAAGCTCAACAAGGGAGATACTTTTATCCCAGACAACCACCCATTGGAGTGCAATATAGAGCGAATTATTATCCCGGGCCTCAATATGGGATGGAAGCAAACTACAATATGCCGCAACAACCTCCGGTTGAGCATCTAATGCGGGACTATGCAAAGCCCGTGGTTGACACCGCCATCTCGTGCATCCAATTAGCACAGGCAGCAAGGAACTACCACATCAGCGGATTTCACATCGAGCAACTGCCCTCATTTCACGGATTAGCACGTGAGGACCCATTGTCGTTCATTCGAGACTTCTATGTGGCGATTGACAACTTCCCATTAAATGGGTTAAGCGAGGATCAACTAAGAATGAAGTGATTCCCGTATACACTCAAGGATGGAGCGAAACAGTGGTTGATGACTTTAGCACCGGGCTCATTAAGAACGTGGGATGATGTTTACGACAAATTCATTACCAAATATTTCTCTCATTCGAAGACTACACAATTGAGAACTCAAATCTCAACATTTGGACAACAAGATGGAGAGGCATTTCACAAAGCATGGGACCGATTCAAGATGCTCCTCATTCAACGCCCACACTATCATTATCCACTTCAATTACTTAATCAATTCTTTTACGATGGATTGACTCAATATTGCCAAGGCGCAGTGGATAACGCAACCGGTGGTTCGTTTTGGGGGTTAACGGAAAGACAAGCTTATGATATATATGAAACATTGGGAGCTAATTCTCAACAAAAAAGTGTGCGTGTTTGAAGGGGAGCTGTGAACCAAGTAAGCGAGAAGGACGAGATGCAATCTAAAATCGATGAGTTAACAAGGGAACTAAGACAACTCAAGACTCAAAATAAATCTTCAAGCTCATGAGTTTGCGAAATTTGCGGGGTACCTGGACATGATGCTAATTCTTGCAGCCATACTTTTCCAGAAGGACAAACCAAACAAGTGGATTGGGCTATGGGACAATGCACGAGAAGGCCCGAATGGGAGTAGAGGAGAAATAATTATGGCGGAAATGAGAGAAATGCACCTATCCCAAACACTTATCATCCTGGGCTAAGAAACCATCCGAATTTCTCATGGAGAAACAACAATTCGATGTCGTACGACACAAGCACCCAAGCTCAATACAACGGAGGAAACCGATCCCAACAAATAACACAAAGTGAACCACCTCCACAACAAAGGAACTCTCTTGAGGAGAGTATTGCAGCATTCATTAAGGAAAGCAATAAAAGGTTCGAATCTTTAGAAGCTTTGGTGAAGAAAATGGAAATTCAAATTGGGCAACTTGCTACCAAGGCACGTAGATAAGAAAAGGGTAAACTACAAAGTCAGCCCGAGCAAGCTCAAGCTATTACCACCCTCCAAAGTGGTAAAGTGATAAATAAAGAGACAATTCCGGAAGCAAAAGAGATGGGTGGTGGGAAAGAAGACGAGTCGGGAAATCAAGAAGAGAGAGTAGAGGAAGCAAATTCGACCTCCAAGCTTCAAAAATCTGCTCAACCATATAAGCCACCGGTCCCTTTTCCGAGCCGACTTAGAAAAGCAAGCAAGATGAGCAATTTTTCGAAATCTACAACATGCTTTTGAAGGTTCATGTCAACTTACCTCTCTTGGATTTGTGAAGAACATTCCCGCTTATACAAAATTTTTCAAAGAATTGACCTCCAACAAAAGACGATATTTTAGGAACGAGATAGTGGTGCTCTACGAGGTAGAAGCAAGGAGTCAAAAAAAGGGTGATCCTGGAAGTTTTATGATCGACATCACCATGGGAGATAAGAAAGTTGCTCGTGGGATGCTCGATTTGAGAGCAAGTGTTAATTTCATGTCATACTCGACTTATTTACAATGACTTAGCTATTTTTCAATAACGTATGCCACCTTTCACATAGTGCACGTTAATATTTCAAATAATGTACGCTATCACACGTTAATGGGTCATCATCTAACTTAAAACCCAAAAGACGACCGATCCCCTTTCATCCCTCATAAACCCTAAAATCTCAAACGACCGAAAATCCAAAAATTCCTCTCCAAAACATCATATTTAGCCAAATCCATCGCAATCAAACTCGATCAAATGGCAAGTGGATCAAAATCTGCGATGAAAAAGCAGTATAAAAGCGCCAAAAAGCCACGGACCGAAGAACTTGACATCTCTCGATTTCATTCAACCGGCTGTCAAGAGGTATATTATCAGATTATGCCTCAAGAGCATATAAGGGATTGTTATTATTTCAACTTTGCTAGTCCTGATAGAGCTGGTCTGAAGATTAAGGATTTCTTTGAAAAATTAGGGATTTCTAAGTCTGTCGAAATGAAAGGATCGATCTATCCCGATTTGTTGCGTGCGTTTTATGCTAATCTCCATGTTGGAATGCATTCTTCGTCAAAATCTTCTATTGCTTTCTCGCTGGTCTGTGGACAAAAAATTATTGTGTCGTATGAATTATTGAAAGAACTTTCGATCTTCGATGTGATGGTTATGTGTGTGATAGATAAGGAAGATGATTCCAGAGTTAGTGAAATTGACATTCGAGAATTTCTATGCTCTAAAGCTGTCATTGATATCACTGATGACATTTTCGAAAATAATGACTTTGGTATAGATATTCGTATGCTTCTGGATGCTCTTACTCGTTGCCTTATGCCAAAAATCAACACTCAACACAAACTTGTGGGTGTTGACAAACAAGTTGTGTATCACGTCTTGAAAGAGGAGGACGTGAACTTTGCCGCAATTTTTCTAAATTGGATAATGGCCAAAGGTGACCTTTTTCACTCGAAGAAATATGCGTCTCGAACAAGGAAAGCTGGAATGCCCTTCGGATGTATTCTCACAGAAATCTTAAATTCCATAAAGTGGATTTACAGGGCGAAATGTCTATTACGGTATCACGAGGATAAGAGATTTGTCATACGACTCTCAATGCTATGCATTATGTCGAAACATTGAATCGAGGTTGGGTTTTGTTTCCATATCTAAAGGAGGATGACAAGGTGCATCGAGGAACACAAGTGCCGACAGCTGCCGAATGGATAATGCGAAGAGGACCGTAAACCTTACATGAATTGCAAAGCGGGTCATTCATTCGTCATTCGACGTCGAAGTGAAAAAGGAAAGTGAGTCTAGATGCAAGCGAAGAAAATGACCTCTTGGTGCGTATGCGTAGTCTTGAAGCTACGCAAGTCGAAATTCGTGAGGAAGTTCGGTCTCTTCGGGCTGAAGCGCGCGATGATATCCACTCCGTAAAATCCTCCTAGAAGATTTCATTCGCTTCACCAATCCTTCATTCCCACTGCCCACCTCTCATTTCGACCAAACCCCCTAAATTTCATGTTTGAATTCTCTTTAAAGATGCTAAGTTGATGTGTATCTTGATGACTTTGGTTTTTGTTTGACTATGTGGTGTGTTTGAATGCGTGCTTTGGTACCATTGTGTTCGTTAATCTTGTTTGCATTTGTTGAAGTTTGGACTTTTGCATTATCAATGAAGTTGGCTTCGTGTTGTTTAATCTCGATTAATGTCCTTCGATTTGTCCAATTTCCTATGTTTTTATCTATACAAGGATAGATTTGATTCAGGGGGAGAGTACCTTTTTCCTTATGTCAAAAAGGGGGAGAAAAACACTCAAAAACTAAAAATACTAACTCAATCGAACAAAACACTTTGATTCGAATTTTCTTTATAGTTTTTGCAGGTATTTATTAAATGTTTTGACATCATCAAAATGGGGGAGATTGTTAAACAAATTATTTTGATGATGAACATTTTCAAAATATTTAACGAAATTCAATGAAACGGCGTGAATCACATCGAAGACAAAATTCCCAGAAATCAGCGTATAGCGCACGCTACACATATGTGTTAGCGCATGCTAACAGAAAGTCACCTAAAGTCTCACCTGATGCTTAGCGCATGCTACCAACAAATATTACCGCACGCTACCTATTCCGACTGAAAACAAGGCAAAAATGTCATTGGAGTCTGACTACCTCATTTAGCGCACGCTAAGAATAAATTTGCGCACCGCTACTAAAAGGAGTAACGCACGCTACCTGTTAGTGTGTTTGAGACAGAAAGCTCTGAAGTTTAAATGAAGCAACAGTAAACGCATAAAAATGAAGACTAACACACGTTACCTGAAGACTATTAGCGCACGCTATCTATTACATGTTAACGCACGCTAAATGTTCAAAATACTACCGTTAGTCATTCAACCGTTGGAACAACAAAGTCAACAAGGAAACCACGCTCAGTCTGGAAAGCAAATCTTGACCATCTAGCACACGCTAAGATGATCATTAGCGCACGCTAAGTTAAAAAATTATCTGTTGGAAAGAGACGTTAAGAGACAAGCCCGTTTTCTGTCAATGTAAAAAGAAAAGTTGGTTGACTAAGTCGTTAGCGCACGCTACACATAAGAATTAGCGCACGTTAATGCCTCAATATAGTAATGGCTCTAAGGCTTGAAATGCCTATAAATACCGTTACATTTTGAATGGATCAGACACACAACTTCAAGCAAACTTGCAATACACTGAGCTCTGATTAAATTGATATATTTCTGTCATTCAAGTTGTGAGAAAAATTAATACGAATGTTGGTTTTATATTGTAAAATTTCATATACTTCATATTTTCTTCATTTGTGATCGAGTGTCGCATCGCTCTTTCACAAGCCGAATCAGGAAGTTCAATCTGGTGTTATTAAGATCTTTGATCTGGCATTGTTAGGATTGAATTCTTAGATTCATAGTAACGATTATTCTAGTCCCGATAGAATACTAGAAAAAGAATTGTACTAATTATTGTCGGTTGTGCTTGGACCAATAAAAGACAAGCAAATTGTATCAGTTGTGCCCGGACCAATAGAAGACGAGGCAAAGTGAAGTGTGGTTATACTTAAGCCAATAGTAAAAGGAAACAGAAAGAGGACATAGGCAAGTTGCCGAACCTCTATATATCACTGTGTCTTTTACTTTCTGCACTTTATTTATTCCTTCGCGAGAAATTCTATTTATCCGAAACACCACTATTCAACCCCCCTTCTAGTGGTATTGTTATCTCTTCACGACCGATAGAAGACAAGATTGTAATGGTTTATCTTGGACCGATAGAAGACAGAATTGTAACGGTTTATCTCAACCGATCAAAGACATGGCAGAAAGGTTTATCTTGAACCTATAGAAAAAGATAACGAATGAGAGAGGACGTAAGCCAGTTAGGGTCAAACCTCTATAAATCATTGTGCCATTTAATTTCCACACGTATCTATCGATTCGGCGCACGAGAAGACTTCATTACTTTTCACCGCACTATTCAACCCCCCTTCTAGTGGCGGTACAAACTCAACGATTGGTATCGAAGTGGGTCCGGAATAATAGTCGACCTACCATCCAAAGAGAAAAGATCCTATGGCGTATAATTTTGCTCCAATAAGAAGGTCTTGCCTTAAACCAACTATCATTTTTCAACGGATCAATTTCATGACATGGAAGAAAAAGATGTCAATCTTTATTCGAGCTTATGATATCAAAATCTGGAAAACTATGTCTTGCTCCAAGAGTTCCTACAAAGACCGATGTCTCCCTCAAGATCTTCGAAGAATATAATGAGGAGGACTGGAAAAACGACAATTACAATTGTAAAGCCACACAATTGTTATATCATGTTCTCAATCCAAAAAAATACAATCGAATTTCTCCATGTGAAAGTGCTAAAAATATTTGAAAAATACTCGAGGTAACTCACCAAGGAACAACTCAAGTCAAGGAGATGAAGATAAATATGCTTCTCCGCGACTATGAGTTATTTATGATGAATGATGACGAGTCCATATTAAATATGTTCGATCAATTTTTGGTCATCAAAAATGGACTAGCCTGTTTTGGTAAACCATTATGGAGTAGTGAAAAAGTGAAGGAAATATTACGATCACTGCCTCGTGAATGGGATAGGACGGTTACGGCAGTTATGAAATCAAAAGATCTAAACACGTTAGATTTTAGCATTCTTGTCGTTCGCTAATAAATTACGATATCGTGTTAAAATCACGAAATGCCAACCGAAGCCCAACGAAAAATCCTTAGCTCTCAAAGCTAAGAAGATGTCGAATTATGAAGAAAAAATCTCGGTAGATGATGATGATGATGAAGAATCAGACTTCTATGCCAAAAATATCAATAAATATGACAATCTATTAAACAAGAGAAGAAAAAACATCAACTCGCAAACGCAGAATGAGTCAAAAAGATTAGATAGTAATTGTCAAAATTGCGGAAATCCCGGTCACTTTGCGAAAAATTATCGCGGTTCAACTTCTAGAGAAGAAGTTTACATAGCCACCTGGAGTGACGATGACGAAGAAGATGAAAAAGTTTAAAACAATCATGCAGCCATGGCAAGGAGCTCAAACGATGATAGCGACAATGAAAGCCAGGTAAGTACCTCGTCTCAATACGAACTTTTTAATGCTTTTGAATGGTTGCATACCAATTTTCAAAATTTGCTTAAAGACAATAAATCTCTTAAATTGAAAAATAAATTATTGGAAAATCGAATTTCCAAATTACATGAAAAGGGAAAATTATTTGAGAATGATCATTCTTTTTGCTTAAAAAATAAATAAATTGAAAGATAATTTGCTAAAAGTTCAAAATGAACTTAAAGAATTGACAAATAAATTTTTATTCGGAAATGATAATTTGAAAAACTTCTTTTAATTCAAAAAGTTTCTTTAAATAAACAAGAATGGGTTTGAACAATACGATAAAAATGAATACAATAGATTTTTAGATTTTAGAATACCCCATCGTGATAAATGTTTGAAAATCGGGCGTCACATTTTAATTGCAAAAGTCCAAGACGAAGTGTTAAAATTAAGAAAATATGGATTCTGAAAGGAACCGCCAAATAAAAAACGATCCAGGGTTGGTTGGATCCCCTTAATTTTAAATTAATTGTATGTAATTTACTTGTTTTTATACTTTCAACAAATTGGTATGAAACTCATTGGGAGTTATTATTTTCATAAGAAAAAATTATTTTGCACTATACCCATTTGTTTTGTCAAATGGGATTTACTGGTTTTATTCATATTTAAAAGATTTCACATATTATTTGCTTATGACAGAAAGGGGGAGAAGTGATGGGAGAAGATATGTAGATTTATACATCAAGATTTGAAATAAGGGAGAAAATCTTTCTATGAGAAAACTAATAATAACGGACGAAGCAGAAAACTTGATCTGTATATTTTTCAGTTATATTTTTACACGTATAAATCTCATCAAGAATTATTATTTTGTCATCATCAAAAAGGGAGAGATAAGTGATTGGAGAAGATATATAGATTTATACATCAAGATTTGAAATAATGGTCGAAAATCATCCAACAGAAAAACTAACAATAACGGACAAAGCCGAAAATATTGATCCCTATATTTTTCAGTTATATTATTACAGGTATAATCCCATCAAGAGTTGTTGTTTTGTCATCATCAAAACGGGTAGATTATTAGAACCTTTTATTCCACACAAATATATTAAAGGATTTTGATGACGTGTTGATGATCAAAGAAAAACAACAATTAATCAACACGCAGTCAAAGAGACACGAGCTAGACAGAAAATCAAAGAAGTGAAGCAAAATCACATATAACATACGCTATGCATCATATTTAACGTACGTAAAGAATACCCAGCTGAACCAGCCAAGTTATCATGCTTAATATAAGCTAACAAGACAACTTAATGTATAAAATGTTCAAATCAAAAGAAATTCGAAGGATGATATTAAGCATGTTAACGCACGCAAGATCAAAGAACAATGTGTTGTGCGGTGATTTATACGCCTCGACGGCGATCGGCATAAGGGCTGAGCGACTAAAGCCAGCATCAGATAATCCAAGGCAGACTTGCCAAGCGAAAAGTCCAGACCGAGATCAGGTACCGAGCGATCGACGTCCAGGGCGATCGCCTCTTGGCACCTAGCGATCGACTCTGGTGCCCGACCAAGGACGACCGTCCTATGCCACATGTAAGGCCATCATCCGTCATATCTACGAAGACTGGATCTCGGAGCGAAGACCCACGTACAGATCCGCGAATGGCGCCGCAGAATAAGGATCTTTGACTCCAGCCCATCAACAGCGGTCAACGACAATGACTGCCTCACCTACCGACAGACCCGCCGAAAGGTCCTAGGTGGGACCTCCCGAGTCAGTGACATAGGACGCGTGTTGTCTTCTCATTGGTTCACACATCCGGCTGCCAGCAGCTGCTGCGAACTTTAAGGAGACCAACCCATGTGCTAAAGACGATCGCCCGCTTATTATAATACAGGAAAGGCGATCGCCCAGCTACCTCCACTCCTATAAATAGGAAACCTCCAGCAACCGGAAAGAGGTTCAGAAACTGTTGATTTCACACACGAAACCATCAGACTGAATATCAGCTGAATTCACACAGTGAGAGACAGTCGATTTCTCATGGTTGACTACAGCACTTCATCTTTGTTACAAGAACTCAGAGCATCAACTCTAGTTCTTCCGGCAATCATCAGCACTCAAGAGCTAGATAACTAGGGTCTTTACACTCATTGTAATTGTATTCTAACATTAATATTTGTACTCCCAAGTATTCGTATTAATAATATCTCGCGAGAGCATTCAAGCCCGGGACTAACAACCTTGGCAAATCTTGTGTTATTTACTTTCCCTCGGACGTGCTCTCGATTTTGTTTGTTACTCGTCCATTACAGCAATCCCTTCCGAATAATATTTTGGGTAACAACAATTGACGCTAGAAGAAGGAGGGATTTACCCTCATTTTCATTTCGACCGTTTCGAAGAACACTCACTGTTCTCCGGAACATATACTTGAAGAAACACTCACTGTTCATCAAAGAAAAACCTTCAGAATAATGACGTCTGCCACCACTTCGAAGAGAGACACTCTCCGATCCGCCGGACATCTTATTCCAGACCGAGCCGAGTCCCAACCTACGGCAGAGGGTAGCCGCGGCGACGCGAGACTCTCAATCCCGCCCCCGAGGGACGGCCTCAGCCTCTCACTCGACCAGTTCCAAACCGCGGAACAGATCGAGGAGGCCATGGCCATCCTAAGTGAGCGACGGAGAGCATGCGAAGCGCCCGCTATAACCCCCTCGGCCATCCGCCGCGCGGGCAAGCGGAAGCTCAAGGGGTCACTTTTCGAGCGGTCGTCAGAAAGCCCCGATTCACGAGAAAAGGCACTCGCGAGGCGGGACGGTTCTGTAACACCCCAAACCAGGCGGATGCTACAGTGCCGTGAATCCCCGACTGGGACCCACCAGGCAAAGAAAATGATGAATTAAATAATATAATTGTAGTACCGAACCACATTATATTACCATGTACTCCGATGAGGAGTTTAAGTACAACACACCAGGACAATACCGAATACTAGTATATTTTATCTGAAGATAAAATACACCACCCTGAATAAATAAACATCTCAAACGGAATTTGCAGCGTAAAATACAAATGACGGAATAACTAAAATGACTGAAGATGACTGAACAAACGGAATGACTGGGGCCCCCTACTAGTATCACTGGGACTCGTCGTCGTCAACATGCTCTTCCCGTGCCTTTTCCTTGCCGTGACCTGAAAACAAAATCCCCCAACGAAGTCGATTACTGAGAACAACAATCCTCAAGAGTTGAAATTACACAATCATGAATTAATCAAGTTATGAAATATTCTTAATTATGAATTACATGAAGAAGGGTATCATAGTACGCCGTAATGTTACGTGCAAGTGCACAAGGCGAATGACCGGACACACCCGTCCTTGTACCTAATTAGTCTCACGGAGGTAAGCGTTACCGTGTGCACGGTCCGATGTATCGGTGAACCCAATACATGACCATAGTGTGCCCGACTAAAAATTCCACACAGCCACACCCGGCCACGCAATATGAACTCAGAAGGTCACATGAACGAGAATGACCATAATGAATATCAATGAATACTAATTAGACAAGACCAAGATGACTCACCGATATGAAAGTAATAGTGACGATGATTGATAACCCAATGAAATGATTTGGAACCGCTGCTCGTGAATGAAATGATTATTCGACAATTACAAGTCTCAAAATGATTAATATTGTGATGAATGAATTATAATTATGAGCAATCAACAACAAAAGGAATGAGTATCCTTTTAACCGAGTAAGAATTAACTTACACAACAACGATGAAGAATGTCCGTCCACGAACAAAGTCCTAACCAAGATACTGGTCGCTCGAACAACCTTGAATAACAATAATTACCAACAATCGTTCAATACACGTATCAAGCAACAAAACACGACTAACCCAAAGGTCGAAACAACGATAATCAAACTCATAGAGCATTCCAACGAATACATAACCAACCACACAACTTCGGAAATATCCAATCCTGAATATGTCGAAACCAACACCAAATCGAGTATTTCGAACTAACAAAACACTTCAATGATATCAATAATCCATTAGGAATCCATAATTCATGATTACAACAACATCAATCGGAAAATCCCTAATTAACCGAAGTCAACCCCAAGGGTTCTTGAAATAATTCCGAAAATAACCATTAAATCCGTAGGAATATATTTATCCAAGGTAGATAATCCATATCTAACATATTCCAATGATAATCCAAGCTTACACGAAGAAATCGGAAGGAAAACCCAAAAATCCGAAATTTTAGATCCAAGAAATTAATAACTTTGATTTGATGTTAAGGAGATGATAAAGTGATAATAATCCAACTCAAAGCCTTGAATATGATGATGGATGATAGAAGCTCGAAGAGAACACTCCAAGTCGCCCAAAATCGCCCGAAGTCGCACCAAAAACGAAAGGAAGTGAGAAATGACGAAACTCAGGCCAACTGTCCATTATATAGTCGCTCCAGGTTAGCGTGCGCTAGCCCTAATGCGTAGCGTGCGCTAACGGGAAATTTGGGTATTCCAGTACCTTGTCCGAAAGCGGTGGCGCGCGCTACGTACCTTTTTGTAGCGTGCGCTACGGCCATATCATTAGCGTGCGCTAATACTCATAGTTAGCGTGCGCTAACGAATAATTTGATGCCCGATCGGAATCGAAGCGCGACCTCGGCGACCTCGATAGCGTGCGCTACAACCATTATTTAGCGTGCGCTATAATATCGATTGCGTACGCTAAAAACAACACATAGCGTGCGCTAAGAATTAATCCAATGCAGTCCAGTAGCCACTGACTCAACCTGATCTGTCCTTAGCGCGCGCTACACCACATATTAGCGTGCGCTACTACAACTCACTAGCGCGCGCTACTTACCATTCGTAGCGTGCACTACTTATAACTCTCCTGCAGTCCAGTACCTTCTGGACTGCAGCCAGGGTAACCTTAGCGTGCGCTAAAGCTGAGTGGTAGCGTGCGCTACCTATACCCAATTAACGTACGCTAAAAGGAGTACGTAGCGTGCGCTACCCCTCACGCACAGCTCGCAACGAAAATGACAATGATGATAAACACGACACGAAACTCCAATCAGATTAGTGATGAATGACGATTGATACACGATACCATTACTCTGAATGATGAATACCATGACTGAATCTGAGTGACAAATGATTAATAATGAGTGAAAATTACTAAGTATCAATTACTGAATGGTAAATACTGAATGATAATTACTGAATTACAACCGGGTATTACATACACCCCCCCTTAAAAGAGTTTCGTCCCCGAAACTAAGGGTCAAACAACTCGGGATAACTCTCCCACATACTATCCTCGGTTTCCCAAGTAGCCTCTTCGACTCCGTGTCTAGACCACTGAATTTTAACCAAAGGAATCGTCTTATTCCTCAACTGTTTGATTCGTCGTTCTAAAACTCGCATAGGACGCTCCTCATATGAATGATCGTCGGCGATCTCGATTTCGTCGAACTGAAGTATGTGACTCGGGTCGGCAACATACTTCCTCAGCTGAGAGACATGAAACACATTATGAATTCGGCTCAACGCCGGAGGTAAAGCCAATTGATAAGCTAACTCGCCTACTCGATCCAAAATCTCAAACGGTCCAATGAATCTCGGACTCAACTTTCCCCTCTTCCCAAAACGAAAGATACCACGACTCGGGGATACCTTGACCAACACATGGTCACCAGCCTCGAACTCTAATGGTCGACGACGGTTATCTGCGTATGATTTCTGTCGACTCTGAGCTGTCAACAAACGACTCCTGATCAAAGTTACCTTCTCACGGGCGGCTATAAGCATATCGGGTTCGGTGCCAATTGATTCTGATAAGTCGTCCCAACACAACGGAGATCGACATTGACGACCATACAAGGCCTCGTAAGGTGCCATCTTGATCGAAGCATGCCAACTATTATTATACGTGAACTCGATCAATGGTAGTTGGGCTTCCCAATCGTCTTTCCAATCGAGGACGCATGCCCTCAACATGTCCTCTAATGTCTGAATGGTCCTCTCTGATTGTCCGTCGGACTGAGGATGAAAAGCGGTACTGAGATTAAGCTGGGTTCCCATAGCACGATGAACTGATTTCCAAAAATGAGACACAAACCGTCCGTCACGATCGGAAACGATACTTTTAGGAGTACCGTGCAGTCTGACTATCTCTTTGATGAACAGTTGAGCAAGTCTCTCGGGACCCCACATCTCCTTGATCTCAAGGAAATGAGCTGATTTAGTTAAGTGGTCCACGATCACCCAGATCGTATCCATGCCACGACGACTCGTCGGCAAACTCGTGATGAAATCTATAGAAATGTCTTCCCACTTCCATTCGGGAATAGGAAGAGGTTTCAAAGATACCATTGGTCGCCGATGTTCAATCTTAACTTGTTGTGAGTTAAGCATCTCGAAACAAATTCTGCGACTTCTCGCTTCATATTACTCCACCGGTAATTTTGTTTCAAGTCCTTGTACATCTTGCTAGACCGGATGAACGAGAATAAGGGGTAGCATGAGCTTCTTTCAAAATCGAGTTTTTCAACTCGACATTCGGCAACGCACAACCGATTCTTAAACCTCAAAAGTCCATCCTCGTGGACCACAAATCCGAGGGCTTTCCCGAGCCACATCCTCTCGGATGCGCAACAATGATGGGTCGAATCCCGATTCTCTCGGATTGCCTCCTCGAGTGACGATGAAATCTCTAACATACAAAGCCGCCTGAACTAGGCTGGCAGGACCTCGATCTCGGGTCTAAGGAATTCCTACCAAGATCCTACGAAGCGTTAAACGGGCAAGCATCGCTCTGAACGGACTTACGACTCAAGGCGTCGGCGACAACGTTCGCCTTGCACAGTCGGTAGAGGATCTCGATATCATAATCTTTGATTAATTCCAACCACCGTATCGACGCATATTTAACTCATACGAGTAAATATATACTTTAAACTCTTATGATCGGTGAATATCACAGTGACGCCATAAAGGTAATGACGCCAAATCTTCAAAGCGAACACCACGGCTGCTAGCTCCAGGTCGTGGGTCGGATAATTAACCTCGTAAGGTCTCAATTGCCGTGAAGCATAGGCAATAACTTTCCCGTTCTGCATGAGTACACATCCGAGACCCTGTCCGGACGCATCACTATAAACCACAAATCCTTCCGTCCCCTGCGTCAAGGAAAGTACAGGTGCTGACATTAACCGGCTCTTGAGTTCCTCAAAACTCCGTTGACACGCGTCGGACCACGTGTATTTCTTATCCTTCCGCAAAAGGTTCGTTAAGGGTTGAGCGATTCTAGAAAATCCCTCTACAAATCGCCGATAATAACCCGCTAATCCGAGGAAACTTCGGATTTCCTTAACGTTCTTCGGAGGTAGCCAATCTCGGATAGCCTCCGTATTCTGAGGGTCGACACGAACTCTGTCTGATGAAATTACATGTCCGAGAAAAGTCACTTCGGACATCCAGAACTCACATTTGGAAGACTTCCCATAAAGTTGTTCTCGTCTCAACACGTCGAGCACTTGATGAAGGTGAAACTCGTGTTCCTCCCGGTCACGAGAATAAATCAAAATGTCATCGATGAAGACAACAACAAACTGATCCAAAAAGTCGATGAAAATCCGATTCATTAACTCCATGAATACCGCAGGTGCGTTAGTCAATCCGAACGGCATAACCACAAACTCATAATGACCGTAGCGTGTTCGAAACGCCGTCCTCGCGATGTCCGACTCTCGGATCCGCAACTGATGATATCCAGACCTTAAGTCGATCTTGGAAAATACTGAAGCTCCCTGAAGTTGATCTAAGAGATCATCAATACGGGGTAAGGGATACTTATTCTTGATCGTCACCCTGTTCAACTCCCGATAATCAATACATAAGCGGAATGAACCATCCTTCTTCTTGACAAACAACACTGGTGCTCCCCACGGGGACGCACTCGGTCGGATATAACCTTTCTCGAACAACTCCTCAAGTTGGTTCTTTAATTCCTGCATTTCGGTCGGGGCCATCCGGTGCCTTCGATATCGGGGACGTGCAGTGCTCCAACTCAATCGTGAATTCCACATCCCTCTGGAGGCAAACCAGGTAACTCGCGGAAAAACATCGGCATATTCCCTCACCACCGGAATATCATTAACATTACGATGACTTCTCGGTTTTGGCCATATAGCACCAATAACCGACACATCCCCGATTGAGTAACCTTACTGCTTTCATCAAATTAATGACCTTACGAGCAGTAGGGATTACCTCCTGAAACACACATTCAACCCCATCGTGCGAAATGATAGTGACCATACGCTTACGGACACTAATGATGGCATCATGACGATCCATCCAATCAATACCCAAGATGATGTCGTCCTCGGCAAATCTACCACGATTAGGTCCGCTGGCCATACACGAACATGAAACAGAATCGGACAATTACGAATCTCACGATTACGATAATTCGTCTACCATCGGGTAGGCCAATGACATAAGGCTCACAACTAGTAGCACTACCCAAACGTAGTCTACTCAAACATGACTCGGAAATGAATGAATGCGATGCACGGTATCAAAAAGGGTACACACAGTTGAGATAGAATAACGAGTGTACACGAGATCATTCGGGCCTCGGATCATCGGTCTTCTTCATCTCATAAATCGGGGCTTGCTAGTCCCAGACCGACGCTCCTGTCTGGCTAAAAGATCCACTTTTAGTCGCTCCCGCTGCTTTAAACGACGCCGATTGAGTGGCTTTGATTACGAGCAGTGTTGCTTAGGTGCACGAGATGACGTGCGAGTAGGTTTGGAGTCCCTACGGTAAAACGGGCCTTATGCCCAAGCAATTCCACTATTATGACATGTGATAGTCTGTCTCGGACACTTGGTACTGAGGTGAACAAGATCCCCACAGTTAAAACAGGTGATGGCCGAACTGGCCGCTCGAGACTGAGATTCCGCGGGTTTAGATGACACAGGAGATCGCTCAGAAAAAGCAGAGCCCGCACGGGGTTTCTTGAAAGTTGTCTGACCGCCTTGGTGATTACGATTCTTCGATTTCTTGCTAGCAGACGAAGGTTCCGCTTAGCAATTTCCTTAGCGATAAGCTCGTAGGTGAGAGCTTTCTCAATGAATTCGCCAACGTGGTGCAATTATGATTAAGTAATCAAGTCTCATACGGGTTTGACCTCTTGCCGAAATACTTGATCTTATCCGCCTCGAATGAATGATGGATGAGGCGAAAGGAAGAAGTTCTGAAATTTCTCGGCAATGGCGAGAACATCCTCGTCTGTTGAGGGGTCGGGGTGAGTAATTCGATGACTTGGACTCTCCGAGTGGGGCCGGATAATACCTCTCCATCATGAGAGTCTTGAACCGATCCCAAGTACAAGATCCTTCGGTGGGCTTCAACGATAACCACCAAGAATGTGCGCTCTTACCCGGGTAGTAAGCCGCAGCGAAACTTTGTGTCCTTCGGGACACTCTACCATAGCAAACAACTTCTCGAAATGCTCGAGCCAATGAATGATATCTGCGGCTCGACGAGCCCTCAAAAGTAGGTGGCCTCTGGCGAGAGATATCGCCGATGATATTACTCACATTCCTCTTTTGCCTGCGAGGTGGCGGCGGAGGATCCTGCTGATTTTGATTGACGGAGTTATGCATCGTCTCCATCAACCGAGCCATCCGGTCATTTGGGCCATCATGCCCGCATAAAGCGAGTGGGTCAACCGGACACCCTCGACCGAGCCGTGTCCTGAGTACGACTCCCGATAGTGAATGATCGCGTCGGTGAATGAGTGGCGGCGTGCTTTCGATGAATTAGCATTATTCCTCGCGTTTGCACGTGTATTCACACGAGCTCTCGGGATTCGGCCCGCTCCACAGCCTCGTCCTCCACGTCCTCTTCTTGCCCTCTCCATACTGAAGTATGAAAGTCACATGATGATTATATTCACCGCATGAATAATACATTATGATTATGACATGAGATGATAAAAATGAGCATACGCGCTCTAACACGGTGATTACATGAATGATCAACTGAGGTGACATGATTATCTTGAACATGATTAATGATTTGATCTTCCTGATCAACAACTGAATAATGAAATGAATCGAGTTATTAATGAGTTAACCTGACCGTCCTGGTCAAAATGACAATGATGATTGAGGATTGTTAACTGATGAATTATGAATGAATGATTAGTGCCAGAAATTATACCATGGCATTAGAAATCTTACAGTTCTTGGTCTGATTGGCTCGGCATTTGCACAGGTCACACGTGACGCAAAAGTCCAATGATACTAGTCCGATGACGATGATTTCAAACGAGATATGACTTGGAGGGTAGTATTCAAAACCACGCTCCGATACCAACTCTGTAACACCCCAAACCAGGCGGATGTTACAGTGCCGTGAATCCCCGACTGGGACCCACCAGGCAAAGAAAATGATGAATTAAATAATATAATTGTAGTACCGAACCACATTATATTACCATGTACTCCGATGAGGAGTTTAAGTACAACACACCAGGACAATACCGAATACTAGTATATTTTATCTGAAGATAAAATACACCACCCTGAATAAATAAACATCTCAAACGGAATTTGCAGCGTAAAATACAAATGACGGAATAACTAAAATGACTGAAGATGACTGAACAAACGGAATGACTGGGGCCCCCTACTAGTATCACTGGGACTCGTCGTCGTCAACATGCTCTTCCCGTGCCTTTTCCTTGCCGTGACCTGAAAACAAAATCCCCCAACGGGGTCAGTTACACAGAACAACAATCCTCAAGAGTTGAAATTACACAATCATGAATTAACTGAAGTTATAAAATATTCTTAATTATGAATTACGCTGAAGAAGGGTATCATAGTACGCCCGTAATGTTCTGTGCAAGTGCACAAGACGAATGACCGGACACACCCGTCCTTGTACCTAATTAGTCTCACGGAGGTAAGCGTTACCGTGTGCACGGTCCGATGTATCGGTGAACCCAATACATGACCATAGTGTGCCCGACTAAAAATTCCACACAGCCACACCCGGCCACGCAATATGAACTCAGAAGGTCACATGAACGAGAATGACCATAATGAATATCAATGAATACTAATTAGACAAGACCAAGATGACTCACCGATATGAAAGTAATAGTGACGATGATTGATAATCCAATGAAATGATTTGGAACCGTCGTTCCTCGTGAATGAAATGATTATTCGACAATTACAAGTCTCAAAATGATTAATATTGTGATGAATGAATTATAATTATGAGCAATCAACAACAAAAGGAATGAGTATCCTTTTAACCGAGTAAGAATTAACTTACACAACAACGATGAAGAATGTCCGTCCACGAACAAAGTCCTAACCAAGATACTGGTTGCTCGAACAACCTTGAATAACAATAATTACCAACAATCGTTCAATACACGTATCAAGCAACAAAACACGACTAACCCAAAGGTCGAAACAACGATAATCAAACTCATAGGGCATTCCAACGAATACATAACCAACCACACAACTTCGGAAATATCCAATCCTGAATATGTCGAAACCAACACCAAATCGAGTATTTCGAACTAACAAAACACTTCAATGATATCAATAATCCATTAGGAATCCATAATTCAAGATTACAACAACATCAATCGGAAAATCCCCAATTAACCGAAGTCAACCCCAAGGGTTCTTGAAATAATTCCGAAAATAACCATTAAATCCGTAGGAATATATTTATCCAAGGTAGAAAATCCATATCTAACATATTCCAATGATAATCCAAGGTTACACGAAGAAATCGGAAGGAAAACCCAAAAATCCGAAATTCTAGATCCAAGAAATTAATACCTTTGATTTGATGTTAAGGAGATGATAAAGTGATAATAATACAACTCAAAGCCTTGAATATGATGATGGATGATAGAAGCTCGAAGAGAACACTCCAAGTCGCCCAAAATCGCCCGAAGTCGCACCAAAAACGAAAGGAAGTGAGAAACGACGAAACTCAGGCCAACTGTCCATTATATAGTCGCTCCAGGTTAGCGTGCGCTAGCCCTAATGCGTAGCGTGCGCTAACGGGAAATTTGGGTATTCCAGTACCCACTGTCCGAAAACGGTAGCGCGCGCTACGTACCTTTTTGTAGCGTGCGCTACGGCCATATCATTAGCGTGTGCTAATACTCATAGTTAGCGTGCGCTAACGAATAATTTGATGCCCATTACTGGAATCCAGAAACTGCCTGACCTCTGACCTGACCTCGATAGCGTGTGCTACAACCATTATTTAGCGTGCGCTATAATATCGATTGCGTACGCTAAAAACAACACATAGCGTGCGCTAAGAATTAATCCAATGCAGTCCAGTAGCCACTGGACTCAACCTGATCTGTCCTTAGCGCGCGCTACACCACATATTAGCGTGCGCTACTACAACTCACTAGCGCGCGCTACTTACCATTCGTAGCGTGCGCTACTTATAACTCTCCTGCAGTCCAGTACCTTCTGGACTGCATCCAGGGTAACCTTAGCGTGCGCTAAAGCTGAGTGGTAGCGTGCGCTACCTATACCCAATTAGCGTACGCTAAAAGGAGTACGTAGCGTGCACTACCCCTCACGCACAGCTCGCAACGAAAATGACAATGATGATAAACACGGCACGAAACTCCAATCAGATTAGTGATGAATGACGATTGATACACGATACCATTACTCTGAATGATGAATACCATGACTGAATCTGAGTGACAAATGATTAATAATGAGTGAAAATTACTGAGTATCAATTACTGAATGGTAAATACTGAATGATAATTACTGAATTACAACCGGGTATTACAGGTTCCGTCTTCAGCCGCCTAGGAAGCGATCCATCTGTTAGGATTGTATACTGCAAAGCATACTTTATGCTTGTATTACCTAATTTCCCTGTTACTACCTATGAGAATATTAATTACATTTAATCACATGTTTTGCATATTTATTCACGTTATGGTTATGCAAATGAAATGTCTAATTATTTTATATTGGAGATAATGTGGTGTGTTGGTGTCACACGGAAAATCACATTATCGGTGCCTTATAAAATAATATAATAGTTCACAACCTATATAATTATTAGACAAATTATATAAAAGGTTGTAGTGTATGCTTGAGAATAGTTGGTCTTGACTATTAGCATACATTAGCGTATTTGCATACGTTGAACTGGATCGAGGTGAGATAGTGTCTTCAGATCGACCGTAAGAAGAACGTAAATCTCGGATAATTATTATTTCTTAATTCTAAGTATATAATATTTAATTGTGTATTTATAATAATTATTGCTTTGATTTACCATAGGTGAGAGTCAAAATGATCGACTCAATAAGCCTCGTATCTTGGACAATAATATTATTTATACGACAGTTATTATTATTACTAGAAATCGTGTCCCGACTCGTGCGGATTGATGATGTCCCCTTGAGGAGCTCGATAATGATTATTATATTAAACCCTGCAGGTGGATTTAATTTCGATATAATAATAAGGTTCGAGTGGTACTACTCTTGGATAAGATATTAATTAATTAAAGCTGTCAGTAGCTTATAATTAATTAATGGACATTCGATATCTTAAATACGAGAAATAATATATTTAATAAGGAGCCCAATTTCCTAATTTGGGATTTTGGTAGGAAGTTGATATTAATAGATTCATTATATTAGGAAGAGTCATAAGGTAAGATGAATTTATTAAGGAGTCCTTCCATAATCCTCATTTAGATCCCTAGTAGTAGTCCAAGAGCCTATAAATAGGACATATGGGTGGATGGCCGATTTTCATCACTTTCATACACAAGGAGTTTCGATTTTTCTTCTAAGTGTTTAATTGTGGATCTTGACTTGTGTCTCTGATTCCACAATTGAGAGAACACTTTAATTCTTGCTACATATCGGAATTACTTGAAGAAAAGAAAATCGAGAATTGTGAGGCATAGAAATCGGCCGATCCATAGGTGTCCAAACAAGATCCGGTAGCTCGTTGCCCACACAACGTCCGGTTCAAGGCGGATCATACTCTAGAAGATCTAAAGGTAGAAATACAAGGCGATCAAGACGGTAGTAACCAATACTCTTCAAAAGGTAATATCATATGATCTTTGGATCTAGATTAGGATATTTTAATAATCAACATATTTAATTAATAAATAATAAATAATATTTAAATTGCTTATTAGTCTTAGTAATTAATTAATTAGCATGCCTAAATAGATCTTATGCTCATAGATGCGTAAAACGCGATTATCATCTTTCCCAAACTTCGCTTCCGCTGCATTTTACTTTCCAACAAATGGTATCGGAGACGGATTTTTAGGCTTTTTCTATTTTAATTAATTTTAGTGATTAATTGATAGCAATTTAAATATTCATATATTTTGATGTTGGAATATTTTGCTAGATGTGTTCTTGCAGGTGATATGATTCAATTATCATGGTTTATATGAATGGTGTATTTATTTAATTTTATTAATTATGCAATTATTGGTTTGGCCCGTTTTTGAGGCATGTAATGGTTTTTCCCGTGAGAAAATCCGTGGGTAGTCCTAGGTGGTTTTATTTTTCGTGTAATCTTGATGTAATTTCGATGTATTTTATTTTGTATAAAATTGTAATCGAATTCGGAAAAGATGGGATCACGAAGAAATAGAATGTAACCGGATCGCCAAGGCAAATGGCGGCCGACGAGCAACAAGCGGGCGCTGAAAGCAAGACACGGCCGCCGCCGAGCAAGGTAGCAATGCCGCGGCACTGCCTGTCCGGGCCATTGGTTCGGGCCGGTCGCCCGATTTTGGTCCTCTGCTTCGCTGCTCGCGTGTCATTTGGAGAGTCGGGATTTAAAATTAATTTTTTTTATGTAATTAATTTTGCATAAAAAGTGAAATTTTAATTTTGAAAATCCACGGCCCGGCCGGGGAGGAGCGACAAGATGCTTGATTCAGTGGGAGAGATCAAGTCGAAGATTTTCTTGGATTCAACTCAAGGAAGAAGACCATGATAATTGGATAATTTAATTATCCATGCTTTATTTTTGGTTTTTATTGTTTTGATGTATGGCATGTATGGATGTATGCGTGATATGTTTCCTTGCATGTTAGGACGAGAAAATTAAAAACCTTAAGGCTAAAATAACTAAGTGATTAAATTGATTTATTTTAAATAAAATCAAATTGGCCTCTATAATTAATTTAAATTGTGAAGTAATTAGCATGCGCGTTGACATTAGAGTCTTCCTCCATATCGGATGTGCTAATTATAGGTTCACTAGTTTTAAATTTCAAAATGATAACATAAGGTAAATATTACTTTTTATGATAGGACCTCTCCATCTCTAGGACTATTATTTAAAAGATAATATTTTAATGATGTTAAATTATGGTGTTTACTTAGGTGTATTAATTAATAAGCTCCCCATCGGAGTCTATGTTAATTAATACATGTCCAAGAGGAACCAACTATTAATTTTACTTGTCATAACGTAATTTGACTAGATAGTAAAATTAAAGACGTAAAACTCTACTTGGAAAATGTGTGTGTAAACGTCCACACGATCATGGCTTGCATGTGCGGATTTTTCGAGGTGTTGGTTGCTAGCATATATATTGTGTTTTTGAGGTTTTTCGATATATTTTGCTATGCATTATGTGATGGATGTTTTTAATTTTTATCTCAGATGTCTTTCAATCCACTAGCTGTTATTCTCAAAGAAAATAAACTTGATGGCACTAACTTTGCCGATTGAAAAAGAAATCTTGACATTGTCCTGACTGCAGAGGGGCATAAATTTTTCTTAGTCGAGGAAAGCCCTCTAGAACCAGAACCGGATGCCACTCCCTAAGAGTTGGCTGAATTCCGAAAATGGAAAAAGTCTGATGAGATGGCTCGCTGTTACATTTTGGCTTCACTGACAAATGTATTGCAGCATCAACATCAGACGATGGGCTCGGCCGCGGAAATGATGAAAAGTCGCACCGATATGTTTGGTCATCAGAACCGGGCGGCTAGACAAAATGCAATGAGGGTATTGATGACAACCCAAATGTCTGAAGGGACCCCAGTAAGGGATCATGTTCTGAAAATGATGTCTCATTTGAACGAACTGAGCATACTGCGGGCTACTATCGATGCGGAAACGCAGATCGATATTATCGTAGGAAGCTTACCTAGAAGATTTGAGCAGTTCCGCCTTAACTACAATATGAACCGTAGGACATATAGTTTGGCGGAACTTCTGACAGAGCTTCAGTCTGCTGAAGGTCTCTTCAAACAAGGTTATCATCAGATTCTTGCGGCAACCGGTGCTACTTCTTCCAAACCCAAATGGGGAAAGAAGAAGAAGTAGGTTGGCCAGAAGCAAGTGGCAACCCTCAAGGTGAAAAGCAAGGCTCCTCACCCCGAGGCGAACAAAAAGCCAAAGGGAAAGTGCTACAAGTGCGGTCAGAAAGGACATTTTAACGCGGACTGCCCTGCTCTTAAGAAAGGTATGTCTCGTGCACTAGTAGTCAAAACATGTTTAGCAGCTTGTTCTTCCACTTCGTGGATAGTTGATTCAGGCTCTACTGATCATGTTTGCTTTGACTCGCATGGTTTTCAGGTAACCAAGCAGCTTAGTGCGGGCGAGATTACCATCAACTGGGGCAATTATTCCAGGCTTATGGCTGTTGCAGTGGGAGTCGTGCAGTTAAAGATTAATGATAAATTATTAGTTCTCAATAATGTATTATTAGTACCAGATTTTAGAATGAATTTAATTTCGGTTTCTAAATTAAAAAGCGATGGTTATTCAGTTTCTTTTGATGATGATGCCATTATTAAGAAAAGAAACGGTGAATATATTTGCAAAGGTATTTTTAATGATGGACTATATGTCGTTAATACTGCACAAACTCATATGCATAAATCACTTAACTCTTTGTCTAAACCTAAAAAGAGAAAAGAACCTTCAAGCATAAACCAAACATATCTGTGGCATTTACGGTTAGGACATGTAAACCTTGGAAGGATGCAAAGATTGGTAGATGATGGCCCATTGGATGATCTCCAAGTTGAGTCATTTCCAATTTGTGAATCCTTTCTGGAAGGTAAGATGACCAAAAGGGTTTTAAAACCAAGGGAAACCGTGCTCAGAATGTGTTAGAATTGGTTCATACGGATGTATGTGATCCAATGAATATCAAGGCTAGGGGTGGTTTCGAATACTTCATCACGTTCATAGATGATTATTCGAGATATGGATACATCTATTTGATGCGACGTAAGTCTGAAGCCTTTGACAAGTTCAGAGACTTCAAGGCTGAAACAGAGAAGCGTCATGGGAAGAGTATCAAGTCACTACGATCTGATCGTGGTGGCGAATACCTTAGTGGAGAGTTTTTGGATTTCTTGGCGAATAAGGGGATTTCATCCCAGCTCACTGCGCCGGGAACTCCACAAAAAAATGGTGTGGCTGAAAGAAGGAATATGACTCTTTTAGAAATGGTTAAATCAATGATGAGTTATTCAGATTTACCTATTTCGTTTTGGGGATACGCCTTAGAAACAGCGGTGTACATTCTAAACCTGGTGCCTTCGAAATCAGTTCCAAAAACACCCACAGAACTGTGGAGTGGGCGTAAGCCCAGTCTAGGACATGTTCGGATTTGGGGTACTCAAAGACATGTCTTGAATAAGGAAGTCGATAAGTTGGCATCTCGCATGTATACGAGTGTTTGTAGGATACCCTAAGGGAACGAAGGGTGGCTTGTTCTATAGTCCCCAGGATCAGAAGGTCATTGTTAGCACCAATGCCCGATTTCTGGAAGAGGATTATATGATTAGTCACAATCCCATGAGCGAGATAATTCTAGAAGAACTGAGGGGCGAGACTCCGTCTATACCAATCGTATAAACGCCAACTAACACTGCACCACGTATCGATTCTAATACTTTTACACCAACTCAGGATTTGCCTCGTCGTAGTGGGAGGGTTGTTCGTCAGCCCGAATGATTCATAGGCGTGGGAAAGTCTTTGGACTCAATCCGAGGCGAAGATGAATCAGATCCCTGGACCTATAAGGAGGCAATCCAAGATAAAGATGCTGACTCCTGGCAAGTAGCAATGGAATCAGAAATGGGATCTATGGATTCCAATCAAGTGTGGGAGCTAGTAGAGCTATCTGATGGTGTACAAGCCATTGGGAGTAAATGGGTCTACAAGCGAAAGAAAGGACGTGACGGGAAGGTTGAAACCTTCAAAGCGAGGCTTGTTGCAAAAGGTTACACTCAGAAAGAGGGTATCGATTATGATGAAACCTTTTCGCCGGTAGCCATGCTTAAGTCAATCCGGATTCTTTTAGCTATAGCTGCGCATTTGGATCCAGAGATTTGGCAGATGGATGTCAAGACTGCATTCTTGAATGGGAGTCTAGACAAGGAAATCTATATGCGCCAAGCAGAGGGATTCATTGCTGAAGGAGAAGAGCACTTGGTGTGCAAACTTAAGAAATCCATTTATGGACTTAAGCAAGCATCTAGATCTTGGAACACTCGTTTTGACGAAGTTGTCCAGTCATATGGATTCGTCCAATGTCCGAGTGAGAGTTGTGTGTATAAGAAATGCGATGGAAATGTGTTGGTGTTTCTTATACTGTATGTAGACGATATTCTTCTGATTGGAAACAACGTGAAGGAATTGTCGGACGTACGGGTATGGCTATCTGAGCAGTTCGATATGAAGGATCTAGGAGAAGCAGGACACATCCTTGGAATCAGGATCTTTCGTGATCGGAAGAAGAGGATGTTGTGCTTATCCCAGGCATCCTATATCGATACAGTGCTGAAGCGGTTTAGCATGGAGAATTCCAAGAAAGGTTTTCTACCTTACAGACATGGAATTCAACTATCTAAGAACATGTGTCCTAAGACACAAAAGGAGATAGATGACATGAAGATGGTCCCTTATGCATCTGCTGTGGGAAGTCTCATGTATGCTATGCTTTGCACTGCACAGATATCTCACATGTCATGTGGGCATGGCTGCTAGATATCAGTCAAACCCAGGACCAGGACACTGGATTGCTGTCAAGCACATACTCAAGTACCTGAGAAGGACTAGGGAGTACATGCTTGTATATCAATTAGACGACCTTTTTATGGTGGGTTACACTGACTCAAATTTTTCATCGGACAAAGAAAAGTCCAAGTCTACTTCGGGTTATGTGTTTAGCCTGGGAGGTGGAACCATTAGTTGGAGGAGTGTGAAGCAGAAATGCATCTCGGACTCTACCATGGAAGCCGAGTACGTAGCAGCCTCTGAGGCAGCCAAGGAGGCAGTGTGGCTCAAGTACTTCCTGCAGGACTTAGATGTGATTCGCGATTTGCCAGAGGGTATTACACTTTATTGTGATAATACTGGTGCAGTCGCAAATTCGAGGGAACCACGAGCCCATCAGGCAAGTAAACATATAAACCGCAAGTACCACATCATACGACACTTCGTAAAGGAAGGAGACGTAGTTGTAGCCAGGGTTGCATTGAAAGATAATCTTGCTGACCCTTTCACGAAAGGCCTACCTTCAAAAGTTTTTGAAAGACATGTGGAAGGAATGGGATTACAGTGTATGGCAGCATTTCTTTGAGTATAAGTGGGAGAAATGAGAGACTATGTAATAGAGTAGTATACTTAAAAGCATGCTTTGAGTATAAGTGGGAGATTGTTAGGATTGTATACTGCAAATCATACTTTATGCTTGTATTACCTAATTTCCCTGTTACTACCTATGAGAATATTAATTACATTTAATCACATGTTTTGCATATTTATTCGCGTTATGGTTATGCAAATGAAATGTCTAATTATTTTATATTGTAGATAATGTGGTGTGTTGGTGTCACACGGAAGATCACATTATTGGTGCCATATAAAATAATATAATAGTTCACAACCTATATAATCATTAGACAAATTATATAAAAGGTTGTAGTGTATGCTTGAGAATAGTTGGTCTTGACTATTAGCATACATTAGCGTATTTGCATACGTTGAACTGGATCGAGGTGAGATAGTGTATTCTGTACTGACTGTAAGAAGAACGTAAATCTCGAATAATTATTATTTCTTAATTCTAAGTATATAATATTTAATTGTGTATTTATAATAATTATTGCTTTGATTTACCATAGGTGAGAGTCAAAATGATCGACTCAATAAGCCTCGTATCTTGGGCAATAATATTATTTATACGACAGTTATTATTATTACTAGGAATCGTGTCCCGACTCGTGCGGGTTGATGATGTCCCCTTGAGGAGCTCGATAATGATTATTATATTAAACCCTGCAGGTGGATTTAATTCCGATATAATAATAAGGTTCGAGTGGTACTACTCTTGGATAAGATATTAATTAATTAAAGTTGTCAGTAGTCTATAATTAATTAATGGACATTCGATATCTTAAACACGGGAAGTAATATATTTAATAAGGAGCCCAATTTCGTAATTTGGAATTTTGGTAGGAAGTGCAATATCAACTTTTTAGTGGACTAAGTTGATATTAATAGATTCATTATATTAGGAAGAGTCCTAATAAGGTAAGATGAATTTATTAAGGAGTCCTTCCATAATCCTCCTTTAGATCCCTAGTAGTAGTCCAAGAGCCTATAAATAGGACATATGGGTGGATGGCCGATTTTCATCACTTTCATACACAAGGAATTTCGATTTTTCTTCTAAGTGTTTAATTGTGGATCTTGACTTGTGTCTTTGATTCCACAATTGAGAGAACACTTTAATTCTTGCTACATATCGGAATTACATGAAGAAAAGAAAATCGAGAATTGTGAGGCATAGAAATTGGCCGATCCATAGGTGTCCAAACAAGATCCGGTAGCTCGTTGCCCACACAACGTTCGGTTCAAGGCGGATCATACTCTAGAAGATCTAAAGGTAGAAATAAAAGGCGATCAAGACGGAAGTAACCAATACTCTTCAAAAGGCAATATCCTATGATCTTTGGATCTAGATTAGGATATTTTAATAATCAACACATTTAATTAATAAATAATAAATAATATTTAAATTGCTTATTAGTCTTAGTAATTAATTAATTAGCATGCCTAAATAGATCTTATGCCCGTAGATGCGTAAAACGCGATTATCATCTTTCCCAAACTTCGCTTCCGCTGCGTTTTACTTTCCAACACCATCGTGGCGACCGGGGCAGTCTGGCCCCAACCACGAGACTACGGAGTCCGAATCCGTCACCAGGAGTTCGGCATACCCAACTCCCAAACTAAAACATGTCAGCCGTTTGTCTCCCATTCGCCGAAGGATCGAGCCCCGCGGCAAAGACATCATTTACAGCGGAGCCAGGGGATCAGTACTTGATCGCCTCGGCTCCCGCTCCGAGCGCCTAGCCGCGAGCAGCCAGGCCACGGCGATGGGCGCTATGCAACGCCAACTCGACGAGATGAAAGCGCTCATGGAAACTGGGGCAGACGCCAGCAGAAAGGTCACCGGACTGAGTGAGCCACTCGCGGTCCAGATCGAGCTTGCCCCTGTGCAACCAAAGATCGCTCCTCCTCAAACGCCTTTGTGTGAGGGGAGATCAGACCCCGAGAATCAACTAAGCAAGTTCCGGATCTACATGACCAGATGCGGGGCGTCAGACGCGACGAGATGCCGAATGTTCCCATTGACATTGGGCGATCTTGCCCATAGGTGGTACATCTCTCTGCCACCGCGCTCTATTAACTCTTTTGAGAAGCTCGCGAACGACTTCACAGAGTATTTCGCCGCCAAGGTCGCTCGGCCAGAAGGTCCCCACCGCATGATGAAGATTAGGCAGGGGGAAGACGAGTCCGATGTGGATTATATCGACCGGGTGGATGAAATAGTGCTCACCGGCGAGCCCATAAGCGACGAGCTCGCCCTCTACTCAGTCCTGGGGGGATTCTATGGTCATTCACCCATGTTTAGGCACCTCACGAAGGACATCCCCCCGACCTATGCGATCTTTCGCGCCAAGGCTGCCGATTTTCTAGCTAGGCAGAGGCTACTCACCCTCCGCCTAGGCGAGGGGACGCCTCCTCCCGTCCCAAATACGGCGATCGCCAAGTCCAACAAGGCGGTCGCCAAGCCGCCCGGTGATTTCAAGGCCTTCAAGGATGTGGCAGCCCATCTCCTCCACAACTTCAACCGAACTCCGGCCCATATTTTTTACGCCATCAAGGGGCGCGAACCGCTAAGCAATCCAAAGGCGATAAGGGACAACAGTCATCAGGACCACAATAAATTTTGTGCTTTCCACAAGAGTCCCGGTTACAACACCAACCAATGCCGCGACTTCCTCAGACAACTCTAGAGATTGTTCGAGGAGGGCAAGCTGGACAGTTTAATGGCTTAGCCGGAGCCCCGTCAATCTCCCAAACCGGTCGCCAGAGTCGAACGGGACAGGCTAGAAGGCTCATACGAGTCGACCCCCCAATCAACCTCGGCGGTCGGATCTATATGTTTCAATCAAGATGTGGGAACCTCGGAGGTCTTTCCCAGATTCCCACCATGTCAAACGAAAGGCTACTGCCTGAGAAACGCTTCGAGAAACAAATCAGAGGATGACTCGCTCGCCCTCTAAAGTTCGTCATCAACATGAAGGACCTAGGCAAGCGATCGCCTCCCCTTGCACAGCATATACCGTCGAGGATCGCCATGTAACATGACGGCCCGAGGTAGAAAAGTGCCGACATGGTTGTGGAGGTCGATGGAACCGATCTCTGTGACCATGCAAGGTTCCTTTGGGCAGAGATCGCCTTCCCTTCGTTTAAATACGAGGCGGGCGTAGCCAAAGGTCCCTCTAAAATAGATCTGTGGACACGCTCGCCCGCCCTCAAAGGTCCATCACCTAACATGGTGGATCCGGACAATGCGACGCATCCCTCCCCCGTCACAACGTATACCGTCGAGGATCGCCATCTAACATGATGATCCGAGGTAGAAAAGTGATAACAAGCCGCGGTCATGGAGTCGATTAATCTGACGACGCCCCGTGCAAGGACTCTTCCAGGCTGATATCGCTCGCCCTTCGTTTAAATACGAGGCGGGCGTAGCCTACGGAGGATCCTCACAATTAAGTGAGTCGCGAGAAGTTGGTCATCAGACGGAATGTCGCTCGCGCACAAGACATGGTCGCGGAGGTCGGTTCCATCGAACTCCACGATTGTGCATGGTTCCTCTAGGCCGGGATGGTCGGCCTTCCTCTAGGAATCTGCAAAATTGAAGACCGCTCGCTAAACGATTTATTTTCGTTCCCTTACCTTCACTAAGTAAACAAAAACAAGGGGGGAGAGTGGAGCTATATATACGACGATCGTCTTTGCTCAAATACACGTACGACGATCGGCATTGTTCAGACATATGTGCAGCGATCGATTTGATTCTAAAAGTTACCAGTATGAGTTTATCAATTTACTTGGAGCTGTACGCACGACGATCGTTCCTCAAACACTTGTATAAAGTCATGCAAAAGATTCAGAAAGACGATCATACAAGCAAGAGATGAGAGAAGTAAATATTTATTTCATTTCACTTGCAATACAAATACAAGCACGGTCGCCCGAAGGCAAAATACAACAAAAGTTATAAAATTACAAGTAAAAAGCTTCGTAAAACTCAGGGATCGACGCCCGTTCCATTGCCAGCAGCAGGCTCTGAACCCCCATCCTCTGGGGCACCCGGATGAACAAGGTTGTCCGGCAACGGGTACTAGCTCAAATCGATCCCATGATCCGCGGAAAGGTCGAGGATCGGCACGGTGAAGTCTGGCTGCAGAGGGTGCTCAAGCACATAGGCTTTGAAATTTTCAGCCAAAGGGCCGACCTCGAGCCCTCCTTTCTTAGCGGCGCGGATCGCGTCAGCATAAGCCATATATTAGGCAAATTCGCTGACGTACTCCACGTTAAGGAAGGGATCGGCCTCAGTCGCCTTCAGCTTTCCCTTCAACTCCGCAACTGTTTGGCTCACGCCCTCGAGCTCGACAGTTTTGGCGGCCACCTCTTCTTTCGAGGACGCCAGCTTGTTGGTCAGTCGGGCGACGATCACCTTCAGCTGGTCGGCCTCCTTCTGCGCGGCCGCGTGCAACCTGCGGGCTTCCGTCATATGGTCCCGCATCCGGTTAGTCGCCTCCCGCGCCCGGTCAAGATCTTGCCTCGCCTGCTTAGCCACCTCTACGGAGCTCTTCTCCATGGCCGCGAGCTTGTCGGCAAACTCAATATTTTGTTTCCGTACGGCTTCGAGGTCTGCATGGAGACGAGCATTGGACAGATGCCCCTCATAGTCCCTCACGGCCTGAGCAGCCATCGTCACCGTCTGAAGGGCCAGCGCGAAAGTCGCCTGCAGATCGACGGTGTGCGATCGCATCCATATTGGTCGTCCAGGCCTTAGGCAAGGAGGCGATAGCCCGAGCAACGAAAGAAGGGGCAACGCTGGCCTCGCGAGGAACTTTGCTCGTCAGGAAGTCCAACACCATCGGTGAGCAGTTCAGATCGGAGTGGCGGATCCTGCACAAAGAGCAAAAGAGTTAGTATGTTTCCTACACCAGTGACATAACTCGGCAAAGCAACCGGGCTCACCTTTCGACCTTCTCTGGGTCAAGGCCGAAGAATGGCCTGCCACGCGGAGTCTCGGCCTCAGCGGTCGCCATGGCCTAAAGGAAAGCCGAAGAAGGCGTGGACCCCTCCACCAGAGGAACCGCGGAAAGTGGAGGCACGGAGATTGGCGGCTCGTCAGCAGTGGCAGGGGTCGAGGGCTCCACAGTCCTCCATTTCTTGCGGATGAGCCAAAGTTGCTCCTCCTCCTGAGGCTCCTGCTCTTCGACGACAGGCTCCTGGATAGGTCTTGCCTCTGGGGTCGGTCGCAGCGGAGCAGCAGGAGCTCGGCTCACCTTTTTCCCTTGACGAAGGAGGCTCATGACCCCCGAATTAGACATGGCAATCGCAGCAGAGGGCTCTGGGAAACAAGGGAAGTGAATTTCTGCAAAAGAAAGCAATCGACAAAGTTAGTAATCTTCCTCAGTCAAGAGGATCGACATGTCAAAGGAGATCGTGAAAGTTCGTACCTGGAACCTTTAGATGGCGAGGGTAGCAAAATAGCCGAGCAGCCAACCAATAGGCTTTGTTGTTGATTCGGCGTGCGTCTATATGGTCGTTAGGAAGACTCCGTATCTTCTCCCAGACGATCGCGAAATCAAAAGCGAGGTAGCCTGCCGCCGGAACAATGACACCTGCAAAAAGAAGGCCAAAATCAGATCAGTTCAGAAAATATCCGAACAAAGGGAGAGTCTAAATCCTTACTCGAACTCCTCTCCCGAAAGCCGGTGGGAATATCCAACTCGTCGGTTGGGTTGTCGCTCGCTTCCGACTTCCACGCGCCGCCGACCCAGAACCACTTCGATGGATCGCCTCTTACTTTGTTCGGGACCCCAAGAATCACCCGGCCTGAGCGACCTAAGATGTGATAGCCGCTGACAGACCCTTTTTGAACCGTCAATTTGAAGAGATGGTTCATCTCCAACGGCGAAGGAAGACGATACAACTGATGGCCACCAAACAAAGTAAGGGTGCTGACGATCTGCAGCCAGGCGTTCGGCGTCAATTGAAGCGGCGCCACGTTCCAGGCGGTCAGCAGGTAGAAGACATCAAATGACAATGGGAATCGCAGTCGAGCCTCCATTATCGCCTCGTTGATGGCGACCATGCCCTCGGGAGGCTGATCGGCTCGCTCGTTCTCGGCGGGCACATGGAGGCAAACATCAGAAGGAACATGGAACCTCGCCCTCCAACGGTCCAGATCCTTCCTGGTCGCCGAGCTCCCGATTTGTCCAAGGATCCACGGTGAGAGGCGAGCACCCCGGAACAACGTCCGCCTTACGGGTTCATAAGGATGGGCGATCGAGTATTCAGTAAAGTTAAATTTGGGGAGTGGGCCGGCCAATCTCTCCATGAGATCGGCAAAATCTGTGAAGGATTTGCCGAATGCGCTGTTCCGCTTCCAGTGCGCCGTCGCATCCATCTCCTCCTGTTTCAGTGAACGAATCTGCTCGGCCTCCACCGCCTTGGCTGCGTCGGCGTCATTAAAAAGTTCTTAGACCTCCGCAGGCTGAATCCCGGCGCGGATGGCCTCGACGGCAGTGTCCACATGAAATTCCGCAGAAAGTTTATCCCGGGCGGTCGAAACCCCAGCGGCGGAAGTACTACCCGCCTCATACGCATTTGGTCTTCCTCCGGACATATTCAAGGAAAAGGAAGAGAGAAGAATTTTTTGTTCTTACCTAAAGAATCTGAGTCGAACGACGATCGTCACAAAAATGCATAGGGTTTTTACCTTGTAATTCTAGCCCCTTTTATAGGCAAGGGCGGGGCTTCCGGGCAAATAAACCATCGAGGGACGAAGCGCAAAGGTCAGGAAATTCAGTATTTAATGCCACCTCGAATCCCGCGTGCGCGTCGTTTCGAGGGCACGCCAAAGGACAGAGTCTGACAAAGCGTCGGACTCCCCCAACAGAAACGCGACACGTGCCCCAGGACGTTTCAAGACCGCTGTCATTCCCTGCTCATTTCAGCGATCGAATAGGTCGTCCAAATTAAAAAACAGTCCGTTCGACAAATGATCATCTGTTCCGTAAAATACTAAGTCGCTCGTCTAAGTCAAGCGATCGCCAGTAGAACCACCTCACCCCACGTCTTCAACATCGGAGCGAGCTGGGGGGGGGGGGGGGAATTGTTGTGCGGCGATTTATACGCCTCGACGACGATCGGCATAAGGTCCGAGCGACCAAATCCAGCATCAGATAATCCAAGGCAGACTTGCCAAGCGAAGATTCCAGACCGAGATCAGGTACCGAGCGATCGACATCCAGGGCGATCGCCTCTTGGCACTTAGCGATAGACTCTGGTGCCCGAACAAGGACGACCGTCCTATGCCATGTGTAAGGCCATCATCCGCCATATCTACGAAGACCGGATCTCAGAGCGAAGACCCACGTGCAGATCCGCGAATGGCGCCACAGAATAAGGATCTTTGACTCCAGCCCATCAACAGCTGTCAACGACAAGGACTGCCTCACCTACCGACAGACCCGCCGAGAGGTCCTAGGTGGGACCTCCCGAGACAGCAACATAGGATGCATGTTGTCTACTCATTTGTTCACAGATCCGGCTGCCAGCAGCTGCTGCGGACTTTAAGGAGACCAACCCATGTGCTAAAGACAATCACCCGCTTATTATAATACAGGAAAGGCGATCGCCCAACTACCTCCACTCCTATAAATAGGAAACCTCCAGCAACTGGAAAGAGGTTCAGAAACTGTTGATTTCACACACGAAACCATCAGACTTCCATCACAAGAATATTAGCTTAATTCACACAGTAAGATACAGTCGATTTCTCATGGTTGACTACAGCACTTCATCTTTGTTACAAGAACTCACACAGCATCAACTCTGGTTCTTCCGGCAATCATCAGCACTCAAGAGCTAGATAACTAGGGTCTTTACACTCATTGTAATTGTACTCTAATATTAATATTTGTACTCCCAAGTATTCGTATTAATAATATCTCGCGAGGGCATTCAAGCCCGGGACTAACAACCCCGGTAAATCTTGTGTTATTTACTTTCCCTCGGACGTGCTCTCGCATTTTGTTTGTTACTGGTCCATTCCAGCAATCCCTTCCGAATAATATTTTGGGTAACAACATGATGGAAGTCTGATGGTTTCGTGTGTGAAATCAACAGTTTCTGAACCTCTTTCCAGTTGCTGGAGGTTTCCTATTTATAGGAGTGGAGGTAGCTGGGCGATCGCCTTTCCTGTATTATAATAAGCGGGCGATCATCTTTAGAACATGGGTTGGTCTCTTTAAAGTCCGCAGCAGCTGCTGGCAGCCGGATGTGCGAACCAATGAGAGGACAACACACGCCCTATGTCGCTGTCTCAGGAAGTTTCACCTAGGACCTTTCGGCGGGTCTGTCGGTAGGTGAGACAGTCTTTGTCGTTGACAGCTGTTGATGGGCTGGAGTCAAAGATCCTTATTCTGCAACGCCATTCGCGGATCTGCATGTGGGTCTTCGCTCCGAGATCCGGTCTTCGTAGATTTGACGGATGATGGCCTTACACGTGGCATAGGACGGTCGTCCTTGGTCGGGCACCAGAGTCGATGGCTAGATGCCAAGAGGCGATCGCCTTGGACGTCGATCGCTCAGTACCTGATCTCAGTCTGGACTCTTCGCTTGGCAAGTCTGCCTTAGATTATCTAATGCTGGATTTGGTCGCTCGGCCCTTATGCCTATCGCCGTCGAGGCGTATAAATCGCCGCACAACACATCACAAGAATATTAGCTAAATTCACATAGTGAGAGACAGTCGATTTCTCATGGTTGACTACAACACTTCATCTTTGTTACAAGAATTCACTGAGCATCAACTCTGGTTCTTCCGGCAATCATCAGCACTCAAGAGCTAGATAACCAAGGTCTTTACACTAATTGTAATTGTACTCTAACATTAATATTTGTACTCCTAAGTATTCGTATTAATAATATCTCGCGAAAGCATTCAAGCCCGGGACTAAAACCCCTGACAAATCTTGTGTTATTTACTTTCCGTCAGACGTGCTCTCGCATTTTGTTTGTTACTCGTCCATCCAGCAATCCCTTCCTAATAATATTTTGGGTAACAACAATTGGCGCTAGAAGAAGGAGGGCTATACCCTCATTTTCATTCCGACCGTTTCGAAGAACACTCACTGTTCTCCGGAACATATACTTGAAGAAACACTCACTGTTCTTCAAATAAAAACCTTCAGAATAATGACGTCTGCCACCACTTCGAAGAGAGCCACTCTACGATCCGCCGGACATCTTATTCTGGCCCGAGCCGAGTCCCAACCTACGGAGGAGGGTAGCCGCGGCGACGCGAGACTCTCAATCCCGCACCCGAGGGACGGCCCCAACCTCTCACTCGACCAGTTCCAAACTGCGGAACAGATCGAGAAGGCCATGGCCATCCTAAGGGAGCGACGGAGAGCATGCGAAGCGCCCGCTATAACCCCCTCAGCCATCCGCCATGCGGGCAAGCGGAAGCTCAAGGGGTTACTTGTCGAGCGATCGTCAGAAAGCCCTGATTCACGAGAAAAGGCACTCGCGAGGCGGGACGGTTCCGTCTTCATCCGCCTAGAAAGCGATCCATCGTGGCGACCGGGTAATTCTGGCCCCAACCACGAGACGACGGAGTCCGAATCCATCACTAGGAGTTCGGCATACACAACTCCCAAACTAAAACAGGTCATCCGTTTGGCTTCCATCCGCCGAAGAATCGAGCCCCGCGGCAAAGACATCATTTACAGTGGAGCTAGGGGATCAGTACTTGATCGCCTCGCCTCCCGCTCCGAGTGCCTAGCCACGAGCAACCAGGCCACGGTGATGGCCGCTATGCAACGCCAACTCGACGAGATGAAAGCGCTCATGGAAACTGGGGCAGACGCCAGGAGAAAGGTCACCGGACCGAGTGAGCCACTCGCGGTCCAAATCGAGCTTGCCCCCGTGCAACCAAAGATCGCTCCTCCTCAAACGCCTTTGTATGAGGGGAGATCGGACCCCGAGACTCACCTAAGCAAGTTTCGGATCTATATAACCAGATGCGGGGCGTCAGACGCGACGAGATGCCGAATGTTCCCATTGACATTGGGCGATCTTGCCCATAGGTGGTACATCTCTTTGCCACCGTGCTCTATTAACTCTTTTTAGAAGCTGGCGAACGACTTCACGTCGTATTTCGCCGCCAAGGTCGCTCGGCCAGAAGGTCCCCACCGCATGATGAAGATCAGGCAGGGGGAAGATGAGTCCGATGCGGATTATATCGACCGGATGGATAAAATAGTCCTCACCGGCGAGCCCATAAGCGACGAGCTCACCCTCTACTCGGTCCTGGGGGGATTCTATGGTCATTCACCCATGTTTAGGCACCTCACGAAGGAAATCCCCCCGACCTACGCGATCTTTCGCGCCAAGACTGCCGATTTTCTGGTCAGGCAGAGGCTGCTCACCCTCCGCCTAGGCGAGGGGATGCCTCCTCCCATCCAAAATACGGCGATCGCCAAGTCCAACAAGGTGGTCGCCAAGCCGCCCGGTGATTTCAAGGCCTTCGAGGATGTGGAAGCCCATCTCCTTCACAATTTCAACCGCACTCCGGCCCATATTTTTTACGCCATCAAGGGGCGCGAACCGATAAGCAAGCCAAAGGCGATAAGGGACAATGGTCATCTGGACCACAATAAATTTTGTGCTTACCACAAGAGTACCGGTCACAGCACCAACCAATGCCGCGACCTCCTCAAACAACTCTGGAGATTGTTCAAGGAGGGCAAGCTGGATAGTTTAATGGCTTAGCCGGAGCCCCGTCAATCTCCCAAACCGGTCGCCAGAGTCGAACGCGACAGGCCGTAAGGCTCATATGAGTCGACCCCCCTATCAACCTCGGCGGACGGATCTATATGTTTCAATCAAGAGGTGGGAACCTAGGAGGTCTTTCCCCGATTCCCACCATGTCAAACGAAAGGCTACTGCTTGAGCAATGTCTCGGGAAAGAGGACGACTCGCTCACCCTCTAAAGTTCATCATCTAACATGATGAGCCTAGGCAAGCGATCGCCTCCCACAACACAACATATACCGTCAAGAATCGCCATCTAACATGACGGTCCGAGGTAGAAGAGTGCCGCCATGGTCGCGGAGGTCGATGAAACCGACGATCCATCCATGCAAGGTTCCTTTGGGTAGAGATCGCCCACCCTTCGTTTAAATATGAGGCGGGCGTAGCCGAAGGACCCTCCAAAACAAATCAGAGGATGACTCGCTCGCCCTCTAAAGTTCGTCATCAACATGAAGGATCTAGGCAAGCGATCGCCTCCTCTTGCACATCGTATACCGTCGAGTATCGCCATCTAACATGACGGCCCGAGGTAGAAAAGTGCCGACATGGTTGTGGAGGTCGATGGAACCGATCTCTGTGACCATGCAAGGTTCCTTTTGGCAGAGATCGCTCACCCTTCATTTAAATACGAGGCGGGCGTAGCCAAAGGGCCCTCCAAAACATATTTGTGGACACGCTCGCCCGCCCTGAAAGGTCCATCACCTAATATGGTAGATCCGGACAATGCGACGCGTCCCTCCCCCCGTCACAATATATACCGTCGAGGATCGCCATCTAACATGATGATACGAGGTATAAAAGTGCTAACAAGCCGCGGTCGTGGAGTCGATTAATCTGACGATACCCCATGCAAGGACACTTCCAGGCTAAGATCGCTCGCCCTTCGTTTAAATACGAGGCGAGCGTAGCCTACGGAGGACCCTCACAATTAAGTGAGTCGCGAGAAGTTGGCCATCAGACGGAATGTCGCTCGCGCACAATACATGGTCGCGGAGGTCGGTTCCATCGAACTCCACGATTGTGCACGGTTCCTCTAGGCCGGGATGGTCAGCCTTCCTCCAGGAATCTGCAAAATTGAAGACCGCTCGCTAAACGATTTATTTTCGTTTCCTTACCTTCACTAAGTAAACAAAAACAAGGGGGAAGAATGGAGCTATATATATGACGATCGTCTTTGCTCAAATACACGTACGACGATCAGCATTGTTCAGACGTATGTGCAGCGATCGATTTTATTCTAAAAGTTACCAGTATGAGTTTATCAATTTACTTGGAGCTGTACGCACGATGATCGTTCCTCAAACACTTGTATAAAGTCATGCCATAGATTCAGAAAGACGATCATACAAGCAAGAGATCAGAGAAGCAAATATTTATTTCATTTCACTTGGAATACAAATACAAGCACGGTCGCCCGGAGGCAAAATACAACAAAAGCTATAAAATTACAAGTAAAAAGTTTCGTAAAACTCAGGGATCGACGCCCGTTCCATTGCCAGTAGCAGGCTCTGAACCCCCATCCTCCGGGGCATCCGGATGAACAAGGTTGTCCGACAATGGGTACCAGCTCAAATCGATCCCATGATCCGCGGAAAGGTCGAGGATCGGCACGGTGAAGTCTGGATGCAGAGGGTGCTCAAGCGCATAGGCTTTGAAATTTTCAGCCACAGGGCCGACCTCGAGCCCTCCCTTCTTAGCAGTGTGGATCGCGTCAGCATAAGCCATATATTAGGCGAATTCGCTGACGTACTCCACGTTAAGGAAGGGATCGGCCTCAGTCGCCTTCAGCTTTCCCTTCAACTCCGCAACCTTTTGGCTCACGCCCTCGAGCTCGACGGTTTTGGCGGCCACCTCTTCCTTCGAGGACACCAGCTCGCTGGTCAGTCGGGCGATGGTCACCTTCAGCTGGTCGGCCTCCTTCTGCGCGGCCGCGTGCAACCTGCGGGCTTCCGTCATCTGGTCCCGCATCCGGTCAGTCGCCGCTCACGCCCGGTCAAGATCCTGCCTCGCCTGCTTAGCCGCCTCCACGGAGCTCTTCTCCATGGCCACGAGCCTGTCGGCAAACTCAATGTTTTGTTTCCCTACGGCTTCGAGGTCCGCATGGAGACGAGCGGTAGACGGCCGCCCCTCATAGTCCCTCACGGCCTGAGCAGCCATCGTCGCGTCTGAAGGTCCAGCGTGAAAGTCGCCTGCATCGCATCTGCAGATCGCCGGCATGCGATCGCATCCAGATCGTTTGTCCAAGACTTCGGCAAGGAGGCGATAGCCCGAGCAACATAAGAAGGGGCATCACTGGCCTCGCGAGGAACTTTGCTCGTCAGGAAGTCTAACACCATCGGTGAGCAGTTCGGGTCGGAATGGCGGATCCTGCACAAAGATCAAAAGAGTTAGTATGTTTCCTATACAAGTGACATAACTCGGCAAAGCAACTGGGCTCACCTTTCGACCTTCTCTGGGTCAAGGCCGAAGAACGGCCTGCCACGCGGAGTCTCCACCTAAGTGGTCGCCATGGCCTGAAGGAAACCCGAAGAAGGCGTGGACTCCTTCACCAGAGGAACCGCGGAAAGCGAAGGCACGGAGATCGGCGGCTCGTCAGTAGTGGCAGGGGACGAGGGATCCACAGTCCTCCATTTCTTGCGGAGGAGCCGAAGTTGTTCCTCCTCCCGAGGCTCCTGCTCTTCGAAGACAGGATCCTGGAGAGGTCTTGCCTCCGGGGTCGATCGTAGCGGAGAAGCAGGAGCTCGGCTCACCTTTTTCCCTTGACGAAGGTGGCTCATGACCTCCGGATTAGACATGGCAATCACAACAGGGGGCTCTGGGAAACAAGGGAAGCGAATTTCTGCAAAAGAAAGCAATCGACAAAGTTAGTAATCTTCCTCAGTCAAGACGATCGACATATCAAAGGAGATCGTGAAAGTTCATACCTGGAACCTTTAGATAGCGAGGGTAGCGAAATAGCCGAGCAGCCAACTAACAGGCTTCGTTGTTGATTCGGCGTGCGTCTATATGGTCGTCAGGAGGACTCCGTATCTTCTCCCAGACGATCGCGAAATCAAAAGCGAGGTCGCCTGCCGCCGGAACAATGACACCTGCAAAAAGAAGGCCAAAATCAGATCGGTTCAGAAAATATCCGAACAAAGGGAGAGTTTAAATCCTTACTCGGACTCCTCTCCCGAAAGCCGGTGGGAATATCCAACTCGTCAGTTGGGTTGTCGCTCGCTGCCGACTTCCACGCGTCGCCGACCCAGAACCACTTCGACGGATCGCCTCTTACTTTGTTCGGGACCCCAAGAATCACCCGGCCTGAGCGACCTTGGAAGTGATAGCCGCCGACAGAGCCTTTTTGAACCGTCAATTTGAAGAGATGGTTCATCTCCAACAGCGAAGGAAGACGATACAGCCTATGGCCACCAAACAAAGTAAGGGTGCTGACGATCTGTAGCCACGCGTTCGGCGTCAATTGAAGCGACGCCACGTTCCAGGCGGTCAGCAAGTAGGAGACAGCAAACGGCAATGGGAATCGCAGTCCAGCCTCCATTATCGCCTCATTGACGACGACCATTCCCTCGGGAGGTTGATCGGCTCGCTCGTTCTCGGCGGGCACGTGGAGGCAAACATCAGAAGGAACATGGAACCTCGCCCTCCAACGGTTCAGATCCTTCCTGGTCGCCGAGATCCCGATCTGGCCAAGGGTCCACGGTGAGCGGCGAGCAGCCCGGAACAACATCCGCCTTACGGGTTCATAAGGATGGGCGATCGAGTATTCAGTAAAGTTAAATTTGGGGAGTGGGCCGGCCAATCTCTCCATGAGATCGGGAAAATCTGTGAAGGGTTTGCCGAACGCGCTATTCCGGTCCCAGTGCACCGTCACATCCATCTCCTCCTATTTCAGTGAACGACTCCGCTCGACCTCCACCGCCTTGGCCGCGTCGGCTTCATTAAAAAGTTCTTCAACCTCCGCGGGCTCAATCCCGGCGTGGATGGCCTCGACAGCGGTGTCCACATGAAATCCCAGCGCGGAAGTACTACCCGCTTTATACGCATTTGGTCTTCCTCCGGACATATTCAAGGAAAAGGAAGAGAGATGAAGTTTTTGTTCTTACCTAAAGAATTTGAGTCGAACGACGATCGTCACAATAAGCTTCAAAGGAATTCGGCTATGTCTTCTTCTCGGGTTTTTACCCTGTAATTCTAGCCCCTTTTATAGGCAAGGGCGGGGGCTTCCGGGCAAATAAACTGAATCTCAGGGGCCGAAGCGCAAAGGTCGGGAAAGTCAGTATTAATGCCACCCTCGAATCCCGCGTGCGCGTCGTTTCGAGGGCACGCCAAAGGACAGAGTCTGACACGTGCCCTAGGATGTTTCTAGACCGCTGTCATTCCCCGCTCATTTCAGCGATCGAATAGGTCGTCCAAATTCAAAAACAGTCGGTTCGAGAGATGATAATATGTTCCGTAAAATGCTGAGTCGCTCGTCTAAGTTAAGCGATCGCCAGTAGAACCACCTCACCCCACGTCTTCAACATCAGAGTGAGCTGGGGGGCAATTGTTATGCGGCGATTTATACGCCTCGACGGCGATCGACATAAGGGCCGAGCGACCAAAGCCAGCATCAGATAATCCAAGGCAGACTTGCAAAGCGAAGAGTCCAGACCGAGATCAGGTACCAAGCGATTGACGTCCAGGGCGATTGCCTCTTGGCACCTAGCGATCGACTCTGGTGACCGACCAAGGACGACCGTCCTATGCCACGTGTAAGGCTATCATCCGTCATATCTACGAAGACCGGATCTCGGAGCGAAGACCCATGTGCAGATCCGCAAATAGTGCCGCAGAATAAGGATCTTTGACTCCAGCCCATCAACAGCTGTCAACGACAAGGACTGCCTCACCTACCGACAGACCCGCCGAAAGGTCCTAGGTGGGACCTCCCGAGACAGCGACATAGGATGCGTGTTGTCTTCTTATTGGTTCGCACATCCGTCTGCCAGTAGCTGCTGCGGACTTTAAGTAGACCAACCCATGTGCTAAAGACGATCGCCCGCTTATTATAATACAGGAAAGGCGATCGCCCAGCTACCTCCACTCCTATAAATAGGAAACCTCCAGCAACTGGAAAGAGGTTCAGTAACTGTTGATTTCACACGAAACCATCAGACTTCCATCTGTTGGAATATTTATTCCACACATTATTTAATTTGTATTTTGATGATTAAAGTTGCTAAACAACAAAACAATATCGAGGCGAAGCAAAACGACGAAGCAGACGAAGACTCAAAAAGTTGCAATCTGGACTGCATTAACGCACGCTAAGGCATATATGTTAGCGCACGCTAACGAGGAGTAATATGCATTCCAGCCAAGTTTCGAAGTAAGCTGCAGTGAAGTCAGCTGATGAGATAGCGCACGCTACACGTTATCATTAACGCACGCTATCGAAATCATGTTACCGTTGTGAAGGAATTCAAACACAAAATAACGTATGCAATGAAGTCAGCATTAGCGCACGCTACAAAGTATGATTAGCGCACGCTAAGATGTGTGAATCAAGTCAATCCGAATGTTGGGAAAAGCAAGTCAAAGTCAGCATATCAAACGGATACTTTGACAATCCATGCAACGGATATATTATATTAGCGCACGCTACAATGTGCTATTAACGCACGCTAATACAAGAAGGTTACGTACGTAAGGCAGAAGGCATAACGTACGCTAAAGAAGAAACGAAGCTACTGGACTGAAACTGGAAATGTCTAGCGCACGCTACAAAATAAAGCTAGCGCATACGAGATATTCATCTGAGAATCATATACTTACATTGTTGTTGTAATATTGAGCTTATATTGCTAGTTTGAGTGTTTATACATTCAACATTATACACGAGAGGTAAAAGAAAAGATACGATTGGATTCGGTGTTATTAGGATCAAGTATCCGGCATTGTTAGAATCGCAATCGCTATCTTAGTGAGGTTTATCTAGTACCCATAGAAAGCTAGAGTGGTTTATTCCTTATCCAATATAAAAGGAAAAACGGTTTTACTCGGACTGATAGAAGACGAGCTTGTAACGGTTATCCCTCGACCGATAGAAGAGAGGCGTAGAGGTTTTGATCTTAATCCTAAAGAAAAAGATACATCGAGAGAGGACGTAGGCTTCGTTAATAGCCGAACCTCTATAAATCCTTGTGCGATTTATTTTCCGTAATTTATTTACGCTTCCGCATAAAACAGTGCAAATATCCAATTTTATACCAACAATTGGTATCGGAGCGGTACTCCAATACGCGGCTTAACATCCTAGGAGAAGATCCAAAATGGCTTTTCAAATGGCTCCCGTCGAAGGCCTTGCTCTCAACCGACCACCATTTTTTGATGGCTCAAACTTCATGACGTGGAAGAAGAAGATGTCTATATTTATCCGAGCATATGACATCGAGCTTTGGAAGGTGATTTGTCTTGGTCCGAAAATTCCGACAAATTCCAACGGTACGCTCAAAACCTTCGAAGAATATAACGATTCCGATTGGAAAAACGACCACTACAATTGTAAGGCAACTCAACTTCTCTATTGTGCCTTAAATCCGGAAGAACACAACCGGATATCATCGTGTGATAGTGCCAAAGAAATCTGGAAAATGCTTGAGGTAACACACGAAGGTACATCTCAAGTTAAGGAGACGAAGATAAACATGCTCCTTCACGATTATGAATTATTCCAAATGAAGGACGACGAATCCATCTCGATTATGCTTGACCGATTTTCGGTTATCACTAATGGATTAGCATGTTTCGGAAAACCACTTTCGAGTAGTGAGAAAGTAAAGAAAATTCTTCGATCACTACCTCGAGAATGGGACGGTACGGTTACGGCAATAATGGAATCAAAAGATTTAAATACTCTCGATTTTAGTGCTCTCGTTGGTTCTCTTATCAACTACGAGATTGTTCTAAAATCTCGGAATGCCAAACCAAAACCGAAGGAAAAATCGATAGCCTTCAAGGCTAAGGTGCCGAGAAAGAAAGAAGAAATTCCGGTGGACGAAAGCGACGAAGAAATGGCATATTATGCCAAAAATATTAATAAGTTCCAACACTTATTAAACCGGAGGAAGAAGGACATTCAAGCGGGCGAACCTAAGAAATTCGACAACACTTGTCGATTATGTGGCAAACCAGGCCACTTTGCTAAGAACTGTCGAGTAAAGCAAAAGGAAGTTTTAATCGCAACATGAAGCGATGAAGATCCCGATGAAGATTTTCTTGACCAAAATAATCTCGCGCTCATGGCCCGGAGTTCATTCGACGATAGCGACGTCGAAAGCCAAGTAAGTAATTCTTACGACGAACTTTTTGAAGCATTCGAGTTATTACATACGGACTATCAAAATGCTTTAAATGAAATTAAATCCCTCAAGTCTAAATATAAAACTTTGGAAATTGAAAATTCCAAAATACTTGAAAAAGGGAAATTTGTTGAAATCGATCATTCGAAATGTATTGAAAATGAGAAAATTTTAAACAAATGATCTTTTAAAAGTTCAAGATGAACTAAAAATTTTGACAAAGAAATTCTCGTGCGGCAATGATAAATTTGAACAAATGTTATGTGTTCAAAAATACACTCTAAATAAAGAGGGGTTGGGATTCAAACCACGTTCGAAAAATGAATCCGTCAATTTTAAGATACCCCGATGTGAAAAATGTTTGAAAATTGGGCATCATATTTCTAACTGTAAAAGCCCAAAACGAACGATAAAAATTAAAAAGATTTGGGTTCCTAAAGGAACAAACGTTTCAAACATCGTCTATGTTTCAAAAGAAAAACCAACTATCGGTTGGATCCCCAAAAATAAATTTTAACAAGTGATATTTTACAAAGGGGGAGAAGGAATATTTTTGAGGGAAAATAATATCTTCAGGGGGAGTTTTATACCTTTATTAATGCATAAATTGGTATGATGCATATTTATATTTCATATGGTATCCTTTATTTTTTTTCACTTTTTGATGAAGACAAAAAGGGGGAGAAGGAGATGAATTGAGATAAAAATGAGAAGGAGATGAATGGATAAAAATGAGAAAAATCGATGAAGTCGAAAAGAAAAGAAAAGCATGCAAATAGGGGGAGTTGAAAAAATTGAAAAATGAAAAACGACGGAGTTGAAAAATAAGGGAGATGTTGAAAAAGAAAAGAGGATTGGAGAAACTAACGAAACGATCAAAGCCGAAAACTTTGATTCGTATATATATACATATATTTTATTTTTACAGATTTTATCCAATTCAAGAGTTGTTTCGTAATCATCAAAAAGGGGGAGATTGTTGGAATATTTATTCCACACATTATTTAATTTGTATTTTGATGATTAAAGTTGCTAAACAACAAAACAACATCGAGGCGAAGCAAAACGACGAAGCAGACGAAGACTCAAAAAGTTGCAATCTGGACTGCATTAGCGCACGCTAAGGCATATATGTTAGCGCACGCTAACGAGGAGTAATCTGCATTCCAGCCAAGTTTCGAAGTAAGCTGCAGTGAAGTCAGCTGATGAGATAGCGCACGCTACACGTTATCATTAACGCACGCTATCGAAATCATGTTACCGTTGTAAAGGAATTCAAACACAGAATAACATATGCAATGAAGTCAGCATTAGCGCACGCTACAAAGTATGATTAGCGCACGCTAAGATGTTTGAATCAAGTCAATCCGAACGTTGGGAAAAGCAAGTCAAAGTCATCATATCAAACGGATACTTTGACAATCCATGCAACGGATATATTGTATTAGCGCACGCTACAATGTGCTATTAACGCACGCTAATACAAGAAGGTTACGTACGTAAGGCAGAAGGCATAACGTACGCTAAAGAAGAAACGAAGCTACTGGACTGAAACTGGAAATATCTAGCGCACGCTACAAAAGAAAGCTAGCGCACGCTAGCAAGTCAAAACAGCCAGCAACGGCTAGTTTGTGGGAAATGCCTATAAATACCATCCCTATGGTATTGTTTGAGTACAAAAACTTCAAGCAAACGAGATATTCATCTGAGAATCATATACTTACATTGTTGTTGTAATATTGAGCTTATATCGCTAGTTTGAGTGTTTATACATTCAACATTATACACGAGAGGTAAAAGAAAAGATACGATTGGATTCGGTGTTATTAGGATCAAGTATCCGGCATTGTTAGAATCGCAATCGCTATCTTAGTGAGGTTTATCTAGTACCCATAGAAAGCTAGAGTGGTTGATTCCTTATCCAATATAAAAGGAAAAACGGATTTACTCGGACCGATAGAAGACGAGCTTGTAACGGTTATCCCTCGACCGATAGAAGAGAGGCGTAGAGGTTTTGATCTTAATCCTAAAGAAAAAGATACATCGATAGAGGACGTAGGCTTCGTTAATAGCCGAACCTCTATAAATCCTTGTGCGATTTATTTTCCGTAATTTATTTACGCTTCCGCATAAAACAGCGCAAATATCCGATTTTATACCAACACCATCATGTTGTTACCCAAAATATTATTCGGAAGGGATTGCTGGAATGGATGAGTAACAAACAAAATGCGAGAGCACGTCCGAGGGAAAGTAAATAACACAAGATTTTCCGGGGTTGTTAGTCTCAGACTTGAATGCTCTCGCGAGATATTATTAATACGAATACTTGGGAGTACAAATATTAATGTTAGAGTATAATTACAATGAGTGTAAAGACCTTAGTTATCTAGCTCTTGAGTGATGATGATTGCCGGAAGAACCAGAGTTGATGATCTGTGAGTTCTTGTAACAAAGATGAAGTGTTGTAGTCAACCATGAGAAATCGACTATCTCTCACTGTGTGAATTTAGCTGATATTCTTGTGATGTGTTGTGCGGCGATTTATATGCCTCGACGACGATCGGCATAAGGGCCGAGCGACCAAAGCCACCATCATATAATCTAAGGTAGACTTGCCAAGCGAAGAGTCCAGACCGAGATCAGGTACCGAGCGATCGACGTCCAGGACGATCGCCTCTTGGCACCTAGCGATCGACTCTGGTGCCTGACCAAGGACGACCGTCCTATCTATGAAGACCGGATCTCGGAGCGAAGACCCACGTGCAGATCTACAAATGGCTCAATAAGGATCTTTGACTCCAGCCCATCAACAGCTGTCAACGACAAGGACTGCCTCACCTACCGACAGACCCACAGAAAGGTCCTAGGTGGGACCTCCCGAGACAGCGACATAGGACGCGTGTTGTCTTCTCATTGGTTCGCACATTCGGCTGCCAGCAGCTGCTGCGGACTTTAAGGAGACCAACCCATGTGCTAAAGACGATCGCCCGCTTATTATAATACAGGAAAGGCAATCGCCCAGTTACCTCCACTCCTATAAATAGGAAACCTCCAGCAACTGGAAAGAGGTTCAGAAACTGTTGATTTCACACACGAAACCATCAGACTTCCATCACAAGAATATCAGCTAAATTGACACGGTGAGAGACAGTCTATTTCTCACGGTTGATTACAGCACTTCATCTTTGTTACAAGAACTCACATAGCATCAACTCTGGTTCTTCCGGCAATCATCAGCACTCAAGAGCTAGATAACTAGGGTTTTTACACTCATTATAATTGTACTCTAATATTAATATTTGTACTCCCAAGTATTCGTATTAATAATATCTCGCGAGAGCATTCAAGCCCGGGACTAACAACCCCGATAAATCTTGTGTTATTTGCTTTCCCTCGGACGTGCTCACGCATTTTGTTTGTTACTCGTCCATTCCAGCAATCCCTTCCGAATAATATTTTGGGTAACAACACAATGTACGCTACATGCACAGCCTAACATATGCTATGAACAATGCATTACGACCGCTATGGACTTTGAATATGAACTCAAATATCAGCCCGTTAGAGGAATCTAAAAGGTCAACTCGTACAACATTCATATGCCTGTTGTACTTAACGTAGGTAACATGAAGATATAATGTACGCAAAAGAAGAAACATAGCTACTGGACTATACTAAACAGATGCTAACGTACGTAATACGGCAAAGATAACGTACACTAAAGGTTTAACGTGCGCTAAAGATAGAGCGTAACATACGCTATGAATGAGCAGAGCAACGACTAGTTGAGGCTTTGGATCCTGTAAATACCACCTCATTTGGTGTTCAATATACAACAGCTTCAAGCAACTTACATATTCATCTGAGATACTTATATAAATTATTGTTGTTGTAATTGAGCTTAACTGATAAGAGTTTTAGCGTTTGATATATTCATTCATACACGAGAGGAAAGAAAGGATCGTAGATTTGATTCGGTGTTATTAGGATCGTAGATACGGTATTGTTAGAATCATAATCTAAATTCGGTGAGGTTCTTCTAGTACTGATAGAAAGCTAGAAGATTATTTCTTGTCCGATAGAAATTGGAAAATAGTTTCTCTTGGACCGATAGAAGACAAGACTGTAATGGTTTATCTTGGACCGATAGAAGACAAGATTGTAACGGTTTAACCTGGACCGACAAAAGACAAGATTGTAACGGTTTATCTCAAACTGATCGAAGACAAGGTGAAAAGGTTTATTTTGAATCTGTAGAAAAGATGATGAAGGAGAGGACGTAAGCTAGTTAGGGTCGAACCTCTATAAATCTGTGTCATTTAATTTCCGCACGTATCTATCACTTCGGCACACGAAAAGAGTTCATTACTTTTCACCGTACTATTCAACCACCCGGCGGTACAAACTCAACAGCTATGTTTTAACATTCAAACTTGTGTTTATATTTTTATCAAGGATCCAGGATATATGAAGCACATATATTGCAAGAGGCAATCTAGGTCGGAAATGAAGGAGATGAAAGAAAAAATAGGTAAGAGTTTATTAATTTGGAATCATACTCTTGTGATTTTATTTAATATCATTCTTAACTTAGTTTAAATTATAATAGAAGATAATAGACTTATAAACTCTATGTCAGAATGTGGTAAAAGTTTATCGAATAAAACTTTAATTTTGTAAATGTACAAAATGCATTTTATCACTTAATATTTTATATTTACTATGGTATGAGTTCCATGCATTGTTAATATCGGCCTATGAAAAAGAGGACCGTTAATATTACCTGATATACATGCTATAATATATTTTTCGTATAGTTACATTATATATTATTTTATCGCTGTTCAACAAGATATTACTTTGTGCAATGATTTAGGTGGTAGGAAACAAGAAGATTCATTGACTATTTTTTTATCACTTTGCTTTAAATTTCAAACTATATTTTTCAACAAAATATTTTTTTATCCAATTTGTTTTGACGTTATGTATTTTGGATCAGACCAAGAAGAAAGAAATTTTGACGGTAATAAGAAAAAATAATTAGACTATGTCAATTTAAACTCATGCTTCTGGTGGTTCTGCTTCTATAATATTTCAACTTGATTTATGCAAAGTATAGTATTTTTAGAATATTATATTTATCTTAAATTGATACAGATCGTACGAAGAAGAATGCTACGCGCTGAGGCTATTCGATGAGGGTGAAATTACTGTGGCACATATTTGGGCTTCGAGATACTCAGTTATGGTTCCTCTTTGCTACGTTATTGATATGCAACAGTATGTGATGAGGTATGGGGGAAGACGTGCCATTTGCTTTCAAATGACGTCATTTAAATGAGGCGCCAAATTTACAGAAATCCTGGTAATTATACTTATACAAGTTATTTACTGTACTCTATTTATTTCTATAAAAATTATATTCATAGTAGATTATATTTGTGTTTATTATTATTTTTTATTATATTATTATTACCATTAAAAGTATAGATTATTATTGGTTCATTTTAGTTTACTAGTCCGTCACAGTAAAAAATCTAATTTTAGGGATTGGTAAGAATTACAATATTAACTTATGTTATCTATTATGTACTGTTATTTCAATATTAATTTTCAATATTTTGTAGATTTACAATATTATGGATGAACATATGCGGAACTTTGCTTTGGATGAAATCGAAAAGTTATTCGCAGATAATTCTAGCAGTATGTTTTATTTTGATTGCATGCTTTTATCAAATAAATTTGTCACTATTGATGCTAAAAACAGGCATATATTGAAAGTGATGTATTACAATCTAAATGAGATGTGTGTTTGAATATGCTATGTTTTATCAGTTATTGACTGATGAACCGATGACAGAATTGGGAAGATCAGTATGCGGTTAATGAGGGAATAAATGGAGTATCCTTTATGTATGGACAAAATGGTATAAAAAAACTTCTATATTTAGGATTTCGTGTTTGGCCTTAAGAGGCGGGGATGATGTTATACTTCTTATAGATTTTCAGTGGTATCGATTCACTCTTTCTTCCTCAAGGTAGGATTGCACACTTCATATTTGGCATGCTATTTGGCTGATTAAATATTATAAACAGTGAATGTGATTCTTAGCGAGGAAAATGATCGAGAAGTCTGCATTAATTGATCATATAATATTTATATACGAGATGTTGATAATCATCTTATTGCCATTGTAGGAAGTACGTACACGTCCATTTTGTAAGCTATGTCGGATCCACAATATTTATACCATCACCTATACTCATCCCGACCAATGACATTGATAAAATCAACAAAAATATAATGCCGAAGACAACCGTGTAGAGGTGGAGTATCTTAGTTCTCATAATATTTGCAAAATAGAAGGAGATATGTCTGGCCACATGGATGTATTTTCCCGAATTCCTTAACATGATAAAATATTTTGTGTTGTTGAAAATATGATCAAGTTGAAAGTTGGTTATTTGCTTACGGTGCTCAGCAATATTAATCAAGCCCGAGTTATATGTAATGGAACGAGGATGAGAGTCACTAAACCCAAAAGGCAAATAATCAGGGCATCACTAATATCTGGTAAAGATAGATGTCATAATATATCGAACTCTCGAGTGATCATGAGCTCATCGAATTCCACAAAATCCCCATCACGTTGCAAAGATTACAATTTCCATTGACTATATGTTGAGTTGAGATTATAAATAAAAGCCACGGGCAGACTCTTTCACTCATAGGTCTCTACCATCCCCAACCTAGCTTCAACTATGGTTGGTTGTACGTCGAGATATCTCGAGTCACTAGCAATAAGGCCTAAAAGTTTTAGTTTCTAACAAGCTGGTGAGCTACACGATACAACGACTTATATTGTCTATAAAAAAGTGTTAGACAAACATTAATGTATTATCTAAGTAATATTTTATTAATCTACCATCCATTTCAACTTAATATGATCATCATTTATGTATAGTATGTCAATTCAACTATTATATTTATTCTAGTGACATTCTTTTTTTCTTTTTCGAAAATAATTGTTACAAGGAGTATCAAACAAATCTCATGATTTACCGATATTTGTATTGTAAATGTATCATCTTTGTATCATATATTCTAAATAACTACAGTAGTAGTGTCGATTTTTTTTTTCAAATATTGAATATTATTTTTTCCATTTCTAATATTTTAATTAGATTATTCACTTATATGTCAGTTGTTTTTAGGGGTGTAAATGATACGAGTTGAGCTCGAGTATTGGTATACTCGACTCGAACTCGATAGTCATTTCTCAGGTTCGAACTCGACTCGAAAACTCGCGAGTAGTTAAAATCCAAGCTCGACTCGACTCGTTAGTATGTCGAGTCGAGCTCGAGTTCGAGTGTTGACCGAGTTTTGACCGAGTCAATCTCGAGTAGCTCGCGAGTTGTCTCATCTTGTTTACACCCCATATAGTACCCTTGGGTGAGGGCCCATAGCCAAATATATTAAAGGAGAGTCTTCCAACCTCCTTTAAAAATCTCATTTGAGTTAGAGTTATAATTATATGGGCGACGTGGGATAAGGGATTTGGCTTAAATTTATTATCCACTTGTGAGCCAAAATAAACAGCACCCAACCGATGTGGGAGAAGCTATTTTGCTTTTAACTTGTGTAAACACTTCAAACACCCTTAATCAATATAGAATAATTTCGATTTTTTATTATCTAACTAGTAATTTTTAATTTCTGATCAATAAATTGTTATTTCTTTTATTTAAAATAGAAATCTAATATGTATTATTAATTTTTTTACTTTTTTGGCCAATTAATATTTTTTTTTATATTATATTTTACTAAGTATATTCTAAAAACTAATTATATATAAAACAAATTCGAGTATCTCACGAGCTTATCGAGTTGAGTATTGGGTAGCTCGACTCGACTCGTTAGTATGTCGAGTCGGGCTCGAGTTCGAGTCGAGCCTACTCGAGTCGAGTGTTGACCGAATTTTGATCGAGTCAATCTTGAGTAGCTCGCGAGTTGTCTCGTCTCGTTTACACCCTCAATTGTTTTCGATGATTTATTGATATAAGAGAAAATATGCATAAGTGGTGATAAAAGATATGAATGGTTGTTAGAGAAAAATATAGAAATAGAAAGTAGAAACAAACCGAGGCTTTTTCACCCTTGTGCCATTATTTTACAAATTATTTTCTTAAATGCCATTCTTTTTAGATTTAGTACCAAAATGTCATCTTTTTACTCTCTCTCCTCTATTAATATAATTCCTCATTTTTTTTATTAATTTTATATTAATTTTCTTATCTCTTTAATTAATTAATTTTTAAAATTAATTAACCAACTAATTTGTTATTTTCTTATTAAATCAATTAATTTTTAAAACTAATTAGTGGGCTTGGACGTTTTTTTAAAACTAATTAATTTTAAAATTAATTTTTAAAACTAACTAACTAACTATTTTTTTTAACTTACTAATTTATTTGTTAGTTAACTAATTAATTCATTATGTAATTTCTTATTTAGAAAATAGATAATTAATTAATTAATTAGATAAATAATTAAGTAGTTACTTATCTATTTCATTAGAAATAGATAATTAATTAAGTAATTAATAAATTAGGTTTTTAATATATTTAATTTTAATAGAATATTTAATTAATTATTTAGATTATTAACTATTTATTTACTTAAATGCCGTAAAATAAGTAATAATAACATAATAGAAGGAAAATAACTGAGGTTGATTACGATATTACAAATACAGATAGATAAGGGTACAAATACAAATTACTCAAATTTTTTACTCTTGTTGAGGAGCTTCAAAACGGTTAGGGCACATATTCTTGTTATGTCCCTCTTCCCGACACAGTCCACATCTCTTGCGATGGCCAGTCCTTTCCCTCTGATCCATTTCAGTACGAATACGGGTAGACTGCGGACGACCTTTTGGATCTCTTCGCATGGCTGGATTGTGATACAACTCAAGTCCAGTGTATTTTGGCCAGTACGATTCATGGGGCACTGCTTCAAACTCTTCTCTGTAAACATTGAAAACATATCGCACCGTGTATTTAATTAATTATCTATTTCTAATGAAATAGATAAGTAACTACTTAATTATTTATCTAATTAATTAATTAATTATCTATTTTCTAAATAAGAAATTACATAATGAATTAATTAGTTAACTAACAAATAAATTAGTAAGTAAAAAAAATTAGTTAGTTAGTTAGTTTTAAAAATTAATTTTAAAATTAATTAGTTTTAAAAAAACGTCCAAGCCCACTAATTAGTTTTACAAATTAATTGATTTAATAAGAAAATAACAAATTATTTGCTTAATTAATTTTAAAAATTAATTAATTAAAGAGATAAGAAAATTAATATAAAAATGATAAAAAAAATGAGGAATTATATTAATAGAGGAGAGAGAGTAAAAAGATGGCATTTTGGTACTAAATCTAAAAAGAGTGGTATTTAAGAAAATAATTTGTAAAATAATGGCACAAGCGTGAAAAAGCCACAAACCGAACTTTCCCTTTCCTATATGGCACGCGTTCACCAAATCTGGGAATAATCCAGAAGATGTAACGTGAAAGAGAGTATCTCGAATGTGCATGAACGCGCCGGAATCCTCGACTCGTCTCAATAAATACGCGTCGGTCCCCAACCGAAGTTTCACATCCAAGAAGCGAAAAAAAAAAATATATTGCCGTCGATATCAAGCAAACAAAATCTCCATCAGTTCAATTTTCGCCCAAAACGAAGTAAATGTCTCTAATTCCAAGCTTCTTCGGCAATCGCCGCTGCAACATCTTCGATCCCTTTTCTTCGGATATTTGGGATCCCTTTGAGGGCTTCCCTTTCTCCTCCGGCGCCAGAGACACCACCGCATTGGCTCACGCTCGGATAGACTGGAAAGAGACGCCGGAGTCGCATGTGTTCAAGGTCGATGTTCCCGGATTGAAGAAAGAAGAAATCAAGGTTGAGGTTGAAGACGGCTCAGTTCTCCAGATTAGTGGAGAGAGGAGCAAGGAACAAGAGGAGAAGAACGACAGGTGGCACCGCGTGGAGAGGAGCTCCGGCAAGTTCCTCCGCCGTTTCAGGCTCCCGGGAATGCAAAATTGGATGAGGTGAAGGCTCTCATGGAGAATGGAGTGCTGACTGTGATGGTGCCGAAGGAGGAAGTGAAGAAGCCAGAGGTTAAAGCAATTGACATATCCGGTTAATTAAGTGTCATCATTTTCTTCTCGGCTGTGATTTCTGTGGCAGTGGTTTTATTACAATATGTTATGAATAGTTATGCGGTGTCGATGCTCTTGAGATTTCTCCTTATATTATTTTTCTTGGAAAAGATGTTAAAGTTTGTGGGTCGAGTAGTTACGATGTAGCTGAATCACGTTGAATAAAAATGTTGGTTTCGATTTCCATTTTATCATCTCCCAGAAGCATTCTGTTGGTAATCTATTTCATGTCTCTCTTGTTGTCTTATTTCTATCTCTTATGCGGAGAACGTTTCATCATAACAAAAACTTTGCTTTGTCATGTACTGATGAGATTTGTCATAGGTGGTTGAATTTCATCAGTCTGTAAAATGCATGATAGATATTATTCAGAAAGTGCAAGCACACTTAAACAAGTGAATCGGTACAAAATTTGGAATCTCGACCAAGGAAGAATCGATCTTGAACGAGATGAATAATACTGTTATATCACGAAATATGTAAAGCAAGTCGATAAATATATTAGTTGAGAAATTTGACACGATGGAGAATCCCGATGTATTATAAGAAGATGATGTGACTTTTATTACACAATTCAAAGGTGATATGACAAAATATACTTCCCCATGCGCATGATCTACAAAAAATGGCGATATTGATATCCAACATATTCGCTCAAGTGATAATATGGTGTATGTATTTATGAAGGCATTGTCGACGTCAACGTTCAAACAAATAGTCTAATAGAACGGAATGCATCAACACATAGATCTACAATGATTTATTTTAGTGGAAATAGTTGTATTTTTTTTCTTTGACTTTGTCTTATATCATTGGATTTTTTCCATAAGATTTTAAGAGATAACATTTTACTAAAGGTCATTAAAGGGAGTGTTGCAAATTTACTAAAAATAAATTTGCTTTTTATTTTTCTCTTTTCTCTTAACATTTATACCAAAAAAAATTATATAGGAAAGAAGAGGGCCAATGAAAAGGAAAATAAAATAATTGGAGAATGGCCCAAACTACACCTTATAACTCATTTTTACCAATAACTCATTTTTTTTACTTAATAGGACTAAAATATCCTATAGCAATTATTATGAGAAGTAATATTCAACTTTCTACATTATCACTCTCTCCATCTCTATCCACTTTCTCTCTCCAAAATTACCACTGAAAGTAATTGGTACTATTATTTATTTTTTACTCCATCTCTCTACCGACCTTCTCTCTAAAAAATTACCATCCCATTTAATCGATACCAATATTGAAGTTTTTACTCATCAATCTTTCTACCACTTTCTCTCTCATAAATTACCATCCTTACATGATACCAATATTGAAGTTTTGACTCATCAATCTGTTGACTCAAAATGTATTTTGATGATTATTACATTCAAAACATTTAATTAGATCAATCTCGGCTCGATATTATTTTGAAGGAGCAAAATAGAGCTAGCGCACTCATCATAGCGTAGCGCACGCTATCGGGACATTCATATACAGACCAGTCAAGTCAGCTGCAGCCTACTGAAGTCGCCTGATCGATAGCGCACGCAAGCTATTCAATGTTAGCGCACGCTAAGAACCTACAATTAGCGCACGCTAAGAACCTACAATTAGCGCACGCTATACAGTAAAAATAACGCACGCTATCGTATTTCTCCAAGAGGTCAGTGAAGTCTGGAAGGAAATCAGAACTGGATGTTGCGCACGCTATACATATCATATTACGTACGCTAAAGCATGGACATAGCGCACGTTACTTATCATCTCTAGCGTACGCTACCAATATTATGGTTAGTAGTCCAGTAGCTACTGGACTCAATTCGTTAAGGCTTTTACGTACGCTACACAAGGTAACGTACGTTAATGAAAGAAGTCAGTAGCGCACGCTAAGGGAAAGTCATTAGCGCACGCTAAAAGGAGTCTGCATATTACCGTTTGAATTTCAACCGTTGGAAGGCAAGAGTCAATGCAGATCCGGGAAATCTGGGAAAATTGGATTTAATTAATGCTAGCGCACGCTATGAATACTTGCTAGCGCACGCTAATCATAAATTTAGCCGTTGGATAAAGAGTCGTTGGAGAGAAAATCGGACATTGTCAAAGTCAAGATCGAAGACTAGTTGACCAGACGTTAGCGCACGCTACCATTTCATTACTAACGCACGCTAGACATGGTATTTTACCGTTGCAACAGTCTTTGTGACCGTTCAGAGATTTCAAGTCAAAAACCGTTAACGCACGCTACAAGGCACTATTAGCGCACGCTAATAGTATGTTTTTCAGAATTTGAAGGATGTCTCACACCTATAAATACCCGAAGGACTTGGGTATCAAACACACAACTTCAAGCATTCAAGCATACAAGCAATCAAAGCATTCCTGAGCTCAGATTTATATATTTTATTGCATTACAAGTTGTGAGAAAAGAAAGATACAAGAGCGATTTCAATTGTAATATCTATTATTCTTTGTATTCTTTCAATTGGTTGTAAGTGTTGCATCACTTACACTTGAGCGAAAAAGAAACGAATCAAGAGTCACTAATCCGGTGTTATTAGGATCTTTGATCCGGCATTGTTAGGATTATACTCTCATATTCGTATAGTGAGGATTATCTAGTTCCTATAGAACACTAGATAAACAATCATTCATATTGAGGGAAAGGTTGAGCTTGGACCGATAGAAGACAAGCGGATTGTAACGGTTGTGAACTCGGACCGATAGAAGACGAGTTAAGATTGTGGTTTTTCTTTGTGATAGAAAAAGAAAGTCGGAGAGAGAGGACGTAGGCAAGTTGCCGAACCTCTATAAATTCTTGTGTCTTTAAATTCCGCACTATTTTCTTTTTACTCGCAAGAAATTTCGGTATTCCGCATCACCACTATTCAACCCCCCTTCTAGTGGTGAATTTATCTCTTCAGTTGGTATCAGAGCGGGTCTCTTTTTAAAGGTTTAACCACCTAAGAGAAAAAGATCCGCAAATGGCACTTCTTGGCCAAATTGAAGGAAATGCTCTCAACCGTCCTCCTTTCTTCGGTTCCAATTTCATGACGTGGAAAAAGAAGATGGCGATCTTCGTTCAAGCCTACGATATTGAAATCTGGAAAGTTATTGCTCTCGGTCCTAAACTTGCTAAGAAAGAAGATGGATCGTTGAAAAAGATCGAAGAATTCAACGATGAGGATTGGAGAAACACGCATGTCAACTCACGAGCTACTCAACTCCTCTATTGCGCTCTCAATCCCGAAGAACTCAATAGGATATCGTCCTATGAAAGTGCAAAAGAAATTTGGGAAATTCTCGAAGTCACTCACGAGGGAACCACCCAAGTCAAGGAGACCAAAATTAATATGTTACTCCATGACTACGAATTATTTTCCATGAAAGACGAGGAAACGATCACAAATATGTTGGATCGATTTTCGGCTATAACAAACGGTCTTGCATCGTTCGGAAAGCCTATATTGAGCAGTGACAAAGCTAAGAAAATTCTTCGATCGTTGCCACGAGAATGGGATGCCACGGTCACCGCGATCATGGAATCCAAGGATCTCAACAAGCTCGAATTTAGTGCCCTCATCGGGTCACTCATCAACTATGAGATCGTTCTCAAGTCTAGAGGCACAAAACCAAAGCCTCGGGAAAGAGTAGTCGCATTCAATGTTGACAGCGACGTTGAGGAAGATGTTGCCGAAGATGAAGACGACGAGGAACTCGCTCTTTATGCCAAAAATTTTAGAAGGTACAAAAACCTAATTCAAAAGAGGCGAAGTTTTCTTGGTCGGGATGGCAAACCGGAGCAAAAGAAGAGTGGCTACACACCTATCAAGAAGTTCGACAATAATTGTCGGAAATGTGGTCAAGCCGGTCATTATGCCAAAGAATGCCGAGGATCCTCTTCAAAACCGCAAATGGAAAGATTCAAAAAGAAGGAGGTTCTAATCGCTTCTTGGAGTGATGACGAGGAGGAGATTGAAAGATCTCTAGACGCAAATCTTGCATTCATGGCCCTCGACTCCGAAAGCAATATCGAGGTAAGCTCTAAACTCAATGATGACGAATATGGCTCTTTTGATTTTTGTGATTCACAAGAAGTTCATCAAGATGATGAGTTGTTGAGTGCGTTTGAATCGTTAAATACGGAGTATGACGAGATGGTCAAGTTAAATATATCTTTAAAGAGAAAAATAAAATCTCTAGAACTCGAAAACTCCTCGCTTCAAAACAAGGGCAAAACTATTGAGACCGACCATACTTCATGTCTTGAAAAAGAAAATGTTCTGAAAATTGAGTTAATAAAAACTCAAAAGGAGCTAAAATATATTTTGAACAAATTTACTCTCGGAAACGAGAAATTCGAAAAGCTCCTATCTATTCAAAAATCGCCCTTGCTCAAACACGGTCTTGGTTTCGACCCTTTTAAACGGGAACAATCCCTTATCAACCTTGACAAAATAAAGAAAACCGAAACCGAGAACTCAAAAGATCCGTTCAAACGAGTTCACAATGTTAATACTCATTCAAAGTTAAGAACTATCAAAGTTAAGCAAATATGGGTTCCGAAAGGGACGATTGTTCCGAATGCTATAAGCATAGTTAACTTTGGAGGACCCAAACGGGCTTGGGTACCGAAACAACCGAGAAATTCTACTTTTGTAGGTACCGGCACCAAGGAAAAACAAGTGGTACATTGATAGCGGATGCTCAAGGCACATGTGCGGTTCCGAGGACTTATTTGAAGACCTCGAATATCAAGATCAAGGACATGTGACCTTTGGAGATAATCAAAAGGGAAAAATCAAAGGAATCGGCAAAGTCGGTAAGGAACCTTCTCCCTCTATCAACAAAGTACTATTTGTTGAAGGTTTGCATCATAATCTCCTTAGCGTTTCGCAACTTTGTGATGAAGGTTTTAAAATTCTATTTGAGCAAACGCATTGCACGGCATTTAGAAATAATAAAATTGCATTCATTGGTTTGAGATGTGGAAACATTTATATTGTTGATCTTAATGATAAGAGTTCATTCAATGAAAAATGCCTTATTACCTTGGATGACAATGCATATTTATGGCATAGAAAATTGGGGCATACTTCTCTACCTATTATTTCTATTTTATCTAGACACGATCTTGTTCGTGGATTGCCCAAACTCAAATTCGATAGAAAACATTTGTGTGAATCATGCATTAAAGGGAAACATACTCGAGAATCATTTAAACCAAAATTCGAGGTTTCCACTAGTCGAGTTCTTGAACTCGTGCATATGGATTTGATTGGACCATCTAGACATGTTAGTTTAAATGGTAAACTTTACACTTTGGTTATTGTTGATGATTTCTCTCAATTTACTTGGGTTAGATTTTTAGCACATAAAGATGATGCATTTGCCGAGTTCTCTAAATGGTGTCGTTTGGTATCAAATGAGAAAAACCTCTCCATAATTTCTATTCGCACCGACCACGGAGGTGAATTTGATTGCACCCCGTTTGAACTTTTATGTGATAAATACGGTATTAATCACAATTTTTCGGCTCCTAGAACGCCTCAACAAAATGGAGTTGTTGAAAGGAAAAACCGATCTTTGGAAGAAATGTCGAGAACAATGCTTAATGAATACTCTCTTCCACGATACTTTTGGGCCGAAGCAATTTTTACGGCATGCTATGTGATTAACCGAGTTCACGTCCGTAGAACTCATCTTAAAACTCCGTATGAATTATGGATGGGCAAAAAACCCAATATTGCTTACTTTCATCCTTTTGGTTGCAATGTATTTATTTTGAACAATGGCAAGGATAACTTGGGCAAGTTTGATGCCAAATCCGACTCCGGAATATTTCTTGGCTATTGTACTAATAGCAAAGCATATCGTGTGTATAATATTAGAAAGAATAAAGTTGAAGAGTCCATACACGTTAAATTCAATGATATGATCTCACCCCCGAGAAAGGTAGAATATTTTGATGATGCAGGTACCTTTCCGGATCCCTCACCCGAAGTGAAGAAAATTTCGGAAATCGAAACGAACACAATCGTTGATTTACCGAAAGATTGGAGGTACATTAAAGACCATCCGAAGGATCTCGTGATCGGAAACATTGAAGACGGTGTTCAAACCCGAAGGAGGACCACCGAATTTATGGCTCATTGTGCTTTTGTATCCGAAATAGTTCCCAAGAATATATCCGAAGCTCTCGATGATGAAAGTTGGGTGATGGCAATGCAAGAGGAGCTTGTGCAATTCAAGCACAATAATGTATGGAATTTAGTTCCCGCGCCTAAAGATAAAACAATTATCAGAACCAAATGGGTGCATAAAATCAAGAGTGACGAAGACGACTATCCTATTCGAAATAAATCTCGTTTGGTCGCTCAAGGATATAATCAAGAAGAAGGTCTTGATTACGAAGAAAGTTTTGCTCCCGTGGCTCGACTCGAAGCCATTCGCTTGCTTTGTGCATTTGCCGCTCATAAGAAGATTAAACTATTTCAAATGGATGTCAAAAGTGCATTCTTGAATGGTTTCATTCAAGAAGAAGTCTACGTCAAGCAACCTCCCGGTTTTGAAGACCATCATTTTCCGGATCATGTCTACAAGCTCAACAAGGCACTCTACGGGTTGAAGCAAGCACCCCGAGCATGGTATGATCGTTTAAGTCAATTTTTAATAGCAAATGACTATAAAAGAGGCAAAGTCGATAATACCTTGTTTGTTAAAATACTAAATGATGATATACTTGTTTGCCAAATTTACGTTGATGACATTGTTTTTGGAGCTACTAATGAATCCTTGTGCCAAGATTTTTCTAATCTTATGAAAGGAGAATTCGAAATGAGTATGATGGGAGAATTAACGTTCTTCCTCGGGCTTCAAATCAAACAATGCTAAGATGGAATTTTTATCCATCAAACGAAGTACTCAAACGACCTCCTCAAGAAATTCAACATGGAAAATAGCAAGGTGATATCTACACCAATGTCGTCATCATTAAAGCTTGAGAAAGATGAAAATGGCAAATCCGTAGATCAAAAATCATATCGAGGTATGATCGGATCTTTGCTGTATTTGACTGCATCTAGGCCAGATATAATATTTGCTACATGTCTATGTGCTCGATTCCAAGCTAATCCCAAGGAATCACATTTAATTGCTTGTAAACGCATTTTTCGCTACTTGAAAGGAACTATTGGACTAGGTCTATGGTATCCTTCTTGCTTGGACTTTAATTTAATTGCCTATAGTGACGCCGATTTAGTGATGCAAAATTGACAAAAGAGTACTAGTGGTACATGTCATTTTGTTGGATCTTGTTTAATATCTTGGGGAAGTAAAAGCAAACCGGCGTAGCATTATCTACGTGAGGCCGAATATGTCATTGCGAGGAGCGCACGTGCTCAAGTGCTATGGATTAAAAATCAACTACGCGACTACGGCATTCATTTTGAAAATACCCCTATCTTATGTGGTAACACTAGTGCAATTAATTTGAGCAAAAATCCTGTTTTGCACAGTAGAACCAAACATATAGATATTAGACATCATTTTTTACGTGATCATGTTCAAAAGAAAGACATCTGTTTAATTTTTGTCGGGACGAAGGATCAACTTGCTGACATCTTTACAAAACCTCTTCCCGAAGAATCTTTTAACTCCATTCGTTTACAACTTGGCATGGGACATGTAGACAACTTTTGAAATAAGCTTCTACTCAAAACATCAAAATCCTTGATTTAGATCACCCGCTAGCGCGCGCTAGCTTCATATTCTTAACGCGCGCTAAAATCTGCATTCGATAGCGTACGCTAAATTCTACCTTCTTGCGTACGCTAATTAAAGTTTTTCGAATTCCACTAGACAGTCCAGTAAGCCTCTCTTTTTCGCCTAACGTACGCTAATTCTTTACAACCTAGCGTACGCTAACTTAAAGCTCGTTGACTATATATATGCCGTACAACCCTAACACACAACACACTCTCTAACGCACACAATCGACTGCAAATTCTCATCTTGCCAAGAACCCTAGCCGCTAATCGATCTCTCCAAACTTCAATTCCTTCTCCGATCAATGTCGAGCAAGAACCGCACAGCCATGGGAAAACAATACAACAACCTCAAACGACCTCTCAACGCCCAATTTGATGCGGATCGGTTCATCTCCGCCACCGCCTCGAGGGTGTTCTTTGACATACTTCCTCAAGAACACATCACCGATTGCTACTTCTTCAATCTCTTAAGTCTAGAACGGGTAAACGTTGATATTTCCAATTTCTTCTCCTCGCTCGGTATTTCTCGTTTTGTCGAATGCAAAAACCCTATCTTCCCTGAACTCGTCCGAGAGTTTTATGCCAACCTTCATGTGGCCGAAAATCAAGGGTCTTCAGCCCTTGTGTTAGGAAGTCTTGTCGGAGGAACTCGGGTGAAAGTTTCTTCAGATGTTTTGTATCAGATTTTTGGTTTACCCTGTGATGGTTTTATTTGTACTGGAAAATCCTTGGCCGATGATAATGAAGTCGGTGAAATAGATGTGAAAGAGTTTCTGAGCTCGAAGGCCTTTATTGACATAACGGACGACTTTTTCGAAAACAACGACTTTGGGGTCAATATTCGCCTGCTTTTGGTAGCTCTCATGAAATGCCTTATGCCGAAGGTTAATTCCCAGCATAAACTAGTGGGAGTGGACAAGCAAGTGGTGTACCGCGTTCTCAACGACGATAAAGTTAATTTCTCCGACATCATCATCAGTTGGATGAAGGTGAAGGGAGACTTGTTTCGGTCGAAAAACTACGCCACTCGTTCTCGCAAGGCTGGAATGCCTTATGGCTCAATCCTCTCGGCCATTTTCAGTTTTCATCAAGTCGACTTGTCGAAGGACAAGGCAGTCCCCGTCTCCCTCGGACATGAGATCTCGGACGCTTCGCTTAAAGCTATGCACTACGTCCGGACGTCCAACAGAGGCTGGATTCTCTTTCCGTACCTACGCGACGATGACCAAGTAGAGAAAGGGTCACGGATGCCTATTGCAGAGGAAAAGATCACTCGTCGGGGACCTCACACCCTTCGAGAAATGCAGACTAGGGAATTCGTAAGGAAGCCTACGTCGAAAGGAAAATGCCCAATGAGAGATGTGGTGACGGAAGAAGAGGAAAGTGATCTCTTTGCTCGGATGCGGGGCATCGAGACCTCTCAAGCTGAGATACGAGAGGATGTTCGGGCTCTGCGTTCGGAAGTCCGGGAAGTGCGTTCAGAAATCCGGGAAGTGCGTGGGCTGATATCCGAGTTCATTCGTTTCACACACCCCTCGTTCCCTTTCCCTTCGTCGTCTTCCGATCCTTAGATTTGAGGATTTTATCTTTTGATGTTTGATGTAGAAACTTGTTGTTCGAACAATCTATATGTCTTTTGCCATGAAAACACGTTGTATCCCTTGCATTTTATCTTAATGAAATTCGCATTTCTTCATTTGTTATTTGCAAATATTGTTGTTTAGTAGTATTGCTGATTACATCTTGAATAATGGCAATTTTATTAAATAATGCAACAATTCAGGGGGAGTTCCTTTTTGTTTATGTCAAAAAGGGGGAGAATACTCCAAAAACTACTAATATATCGAACAAGTTTACCTTGATTCGAATAATTTCAAAAATGTTTTTGCAGGTATTAATTAAATGTTTTGACATCATCAAAAAGGGGGAGATTGTTGACTCAAAATGTATTTTGATGATTATTACATTCAAAACATTTAATTAGATCAATCTGTAACATCCCCAAAACCGTATGGGAATATTACACGCCGTAGACCCTTTCCATAAGGATCTACCAGGCTAAACATCCATAAACAACCAAATGCTTGCCCGACCAGGGTCAAACAATAAAATGATACAGACCGATATGGTCACTTACACGTGAATACACAGACCGATGAGGTCACACAACCCAATCGATAAAACTGACTTAAATAACATTACCCACACAGGGGTCGAAATACAATCTGCGGAAGGCGAAATCAAATCGACAACACAACAAAAATCAAAATAACTCTCGACTCATGATTAGTATCGCGGCTCGTCATCCTCTTGTGCCAATCCTGTGGCTGCTCCCTGAATCTGCATGTACGGATGCAAAGCAGACATCCACCCCGATTACTCGAGGGTTAGTAAAACTCCACTGTTTTACTAGTGCAAGTATCAAATCATACGAAATGTAACAAGCAATTAATAATCGTGATCAAATATAATAATCAAGTATCAAATATTCGGGAGGTTTTCACAAGAGAAGATAAGCTATGAAGCATTCGAAAATAAGATTATCATCTCGGGAATTTTAAATTTCAAAACCTTAAGACCTCAAGTCTGATTCACAAAACCTTTCAAAAAACTTAAGGGCCTTAACCCAAAACTTGTTTCATAATTCTTGATTTACAATAGGAAGCGTTTCCATAAATCTCGTGGGGCTCGGCCCAACATTCTTTCTTAAAACTTTTCTGTAAAAACTTTGATTTGAAAAGTATCATGCTCATGACACCGTGATCCAGCATCACGTGTCTCCGTAGGTTCAACAACCATACGGACTACATCACGCACAAATTAAACAAACATAATCAATTCCGACACCGTGATCCACATCACGTGTCTCCGTAGGTTCAACAACCCACACGGACTATTAACCAAACATAACCAATTCCGACACCGTGATCCACTGTCACATGTCTCCGTAGGTTCAACAACCCACACGGACTATTAACCAAACATAACCAATTCCGACACCGTGATCCACATCACGTGTCTCCGTAGGCATAACAACCCGCACGGACTATATCAATCACAACAATCACACACACAGTCGACACCGTAGTCCACCGCCACGTGTCACCGTAAGCCCGTCGAGCTCACCCGGTTGGACGCCTTTGTGTCCGAAACTCATGGTCCACTGCCACGCGTTATCGTAGACCTCGTCGGACCGGCCGCGATTGGACCTCGATTACCTCACTAAGTTACGATCCCGTAGTCGGCTGCCACGAATCCTCGTAGGTCCCGTCGAACCAACACGAGTGAACTTAGCGGTCACACACATATTCACATTCACATTACATACAACAATGAGCACAATTAATCAATCACCTTGATCACCACAAAATCGTACATTGCACGCAAATAACACAACCTCGATACTCGCAACAACTATCATCAATCAACGACATTTAACCAACATAACACACATTCGGTACACAATACATTGTACAACCAAGTGTACAACCATCCCATATGTACGTCGCATTCCTGCACAAATGGCACAACGCCTAACACGTATACTGATATAACACCATTATCACAAAGCCTTCAAATTGCGGAAAACACAACCAACTCAAACGGAACATATTTACGAAGGCAAGCGAAGTCATTATACATCTCATACGTAATTACTAGTCGCAAGATACAAGTCATATAGTAAGATACTTGCCTTAATAACCGCTACGAACGCTCCGAAGAACACGGTTCGACCGGGAAGCTCGAACCCCAAGGAAGGCAACGAAAGGAAGGGTTCCGACTCGAGTTCTTCACAAGAATTCGCTCCTAAGTCACAACGATGTCAATTCAATCACAATTCTACGAAAACGTATGGAACTTCCCAAGTTCTACTCATTGAAGCATTTTATCGGACACCTTGAGGGCATAGTCCAATTCAACCGATTATTCAAGGTAATACTCAAATTCGTTTCACAAAACTTCAGGGGTAATGAATGATTTCGAGTATACAACCATGTTCTAACAATAATCTAAACTAAAACGAATCAAATCGGCCAAAACATCAAGAAACCTCAAAAATTCCCAAAACCAAGAGTTTAGGTGTTCTTACCTTCGATCCGGGTGGAATATGATGTTAATCCATGAATCAAACTTCCAAAACGTGTTGTTCTATGATTCTCTTACTCAAATCCATCCATTTATCTTTGAAGAATCGCGAAGGAGCGAAGGAAAAATGAGAAATGGCGGATAACTCGGTCGGAGCCATTAAATAGCCGACTGCACTTGTGTGCCGCGGAGCAGACAAGTGTGCCGCGCCCGGGCCACCAAAACGCCCAGGAATCAGCTTAGTTCCGCGGCACACTGAGTGTGCCGCGGCACTGTCTGACCCCTTCAACACCAAAAAGGCACACCGTGCGATCTTAGCTATTTCGACCATAACTCCTTCGTCCGGACTTGATTGACTCACCGTTTGAACCATTGGAAAGCTAACTTGATGATTTATAATATTGCAAAGATTCAGAATTTTTGGAGTTTCCAAGAATTTATGGTGATTTTACAAAGCCAAACTCATACTTAGAAAAGTCGTTTAGTAATCTGAACTCCACAAAGCGACACGAAACCCGAACACGAATACGAACCGAAGATACGGTTACGAAGTACTCACAAAGACGAATCTAATAGCTAGTAGAACACACGATTCCGACCACCCGAAGGCTCGAAATTCGACAACGGAAGGTAATTACCCCAAACTTTGGGAAATTACGAAAATGGCCCAAATGCCGAAAATCACCATACGACAACGAATAATCAAACCGAAGCTCACAACACGTATAACAACGTTAAATGAACTTACGAAAAACCCCAAGCGATAGTTTGAGCGAGATTCGCAAGAACCGAACTCAAGCGCGGAAAAGTCGCTAAAAGCACGGAACTCAACAAAGCGGCACAAACGAACTCGGATGACAAAAAGTGCAGAATTAAATATTCTCCGAATGGCGAAGCGGTCAAAATAGAGTTTTGAAACGGACCTCTGCCGAAAAATGAAAATTACGTGAAATCCGAAATTGAGTATATTACATTCTACCCTCCTTAAAAGAAGTTTCGTCCGAAACTTCAAATAAATAGGGAGAAGCAATATCCCAACGAAACCTCAACGAGATACACAAGAACGCATAACTTTCGCCCATTGGCGAAACGTTACAAGCAATGCGAAAGAATATACGGCGTGGAAACACGCCCACGGCGACCATAACAAAGCCACGGCAATGATTCAAAACAATAATCCGATTAACGACGCATCACATACCACATCATATGCACACGTTTAATCAATGAAACGTCGCGACAACAAGTCGCACCCGACTAAAACGGCTATGCGACGGTAACAAATAGAGTATTACGATAGAAATCATTAGATTCTCATCAACAAGAAAATGTCGATGTCAAAACACAAACAATTCAAGATAACGGAAAACGAGAATACGGATATTACATTCTATCCTATTAAAATTAAGTTTCGTCCGAAACTTAAAATAAAACATCATGATAGAATAGAAACAAAACCAAAAGTTCACGCAACAAATATCAATCTCTACACGAATTACTGACAAAGTACGATACACAACTACATCACTGGACACCACCGGCCCTCCCGAGTAGGAACAAAAACCCGATTCGAACATCACGGCAGCGGTCTCACAATGCACCGCTTGGTGCCCGATTGACCGCACTTAAAACAATTAACCGGTGGCGACGACAATTACATCTCGCATGGCCTACACGATGAAGTTAAAGCGGTCTTCACACTGATCGTCTTACTCGCCTGCAGGGTAAGGTTCTTAGGTAGTCAGCCGAACGAGGAGTGCTCCCGGAAGGAAATTGCGAAGCAACGGGCTCATGGATCTCACTCCTCTGGCCTCTTGAAAAATTTCTCGAGGTCTTACGTCTCTTACTCTCTGAACCAGATTCCGTCACGAAGCGGCCATCTCAATGGCTAAAGCTCGGTCTGATATTCCTTCGGGGTGGTACACATGAGCGGAGCCATACTCTCACGGATATGGGGTTTCATGCGCATATTGAAGTATCGGACCTTGTCCGCTTCACTTCTCACTTGATCACGAACATAAGCCAAGTATCAATTATAATCGACTATCGCACAGGATATTGACACATCACGGGCGTAGCCGAGAAAATTCAACGATTCTGCGTTCACGAGCGAGCAACGGCAATACTATGCCTCCATGGCGGTCTTAAACTCGGCCCATGTAGGTGTACGGTCTGCAGCACTACGGCGTGCCACCGATCTGCTGACTTCTTTGTCGAGTAGGTCTTGAGCAATGGGTACCCTCCTATCATCCGAAAAGCTACGGACATCAAATATTGTCCCATTTGGAAGAGCAGTTTTCCCAACCTAACAAGTCGACGAACCCACAAAGCGGGCGGTGCATCTTCATCACATCTCGTAACCACTTACTAGTTCCGTTATCTCTATTTGGGTTCTCATCCCGACGTACGGCTGATTCATACGCACTAAGCGATCAACCACCTGACGAAGGATGGTGGCGGCGCCAACGTCAACATTAACGCTAGTCGAATATCCCTGATCTGTACTGAGCTGATTGGTACTCGGCAAGGAGGGAGTCGCCCTCTCCTGCTCCCGATTACGACCACGACCACGACCACGACCACGACCACGACCATGACCACGGCCTCGACCTCGACCCCTTAGCATACTGAACGGACATCCAATCAGAATAACAAGATAAAACAAACCTCACATAATCGACATAAGCCCAAAATCAGCAGCACAATGCAATATTCACACATTCACATTGACAAAGATGAACGACCTATACCTCAGCATACACGATTAAAACATTAAGCATACCATTGTGGTCCAACACCGATAATATTTAAAAAAAAAAACAAGTTTAACGAGGTATTTGTTCGAATGATAATATATAAAAAAAAAATTCGCGAGTTCGAAAGATTTTGCTGGGGTGAAATTTTGAAAGTACTTTGTTTAATACCTCGGTCATTGAAGTGGGGAACGATACCTAACAACGTATCCCGCCACTTGGGCATACAACCCAGATTTTCTGACGAGAATAATAATATAGTAACTCACTGCACGACTTAACCTCAATACATAAACACATAACGTTCTAATTTACGGAAGCCAAAGTGGTTTTGCAAAACAGAAATTTTCCAAAATCCTTTAGTTCATAAGCAAAATGACGGTAATATTTTACAATGTCCGAAGTATTTTAAAACACATTTTTCAAATACCGTCTGATTGTGTCATTTGAAAATACACGGCCCATTTGTCAAAATTTAACAAATTTTAAAAATCCATATAAACCATGGTTTGACCGCACCACCAAAATATTTTTCAAAAATCGATTTCTACAAAATTCTCAAGCTGTAAAGTCCTTGAAACATTCACAAACTTACCCATAGCGGACAAAAATTACAACATTCCAAAAGCGATCGAATTTAAAACCACATACTCAAATGGCAACCGGTCGCCAATTCAATCAAATGCATCTCGTGGTATCAAGTTTAAACACACGGTAAAATCATTCATCGGAGTTTCTCACAAACTCTACCGTTGGTACCTTTTGAAACCCATCGAGGTTTACAACCTTCACAACATACCACCCCACCCGGTGGTTCAAAGATAAAATAATAACGTGCCCAATTCTATACACATACTATGTGCCACAAGTATGAAACACAACTATATTACACAATACTGTGTAAATAAAATTATACACCACAATTAAATCACTAAAATAAAATCGAGATACACAGGTATTACGCATAAAAGAGGAGACTTACATCCACAGGTCGCACGGAGGTGACAGTCGCCCACGATACTAATCTCGTCCGACAACATAACCGACACGTTGTGACCACGCACAACTCAACTTGTCACCTGACGACTCGAACGACAAGACAACACATTACTCGACAAAACACGACTTGAAACGACCCGACAGCCTAGGTTTCCGCAAACCTAAGCTCCGATACCATAATTGTAACATCCCCAAAACCGTATGGGAATATTACACGCCGTAGACCCTTTCCATAAGGATCTACCAGGCTAAACATCCATAAACAACCAAATGCTTGCCCGACCAGGGTCAAACAATAAAATGATACAGACCGATATGGTCACTTACACGTGAATACACAGACCGATGAGGTCACACAACCCAATCGATAAAACTAACTTAAATAACATTACCCATACAGGGGTCGAAATACAATCTGACGGAAGGCGAAATCAACTCGACAACACAACAAAAATCAAAATAACTCTCGACTCATGATTAGTATCGCGACTCGTCATCCTCTTGTGCCAATCCTGATTGCTCCCTGAACTGCATGTACCGGACGCAAGCAGACATCCACCCTCCGATTACTCGGGGTTAGTAAAACTCCACTGTTTTACTAGTGCAAGTATCAAATCATACGAAATGTAACAAGCAATTAATAATCGTGATCAAATATAATAATCAAGTATCAAATATTCCCGGGAGGTTTTCACAAGAGAAGATAAGCTATGAAGCATTCGAAAATAAGATTATCATCTCGGGAATTTTTAGAATTTCAAAACCTTAAGACCTCAAGTCCTGATTCACAAAACCTTTCAAAAAACTTAAGGGCCTTAACCCAAAACTTGTTTCATAATTCAACAGTTTACAATACCGGAAACGTTTCCATAAATCTCGTGGGGCTCGGCCCAACATTCTTTCTTAAAACTTTTCCTGTAAAAACTTTGATTTGAAAAGTATCATGCTCATGACACCGTGATCCACTGTCACGTGTCTCCGTAGGTTCAACAACCCGCACGGACTACATCACGCACAAATTAAACAAACATAATCAATTCCGACACCGTGATCCACTGTCACGTGTCTCCGTAGGTTCAACAACCCACACGGACTATTAACCAAACATAACCAATTCCGACACCGTGATCCACTGTCACATGTCTCCGTAGGTTCAACAACCCACACGGACTATGAACCAAACATAACCAATTCCGACACCGTGATCCACTGTCACGTGTCTCCGTAGGCATAACAACCCGCACGGACTATATCAATCACAACAATCACACACAGTCGACACCGTAGTCGGCTGCCACGTGTCACCGTAAGCCCCGTCGAGCTCACCCGGTTGGGCGGCCGTGTCCGAAACTCATGGTCGGCTGCCACGCGTTATCGTAGACCTCGTCGGACCGACGATTGGACCTCGGTACCTCACTAAGTTACGATCCGTAGTCGGCTGCCACGAATCCTCGTAGGTCGTCGAACTAACACGAGTGAACTTAGCGGTCACACACATATTCACATTCACATTACATACAACAATGAGCACAATTAATCAATCACCTTGATCACCACAAAATCGTACATTGCACGCAAATAACACAACCTCGACACTCGCAACAACTATCATCAATCAACGACATTTAACCAACATAACACACATTCGGTACACAATACATTGTACAACCAAGTGTACAACCATCCCATATGTACGTCGCATTCCTGCACAAATGGCACAACGCCTAACACGTATGCGATATAACACCATTATCACAAAGCCTTCAAATTGCGGAAAACACAACCAACTCAACCGGAACATATTTACGAAGGCAAGCGAAGTCATTATACATCTCATACGTAATTACTAGTCGCAAGATACAAGTCGTATAGTAAGATACTTGCCTTAATAACCGCTACCGAACGCTCCGAAGAACACGGTTCGACCGGGAAGCTCGAACCCCAAGGAAGGCAACGAAAGGAAGGGTTCCGACTCGAGTTCTTCACAAGAATTCGCTCCTAAGTCACAACAATGTCAATTCAATCACAATTCTACGAAAACGTATGGAACTTCCCAAGTTCTACTCATTGAAGCATTTTATCGGACACCTTGAGGGCATAGTCGATTCAATCGATTATTCAAGGTAATACTCAAATTCGTTTCACAAAACTTCAGGGGTAATGAATGATTTCGAGTATACAACCATGTTCTAACAATAATCTAAACTAAAACGAATCAAATCGGCCAAAACATCAAGAAACCTCAAAAATTTCCAAAACCAAGAGTTTAGGTGTTCTTACCTTCGATCCGGGTGGAATATGATGTTAATCCATGAATCAAACTTCCAAAACGTGTTGTTCTATGATTCTCTTACTCAAATCCATCCATTTATGCTGAAGAATCGCGAAGGAACGAAGCAAAAAATGAGAAATGGCCGGATAACTCAGTCCAGGCCATTAAATAGGCTGATCTGCACTGTGTGCCGCGGCACAGGACAAGTGTGCCGCGGCCCAGGGCCACCAAAAACGCCCAGGAATCAGCTTAGTGCCGAAACCCGAACCTGAATACGAACTGAAGATACGGTTACGAAGTACTCACAAAGACGAATCTAATAGCTAGTAGAACACACGATTCCGACCACCCGAAGGCTCGAAATTCGACAACGGAAGGTAATTACCCCAAACTTTGGGAAATTACGAAAATGGCCCAAATGCCCGAAAATCACCATACGACAACGAATAATCAAACCGAAGCTTACAACACGTATAACAACGTTAAATGAACTTACGAAAAACCCCAAACGATAGTTTCGAACGAGATTCGCAAGAACCGAACTCAAGCGCGGAAAAGTCGCTAAAAAGCACGGAACTCAACAAAGCAGCACCGAAACGAACTCGGATGACAAAAAGTGCAGAATTAAATATTCTCCGAATGACGAAACGGTCAAAAGAGAGTTTTCGAAACGGACCTCTGCCGAAAAATGAAAATTACCGGAAATCCGAAATTGCGGATATTACACAATCTCGGCTCGATATTATTTTGAAGGAGCAAAATAGAGCTAGCGCACGCTACTCATCATAGCGTAGCGCACGCTATCGGGACATTCATATACAGACCAGTCAAGTCAGCTGCAGCCTACTGAAGTCGCCTGATCGATAGCGCACGCAAGCTATTCAATGTTAGCGCACGCTAAGAACCTACAATTAGCGCACGCTAAGAACCTACAATTAGCGCACGCTAAGAACCTACAATTAGCGCACGCTATACAGTAAAAATAACGCACGCTATCATATTTCTCCAAGAGGTCAGTGAAGTCTGGAAGGAAATCAGAACTGGATGTTGCGCACGCTATACATATCATATTACGTACGCTAAAGCATGGACATAGCGCACGTTACTTATCATCTCTAGCGCACGCTACCAATATTATGGTTAGTAGTCCAGTAGCTACTGGACTCAATTCGTTAAGGCTTTTACGTACGCTACACAAGGTAACGTACGTTAATGAAAGAAGTCAGTAGCGCACGCTAAGGGAAAGTCATTAGCGCACGCTAAAAGGAGTCTGCATATTACCGTTTGAATTTCAACCGTTGGAAGGCAAGAGTCAATGCAGATCCGGGAAATCTGGAAAAATTGGATTTAATTAATGCTAGCGCACGCTATGAATACTTGCTAGCGCACGCTAATCATTTAGCCGTTGGATAAAGAGTCGTGGGAGAGAAAATCGGACATTGTCAAAGTCAAGATCGAAGACTAGTTGACCAGACGTTAGCGCACGCTACCATTTCATTACTAACGCACGCTAGACATGGTATTTTACCGTTGCAATAGTCTTTGTGACCGTTCAGAGATTTCAAGTCAAAAACCGTTAACGCACGCTACAAGGCACTATTAGCGCACGCTAATAGTATGTTTTTCAGAATTTGAAGGATGTCTCACACCTATAAATACCCGAAGGACTTGGGTATCAAACACACAACTTCAAGCATTCAAGCATACAAGCATACAAGCAATCAAAGCATTCCTGAGCTCAGATTTATATATTTTATTGCATTACAAGTTGTGAAAAAAGAAAGATACAAGAGCGATTTCAATTGTAATATCTATTATTCTTTGTATTCTTTCATTTGGTTGTAAGTGTTGCATCACTTACACTTGAGCGAAAAAGAAACGAATCAAGAGTCACTAATCCGGTGTTATTAGGATCTTTGATCCGGCATTGTTAGGATTATACTCTCATATTCGTATAGTGAGGATTATCTAGTTCTATAGAACACTAGATAAACAATCATTCATATTGAGGAAAGGTTGAGCTTGGACCGATAGAAGACAAGCGGATTGTAGCGATTGTGAACTCGGACCGATAGAAGACGAGTTAAGATTGTGGTTTTTCTTTAGCCAATAGAAAAAGAAAGTCGGAGAGAGGACGTAGGCAAGTTGTCGAACCTCTATAAATTCTTGTGTCTTTAAATTCCGCACTATTTTCTTTTTACTCGCAAGAAATTTCGGTATTCCGCATCACCACTATTCAACCCCCCTTCTAGTGGTGAATTTATCTCTTCACAATCTTTCTACCACTTTCTCTCTCATAAATTACCACTCCAAGTAATTACTATCAAGATTGGACTTTTTACTCTCCATCTCCTAACTACTTTCTCATCACCCAAATTAGTCGGTACCAACATTCAACTTTTTTCTATAATTACCACCGTAAGTAATCAGTACTAATGTTCAACTTTTATCCTATATGATTCTACCTACTTTCTCTCTCTAAAATTATCACCTCACTAATCAATACCAACATTTGCTTTTTGATCTCTCATTGATCTATTCAATTTCTCACTCTAGAATTACCATCCAATTAATCGGTACCAATATTCAAATTTTTACTCTCCCATTTCTCTGCCCACTTTTTTACTAGAATTATCATTCCACGTAATCGGTCACAACATTAAAATTTTTACTTCCTTTTATCTCTACCCACCTTATCTATCCAAAATTATCATTGAAGTATTTGGTACGAAAAATAGTAGTTCTGCTGCCCATTCTCCCTACCACTCTAACTTCCATGAATTACCACTCCAAGTAATTGATATCAACGTTCAACTTTTTACTCTCCATCTATATACACCTTCTCTCTCCATAATTACCACCCCTAGTAATCGGTATCAATATTCAACTTTTTACTCTTCCATCACTTTACCATCTTCTCACTCTAGAATTATCCCCCTAGTAATTGGTAGTGACATTCAATTTTCTTATCCCTCATCTCTATGTTTTTTTTTTCTAAATTTATCACCCTAAGTAATTGGTACCAACATTCAACTTTTTACTCCCTCATCTCTTCACCCACTTTCTCCCTCCAGAATTATCACATCATATAACCGATACGAACATATGACCTTTTACTCCCGATCTCTCTACCACTTTCTCCCTCATTGATTACCGCCCTAAGTAACTGATACCAATATTCAATTTTTTTACTCTCCATCTCTCTACCTATTTTCTCTCTCCAGAATTACCACTTAAGTAATCGGTATACATTATTTAACTTTCTACTCCCATAGCTCTCTACCAACTTCTCTCTCTAAATTTACCATATAAGTAACATTTTACTTTTTACAACACTCTATTTTCTCCACACATATTCTATATCCTGAATTACCCCCCTAAGTGAGCAGCACTAATATTTGACCTTTTGTTCCCCACGTTGTCTCTCTCTCTCTCTCTAATCATTTTATCTCTCTAAACTTACCACCCAAGTAATATTTAAACTTTTTATTCCAAACTCTCTCTACTTTCTTCCTCTCTTTATGATTACCATAGGTATTATGCACCGGTTTTTATCTTTTTTTCTCCATCTTTCTGCTCATCTTCTCTTTCTCTAAAATTACCACCCACCAAATTGGTCTCAACATTCAAATTGTGCCTTCCCCCCCATCTCTCTATCCATTTTCTCTCTAGCATTATTGAATGCATTTTTTCAGATTATTTAAGCTTATACTCATGCTCACCAAATTTCATGTACTAGATATACGATTCTTATATTAAGATAGATTATTACTCGTTAATTAAATCTCCCAATGTGGATTATAAAGTGTTCAAATATATAGTTCAATAATAAGGTACCACAATTATTTTCTTTTGGTGTATATGAATGAAATCCCCAGATTTAGCTAACTACATGTACCAACCAGATAAACCAATTAATTAATCTGATACAACATACTCAACCGCTCTCTTATCACCATCACTTTTTCACCTCAACTAATACTACATCACCATCACAACTTTTACTTACCCGGATAAGGTAATAACCTATTGGCCTAATAATCAACACCATTACTTGTCCGATACTACTATTATATACACCTACCACGATAGTACTAGTAGCTACCCTGATAATACTACCTACCTAGATATGGAGGATTCGCTCTTCACCATAATTTGTGCACCTAAAATCGATTATTTCAAAATATAATCAAGTATATGTCCAATTTCTTACAAGCACAACCAAAGTAATCATGCACACCAACAAATATGCATTATGCTTATATGATCCCATCCCATAACCAAAGAAATCTATTATTAACAAATAGCCCGATCATATTTCGGATGCACTCATGCTTATATGAACTTTTGCTTTTCATTGTTGATGTTTCTTGGGTTTGTCCCATTTTGAATTACTCATTAAGAACCACCATTGTCTTTTTTGTCTACCTTTTCATTATGTTGTTTGCCTCTCTTAGCAGGTCTTTTGCTCTCATTAGCTAGCACGACTGTAAAGTGTGCAGTTGAAATAAAAGCTTGCCTGCTTGGAAATGCTCTAACATATAAGTACCTGATGCAAGACAGTTTTCTTGAGGTGAATGAGGGAGGGAGGGAGAGAGAGAGATGGAGTTCATTATCTTACTTCATGTTCTAAGCCAACACTTGCTGGAAATTAATTTAGAAAAATGAGTTTTGACTTAATTTTGAATCAATTTAATAATAATAAAGTATTTAATTCTTGAGAATTGGATGTTAAATTGTCAATCTACATTTCGGGAGATAAACGTAGAATTTTATTCTCATCACAACCAATTTCCAACAATTGAGAAATAAATAATTTAAATTGTCCATTTAATATGAATATAATGGGAAGTTAAAGAGTTTAAGTGAAAAATCATTCCACATTGAAAAATTAAAGTCTTCTTGAATACTTTATTAGTAAGAATATATATGGGTAAGTCAATAAGCTAGAAGTCTCCACTAGTTGACAGTCTTTGCAAAGCTTCTGACGCGCATGCTCCACTGCCGCCGTCCGTTGATTGCCTCAGGCTCGTGGGCCGTGATCCATGGACCGTGGGCCTTGATTCTTGGTTTTTGGTGATTGGACTTTGGGCTGGACCTGAGTATTGGGCATTAAGGCTTATATTCGGACTAAAACCATGTATTTTGTAGCCAACTAGGCCCAACGAGGTTAAGCTTGAATTATACGGATCCAGACTTGAGTTTTTCTGGAACATGGAATTTCAACTCCACCCCAGAAAATGTAACATACGAGAATTAAAGTGGTGTTTTAAGACCACTTATGGGAGATGATGACTCTTAAGCTGAAATATGTTACAGAATGTTAAGGCCATTAATCTGCAGTTAAGTCCCCACCTGATGGATGTTTTGGACCCTATAAAAAGGGATCTTCTGTATTTTCATTCTACACTGTAACACCCCAAAATCCTATTGGGTTATTACAGTGCCGTGGACCCCACGCCAGGAGATCCACCAGGCGAACATGACTAAAATACAATAAATTACACAACAAGGGAAAATCATAGTCCCTACCATGACATCCGACACAATATTCCGATTAGGAATTTCAACGACAAAAGTGGCCTACATGGCCAAAAATGAAATACAACAACATCCACGAACATCTATTCGGGTAATACAACACGACAACAACTGACAAGGTGAGTACACTCCAGTGGTGGCCGACAATGAACTACTCGGACTAGTATCGCTCGAATGCCTCGTCGCCATCGTCATGCCCCTGTGTCTCAACTCTCTCCTCGCAAGCACCTAAAACATGAAAACATGTTCCACCCCACGGGGTCAGTCATCCAGATAATGAACATCAAATACATGTATAACATGATATGCATCCAAAGGCAGAATGAAACGGTACAATGATGATAATAATACGAGATGCTCACAAACCAAGGTAAGAACCGAGCATTCGTGAAATACTATGCCCACGACATACTATTAATACCTGTTCGACAGGTTAGAACATAAGTGCCCAACGGCGAATCATAATCACATAATACCACAATGAATTACACGACATGAACCAAACCAGAACTGAATTAAATATGAAACACAATGCCCGAAGGCTCCAATGAAATTATTAAGACAATCACAAAGGCCTAAAAGCCACTCAGTCGAAGCTGTCAAATATCACCATCACATGAAGCCAAAACAGCCCGCAGCTGTTATTGATTAGGGCCGAAGCCACGGAACGAAGCCGTATCACCATTAGGGCCGAAGCCATGGCACTAAGCCGTATCACAATTAGGGCCGAAGCCACGGCACTAAGCCGTATCACAATTAGGGCCGAAGCCACGGCACGAAGCCGTATCACAATTAGGGCCGAAGCCACGGCACGAAGCCGTATCACAATTTGATAGTGTGCTACCTTGAGTCGGCCAACACGATAATGATGAATCACGGATGGGCATTGTACTCGACAGTCCCAATTCAATACCTTGATTACCTTAGAGTGGTCAATTGATAACAACGACACAACGGATGGGAACTATCCTCGACAGCCCCAATTCAATACCTCGATTGCCTTAGAATGGCCAACCGATAACAATGATGCAGCGGATGATTCAATACCTTGATTGCATTAAAACGGTCAATCGATAACAATGATACAATGAATGATTGAACACTTTGATTTGCCTGAGAACGGCCAATCGATAACAATAACACGATGAATGAGTGAATACCTCGATTGCCTTAGAACGGCCAACCGATAACAATGATATGATGAATGATTAAACACCTCGATTGCCTTAGAACGGTCAATCGATAACAATGATACGAAGGATGTCTCGGCACCTTTAATCGGTTACCGACAACGAAGAAGAGAAATGAATACGTCAACGCCTTTAATCGGCCAAAACAACATCAAGGACAAAACACCAACATCAATAACAATGATTACGACGACGTCTTAGGTCGACATCAATATAACAACAATAATCGATACATCGATGCCGCGAATCGGCTATTGACAATACCACTAACAACGAGTATCACAATGCCTTAAACCGGCCGTTAATGAACAATAATAAACATTTGGCATAATTGCCGAAAGGTATCGTATCGAACGATCTCTTAATATCAATGAATTCAAGAAGAGACTAAGTCTCGGAATGATACAAGACATTCATACACATATATGATGACATTAATCTCATTGACTAGTACAAGTATAAAACTTGCCTCAAACCGAAGGCGAGAAAGTACTTCCATGAACAACGTCTTTAATGAAATTGTCGACCGCTCGAACAACCTTGAATAACATAAGTATCAACAATTCGCTTAATATACGAATCAAACATGACCATAACCAACTCAAAAGTCGATACAACACTACCCAAAACTCATTGGGGCATTAAAACAAGCACGTTGTAAACAATCTCCCATTGTTTACAACTAAACCCAATAATATCGAAAACCAACCTCTAATGAATGATCCAATCCAACAAAACTTCATGAATACCATCAATAATACAATAGGAATACTTAAATCGAGATTTCAACAACATCTAGTCGAAAACCCCAAAATTCCAAAGTCGACCATGAGGGTTCTTGAACAATTCCTCTATGATTAGAAATTCGAAAATTACACCAATGATTTCGTAAGAATACAATATCTAAGATAGATAATCTATATCTAACATAATCGACATAAAAGCAAGCTAACTTGAAGAGATCGGGGATAAAACCTTCAAATCCGAAATTTAAGATTGAATGAAAATTACCTTGATTTGGAGTGAAGAAACTGATTAAGTGATGATTACTCCAACCACTAATCTTGGAGATGTTGATAGATGTTTGCATCTCAAGGAGACCTTTCCGAATCGCCCAATCTCGTCCGAAATGGATGAGAAATGAAGAAATGACGAAGGTTGGACTGAACTGTCCTATTTATACTATCCCAGCTTAGCGCGCGCTAGCTCCTGATATTAGCGTGCGCTAACGGGTGTACCGGGTAGTCCAGTACCCCCTGACTGAATCGTTAGCGTGCGCTAAGTACCTTTGGTAGCGTGCGCTAACAGCCTTCCTTAGCGTACGTTAACCTTATGTTAGCGTGCGCTACCTGATAGTTGATGTCCAAAATTCTGGAGTCCAGAACCTACTGTCCTCTGCTCTGAGCGCGTTAGCGTATGCTACTCTGTAGTCTTAGCGTGCATTACCAGCATAGTTAGCGTACGCTACTTACCACTCGTAGCGTGCGCTACGAATTTCTCAAATCAGCCCAGTACCTTCTGGACTGTCTGTTTCACTTGCGCTAGCGTGCGCTAATACTGAATCATAGCGTACGTTACATGCACTCCATTAGCGCGCGTTAGACAGAATGTGTAGCGTGCGCTACCTCTCAAACTGAAATTAAAACATGATGATGATGACAATAATCTCGGCTCGATCTCAAACAGCGATGAATGACAACAACTACTGATATGATCCCAAAATACGCCGAATGGTGGTTACAACTGAATGAACATGAGTGATGCATGGTTATTACTGAGTGAAAAAAATTTCTGAGTGACAGCTACTGAGTGAAAATAAATGAATTCTCAACCGGGTATTACATACTCCCCCCCTTAAAAAGAGTTTCGTCCTCGAAACTAAGGGTAACCAACTCAGGATATGAACTATCCATCATGATCTGAAAACAATAATGCACATACAGTTCTCGGGATCAAATCAATCGCACGCCCAAGTCCACAAGACTTGACGTCTCGAACCACAGTGAACAATTTCCCAAATTATCACGAAATCTCGAGCACAACGCCGAAGGGATGAACTCCCAACAGTTGACCCAAATATCAAGATTCTCAAATATGATAATAATAAAATAGATCAAGAATAAATGATCCATAGTCACGATACATTACTACGGATTTAGTTACACAGTCATCCAAAAACAAGGTTATATCTCAAATGTACTCAACATTGTTATCCTTCCATGTCATCGATCTCCTCTATCTCAACGATTTAAGGTAGACCCAAATCTGAACTCACCGCACAATATGATCCCGGAAGGTCACAAGAACAAAATGATCACAATGAATGATAATGAATCGAAATCCAACAAGGATTAAGAATGACTCACCGAGGTGAATTAATAAATTAATGAGTGATAGCTCCATGAAGTGCTTGGAACCGTCGTTCATCGTGAATTGAATGATTAATTGATAATTATGAGTCCCAACATGATTGATATATATGATGAATGAATTATATGAATGAATGAACGACAATGAAATGAATGATTATCCTACTACCGAGGCAAGAATTAACTTGCTCAAAACCGGTGATGAATGTCCTTACCTCGGGCTCTCGAAGCCTGATAGGACCCCTTGAATGAAGTACGGACTGGAGTAACAAAATCCCTCGAGGCTTGTGAGCCCTCTCGAGATCTACCGGCACTAGAACTCCTGCAGTATTTCTGAAGGTGTCCCGGGTTCCCACACAGAAAACAAACAATAAGTGGCACCGTACACCGAGTATTAATGTGTCCTGCTGAATCACAGTTAAAGCAAACAACAGTCGAACTCGTCGTCTGAGAGGAAGATGCTTTCCCAGCACGAAGACGACTGAAAGACGACCTCTTGGACGTCGGAGTCCGATGTCCCTCTGAACGAACCGACATCCTAGACCTCTCACCATAAGAAACTGAAAGGTGTTTCTGAGTAAGCTCCTGGATCAAAAGCTCTGCTCCAAGAGCCTTCTCGATGAACTCATCCAGCGAATTACAATTGTGATTGAACAATTGCATCCTCAATTGCGGATTTAGCCTCTTGCTAAAATATTTGATCTTATCCGCCTCAGTACGGATAAGCGTGAAGCAAACTGAAGTAGTCCCTGAAACTTCTCAGCAATGACAATAACACCCTCGTCCTCGACGGATTCGGGGTTCAAAACCTCTGACAACTTGGCTTCATGAAGTGGAGCCAGATAATACCTCTCTAACATGAGAGTCTTGAACTCATTCCAACCACAATCGCAATCGGCGGTTTTCACAGAAAGCCACCACGAATAAGCACCCTTACTCAAGTAATAAGCCGCTACTGCCACTTTACTCTCTTCCAGACACTGAACCATGTCGAAGAGTTTATCAAAATGTTCAAGCCAATGAAAAATATCAGCTGGTTCCGACGAACCCTCAAAAGTAGCGACCTCGGCGAGAGATATCGCCAACAATCTGATTCACTCCTCCAGTCTGTCCATGAAACTGCACCTGGAATCCCTGTTGCGGTGGGCCACGAACCATCGAGGTCTGCATGGTCTCCATCATCCGCATCATCTGAGTCATCTGGGCCATCATGCCCTGCATGCATATGAATGGGTCCACCCGATCACCTTCCGATTGAGCTGCTTCTCGGGTACGACTCCCTGACAGTGAATGATCATCTAACAGTGAATGAGTAGCATAGCTGACTGATGAACACATGTTATCCCTCGCATTAGCGCAGGCATTCACACGAGATCCCGGGTTTCGGCCCGCACTGTGGCCTCTTCCCAGGCGTCCTCTGACAGCTCTATCCATACTGAAGCAGGAAAGCCACATGATAATTATAGATCCCGCATGAATATCGCATTATGATTACGTTACTGAATGATAACAATGAGCATACACGCTCTAACACAATGAATGCATTAATGATGCAATGAAATGATTGTCGACATGATTTGGAATATGATAAGATCGCATGAAAGATCAAGTGAGGTAACATGATTATCGATGAAATTCTGAAATGATTCCCTTGAACAAGTTAACAAGGTTGAAAATTTCGATCCATAAGATCAACAAGTGAACCGTGAGATGGTGAATTATTAATGAATTAAGCTGAACAATGAGATTGATTAAGTGATGAATGAATTAAGCTGAACAATGAGATTAGTGGGTGATGAATGAATTAACCGAGTGATGAATGAATTATACGAGTAATGATATTGGTGAGTGATGAATGATATTGGTGAGTGATGAATGAATTAAGCGAGTGATGAATGATATTGGTGAGTGATGAATGAATTAACTGAGTGATGAATGATATTGGTGAGTGATGAATGATATTGGTGAGTGATGAATGAATTAACCGAGTGATGAATGAATTATCGAGTAATGATATTGGTGAGTGATGAGCAGAATTAACCGAGTGATGAATGAATTATCTGAGTAATGATATTGACTTAGTGATGAACGAATTAACTGAGTGATGAAATCAAAATGATGATTGGGGATTATTAACTGATGAATGAGTTGACCCTTAATGCTTACACAAGTCACACGTGCTCCAAAATAATTAGTCATGAATCAATCATAACAATAATATCACATGTAGGTTTCAACAAAGCATGAACAATTAATGACATGATGAATGTATGAACATAAATAGAATCGAGTCCTTACACAGGTCATACGAAGCTTCGAGGTCTCACGATACTAGTCCCAACTGACGACGACTCGATGAATGAATGACTCGTGCAGTCGTACTAATATTACGACTCACAAAACCCGACTGTCCAGATTGTCATAACCTAACAGTCCCACTACTACCACATCGGTAGAGCCACATAACTCACCTTTCAGGGTATTTCACAACCCAAAATATCTGATACCATCTTCTGTAACACCCCAAAATCCTATTGGGTTATTACAGTGCCGTGGACCCCAGGCCAGGAGTTCCACATGGCGATCATGACTAAATTACAATAAATTACACATCAAGGGAAAATCATAGTCCCTACCATGACATCCGACACAATATTCCGATAAGGAATTTCAACGACAAAAGTGGCCTACATGGCCAAAATGAAATACAACAACATCCACGAACATCTGTTCGGGTAATACAACACGACAACAACTGACAAGAAGGGAGTACACTCCAACTGTCTGACCAACAATGAACAACCCGGACTAGTATCGCTCGAATGCCTCGTCGCCATCGTCATGCCCCTGTGTCTCAACTCTCTCCTCGCAAGCACCTAAAACATGAAAACATGTTCCACCCCCAAAGTCGATCATCAGATAATGAACATCAAATACATGTATAACATGATATGCATCCAAAGGCAGAATGAAACGGTACAATGATGATAATAATACGAGATGCTCACAAACCAAGGTAAGAACCGAGCATTCGTGAAATACTATGCCCACGGCATACTATTAATACCTGTTCGACAGGTTAGAACATAAGTGCCCAACGGCGAATCATAATCACAGAATACCAAAATGAATTACACGACATGAACCAAACCAGAACTGAATTAAATATGAAACACAATGCCCGAAGGCTCCAATGAAATTATTAAGACAATCACAAAGGCCTAAAAGCCACTCAGCCGAAGCTGTCAAATATCACCAACACATGAAGCCAAAACAGCACGCAACTGTTATTGATTAGGGCCAAAGCCACGACACGAAGCCGTATCACCATTAGGGCCGAAGCCACGGCACGAAGCCGTATCACAATTAGGTCCGAAGCCACGGCATGAAGCCGTATCACAATTAGGGCCGAAGCCACGGCACGAAGCCGTATCACAATTTGATAGTGTGCTACCTTGAGTCGGCCAACACGATAATGATGACTCACGGATGGGCATTGTACTCGACAGTCCCAATTCAATACCTCGATTACATTAGAGTGGTCAATTGATAACAACGACACAACGGATGGGAACTATCCTCGGACCCAAATTGATACCTCGATTGCCTTAGAATGGCCAACCGATAACAATGATGCGGCGGATGATTCAATACCTCGATTGCCTTAAAGCGGTCAATCGATAACAATGATCTGATGAATGATTGAACACTTGATTTGCACGAGCGGCCAATCGATAACAATGACACGATGAATGAGTGAATATCTCGATTGCCTTAGAACGGCCAACCGATAACAATGATATGATGAATGATTAAACACCTCGATTGCCTTAGAACGACCAATCGATAACAATGATACGAAGGATGTCTCGGCACCTTTAATCGGTTACCGACAACGAAGAAGAGAAATGAATACGTCAACGCCTTTAATCGGCCAAAACAACATCAAGGACAAAACACCAACATCAATAACAATGATTACGACGACGTCTTAGGTCGACATCAATATAACAATAATAATCGATACATCGATGCCGCGAATCGGCTATTGACAATACCACTAACAACGAGTATCACAATGCCTTAAACCGGCCGTTAATGAACAATAATAAACATTTGGCATAATTGCCGAAAGATATCGTATCGAACGATCTCTTAATATCAATGAATTCAAGAAGAGACTAAGTCTCGGAATGATACAACACATTCATACACATATATGATGACATTAATCTCATTGAATAGTACAAGTATAAAACTTGCCTCAAACCGAAGGCGAGAAAGTCCTTCCACGAACAACGTCTTTAATGAAATTGTCGGCCGCTCGAACAACCTTGAATAACACAAGTACCAACAATTCACTTAATATACGAATCAAACATGACCATAACCAACTCAAAAGTCGATACAACACTACCCAAAACTCATTGGGGCATTAAAACAAGCACGTTGTAAATAATCTCCCATTGTTTACAACTAAACCCAATAATATCGAAAACCAACCTCTAATGAATGATTAAATCCAACAAAACTTCATGAATACCATCAATAATACAATAGGAATACTTAAATCGAGATTTCAACAACATCTAGTCGAAACCCCCCAAAATTCTAAAGTCAACCCGTAAGGGTTCTTGAATAATTCCTCTATGATTAGAAATTCGAAAATTACACCAATGAATCCGTAAGAATACAATATCTAAGATAGATAATCCATATCTAACATAATCCAACATAAAAGCAAGCTAACTCGAAGAGATCGGGGATAAAACCTTCAAATCCCGAAATTTAAGATTCAATGAAAATTACCTTGATTTGGAGTGAAGAAACTGATTAAGTGATGATTACTCCAACCACTAATCTTGGAGATGTTGATAGATGTTTTCATCTCAAGGAGACCTTTCCGAATCGCCCAAGCTCGTCCGAAATGGATGAGAAATGAAGAAATGACGAAGGTTGGACTGAACTATCCTATTTATACTATCCCAGCTTAGCGCGCGCTAGCTCCTGATATTAGCGTGCGCTAACGGGTGTACCGGGTAGTCCAGTACCCCCTGACTGAATCGTTAGCGTGCGCTAAGTACCTTTGGTAGCGTGCGCTAATAGCCTTCCTTAGCGTACGTTAACCTTATGTTAGCGTGCGCTACCTGATAGTTGATGTCCAAAATTCTGGAGTCCAGAACCTACTGTCCTCTGCTCTGAGCGCGTTAGCGTATGCTACTCTGTAGTCTTAGCATGCGTTACCAGCATAGTTAGCGTACGCTACTTACCACTTGTAGCGTGCGCTACGAATTTCTCAAATTAGCCCAGTACCTTCTGGACTATCTGTTTCACTTGCGCTAGCGTGCGCTAATACTGAATCATAGCGTACGTTACATGCACTCCATTAGCGCGCGCTAGACAGAATGTGTAGCGTGCGCTACCTCTCAAACTGAAATTAAAACATGATGATGATGATGACAATAATCTCGGCTCGATCTCAAACAGCGATGAATGACAACAACTACTGATATGATCCCAAAATACACCGAATGGTGGTTACAATTGAATGAACATGAGTGATGCATGGTTATTACTGAGTGAAAAAAATTTTTGAATGACAGTTACTGAGTGAAAATAAATGAATTCTCAACCGGGTATTACATACACCCCAACATAAAACATCTTGCAGCATACAATATATACTTCTTGTATGTTTTTGTGCCTATTTTCCATCACATAATCATTCGTCGGAGTTTTGAGTTTTGGAGCACCTAACTCAGAAACTCTTACAATAGTTCTACCTTGGGGACTTCTGGCCTGAACCACCTGCTCTTCTACTAGGGAAAAATATCTTACAGAAAGAGTTCTACTTCTCCGCTATCTGTTATTTTCTGTTTTTACAGATTTCACAATTTTATTTTAGTTAAATTATAGTAGGTAACAATTTTGTGTAATTTTTATTGTAATTGTTGGACATATACATAACGAAAAACCGTAAGACTAGTTTAAATTTTTTGTAATTTCCAACAGTGATAATCGCTGATGTTGATGCTGCCACCGACGATGTCATTGTGTGCCATTCTTGTGTGAATACTTCTAATGCTCATGCTATACATGTTGGTCCCACTATTGCAACGCAGGTCGAGAAACTTGAGAAATGCTTGGGTGTTGATTTCAAGAGATGGCAGCAAAAGATGTTATTCTATCTCACTACCTTGGGGCTTGCTGTTTACCTCAAGTATGATCCTCCTGTGGTGATTGAGACTGAAACCTATTATGCAATTGCTTTGCTTACTATTAGTGGTGTAACAGTGACTTCATGTCTCGTAATACAATTTTAAACGGGCTAATTGATTCTCTGTATAATATGTACTAAATCAAGACCTCCAAAGAGATATGAAATTCTTTGGAGAAAAAGTACAAAACTAATGATGCTGAAATCAAAAAATTCATGATCGGATATTACCTGGACTTTCAGAAGACAAACTTCAAAATCGTTATTGAGCAAGTCCAATATTTTCAATTAGTTGTATATGGAATCAGTATTGAGGGGATTCTACCTAAACTGTTTGTTGCCAGGTCGGTAATTGAAAAGTTGCCTCCTAGTTGGAAGGACTTCAAAAATTATCTGAAACACAAAAGAAAGGAAATGAGTTTTGAGGACTATGTCTTTGACTCGGAATTAAGGAAGACAACTGAAAGTTTGATTCTAAATTTAAGAGAGTTCCAATGGAGGCCACAACTAATTTTCTTGAACATGGATCACCTACCAAATTAAAAGAGGAAACTTAAACATCTCGAACAAAGGAAATAAGCATTTTAAGGCACGAAATTTCTTGAAAATTGCCACAACTATGATAAAGCTAATTTGCTTGAACATGAGTCATCTACCAAAAGCGAAACTTAAACATGTTCAAGATAAAGATAATAAGCCTTTTTAAGGCGGGAAAATTTCTTGGAAATTGCCATAGCGCCGTAACCCAAACCACAAGGCAAAAGGCGCCGCTTGCGAATTAATTCAAGCGGTCGGTGAAACAAAGGCAAGCGAGTTTCTAATGTGGTTGAACATGGCGATGTTGACATGTAGGGCCTAGAGTTATCGGCCATGATTGAGGAAGCTGGACGAGGAGATCTCAACTATGGTGATTGAAACAAATATGGTGGAAAATCATTATTTGGTACTTTGATATTGGAGCTATTTGTCATGCCTCTTCGATAAGGAAATGTTCTCTTCCTACACCATCTTGTGATAAAAATTACATATGGAAAAATCTATTTCTTCTATGATGCGGGCGTGGGAACATGGTGCGAAGTGACCTATAAAAAGAGTTGATCCTTAAGGATGTCTTTGTATGTCCCAAACATCGGAAGAACTTATTTTTAGGCTATTTTATTACGTATGGAATGAGAGGAATCGGATAGAGGAATCAATACCTGCCATGTGGAGCCCAGGTATCGGCAGGCGTGCCAAAATATAAGTCAACTAGGTATTACGTATGCTATGCAGAGCATATTACGTACGTAATATGAGTATATATTGTAGCAAGTTAACGTATGCATTAAATGCGCTATGAAACAAGTGTTACATACGTTATGCAAGAATCTGGCCGAGACAGTGAGTTCTGGAATGATGTTACGTATGCTATGAAGGACCTGTAGCGTACGTAAGGAGCATTACGTACGTTAATATGGATTGGTAACGTACGTAATGAGCGGTGCATATTATAAAATAGGTGGACTCGGGGGAATCAAACCAATAAGAATGACTCTTCAAATGGCGGATAGGTCGGTGAAATACCCCAAGGGAATCATTAAAGACCTATTAGTGCAAGTGGACAAGTCGGTGATTCCGGCCGATTTTGTTATCTTAGAGATGAGCGATTTCGCAAAAAGCGAAAATGAAGGGACAATACTTCTAGGACGGCCATTCATGCGTACAACAAAAACAATTGTCGATGTTGATGAAGGAAAGGTCACCATGACCGTCTTGGGCGAAACGGTGGAAATCGATGTGTTCGGTTCATCTCCTATCCCTTCTCATATTTATCTTGCCCATTGTAATTTTATTGATTGCATTGATTCTTTGGTTGATGATACATATTTGCATGACGATGTAGGGGACACGTTGCATGATGCTCTAGCAGTTGAGCATGATATGCGGTGAATAATTTAGAAATTGAAGAATATGTTGCATTGCTAGATAATTAGAACCATTTGATGAAGTTGATGATCTTAATATGCCTTTGGAATTAAATTTTGAGGAGCCCGTTGAAATCACCCGCCCCAACTTGAATTGGAAGAACTTCCAGCATATCTTAAATATGTTTTCTTAGGCAAAAATGACACTTACCCTGTAATTGTCTCTTCCGAATTAACTCCTTTGCAAGAAACCAAATCAGTAGAAGTTGTGACTAAATTAAAGGAAGCGATTGGGTGGAGTATTTCTGATATCAAAGGGATAAGTCCTGTTAGGTGCATGCATAAAATAATTCTTGAGGATAATGTTAAACCTGTTAGGCAAGCTCAAAGGCGTTTGAATCCGAACATGCAGGATGTAGTAAAAAAGAAGTTTTCAAATTGTTAGATGTCGGAGTCATCTACCCGATATCCGATAGTAAGTGGGTTAGTCCTGTGCATGTAGTGCCTATGAAATCTGGAATAACGGCAGTTCGTAATGATAAAAATGAATTAGTGCCCACCAGAACAGTGACCGGTTGGAGAATGTGCATTGATTATCGTAAAATAAATGCCGTAACGAAAAAAGATCATTTTCCCCTCCCTTTCATTGATCAAATGTTGGAACATTTAGCTGGGCATGATTATTACTATTTTCTAGATGGTCTTTCAGGTTTTTATCAGATTCGCATTACTCCGGAGGATCAAGAGAAGACCACTTTTACTTGCCCTTTTGGCACTTTTGCCTTTAGGAGGATGCCGTTTGGTCTTTGCAATGCTCGCGCTACTTTCCAAAGGTGCATGCTTTCCATATTCTCTGACTTGTTGGAGAAGTCCATTGAAGTATTCATGAACGATTTTTCTGTGTTTGGAACTACTTTTGATTATTGTTTACATAATTTGACTGTTGTGCTCGAACGATGTATTGAGTGTAATCTTACATTTAGTTGGGAAAAGGGTCATTTCATGGTTAAACAAGGGCTTGTTTTGGGTCATTTGGTTTCTAATAAGGGAATGGAGGTTGATAAGGCTAAAATTGATTTAATTATTAAATTACCTCCACATTCGTGTGTAAAAGAAGTTCGAAGCTTCTTAGGGCATGCCGGGTTTTATAGGCGTTTCATTAAAGATTTTTCGAAAATAAGTAACCTTTTGTGTAAGGATACTAAGTTATTTTTCACCGAGGAATGTTTGGTTGGTTTTAATGCTTTGAAAGAGAAGTTGACTTTCGTGCCTACTGTTGTTGCACCCGATTGGTCTTTACCATTTGAAATTATGTGCGACGCGTCTGACTTTGCTATTGGTGCCGTTCTGGGCAGAGAGTGAATAAATTTTTCCATGTAATTTATTATGCTAGCAAAACACTCGATGAAGCTCAGGCCAATTATACCACCACCGAAAAAGAGTTTTTAGCTGTTATGTTTTCTTTAGACAAGTTTTGATCCTATTTGGCTGGTTTGAAAGTAATTGTCCATACGGATCACGCTGCATTGAAATATTTGTTAAAAAAATCCGATGCAAAGCCAAGATTGATTCGGTGGGTTCTTTTGTTGCAAGAATTTGACTTAGCATTTAAGGATAAAAAGGGTTCTGAAAATGTGGTTGCCGACCATCTATCTAGATTAACCGAAGGTGATAATTTTAAGCTCGATAGCTCCTTGCCAATTGTTGAGACTTTTCCTGACGAACAATTGTTTGATGTGACTAAGACACCTTGGTATGCCGATATTGTTAATTATATTGTTAGTGGTGTTTCTGACTGACATGACCTTTCGAGGAAGAAGAGATTTATTTTCATGTGCGGGCATTACTCTTTGGGACGACCCTACTTACTCAAGTTGACGCACGATCAAGTATTCCGACATTGTATCCCGAAAGAAGAGTACGAGAGCATCTTATAATTTTGTCATGACTTGCACCGTGGGGGACATTTTAGCGTTAATAAAACGGCACATAAAGTTCTTCAATCTGGATTCTATTAACTGACATTATTTAAGGACGCTTATTCCTATTGCAAGAGTTGCGATCGTTGTCAACGAACGGGGAACATAAGCAAAAGAAATGAGATGCCGTTGACAAACAATCTTGTAGTAGAACTTTTCGATGTTTGGGGACTTGATTTCATGGGTCTTTTTATACCTTCCTTTGGCTTTGAATATATTTGAGTTGTTGTGGATTACATTTCTAAGTGGGTGGAATCAATTCCAACCCGGACTAACGATGCTAACGTGGTTTGCAATTTCTTTAAGGATGTGATTTTTTGCAGGTTTGGGACGCCTAGAGTTGTGATTAGCGATAGAGGCACACACTTTTGCAAAAGACAACTTGCAGAGTTGCTCAAGAAGTATAGCGTGACGCATAAGGTCGCGACGGCTTACCATCCACAAACCTCCAGGCAAGTGGAAGTGAGTAATCGACAGATAAAGGCAATACTTGAGAAGACAGTGAAGCCGACAAGGAAAGATTGGGCATTGAAGTTGAACGACGCCTTATGGGCATATCACACGGCTTACAAAACTCCAATTGGAATGAGCCTGTATCGCCTCGTTTTTGGGAAGGCATGCCACCTACCTGTTGAGTTAGAACATAAGGTGTATTGGGCTATCAAAGCGCTAAATTTAGATCAAGAAAAGGTGGGGGAAGAACGACTTCTACATTTGAATGAGTTGGAAGAGATGCGATACGAGGCATACGAAAATGCTAAGCTCTACAAGGAACGAAACGGTATTACGACAAGCGTATCATTCGCAAATCTCTCGAGCACAGGATGGACGTTCTACTACATAAATCTCATCTTAAGATCATGACGGGAAAATTAGTGTCGCTATGGGGCGGACCTTTCAAAGTCGTTCAAGTATGGCCACACGGAGCGGTAGAACTCCTTGATCCATGGAAGAATGAGCATATTAAGGTGAACGGACATAGAGTGAAGCCATACTTCGGACGAAGTGAAGAAATCAACGTGTTTGAATGCATAGAGGTGCATGATGTCGAAAATTAAGTAAGACGGGAAGACGTCGTGCTAATGACTATAAAAAAGCGTTACTTGGGAGGCAACTCAACGGTTTAGTTAGATTTTCATCCTTTTGTTTTTCAAATTTATTTTCCTTATTCGTTTTTGCTTGGTTCGAGGCCCAGGTTCGACTTTAGGTGTTAATAAAATGCGAGAGAAATGGGAGCGTTATCAAAAATTCACATTCTAGGCGAGGTTGGAGACGGGCCGTGTCACAGGACACGGCCGGGTTAGCAATATAGTGAGTTTTTGCAATTCTGGCGGAGTTGGACACGGGCCGTGTCATAAGACACGGCCGGGTTGGCAAGGCAGACCCGGTCACTTCTAAAAAGGAGGTATTTATGGGAGCAAGAAGCCTAGCTTTATTGAAAGTTGAGACCCGAGCACAAAAGCATGGTGCCGCGATCAAAAACCACACTTCTTAATCCGGTAGTTTTATTTTCTTTCTTTTTAATTTGTGTTTTCGTATTTTCTGACTTAATCTTTTTGCTTGGGGACAAGCAAAGGTTTAGGTTTGGAGGGGGTGCAACTTCTTTGATTTTTATTTGTTTTTAGTTTGCGTGATGTTTGTTTCCTTTCTTTATTTTTTTTTCTTGCGTGATGTCGTAGTTGGATTATAATAATCTTGTTAATTGTTGGGTATATGGATGATTAATCGTGTTTGTACTTGGCTCGTAGAGTTTTATAAATCTAATTGATTGTTTGAATGTAAAGTTTTGGTTACTTGATTTGACGTGTAAGGAATGAGTATGGTAGTCCAAACAGCACCCAACCGATGTGGGAGAAGGTATTTTGCTTTTAACTTGTGTAAACACTTCAAACACCCTTAATCAATATAGAATAATTTCGATTTTTTATTATCTTAGTTCTCATAATATTTGCAAAATAGAAGGAGATATATGCAGCCACATGGATGTATTTTCTGAATTCCTTAACATGAAAAAATATTTTGTGTTGTTGAAAATATGATCAAGTTGAAAGTTGGTTATTTGCTTAAGGTGCTCAGCAATATTAATCAAGCCCGAGTTATATGTAATGGAACGAGGATGAGAGTCACTAAACCCAAAAGGCAAATAATCAGGGCATCACTAATATCTGGTAAAGATAGATGTCATAATATATTGAACTCTCGAGTGATCATGAGCTCATCGAATTGCACAAAATCCCCATCACGTTGCAAAGATTACAATTTCCATTGACTATATCTTGAGTTGAGATTATAAATAAAAGCCACGGGCAGACTCTTTCACTCATAGGTCTCTACCATCCCCAACCTAGCTTCTGTAATATCCGCAATTTCGAATTTCGGTAATTTTCTTTTTTCGGAGGAAGTTCGTTTTGACGACTCGCTCATGACCTTTCGTCATTTCGAGAATGATTAATTCTGCACTTTTTGTCATCCGAGTTCGTTTCGGTGTCGTTTTATTGAGTTCCGTGTCCTTAATCGACTTTTTCACGTGGGAGTTCGACTTTGTAAAGTCACCATTAATTTTTGGTAACTCCAAAAATTCTAAATCCTTGCATTATTATAGAGCATCGAGTTAGCTTTCCAATGGTTCAAGCGGTGAGTCAATCGGAGTCGGACGAGAGAGTTATGGTCGTTTTAGCTCACCCGCTCGTTATTGGCGATCCTTGCCGGCCGAACTCGGCCGTGTCGTCCGACACGGCCGTGCCGTACTCGTCCGGATAAGCCGGGCGGCGCCTCGAGGACTCGGCCGTGTCGTGCAGCACGGCGAGCCGAACTCTTCGGATAAGCGGGCGGCGCGAAGGCCGGCCGTGTTCGAGGACACGGTCGAGTCGTGCCGGCGCCGGGACGGGTCACTATCGGTAGGTCCCCTTCGCGCCGCGACCGTGTCATGCGGGACACGGTCGAGTCCTACCCGGCAAGCTGCGCGCCACGGCCGTGTCATGTCGGGCACGGTCGAGTCTGTCGGCTATAAAAGGTCCTGAGACGTTTTCTTGCCATTTGCACCTTCTTCTTCTCCTCTTCCGGTGGCGTGTTCAAGATTGTAGCCATGTTGTTTAACAACATATACATGAAGTTTGGAGGTTCATATCATCAATCATCCGTCTATAACATCCTTTGATCGAGGGAATCGGGTCGATTTCCTAGAAATCTAGTTTTGGGAATTTGGGGTTTTTGTTGTTTCGTCCGATTAATCCGATTTAACTTAGGATTTTGATGGATTGATGATTATTTAGATGTATTATATCATTTCCCTTGTTATTCCATGGTTGGATCGTATCGATTCGTTGTTTGAGTCGAGTTCTTGACCGACGCCTTGAAGGTGTCCGTAAAATGTCTTAGAGGGTTTTCGGGCGTTCTACGATTATTCTTCCTCGTATGGTCGATGATTTATTGATTGTATGATATTAGGGTCGTGTTTCTTGCGAAGAAACCGTGTTGAACCCTTTCGTTCGTAAATCGTCTTCCGTTTCGATAGCATTGGGCGTTTGAAGCTTTAGGTTGAGCCGTGTTCGTCGGAATACTTGCGTCGATTTTGAGGCAAGTACCTTGCAAATAATTTTCTCGTTTTATGTATATGATGATAGGTGGTCGTATTGATGTGTTTGTTTTGTTATTTGAAATTAAGTTTATAAATGATTTTTGTTTTGCCTTGTTAAATTCTTAATTTCACAAAGCTTGTGTTTTGTGTACGGTTTTTTGAGAATTTATTATTATTTGATTATTTTGAGCGTTGAAGGATTTTATGAGGATACTCTCTTGTTTAAAGTTATGGAATCGTGTATTAGTATTTAAGCTTGTTATTGTATTTTTGAAGAGTTTGGTAATGGTGTCGAGTTAATGGCCATCTCTAGTGAGTATTCTTAATGAACTTACATTCTTAGCATGTTAGTATTGCATGAGTAACGTGTGTGTGTGTATGCTCACTACGGGTTAGAACCGACGGGGTCTCGGTAGGGCTCCACGAAGGCTGTGGACCGCGAGCTTGCTTTTAACCACTGTGGGTTAGATCCGACGGGGTCTCGCGAGGATCCACGAAGGCGTGGGTCCGCGGTTAATTGTGGTGCATTTTACAATGTGATTCGATATTGGCATTTAGGAAATGAGTGCTTTTGAACGGTTTTCATGTTTGCATGCATTGACTAAGTGTGTAAGAGGTAAGTTGTTCGTTTGGCCTACTTGGCTAGGATGGCTCTAGAGTATTTTGTGGTTTATGTTTTAAATCCTTTATTTGTGGATTTTGATGTTGGGATACGAACCTCGTGGTCGTTCTTGTGTCTTGTGAGTTGATGAGATTTGGGGCTAAAATCCCGAGGGTTTTGTAAAAGTCGTTTCACGGATTTGGGGCTAAAATCCCAACGTTTTGGTTAATGTCATTTTCGAAAGTAAACTTTTGGGGTGGCGACCCCTTTGTCTTTTGGATTTTTGAAAAGTAGGATTTGATAATCCTAAATTGTTTTCTATTAAAACTCTCGATGGCATTCTAAACCGTTTTATAAATTATTTCCATTGATTTATGATATTTCGTTTTTGTAATGTTTCCTCAAACCCTTGCCTCGGGAAGTACTTTTCGTTTCGTTTGGATCTTTGAGGATCCTCGGTTATTGTTATTCGTGGAATGTGAGTTGTATGGCTCGTATTTGCACTTTGTATTTGCACTAGCAAAACAGTGGAGTTTTGCTAACCCCCGAGTATTCGGGGTGGATGTCTGTTTTGCATTCGGGTTTTGGAGCATAACACGGGGTCGGCACGAAGGATGATGAAAGATGATCGATACTAATCACATGAGGAATCGTATATCGTGTGTTAGTTCGATTGTACTTTATTCTCCGTCTTTGTATTGTTCCGTTGTACGGGTGTAGTTGTGTTTTGGTCCCTGCGTGGGCATGAGTTGTATTTGAGTTGTATGTATTTGTGGAAAGACCAAATCGGTCTCTTGAGTCAGTGTAGCCTTGAAGGCATTGTCGAGATGTTAAATGTTGATTACCGGCTGGTAGATCCTCGAGGAGAGGGTCTACGGCGTGTAATATCCACGAGTGGATTGGGGGTGTTACATAAATGGTATCGGAGCTTTAGGTTGAGGAAACCTAGGCTGTCGGGTTAGTGGTGTCTATTGAGTTTTTGTCTCGTCGGATTTTGTCTGACTAAGTCGTGTCGCGACGCGTCGTTTGAGTTTGTTGGTCGTGATTAGTATCGTGGGGCGATCATCATCTTCGTGCGACCCGTGGAAGTAAGTCTCCCTTCTTTGTGTTGTGCCTCGTGTGACACGAGCTATTTTTATGATTATTTGTTAAGTGGTGGAATCCTTATGTGAATTTTGATTTGACGATATGTATTTAGTCGACTTTCGTATTTGATTTATACGAGGAGTGTCGTCGCTTGTGATGTCTTTTTATTGTTGTTTTCTCGTTCTTGATGATTTTCGAATCGATTTGCACGTTTACAAGTTCTCTTGTGGAAGCTTTGTGCTTATACGCGTTCGACTTGTTCACTAGCCGGTGCGTGAGGTCCTTAGAGGCCTCGAATGGGGCGGTGGATTTGTTACGAATGTGGTTATTTGACACTAATATTTTGTTCTTATGAGGAGTAGTGTTCTTTGGATTGTGCATGTTGAATCGTATTTCTTTTATCCATTGCGTGAGTTCTTTTGTAATGACTTTCGGTATTTTACCGACCGAGTTTTATTTAAAACCGATTCCCTTAACCGAGTTTTTGGCGGTATGGCCTTGATCATTTTGGCGAAATTCTTATGACGGTATTTAGCATTTTGTAAATGGCTTCGTGAGTTTTGAAATATTACCGTCATCGACCTTTTGGCATCGTCCTTTTTGACATTGAATTATTTTGAAAACTTGAGTATCTTAGAAATAAATTTGAGACATATTTTTTTCAAATGAGTTATTTTCTTGTGGTACATCCAGTGCCTGATATATTTCAAAATTTTACGCCTCGAGGACCAAAATGTTTTGAGATATTTTCAATGTTTTAGAAACATTTTTATTTAGACCCGAGGGTCGAATATTTTGAAAGTTTTCACTAATAGAAAGTGTCCTCGTTTTTATCAAATGCGAAATGGTTCTCCAATGTCTCGATAACGATGTTTCAAGTTTGTACTTTTTTAAAGGTGATACTCAAGACCAACCGGTATTCTTCTAAATTATTTTCAAAACGAGGTTTTCGTTTTTAAAACCTATCCATTCCCGTTTGAGGGCTGAGTATGAATGTATGATGTTCGCGTTGTCATTTTGATACTTTCTCCCGAGTATGATCAAATTGGCGGTGTGAGCGTTGAGACGCTTTCCACACATTGGTTGTGCTAGCCCCCTGTGAGAGGCGGAATGTTGGTATTGAATGTTGTCGCTTCGTGGTGATTTCTGCGTTGTCGCGTATGTGCGAGCTGTTAGAGCTTGGTATGGTATGACCGTGTGCATCGGTGATCGTTCCGTTATGTGTCGATTGTTTAATGTCTCGTTACCTTGCTCCCGTCTTTGTGAATTTCGTGGACGAGGTCGGAGGTAATGCCCGTACTATTTTGACTTCTGTGTTTTCTCTTTCCCGATCTATCGATTCGCTCATGTTCGTTGGTACTTTATGAACTTGTTACGTATTCGGTTTCATCGTCAGGCGAACTACGACCTTGTTGTGGGTCGATCTGGTTATCGCTGTGACTTTTTCGAGTTCGGTTCGATACTTGTGAACCTTGTTCGGATGTAACATCTTTTGGTTCTACTAGTTCTTTTATCCGAAGTGGATCAGATTTGGAACTTCTGTATATTCTACTTTGTCGACTCATTTATGTTCGTTGACATTTCTGAGCTTGTCCTGCCGCTTGTTTTTGGTTTATCGAACAAGTGTGGCATCATTTCGGAATAACTCGTTTGTCATTGTGACTTTTCAATTTCTATTCCCTTTCATGTGGATCTTATGTGGATGCATACGTTGTTGTTTTCACGGATCATATATTGTCTCGAGTCGAGATGTGAACCTTGGGGTTGTTGTTTGAATTTTATTATCCTTCGTGATTCGAACATGATTGTTCGATTTTTGTTGTCTCGACCGTTGTGGTTCGATCGTTTGATTGTTCGGTTTTTGTTGATCTCGTTTCGTGATTGCTGAGTGTTCAGACTCCTTCCTAATTTCCTTATATTCGAAATTTGTCTCGTTTTCGATCTTCCAGCCCTTAGGCGATGGGATTCCGTGTTTGTTCAGCGGTTGACTCGCGTTTTGATTGATGTACCGTTGGGTTGGTCAATCATATTGGTTTTCGTTCATTGTGTTTTGTGATTGTCGGATAATTGACTTGGCTATATTATCCGTTTGATGACGCTTGTCATTTGTTGGTTTTATTATATCCCTAACAGCGACGTTGTGTTGGTCGCCGTGGAGCGTGTTTTCACGCCGTATGTTCCGTTGCGTTGTATGTAACGTTTCGCCGTTTGGCATTAATTACGCGTTTCTTGCGTATCTCATTGAGTTTTCCTGGCGGAATATTGCTTCTCCCTACTTGTTTTAAGTTTCGGGACGAAACTTCTTTTAAGGAGGGTAGAATGTAATATCCGCAATTTCGAATTTCGGTAATTTTCTTTTTTCGGAGGAAGTTCATTTTGACGACTCGCTCATGACCTTTCGTCATTTCGAGAATGATTAATTCTGCACTTTTTGTCATCCGAGTTCGTTTCGGTGTCGTTTTATTGAGTTCCGTGTCCTTAATCGACTTTTTCACGTGGGAGTTCGACTTTGTAAAGTCACCATTAATTTTTGGTAACTCCAAAAATTCTAAATCTTGCAATATTATAGAGCATCGAGTTAGCTTTCCAATGGTTCAAACGGTGAGTCAATCGGTCGGACGAGAGAGAGTTATGGTCGTTTTAGCTCACCCGCTCGTTATTGGCGATCATGCCGGCCGAACTTCGGCCGTGTCGTCCGACACGCGGCCGTGCCGTACTCGTCCGGATAAGCGGGCGGCGCCTCGAGGACTCGGCCGTGTCGTGCGCACGGCCGAGCCGAACTCTTCCGGATAAGCGGAAGCGGCGCGAGAGGCGGCCGTGTTCGGGACACGGTCGAGTCATTGCCGAGCGCCGGACGGGTCACTATCGGTAGGTCCCCTTCGCGCCGCGACCGTGTCATGCAGGACACGGTCGAGTCCCTGCCGACCAACTGCGCGCCACGACCGTGTCATGTCGGGCACGGTCGAGTCTGTCAGCCTATAAAAGGTCCTGCAGACGTTTTTCTTGCCATTTTGCACCTTCTTCTTCTCCTCTTCCGCAGCTGGGCGTGTTCCAAGATTGTAGCCATGTTGTTTAACAACATATACATGAAGTTTGGAGGTTCATATCATCAATCATCCGTCCTATAACATCCTTTGATCGAGCGAATCAGGTCAGATTTCCTAGAAATCTAGTTTTGGGGAATTTGGGGGTTTTTGTTGTTTTCGTCCGATTAATCCGATTTAACTTAGGATTTTGATGGATTGATGATTATTTAGATGTATTATATCATTTTCCTTGTTATTCCATGGTTGGATCGTATCGATTCGTTGTTTGAGTTGAGTTCTTGACCGACGCCTTGAAGGTGTCCGGTAAAATGTCTTAGAGGGGTTTTCGGGCGTTCTACGATTATTCTTCCTCGTATGGTCGATGATTTATTGATTGTATGATATTAGGGTCGTGTTTCTTGCGAAGAAACCGTGTTGAACCCTTTCGTTCGTCGTCGTCTTCCGTTTCGATAGCATTGTGCGTTTCGAAGCTTTCCGGTTGAGCCGTGTTCGTCGGAATACTTGCGTACCGATTTTGAGGCAAGTACCTTGCCCATACTTTTCTCGTTTTATGTATATGATGATCGGTGGTCGTCTTGATGTGTTTGTTTGGTTATTTGAAATGAAGTTTCAAAAGGATTTTGGTTTGGCCTCGTTAAAGGCTTTCTTTCAAAACGCGTGTGTTTTGTGAACGGTGTTTTGAGAATTGATTATTATTTGATTATTTTGAACATTGAAGGATTTTATGAGGATACTCTCTTGTTTAAAGTTATGGAATCGTGTATTCCGTATTTAAGCTTGTTATTGTATTTTTGAAGAGTTTGGTAATGGTGTCGAGTTAATGGCCATCTCTAGTGAGTATTCTTAATGAACTTACATTCTTAGCATGTTAGTATTGCATGAGTAACGTGTGTGTGTGTATGCTCACTACGGGTTAGATCCGACGGGGTCTCGGTAGGGCTCCACGAAGCTGTGGACCGCGAGCTTGCTTTTAACCACTGTGGGTTAGATCCGACGGGGTCTCGGCGAGGATCCAAGGCGTGGGTCCGCGGTTAATTGTGGTGCATTTTTACAATGTGATTCGATATTGGCATTTAGGAAATGAGTGCTTTTGAACGGTTTTCATGATTGCATGCATTGACTAAGTGTGTAAGAGGTAAGTTGTTCGTTTGGCCTACTTGGCTAGGATGGCTCTAGAGTATTTTGTGGTTTATGTTTTAAATCCTTTATTTGTGGATTTTGATGTTGGGATACGAACCTCGTGGTCGTTCTTGTGTCTTGTGAGTTGATGAGATTTGGGGCTAAAATCCCAAGGGTTTTGTAAAAGTCGTTTTACGGATTTGGGGCTAAAATCCCAACGTTTTGGTTAATGTCATTTTCGAAAGTAAACTTTTGGGGTGGCGACCCCTTTGTCTTTTGGATTTTTGAAAAGTAGGATTTGATAATCCTAAATTGTTTTCTATTAAAACTCTCGATGGCATTCTAAACCGTTTTATAAATTATTTCCATTGATTTATGATATTTCGTTTTTGTAATGTTTCCTCAAACCCTTGCCTCGGGAAGTACTTTTCGTTTCGTTTGGATCTTTGAGGATCCTCGGTTATTGTTATTCGTGGAATGTGAGTTGTATGGCTCGTATTTGCACTTTGTATTTGCACTAGCAAAACGGTGGAGTTTGCTAACCCCGAGTATTCGGGGTGGATGTCTGTTTTTGCATTCGGGTTTTGGAGCATAACACGAGTCGGCACGAAGGATGATGAAAGATGATCGATACTAATCTCATGATGAATCTTATATCGTGTGTTTGTTAAGTTGTTCTTTATTCTCATTTCTTTGTATTGTTCCCGTTGTACGGGTGTAGTTGTGTTTTGGTCCCCTGCGTGGGCATGAGTTGTATTTGAGTTGTATGTATTTGTGGAAAGACCAAATCGGTCTACTGAGTCAGTGTAGCCTTGAAGGCATTGTCGAGATGTTAAATGTTGATTACCAGCCTGGTAGATCCTCGAGGAGAGGGTCTACGGCGTGTAATATCCCTGAGTGGATTGGGGGTGTTACAGCTTCAACTATGGTTGGTTGTACGTCGAGATATCTCGAGTCACTAGCAATAAGGCCTAAAAGTTTTAGTTTCTAACAAGCTGGTGAGCTACACGATACAACGATTTATATTGTCTATAAAAAAATGTTAGACAAACATTGATGTATTATCTAAGTAATATTTTATTAATCTACCATCCATTTCAACTTAATATGATCATCATTTATGTATAGTATGTCAATTCAACTATTATATTTATTCTAGTGACATTCTTTTTTTCTTTTTCGAAAATAATTGTTACAAGGAGTATCAAACAAATCTCATGATTTACTGATATTTGTATTGTAAATGTATCATCTTTGTATCATATATTCTAAATAACTACAGTAGTAGTGTCGATTTTTTTTTTTTCAAATATTGAATATTATTTTTTCCATTTCTAATATTTTAATTAGATTATTCACTTATATGTCAGTTGTTTTTAGGGGTGTAAATGATACGAGTTGAGCTCGAGTATTGGTATACTCGACTCGAACTCGATAGTCATTTCTCAGGCTCGAACTCGACTCGAAAACTCGCGAGTAGTTAAAATCCAAGCTCGACTCGACTCGTTAGTATGTCGAGTCGAGCTCGAGTTCGAGTGTTGACCGAGTTTTGACCGAGTCAATCTCGAGTAGCTCGCGAGTTGTCTCATCTTGTTTACACCCCCATATAGTACCCTTGGGTGAGGGCCCATAGCCAAATATATTAAAGGAGAGTCTTCCAACCTCCTTTAAAAATCTCATTTGAGTTAGAGTCATAATTATATGGGCGACGTGGGATAAGGGATTTGGCTTAAATTTATTATCCACTTGTGAGCCAAAATAAACAGCACCCAACCGATGTGGGAGAAGCTATTTTGCTTTTAACTTGTGTAAACACTTCAAACACCCTTAATCAATATAGAATAATTTCGATTTTTTATTATCTAACTAGTAATTTTTAATTTCTGATCAATAAATTGTTATTTCTTTTATTTAAAATAGAAATTTAATATGTATTATTAATTTTTTTACTTTTTTGGCCAATTAATATTTTTTTTTATATTATATTTTACTAAGTATATTATAAAAACTAATTATATATAAAACAAATTCGAGTATCTCACGAGCTTATCGAGTTGAGTATTGGGTAGCTCGACTCGACTCGTTAGTATGTCGAGTCGGGCTCGAGTTCGAGTCGAGCCTACTCGAGTCGAGTGTTGACCGAATTTTGATCGAGTCAATCTTGAGTAGCTCGCGAGTTGTCTCGTCTCGTTTACACCCTCAATTGTTTTCGATGATTTATTGATATAAGAGAAAATATGCATAAGTGATGATAAAAGATATGAATGGTTGTTGGAGAAAAATATAGAAATAGAAAGTAGAAACAAACCGAACTTTCCCTTTCCTATATGGCACGCGTTCACCAAATCTGGGAATAATCCAGAAGATGTAACGTGAAAGAGAGTATCTCGAATGTGCATGAACGCGCCGGAATCCTCGACTCGTCTCAATAAATACGCGTCGGTCCCCAACCGAAGTTTCACATCCAAGAAGCGAAAAAAAAAAATATATTGCCGTCGATATCAAGCAAACAAAATCTCCATCAGTTCAATTTTCGCCCAAAACGAAGTAAATGTCTCTAATTCCAAGCTTCTTCGGCAATCGCCGCTGCAACATCTTCGATCCCTTTTCTTCGGATATTTGGGATCCCTTTGAGGGCTTCCCTTTCTCCTCCGGCGCCAGAGACACCACCGCATTGGCTCACGCTCGGATAGACTGGAAAGAGACGCCGGAGTCGCATGTGTTCAAGGTCGATGTTCCCGGATTGAAGAAAGAAGAAATCAAGGTTGAGGTTGAAGACGGCTCAGTTCTCCAGATTAGTGGAGAGAGGAGCAAGGAACAAGAGGAGAAGAACGACAGGTGGCACCGCGTGGAGAGGAGCTCCGGCAAGTTCCTCCGCCGTTTCAGGCTCCCCGGGAATGCAAAATTGGATGAGGTGAAGGCTCTCATGGAGAATGGAGTGCTGACTGTGATGGTGCCGAAGGAGGAAGTGAAGAAGCCAGAGGTTAAAGCAATTGACATATCCGGTTAATTAAGTGTCATCATTTTCTTCTCGGCTGTGATTTCTGTGGCAGTGGTTTTATTACAATATGTTATGAATAGTTATGCGGTGTCGATGCTCTTGAGATTTCTCCTTATATTATTTTTCTTGGAAAAGATGTTAAAGTTTGTGGGTCGAGTAGTTACGATGTAGCTGAATCACGTTGAATAAAAATGTTGGTTTCGATTTCCATTTTATCATCTCCCAGAAGCATTCTGTTGGTAATCTATTTCATGTCTCTCTTGTTGTCTTATTTCTATCTCTTATGCGGAGAACGTTTCATCATAACAAAAACTTTGCTTTGTCATGTACTGATGAGATTTGTCATAGGTGGTTGAATTTCATCAGTCTGTAAAATGCATGATAGATATTATTCAGAAAGTGCAAGCACACTTAAACAAGTGAATCGGTACAAAATTTGGAATCTCGACCAAGGAAGAATCGATCTTGAACGAGATGAATAATACTGTTATATCACGAAATATGTAAAGCAAGTCGATAAATATATTAGTTGAGAAATTTGACACGATGGAGAATCCCGATGTATTATAAGAAGATGATGTGACTTTTATTACACAATTCAAAGGTGATATGACAAAATATACTTCCCCATGCGCATGATCTACAAAAATGGCGATATTGATATCCAACATATTCGCTCAAGTGATAATATGGTGTATGTATTTATGAAGGCATTGTCGACGTCAACGTTCAAACAAATAGTCTAATAGAACGGAATGCATCAACACATAGATCTACAATGATTTATTTTAGTGGAAATAGTTGTATTTTTTTTCTTTGACTTTGTCTTATATCATTGGATTTTTTCCATAAGATTTTAAGAGATAACATTTTACTAAAGGTCATTAAAGGGAGTGTTGCAAATTTACTAAAAATAAATTTGCTTTTTATTTTTCTTTTCTCTTAACATTTATACCAAAAAAAATTATATAGGAAAGAAGAGGGCCAATGAAAAGGAAAATAAAATAATTGGAGAATGGCCCAAACTACACCTTATAACTCATTTTTACCAATAACTCATTTTTTTTACTTAATAGGACTAAAATATCCTATAGCAATTATTATGAGAAGTAATATTCAACTTTCTACATTATCACTCTCTCCATCTCTATCCACTTTCTCTCTCCAAAATTACCACTGACAGTAATTGGTACTATTATTTATTTTTTACTCCATCTCTCTACCGACCTTCTCTCTAAAAAATTACCATCCCATTTAATCGATACCAATATTGAAGTTTTTACTCATCAATCTTTCTACCACTTTCTCTCTCATAAATTACCATCCTTACATGATACCAATATTGAAGTTTTGACTCATCAATCTGTTGACTCAAAATGTATTTTGATGATTATTACATTCAAAACATTTAATTAGATCAATCTCGGCTCGATATTATTTTGAAGGAGCAAAATAGAGCTAGCGCACTCATCATAGCGTAGCGCACGCTATCGGGACATTCATATACAGACCAGTCAAGTCAGCTGCAGCCTACTGAAGTCGCCTGATCGATAGCGCACGCAAGCTATTCAATGTTAGCGCACGCTAAGAACCTACAATTAGCGCACGCTAAGAACCTACAATTAGCGCACGCTATACAGTAAAAATAACGCACGCTATCGTATTTCTCCAAGAGGTCAGTGAAGTCTGGAAGGAAATCAGAACTGGATGTTGCGCACGCTATACATATCATATTACGTACGCTAAAGCATGGACATAGCGCACGTTACTTATCATCTCTAGCGTACGCTACCAATATTATGGTTAGTAGTCCAAGAGCTACCGGACTCAATTCGTTAAGGCTTTTACGCACGCTACACAAGGTAACGACGTTAATGAAAGAAGCCGAGCGCACGCTAAGGGAAAGTCATTAGCGCACGCTAAAAGGAGTCTGCATATTACCGTTTGAATTTCAACCGTTGGAAGGCAAGAGTCAATGCGCATCCGGAAATCTGGGAAAATCGATTTAATTAATGCTAGCGCACGCTATGAATACTGCTAGCGCACGCTAATCATAAATTTAGCCGTTGGATAAAGAGTCGTTGGAGAGAAAATCGGACATTGTCAAAGTCAAGATCAAGACTAGTTGACCAGACGTTAGCGCACGCTACCATTTCATTACTAACGCACGCTAGACATGGTATTTTACCGTTGCAATACTTTTGTGACTGCTCGTAGATTTCAAGTCAAAACCGTTAACGCACGCTACAAGGCACTATTAGCGCACGCTAATAGTATGTTTTTCAAATTTGAAGGATGTCTCACACCTATAAATACCCAAGGACTTGGGTATCAAACACACAACTTCAAGCATTCAAGCATACAAGCAATCAAAGCATTCCCGAGCTCGATTTATATATTTTATCATTACAAGTTGTGAGAAAAGAAAGATACAAGAGCGATTTCAATTGTAATATCTATTATTCTTTGTATTCTTTCAATTGGTTGTAAGTGTTGCATCACTTACACTTGAGCGAAAAAGAAACGAATCAAGAGTCACTAATCCGGTGTTATTAGGATCTTTGATCCGGCATTGTTAGGATTATACTCTCATATTCGTATAGTGAGGATTATCTAGTTCCTATAGAACACTAGATAAACAATCATTCATATTGAGGGAAAGGTTGAGCTTGGACCGATAGAAGACAAGCGGATTGTAACGGTTGTGAACTCGGACCGATAGAAGACGAGTTAAGATTGTGGTTTTTCTTTAGCCAATAGAAAAAGAAAGTCGGAGAGAGGACGTAGGCAAGTTGCCGAACCTCTATAAATTCTTGTGTCTTTAAATTCCGCACTATTTTCTTTTTACTCGCAAGAAATTTCGGTATTCCGCATCACCACTATTCAACCCCCCTTCTAGTGGTGAATTTATCTCTTCAGTTGGTATCAGAGCGGGTCTCTTTTTAAAGGTTTAACCACCTAAGAGAAAAAGATCCGCAAATGGCACTTCTTGGCCAAATTGAAGGAAATGCTCTCAACCGTCCTCCTTTCTTCGACGGTTCCAATTTCATGACGTGGAAAAAGAAGATGGCGATCTTCGTTCAAGCCTACGATATTGAAATCTGGAAAGTTATTGCTCTCGGTCCTAAACTTGCTAAGAAAGAAGATGGATCGTTGAAAAGATCAAGAATTCAACGATGAGGATCGAGAAACACGCATGTCAACTCACGAGCTACTCAACTCCTCTATTGCGCTCAATCCCAAGAACTCAATAGATATCGTCCTATGAAAGTGCAAAAGAAATTTGGGAAATTCTCAAGTCACTCACGAGGGAACCACCCAAGTCAAGGAGACCAAAATTAATATGTTACTCCATGACTACGAATTATTTTCCATGAAAGACGAGGAAACGATCACAAATATGTTGGATCGATTTTCGGCTATAACAAACGGTCTTGCATCGTTCGGAAAGCCTATATTGAGCAAAGGACAAAGCTAAGAAAATTCTTCGATCGTTGCCACGAGAATGGGATGCCACGGTCACCGCGATCATGGAATCCAAGGATCTCAACAAGCTCGAATTTAGTGCCCTCATCGGGTCACTCATCAACTATGAGATCGTTCTCAAGTCTAGAGGCACAAAACCAAAGCCTCGGGAAAGAGTAGTCGCATTCAATGTTGACAATGACGTTGAGGAAGATGTTGCCAAGATGAAGACGACGAGGAACTCGCTCTTTATGCCAAAAATTTTAGAAGGTACAAAAACCTAATTCAAAAGAGGCGAAGTTTTCTTGGTCGGGATGGCAAACCGGAGCAAAAGAAGAGTGGCTACACACCTATCAAGAAGTTCGACAATAATTGTCGGAAATGTGGTCAAGCCGGTCATTATGCCAAAGAATGCCGAGGATCCTCTTCAAAACCGCAAATGGAAAGATTCAAAAAGAAGGAGGTTCTAATCGCTTGGAGTGATGACGAGGAGGAGATTGAAAGATCTCTAGACGCAAATCTTGCATTCATGGCCCTCGACTCCGAAAGCAATATCGAGGTAAGCTCTAAACTCAATGATGACGAATATGGCTCTTTTGATTTTTGTGATTCACAAGAAGTTCATCAAGATGATGAGTTGTTGAGTGCGTTTGAATCGTTAAATACGGAGTATGACGAGATGGTCAAGTTAAATATATCTTTAAAGAGAAAAATAAAATCTCTAGAACTCGAAAACTCCTCGCTTCAAAACAAGGGCAAAACTATTGAGACCGACCATACTTCATGTCTTGAAAAAGAAAATGTTCTGAAAATTGAGTTAATAAAAACTCAAAAGGAGCTAAAATATATTTTGAACAAATTTACTCTCTAAACGAGAAATTCAAAAGCTCCTATCTATTCAAAATCGCCCTTGCTCAAACACGGTCTTGGTTTCGACTTTTAAACGGGAACAATCCCTTATCAACCTTGACAAAATAAAGAAAACCGAAACCGAGAACTCAAAAGATCCGTTCAAACGAGTTCACAATGTTAATACTCATTCAAAGTTAAGAACTATCAAAGTTAAGCAAATATGGGTTCCGAAAGGGACGATTGTTCCGAATGCTATAAGCATAGTTAACTTTGGAGGACCCAAACGGGCTTGGGTACCAAACAACCGAGAAATTCTACTTTTGTAGGTACCGCACCAAGGAAAACAAGTGGTACATTGATAGCGGATGCTCAAGGCACATGTGCGGTTCCGAGGACTTATTTGAAGACCTCGAATATCAAGATCAAGGACATGTGACCTTTGGAGATAATCAAAAGGGAAAATCAAAGGAATCGGCAAAGTCGGTAAGGAACCTTCTCCCTCTATCAACAAAGTACTATTTGTTGAAGGTTTGCATCATAATCTCCTTAGCGTTTCGCAACTTTGTGATGAAGGTTTTAAAATTCTATTTGAGCAAACGCATTGCACGGCATTTAGAAATAATAAAATTGCATTCATTGGTTTGAGATGTGGAAACATTTATATTGTTGATCTTAATGATAAGAGTTCATTCAATGAAAAATGCCTTATTACCTTGGATGACAATGCATATTTATGGCATAGAAAATTGGGGCATACTTCTCTACCTATTATTTCTATTTTATCTAGACACGATCTTGTTCGTGGATTGCCCAAACTCAAATTCGATAGAAAACATTTGTGTGAATCATGCATTAAAGGGAAACATACTCGAGAATCATTTAAACCAAAATTCGAGGTTTCCACTAGTCGAGTTCTTGAACTCGTGCATATGGATTTGATCGACCATCTAGACATGTTAGTTTAAATGGTAAACTTTACACTTTGGTTATTGTTGATGATTTCTCTCAATTTACTTGGGTTAGATTTTTAGCACATAAAGATGATGCATTTGCCGAGTTCTCTAAATGGTGTCGTTTGGTATCAAATGAGAAAAACCTCTCCATAATTTCTATTCGCACCGACCACGGAGGTGAATTTGATTGCACCCCGTTTGAACTTTTATGTGATAAATACGGTATTAATCACAATTTTTCGGCTCCTAGAACGCCTCAACAAAATGGAGTTGTTGAAAGGAAAAACCGATCTTTGGAAGAAATGTCGAGAACAATGCTTAATGAATACTCTCTTCCACGATACTTTTGGGCCGAAGCAATTTTTACGGCATGCTATGTGATTAACCGAGTTCACGTCCGTAGAACTCATCTTAAAACTCCGTATGAATTATGGATGGGCAAAAAACCCAATATTGCTTACTTTCATCCTTTTGGTTGCAATGTATTTATTTTGAACAATGGCAAGGATAACTTGGGCAAGTTTGATGCCAACCGACTCCTAATATTTCTTGGCTATTGTACTAATAGCAAAGCATATCGTGTGTATAATATTAGAAAGAATAAAGTTGAAGAGTCCATACACGTTAAATTCAATGATATGATCTCACCCCCGAGAAAGGTAGAATATTTTGATGATGCAGGTACCTTTCCGGATCCCTCACCCGAAGTGAAGAAAATTTCGGAAATCGAAACGAACACAATCGTTGATTTACCGAAAGATTGGAGGTACATTAAAGACCATCCAAGGATCTCGTGATCGGAAACATTGAAGACGGTGTTCAAACCCGAAGGAGGACCACCGAATTTATGGCTCATTGTGCTTTTGTATCCGAAATAGTTCCCAAGAATATATCCAAGCTCTCGATGATGAAAGTTGGGTGATGGCAATGCAAGAGGAGCTTGTGCAATTCAAGCACAATAATGTATGGAATTTAGTTCCCGCGCCTAAAGATAAAACAATTATCGTAACCAAATGGGTGCATAAAATCAAGAGTGACGAAGACGACTATCCTATTCGAAATAAATCTCGCTTGGTCGCCAAGGATATAATCAAGAAGAAGGTCTTGATTACGAAGAAAGTTTTGCTCCCGTGGCTCGACTCAAGCCATTCGCTTGCTTTGTGCATTTGCCGCTCATAAGAAGATTAAACTATTTCAAATGGATGTCAAAGTGCATTCTTGAATGGTTTCATTCAAGAAGAAGTCTACGTCAAGCAACCTCCCGGTTTTGAAGACCATCATTTTCCTGGATCATGTCTACAAGCTCAACAAGGCACTCTACGGGTTGAAGCAAGCACCCCGAGCATGGTATGATCGCTTAAGTCAATTTTTAATAGCAAATGACTATAAAAGAGGCAAAGTCGATAATACCTTGTTTGTTAAAATACTAAATGATGATATACTTGTTTGCCAAATTTACGTTGATGACATTGTTTTTGGAGCTACTAATGAATCCTTGTGCCAAGATTTTTCTAATCTTATGAAAGGAGAATTCAAATGAGTATGATGGGAGAATTAACGCTCTTCCTGCTTCAAATCAAACAATGCTAAGATGGAATTTTTATCCATCAAACGAAGTACTCAAACGACCTCCTCAAGAAATTCAACATGGAAAATAGCAAGGTGATATCTACACCAATGTCGTCATCATTAAAGCTTGAGAAAGATGAAAATGGCAAATCCAGATCAAAAATCATATCGAGGTATGATCGGATCTTTGTCGTATTTGACCGCATCTAGCGTATATAATATTTGCTACATGTCTATGTGCTCGATTCCAAGCTAATCCCAAGGAATCACATTTAATTGCTTGTAAACGCATTTTTCGCTACTTGAAAGGAACTATCGACTAGGTCTATGGTATCCTTCTTGCTTGGACTTTAATTTAATTGCTTATAGTGACGCCGATTTCAAGGATGCAAAATTGACAAAAAGAGTACTAGTGGTACATGTCATTTTGTTGGATCTTGTTTAATATCTTGGGGAAGTAAAAAGCAAACCAGCGTAGCATTATCTACAGCTGAGGCCGAATATGTCGCTGCAGGGAGCGCCTGTGCTCAAGTGCTATGGATTAAAAATCAACTACGCGACTACGGCATTCATTTTGAAAATACCCCTATCTTATGTGGTAACACTAGTGCAATTAATTTGAGCAAAAATCCTGTTTTGCACAGTAGAACCAAACATATAGATATTAGACATCATTTTTTACGTGATCATGTTCAAAAGAAAGACATCTGTTTAATTTTTGTCGGGACGAAGGATCAACTTGCTGACATCTTTACAAAACCTCTTCCCGAAGAATCTTTTAACTCCATTCGTTTACAACTTGGCATGGGACATGTAGACAACTTTTGAAATAAGCTTCTACTCAAAACATCAAAATCCTTGATTTAGATCACCCGCTAGCGCGCGCTAGCTTCATATTCTTAACGCGCGCTAAAATCTGCATTCGATAGCGTACGCTAAATTCTACCTTCTTGCGTACGCTAATTAAAGTTTTTCGAATTCCACTAGACAGTCCAGTAAGCCTCTCTTTTTCGCCTAACGTACGCTAATTCTTTACAACCTAGCGTACGCTAACTTAAAGCTCGTTGACTATATATATGCCGTACAACCCTAACACACAACACACTCTCTAACGCACACAATCGACTGCAAATTCTCATCTTGCCAAGAACCCTAGCCGCTAATCGATCTCTCCAAACTTCAATTCCTTCTCCGATCAATGTCGAGCAAGAACCGCACAGCCATGGGAAAACAATACAACAACCTCAAACGACCTCTCAACGCCCAATTTGATGCGGATCGGTTCATCTCCGCCACCGCCTCGAGGGTGTTCTTTGACATACTTCCTCAAGAACACATCACCGATTGCTACTTCTTCAATCTCTTAAGTCTAGAACGGGTAAACGTTGATATTTCCAATTTCTTCTCCTCGCTCGGTATTTCTCGTTTTGTCGAATGCAAAAACCCTATCTTCCCTGAACTCGTCCGAGAGTTTTATGCCAACCTTCATGTGGCCGAAAATCAAGGGTCTTCAGCCCTTGTGTTAGGAAGTCTTGTCGGAGGAACTCGGGTGAAAGTTTCTTCAGATGTTTTGTATCAGATTTTTGGTTTACCCTGTGATGGTTTTATTTGTACTGGAAAATCCTTGGCCGATGATAATGAAGTCGGTGAAATAGATGTGAAAGAGTTCTGAGCTCAAGGCCTTTATTGACATAACGGACGACTTTTTCGAAAACAACGACTTTGGGGTCAATATTCGCCTGCTTTTGGTAGCTCTCATGAAATGCCTTATGCCGAAGGTTAATTCCCAGCATAAACTAGTGGGAGTGGACAAGCAAGTGGTGTACCGCGTTCTCAACGACGATAAAGTTAATTTCTCCGACATCATCATCACTTGGATGAAGGTGAAGGGAGACTTGTTTCGGTCGAAAAACTACGCCACTGCTCTCGCAAGGCCGGAATGCCTTATGGCTCAATCCTCTCGCCATTTTCGCCATCAAGTCGACTTGTCGAAGGACAAGGCGCCCCTGCCTCCCTCGGACATGAGATCTCGACGCTTCGCTTAAAGCTATGCACTACGTCCGGACGTCCAACAGAGGCTGGATTCTCTTTCCGTACCTACGCGACGATGACCAAGTAGAGAAAGGGTCACGGATGCCTATTGCAGAGGAAAAGATCACTCGTCGGGGACCTCACACCCTTCGAGAAATGCAGACTAGGGAATTCGTAAGGAAGCCTACGTCGAAAGGAAAATGCCCAATGAGAGATGTGGTGACGGAAGAAGAGGAAAGTGATCTCTTTGCTCGGATGCGGGGCATCGAGACCTCTCAAGCCGAGATACGAGAGGATGTTCGGCTCGCTCGAAGTCCGGGAAGTGCGTCGTAAATCCGGGAAGTGCGTGGGCTGATATCCGAGTTCATTCGCTTCACACACCCCTCGCTCCCTTTCCCTTCGCTGCCTTCCGATCCTTAGATTTGAGGATTTTATCTTTGATGTTTGATGTAGAAACTTGTTGTTCGAACAATCTATATGTCTTTTGCCATGAAAACACGTTGTATCCCTTGCATTTTATCTTAATGAAATTCGCATTTCTTCATTTGTTATTTGCAAATATTGTTGTTTAGTAGTATTGCTGATTACATCTTGAATAATGGCAATTTTATTAAATAATGCAACAATTCAGGGGGAGTTCCTTTTTGTTTATGTCAAAAAGGGGGAGAATACTCCAAAAACTACTAATATATCGAACAAGTTTACCTTGATTCGAATAATTTCAAAAATGTTTTTGCAGGTATTAATTAAATGTTTTGACATCATCAAAAAGGGGGAGATTGTTGACTCAAAATGTATTTTGATGATTATTACATTCAAAACATTTAATTAGATCAATCTGTAACATCCCCAAAACCGTATGGGAATATTACACGCCGTAGACCCTTTCCATAAGGATCTACCAAAGCAAACATCCATAAACAACCAAATGCTTATTCGACTGTGTGGTCAAACAATAAAATGATACAGACCGATATGGTCACTTACACGTGAATACACAGACCGATGAGGTCACACAACCCAATCGATAAAACCGACTTAAATAACATTACCCACACAGGGGTCGAAATACAATACAACAAGACTCAAATCAAATCGACAACACAACAAAAATCAAAATAACTCTCGACTCATGATTAGTATCGCACTGTCATCCTCTTGTGCCAATCCCGTGATCGCCTCGACCGCATGTACCGGACGCAAAATGACATCCACCCCGATTACTCGAGGGTTAGTAAAACTCCACTGCTTTACTAGTGCAAGTATCAAATCATACGAAATGTAACAAGCAATTAATAATCGTGATCAAATATAATAATCAAGTATCAAATATTCCTGGAGGTTTTCACAAGAGAAGATAAGCTATGAAGCATTCGAAAATAAGATTATCATCTCTGGAATTTTTAGAATTTCAAAACCTTAAGACCTCAAGTCCCGATTCACAAAACCTTTCAAAACTTAAGGGCCTTAACCCAAAACTTGTTTCATAATTCAACAGCTTACAATACCTAAACGCTTTCCATAAATCTCGTGGGGCTCGGCCCAACATTCTTTCTTAAAACTTTTCCTGTAAAAACTTTGATTTGAAAAGTATCATGCTCATGACACCGTGATCCACTGTCACGTGTCTCCGTAGGTTCAACAACCCGCACGGACTACATCACGCACAAATTAAACAAACATAATCAATTCCGACACCGTGATCCACTGTCACGTGTCTCCGTAGGTTCAACAACCCACACGGACTATTAACCAAACATAACCAATTCCGACACCGTGATCCACTGTCACATGTCTCCGTAGGTTCAACAACCCACACGGACTATTAACCAAACATAACCAATTCCGACACCGTGATCCACTGTCACGTGTCTCCGTAGGCATAACAACCCGCACGGACTATATCAATCACAACAATCACACACACAGTCCTGACACCGTAGTCCACTGCCACGTGTCACCGTAAGCCCCGTCGAGCTCACCCGGTTGACGACCGTGTCCGAAACTCATGGTCCATCGCCACGCGTTATCGTAGACCTCGCTGCATCAAAGACGATTGACCTCGACCTCACTAAGTTCTCGATCCCGTAGTCCACTGCCACGAATCCTCGTAGGTCCCGTCGAACCAACACGAGTGAACTTAGCGGTCACACACATATTCACATTCACATTACATACAACAATGAGCACAATTAATCAATCACCTTGATCACCACAAAATCGTACATTGCACGCAAATAACACAACCTCGATACTCGCAACAACTATCATCAATCAACGACATTTAACCAACATAACACACATTCGGTACACAATACATTGTACAACCAAGTGTACAACCATCCCATATGTACGTCGCATTCCTGCACAAATGGCACAACGCCTAACACGTATACTGATATAACACCATTATCACAAAGCCTTCAAATTGCGGAAAACACAACCAACTCAAACGGAACATATTTACGAAGGCAAGCGAAGTCATTATACATCTCATACGTAATTACTAGTCGCAAGATACAAGTCATATAGTAAGATACTTGCCTTAATAACCGCTACCGAACGCTCCGAAGAACACGGTTCGACCGGGAAGCTCGAACCCCAAGGAAGGCAACGAAAGGAAGGGTTCCGACTCGAGTTCTTCACAAGAATTCGCTCCTAAGTCACAACGATGTCAATTCAATCACAATTCTACGAAAACGTATGGAACTTCCCAAGTTCTACTCATTGAAGCATTTTATCGGACACCTTGAGGGCATAGTCCAATTCAACCGATTATTCAAGGTAATACTCAAATTCGTTTCACAAAACTTCAGGGGTAATGAATGATTTCGAGTATACAACCATGTTCTAACAATAATCTAAACTAAAACGAATCAAATCGGCCAAAACATCAAGAAACCTCAAAAATTCCCAAAACCAAGAGTTTAGGTGTTCTTACCTTCGATCCGGTGGAATATGATGTTAATCCATGAATCAAACTTCCAAAACGTGTTGTTCTATGATTCTCTTACTCAAATCCATCCATTTATGTCAAGAATCGCTAAGGAACGAAGGAAAAATGAGAAATGGCCGGATAACTCACCTGTGCCATTAAATAGCCGACCGCACCGTGTGCCGCGGAACAGACAAGTGTGCCGCGCCTGTGGCCACCAAAACGCCCAGGAATCAGCTTAGTTCCGCGGCACACTGAGTGTGCCGCGGCACACGGCATACCCCTTCAACACCAAAAAGGCACACCGTGCAGTCTTGGCTATTTCGACCATAACTCCTTCGTCCGGACTTCGATTGACTCACCGTTTGAACCATTGGAAAGCTAACTTGATGATTTATAATATTGCAAAGATTCAGAATTTTTGGAGTTTCCAAGAATTTATGGTGATTTTTACAAAGCCAAACTCATACTTAGAAAAGTCGTTTAGTAATCCTGAACTCCACAAAACGACACCGAAACCCGAACTCGAATACGAACCGAAGATACGGTTACGAAGTACTCACAAAGACGAATCTAATAGCTAGTAGAACACACGATTCCGACCACCCGAAGGCTCGAAATTCGACAACGGAAGGTAATTACCCCAAACTTTGGGAAATTACGAAAATGGCCCAAATGCCCGAAAATCACCATACGACAACGAATAATCAAACCGAAGCTCACAACACGTATAACAACGTTAAATGAACTTACGAAAAACCCCAAACGATAGTTTCGAACGAGATTCGCAAGAACCGAACTCAAGCGCGGAAAAGTCGCTAAAAAGCACGGAACTCAACAAAGCAAAGACCAAACGAACTCGGATGACAAAAAGTGCAGAATTAAATATTCTCCGAATGACGAAACGGTCAAAATAGAGTTTTCAAACGGACCTCTGCCGAAAAATGAAAATTACTGTAAACTGAAATTGCGATATTACATTCTACCCTCTTAAAAGAAGTTTCGTCCCGAAACTTCAAATAAGTAGGAGAAGCAATATCCCAACAGAAACCTCAACGAGATACACAAGAACGCATAACTTTCGCCCATTGGCGAAACGTTACAAGCAATGCGAAAGAATATACAACATGGAAACACGCCCACGACGACCATAACAAAGCCACCGCAATGATTCAAAACAATAATACCAATTAACGACGCATCACATACCACATAATATGCACACGTTTAATCAATGAAACGTACGCGACAACAGGTCGCACCCGACTAAAACGGCTATGCGACAGAAATAAATAGAGTATTACGATAGAAATCATTCCGATTCTCATCAACAAGAAAATGTCTGATGTCAAAACACAAACAATTCAAGATAACGGAAAACGAGAATACCGGATATTACATTCTATCCTATTAAAATTAAGTTTCGTCCCGAAACTTAAAATAAAACATCATGATAGAATAGAAACAAAACCAAAAAGTTCACGCAACAAATATCAATCTCTACATGAATTACAAAGACAAAGTACGATACACAACTACATCATCGACACCACCGGCCCTCCCGAGTAGGAACAAAACCCGATTCCCGAACATCCCGGCAACGGTCTCACAATGCACCGCTTGGTGCCCCATTGACCGCACTTAAAACAATTAACCGGTGGCGAACGACAATTCTGTCTCGCATGGCCTACACGATCAAGTTAAAGCAGTGTCTTCACACCGATCGCCTTACTCGCCTCTGGGGTAAGGTTCTTAGACTGGTCAACCGAACGAGGAGTGCTCCTGAAGGAAATTGCGAAGCAACAGGCTCATGGATCTCACTCCTCCGGCCTCTTGAAAATTTCTCGAGGTCTTCTGTCTCTTACTCTCGAACCAGATTCCGTCACATAAACGGACATCTCAATTGCTTATGCTCGGTACTTATATTACTTCAGGGTGGTACACATTAGCTGAGCCATACTCTCACGGATATGGGGTTTAATGCGAATATTGAAGTATCGGACCTTGTCCGCTTCACTTCTCACTTGATCACGAACATAAGCCAATCAATTATAATCGACTATCGCCCGGGATATTGACACATCCCGGGCGAGCGAGAAAAATTCAACGATTCTCGCTCACGAACAGTGCAACGGCAATACTATGCCTCCATGGCGGTCTTAAACTCAGCCCATGTAGGTGTACGGTCTGCAGCACTACAACGTGCCACCACCTGGCAGCCTTCTTTGTCGAGTAGGTACTGAGCAATGGGTACCCTCCTATCATCCTAAAAGCTACAAAGATCAAATATTCTCGCCCAACCGAAGAGCCGCTTTTCCCAACCTAACAAGTCGACGAACCCACAAAACGGGCGGCCGATCTTCATCACATCTCGTAACCACTTACTAGTTCCGTTATCTCTATTCGGGTTCTCATCCCGACGTACGGCCCGATTCATCCGCACTAACCGATCAACCACCCGACGAAGGATGGTGGCGGCGCCAACGTCAACATTAACGCTAGTCGAATATCCCTGATCTGTACTGAGCTGATTGGTACTCGGCAAGGAGGGAGTCGCCCTCTCCTGCTCCCGATTACGACCACGACCACGACCACGACCACGACCACGACCATGACCACGGCCTCGACTCGACCCTTAGCATACCGAACGGACATCCAATCGAATAACAAGATAAAACAAACCTCACATAATCGACATAAGCCCAAAATCAAGAAGACAATGCAATATTCACACATTCACATTGACAAAGATGAACGACCTATACCTCAAAGATACACGATTAAAACATTAAGCATACCATTGTGGTCCAACACCGATAATATTTAAAAAAAAACAAGTTTAACGAGGTATTTGTTCGAATGATAATATATAAAAAAATTCGCGAGTTCGAAAGATTTTGTCGGGTGAAATTTTGAAAGTACTTTGTTTAATACCTCGGTCATTGAAGTGGGGAACGATACCTAACAACGTATCCCGCCACTTGGGCATACAACCCAGATTTTCCGACGAGAATAATAATATAGTAACTCACCGCACGACTTAACCTCAATACATAAACACATAACGCTCTAATTTACTTAAGCCAAAGTGGTTTTGCAAAATGTAAATTTTCCAAAATCCTTTAGTTCATAAGCAAAATGACGGTAATATTTTACAATGTCCGAAGTATTTTAAAACACATTTTTCAAATACCGTCTGATTGTGTCATTTGAAAATACACGACCCATTTGTCAAAATTTAACAAATTTTAAAAATCCATATAAACCATGGTTTGACCGCACCACCAAAATATTTTTCAAAATCGATTTCTACAAAATTCTCAAATCGTAAAGTCCTTCAGAAACATTCACAAACTTACCCATAGCGGACAAAAATTACAACATTCCAAAACAATAATTTAAAACCACATACTCAAATGGCAACCTGTGGTCGCCAATTCAATCAAATGCATCTCGTGGTATCAAGTTTAAACACACAGTAAAATCATTCATCGGAGTTTCTCACAAACTCTACCGTTGGTACCTTTTCGAAACCCATCGAGGTTTACAACCTTCACAACATACCACCCCACCCGGTGGTTCAAAGATAAAATAATAACGTGCCCAATTCTATACACATACTATGTGCCACAAGTATGAAACACAACTATATTACACAATACTGTGTAAATAAAATTATACACCACAATTAACTCACTAAAATAAAATCGAGATACACAGGTATTACGCATAAAAGAGGAGACTTACATCCACAGGTCGCACGGAGGTGACAGTCGCCCACGATACTAATCTCGTCCGACAACATAACCGACACGTTGTGACCACGCACAACTCAACTTGTCACCTGACGACTCGAACGACAAGACAACACATTACTCGACAAAACACGACTTGAAACGACCCGACAGCCTAGGTTTCCGCAAACCTAAGCTCCGATACCATAATTGTAACATCCCCAAAACCGTATGGGAATATTACACGCCGTAGACCCTTTCCATAAGGATCTACCAAAGCAAACATCCATAAACAACCAAATGCTTATTCGACTGTGGTCAAACAATAAAATGATACAGACCGATATGTTTACTTACACGTGAATACACTGCACCGATGAGGTCACACAACCCAATCGATAAAACTAACTTAAATAACATTACCCATACAGGGGTCGAAATACAATACAATAAGACTCAAATCAACTCGACAACACAACAAAATCAAAATAACTCTCGACTCATGATTAGTATCGCACTCGTCATCCTCTTGTGCCAATCCGTGATCGCCTCGAACTGCATGTACCGACGCAAACAGACATCCACCCTCCGATTACTGGGGTTAGTAAAACTCCACTGCTTTACTAGTGCAAGTATCAAATCATACGAAATGTAACAAGCAATTAATAATCGTGATCAAATATAATAATCAAGTATCAAATATTCCCGGAGGTTTTCACAAGAGAAGATAAGCTATGAAGCATTCAAAATAAGATTATCATCTCGGGAATTTTTAGAATTTCAAAACCTTAAGACCTCAAGTCCCGATTCACAAAACCTTTCAAAAACTTAAGGGCCTTAACCCAAAACTTGTTTCATAATTCAACATTACAATACCTAAACGCTTTCCATAAATCTCGTGGGGCTCGGCCCAACATTCTTTCTTAAAACTTTTCCTGTAAAAACTTTGATTTGAAAAGTATCATGCTCATGACACCGTGATCCACTGTCACGTGTCTCCGTAGGTTCAACAACCCGCACGGACTACATCACGCACAAATTAAACAAACATAATCAATTCCGACACCGTGATCCACTGTCACGTGTCTCCGTAGGTTCAACAACCCACACGGACTATTAACCAAACATAACCAATTCCGACACCGTGATCCACTGTCACATGTCTCCGTAGGTTCAACAACCCACACGGACTATGAACCAAACATAACCAATTCCGACACCGTGATCCACTGTCACGTGTCTCCGTAGGCATAACAACCCGCACGGACTATATCAATCACAACAATCACACACACAGTCCTGACACCGTAGTCCACTGCCACGTGTCACCGTAAGCCCCGTCGAGCTCACCCGGCTGACGACCGTGTCCGAAACTCATGGTCCACCGCCACGCGTTATCGTAGACCTCGCTGCATCAAAGACGATTGACCTCGCACTCACTAAGTTCTGATCCCGTAGTCCACTGCCACGAATCCTCGTAGGTCCCGTCGAACTAACACGAGTGAACTTAGCGGTCACACACATATTCACATTCACATTACATACAACAATGAGCACAATTAATCAATCACCTTGATCACCACAAAATCGTACATTGCACGCAAATAACACAACCTCGACACTCGCAACAACTATCATCAATCAACGACATTTAACCAACATAACACACATTCGGTACACAATACATTGTACAACCAAGTGTACAACCATCCCATATGTACGTCGCATTCCTGCACAAATGGCACAACGCCTAACACGTATACTGATATAACACCATTATCACAAAGCCTTCAAATTGCGGAAAACACAACCAACTCAAACGGAACATATTTACGAAGGCAAGCGAAGTCATTATACATCTCATACGTAATTACTAGTCGCAAGATACAAGTCGTATAGTAAGATACTTGCCTTAATAACCGCTACCGAACGCTCCGAAGAACACGGTTCGACCGGGAAGCTCGAACCCCAAGGAAGGCAACGAAAGGAAGGGTTCCGACTCGAGTTCTTCACAAGAATTCGCTCCTAAGTCACAACAATGTCAATTCAATCACAATTCTACGAAAACGTATGGAACTTCCCAAGTTCTACTCATTGAAGCATTTTATCGGACACCTTGAGGGCATAGTCCAATTCAATCGATTATTCAAGGTAATACTCAAATTCGTTTCACAAAACTTCAGGGGTAATGAATGATTTCGAGTATACAACCATGTTCTAACAATAATCTAAACTAAAACGAATCAAATCGGCCAAAACATCAAGAAACCTCAAAAATTTCCAAAACCAAGAGTTTAGGTGTTCTTACCTTCGATCCGGGTGGAATATGATGTTAATCCATGAATCAAACTTCCAAAACGTGTTGTTCTATGATTCTCTTACTCAAATCCATCCATTTATGTCAAGAATCGCGAAGGAACGAAGCAAAAATGAGAAATGGCCGGATAACTCACCTGTGCCATTAAATAGGCTGATTCGCATCGTGTGCCGCGCACAGACAAGTGTGCCGCGCCTGTGGCCACCAAAACGCCAGAATCGCCTTAGTGCCGAAACCCGAACTCGAATACGAATCAAGATACGGTTACGAAGTACTCACAAAGACGAATCTAATAGCTAGTAGAACACACGATCTCGACCACCCGAAGGCTCGAAATTCGACAACGGAAGGTAATTACCCCAAACTTTGGGAAATTACGAAAATGGCCCAAATGCCCGAAAATCACCATACGACAACGAATAATCAAACCGAAGCTTACAACACGTATAACAACGTTAAATGAACTTACGAAAAACCCCAAACGATAGTTTCGAACGAGATTCGCAAGAACCGAACTCAAGCGCGGAAAAGTCGCTAAAAAGCACTAACTCAACAAAGCAAAGACCAAACGAACTCGGATGACAAAAAGTGCAGAATTAAATATTCTCCGAATGACGAAACGGTCAAAAGAGAGTTTTCGAAACGGACCTCTGCCGAAAAATGAAAATTACCGGAAATCCGAAATTGCGGATATTACACAATCTCGGCTCGATATTATTTTGAAGGAGCAAAATAGAGCTAGCGCACGCTACTCATCATAGCGTAGCGCACGCTATCGGGACATTCATATACTGCACTCAAGTCACCGCAGCTCATCAAGTCGCCTGATCGATAGCGCACGCAAGCTATTCAATGTTAGCGCACGCTAAGAACCTACAATTAGCGCACGCTAAGAACCTACAATTAGCGCACGCTAAGAACCTACAATTAGCGCACGCTATACAGTAAAAATAACGCACGCTATCATATTTCTCCAAGAGGTCAGTGAAGTCTGGAAGGAAATCAGAACTGGATGTTGCGCACGCTATACATATCATATTACGTACGCTAAAGCATGGACATAGCGCACGTTACTTATCATCTCTAGCGCACGCTACCAATATTATGGTTAGTAGTCCAAAGAGCTACCGGACTCAATTCGTTAAGGCTTTTACGACGCTACACAAGGTAACGACGTTAATGAAAGAAGCCGTGAGCGCACGCTAAGGGAAAGTCATTAGCGCACGCTAAAAGGAGTCTCGCATATTACCGCTTGAATTTCAACCGCTGGAAGGCAAGAGTCAATGCATCCGGGAAATCTGGAAAATTGATTTAATTAATGCTAGCGCACGCTATGAATACTTGCTAGCGCACGCTAATCATTTAGCCGTTGGATAAAGAGTCGTGGGAGAGAAAATCGGACATTGTCAAAGTCAAGATCGAAGACTAGTTGACCAGACGTTAGCGCACGCTACCATTTCATTACTAACGCACGCTAGACATGGTATTTTACCGCTGCAATAGTCTTTGTGACCGCTCGTAGATTTCAAGTCAAAACCGTTAACGCACGCTTACAAGGCACTATTAGCGCACGCTAATAGTATGTTTTTCAGAATTTGAAGGATGTCTCACACCTATAAATACCCGAAGGACTTGGGTATCAAACACACAACTTCAAGCATTCAAGCATACAAGCATACAAGCAATCAAAGCATTCCTGAGCTCAGATTTATATATTTTATTGCATTACAAGTTGTGAAAAAAGAAAGATACAAGAGCGATTTCAATTGTAATATCTATTATTCTTTGTATTCTTTCATTTGGTTGTAAGTGTTGCATCACTTACACTTGAGCGAAAAAGAAACGAATCAAGAGTCACTAATCCGGTGTTATTAGGATCTTTGATCCGGCATTGTTAGGATTATACTCTCATATTCGTATAGTGAGGATTATCTAGTTCCTATAGAACACTAGATAAACAATCATTCATATTGAGGGAAAGGTTGAGCTTGGACCGATAGAAGACAAGCGGATTGTAACGGTTGTGAACTCGGACCGATAGAAGACGAGTTAAGATTGTGGTTTTTCTTTAGCCAATAGAAAAAGAAAGTCGGAGAGAGGACGTAGGCAAGTTGTCGAACCTCTATAAATTCTTGTGTCTTTAAATTCCGCACTATTTTCTTTTTACTCGCAAGAAATTTCGGTATTCCGCATCACCACTATTCAACCCCCCTTCTAGTGGTGAATTTATCTCTTCACAATCTTTCTACCACTTTCTCTCTCATAAATTACCACTCCAAGTAATTACTATCAAGATTGGACTTTTTACTCTCCATCTCCTAACTACTTTCTCATCACCCAAATTAGTCGGTACCAACATTCAACTTTTTTCTATAATTACCACCGTAAGTAATCAGTACTAATGTTCAACTTTTATCCTATATGATTCTACCTACTTTCTCTCTCTAAAATTATCACCTCACTAATCAATACCAACATTTGCTTTTTGATCTCTCATTGATCTATTCAATTTCTCACTCTAGAATTACCATCCAATTAATCGGTACCAATATTCAAATTTTTACTCTCCCATTTCTCTGCCCACTTTTTTACTAGAATTATCATTCCACGTAATCGGTCACAACATTAAAATTTTTACTTCCTTTTATCTCTACCCACCTTATCTATCCAAAATTATCAGCCCAAGTATTTGGTACGAAAAATAGTAGTTCTCACGCCCATTCTCCCTACCACTCTAACTTCCATGAATTACCACTCCAAGTAATTGATATCAACGTTCAACTTTTTACTCTCCATCTATATACACCTTCTCTCTCCATAATTACCACCCCTAGTAATCGGTATCAATATTCAACTTTTTACTCTTCCATCACTTTACCATCTTCTCACTCTAGAATTATCCCCCTAGTAATTGGTAGTGACATTCAATTTTCTTATCCCTCATCTCTATGTTTTTTTTTTCTAAATTTATCACCCTAAGTAATTGGTACCAACATTCAACTTTTTACTCCCTCATCTCTTCACCCACTTTCTCCCTCCAGAATTATCACATCATATAACCGATACGAACATATGACCTTTTACTCCCCGATCTCTCTACCACTTTCTCCCTCATTGATTACCGCCCTAAGTAACTGATACCAATATTCAATTTTTTTACTCTCCATCTCTCTACCTATTTTCTCTCTCCAGAATTACCACTTAAGTAATCGGTATACATTATTTAACTTTCTACTCCCATAGCTCTCTACCAACTTCTCTCTCTAAATTTACCATATAAGTAACATTTTACTTTTTACAACACTCTATTTTCTCCACACATATTCTATATCCTGAATTACCCCCCTAAGTGAGCAGCACTAATATTTGACCTTTTGTTCCCCACGTTGTCTCTCTCTCTCTCTCTAATCATTTTATCTCTCTAAACTTACCACCCAAGTAATATTTAAACTTTTTATTCCAAACTCTCTCTACTTTCTTCCTCTCTTTATGATTACCATAGGTATTATGCACCGGTTTTTATCTTTTTTTCTCCATCTTTCTGCTCATCTTCTCTTTCTCTAAAATTACCACCCACCAAATTGGTCTCAACATTCAAATTGTGCCTTCCCCCCCATCTCTCTATCCATTTTCTCTCTAGCATTATTGAATGCATTTTTTCAGATTATTTAAGCTTATACTCATGCTCACCAAATTTCATGTACTAGATATACGATTCTTATATTAAGATAGATTATTACTCGTTAATTAAATCTCCCAATGTGGATTATAAAGTGTTCAAATATATAGTTCAATAATAAGGTACCACAATTATTTTCTTTTGGTGTATATGAATGAAATCCCCAGATTTAGCTAACTACATGTACCAACCAGATAAACCAATTAATTAATCTGATACAACATACTCAACCGCTCTCTTATCACCATCACTTTTTCACCTCAACTAATACTACATCACCATCACAACTTTTACTTACCCGGATAAGGTAATAACCTATTGGCCTAATAATCAACACCATTACTTGTCCCGATACTACTATTATATACACCTACCACGATAGTACTAGTAGCTACCCTGATAATACTACCTACCTAGATATGGAGGATTCGCTCTTCACCATAATTTGTGCACCTAAAATCGATTATTTCAAAATATAATCAAGTATATGTCCAATTTCTTACAAGCACAACCAAAGTAATCATGCACACCAACAAATATGCATTATGCTTATATGATCCCATCCCATAACCAAAGAAATCTATTATTAACAAATAGCCCGATCATATTTCGGATGCACTCATGCTTATATGAACTTTTGCTTTTCATTGTTGATGTTTCTTGGGTTTGTCCCATTTTGAATTACTCATTAAGAACCACCATTGTCTTTTTTGTCTACCTTTTCATTATGTTGTTTGCCTCTCTTAGCAGGTCTTTTGCTCTCATTAGCTAGCACGACTGTAAAGTGTGCAGTTGAAATAAAAGCTTGCCTGCTTGGAAATGCTCTAACATATAAGTACCTGATGCAAGACAGTTTTCTTGAGGTGAATGAGGGAGGGAGGGAGAGAGAGAGATGGAGTTCATTATCTTACTTCATGTTCTAAGCCAACACTTGCTGGAAATTAATTTAGAAAAATGAGTTTTGACTTAATTTTGAATCAATTTAATAATAATAAAGTATTTAATTCTTGAGAATCGATGTTAAATTGTCAATCTACATTTCGGGAGATAAACGAGAATTTTATTCTCATCAAAACCAATTTCCAACAATTGAGAAATAAATAATTTAAATTGTCCATTTAATATGAATATAATGGGAAGTTAAAGAGTTTAAGTGAAAAATCATTCCACATTGAAAAATTAAAGTCTTCGAATACTTTATTAGTAAGAATATATATGGGTAAGTCAATAAGCTAGAAGTCTCCACTAGTTGACCAAAGGCCGCAAAGCCTACAGACGCGCATGCTCCACCGCCGCCCGTCCGCTGATTGCCTCAGGCTCGTGGGCCGTGATCCATGGACCGTGGGCCTTGATTCTTGGTTTTTGGTGATCGACTTTGGGCCGGACTCGAGTATTGGGCATTAAGGCTTATATTCGGACTAAAACCATGTATTTTGTAGCCAACTAGGCCCAACGAGGTTAAGCTTGAATTATACGGATCCAGATTTGAGTTTTTCCGGAACATGGAATTTCAACTCCACCCCGTAAAATGTAACATACGAGAATTAAAGTGGTGTTTTAAGACCACTTATGGGAGATGATGACTCTTAAGTCAAATATGTTACGTAATGTTAAGGCCATTAACTGCAGCTAAGTCCCCACCGATGGATGTTTTGGACCCTATAAAAGGGATCTTCAGATTTTCATTCTACACCGTAACACCCCAAAATCCTATCAAGTTATTACAAGGCCGTGGACCCCACGCCAGAGATCCACCAAAGTAACATGACTAAAATACAATAAATTACACAACAAGGGAAAATCATAGTCCCTACCATGACATCCGACACAATATTCCGATTAGGAATTTCAACGACAAAAGTGGCCTACATGGCCAAAAATGAAATACAACAACATCCACGAACATCTATTCGGTAATACAACACGACAACAATCGACAAGACCGGAGTACACTCCAACCGATCGACCGACAATGAACAACTCGACTAGTATCGCCGAATGCCTCGCCGCCATCGCCATGCCCCCGTGTCTCAACTCTCTCCTCGCAAGCACCTAAAACATGAAAACATGTTCCACCCACTGGTCAGGCCATCCAGATAATGAACATCAAATACATGTATAACATGATATGCATCCAAAGGCGTAATGAAACGATAATGATGATAATAATACGAGATGCTCACAAACCAAGGTAAGAACCGAGCATTCGTGAAATACTATGCCCACGACATACTATTAATAATTGCTCGACAAAGTTAGAACATAAGTGCCCAACGGCGAATCATAATCACATAATACCACAATGAATTACACGACATGAACCAAACCAGAATCAATTAAATATGAAACACAATGCCCGAAGGCTCCAATGAAATTATTAAGACAATCACAAAGGCCTAAAAGCCACTCACTAAGCCGTCAAATATCACCATCACATGAAGCCAAAACAGCCCGCACTGTTATTGATTAGGGCCAAGCCACGAACGAAGCCGTATCACCATTAGGGCCGGCCATGGCACTAAGCCGTATCACAATTAGGGCCGGCCACGGCACTAAGCCGTATCACAATTAGGGCCGGCCACGGCACGAAGCCGTATCACAATTAGGGCCGGCCACGGCACGGCCGTATCACAATTTGATAGTGTGCTACCTTGAGTCGGCCAACACGATAATGATGAATCACGGATGGGCATTGTACTGATACCCCAATTCAATACCTTGATTACCTTAGAGTGGTCAATTGATAACAACGACACAACGGATGGGAACTATCCTCGATGCCCTAATTCAATACCTCGATTGCCTTAGAATGGCCAACCGATAACAATGATGCAATGGATGATTCAATACCTTGATTGCATTAAAACGGCCAATCGATAACAATGATACAATGAATGATCAACACTTTGATTTGCCCGAGAACGCCAATCGATAACAATAACACGATGAATGAGTGAATACCTCGATTGCCTTAGAACGGCCAACCGATAACAATGATATGATGAATGATTAAACACCTCGATTGCCTTAGAACGGTCAATCGATAACAATGATACGAAGGATGTCTCGCCACCTTTAATCGGTTACCGACAACGAAGAAGAGAAATGAATACGTCAACGCCTTTAATCGGCCAAAACAACATCAAGGACAAAACACCAACATCAATAACAATGATTACGACGACGTCTTAGGTCGACATCAATATAACAACAATAATCGATACATCGATGCCGCGAATCGGCTATTGACAATACCACTAACAACGAGTATCACAATGCCTTAAACCGGCCGTTAATGAACAATAATAAACATTTGGCATAATTGCCGAAAGGTATCGTATCGAACGATCTCTTAATATCAATGAATTCAAGAAGAGACTAAGTCTCGGAATGATACAAGACATTCATACACATATATGATGACATTAATCTCATTGACTAGTACAAGTATAAAACTTGCCTCAAACCGAAGGCGAGAAAGTACTTCCATGAACAACGTCTTTAATGAAATTGTCGACCGCTCGAACAACCTTGAATAACATAAGTATCAACAATTCGCTTAATATACGAATCAAACATGACCATAACCAACTCAAAAGTCGATACAACACTACCCAAAACTCATTGGGGCATTAAAACAAGCACGTTGTAAACAATCTCCCATTGTTTACAACTAAACCCAATAATATCGAAAACCAACCTCTAATGAATGATCCAATCCAACAAAACTTCATGAATACCATCAATAATACAATAGGAATACTTAAATCGAGATTTCAACAACATCTAGTCGAAAACCCCCAAAATTCCAAAGTCAACCAGTAGGGGTTCTTGAACAATTCCTCTATGATTCCGAAATTCCGAAAATTACACCAATGATTTCGTAAGAATACAATATCTAAGATAGATAATCTATATCTAACATAATCCAACATAAAAGCAAGCTAACTTGAAGAGATCGGGGATAAAACCTTCAAATCCCGAAATTTAAGATTCAATGAAAATTACCTTGATTTGGAGTGAAGAAACTGATTAAGTGATGATTACTCCAACCACTAATCTTGGAGATGTTGATAGATGTTTGCATCTCAAGGAGACCTTTCCGAATCGCCCAATCTCGTCCGAAATGGATGAGAAATGAAGAAATGACGAAGGTTGGACTGAACTGTCCTATTTATACTATCCCAGCTTAGCGCGCGCTAGCTCCTGATATTAGCGTGCGCTAACGGGTGTACCGGGTAGTCCAAGACTTCGATCAATCGTTAGCGTGCGCTAAGTACCTTTGGTAGCGTGGCGCTAACAGCCTTCCTTAGCGACGTTAACCTTATGTTAGCGTGCGCTACCCGATAGTTGATGTCCAAAATTCGGAGTCCGTAACCTACCGCCCTCTCGCTCCGAGCGCGTTAGCGTATGCTACTCGTAGTCTTAGCGTGCATTACCAGCATAGTTAGCGACGCTATTTACCACTCGTAGCGTGGCGCTACTTAATTTCTCAAATCAGCCCAAGACCTTTTCTCGGATCGCCTGCTTCACTTGCGCTAGCGTGCGCTAATATCAATCATAGCGTACGTTACATGCACTCCATTAGCGCGCTGCTAGATGTAATGTGTAGCGTGCGCTACCTCTCAAACCGAAATTAAAACATGATGATGATGACAATAATCTCGCTCGATCTCAAACAATGATGAATGACAACAACTACCGATATGATCCCAAAATACGCCGAATGGTGGTTACAATCGAATGAACATGAGTGATGCATGGTTATTAATGAGTGAAAAAATTTCGAGTGACAATGCATCGAGTGAAAATAAATGAATTCTCAACCGGTATTACATACTCCCCTTAAAAAGAGTTTCGTCTCGAAACTAAGGGTAACCAACTCAGATATGAACTATCCATCATGATCTCAAAACAATAATGCACATACAGCTTCTGGATCAAATCAATCGCACGCCCAAGTCCACAAGACTTGACGCCTCGAACCACAAAGGAACAATTTCCCAAATTATCACGAAATCTCGAGCACAACGCCGAAGGGATGAACTCCCAACAGCTTGACCCAAATATCAAGATTCTCAAATATGATAATAATAAAATAGATCAAGAATAAATGATCCATAGTCACGATACATTACTACGGATTTAGTTACACACTCATCCAAAAACAAGGTTATATCTCAAATGTACTCAACATTGTTATCCTTCCATGTCATCGATCTCCTCTATCTCAACGATTTAAGGTAGACCCAAATCAACTCACCGCACAATATGATCCCTAAGGTCACAAGAACAAAATGATCACAATGAATGATAATGAATCGAAATCCAACAAGGATTAAGAATGACTCACCGAGGTGAATTAATAAATTAATGAGTGATAGCTCCATGAAGTGCTTGGAACCGCTGCTCATCGTGAATTGAATGATTAATTGATAATTATGAGTCCCAACATGATTGATATATATGATGAATGAATTATATGAATGAATGAACGACAATGAAATGAATGATTATCCTACTACCGAGGCAAGAATTAACTTGCTCAAAACCGTGATGAATGTCCTTACCTCGGCTCGAAGCCCGATAGACCCTTGAATGAAGTACGGATCGAGTAACAAAATCCTCGAGGCTTGTGAGCCCTCTCGAGATCTACCGGCACTAGAACTCCCGCAGATTTCAAGGTGTCCCGGTTCCTACACGTAAAACAAACAATAAGTGGCACCGTACACCGAGTATTAATGTGTCCCGTCAATCACGCTTAAAGCAAACAATAAATAACTCGCTGCCCGAGAGGAAGATGCTTTCCCAGCACGAAGACGACTGAAAGACGACCTCTTGGACGTCGGAGTCCGATGTCCCTCTGAACGAACCGACATCCTAGACCTCTCACCATAAGAAACTGAAAGGTGTTTCTGAGTAAGCTCCTGGATCAAAAGCTCTGCTCCAAGAGCCTTCTCGATGAACTCATCCAGCGAATTACAATTGTGATTGAACAATTGCATCCTCAATTGCGGATTTAGCCTCTTGCTAAAATATTTGATCTTATCCGCCTCAGTACGGATAACTGACGAAGCAAACTGAAGTAGTCCCTGAAACTTCTCAGCAATGACAATAACACCCTCGTCCTCGACGGATTCGGGGTTCAAAACCTCTGACAACTTGGCTTCATGAAGTGGAGCCAGATAATACCTCTCTAACATGAGAGTCTTGAACTCATTCCAACCACAATCGCAATCGGCGGTTTTCACAGAAAGCCACCACGAATAAGCACCCTTACTCAAGTAATAAGCCGCTACTGCCACTTTACTCTCTTCCGCATAATCGAACCATGTCAAGAGTTTATCAAAATGTTCAAGCCAATGAAAATATCACCGGTTCCGACGAACCTCAAAAGTAGGCAAATTTCCGACGAGAGATATCGCCAACAACTGATTCACTCCTCCGGCCGCCCATGAAACCGCACTGAATCCTCTGCGGTGGGCCACGAACCATCGAGGTCCGCATGGTCTCCATCATCCGCATCATCTCGAGTCATTGGGCCATCATGCCCCGCATGCATATGAATGGGTCCACCCGATCACCTTCCGATTGAGCCGCTTCTGCACGACTCGACAATGAATGATCATCTAACAAAGGAATGAGTAGCATAGCCGATCGATGAACACATGTTATCCTCGCATTAGCGCAGTATTCACACGAGATCCCGGGTTTCGCCCGCACCGTGGCCTCTTCCCAGCGCCCTCGACACTCTATCCATACCAAGCAGAAAAGCCACATGATAATTATAGATCCCGCATGAATATCGCATTATGATTACGTTACTGAATGATAACAATGAGCATACACGCTCTAACACAATGAATGCATTAATGATGCAATGAAATGATTGTCGACATGACGCTGGAATATGATAAGATCGCATGAAAGATCAAGTGAGGTAACATGATTATCTGATGAAATTCCTGAAATGATTCCCTTGAACAAGTTAACAAGGTTGAAAATTTCGATCCATAAGATCAACAACTGAACCGTGAGATGGACTGAATTATTAATGAATTAACTGAACAATGAGATTGATTAAGTGATGAATGAATTAACTGAACAATGAGATTGACTGGGTGATGAATGAATTAACCGAGTGATGAATGAATTATCTGAGTAATGATATTGACTGAGTGATGAATGATATTGACTGAGTGATGAATGAATTAACTGAGTGATGAATGATATTGACTGAGTGATGAATGAATTAACTGAGTGATGAATGATATTGACTGAGTGATGAATGATATTGACTGAGTGATGAATGAATTAACCGAGTGATGAATGAATTATCTGAGTAATGATATTGACTGAGTGATGAACGAATTAACCGAGTGATGAATGAATTATCTGAGTAATGATATTGACTTAGTGATGAACGAATTAACTGAGTGATGAAATCAAAATGATGATTGGGGATTATTAACTGATGAATGAGTTGACCCTTAATGCTTACACAAGTCACACGTGCTCCAAAATAATTAGTCATGAATCAATCATAACAATAATATCACATGTAGGTTTCAACAAAGCATGAACAATTAATGACATGATGAATGTATGAACATAAATAGAATCGAGTCCTTACACAGGTCATACGAAGCTTCGAGGTCTCACGATACTAGTCCCAACTGACGACGACTCGATGAATGAATGACTCGTGCAGTCGTACTAATATTACGACTCACAAAACCCGACCGTCTGCATTGTCATAACCTAATAGTCCCACTACTACCACCTCTGTAGAGCCACATAACTCAACTTTCATTGTATTTCACAACCCAAAATATCTGATACCATCTTCTGTAACCCCCCCAAATCCTATCAAGTTATTACAAAGGTTGACCCCACGCCAGAGATCCACCAAAGTAACATGACTAAAATACAATAAATTACACAACAAGGGAAAATCATAGTCGCTACCAGGACATCCGACACAATATTCCGATTAGTAATTTCAATGAAAAAAGTTGCATACATGTCCAATAATGAAATACAACAACATCCACGAACATCTGCTCGGGTAATACAACACGACAACAATCGACAAGACCGGAGTACACTCCAACCGATCGACCGACAATGAACAACTCGGACTAGTATCGCCGAATGCCTCGCCGCCATCGCCATGCCCCCGTGTCTCAACTCTCTCCTCGCAAGCACCTAAAACATGAAAACATGTTCCGCCACGGTCGGGCCATCCAGATAATGAACATCAAATACATGTATAACATGATATGCATCCAAAGGCGTAATGAAACGGATAATGATGATAATAATACGAGATGCTCACAAACCAAGGTAAGAACCGAGCATTCGTGGAAATACTATGCCCACGCATACTATTAATAATTGCTCGACTGTGTTAGAACATAAGTGCCCAACGGCGAATCATAATCACGTAATACCAAAATGAATTACACGACATGAACCAAACCAGAATCAATTAAATATGAAACACAATGCCCGAAGGCTCCAATGAAATTATTAAGACAATCACAAAGGCCTAAAAGCCACTCACTAAGTCACAAATATCACCAACACATGAAGCCAAAACAAAGACGCAATCAAGTATTGACAGGCCAAAGCCACGACACGAAGCCGTATCACCATTAGGGCCGGCCACGGCACGAAGCCGTATCACAATTAGGTCCGGCCACGGCATGAAGCCGTATCACAATTAGGGCCGGCCACGCACGAAGCCGTATCACAATTAAGGCCGGCCACGGCACGAAGCCGTATCACAATTTGATAGTGTGCTACCTTGAGTCGGCCAACACGATAATGATGACTCACGGATGGGCATTGTACTCGATACCCCAATTCAATACCTCGATTACATTAGAGTGGTCAATTGATAACAACGACACAACGGATGGGAACTATCCTCGATACCCAAATTCAATACCTCGATTGCTTTAGAATGGCCAACCGATAACAATGATGCAAATGGATGATTCAATACCTCGATTGCTTTAAAACGGTCAATCGATAACAATGATACAATGAATGATTGAACACTTCGATTTGCCCGAGAACGCCAATCGATAACAATGACACGATGAATGAGTGAATATCTCGATTGCTTTAGAACGGCCAACCGATAACAATGATATGATGAATGATTAAACACCTCGATTGCCTTAGAACGACCAATCGATAACAATGATACGAAGGATGTCTCGCACCTTTAATCGGTTACCGACAACGAAGAAGAGAAATGAATACGCCAACGCCTTTAATCGCCAAAACAACATCAAGGACAAAACACCAACATCAATAACAATGATTACGACGACGCCTTAGGTCGACATCAATATAACAATAATAATCGATACATCGATGCCGCGAATCGGCTATTGACAATACCACTAACAACGAGTATCACAATGCCTTAAACCGCCGTTAATGAACAATAATAAACATTTGGCATAATTGCCGAAAGATATCGTATCGAACGATCTCTTAATATCAATGAATTCAAGAAGAGACTAAGTCTCGAATGATACAACACATTCATACACATATATGATGACATTAATCTCATTGAATAGTACAAGTATAAAACTTGCCTCAAACCGAAGGCGAGAAAGTCCTTCCACGAACAACGTCTTTAATGAAATTGTCGGCCGCTCGAACAACCTTGAATAACACAAGTACCAACAATTCACTTAATATACGAATCAAACATGACCATAACCAACTCAAAAGTCGATACAACACTACCCAAAACTCATTGGGGCATTAAAACAAGCACGTTGTAAATAATCTCCCATTGTTTACAACTAAACCCAATAATATCGAAAACCAACCTCTAATGAATGATTAAATCCAACAAAACTTCATGAATACCATCAATAATACAATAGGAATACTTAAATCGAGATTTCAACAACATCTAGTCGAAACCCCCCAAAATTCTAAAGTCAACCCGTAAGGGTTCTTGAACAATTCCTCTATGATTCCGAAATTCCGAAAATTACACCAATGAATCCGTAAGAATACAATATCTAAGATAGATAATCCATATCTAACATAATCCAACATAAAAGCAAGCTAACTCGAAGAGATCGGGGATAAAACCTTCAAATCCCGAAATTTAAGATTCAATGAAAATTACCTTGATTTGGAGTGAAGAAACTGATTAAGTGATGATTACTCCAACCACTAATCTTGGAGATGTTGATAGATGTTTTCATCTCAAGGAGACCTTTCCGAATCGCCCAAGCTCGTCCGAAATGGATGAGAAATGAAGAAATGACGAAGGTTGGACTGAACTATCCTATTTATACTATCCCAGCTTAGCGCGCGCTAGCTCCTGATATTAGCGTGCGCTAACGGGTGTACCGGGTAGTCCAAGACTTCGATCAATCGTTAGCGTGCGCTAAGTACCTTTGGTAGCGTGCGCTAATAGCCTTCCTTAGCGTACGTTAACCTTATGTTAGCGTGCGCTACCTGATAGTTGATGTCCAAAATTCTGGAGTCCAGAACCTACTGTCCTCTGCTCTGAGCGCGTTAGCGTATGCTACTCTGTAGTCTTAGCATGCGTTACCAGCATAGTTAGCGTACGCTACTTACCACTTGTAGCGTGCGCTACGAATTTCTCAAATTAGCCCAGTACCTTCTGGACTATCTGTTTCACTTGCGCTAGCGTGCGCTAATACTGAATCATAGCGTACGTTACATGCACTCCATTAGCGCGCGCTAGACAGAATGTGTAGCGTGCGCTACCTCTCAAACTGAAATTAAAACATGATGATGATGATGACAATAATCTCGGCTCGATCTCAAACAGCGATGAATGACAACAACTACTGATATGATCCCAAAATACACCGAATGGTGGTTACAATTGAATGAACATGAGTGATGCATGGTTATTACTGAGTGAAAAAAATTTTTGAATGACAAGCATCGAAAGTGAAATTAAATGAATTCTCAACCTGGTATTACATACACCCCAACATAAAACATCTTGCAGCATACAATATATACTTCTTGTATGTTTTTGTGCCTATTTTCCATCACATAATCATTCGTCGGAGTTTTGAGTTTTGGAGCACCTAACTCAGAAACTCTTACAATAGTTCTACCTTGGGGACTTCTGGCCTGAACCACCTGCTCTTCTACTAGGGAAAAATATCTTACAGAAAGAGTTCTACTTCTCCGCTATCTGTTATTTTCTGTTTTTACAGATTTCACAATTTTATTTTAGTTAAATTATAGTAGGTAACAATTTTGTGTAATTTTTATTGTAATTGTTGGACATATACATAACGAAAAACCGTAAGACTAGTTTAAATTTTTTGTAATTTCCAACAGTGATAATCGCTGATGTTGATGCTGCCACCGACGATGTCGCTGACGCAGCAGCTGCTGTGAATACTTCTAATGCTCATGCTATACATGTTGGTCCCACTATTGCAACGCAGGTCGAGAAACTTGAGAAATGCTTGGGTGTTGATTTCAAGAGATGGCAGCAAAAGATGTTATTCTATCTCACTACCTTGGGGCTTGCTGTTTACCTCAAGTATGATCCTCCTGTGGTGATTGAGACTGAAACCTATTGTACGAATTGCTTTGCTTACTATTAGTGGTGTAACAGTGACTTCATGTCTCGTAATACAATTTTAAACGGGCTAATTGATTCTCTGTATAATATGTACTAAATCAAGACCTCCAAAGAGATATGAAATTCTTTGGAGAAAAAGTACAAAACTAATGATGCTGAAATCAAAAAATTCATGATCGGATATTACCTGGACTTTCAGAAGACAAACTTCAAAATCGTTATTGAGCAAGTCCAATATTTTCAATTAGTTGTATATGGAATCAGTATTGAGGGGATTCTACCTAAACTGTTTGTTGCCAGGTCGGTAATTGAAAAGTTGCCTCCTAGTTGGAAGGACTTCAAAAATTATCTGAAACACAAAAGAAAGGAAATGAGTTTTGAGGACTATGTCTTTGACTCGGAATTAAGGAAGACAACTGAAAGTTTGATTCTAAATTTAAGAGAGTTCCAATGGAGGCCACAACTAATTTTCTTGAACATGGATCACCTACCAAATTAAAAGAGGAAACTTAAACATCTCCAGAACAAAGGAAATAAGCATTTTAAGGCACGAAATTTACTGAAAATTGCCACAACTATGATAAAGCTAATTTGCTTGAACATGAGTCATCTACCAAAAAGCAGAAACTTAAACATGTTCAAGATAAAGATAATAAGCCTTTTTAAGGCAGGAAAATTTACTGGAAATTGCCATAACTGTCGTAACCCAAACCACAAGGCAAAAGACTGTCGCTTGCGAATTAATTCAACTGGTCGGTGAAACAAAGGCAAGCGAGTTTCTAATGTGGTTGAACATGGCGATGTTGACATGTAGGGCCTAGAGTTATCAGCCATGATTGAGGAACTGGACGAGGAGATCTCAACTATGGTGATTGAAACAAATATGGTGGAAAATCATTCGCTGGTACTTTGATATTGGAGCTATTTGTCATGCCTCTTCTGATAAGGAAATGTTCTCTTCCTACACCATACTGACAGTAAAAAATTACATATGGAAAAATCTATTTCTTCTATGATGCAGGCGTGGGGAACATGGTACTGAAGCTGACCTATAAAAAAGAGTTGATCCTTAAGGATGTGCTGTATGTCCCAAACATCCGGAAGAACTTATTTTTAGGCTATTTTATTACGTATGGAATGAGAGGAATCGGATAGAGGAATCAATACCTGCCATGTGGAGCCCAGGTATCGGCAGGCGTGCCAAAATATAAGTCAACTAGGTATTACGTATGCTATGCAGAGCATATTACGTACGTAATATGAGTATATACTGTAGCAAGTTAACGTATGCATTACGTACGCTATGAAACAAGTGTTACATACGTTATGCAAGATACGAACTGAGACAGTGAGTTCTGGAATGATGTTACGTATGCTATGAAGGACCTGTAGCGTACGTAAGGAGCATTACGTACGTTAATATGGATTGGTAACGTACGTAATGAGCGGTGCATATTATAAAATAGGTGGACTCGGGGGAATCAAACCAATAAGAATGACTCTTCAAATGGCGGATAGGTCGGTGAAATACCCCAAGGGAATCATTAAAGACCTATTAGTGCAAGTGGACAAGTCGGTGATTCCGGCCGATTTTGTTATCTTAGAGATGAGCGATTTCGCAAAAAGCGAAAATGAAGGGACAATACTTCTAGGACGGCCATTCATGCGTACAACAAAAACAATTGTCGATGTTGATGAAGGAAAGGTCACCATGACCGTCTTGGGCGAAACGGTGGAAATCGATGTGTTCGGTTCATCTCCTATCCCTTCTCATATTTATGCTGCCCATTGTAATTTTATTGATTGCATTGATTCTTTGGTTGATGATACATATTTGCATGACGATGTAGGGGACACGTTGCATGATGCTCTAACCGTTGAGCATGATATGCGGCTGAATAATTTAGAAATTGAAGAATATGTTGCATTGCTAGATAATTCCGAACCATTTGATGAAGTTGATGATCTTAATATGCCTTTGGAATTAAATTTTGAGGAGCCCGTTGAAATCACCCCGCCCCAACTTGAATTGGAAGAACTTCCAGCATATCTTAAATATGTTTTCTTAGGCAAAAATGACACTTACCCTGTAATTGTCTCTTCCGAATTAACTCCTTTGCAAGAAACCAAATCAGTAGAAGTTGTGACTAAATTAAAGGAAGCGATTGGGTGGAGTATTTCTGATATCAAAGGGATAAGTCCTGTTAGGTGCATGCATAAAATAATTCTTGAGGATAATGTTAAACCTGTTAGGCAAGCTCAAAGGCGTTTGAATCCGAACATGCAGGATGTAGTAAAAAAGAAGTTTTCAAATTGTTAGATGTCGGAGTCATCTACCCGATATCCGATAGTAAGTGGGTTAGTCCTGTGCATGTAGTGCCTATGAAATCTGGAATAACGGCAGTTCGTAATGATAAAAATGAATTAGTGCCCACCGTAATGTGGACTGTTGGAGAATGTGCATTGATTATCGTAAAATAAATGCCGTAACGAAAAAGATCATTTTCCCCTCCCTTTCATTGATCAAATGTTGGAACATTTAGCTGGGCATGATTATTACTATTTTCTAGATGGTCTTTCAGGTTTTTATCAGATTCGCATTACTCCGGAGGATCAAGAGAAGACCACTTTTACTTGCCCTTTTGGCACTTTTGCCTTTAGGAGGATGCCGTTTGGTCTTTGCAATGCTCGCGCTACTTTCCAAAGGTGCATGCTTTCCATATTCTCTGACTTGTTGGAGAAGTCCATTGAAGTATTCATGAACGATTTTTCTGTGTTTGGAACTACTTTTGATTATTGTTTACATAATTTGACTGTTGTGCTCGAACGATGTATTGAGTGTAATCTTACATTTAGTTGGGAAAAGGGTCATTTCATGGTTAAACAAGGGCTTGTTTTGGGTCATTTGGTTTCTAATAAGGGAATGGAGGTTGATAAGGCTAAAATTGATTTAATTATTAAATTACCTCCACATTCGTGTGTAAAAGAAGTTCGAAGCTTCTTAGGGCATGCCGGGTTTTATAGGCGTTTCATTAAAGATTTTTCGAAAATAAGTAACCTTTTGTGTAAGGATACTAAGTTATTTTTCACCGAGGAATGTTTGGTTGGTTTTAATGCTTTGAAAGAGAAGTTGACTTCCGTGCCTACTGTTGTTGCACCCGATTGGTCTTTACCATTTGAAATTATGTGCGACGCGTCTGACTTTGCTATTGGTGCCGTTCTGGGCAGAGAGTGAATAAATTTTTCCATGTAATTTATTATGCTAGCAAAACACTCGATGAAGCTCAGGCCAATTATACCACCACCGAAAAAGAGTTTTTAGCTGTTATGTTTTCTTTAGACAAGTTTTGATCCTATTTGGCTGGTTTGAAAGTAATTGTCCATACGGATCACGCTGCATTGAAATATTTGTTAAAAAAATCCGATGCAAAGCCAAGATTGATTCGGTGGGTTCTTTTGTTGCAAGAATTTGACTTAGCATTTAAGGATAAAAAGGGTTCTGAAAATGTGGTTGCCGACCATCTATCTAGATTAACCGAAGGTGATAATTTTAAGCTCGATAGCTCCTTGCCAATTGTTGAGACTTTTCCTGACGAACAATTGTTTGATGTGACTAAGACACCTTGGTATGCCGATATTGTTAATTATATTGTTAGTGGTGTTTTACAGCCTGACATGACCTTTCAGGGGAAGAAGAGATTTATTTTCATGTGCAGGCATTACTACTGGGACGACCCCTACTTATTCAAGTTGAGGCACGATCAAGTATTCCGACATTGTATCCCGAAAGAAGAGTACGAGAGCATCTTATAATTTTGTCATGACTTGCACCGTGGGGGACATTTTAGCGTTAATAAAACGGCACATAAAGTTCTTCAATCTGGATTCTATTAACTGACATTATTTAAGGACGCTTATTCCTATTGCAAGAGTTGCGATCGTTGTCAACGAACGGGGAACATAAGCAAAAGAAATGAGATGCCGTTGACAAACAATCTTGTAGTAGAACTTTTCGATGTTTGGGGACTTGATTTCATGGGTCTTTTTATACCTTCCTTTGGCTTTGAATATATTTGAGTTGTTGTGGATTACATTTCTAAGTGGGTGGAATCAATTCCAACCCGGACTAACGATGCTAACGTGGTTTGCAATTTCTTTAAGGATGTGATTTTTTGCAGGTTTGGGACGCCTAGAGTTGTGATTAGCGATAGAGGCACACACTTTTGCAAAAGACAACTTGCAGAGTTGCTCAAGAAGTATAGCGTGACGCATAAGGTCGCGACGGCTTACCATCCACAAACCTCCAGGCAAGTGGAAGTGAGTAATCGACAGATAAAGGCAATACTTGAGAAGACAGTGAAGCCGACAAGGAAAGATTGGGCATTGAAGTTGAACGACGCCTTATGGGCATATCACACGGCTTACAAAACTCCAATTGGAATGAGCCTGTATCGCCTCGTTTTTGGGAAGGCATGCCACCTACCTGTTGAGTTAGAACATAAGGTGTATTGGGCTATCAAAGCGCTAAATTTAGATCAAGAAAAGGTGGGGGAAGAACGACTTCTACATTTGAATGAGTTGGAAGAGATGCGATACGAGGCATACGAAAATGCTAAGCTCTACAAGGAACGGACGAAACGGTATTACGACAAGCGTATCATTCGCAAATCTCTCGAGCCTGGGATGGACGTTCTACTACATAAATCTCATCTTAAGATCATGACGGGAAAATTAGTGTCGCTATGGGGCGGACCTTTCAAAGTCGTTCAAGTATGGCCACACGGAGCGGTAGAACTCCTTGATCCATGGAAGAATGAGCATATTAAGGTGAACGGACATAGAGTGAAGCCATACTTCGGACGAAGTGAAGAAATCAACGTGTTTGAATGCATAGAGGTGCATGATGTCGAAAATTAAGTAAGACGGGAAGACGTCGTGCTAATGACTATAAAAAAGCGTTACTTGGGAGGCAACTCAACGGTTTAGTTAGATTTTCATCCTTTTGTTTTTCAAATTTATTTTCCTTATTCGTTTTTGCTTGGTTCGAGACTGACCGGTTCGACTTTAGGTGTTAATAAAATGCAGAGAAATGGGAGCGTTATCAAAAATTCACATTCTAGGCAGGTTGGAGACGGGCCGTGTCACAGGACACGGCCGGGTTAGCAATATAGTGAGTTTTTGCAATTCTGGAGGAGTTGGACACGGGCCGTGTCATAAGACACGGCCGGGTTGGCAAGGCAGAACCGGTCACTTCTAAAAAGGAGGTATTTATGGGAGCAAGAAGCCTAGCCTATTGAAAGTTGAGACCCGAGCACAAAAGCATGGTGCCCCGCGATCAAAAACCACACTTCTTAATCCGGTAGTTTTATTTTCTTTCTTTTTAATTTGTGTTTTCGTATTTTTCCTGACTTAATCTTTTTGCTTGGGGACAAGCAAAGGTTTAGGTTTGGAGGGGGTGCAACTTCTTTGATTTTTATTTGTTTTTAGTTTGCGTGATGTTTGTTTCCTTTCTTTATTTTTTTTTTCTTGCGTGATGTCGTAGTTGGATTATAATAATCTTGTTAATTGTTGGGTATATGGATGATTAATCGTGTTTGTACTTGGCTCGTAGAGTTTTATAAATCTAATTGATTGTTTGAATGTAAAGTTTTGGTTACTTGATTTGACGTGTAAGGAATGAGTATGGTAGTCCAAACAGCACCCAACCGATGTGGGAGAAGGTATTTTGCTTTTAACTTGTGTAAACACTTCAAACACCCTTAATCAATATAGAATAATTTCGATTTTTTATTATCTTAGTTCTCATAATATTTGCAAAATAGAAGGAGATATGTCTGGCCACATGGATGTATTTTCCTGAATTCCTTAACATGATAAAATATTTTGTGTTGTTGAAAATATGATCAAGTTGAAAGTTGGTTATTTGCTTAAGGTGCTCAGCAATATTAATCAAGCCCGAGTTATATGTAATGGAACGAGGATGAGAGTCACTAAACCCAAAAGGCAAATAATCAGGGCATCACTAATATCTGGTAAAGATAGATGTCATAATATATTGAACTCTCGAGTGATCATGAGCTCATCGAATTGCACAAAATCCCCATCACGTTGCAAAGATTACAATTTCCATTGACTATATCTTGAGTTGAGATTATAAATAAAAGCCACGGGCAGACTCTTTCACTCATAGGTCTCTACCATCCCCAACCTAGCTTCTGTAATATCCGCAATTTCGAATTTCGGTAATTTTCTTTTTTCGGAGGAAGTTCGTTTTGACGACTCGCTCATGACCTTTCGTCATTTCGAGAATGATTAATTCTGCACTTTTTGTCATCCGAGTTCGCTTGGTGTCGCTTTTATTGAGTTCCGTGTCCTTAATCGACTTTTTCACGTGGGAGTTCGACTTTGTAAAGTCACCATTAATTTTTGGTAACTCCAAAAATTCTAAATCCTTGCAATATTATAGAGCATCGAGTTAGCTTTCCAATGGTTCAAACGGTGAGTCAATCGGAGTCCGGACGAGAGAGTTATGGTCGTTTTAGCTCACCCGCTCGTTATCGCCGATCATCGCCGGCCGAACTCGGCCGTGTCGTCCGACACGGCCCGTGCTGCACTCGTCCGGATAAGCCGGAAGCGACGCCTCAGACTCGACCGTGTCGCTCGGCACGGCCGAGCGAACTCTTCCGGATAAGCCAAGCGATCGCTTGCAGGCCCGACCGTGTTCCAGACACGGCCGAGTCATTGCCGAGCGCCGGACGGGTCACTATCGGTAGGTCCTCGCGCCGCGACCGTGTCATGCAGGACACGGCCGAGTCCCCGCCGCCAATGCGCGCCACGACCGTGTCATGTCGGGCACGGCCGAGTCTGTCACCCTATAAAAGGTCCCGCAGACGTTTTTCTTGCCATTTCGCACCTTCTTCTTCTCCTCTTCCGCACCGGGCGTGTTCCAAGATTGTAGCCATGTTGTTTAACAACATATACATGAAGTTTGGAGGTTCATATCATCAATCATCCGTCCTATAACATCCTTTGATCGAGGGAATCGTGCCGATTTCCTAGAAATCTAGTTTTGGGGAATTTGGGGGTTTTTGTTGTTTTCGTCCGATTAATCCGATTTAACTTAGGATTTTGATGGATTGATGATTATTTAGATGTATTATATCATTTCCTTGTTATTCCATGGTTGGATCGTATCGATTCGTTGTTTGAGTCGAGTTCTTGACCGACGCCTTGAAGGTGTCCTAAAATGTCTTAGAGGGGTTTTCGGGCGTTCTACGATTATTCTTCCTCGTATGGTCGATGATTTATTGATTGTATGATATTAGGGTCGTGTTTCTTGCGAAGAAACCGTGTTGAACCCTTTCGCTCGCCGCCGTCTTCCGCTTCGATAGCATTGGGCGTTTCAAGCTTTCCGCTTGAGCCGTGTTCGTCGGAATACTTGCGTATCGATTTTGAGGCAAGTACCTTGCCCATACTTTTCTCGTTTATGTATATGATGATCGGTGGTCGCCTTGATGTGTTTGTTTGGTTATTTGAAATGAAGTTTCAAAAGGATTTTGGTTTGCCTCGTTAACGGCTTTCTTTCAAAACGCGTGTGTTTTGTGAACGGTGTTTTGAGAATTGATTATTATTTGATTATTTTGAACGTTGAAGGATTTTATGAGGATACTCTCTTGTTTAAAGTTATGGAATCGTGTATTCCGTATTTAAGCTTGTTATTGTATTTTTGAAGAGTTTGGTAATGGTGTCGAGTTAATGGCCATCTCTAGTGAGTATTCTTAATGAACTTACATTCTTAGCATGTTAGTATTGCATGAGTAACGTGTGTGTGTGTATGCTCACTACGGGTTAGATCCGACGGGGTCTCGGTAGGGCTCCACGGCCGTGGACCGCGAGCTTGCTTTTAACCACTGGGTTAGATCCGACGGTCTCGGCAGGATCCGAAGCCGTGGGTCCGCGGTTAATTGTGGTGCATTTTTACAATGTGATTCGATATTGGCATTTCGGAAATGAGTGCTTTTGAACGGTTTTCATGATTGCATGCATTGACTAAGTGTGTAAGAGGTAAGTTGTTCGTTTGGCCTACTTGGCTAGGATGGCTCTAGAGTATTTTGTGGTTTATGTTTTAAATCCTTTATTTGTGGATTTTGATGTTGGGATACGAACCTCGTGGTCGTTCTTGTGTCTTGTGAGTTGATGAGATTTGGGGCTAAAATCCCAAGGGTTTTGTAAAAGTCGTTTTACGGATTTGGGGCTAAAATCCCAACGCTTTGGTTAATGTCATTTTCCGTAAAGTAAACTTTTGGGGTGGCGACCCCTTTGTCTTTCGATTTTTGAAAAGTAGGATTTGATAATCCTAAATTGTTTTCTATTAAAACTCTCGATGGCATTCTAAACCGCTTTATAAATTATTTCCATTGATTTATGATAATTCGTTTTTGTAATGTTTCCTCAAACCCTTGCCTCGGGAAGTACTTTTCGTTTCGTATGGATCTATGAGGATCCTCGGTTATTGTTATTCGTGGAATGTGAGTTGTATGGCTCGTATTTGCACTTTGTATTTGCACTAGCAAAACACAGGAGATAAGCTAACCCCCGAGAATTCGGGGGGTGGATGTCTGTTTTTGCATTCAGGTTTTGGAGCATAACACAGGGTCGGCACGAAGGATGATGAAAGATGATCGATACTAATCACATGAGGAATCGTATATCGTGTGTTGGTTCAGTTGTACTTTATTCTCCGATGCTGTATTGTTCCCGTTGTACGGGTGTAGTTGTGTTTTGGTCCCCTGCGTGGGCATGAGTTGTATTTGAGTTGTATGTATTTGTGGAAAGACCAAATCGGTCCATCGAGTCAGTGTAGCCTTGAAGGCATTGTCGAGATGTTAAATGTTGATTACCAGCCTGGTAGATCCTCGAGGAGAGGGTCTACGGCGTGTAATATCCCTGAGTGGATTGGGGGTGTTACATAAATGGTATCGGAGCTTTAGGTTGAGGAAACCTAGGCTGTCGGGTTAGTGGTGTCTATTGAGTTTTTGTCTCGTCGGATTTTGTCTGACTAAGTCGTGTCGCGACGCGTCGTTTGAGTTTGTTGGTCGTGATTAGTATCGTGGGGCGATCATCATCTTCGTGCGACCCGTGGAAGTAAGTCTCCCTTCTTTGTGTTGTGCCTCGTGTGACACGAGCTATTTTTATGATTATTTGTTAAGTGGTGGAATCCTTATGTGAATTTTGATTTGACGATATGTATTTAGTCGACTTTCGTATTTGATTTATACGAGGAGTGTCGTCGCTTGTGATGTCTTTTTATTGTTGTTTTTCTCCGTTGCTGATGATTTTCGAATCGATTTGCACGTTTTACAAGTTCTCTTGTGGAAGCTTTGTGCTTATACGCGTTCGACTTGTTCACTAGCCAGTGCGTGAGGGTCCTTAGAGGCCTCGAATGGGGCCAGTGGATTTGTTCTGAATGTGGTTATTTGACTCTAATATTTTGTTCTTATGAGGAGTAGTGTTGCTGGATTGTGCATGTTGAACTGTATTTCTTTTATCCGCTGCGTGAGTTCTTTTGTAATGACTTTCGGTATTTTACCGACCGAGTTTTATTTCGAAAACCGATTCCCTTAACCGAGTTTTTGGCAGTATGGCCTTGATCATTTTGGCGAAATTCTTATGACGGTATTTAGCATTTTGTAAATGGCTTCTGTGAGTTTTTGAAATATTACCGTCATCAGCCTTTTTGGCATCGTCCTTTTTGACATTGAATTATTTTCGAAAACTTGAGTATCTTAGAAATAAATTTCGAGACATATTTTTTTTCAAATGAGTTATTTTCTTGTGGTACATCCAGGTGCCACAATATATTTCAAAATTTTTCTGCCTCGAGGACCAAAATGTTTTGAGATATTTTCAATGTTTTAGAAACATTTTTATTTAGACCCGAGGGTCGAATATTTTGAAAGTTTTCACTAATAGAAAGTGTCCTCGTTTTTATCAAATGCGAAATGGTTCTCCAATGTCTCGATAACGATGTTTCAAGTTTGTACTTTTTTAAAGGTGATACTCAAGACCAACCGGTATTCTTCTAAATTATTTTCAAAACGAGGTTTTCGTTTTTAAAACCTATCCATTCCCGTTTGAGGGCTGAGTATGAATGTATGATGTTCGCGTTGTCATTTTGATACTTTCTCCCGAGTATGATCAAATTGGCGGTGTGAGCGTTGAGACGCTTTCCACACATTGGTTGTGCTAGCCCCGTGAGAGGCGGAATGTTGGTATTGAATGTTGTCGCCGTGGTGATTTCTGCGTTGTCGCGTATGTGCGAGCTGTTAGAGCTTGGTATGGTATGACCGTGTGCATCGGTGATCGTTCCGTTATGTGTCGATTGTTTAATGTCTCGTTACCTTGCTCCCGTCTTTGTGAATTTCGTGGACGAGGTCGGAGGCAATGCCCGTACTATTTTGACTTCTGTGTTTTCTCTTTCCCCAGTCTATCGATTCGCTCATGTTCGTTGGTACTTTATGAACTTGTTCTGTATTCGGTTTCATCGTCCGGGCGAACTACGACCTTGTTGTGGGTCGATCTGGTTATCGCTGTGACTTTTTCGAGTTCGGTTCGATACTTGTGAACCTTGTTCGGATGTAACATCTTTTGGTTCTACTAGTTCTTTTATCCGAAGTGGATCAGATTTGGAACTTCTGTATATTCTACTTTGTCGACTCATTTATGTTCGTTGACATTTCTGAGCTTGTCCTGCCGCTTGTTTTTGGTTTATCGAACAAGTGTGGCATCATTTCGGAATAACTCGTTTGTCATTGTGACTTTTCAATTTCTATTCCCTTTCATGTGGATCTTATGTGGATGCATACGTTGTTGTTTTCACGGATCATATATTGTCTCGAGTCGAGATGTGAACCTTGGGGTTGTTGTTTGAATTTTATTATCCTTCGTGATTCGAACATGATTGTTCGATTTTTGTTGTCTCGACCGTTGTGGTTCGATCGTTTGATTGTTCGGTTTTTGTTGATCTCGTTTCGTGATTGCTGAGTGTTCAGACTCCTTCCTAATTTCCTTATATTCAGGAAATTTGTCTCGTTTTCGATCTTCCAGCCCTTAGGCGATGGGATTCCGTGTTTGTTCAGCGGTTGACTCGCGTTTTGATTGATGTACCATTGGGTTGGTCAATCATATTGGTTTTCGTTCATTGTGTTTTGTGATTGTCGGATAATTGACTTGGCTATATTATCCGTTTGATGACGCTTGTCATTTGTTGGTTTTATTATATCCCTAACAGCGACGTTGTGTTGGTCGCCGTGGAGCGTGTTTTCACGCCGTATGTTCCGTTGCGTTGTATGTAACGTTTCGCCGTTTGGCATTAATTACGCGTTTCTTGCGTATCTCATTGAGTTTTCCTGGCGGAATATTGCTTCTCCCTACTTGTTTTAAGTTTCGGGACGAAACTTCTTTTAAGGAGGGTAGAATGTAATATCCGCAATTTCGAATTTCGGTAATTTTCTTTTTTCGGAGGAAGTTCATTTTGACGACTCGCTCATGACCTTTCGTCATTTCGAGAATGATTAATTCTGCACTTTTTGTCATCCGAGTTCGTTTCGGTGTCGTTTTATTGAGTTCCGTGTCCTTAATCGACTTTTTCACGTGGGAGTTCGACTTTGTAAAGTCACCATTAATTTTTGGTAACTCCAAAAATTCTAAATCTTTGCAATATTATAGAGCATCGAGTTAGCTTTCCAATGGTTCAAACGGTGAGTCAATCGGAGTCCGGACGAGAGAGTTATGGTCGTTTTAGCTCACCCGCTCGTTATTGGCCGATCACTGCCGGCCGAACTCGGCCGTGTCGTCCGACACGGCCCGTGCCGTACTCGTCCGGATAAGCCGGAAGCGACTGCCTCAGGACTCGACCGTGTCGTCTGGCACGGCCGAGCCGAACTCTTCCGGATAAGCCTAAGCGATCGCTTGAGGCGGCCGTGTTCCAGGACACGGTCGAGTCATTGCCGAGCGCCGGACGGGTCACTATCGGTAGGTCCCCTTCGCGCCGCGACCGTGTCATGCAGGACACGGTCGAGTCCCTGCCGGCCAACTGCGCGCCACGACCGTGTCATGTCGGGCACGGTCGAGTCTGTCAGCCTATAAAAGGTCCTGCAGACGTTTTTCTTGCCATTTTGCACCTTCTTCTTCTCCTCTTCCGCAGCTGGGCGTGTTCCAAGATTGTAGCCATGTTGTTTAACAACATATACATGAAGTTTGGAGGTTCATATCATCAATCATCCGTCCTATAACATCCTTTGATCGAGGGAATCAGTCGATTTCCTAGAAATCTAGTTTTGGGGAATTTGGGGTTTTTGTTGTTTTCGTCCGATTAATCCGATTTAACTTAGGATTTTGATGGATTGATGATTATTTAGATGTATTATATCATTTCCTTGTTATTCCATGGTTGGATCGTATCGATTCGTTGTTTGAGTTGAGTTCTTGACCGACGCCTTGAAGGTGTCCTAAAATGTCTTAGAGGGGTTTTCGGGCGTTCTACGATTATTCTTCCTCGTATGGTCGATGATTTATTGATTGTATGATATTAGGGTCGTGTTTCTTGCGAAGAAACCGTGTTGAACCCTTTCGCTCGCCGCCGTCTTCCGCTTCGATAGCATTGGGCGTTTGAAGCTTTCCGGTTGAGCCGTGTTCGTCGGAATACTTGCGTACCGATTTTGAGGCAAGTACCTTGCCCATACTTTTCTCGTTTTATGTATATGATGATCGGTGGTCGTCTTGATGTGTTTGTTTGGTTATTTGAAATGAAGTTTCAAAAGGATTTTGGTTTGGCCTCGTTAAAGGCTTTCTTTCAAAACGCGTGTGTTTTGTGAACGGTGTTTTGAGAATTGATTATTATTTGATTATTTTGAACGTTGAAGGATTTTATGAGGATACTCTCTTGTTTAAAGTTATGGAATCGTGTATTCCGTATTTAAGCTTGTTATTGTATTTTTGAAGAGTTTGGTAATGGTGTCGAGTTAATGGCCATCTCTAGTGAGTATTCTTAATGAACTTACATTCTTAGCATGTTAGTATTGCATGAGTAACGTGTGTGTGTGTATGCTCACTACGGGTTAGATCCGACGGGGTCTCGGTAGGGCTCCACGAAGCTGTGGACCGCGAGCTTGCTTTTAACCACTGTGGGTTAGATCCGACGGGGTCTCGGCAGGGATCCACGAAGCTGTGGGTCCGCGGTTAATTGTGGTGCATTTTTACAATGTGATTCGATATTGGCATTTCCGGAAATGAGTGCTTTTGAACGGTTTTCATGATTGCATGCATTGACTAAGTGTGTAAGAGGTAAGTTGTTCGTTTGGCCTACTTGGCTAGGATGGCTCTAGAGTATTTTGTGGTTTATGTTTTAAATCCTTTATTTGTGGGTTTTGATGTTGGGATACGAACCTCGTGGTCGTTCTTGTGTACTGTGAGTTGATGAGATTTGGGGCTAAAATCCCAAGGGTTTTGTAAAAGTCGTTTTACGGATTTGGGGCTAAAATCCCAACGTTTTGGTTAATGTCATTTTCCGAAAGTAAACTTTTGGGGTGGCGACCCCTTTGTCTTTTGGATTTTTGAAAAGTAGGATTTGATAATCCTAAATTGTTTTCTATTAAAACTCTCGATGGCATTCTAAACCGTTTTATAAATTATTTCCATTGATTTATGATATTTCGTTTTTGTAATGTTTCCTCAAACCCTTGCCTCGGGAAGTACTTTTCGTTTCGTTTGGATCTTTGAGGATTCTCGGTTATTGTTATTCGTGGAATGTGAGTTGTATGGCTCGTATTTGCACTTTGTATTTGCACTAGCAAAACAGTGGAGTTTTGCTAACCCCCGAGTATTCGGGGGGTGGATGTCTGTTTTTGCATTCAGGTTTTGGAGCATAACACGGGGTCGGCACGAAGGATGATGAAAGATGATCGATACTAATCACATGAGGAATCGTATATCGTGTGTTGGTTCAGTTGTACTTTATTCTCCGCTGCTGTATTGTTCCCGTTGTACGGGTGTAGTTGTGTTTTGGTCCCCTGCGTGGGCATGAGTTGTATTTGAGTTGTATGTATTTGTGGAAAGACCAAATCGGTCTACTGAGTCAGTGTAGCCTTGAAGGCATTGTCGAGATGTTAAATGTTGATTACCAGCCTGGTAGATCCTCGAGGAGAGGGTCTACGGCGTGTAATATCCCTGAGTGGATTGGGGGTGTTACAGCTTCAACTATGGTTGGTTGTACGTCGAGATATCTCGAGTCACTAGCAATAAGGCCTAAAAGTTTTAGTTTCTAACAAGCTGGTGAGCTACACGATACAACGATTTATATTGTCTATAAAAAAATGTTAGACAAACATTGATGTATTATCTAAGTAATATTTTATTAATCTACCATCCATTTCAACTTAATATGATCATCATTTATGTATAGTATGTCAATTCAACTATTATATTTATTCTAGTGACATTCTTTTTTTCTTTTTCGAAAATAATTGTTACAAGGAGTATCAAACAAATCTCATGATTTACTGATATTTGTATTGTAAATGTATCATCTTTGTATCATATATTCTAAATAACTACAGTAGTAGTGTCGATTTTTTTTTTTTTCAAATATTGAATATTATTTTTTCCATTTCTAATATTTTAATTAGATTATTCACTTATATGTCAGTTGTTTTTAGGGGTGTAAATGATACGAGTTGAGCTCGAGTATTGGTATACTCGACTCGAACTCGATAGTCATTTCTCAGGCTCGAACTCGACTCGAAAACTCGCGAGTAGTTAAAATCCAAGCTCGACTCGACTCGTTAGTATGTCGAGTCGAGCTCGAGTTCGAGTGTTGACCGAGTTTTGACCGAGTCAATCTCGAGTAGCTCGCGAGTTGTCTCATCTTGTTTACACCCCCATATAGTACCCTTGGGTGAGGGCCCATAGCCAAATATATTAAAGGAGAGTCTTCCAACCTCCTTTAAAAATCTCATTTGAGTTAGAGTCATAATTATATGGGCGACGTGGGATAAGGGATTTGGCTTAAATTTATTATCCACTTGTGAGCCAAAATAAACAAAGACCCAACCGATGTGGGAGAAGGTATTTTGCTTTTAACTTGTGTAAACACTTCAAACACCCTTAATCAATATAGAATAATTTCGATTTTTTATTATCTAACTAGTAATTTTTAATTTCTGATCAATAAATTGTTATTTCTTTTATTTAAAATAGAAATTTAATATGTATTATTAATTTTTTTACTTTTTTGGCCAATTAATATTTTTTTTTATATTATATTTTACTAAGTATATTATAAAAACTAATTATATATAAAACAAATTCGAGTATCTCACGAGCTTATCGAGTTGAGTATTGGGTAGCTCGACTCGACTCGTTAGTATGTCGAGTCGGGCTCGAGTTCGAGTCGAGCCTACTCGAGTCGAGTGTTGACCGAATTTTGATCGAGTCAATCTTGAGTAGCTTCGCGAGTTGTCTGCCTCGTTTACACCTCAATTGTTTTGGATGATTTATTGATACAAGAGAAAATATGCATAAGTGGTGATCTATTGTTGGGGGGTGCGATACAAGGATAACGTCTGTTTATTTTATATTTTATTATATATAACAAAATATAAAAAAAATAATTACTTATTAAATGATTAACTTTTTGTATTTTAATTTATTTGATTTACTTTTAAAAATTATAAAAAAAAAAAAAAAAAAAAAAAAAAATTTCGACTCGCGCACGCACGACGACGCATATCTATCCGCGTATCTATGCGATACGAGAGTTTTTTTTTTTTTTTTGCGGATCGCGCGTGCGCGTGGCGTGGCGAATGTCCAGTCACGCGACCGCACGCGGTACATGTGCGTGCGATGTCGATCTGTGTGCATGCCATTTTGAAGAAATCAGTGCGTTATAGGTGGTGATAAAAGATATGAATGGTTGTTGGAGAAAAATATAGAAATAGAAAGTAGAAACAAACCGAACTTTCCCTTTCCTATATGGCACGCGTTCACCAAATCTGGGAATAATCCAGAAGATGTAACGTGAAAGAGTATCTCGAATGTGCATGAACGCGCCGGAATCCTCGACTCGTCTCAATAAATACGCGTCGGTCCCCAACCGAAGTTTCACATCCAAGAAGCGAAAAAAATATATTGCCGTCGATATCAAGCAAACAAAATCTCCATCAGTTCAATTTTCGCCCAAAACGAAGTAAATGTCTCTAATTCCAAGCTTCTTCGGCAATCGCCGCTGCAACATCTTCGATCCCTTTTCTTCGGATATTTGGGATCCCTTTGAGGGCTTCCCTTTCTCCTCCGGCGCCAGAGACACCACCGCATTGGCTCACGCTCGGATAGACTGGAAAGAGACGCCGGAGTCGCATGTGTTCAAGGTCGATGTTCCCGGATTGAAGAAAGAAGAAATCAAGGTTGAGGTTGAAGACGGCTCAGTTCTCCAGATTAGTGGAGAGAGGAGCAAGGAACAAGAGGAGAAGAACGACAGGTGGCACCGCGTGGAGAGGAGCTCCGGCAAGTTCCTCCGCCGTTTCAGGCTCCCCGGGAATGCAAAATTGGATGAGGTGAAGGCTCTCATGGAGAATGGAGTGCTGACTGTGATGGTGCCGAAGGAGGAAGTGAAGAAGCCAGAGGTTAAAGCAATTGACATATCCGGTTAATTAAGTGTCATCATTTTCTTCTCGGCTGTGATTTCTGTGGCAGTGGTTTTATTACAATATGTTATGAATAGTTATGCGGTGTCGATGCTCTTGAGATTTCTCCTTATATTATTTTTCTTGGAAAAGATGTTAAAGTTTGTGGGTCGAGTAGTTACGATGTAGCTGAATCACGTTGAATAAAAATGTTGGTTTCGATTTCCATTTTATCATCTCCCAGAAGCATTCTGTTGGTAATCTATTTCATGTCTCTCTTGTTGTCTTATTTCTATCTCTTATGCGGAGAACGTTTCATCATAACAAAAACTTTGCTTTGTCATGTACTGATGAGATTTGTCATAGGTGGTTGAATTTCATCAGTCTGTAAAATGCATGATAGATATTATTCAGAAAGTGCAAGCACACTTAAACAAGTGAATCGGTACAAAATTTGGAATCTCGACCAAGGAAGAATCGATCTTGAACGAGATGAATAATACTGTTATATCACGAAATATGTAAAGCAAGTCGATAAATATATTAGTTGAGAAATTTGACACGATGGAGAATCGATGTATTATAAGAAGATGATGTGACTTTTATTACACAATTCAAAGGTGATATGACAAAATATACTTCCCATGCGCATGATCTACAAAAAATGGCGATATTGATATCCAACATATTCGCTCAAGTGATAATATGGTGTATGTATTTATGAAGGCATTGTCGACGTCAACGTTCAAACAAATAGTCTAATAGAACGGAATGCATCAACACATAGATCTACAATGATTTATTTTAGTGGAAATAGTTGTATTTTTTTTCTTTGACTTTGTCTTATATCATTGGATTTTTTCCATAAGATTTTAAGAGATAACATTTTACTAAAGGTCATTAAAGGGAGTGTTGCAAATTTACTAAAAATAAATTTGCTTTTTATTTTTCTCTTTTCTCTTAACATTTATACCAAAAAAAATTATATAGGAAAGAAGAGGGCCAATGAAAAGGAAAATAAAATAATTGGAGAATGGCCCAAACTACACCTTATAACTCATTTTTACCAATAACTCATTTTTTTTTTTACTTAATAGGACTAAAATATCCTATAGCAATTATTATGAGAAGTAATATTCAACTTTCTACATTATCACTCTCTCCATCTCTATCCACTTTCTCTCTCCAAAATTACCACTGAAAGTAATTGGTACTATTATTTATTTTTTACTCCATCTCTCTACCGACCTTCTCTCTAAAAAATTACAATCTCATTTAATCGATACCAATATTGAAGTTTTTACTCATCAATCTTTTACCACTTTCTCTCTCATAAATTACCATCCTTACATGATACCAATATTGAAGTTTTTACTCATCAATCTTTCTACCATTTTCTCTCTCATAAATTACCACTCCAAGTAATTACTATCAAGATTGGACTTTTTACTCTCCATCTCCTAACTACTTTCTTATCACCCAAATTAGTCGGTACCAACATTCAATTTTTTTCTATAATTACCACCGTAAGTAATCAGTACTAATGTTCAACTTTTATCCTATATGATTCTACCTACTTTCTCTCTCTAAAATTATCACCTCACTAATCAATACCAACATTTGCTTTTTGATCTCTCATTGATCTATTCAATTTCTCACTCTAGAATTACCATCCAATTAATCGGTACCAATATTCAAATTTTTACTCTCCCATTTCTCTGCCCACTTTTTTACTAGAATTATCATTCCACGTAATCGGTCACAACATTAAAATTTTTACTTCCTTTTATCTCTACCCACCTTATCTATCCAAAATTATCAGCCCAAGTATTTGGTACGAAAAATAGTAGTTCTGCTGCCCATTCTCCCTACCACTCTAACTTCCATGAATTACCACTCCAAGTAATTGATATCAACGTTCAACTTTTTACTCTCCATCTATATACACCTTCTCTCTCCATAATTACCACCCCTAGTAATCGGTATCAATATTCAACTTTTTACTCTTCCATCACTTTACCATCTTCTCACTCTAGAATTATCCCCCTAGTAATTGGTAGTGACATTCAATTTTCTTATCCCTCATCTCTATGTTTTTTTTTCTAAATTTATCACCCTAAGTAATTGGTACCAACATTCAACTTTTTACTCCCTCATCTCTTCACCCACTTTCTCCCTCCAGAATTATCACATCATATAACCGATACGAACATATGACCTTTTACTCCCCGATCTCTCTACCACTTTCTCCCTCATTGATTACCGCCCTAAGTAACTGATACCAATATTCAATTTTTTTACTCTCCATCTCTCTACCTATTTTCTCTCTCCAGAATTACCACTTAAGTAATCGGTATACATTATTTAACTTTCTACTCCCATAGCTCTCTACCAACTTCTCTCTCTCAATTTACCATATAAGTAACATTTTACTTTTTACAACACTCTATTTTCTCCACACATATTCTATATCCTGAATTACCCCCCTAAGTGAGCAGCACTAATATTTGACCTTTTGTTCCCCACGCTGTCTCTCTCTCTCTATTCATTTTATCTCTCTAAACTTACCACCCAAGTAATATTTAAACTTTTTATTCCAAACTCTCTCTACTTTCTTCCTCTCTTTATGATTACCATAGGTATTATGCACCGGTTTTTATCTTTTCTTCTCCATTTTTCTGCTCATCTTCTCTTTCTCTAAAATTACCACCCACCAAATTGGTCTCAACATTCAAATTGTGCCTTCCCCCCCATCTCTCTATCCATTTTCTCTCTAGCATTATTGAATGCATTTTTGAATTATTTAAGCTTATACTCATGCTCACCAAATTTCATGTACTAGATATACGATTCTTATATTAAGATAGATTATTACTCGTTAATTAAATCTCCCAATGTGGATTATAAAGTGTTCAAATATATAGTTCAATAATAAGGTACCACAATTATTTTCTTTTGGTGTATATGAATGAAATCCCCAGATTTAGCTAACTACATGTACCAACCAGATAAACCAATTAATTAATCTGATACAACATACTCAACCGCTCTCTTATCACCATCACTTTTTCACCTCAACTAATACTACATCACCATCACAACTTTTACTTACCCAGATAAGGTAATAACCTATTGGCCTAATAATCAACACCATTACTTGTCCCGATACTACTATTATATACACCTACCACGATAGTACTAGTAGCTACCCTGATAATACTACCTACCTAGATATGGAGGATTCGCTCTTCACCATAATTTGTGCACCTAAAATCGATTCTTTCAAAATATAATCAAGTATATGTCCAATTTCTTACAAGCACAAACAAAGTAATCATGCACACCAAAAAATATGCATTATGCTTATATGATCCCATCCCATAACCAAAGAAATCTATTATTAACAAATAGCCCGATCATATTTCGGATGCACTCATGCTTATATGAACTTTTGCTTTTCATTGTTGATGTTTCTTGGGTTTGTCCCATTTTGAATTACTCATTAAGAACCACCATTGTCTTTTTTATCTACCTTCTCATTATGTTGTTTGCCTCTCTTAGCAGGTCTTTTGCTCTCATTAGCTAGCACGACTGTAAAGTGTGCAATTGAAATAAAAGCTTGCCTGCTTGGAAATGCTCTAACATATAAGTACCTGATGCAAGACAGTTTTCTTGAGGTGAATGAGGGATGGAGGGAGAGAGAGAGATGGAGTTCATTATCTTACTTCATGTTCTAAGCCAACACTTGCTGGAAATTAATTTAGAAAAATGAGTTTTGACTTAATTTTGAATCAATTTAATAATAATAAAGTATTTAATTCTTGAGAATTGGATGTTAAATTGTCAATCTACATTTTCGGGAGATAAACGTAGAATTTTATTCTCATCAAAACCAATTTCCAACAATTGAGAAATAAATAATTTAAATTGTCCATTTAATATGAATATAATGGGAAGTTAAAGAGTTTAAGTGAAAAATCATTCCACATTGAAAAATTAAAGTCTTCTTGAATACTTTATTAGTAAGAATATATATGGGTAAGTCAATAAGCTAGAAGTCTCCACTAGTTGACCAGTGCTGCAAAGCCTACAGACGCGCATGCTCCACTGCCGCCCGTCCGTTGATTGCCTCAGGCTCGTGGGCCGTGATCCATGGACCGTGGGCCTTGATTCTTGGTTTTTGGTGATTGGACTTTGGGCTGGACCTGAGTATTGGGCATTAAGGCTTATATTCGGACTAAAACCATGTATTTTGTAGCCAACTAGGCCCAACGAGGTTAAGCTTGAATTATACGGATCCAGACTTGAGTTTTTCTGGAACATGGAATTTCAACTCCACCCCAGAAAATGTAACATACGAGAATTAAAGTGGTGTTTTAAGACCACTTATGGGAGATGATGACTCTTAAGCTGAAATATGTTACAGAATGTTAAGGCCATTAATCTGCAGTTAAGTCCCCACCTGATGGATGTTTTGGACCCTATAAAAAGGGATCTTCTGTATTTTCATTCTACACTGTAACACCCCAAAATCCTATTGGGTTATTACAGTGCCGTGGACCCCACGCCAGGAGATCCACCAGGCGAACATGACTAAAATACAATAAATTACACAACAAGGGAAAATCATAGTCCCTACCATGACATCCGACACAATATTCCGATTAGGAATTTCAACGACAAAAGTGGCCTACATGGCCAAAAATGAAATACAACAACATCCACGAACATCTATTCGGGTAATACAACACGACAACAACTGACAAGACTGGAGTACACTCCAACTGACTGACCGACAATGAACAACTCGGACTAGTATCGCTCGAATGCCTCGTCGCCATCGTCATGCCCCTGTGTCTCAACTCTCTCCTCGCAAGCACCTAAAACATGAAAACATGTTCCACCCCCACGGGGTCAGTCATCCAGATAATGAACATCAAATACATGTATAACATGATATGCATCCAAAGGCAGAATGAAACGGTACAATGATGATAATAATACGAGATGCTCACAAACCAAGGTAAGAACCGAGCTTTCGTGAAATACTATGCCCACGACATACTATTAATACCTGTTCGACAGGTTAGAACATAAGTGCCCAACGGCGAATCATAATCACAGAATACCACAATGAATTACACGACATGAACCAAACCAGAACTGAATTAAATATGAAACACAATGCCCGAAGGCTCCAATGAAATTATTAAGACAATCACAAAGGCCTAAAAGCCACTCAGCCGAAGCTGTCAAATATCACCATCACATGAAGCCAAAACAGCCCGCAGCTGTTATTGATTAGGGCCGAAGCCACGGAACGAAGCCGTATCACCATTAGGGCCGAAGCCACGGCACTAAGCCGTATCACAATGAGGGCTGAAGCCATGGCACTAAGCCGTATCACAATTAGGGCCGAAGCCACGGCACGAAGCCGTATCACAATTAGGGCCGAAGCCACGGCACGAAGCCGTATCACAATTTGATAGTGTGCTACCTTGAGTCGGCCAACACGATAATGATGAATCACGGATGGGCATTGTACTCGATAGTCCCAATTCAATACCTCGATTACCTTAGAGTGGTCAATTGATAACAACGACACAACGGATGGGAACTATCCTCGACAGCCCAAATTCAATACCTCGATTGCCTTAGAATGGCCAACCGATAACAATGATGCAGCGGATGATTCAATACCTCGATTGCCTTAAAACGGTCAATCGATAACAATGATACAATGAATGATTGAACACTTTGATTTGCCTGAGAACGGCCAATCGATAACAATAACACGATGAATGAGTGAATACCTCGATTGCCTTAGAACGGCCAACCGATAACAATGATATGATGAATGATTAAACACCTCGATTGCCTTAGAACGGTCAATCGATAACAATGATACGAAGGATGTCTCAGCACCTTTAATCGGTTACCGACAACGAAGAAGAGAAATGAATACGTCAACGCCTTTAATCGGCCAAAACAACATCAAGGACAAAACACCTGTAACACCCCAAACTAGGCGGATATTACAGTGCCGTGAATCCCCGACTGGGACCCACCAGGCAAATGAAAATGATGAATTAAATAATATAATTGTAGTACCGAACCACATTATATTACCAAACACTCCGATGAGGAGTTTAAGTACAACACACCAGGACAATACCGAATACTAGTGTATTTTATATGAAGATAAAATACACCACCCTGAATAAATAAACATTACAAACGGAATTTGCAATGAAAATACAAATGACGAAATAATCGAAATGATCAAAATGATGAACAAACGGAATGGTAGGGCCCCCTACTAGTATCATCGGGACTCGTCGCCGTCAACATGCTCTTCCGTGCCTTTGCCTTGCCGTGACACGAAAACAAAATCCCCAACGGGAGTCGATTTACGTAACAACAATCCTCAAGAGTTGAAATTACACAATCATGAATTAACTGAAGTTATGAAATATTCTTAGTTATGAATTACGCTGAAGAGGAGCATCATAGTACGCCCGTAGTGTTCTGTGCAAGTGTACAAGACGGATGACCGGACACACCCGTCCTTGTACCTAATTAGTCTCACGGAGGTAATCGTTACCGTGTGCACAGTCCAATGTATCACTCCCAATACATGGCCATCATGTGCCCGACTAAAAATTCCACACATCCGCACCCGGCCACGCAATATGAACCCAGAAGGTCATATGAACAAGAATGACCATAATGAATATCAATGAATAATACTAATCCGACAAAGTCAAGAATGACTCACCGATACGAAAGTGATAATGAAGTGATTGATAGTTTTCAATGAAATGATTGGAACCGCCGTTCCTCGCTAATGAAATGATTATCCGACAATTACAAGTCTCAAAATGATTAATACAATGATGAATGAGTTATGATTATGAATGATCAACAACAAAAGGAATGAATATCCTTTTAACCGAGTAAGAATCAACTTACACAATACCGATGAAGAATGTCCGTCCACGAACAACGTCCTAAGTGAAATACCTGTCGAACGAACAACCTAGAATAAAAATAATAACAAACAACCTATCAATAAAAGCATCAAACAACAAAACACGACTAAACAAAATGTCGAAACAACGATAATCGAACTCATTGGGGCATTCTAACGAATACGTAACCAACCACACGACTTGAAAATATCAAATCCGAATCTGTCGAAACCAACACTAAAATGAGTATTTCGAACTAACAAAACACTTCAATGATATCAATAATCCATTAGGAATCCATAATTCATGATTACAACGACATCAATCGGAAAATCCCCAATTAACCGAAGTCAACCCCAAGGGTTCTTGAAAACAATTCCGAAAATAACCATTAAATCCGTAGGAATATATTTATCCAAGTAGATAATCCATAACTTAACATATCCCAATGATAATCCAAGCTTACACGAAGAAATCGGAAGGAAAACCCAAAAATCCGAAATTCTAGATCCAAGAGATTAATACCTTTGATTCGATGTGATGAAGATGATGAGATGATGATCAATCCGAAAGATGAGCTTGAAGATGATGGTTGATGATTACACCTCGAAGAATCCTCTCCGAATCGCTCGAAATCGCCCAAAAATACCGAAGGAGTGAAATGAGACGAACAAATGACGAAGTCTGACTAACTGTCCAATTTATACTCAGTCCAGGTTAGCGTGCGCTAGCCCTAGTGCATAGCGTGCGCTAACGAGTACTTTGGGTAGTCCAGTACCCACTGTCCGAACACGGTAGCGCGCGCTACGTACCTCTTCGTAGCGTGCGCTACGGCCATACTACTAGCGTGCGCTAATATCCATTGTTAGCGTGCGCTAGCGAAATATTTGTCGCCCAGTACTGGAGTCCAGAAAACCATCTGCCCTCTGATCTAACCTCGATAGCGTGCGCTACAACCATTATTTAGCGTGCGCTAATATGTCGGTTGCGTACGCTAACAACAATGCATAGCGTGCGCTATGAATAAACCCGGTGCGATCCAAGAGCCACCGGACTCAACCCGATCCGCCCCTAGCGCGCGCTACTCCACACATATAGCGTGCGCTACTACGACCCGTTAGCGCGCGCTACTTACCACTCGTAGCGTGCGCTACAATTATTCTCACCGCATCCGGTACCTTACGGATCGCAGCCTAAGGTAGCCTTAGCGTGCGCTAAAGCTGAGCGGTAGCGTGCGCTACCTATACCCAATTAGCGTACGCTAAAAGGAGTATGTAGCGTGCGCTACTCCTCAAGCACAACTTGCAACGAAAATGACAATGATGATAAACACGGCACGAAACTCCAATCAGATTAATGATGAATGACGATCGATACTCGATACAATTACTCTGAATGATGAATACCATGATTGAATCTGAGTGACAAATGATCAATAATGAATGAAATTACTGAGTATCAAATACTGAATGATAAATACTGAATGATAATTACTGAGTGATAATTACTGAATTACAACTGGGTATTACATACACCCCCCCTTAAAAGAGTTTAGTCCCCGAAACTAAGGGTCAAACAAATCAGGATAACTCTCCCGCATACTATCCTCGGTTTCCCAAGTAGCCTCTTCGACTCCGTGTCTAGACCACTGAATTTTAACCAAAGGAATCGTCTTATTCCTCAACTGTTTGATTCGCCGCTCTAAAACTCGCACAGGACGCTCCTCATATGAATGATCCTCGGCAATCTCGATTTCATCGAACTGAAGTATGTGACTCGGGTCGGCAACATACTTCCGCAACTGAGAGACATGAAACACATTATGAATTCGGCTCAACGCCGGAGGTAAAGCCAATCGATAAGCTAACTCGCCTACTCGATCCAAAATCTCAAACGGTCCAATGAATCTCGGGCTCAACTTCCCCTCTTCCCAAAACGGAAGATACCACGACTCGGGGATACCTCGACCAACACATGGTCACCAGCCTCGAACTCTAATGGTCGACGACGGTTATCTGCGTATGATTTCTGTCGACTCTGAGCGGTCAACAAACGACTCCTGATCAAAGCTACCTTCTCACGGGCGGCTATAAGCATATCGGGCTCGGTGCCGATTGATTCCGATAAGTCGTCCCAACACAACGGAGATCGACAACGACGACCATACAAGGCCTCGTAAGGTGCCATCTTGATCGAAGCATGCCAACTATTATTATACGTGAACTCGATCAATGGTAGTTGGGCTTCCCAATTGTCTTTCCAATCGAGGACGCATGCCCTCAACATGTCCTCTAATGTCCGAATGGTCCTCTCGATTGTCCGTCTGACCGAGGATGAAAAGCGATCGAGATTAAGCCGAGTTCCCATAGCACGATGAATCGATTTCCAAAATGCGACACAAACCGTCCGTCACGATCGGAAACGATACTTTTAGAGTACCGTGCGGTCGACTATCTCTTTGATGAACAGTTGAGCAAGTCTCTCGGGACCCCACGTCTCCTTGATCTCAAGGAAATGAGCCGATTTAGTTAAGCGGTCCACGATCACCTGATCGTATTCATGCCACGACGACTCGTCGGCAAACTCGTGATGAAATCCATAGAAATGTCTTCCCACTTCCATTCGGGAATAGGAAGAGGTTTCAAAGATACCCGCCGGCCGCCGATGTTCAATCTTAACTTGTTGTGAGTTAAGCATCTCGAAACAAATTCTGCGACTTCTCGCTTCATATTACTCCACCAGTAATTTTGTTTCAAGTCCTTGTACATCTTGCTAGACCCCGGATGAACGGAATAAGGGGTAGCATGAGCTTCTTTCAAAATCGAGTTTTTCAACTCGTCATTTGCCGGTACACACAACCGATTCTTAAACCTCAAAAGTCCATCCTCGTGGACCACAAATCCAGGGGCTTTCCCCTGAGCCACATCCTCACGGATGCGCAACAATGATGGGTCCGAACCCTGATTCTCTCGAATTTCTTCCTCGAGTGACGATGAAATCTCTAACATACAAAGTTACCCCTGAACTCGCTGAAGCCATACCTCGATCTCGGGTCTAAGGAATTCCTGCTGAAGCTCCTTCTGAACTGTTAAACGGGCAAGCATCTGCTCCTGAACGGACTTACGACTCAAGGCGTCGGCGACAACGTTCGCCTTGCCCGGGTGGTAGAGGATCTCGATATCATAATCCTTGATTAATTCCAACCACCGTCTCTGACGCATATTTAACTCCTTCTGAGTAAATATATACTTTAAGCTCTTATGATCGGTGAATATGTGACAGGTGACGCCATAAAGGTAATGACGCCAAATCTTCAAAGCGAACACCACGGCTGCTAGCTCCAGGTCGTGGGTCGGATAATTAACCTCGTAAGGTCTCAATTGCCGTGAAGCATAGGCAATAACTTTCCCGTTCTGCATGAGTACACATCCGAGACCCTGTCCGGACGCATCACTATAAACCACAAATCCTCCCGTTCCCTGCGGCAAGGAAAGTACAGGTGCTGACATTAACCGGTTCTTGAGTTCCTCAAAACTCCGCTGACACGCGTCGGACCACGTGTATTTCTTATCCTTCCGCAATAAGTTCGTTAAGGGTTGAGCGATTCTAGAAAATCCTTCCACAAATCGCCGATAATAACCCGCTAATCCGAGGAAACTTCGGATTTCCTTAACGTTCTTCGGAGGTAGCCAATCTCGAATAGCCTCCGTCTTCTGAGGATCGACACGAACTCCGTCTGATGAAATTACGTGTCCGAGAAACGTCACTTCGGACATCCAGAACTCACATTTGGAGAACCTCCCATAAAGTTGTTCTCGTCTCAACACGTCGAGCACTCGATGAAGCTGAGACTTGTGTTCCTCCCGGTCACGAGAATAAATCAAAATGTCATCGATGAAGACAACAACAAACCGATCTAAAAAGTCGATGAAAACCCGATTCATTAACTCCATGAATACCGCAGGTGCATTAGTCAATCCGAACGGCATAACCACAAACTCATAATGACCATAACGCGTTCGAAACGCCATCCTAGCGATATCCGACTCTCGAATCCGCAACTGATGATATCCAGATCTTAAGTCGATCTTGGAAAATACTGAAGTTCCCTGAAGTTGATCCAAAAGGTCATCGATACGGGGTAAAGGATACTTATTCTTGATTGTCACCTTATTCAACTCCCGATAATCGATACACAAGCGAAAAGAACCATCCTTCTTCTTGACAAATAACACTGGTGCTCCCCACGGAGACGCACTCGGTCGAATATAACCCTTCTCGAACAACTCTTCAAGTTGGTTCTTTAATTCCTGCATTTCGGTCGGGGGCATCCAGACGGCGCCTTCGATATCGGGGACGTACTGTGCTCCAACTCAATCGTGAATTCCACATCCCTCTGTGGAGGCAAACCGTAGCTCGTCTGGAAAAACATCGGCATATTCCCTCACCACCGAATATCCGTTAACATTCTCGATGACTTCTCGGTTTGGCCATATAGCACCAATAACCGACACATCCCCGATTGAGTAACCTTACGCTTTCATTGAATTAATGACCTTACGAGCAGTAGGATTACCTCCGAAACACACATTCAACTCCATCGCGAAATGATAGTGACCATACGCTTACGGACACTAATGATGGCATCATGACGATCCATCCAATCAATGCCCAAGATGACGTCGTCCCTCGGTAAATCTACCACGATTAGGTCCGGCCATACACGACCATGGCCCGAATCGGACAATTGAATCTCATGATTACCGATAATTCGTCTACCATCGGGTAGGCCAATGACATAAGGCTCACAACTAGTAGCACTACCTGCACGTAGTCTACTCAAACATGACTCGAGAAATGAATGAATGCGATGCACCAAGATATCGAAAAGAGTACACACAGGTTGAGATAGAATATCGAGTGTACACGAGATCATTCGGGCCTCTGGATCATCGGTCTTCTTCATCTCATAAATCCGGGGCTTGCTAGTCCCAGACCGACGCCTCCCTCGATGGCCAAAAGCTCCACCTTTAGTCGCTCCGTCGTTTTAAACAGCCCGATTGAGTGGCTCGATTACGAGCAGTGTCGCTTAGGTGCCTGAGATGACGTCTGAGTAGGTTTGGAGTCCCTACGGCAAAAACGGGCCTTATGTCCCACAATTCCACAGTTATGACACGTGACAGACTGTCTCGGACACTTGGTGCTGACATGACCAAGATCCCCACAGTTGTAACAGGTGATGGCCGAACTGGCCGCTCGTGACTGAGATTCCGTGGGTTTAGACGACACAGGAGGTCGCTCAGAAAAAGCGGAGCCCGCACGTGGTTTCTTGAAAGTGGCATGACTCCCGTCAGACTGATTACAATTCTTGGACTTCTTGCTAGCAGACGAAGGTTGCTGCTTAGCAATTTCCTTAGCCGTAAGCTCGTAAGTAAGAGCCTTCTCAATGAACTCGGCCAACGTGGTGCAATTATGATTAAGTAACTGAAGTCTCATACGGGGTTTCAGCCTCTTGCTGAAATATTTGATCTTGTCCGCTTCTGAGTGAATGATAGATGAGGCGAACGGAAGAAGTTCCTGAAATTTCTCGGCAATGGCGAGAACATCCTCGTCTGTTGAGGGGTCGGGGGTGAGCAATTCTGACAGCTTGGCCTCTCTGAGTGGGGCCGGATAATACCTCTCCATCATGAGAGTCTTGAACTGATCCCAAGTACAAGATCCTTCGGTGGGCTTCAACGACAACCACCAAGAATGTGCGCTCTTACCAAGGTAGTAAGCCGCAACAGAAACTTTGTGTCCCTCGGGACACTCTACCATAGCAAACAGCTTCTCGAAATGCTCGAGCCAATGAATGATATCTGCCGGCTCGAGGCAGGCCCTCAAAAGTAGGTGGCCTCTGGCGAGAGATATCGCCGATGATGTTACTCACATTCCTCTCTTGCCTCTGAGGTGGCGGCGGAGGAGCCTGTTGATTCTGATTGACGGAGTTATGCATCGTCTCCATCAACTGAGCCATCTGAGTCATTTGGGCCATCATGCCTTGCATAAATGCGAGTGGATCAACCCGGACACCCTCTGACTGAGCCGTGTCCCGGGTATGACTCCCCGATAATGAATGATCGCGTCCAAGTGAATGAGTGGCAGCGTCGCTGCTCGATGAATTAGCATTATTCCTCGCGTTTGCACGTGTATTCACACGAGCTCTCGGGATTCGGCCCGCTCCACGGCCTCGTCCTCCACGTCCTCTGCCAGCCCTTTCTATACTGAAGTGGAAAGTCATATGATGATTATATATCTCGCATGAGTATCACATTATGATTATATTATGAAATGATGAAAATGAGCATACGCGCTCAAATACAGCGATTACATGAATGATCAATTGACGTGACATGATTATCTGATGAAGTTACTGAAATGATTATCTTGAATGAGTTAACAAGATTAATGATTCGATCTTCCTGATCAACAACTGAACAATGAAATGAATTGGTGATTAATGAGTTAACTCGACCGTCCCGGTCAACGTGACAATGATGATTGAGGATTGTTAATCGATGAATTATGAATGAATGATTAATGCGAGAAATTATACCATGGCATTAGAAATCTTACGATTCTTGGTCTGATTGTCTCTGCATTTGCACAGGTCACACCTGACGCGACAGTCCAATGATACTAGTACGATCCCGATGATCTCAAAGTAGACATGACTTGGAGGGTAGTATTCAAAACCACGCTCCGATACCAACTCGTAACACCCCAAACTAGGCGGATATTACGGTGCCGTGAATCCCCGACTGGGACCCACTGTGCAAATGAAAATGATGAATTAAATAATATAATTGTAGTACCGAACCACATTATATTACCAAACACTCCGATGAGGAGTTTAAGTACAACACACCAGGACAATACTGAATACTAGTGTATTTTATATGAAGATAAAATACACCACCCTGAATAAATAAACATTACAAACGGAATTTGCAGCGGAAAATACAAATGACAGAAATAACTGAAATGACTGAAAATGACTGAACAAACGGAATGACTGGGGCCCCCTACTAGTATCACTGGGACTCGTCGCCGTCAACATGCTATTCCCGTGCCTTTGCCTTGCCGTGACCTGAAATCAAAATCCCCAACGGGGTCGATTACAGAACAACAATCCTCAAGAGTTGAAATTACACAATCATGAATTAATCGAAGTTATGAAATATTCTTAGTTATGAATTACGCTGAAGAGGAGCATCATAGTACGCCCGTAGTGTTCTCGTGCAAGTGTACAAGACGTATGACCGGACACACCCGTCATTGTACCTAATTAGTCTCACGGAGGTAATCGTTACCGTGTGCACACCCAATGTATCACTCCCAATACATGGCCATCATGTGCCCGACTAAAAATTCCACACATCCGCACTGCCACGCAATATGAACCCAGAAGGTCATATGAACAAGAATGACCATAATGAATATCAATGAATAATACTAATCCGACAAAGTCAAGAATGACTCACCGATACGAAAGTGATAATGAAGTGATTGATAGTTTTCAATGAAATGATTGGAACCGCCGTTCCTCGCTAATGAAATGATTATCCGACAATTACAAGTCTCAAAATGATTAATACAATGATGAATGAGTTATGATTATGAATGATCAACAACAAAAGGAATGAATATCCTTTTAACCAAGTAAGAATCAACTTACACAATACCGATGAAGAATGTCCGTCCACGAACAACGTCCTAAGTGAAATACCGGTCGCTCGAACAACCTTGAATAACAATAATTACCAACAACCGTTCAATACACGCATCAAACAACAAAACACGACTAACCCAAAGGTCGAAACAACGATAATCGAACTCATTGGGGCATTCTAACGAATACGTAACCAACCACACGACTTCGAAAATATCAAATCCCGAATATGTCGAAACCAACACTAAAATGAGTATTTCGAACTAACAAAACACTTCAATGATATCAATAATCCATTAGGAATCCATAATTCATGATTACAACGACATCAATCGGAAAATCCCCAATTAACCGAAGTCAACCCCAAGGGTTCTTGAAAACAATTCCGAAAATAACCATTAAATCCGTAGGAATATATTTATCCAAGTAGATAATCCATAACTTAACATATCCCAATGATAATCCAAGCTTACACGAAGAAATCGGAAGGAAAACCCAAAAATCCGAAATTCTAGATCCAAGAGATTAATACCTTTGATTCGATGTGATGAAGATGATGAGATGATGATCAATTCGAAAGATGAGCTTGAAGATGATGGTTGATGATTACACCTCGAAGAATCCTCTCCGAATCGCTCGAAATCGCCCAAAAATACCGAAGGAGTGAAATGAGACGAACAAATGACGAAGTCTGACTAATCTGTCGATTTATACTCGGTCCGAGGTTAGCGTGCGCTAGCCACAGTGCATAGCGTGCGCTAACGAGTACTTTGGGTAGTCCGGTACCTTTGTCCGAACACGGTAGCGCGCTACGTACCTCTTCGTAGCGTGCGCTACGGCCATACTACTAGCGTGCGCTAATATCCATTGTTAGCGTGCGCTAGCGAATATTTGTCGCCCGATCGGAGTCCGAAAACCATCTCGCCTCTCGATCTAACCTCGATAGCGTGCGCTACAACCATTATTTAGCGTGCGCTAATATGTCGGTTGCGTACGCTAACAACAATGCATAGCGTGCGCTATGAATAAACCCGGTGCGATCCGGTAGCCACTGGACTCAACCCGATCCGCCTAGCGCGCTACTCCACACATATAGCGTGCGCTACTACGACCCGTTAGCGCGCGCTACTTACCACTCGTAGCGTGCGCTACAATTATTCTCACTGCAGTCCGGTACCTTCCGGATCGCAGCCAAGGTAGCCTTAGCGTGCGCTAAAGCTGAGCGGTAGCGTGCACTACCTATACCCAATTAGCGTACGCTAAAAGGAGTATGTAGCGTGCGCTACTCCTCAAGCACAGCTTGCAACGAAAATGACAATGATGATAAACACGGCACGAAACTCCAATCAGATTAATGATGAATGACGATCGATACTCGATACAATTACTCTGAATGATGAATACCATGATTGAATCTGAGTGACAAATGATCAATAATGAATGAAATTACTGAGTATCAAATACTGAATGATAAATACTGAATGATAATTACTGAGTGATAATTACTGAATTACAACTGGGTATTACAACACCAACATCAATAACAATGATTACGACGACGTCTTAGGTCGACATCAATATAACAACAATAATCGATACATCGATGCCGCGAATCGGCTATTGACAATACCACTAACAACGAGTATCACAATGCCTTAAACCGGCCGTTAATGAACAATAATAAACATTTGGCATAATTGCCGAAAGGTATCGTATCGAACGATCTCTTAATATCAATGAATTCAAGAAGAGACTAAGTCTCGGAATGATACAACACATTCATACACATATATGATGACATTAATCTCATTGACTAGTACAAGTATAAAACTTGCCTCAAACCGAAGGCGAGATAGTACTTCCATGAACAACGTCTTTAATGAAATTGTCGGCCGCTCGAACAACCTTGAATAACATAAGTACCAACAATTCACTTAATATACGAATCAAACATGACCATAACCAACTCAAAAGTCGATACAACACTACCCAAAACTCATTGGGGCATTAAAACAAGCACGTTGTAAACAATCTCCCATTGTTTACAACTAAACCCAATAATATCGAAAACCAACCTCTAATGAATGATCCAATCCAACAAAACTTCATGAATACCATCAATAATACAATAGGAATACGTAAATCGAGATTTCAACAACATCTAGTCGAAAACCCCCAAAATTCCAAAGTCAACCCGTAAGGGTTCTTGAACAATTCCTCTATGATTCCGAAATTCCGAAAATTACACCAATGAATTCGTAAGAATACAATATCTAAGATAGATAATCCATATCTAACATAATCCAACATAAAAGCAAGCTAACTCGAAGAGATCGGGGATAAAACCTTCAAATCCCGAAATTTAAGATTCAATGAAAATTACCTTGATTTGGAGTGAAGAAACTGATTAAGTGATGATTACTCCAACCACTAATCTTGGAGATGTTGATAGATGTTTGCATCTCAAGGAGACCTTTCCGAATCGCCCAAGCTCGTCCGAAATGGATGAGAAATGAACAAATGACGAAGGTTGGACTGAACTGTCCTATTTATACTATCCCAGCTTAGCGCGCGCTAGCTCCTGATATTAGCGTGCGCTAACGGATGTACCGGGTAGTCCAGTACCCCCTGACTGAATCGTTAGCGTGCGCTAAGTACCTTTGGTAGCGTGCGCTAACAGCCTTCCTTAGCGTACGTTAACCTTATGTTAGCGTGCACTACCTGATAGTTGATGTCCAAAATTCTGGAGTCCAGAACCTACTGTCCTCTGCTCTGAGCGCGTTAGCGTATGCTACTCTGTAGTCTTAGCGTGCGTTACCAGCATAGTTAGCGTATGCTACTTACCACTCGTAGCGTGCGCTACGAATTTTTCAAATCAGCCCAGTACCTTCTGGACTGTCTGTTTCACTTGCGCTAGCGTGCGCTAATACTGAATCATAGCGTACGTTACATGCACTCCATTAACGCGCATTAGACAGAATGTGTAGCGTGCGCTACCTCTCAAACTGAAATTAAAACATGATGATGATGATGACAATAATCTCGGCTCGATCTCAAACAGCGATGAATGACAACAACTACTGATATGATCCCAAAATACGCCGAATGGTGGTTACAACTGAATGAACATGAGTGATGCATGGTTATTACTGAGTGAAAAAAATTTCTGAGTGACAGCTACTGAGTGAAAATAAATGAATTCTCAACCGGGTATTACATACTCCCCCCCTTAAAAAGAGTTTCGTCCTCGAAACTAAGGGTAACCAACTCAGGATATGAACTATCCATCATGATCTGAAAACAATAATGCACATACTGTCCTCGGGATCAAATCAATCGCACGCCCAAGTCCCCAAGACTTGACGTCTCGAACCACAGTGAACAATTTCCCAAATTATGACGAAATCTCGAGCACAACGCCGAAGGGATGAACTCCCAACAGTTGACCCAAATCTCAAGATTCTCAAATATGATCATAATAAAATAGATCAAGAATAAATGATCCATAGTCACGATACATTACTACGGATTTAGTTACACAGTCATCCAAACACAAGGTTATATCTCAAATGTACTCAACATTGTTATCCTTCCATGTCATCGATCTCCTCTATCTCAACGATTTAAGGTAGACCCAAATCTGAACTCACCGCACAATATGATCCCGGAAGGTCACAAGAACAAAATGATCACAATGAATGATAATGAATCAAAATCCAACAAGGATTAAGAATGACTCACCGAGGTGAATTAATAAATTAATGAGTGATAGCTCCATGAAGTGCTTGGAACCGTCGTTCATCGTGAATTAAATGATTAATTGATAATTATGAGTCCCAACATGATTGATATATATGATGAATGAATTATATGAATGAATGAACGACAATGAAATGAATGATTATCCTACTACCGAGGCAAGAATTAACTTGCTCAAAACCGGTGATGAATGTCCTTACCTCGGGCTCTCGAAGCCTGATAGGACCCCTTGAATGAAGTACGGACTGGAGTAACAAAATCCCTCGAGGCTTGTGAGCCCTCTCGAGATCTACCGGCACTAGAACTCCTGCAGTATTTCTGAAGGTGTCCCGGGTTCCCACACAGAAAACAAACAATAGCTGGCACCGTACACCGAGTATTAATGTGTCCTGCTGAATCACAGTTAAAGCAAACAACAGTCGAACTCGTCGTCTGAGAGGAAGATGCTTTCCCAGCACGAAGACGACTGAAAGACGACCTATTGGACATCGGAGTCCAATGTCCCTCTGAACGAACCGACATCCTAGACCTCTCACCATAAGAAACTGAAAGGTGTTTCTGAGTAAGCTCCTGGATCAAAAGCTCTGCTCCAAGAGCCTTCTCGATGAACTCACCCAGCGAATTACAATTGTGATTGAACAATTGCATCCTCAACTGCGGATTTAGCCTCTTGCTAAAATATTTGATCTTATCCGCCTCAGTACGGATAACTTGTAACACCCCAAACTAGGCGGATATTACAGTGCCGTAGATCCCCAACTGGGACCCACCAGGCAAATGAAAATGAATGAATTACACAAGATAAATGTAGTACCGAACTACATTACAGCAATAATTACTCCGACGAGGAGTTTAGTTACAACACACCAGGACAATACCGAATACTAGTGTATTTTATATGAAGATAAAATACACAACACTGAATGAAACGGAGTATTCAAATGAAAGTCTGCAGCGGAAAATAAAGGACAATAACAAGAATAACTGAAAGATCGGGGCCCCCTACTAGTATCACTAGGACTCCTCGACATCAACATGCTATTCCCGTGCATTTGCCTTGCCATGACCTGAAAAACAAAATCCCCAGCCGGGGTCAGTTAAACAGAACAACAATCCTCAAGGGTTGAAAATACACAAACATGATTTAACTGAAGTTATGAAATATCCTTAGTTATGAATTACGCTGAAGAAGAGTATCATAGTACGCCCGTAGTGTTCTGTGCAAGTGTACAAGACGAATGACCGGACACACCCGTCCTTGTACCTAATTAGTCTCACGGAGGTAATCTCTTACCGTGTGCACAGTCCAACGTATCACTCCCAATACATGGCCCTAACGTGCCCGACTAAAAATTCCACACATCCGCACCCGGCCACGCAATATGAACCCAGAAGGTCATATGAACGAGAATGACCGTAATGAATATCAAAGAATAAATAATAATCTGACAAAGTTAAGAATGACTCACCGAGATGAGAGTAATAATGAAGTGATGGATAGTTTTAATGGAATGGTTGGAACTGCCGTTCCTGTTAATGAAGTGATTGATCAACAATTACAAGTCTCAATATGATTAATACAATGATGAATGAGTTATGATTATGAATGATCAACAACAAAAGGTATGAATGTCCTTTTTAACCGAGTAAGAATTAACTTACTCAATACCGGTGACAATTATCCTTCCACGAACAACGTCCTAATTGAGATATCGGTCGCTCGAACAACCTTAAATAATACAATTACCAATAATCCGTTCAATATACGAATCAAACACGAATATAACGAACTCAAAACGTCGATACGACTAAACCAAGTCCATAGAGGCATTAAATCAAACACGTTGTATCCCAACTCCGATTGTTTACAATCAAACCTCAATATACCAATATCAAAATCCCCAAGAAGTGTTTCAAACCAACAAAACATCTCCAATATGATCAATAATCCGTTATGAATATCCAAAAACGTGATTATAACAACAATTAGTCGAAAATCCCCAATTCCAACTCGATTTTCAAGGTGTTCTCGAAATAATTCTTCAATAATCCAATGAATCCTTATACAAACTCATAATCATATACATATCCCTTCATATAACATGATTATAACGTCCAAAACATCATATCTCAACACAAAATCAAAGTCCAAAGTGTTGAAAGAATTACCTCTTGAAGATCCAAGTGTTTTAATCCGAAGAACACGCGTTAAATTGATTATCCGGGCTTCACGATCGAAAGGAGATGAATAAAATCAAACACCCAAATGATTTGTGAAGGAAAAACCCTCCCTCAAGATTACTCTCACGGTTGAAGGTGAAGAAAAGGGATAGACATGGCTGAAATGCTGAAAAAAACGAATTTAAGGGAGTTGACTGCCTGCCGGACACGGCCCGTGCCGATCGGCACGGTCGTGTCGCATGGTGGCCGACGGTGGCGGCGAGGACTCGACCGTGTCGCTTGACACGGTCGCGGCGCGGAGGGCCTCGGCGATGACTCCGTCCGGCAATGACTCGGCATGACTCGGCCGTGCGCTGCACAACACGGTCGGGCGTGTCAGCGATCGCTCGCTTATCCGGAAAGGTTCGACTCGGCCGTGCGACGACACGGTCGAGTCTGAGGCGACACTTCGGCACTTTCCGGACGAGTACGGCACGGGCCGTGTCGGACGACACGGCCGAGTTCGTTCGGCGATGATCGCCAAAATGAAAAATGAGCGGTTGAGCTAAAACGACCATAACTCTCTCGTCCGGACTCCGATTGACTCACCGTTTGAACCATTGGAAAGCTAACTCGATGCTCTATAATATTGCAAAGATTTAGAATTTTTGGGGTTACCAAAAATTAATGGTGATCTAACAAAGTCGAACGCATATGAGGAAAGTTGAAACAATGAACAATAACGATACACCACTCGAAGTTTTTCCAAACGGTGAACACGGTGAATGAATATGATTGGTGAATGATTATAAATGAGTGAAAATCCACTGAGTGACAATCACCGAATAAAATTACTGAATGATAATGACTGAATTACAACCGGGTATAACATACACCCCCCCTTAAAAGAGTTTCGTCCCCGAAACTAAGGGTCAAACAACTCGGGATAACACTCCCGCATACTATCCTCGGTTTCCCAAGTAGCCTCTTCGACTCCGTGTCTAGACCACTGAATCTTGACCAAAGGAATCGACTTATCCCTCAACTGTTTGACTCGCCGCTCTAACACTCGTACAGGACGCTCCTCGTACGAATGATCATCCGCGATCTCGATTTCGTCGAACTGAAGTATGTGGCTCGGGTCGGCAACATACTTCCGCAACTGAGAGACATGAAACACATTATGAATTCGGCTCAACGCCGGAGGTAACGCCAATCGATAAGCTAACTCGCCTACTCGATCCAAAATTTCAAACGGTCCAATGAATCTCGGACTCAACTTCCCCCATTTTCCGAAACGGAAAATACCTCGACTCGGGGATACCTTGACCAAAACATGGTCACCCGTCTCGAACTCTAGTGGTCGACGACAATTATCTGCATATGATTTCGCCGACTACGAGTCACAACATACGACTCTTGATCAAAGCTACCTTCTCTCGGGCGGTTATAAGCATATCGGGCTCGGTGCCGATTGATTCTGACAAGTCATCCCAACACAAAGGAGATCGACAAAGACGACCGTACAAGTCCTCGTAAGGTGCCATCTTAATGGAGGCATGCCAACTATACTGTACGTGAACTCGATCAGTGGTAGTTGGGCTTCCCAATCGTCCTTCCAATCGAGGACGCATGCCCTCAACATATCCTCTAAGGTCTGAATAGTTCTCTCACGATTGTCCGTCTGACCGAGGATGAAAGGCGATCGAGATTAAGCTGAGTTCCCATAGCACGATGAACTGATTCCCAAAAATGTGACACAAACCGTCCGTCACGATCGGAAACGATACTTTTAAGAGTACCGTGAAGTCTCACTATCTCTTTGATGAACAACAGGGCCAGTCTCTTGGGACTCCACATATCCTTGATTTCAAGGAAATGAGCTAAATTAGTAAAGCAGTCCGCGATCACTCAGATCGTAATTTATGCCCCGACGACTCGTCGGCAATTCATGATGAATTCCATAGAAATGTCTTCCCACTTCCATTCTGGAATAGGGAGCGGTATCAGCATACTCGCCGGTCGCTGAGGTTCCATATTGACTTGTTGACAGGTTAAGCATCTCGAAACAAATTCTGCGTCTTCTCGCTTCATATTATTCCACCAGTAATTTTGTTTCAAGTCTTTGTACATCTTGCTGGACCCCAGATGAACAGAATAAGGGGTAGCATGAGCTTCTCTCAAAATAGAGTTTTTCAACTCGTCATTCGCCGGTACACACATCCGATTCTTAAATCTCAAAAGTCCATTCTCGTGGATCACGAATCCAGGGGCTTTCCCCTGAGCCACATCCTCAAGAATGCGCAACAATGCTGGGTTTGAACCCTGATTCTCCCTGATTGCATCCTCAAGAGATGATGAAATCTCTAACATACAAAGCTATCCCTGAATTCGCTGAAGCCAGACCTCGATCTCGGGTATAAGGAATTCCTGTTGGAGCTCCTTCTGAATTGTTAAACGAGCAAGCATCTGCTCCTGAACGGACTTACGACTCAAGGCGTCGGCGACAATGTTCGCCTTGCCCGGGTGGTAAAGGATATCGATATCAAAATCTTTGATTAATTCCAACCACCGTCTCTGTCGCATATTTAACTCCTTCTGAGTAAATATATACATCAACTCTTGTGATTGGTGAAGATCTGACAGGTGATGCCATAAAGGTAACGACGCCAAATTTTCAACACGAAAACCACGGTTGCTAGCTCCGTCCGTGGGTTGGATAATTAACCAGCTAATCCGAGGAAACATCGGATTTCCTTAACATCTTTCGGAGGTTGCAAATCTCGGATAGCCTCCGTCTTCTGAGGGTCGACACGAACTCTGGCAGATGAAATTACATGCCCGAGAAAGTCACTTCGGACCTCCAGGACTCACATTTGGAAAACTTTCCATAAAGTTGCTCTCGTCTCAACACGTCGAGAACCTGAAGAAGATGAACCTCGTGTTCCTCTCGGCTAAGAGAATAAATCAAAATGTCTTCGATGAAGACAACAACAAACTGATCCAAAAAGTCGATGAAAACCCGATTCATTAACTCCCTGAATACCGCAGGTGCAATAGTTAGCCCGAACGGCATAACTACGAACTCATAATGACCATAGCGTGTACGAAACGCTGTCCTCGCGATATCCGACTCTCGAATCCGCAACTGGTGATATCCAGATCTTAAGTCGATCCTGGAAAATACTGAGGCTCCCTGAAGTTGATCTAAAAGATCAACAATACGAGGTAAAGGATACTACTCTTGATCATCACCCTGTTCAACTCCTGGTAATTAATACACACACGAGACGAGCCATCCTTCTCCTTGACAGATCACACTGGTGCTCCTCACGGGGACGCAATCGGTCGGAGATAACCTTTCTCGAACTATTTCTCAAGTTGAATCTTCAACTCCTGCATTCTGGTCGGGGTCATCCGATACGGTGCCTTCGATGAAGGGGACGTACCGGCTCCAACTCACTCCTGAATTCCCTTACTCTATGTGAAGGCAACCCGATAACTCGTCTGGAAATACATCGTCAATCGATGACAATGATACCACGAATGATTGAATATTTCGATTGCCCTAGAATGGTCAATCGATAAAAAGAGATACCAATAATGATTGAACAACTCGATTGCCTTAGAAAGGTCAATCGATGAAGATGATACAATGAATGTTTGAATAACTCGATTGTCTTAGAAAGGCCAATCGATGGAAATGATACAAGGAATGATTGAATAACTCGATTGCCCTAGAAAGGCCAATCGATGAGAATGATACAATGAATGATTGAATAGTTCGATTGCGGAATTTCTCTGCTTCCGCCATAATAAAATTTCGACTGGAACAACGGGGATTACTTCCCTGAAGCATACATTCGACAACCAACGACGGAAAGATAGCGACCAAACGCTAACAAGCACTGAGGATAGTATCAAGACGGTTAAACCAACTAATACCGAAAATTACATCGTCCTAAGATAAGTTCACCACGATTAGATCCATCAACCAATCGCGGTCATTAAGCTTAATTCGGTATGATTTCGAAAATTCTTCCATCGTCAGGTAGACCGATGGTATGATGTCCACAAGCAATAGGACTATCCCGAAATAAGTCTATTCAAGCATGATTCGAAAATGAATGAATGCGGTGTACCAGCATCAAACGGTACACACAAGTTGAAATAAAATTACGAGTATACCTGAAATCATTCGGACCACCGGATCGTCGATCCTTCTCATCATATGAATCTGGGACTTGCTGGTCCCCGAACCGGACGCTCCCGTCTGATAAATACGAGTTCCAACTCTATTTGCTTCCATTGTCTTAAGCAGCGATGACAAAGCGATCGATTCAAAGCTTGGTTGCTTGGGGCACGAGATGCGCGGAGCGACTTGGAGTCCCTTCGGCAAAACGGGCCCTATGCCCGGCAATTCCTGATTATGGCACGTGTGATTCGCCGGACATTTGGTGCTGAAATGACCTGTTCTTCACAGTTGAAACAGTGACGGTGACCCGACCGCTCGGGATCGAGATCCCGCAAAACTATGCACCGTAGGAGGTCGCTCGAAACGATAGGACTCACACGAGGCTTCTTGAAGGTTGATGACCGCCTTGGATTGATTACGCCGTTGATTTCTTGCCGACAAATGAAGGTTGTTGTTCGGCACTTTCCTTAGCAGTGGCTCATACGGAGAGTTCTCTCAATTAATCCGGTCAGAGTGGCGCAATGATGATTGAGCAAGCGCACATGGGTCATCATGGCTGTATAAAAGTAAGTGGATCATCCCGAACATCTTCCGATCGAGCCGAGTCTGGGCACGATTTCTGGCAGCGGGTGATTATTTCTCGGGTTTCGGTCCGCACCGCGGCCTCTCCCCATGCATCTCTGACAGCTCTCCCCATACCGAAGTAGGAAGGTCGCATAATGATTATATTCCCGCATGATTATCACGTTATGATTATGTCATGAGATGATGAAAGTGAGTATACATGTTCTAACTTAGTGATTATATGAATGATTCTCAAGTGACATGATTACTGATGAAATTCTTGAAATTATTATCTTGAATAACTTAACAGGATTGATAATATGATCATCCAGATTGACAACTGAGTAATGAAATGAATTGAGTAATTAATGAGTTAACATGATCGTCCTGATCATTAACTGAGTAATGAAATGAATTAAGTAATTAATGAGTTAATATGATCGTCCTGATCATTAACTGAGTATTAAAATGAATTAAGTGATTAATGAGTTAATATGATCGTCCTGATCATAATGAATGATGATGTCTGAGGATTGTTAAATGATAAATGATGAATGAATGACTATTGCCAGAAATTATACCATGGCGTTAGAAATCTTACAGTTCTTCCGGTCTGATTGGCTCGGCATTAGCACAGGTCACACGTGACGCGAAAGTCCAATGATACTAGTCTGATGACGATGATTTCAAATGAGACATGACTCGGAAGGTAGTATTCAAAACCACGCTCCGATACCAACTCTGTAACACCCCAAACTAGGCGGATATTACAGTGCCGTAGATCCCCAACTGGGACCCACCAGGCAAATGAAAATGAATGAATTACACAAGATAAATGTAGTACCGAACTACATTACAGCAATAATTACTCCGACGAGGAGTTTAGTTACAACACACCAGGACAATACCGAATACTAGTGTATTTTATATGAAGATAAAATACACAACACTGAATGAAACGGAGTATTCAAATGAAAGTCTGCAGCGGAAAATAAAGGACAATAACAAGAATAACTGGAAGATCGGGGGCCCCTACTAGTATCGCTAGGACTCCTCGACATCAACATGCTATTCCCGTGCATTTGCCTTGCCATGACCTGAAAAACAAAATCCCCAGTAGAGTCGATTAAGCAGAACAACAATCCTCAAGGGTTGAAAATACACAAACATGATTTAACTGAAGTTATGAAATATCCTTAGTTATGAATTACGCTGAAGAAGAGTATCATAGTACGCCCGTAGTGTTCTGTGCAAGTGTACAAGACGAATGACCGGACACACCCGTCCTTATACCTAATTAGTCTCACGGAGGTAATCTGTTACCGTGTGCACAGTCCAACGTATCACTCCGAATACATGGCCATAACGTGCCCGACTAAAAATTCCACACATCCGCACCCGGCCACGCAATATGAACCCAGAAGGTCATATGAACGAGAATGACCGTAATGAATATCAAAGAATAAATAATAATCTGACAAAGTTAAGAATGACTCACCGAGATGAGAGTAATAATGAAGTGATGGATAGTTTTAATGGAATGGTTGGAACTGCCGTTCCCGTTAATGAAGTGATTGATCAACAATTACAAGTCTCAATATGATTAATACAATGATGAATGAGTTATGATTATGAATGATCAACAACAAAAGGTATGAATGTCCTTTTTAACCGAGTAAGAATTAACTTACTCAATCTGGTGACAATTATCCTTCCACGAACAACGTCCTAATTGAGATATCGGTCGCTCGAACAACCTTAAATAATACAATTACCAATAATCCGTTCAATATACGAATCAAACACGAATATAACGAACTCAAAACGTCGATACGACTAAACCAAGTCCATAGAGGCATTAAATCAAACACGTTGTATCCCAACTCCGATTGTTTACAATCAAACCTCAATATACCAATATCAAAATCCCCAAGAAGTGTTTCAAACCAACAAAACATCTCCAATATGATCAATAATCCGTTATGAATATCCAAAAACGTGATTATAACAACAATTAGTCGAAAATCCCCAATTCCAACTCGATTTTCAAGGTGTTCTCGAAATAATTCTTCAATAATCCAATGAATCCTTATACAAACTCATAATCATATACATATCCCTTCATATAACATGATTATAACGTCCAAAACATCATATCTCAACACAAAATCGAAGTCCAAAGTGTTGAAAGAATTACCTCTTGAAGATCCAAGTGTTTTAATCCGAAGAACACGCGTTAAATTGATTATCCGGGCTTCACGATCGAAAGGAGATGAATAAAATCAAACACCCAAATGATTTGTGAAGGAAAAACCCTCCCTCAAGCTTACTCTCATGGTTGAAGGTGAAGAAAAGGGATAGAAATGGCTGAAATGCTGGAAAAAAACGAATTTAAGGGAGTTGACTGCCTGCCGGACACGGCCCGTGCCGATCGGCACGGTCGTGTCGCCTGCGGCAACCGGCTAGCCGACAGGACTCGGCCGTGTCTGCCCGGCCGCAGTCGCGGCGGAGGCCTCCCGACAGTGACCCGTCAAGCGGCTGACTTCGGCATGACTCGGCCGTGCGAGGCGACACGGTCGGGCGTGTCAGCGATCGCTCCGGCTTATCCGGAAGGGTTCGACTCGGCCGTGCGAGCGACACGGTCGGGTCTGAGGCACACTGCCGGCACTTTCGGACGAGTGCGGCACGGGCCGTGTCGAACGACACGGCCGAGTTCGTTCGGCGTGATCGCCAAGCGAAAAATGAGCGGTTGAGCTAAAACGACCATAACTCTCTCGTCCGGACTCCGATTGACTCACCGTTTGAACCATTGGAAAGTTAACTCGATGCTCTATAATATTGCAAAGATTTAGAATTTTTGGGGTTACCAAAAATTAATGGTGATCTAACAAAGTCGAACTCATATGAGGAAAGTTGAAACAATGAACAATAACGATACACCACTCGAAGTTTTTCCGAACGGTGAACACGGTGAATGAATATGATTGGTGAATAATTATAAATGAGTGAAAATCCACTGAGTGAAAATCACCGAATAAAATTACTGAATGATAATGACTGAATTACAACCGGGTATTACATAACTGACGAAGCAAACTGAAGTAGTCCCTGAAACTTCTCAGCAATGACAATAACACCCTCGTCCTCGACGGATTCGGGGTTCAAAACCTCTGACAACTTGGCTTCATGAAGTGGAGCCAGATGATACCTCTCTAACATGAGAGTCTTGAACTCATTCCAACCACAATCGCAATCGGCGGTTTTCACAGAAAGCCACCACGAATAAGCACCCTTACTCAAGTAATAAGCCGCTACTGCCACTTTACTCTCTTCCAGACACTGAACCATGTCGAAGAGTTTATCAAAATGTTCAAGCCAATGAAAAATATCAGCTGGTTCCGACGAACCCTCAAAAGTAGGCAGCCTCTGACGAGAGATATCGCCAACAATCTGATTCACTCCTCCAGTCTGTCCATGAAACTGCACCTGGAATCCCTGTTGCGGTGGGCCACGAACCATCGAGGTCTGCATGGTCTCCATCATCCGCGTCATCTGAGTCATCTGGGCCATCATGCCCTGCATGCATATGAATGGGTCCACCCGATCACCTTCCGATTGAGTTGCTTCTCGGGTACGACTCCCTGACAGTGAATGATCATCTAACAGTGAATGAGTAGCATAGCTGACTGATGAACACATGTTATCCCTCGCATTAGCGCGGGCATTCACACGAGATCCCGGGTTTCGGCCCGCACTGCGGCCTCTTCCCAGGCATCCTCTGATAGCTCTATCCATACTGAAGCAGGAAAGCCACATGATAATTATAGATCCCGCATGAATATCGCATTATGATTACGTTACTGAACGATAACAATGAGCATACACGCTCTAACACAATGAATGCATTAATGATGCAATGAAATGATTGTCGACATGACGCTGGAATATGATAAGATCGCATGAAAGATCAAGTGAGGTAACATGATTATCTGATGAAATTCCTGAAATGATTCCCTTGAACAAGTTAACAAGGTTGAAAATTTCGATCCATAAGATCAACAACTGAACCGTGAGATGGACTGAATTATTAATGAATTAACTGAACAATGAGATTGATTAAGTGATGAATGAATTAACTGAACAATGAGATTGACTGGGTGATGAATGAATTAACCGAGTGATGAATGAATTATCTGAGTAATGATATTGACTGAGTGATGAACGAATTAACTGAGTGATGAATGATATTGACTGAGTGATGAATGAATTAACTGAGTGATGAATGATATTGACTGAGTGATGAATGAATTAACTGAGTGATGAATGATATTGACTGAGTGATGAATGATATTGACTGAGTGATGAATGAATTAACCGAGTGATGAATGAATTATCTAAGTAATGATATTGACTGAGTGATGAACGAATTAACCAAGTGATGAATGAATTATCTGAGTAATGATATTGACTGAGTGATGAACGAATTAACTGAGTGATGAAATCAAAATGATGATTGGGGATTATTAACTGATGAATGAGTTGACCCTTAATGCTTACACAAGTCACACGTGCTCCAAAATAATTAGTCATGAATCAATCATAACAATAATATCACATATAGGTTTCAACAAAGCATGAACAATTAATGACATGATGAATGTATGAACATAAAGAGAATCGAGTCCTTACACAGGTCATACGAAGCTTCGAGGTCTCACGATACTAGTCCCAACTGACGACGACTCGATGAATGAATGACTCGTGCAGTCGTACTAATATTACGACTCACAAAACCCGACTGTCCAGATTGTCATAACCTGACAGTCCCACTACTACCACATCGGTAGAGCCACATAACTCACCTTTCAGGGTATTTCACAACCCAAAATATCTGATACCATCTTCTGTAACACCCCAAAATCCTATTGGGTTATTACAGTGCCGTGGACCCCACGCCAGGAGATCCACCAGGCGAACATGACTAAAATACAATAAATTACACAACAAGGGAAAATCATAGTCCCTACCATGACATCCGACACAATATTCCGATTAGGAATTTCAACGACAAAAGTGGCCTACATGGCCAAAAATGAAATACAACAACATCCACGAACATCTGTTCGGGTAATACAACACGACAACAACTGACAAGACTGGAGTACACTCCAACTGACTGACCGACAATGAACAACTCGGACTAATATCGCTCGAATGCCTCGTCGCCATCGTCATGCCCCTGTGTCTCAACTCTCTCCTCGCAAGCACCTAAAACATGAAAATATGTTCCGCCCCCACGGGGTCAGTCATCCAGATAATGAACATCAAATACATGTATAACATGATATGCATCCAAAGGCAGAATGAAACGGTACAATGATGATAATAATACGAGATGCTCACAAACCAAGGTAAGAACCGAGCATTCGTGAAATACTATGCCCACGGCATACTATTAATACCTATTCGACAGGTTAGAACATAAGTGCCCAACGGCGAATCATAATCACAGAATACCAAAATGAATTACACGACATGAACCAAACCAGAACTGAATTAAATATGAAACACAATGCCCGAAGGCTCCAATGAAATTATTAAGACAATCACAAAGGCCTAAAAGCCACTCAGCCGAAGCTGTCAAATATCACCAACACATGAAGCCAAAATAGCCCGCAGCTGTTATTGATTAGGGCCGAAGCCACGACACGAAGCCGTATCACCATTAGGGCCGAAGCCACGGCACGAAGCCGTATCACAATTAGGTCCGAAGCCACGGCATGAAGCCGTATCACAATTAGGGCCGAAGCCACGGCACGAAGCCGTATCACAATTAAGGCCGAAGCCACGGCACGAAGCCGTATCACAATTTGATAGTGTGCTACCTTGAGTCGGCCAACACGATAATGATGACTCACGGATGGGCATTGTACTCGACAGTCCCAATTCAATACCTCGATTACATTAGAGTGGTCAATTGATAACAACGACACAACGGATGGGAACTATCCTCGACAGCCCAAATTCAATACCTCGATTGCCTTAGAATGGCCAACCGATAACAATGATGCAGCGGATGATTCAATACCTCGATTGCCTTAAAACGGTCAATCGATAACAATGATACAATGAATGATTGAACACTTCGATTTGCCTGAGAACGGCCAATCGATAACAATGACACGATGAATGAGTGAATATCTCGATTGCCTTAGAACGGCCAACCGATAACAATGATATGATGAATGATTAAACACCTCGATTGCCTTAGAACGGCCAATCGATAACAATGATACGAAGGATGTCTCGGCACCTTTAATCGGTTACCGACAACGAAGAAGAGAAATGAATACGTCAACGCCTTTAATCGGCCAAAATAACATCAAGGACAAAACACCAACATCAATAACAATGATTACGACGACGTCTTAGGTCGACATCAATATAACAATAATAATCGATACATCGATGCCGCGAATCGGCTATTGACAATACCACTAACAACGAGTATCACAATGCCTTAAACCGGCCATTAATGAACAATAATAAACATTTTGCATAATTGCCGAAAGATATCGTATCGAACGATCTCTTAATATCAATGAATTCAAGAAGAGACTAAGTCTCGGAATGATACAACACATTCATACACATATATGATGACATTAATCTCATTGACTAGTACAAGTATAAAACTTGCCTCAAACCGAAGGCGAGAAAGTCCTTCCACGAACAACGTCTTTAATGAAATTGTCGGCCGCTCGAACAACCTTGAATAACACAAGTACCAACAATTCACTTAATATACGAATCAAACATGACCATAACCAACTCAAAAGTCGATACAACACTACCCAAAACTCATTGGGGCATTAAAACAAGCACGTTGTAAACAATCTCCCATTGTTTACAACTAAACCCAATAATATCGAAAACCAACCTCTAATGAATGATTCAATCCAACAAAACTTCATGAATACCATCAATAATACAATAGGAATACTTAAATCGAGATTTCAACAACATCTAGTCGAAAACCCCCAAAATTCTAAAGTCAACCCGTAAGGGTTCTTGAACAATTCCTCTATGATTCCGAAATTCCGAAAATTACACCAATGAATCCGTAAGAATACAATATCTAAGATAGATAATCCATATCTAACATAATCCAACATAAAAGAAAGCTAACTCGAAGAGATCGGGGATAAAACCATCAAATCCCGAAATTTAAGATTCAATGAAAATTACCTTGATTTGGAGTGAAGAAACTGATTAAGTGATGATTACTCCAACCACTAATCTTGGAGATGTTGATAGATGTTTGCAGCTCAAGGAGACCTTTCCGAATCGCCCAAGCTCGTCCGAAATGAATGAGAAATGAAGAAATGACGAAGGTTGGACTGAACTGTCCTATTTATACTATCCCAGCTTAGCGCGCGCTAGCTCCTGATATTAGCGTGCGCTAACGGGTGTACCGGGTAGTCCAATACCCCCTGACTGAATCGTTAGCGTGCGCTAACAGCCTTCCTTAGCGTACGTTAACCTTATGTTAGTGTGCGCTACCTGATAGTTGATGTCCAAAATTCTGGAGTCCAGAACCTACTGTCCTCTGCTCTGAGCGCGTTAGCGTACGCTACTCTGTAGTCTTAGCGTGCGTTACCAGCATAGTTAGCGTACGCTACTTACCACTTGTAGCGTGCGCTACGAATTTCTCAAATTAGCCCAGTACCTTCTGGACTATCTGTTTCACTTGCGCTAGCGTGCGCTAATACTGAATCATAGCGTACGTTACATGCACTCCATTAGCGCGCGCTAGACAGAATGTGTAGCGTGCGCTACCTCTCAAACTGAAATTAAAACATGATGATGATGATGACAATAATCTCGGCTCGATCTCAAACAGCGATGAATGACAACAACTACTGATATGATCCCAAAATACACCGAATGGTAGTTACAATTGAATGAACATGAGTGATGCATGGTTATTACTGAGTGAAAAAAATTTCTGAATGACAGTTACTGAGTGAAAATAAATGAATTCTCAACCTGGTATTACATACACCCCAACATAAAACATCTTGCAGCATACAATATATACTTCTTGTATGTTTTTGTGCCTATTTTCCATCACATAATCATTCGTCGGAGTTTTGAGTTTTGGAGCACCTAACTCAGAAACTCTTACAATAGTTCTACCTTGGGGACTTCTTGCCTGAACCACCTGCTCTTCTACTAGGGAAAAATATCTTACAGAAAGAGTTCTACTTCTCCGCTATCTGTTATTTTCTGTTTTTACAGATTTCACAATTTTATTTTAGTTAAATTATAGTAGGTAACAATTTTGTGTAATTTTTATTGTAATTGTTGGACATATACATAACGAAAAACCGTAAGACTAGTTTAAATTTTTTGTAATTTCCAACGGTGACAATCGCTGATGTTGATGCTGCCACCGACGATGTCGCTGACGCAGCAGCTGCTGTGAATACTTCTAATGCTCATGCTACATGTTGGTCCCACTATTGCAACGCAGGTCGAGAAACTTGAGAAATGCTTGGGTGTTGATTTCAAGAGATGGCAGCAAAAGATGTTGTTCTATCTCACTACCTTGGGGCTTGCTGTTTACCTCAAGTATGATCCTCCTGTGGTGATTGAGACTGAAACCTATTGTACGAAGTGCTTTGCTTACTATTAGTGGTGTAACAGTGACTTCATGTCTCGTAATACAATTTTAAACGGGCTAATTGATTCTCTGTATAATATGTACTAAATCAAGACCTCCAAAGATATCTGAAATTCTTTGGAGAAAAAGTACAAAACTAATGATGCTGAAATCAAAAAATTCATGATCGGATATTACCTGGACTTTCAGAAGACAAACATCAAAATCGTTATTGAGCAAGTCCAATATTTTCAATTAGTTGTATATGGAATCAGTATTGAGGGGATTCTACCTAAACTGTTTGTTGCCAGGTCGGTAATTGAAAAGTTGCCTCCTAGTTGGAAGGACTTCAAAAATTATCTGAAACACAAAAGAAAGGAAATGAGTTTTGAGGACTATGTCTTTGACTCGGAATTGAGGAAGACAACTGAAAGTTTGATTCTAAATTTAAGAGAGTTCCAATGGAGGCCACAACTAATTTTCTTGAACATGGATCACCTACCAAATTAAAAGAGGAAACTTAAACATCTCCAGAACAAAGGAAATAAGCATTTTAAGGCACGAAATTTACTGAAAATTGCCACAACTATGATAAAGCTAATTTGCTTGAACATGAGTCATCTACCAAAAAGCAGAAACTTAAACATGTTCAAGATAAAGATAATAAGCCTTTTTAAGGCAGGAAAATTTACTGGAAATTGCCATAACTGTCGTAACCCAAACCACAAGGCAAAAGACTGTCGCTTGCGAATTAATTCAACTGGTCGGTGAAACAAAGGCAAGCGAGTTTCTAATGTGGTTGAACATGGCGATGTTGACATGTAGGGCCTAGAGTTATCAGCCATGATTGAGGAACTGGACGAGGAGATCTCAACTATGGTGATTGAAACAAATATGGTGGAAAATCATTCGCTGGTACTTTGATATTGGAGCTATTTGTCATGCCTCTTCTAATAAGGAAATGTTCTCTTCCTACACCATACTGACAGTAAAAAATTACATATGGAAAAAGCTATTTCTTCTATGATGCAGGCGTGGGGAACATGGTACTCAAGCTGACCTATAAAAAAGAGTTGATCCTTAAGGATGTGCTGTATGTCCCAAACATCCGGAAGAACTTATTTTTAGGCTATTTTATTACGTACGGAATGAGAGGAATCGGATAGAGGTATCAATACCTGCCATGTGGAGCCCAGGTATCGGCAGGCGTGCCAAAATATAAGTCAACTAGGTATTACGTATGCTATGCAGAGCATATTACGTACGTAATATGAGTATATATTGTAGCAAGTTAACGTATGCATTACGTACGCTATGAAACAAGTGTTACGTACGTTATGCAAGATACGAACTGAGACAGTGAGTTCTGGAATGATGTTACGTATGCTATGAAGGACCTGTAGCGTACGTAAGGAGCATTACGTACGTTAATATGGATTGGTAACGTACGTAATGAGCGGTGCATATTATAAAATAGGTGGACTCGGGGGAATCAAACCAATAAGAATGACTCTTCAAATGGCGGATAGGTCGTTGAAATACCCCAAGGGAATCATTAAAGACCTATTAGTGCAAGTGGACAAGTTGGTGATTCCGGCCGATTTTGTTATCTTAGAGATGAGCGATTTCGCAAAAAGCGAAAATGAAGGGACAATACTTCTAGGACGGCCATTCATGCATACAACAAAAACAATTGTCGATGTTGATGAAGGAAAGGTCACCATGACCGTCTTGGGCGAAACGGTGGAAATCGACGTGTTCGGTTCATCTCCTATCCCTTCTCATATTTATGCTGCCCATTGTAATTTTATTGATTGCATTGATTCTTTGGTTGATGATACATATTTGCATGACGATGTAGGGGACACGTTGCATGATGCTCTAACCGTTGAGCATGATATGCGGCTGAATAATTTAGAAATTGAAGAATATGTTGCATTGCTAGATAATTCCGAACCATTTGATGAAGTTGATGATCTTAATATGCCTTTGGAATTAAACTTTGAGGAGCCCGTTGAAATCACCCCGCCCCAACTTGAATTGGAAGAACTTCCGGCATATCTTAAATATGTTTTCTTAGGCAAAAATGACACTTACCCTGTAATTGTCTCTTCCGAATTAACTCATTTGCAAGAAAACAAATCAGTAGAAGTTGTGACTAAATTAAAGGAAGCGATTGGGTGGAGTATTTCTGATATCAAAGGGATAAGTCCTGTTAGGTGCATGCATAAAATAATTCTTGAGGATAATGTTAAACCTGTTAGGCAAGCTCAAAGGCGTTTGAATCTGAACATGCAGGATGTAGTAAAAAAGAAGTTTTCAAATTGTTAGATGTCGGAGTCATCTACCCGATATCCGATAGTAAGTGGGTTAGTCCTGTGCATGTAGTGCCTATGAAATCTGGAATAATGGCGGTTCGTAATGATAAAAATGAATTAGTGCCCACCAGAACAGTGACCGGTTGGAGAATGTGCATTGATTATCGTAAAATAAATGCCGTAACGAAAAAAGATCATTTTCCCCTCCCTTTCATTGATCAAATGTTGGAACGTTTAGCTGGACATGATTATTACTATTTTCTAGATGGTCTTTCAGGTTTTTATCAGATTCGCATTACTCCGGAGGATCAAGAGAAGACCACTTTTACTTGCCCTTTTGGCACTTTTGCCTTTAGGAGGATGCCGTTTGGTCTTTGCAATGCTCGCGCTACTTTCCAAAGGTGCATGCTTTCCATATTCTCTGACTTGTTGGAGAAGTCCATTGAAGTATTCATGGACGATTTTTCTGTATTTGGAACTACTTTTGATTATTGTTTACATAATTTGACTGTTGTGCTCGAACGATGTATTGAGTGTAATCTTACATTTAGTTGGGAAAAGGGTCATTTCATGGTTAAACAAGGGCTTGTTTTGGGTCATTTGGTTTCTAATAAGGGAATGGAGGTTGATAAGGCTAAAATTGATTTAATTATTAAATTACCTCCACATTCGTGTGTAAAAGAAGTTCGAAGCTTCTTAGGGCATGCCGGGTTTTATAGGCGTTTCATTAAAGATTTTTCGAAAATAAGTAACCTTTTGTGTAAGGATACTAAGTTCTTTTTCACCGAGGAATGTTTGGTTGGTTTTAATGCTTTGAAAGAGAAGTTGACTTCCGTGCCTACTGTTGTTGCACCCGATTGGTCTTTACCATTTGAAATTATGTGCGACGCGTCTGACTTTGCTATTGGTGCCGTTCTGGGCAGAGAGTGAATAAATTTTTCCATGTAATTTATTATGCTAGAAAAACACTCGATGAAGCTCAGGCCAATTATACCACCACCGAAAAAGAGTTTTTAGCTGTTATGTTTTCTTTAGACAAGTTTTGATCCTATTTGGCTGGTTTGAAAGTAATTGTCCATACGGATCACGCTGCATTGAAATATTTGTTAAAAAAATCCGATGCAAAGCCAAGATTGATTCGGTGGGTTCTTTTGTTGCAAGAATTTGACTTAGCATTTAAGGATAAAAAGGGTTCTGAAAATGTGGTTGCCGACCATCTATCTAGATTAACCGAAGGTGATAATTTTAAGCTCGATAGCTCCTTGCCAATTGTTGAGACTTTTCCTGACGAACAATTGTTTGATGTGACTAAGACACCTTGGTATGCCGATATTGTTAATTATATTGTTAGTGGTGTTTTACAGCCTGACATGACCTTTCAGGGGAAGAAGAGATTTATTTTCATGTGCAGGCATTACTACTGGGACGACCCCTACTTATTCAAGTTGAGGCACGATCAAGTATTCCGACATTGTATCCCGAAAGAAGAGTACGAGAGCATCTTATAATTTTGTCATGACTTGCACCGTGGGGGACATTTTAGCGTTAATAAAACGGCACATAAAGTTCTTCAATCTGGATTCTATTAAATGACATTATTTAAGGACGCTTATTCCTATTGCAAGAGTTGCGATCGTTGTCAACGAACGGGGAACATAAGCAAAAGAAATGAGATGCCGTTGACAAACAATCTTGTAGTAGAACTTTTCGATGTTTGGGGACTTGATTTCATGGGTCTTTTTATACCTTCCTTTGGCTTTGAATATATTTGAGTTGTTGTGGATTACATTTCTAAGTGGGTGGAAGCAATTCCAACCCGGACTAACGATGCTAACGTGGTTTGTAATTTCTTTAAGGATGTGATTTTTTGCAGGTTTTGGACGCCTAGAGTTGTGATTAGCGATAGAGGCACACACTTTTGCAAAAGACAACTTGCAGGGTTGCTCAAGAAGTATAGCGTGACGCATAAGGTCGCGACGGCTTACCATCCACAAACCTCCAGGCAAGTTGAAGTGAGTAATCGGTAGATAAAGGCAATACTTGAGAAGACAGTGAAGCCGACAAGGAAATATTGGGCATTGAAGTTGAACGACGCCTTATGGGCATATCACACGGCTTACAAAACTCTAATTGGAATGAGCCTGTATCGCCTCGTTTTTGGGAAGGCATGCCACCTACCTGTTGAGTTAGAACATAAGGTGTATTGGGCTATCAAAGCGCTAAATTTAGATCAAGAAAAGGTGGGGGAAGAACGACTTCTACATTTGAATGAGTTGGAAGAGATGCGATACGAGGCATACGAAAATGCTAAGCTCTACAAGGAACGGACGAAACGGTATTACGACAAGCGTATCATTCGCAAATCTCTCGAGCCTGGGATGGACGTTCTACTACATAAATCTCGTCTTAAGATCATGCCGGGAAAATTAGTGTCGCTATGGGGCGGACCTTTCAAAGTCGTTCAAGTATGGCCACACGGAGCGGTAGAACTCCTTGATCCATGGAAGAATGAGCATATTAAGGTGAACGGACATAGAGTGAAGCCATACTTCGGACGAAGTGAAGAAATCAACGTGTTTGAATGCATAGAGGTGCATGATGTCGAAAATTAAGTAAGACGGGAAGACGTCGTGCTAATGACTATAAAAAAGCGTTACTTGGGAGGCAACTCAACGGTTTAGTTAGATTTTCATCCTTTTGTTTTTCAAATTTATTTTCCTTATTCGTTTTTGCTTGGTTCGAGACTGACCGGTTCGACTTTAGGTGTTAATAAAATGCAGAGAAATGGGAGCGTTATCAAAAATTCACATTCTGGGCAGGTTGGAGACGGGCCGTGTCACAGGACACGGCCGGGTTAGCAATATAGTGAGTTTTTGCAATTCTGGAGGAGTTGGACATGGGCCGTGTCATAAGACACGGCCGGGTTGGCAAGGCAGAACCGGTCACTTCTAAAAAGGAGGTATTTATGGGAGCAAGAAGCCTAGCCTATTGAAAGTTGAGACCCGAGCACAAAAGCATGGTGCCCCGCGATCAAAAACCACACTTCTTAATCCGGTAGTTTTATTTTCTTTCTTTTTAATTTGTGTTTTCGTATTTTTCCTGACTTAATCTTTTTGCTTGGGGACAAGCAAAGGTTTAGGTTTGGAGGGGGTGCAACTTCTTTGATTTTTATTTGTTTTTAGTTTGCGTGATGTTTGTTTCCTTTCTTTATTTTTTTTTTCTTGCGTGATGTCGTAGTTGGATTATAATAATCTTGTTAATTGTTGGGTATATGGATGATTAATCGTGTTTGTACTTGGCTCGTAGAGTTTTATAAATCTAATTGATTGTTTGAATGTAAAGTTTTGGTTACTTGATTTGACGTGTAAGGAATGAGTATGGTAGTCCAAACAGCACCCAACCGATGTGGGAGAAGCTATTTTGCTTTTAACTTGTGTAAACACTTCAAACACCCTTAATCAATATAGAATAATTTCGATTTTTTATTATCTTAGTTCTCATAATATTTGCAAAATAGAAGGAGATATGTCTGGCTACATGGATGTATTTTCCTGAATTCCTTAACATGATAAAATATTTTGTGTTGTTGAAAATATGATCAAGTTGAAAGTTGGTTATTTGCTTAAGGTGCTCAGCAATATTAATCAAGCCCGAGTTATATGTAATGGAACGAGGATGAGAGTCACTAAACCCAAAAGGCAAATAATCAGGGCATCACTAATATCTGGTAAAGATAGATGTCATAATATATTGAACTCTCGAGTGATCATGAGCTCATCGAATTCCACAAAATCCCCATCACGTTGCAAAGATTACAATTTCCATTGACTATATGTTGAGTTGAGATTATAAATAAAAGCCACGGGCAGACTCTTTCACTCATAGGTCTCTACCATCCCCAACCTAGCTTCAACTATGGTTGGTTGTACGTCGAGATATCTCGAGTCACTAGCAATAAGGCCTAAAAGTTTTAGTTTCTAACAAGCTGGTGAGCTACACGATACAACGATTTATATTGTCTATAAAAAAATGTTAGACAAACATTGATTTATTATCTAAGTAATATTTTAATAATCTACCATCCATTTCAACTTAATATGATCATCATTTATGTATAGTATGTCAATTCAACTATTATATTTATTCTAGTGACATTCTTTTTTTCTTTTTCGAAAATAATTGTTACAAGGAGTATCAAACAAATCTCATGATTTACCGATATTTGTATTGTAAATGTATCATCTTTGTATCATATATTCTAAATAACTACAGTAGTAGTGTCGATTTTTTTTTTCAAATATTGAATATTATTTTTTCCATTTCTAATATTTTAATTAGATTATTCACTTATATGTCAGTTGTTTTTAGGGGTGTAAATGATACGAGTTGAGCTCGAGTATTGGTATACTCGACTCGAACTCGATAGTCATTTCTCAGGCTCGAACTCGACTCGAAAACTCGCGAGTAGTTAAAATCCAAGCTCGACTCGACTCGTTAGTATGTCGAGTCGAGCTCGAGTTCGAGTGTTGACCGAGTTTTGACCGAGTCAATCTCGAGTAGCTCGCGAGTTGTCTCATCTTGTTTACACCCCCATATAGTACCCTTGGGTGAGGGCCCATAGCCAAATATATTAAAGGAGAGTCTCCAACCTCCTTTAAAAATCTCATTTGAGTTAGAGTCATAATTATATGGGCGACGTGGGATAAGGGATTTGGCTTAAATTTATTATCCACTTGTGAGCCAAAATAAACAGCACCCAACCGATGTGGGAGAAGCTATTTTGCTTTTAACTTGTGTAAACACTTCAAACACCCTTAATCAATATAGAATAATTTCGATTTTTTATTATCTAACTAGTAATTTTTAATTTCTGATCAATAAATTGTTATTTCTTTTATTTAAAATAGAAATTTAATATGTATTATTAATTTTTTTACTTTTTTGGCCAATTAATATTTTTTTTATATTATATTTTACTAAGTATATTATAAAAACTAATTATATATAAAACAAATTCGAGTATCTCACGAGCTTATCGAGTTGAGTATTGGGTAGCTCGACTCGACTCGTTAGTATGTCGAGTCGGGCTCGAGTTCGAGTCGAGCCTACTCGAGTCGAGTGTTGACCGAATTTTGATCGAGTCAATCTTGAGTAGCTCGCGAGTTGTCTCGTCTCGTTTACACCCTCAATTGTTTTGGATGATTTATTGATACAAGAGAAAATATGCATAAGTGGTGATCTATGTTGCACAGGTGCGGGGGGGCGGGTGCGGGTGCGGGCAGATACGGGTGCGGGGATACGGTTTTTTGAAAATGTTAGGGTGCGATACGGCAAGGATACGTCTGTTTATTTTATATTTTATTATATATAACACTTGTTAAATATAAAAAACAACAATTCAAATATCACCATAAAATTAATTCAAATACATAAAACAAGTCATACAAAAAACAATTCAAAATGGCTTTGAGCAGCGGAGCTTTCTAATGTTGTCCGTGAATACTGCTAAAGGTAAAAATAATTACTTATTAAATTATTTAATTTTTTTTATTTTAATTTATTTTATTTACTTTTTAAAAATTATAAAAAAAAAAAAAAAAAAAAAAAAACATAAAAAATTCGGACTCGCGTATCCTGGCACAGGATACGCGTATCCTGTACGCGTATCCTGTGCCAGGATACGCGAGTCCGAATTTTTTTTTTTTTTTTTTGCACGGATTCGCCACACGCGCAATCCTGCGTGGCGAATCCCACGAATCGCACTCCGCATCGCATGCACGCACGATGTCGATACTGCATACTGCCCAATTTTGAAGAATCCGTGCATTATAGGTGGTGATAAAAGATATGAATGGTTGTTGGAGAAAAATATAGAAATAGAAAGTAGAAACAAACCGAACTTTCCCTTTCCTATATGGCACGCGTTCACCAAATCTGGGAATAATCCAGAAGATGTAACGTGAAAGAGAGTATCTCGAATGTGCATGAACGCGCCGGAATCCTCGACTCGTCTCAATAAATACGCGTCGGTCCCCAACCGAAGTTTCACATCCAAGAAGCGAAAAAAAAAAATATATTGCCGTCGATATCAAGCAAACAAAATCTCCATCAGTTCAATTTTCGCCCAAAACGAAGTAAATGTCTCTAATTCCAAGCTTCTTCGGCAATCGCCGCTGCAACATCTTCGATCCCTTTTCTTCGGATATTTGGGATCCCTTTGAGGGCTTCCCTTTCTCCTCCGGCGCCAGAGACACCACCGCATTGGCTCACGCTCGGATAGACTGGAAAGAGACGCCGGAGTCGCATGTGTTCAAGGTCGATGTTCCCGGATTGAAGAAAGAAGAAATCAAGGTTGAGGTTGAAGACGGCTCAGTTCTCCAGATTAGTGGAGAGAGGAGCAAGGAACAAGAGGAGAAGAACGACAGGTGGCACCGCGTGGAGAGGAGCTCCGGCAAGTTCCTCCGCCGTTTCAGGCTCCCCGGGAATGCAAAATTGGATGAGGTGAAGGCTCTCATGGAGAATGGAGTGCTGACTGTGATGGTGCCGAAGGAGGAAGTGAAGAAGCCAGAGGTTAAAGCAATTGACATATCCGGTTAATTAAGTGTCATCATTTTCTTCTCGGCTGTGATTTCTGTGGCAGTGGTTTTATTACAATATGTTATGAATAGTTATGCGGTGTCGATGCTCTTGAGATTTCTCCTTATATTATTTTTCTTGGAAAAGATGTTAAAGTTTGTGGGTCGAGTAGTTACGATGTAGCTGAATCACGTTGAATAAAAATGTTGGTTTCGATTTCCATTTTATCATCTCCCAGAAGCATTCTGTTGGTAATCTATTTCATGTCTCTCTTGTTGTCTTATTTCTATCTCTTATGCGGAGAACGTTTCATCATAACAAAAACTTTGCTTTGTCATGTACTGATGAGATTTGTCATAGGTGGTTGAATTTCATCAGTCTGTAAAATGCATGATAGATATTATTCAGAAAGTGCAAGCACACTTAAACAAGTGAATCGGTACAAAATTTGGAATCTCGACCAAGGAAGAATCGATCTTGAACGAGATGAATAATACTTGTTGACGTCTGGTTTGGTCAACGTCACGTGTGCTGATTAAGACGAATGAATGAAAGCCACGTAGAAAATAAAATAACAAAATGGAAGGTATTTGATCACTAAAATTTATTAATGACCTTTTTGATAGAGTAGAACCGAGCAAGATAATTTATGTCGGTCTATCTGGATGCTTGTTAATTACAAGTCTTATTTTCTTTTCTCTTTTCTCTCTTTTTTCTCTCTCTATTATAAATGCTTGAAATCCAAAGATCTGCTTTCACTGTACATTTCTTCTATATATAGACAACCTGGGCCAATGGAGAGGTGACAGCTGGCGAATGTCTGGGGAATATGCCCAAAACACTTGTCAGTCTGCATTTATGCTCAGGACACGTGGCGGCTTCTAAGGAGCGCCTTGGGAAGGGGCGTGATTTCATGCTTTAATTGGCATGCGGGCCTGCTTTGCCGACTCTTGGGGGTGTTTATCCGATGGGGTCGGTCCTCGGGTCTCCCGCCGTTCAGGTCGGCCTTGTTGTAATCTCGAATCCGAGCATGTTTGTCCTCTCTCTGCTCGGCCCTCTCGGATCGGATATCGGGTCGGCCTTGGCGTCGCCGTCCGGTCCGGTTTTTTGTGAGCCTCGGAGGAAATCGGTTTTTTTGCCCGGTCCGACTTCAGGTTCTGCTCGGTCGGTTTAGTTGTCTTGGCGTGTCCACGTGGATCCCAAGTCGGATGGGCTGCCAACAAGGGCCCCCGAGTCCAGGGCCGTCTTAGGCTGGTCGAAGTGAGTCGTTTCACGTCGAGACCGATCCGGCTTGTGGGAGGATAAGGTCCTTCGAATAGACGCCTCTTCGAGAGTCGCGTCGAATCGATTCCCGGGTCTCTAAGTGTCATTATGTGAGGGACGCGTGGCACAGGTTGATTGGACGGCGTGTTCACGCGCTCTTGGACTTTGAGACGGTTCAGTAGGAATTGTCGCCTCACGCGCCTGGCATTTAATGCCTTTATTCTTCTATAAATAGTGCTTGTCTTCTTCCTTAATGCTCTCTTCGCCATTTTTACGTGTTGTTGCAGAGAAAGATCTTTTCCGGCGATTTTTCTTTTTCCGATTTCACATAGACTTTCCCGGTAAGTTTGCTTTTCCTCCTCTTTCTTCTTTTCTAGTTGAGATGTCGGAGATGGGAGGCGAGATAGAGGTCGGTTTGACCGTGTCGCCGGACCGCACGGGTGTGGCGGATCTATCGATAGGCGAAGCTCCCGTTGACTGGAGCGTCGAGGAGGAAGAAGGCGAAGTTGCGAAGTCGCCGGGATCTGGGGAAGTGGAGATGGTGGCACCGCTGACGGCCGTCGGAGAGACTCAGTCGGAGGAAAGAGTCGAGCCGGTGGTGGCTCGGACCCGCCCTCGTTCGTCCCCTCTCGTGGAAGCGGAGTGGGATTCAGCTTCGATTCCGAGTACCGTTACGGAGGAACAATTGGCGGCCTGGCGGCTGCGATTTAAGATTCCGGCGAGGGTGCGGATGTTTGTTCCGAATCCCGAGGAGAGGCCCCAGAGTCCGCCCATCGGTTGCACGGCGGTATATTACCGCTCTCTACTGGCCGGGCTTCGGTTTCCGCTTCCGTTGACTTTTTTCCGGTGGCTAAGGCAGTGGGGCCTTCCTGTCCCCCAGATTCATCCGAATTCCTGGGCTCGGGTGGTGGGTCTTTTTATTCTTTTTAATCAACACGGCTGGCCCGAGCCCAGTTTCGAGGAGTTCAACAGCCTCTTTCTATGGAGGTCGGTTGGTAGGTCCGGCTCGGGCTGGTTTTATCTGACGGCCCAGCATGCTATGCATAAGGAGTTAGTGGGGGCGCCCGAGACCATCCACAGCTGGAAGGAACAGTGGTTCTTTATTGGGGGGCCGTGGAGGAGCTCTTTGGATGAGTGGGAGCCGGGGGTGATAGATGCCGAGCTGCGGGTCCTTGTGCTTTTTACGGCCAAAATGAGTGAGTGTCGTATTTTCTGTTCTTGTTCCTTTTTTTGTCTAACGCTCATCATTTGTTGCGTGTGCAGGACGCATCCCGGCGCCAGAGACCTCTCCCGACTTCGACGACCGGCTTGAGCAGCTTTTGGATCTTCCTCTTGAACAAAGGAAGTCTCATCTTTTAGTGACCGAGGAAAATCTCTGGGCGGCCGGACTTAGATCGACCGATCCGAGTACAATGTCTTCTTCAGGTAGTCCTCTTGAGCAAAGGAAGTCTCGCATTTTTTTTTTTTTTGATATGTCTTCCTTTTCCAGCTCCTAAGGCCAAAACTTCGTCCTGGCGGAAAGAGACGTCTGCGCAGCGTGTGGCGAGGCTGGCAGCTGAGGCCGCCGAGCGGAGGGAGCGGGCCGGTAAGCGCAAGAGTTTGGAGACCGGTCCTGAGGACAGCGCGAACAAGGCTGAGGGTTCGTCTGCTCCAGAAGCCGTCGTGTCCGCTCCGACCCCTGTCCCGGTGGATCGGGAGGAGCCCGTCATTGACCTAGAAGGCCATTATCTCCCGGTTAACCAGGAGCGGGTGGAGCCGTGTGATCAGATGAAGGGGCGACGGCCGCGCTGGTTCCTTGACTATGTCCGGGCCGCTACCCCGACTCCTGAGATGCTCAATCGGGTCCCTCCTGTGGTGGCCGTCTCCAGTCATATTCCGATCAGGGGTTGGACGCCCAAGCTGGAGATGATGACTAATGATATGGATCCGGTTGAGCAGATCCAGTTCGGAAATGCCCTGGTCGTCCGGGCCATGTGCACCTATGTGAAGGCCTCCAATGAGTTTTCGGCCTTGTCTGAGAAGCACAAGAAGGCGGAGGCCGACCTCAAGGCTTTGCAGGAGGAGCATCATCTATGCCCTTCCTTGATCAAGTCTCTGGAGGGGGAGATAACCTCCATGAGGGGCAAGATGGAGCTCCTGGACAATCGGGCCCTCCAGGCCGACATATGGAAGCTGAAGGTCGAGGAAATGAAAGATGCGGCCGAACAGTTGCAAAAATAGTGCTTGGATATTCGGACCGAGCACGAGGCTTATCTGAAGGAAACCCAGGCCCAGGTGGAAAGCCTGACCGAGCGTATGAACACTTGCGAGGTCTCGAGCTATGCCCGGGGTCTTGCCGCTGGGGCGGAGGCTTTTAAGGAGTCGCCTGCGTTTGAGGAGCTGATCAACTTGAATGATGTCTCCACCTGTTACGAGATATTAGATCTCATGAAGGGTGGTAAGACCGTTCAGGAGATCGAGGCATACATCGCATCTCAGGCGACCGATCTGCATGTTGATATTGCTGGAGCCGATGAGCCAAAAGCTGCTGAGGGTGAGGACGCCGGTCAAGCTCCGCATGGCGAAGGTGAGGGGCAATCCTTTCAGATGGCCGGCCAAGAGGGTGGGTCCGAGTAGTTTCCTTGATTTTTGCTTCTTGCTTGGCCTGCGTGCCAGTCTGTCTTTCTTTTGCTTTGTTTCATGTTCGGCCTGCGTGCCCATCCGCCTTGGTTTGTTGCCATTGTTGGTAATTTTGTAATAACGACTGGGTTAAATAAAATCTTTCTTGCTGTATTTGTGGTTTTTTTTTTGTTCCTGGTTGAATGTGCCGAGACGAGCTCGGTCTTATAGTGCCGGAGGAGCCGGTCTTATGAGGTGCCGAGACGAGCTCGGTCTTATAGTGCCGGAGGAGCCGGTCTTATGAGGTGCCGAGACGAGCTCGGTCTTATAGTGCCGGAGGATCCGGTCTTATGAGGTGCCGAGACGAGCTCGGTCTTATAGTGCCGGAAGAGCCGGTCTTATGAGGTGCCGAGACGAGCTCGGTCTTATAGTGCCGGAGGAGCCGGTCTTATGAGGTGCCGAGGCGAGCTCGGTCTTATAGTGCCGGAGGAGCCGGTCTTATGAGGTGCCGAGGCAGGCTCGGTCTTATAGTGTCGGAGGAGCCGGTCTTATGAGGTGCCGAGACGAGCTCGGTCTTATAGTGCCGGAGGATCCGGTCTTATGAGGTGCCGAGACGAGCTCGGTCTTATAGTGCCGGAGGAGCCGGTCTTATGAGGTGCCGAGACGAGCTCGGTCTTATAGTGCCGGAGGAGCCGGTCTTATGAGGTGCCGAGACGAGCTCAGTCTTATAGTGCCGGAGGAGCCGGTCTTATGAGGTGCCGAGACGAGCTCGGTCTTATAGTGCCGGAGGAGCCGGTCATTCGAGGTGCATTAATATTGAAAAATGGAATGACGTCAGTTTTTATTGATAATACCTCTTAAGATACATGGCATTCCACGGGTAAGTTAATCTTTGGCCGTTCAAATATTCCAGCCGGTAGGCCCCATTCTGAAGGACTTCGCTAACTTTATACGGTCCTTCCCATTTGGGCTTGAGTGGTCCGGGATCCGGGCCCAACACCTTTTTAAGGACTAGGTCGCCGACCTGGAAGCTTCTCGGGTGAACCTTGGAGTTGTAATATTTTTCACTCCTCCTTTTGTAAACGGCGTTCCGCATTTCTGCCTGAGCTCGTTTTTCGGCAAGGAGGTCCAAATTCACTTTAAGGGCTAAGTCGTTACCCTGCTCCTCAAAGTGGGCTACTCGGTAGGTAGGTGCCCCGATTTCAACCGGGATAACGGCTTCAGAGCCGAAAGCCAGTGAGAAAGGTGTTTCGCCGGTGGTGGATCTATGCGTTGTTCGATAGGCCCATAAGGTCCCGGGGAGCTCCTCGGGCCAAGAACCCTTCAGTTCTTCGAGGCGTGTCTTGAGGTGTTGTTTCAGGATTTTGTTGACCGCCTCGACTTGCCCATTGGATTGTGGATATTAGGGCGTGGAAAAGTTATTTCGTATTTGGAGGCCGTCGCATAAAGCTCGAAATTTCTTATTGTCAAATTGTTTGGCATTATCAGAGACAATAGATTGTGGAATCCCGAACCGACATACGATTGACTTCCATATGAAGTCGACTATCTTCTGTTCAGTTGTTCGTGCCATAGGCTCGGCCTCTGCCCATTTTGTAAAATAATCGACTGCGACAATGGCGTATTGCACTCCTCCTTGTCCCTTAGGTAGAGGGCCGATCAAGTCGATCCCCCACTTGGCGAACGGCCATGGGCAATATACGGAAGTGAGGGTTTCCGGCGGGGATCGGATCTGCGGAGCGAAGATTTGACACCGGACGCACTTCCGCACGAGTGTAATGGCATCTTTTTTGAGGTTGGGCCAATAATAGCCTTGTCGAATCAATTTATAGGCCAATGCCTGGCCGCCAGAATGATTACTACATATACCCTCGTGTACTTCTCTGAGGGCGTATTCTGCTTCTGACTTGGACAGACATTTCAGCAGCGGAACCGAGTATCCTCTTTTATATAAGGTTCCGTCTACGATGGTGAACCGGGCCGCCTGGGTTCGTAAGGATCTCGCTCGGGCTCGGTCCTCGGGTAAAATGCCGCTTTGAAGGTATTGCATTATAGGTTGCATCCACCCTTGCGGCTCTAATTGTTCGGCCGCCCGAATTTCGGTCATTTCCAGGGCTGATGAGGAGTGATACCCTATGCTGACCTCATCCATGTGTTCGGCTTCGGAGCTAGATGCGAGTTTGGCCAATGAGTCGGCTTGGATGTTTTCAGTTCTGGGAATATGTTGTATTGTTCCCCGAAAATTTTGTAGCCGATTCCGTGTCAGGTTGAGGTACTTGATCAGTTTGGGTTCTTTGGCTTCGTATTCGCCGTTGATCTGATTGACCACTAATTGAGAATCACTTAGGATAGTGAGGCGGGCAAGGCCGAGGAGGTTGCCATTTCTAGACCGGCCAAGAGTGCTTCATATTCTGCCTCATTATTGGTGGTCGGGAAATTCAGGCGAATAGCCGAAAGCGAGCAGTCGGGACTAACGAGGACTATTCCTGCACCCGATCGGTCAGCGGTAGAGGACCCATCCACATAGAGTGACCATTCTTCTGATCGGTCGTCCCCCTGAGCGATCGCGGGCGTGAATTCTGCAATGAAGTCCGCAAGGGCTTGTCCCTTTATAGCGGTGCGCGATTCGTAAGCTATGTCAAACTGTCCGAGTTCGACGGCCCATTTTACCATCCGGCCGGAAACATCAGGTCGGTGCATAACCTGTTTTAATGGATAGTTGGTTAAGACGACTACATGATGTTCCAAAAAGTAGGGTCTCAACTTCCGGGATGCCATTATGAGCGCATAGGCCAATTTTTCCATCGGGGCATATCTGAGCTCGGCATCATGAAGGGCCTGACTCACATAATAAATCGGATGTTGCACCGCATTCTCCGTTCGAATCAGAGCGGCGCTGATCGCGGAGTCGGAGACCGCGAGATATAAGCTAAGGAGTTCCCCTCGGATCGGTCTCTGCAAGGTCGGGGCTTCTGCTAGGACTTTTTTGATAGCTTCGAAGGCTTTTTGGCAAGGTTCTGTCCATTGAAAATCCTTGTTCTTTTTTATCGCCTCAAAGAAAGATTTGCATTTATCCGTTGAGCGAGAGATAAAACGGCTCAGTGCGGCTAGGTTAGGCTTTGCACCTTTTTGACCGAGTTTGGAGGAACAAGCTCGGCTACTGCCTTAATTTTATCGGGGTTGGCTTCAATCCCTCTTTGGCTTACCATGTAGCCGAGGAATTTTCCAGAACCTACCCCGAATGAACATTTCTTCGGATTTAACTTCATCTTATACTCCCGCAAAATAGCAAACATTTTATTGAGGTCATGTACATGGTCGGCCGAGCGCAGAGATTTAACTAACATGTCATCTACATATACTTCCATAGTATGACCTATCAAGCTATTGAACATTTTATTTACCAGGCGTTGATATGTCGCGCCGGCATTCTTGAGCCCGAAAGGCATCATCCGGTAGCAGTATAAGCCGCGGGCCGAGTAGAAGGAGGTGTTTTCCTCATCGGCGGGATGCATTGGGATCTGGTTGTATCCCGAATACGCATCCATAAAGCTCATTAGCTCGTGCCCGGCCATTGCATCCACCATGTAGTCGATATGGGGGAGGGGGTAGCTATCTTTCGGGCAGGCTTTGTTTAGGTTGGAGAAGTCAATACAGAGCCTCCATAGCCCGGTCGGCTTTTTTACCAAGATCGGGTTAGCTACCCAAGTCGAGTATTGGGCTTCTCGAATAAACCCGTTATCGATTAGCTTTTCTACCTCCTCTTCCAGCCCCTTCTGCCGCTCCGGCCCCATTTTCCTTCTTTTATGAATAACCGGCTTGGAGCTGGGGTCGATATTCAGCCGGTGGCATGCAAGTTCCGGGTCAATCCCCGACATATCCGAATGGGTCCAAGCGAAGACATCCAGGTTTTGGATAAGATGGGAGATTAGCTCGGAGCGGATCGACTCTTGGAGGTTGTGGCCGATTCTTAGCCGTCAGGTTGGATTAGAATAGTCCACGTCGACCAGGTCCAATTCTTCTGTTGGCTCAGCATGGCGAATTTTTCCTTTCGGATTTTGATACTGCGGGTCGACGGGATCTTCTTCTAAGATCGGCTCTTTCCCGGGCCTGCGGCCCCGGTCCGTTTCCTGTACGGTTCCCCCTTCGGGGGTTTGTGCGGCCCCGGGACCGTCGGACCCCTGTTCAAGCAGGGTGGTTTCCTCCGGCCGTTCGGAACTGATAGTCTCCATTTCTTCTGGCAAGTTTTCCGGGATGCCTTCTGCGGTGTTGATTTCGCGAGCCCGGATGCTGAGGTTGCATTCCCGGGCGACCCTTTGGTCCCCTTTATGTACCCCGACGCCGTCCGGGGTGGGAAATTTCATGCACAGGTGATATGTAGACTGAGTGGCTCTCAGCCTCGACATCACTGGTCGGCCTATGATGGCATTATAATCACTGTGCACATCGATGATCTTGAAGGTTGTGATCATCGTCCTTCTGATCGGCCCCTGACCAAATTCCAAGGCGAGGTCGATTTCCCCCAGTGGGGAGGTGCGGCAGTTGGCAAATCCCCGAATATCTTCGTTGCAAGGCCGGACATAAGATTGGTCTACCTTCATCCTACGAAGGGTATAAAGGTAGATGATGCTGGCATAGGCCCCGGAGTCCACCAATACCCTATGAACCGGGATCCCCATTATAGGCAGGGTGATGACAAGGGCGTCTGAATGGGGATGGTCCAAGCCGTCGGCATCGGACTCCTCAAAAGTAACTGCTAGCCGGGGGTTCTTGGGGGCTTCTTCGGCCACTGATAAAAACCCCTCTGCTCGGCGTTCGGTCCGCTGGTAGGAGGTGGTGGCTTCTCGAATGGAGGCCTTTTTATGGCGCTTTGATCGATCGTCATCGACCTCAGCGGTCCCCATAATGGTTAAAATTTCCCGGGGGGATTTGGGGGCTGGAGGTACCCGATCATTCTTAGCTCTCGTCGGGTCGGCCCTATCCTGGCGATCCCGGGGCGGATTCCGGGTAAATCGCCTCAAGCCTGTCTCGTCGCATACCGCGATTAAAGCGGCGACGAGGTCTCGGCACTGTTCAGTGTTGTGACCCGCTGAATCAAGGTATTTGCAAAAGCGGGTCTGGTCCATGTCCTTTTGATCTTTGTAGATCGGCCGAGGGACCGGGAGCAGATTTTTGTTTTTTATCTGATCGAATATCGCTGCGGCTCCGATGTAATATATTTCTATGAAATTGGCCATGAGCTCGGGCCGGCGATAGCTTTGAGTGGCCGGGACTGTCGAGGAAGAGGCAGGGGTCTTATTTTCCCGTCGGGGTTATTGACGGGACTCTTTGTAGTCACGCCTTTCTTCTTTCTTTTTATACGATCCTTTCTGATCGGAGGGCATGACTAGCATTGGTGCCGGCATGGCTTCCTCGGCAGCTATGTGGGAGCTAGCGCGCTCCAAAAATTCCTGGTAGGTGTGTGGCACATTCTGGCACACCGTCCAGCGAAAGAAAGAATTTTTGAGAAGGCCGGCCTGGGCAATAATGGTCAGCGCATCGTCGGACATAGGTTCCGTCTCTAATATCCGTTTATTAAAACGGGATATATAATCTTTAAGGGACTTGCTCGGCCCCTGGACCACGGAAGCAATGGATGAGCGTGGGGCGACTCGCACAAGGGACCCCATGAAGTGGGATTGGAACGTCGCCGAAAGCTGAGCCCACGTTTGAACCGAATGATGGGGCAGCGTCCGATACCATCTCTGGGCCCTCTCTCCCAGAGTTAGGGAAAATATTCGGCATCGGAACGCGTCCTGAGACCCGTGCAGATCCATCCAGGAATTATAATGCCCAAGATGGGCGTTGGGGTCTGTTTCTCCGTTGTATGGCGGAATTTGAGGAATTTTGAACTTCTCCGGGAGGGGTTCCGCCAGAACGCTAGGGGCAGGACTCTCTGCCGTTGAGCCATTCCGAACTTTGGGATGGCTGGAGTTGTTTATTTTCGAGCTCCATAAGGCGCTTTTTTAGAAACTCGATTTCGCTCGAATTATCGCCCGGAGTTGGAGGTAATACTTGCGTTGGATTTAGAGACGGGTGGGGAGCCTTCTCTTCCTTACGGCTCTGACTCTGGACAGTAGGAGCCGGCGCTGCCTTCTCGATTTTCCTTCCCGCCCCAAGGCGATCAAAAACGGATGGGGGGCGCGAAAGCTTGCTTTTCCGTGAGGGATGTGAGCTTTCGCCGTGGCTCTCCGCCCTTTCTCCGGCGGCCCCAGAGGTCGTCCTTTTTCTGTTTCGTCCCGAGGCAGCGGGGCGGGCCGTCTGAGATTCTGCCTCGAGATGATCTTCGGGTTTTTGAAGGGTCCCGCCCCCTGTAACTCTTGCCATAAGGGCCGCCATGCCCTTGATGAAGGCAGGGTGTTTAAAGCACTCAACCACTTTAAGGAGGTTTTCTTCCTCCATCGCGGGCTGAGGGTTTTTCGAACTGTCGTGAGACATCTCCGGTGAATGGTATATATCTATCTTTTTTTATCGGAGGTCCCCTTCTTCTAGCGCCAATCTGTTGACGTCTGGTTTGGTCAACGTCATGTGTGCTGATTAAGACGAATGAATCGAAGCCACGTAGAAAATAAAATAACAAAAAGGAAGGTATTTGATCACTAAATTTTATTAATGACCTTTTTGATAGAGTAGAACCGAGCAGGATAATTTATGCCGGTCTATCTAGATGCTTGTTAATTACAAGTCTTATTTTCTTTTCTCTTTTCTCTCTTTTTTCTCTCTCTATTATAAATGCTTGAAATCCAAAGATCTGCTTTCACTGTACATTTCTTCTATATATAGACAACCTGGGCCAATGGAGAGGTGACAGCTGGCGAATGTCTGGGGAATATGACCAAAACACTTGTCAGTCTGCATTTATGCCCAGGACACGTGGCGGCTTCTAAGGAGCGCCTTGGGAAGGGGCGTGATTGCATGCTTTAATTGGCATGCGGGCCTGGTTTACCGACTCTTGGGGGTGTTTATCCGATGGAGTCGGTCCTCGGGTCTCCCGCCGTTCAGGTCGGCCTTGTTGTAATCTCGAATCCGAGCATTTTTGTCCTCTCTCTGCTCGGCCCTCTCGGATCGGAAATCGGATCGGCCTTGGCGTCGCCGTCCGGTCCGGTTTTTTGTGAGCCTGGGAGGAAATCGGTGTTTTTGCCCGGTCCGACTTCAGGTTCTGCTCGATCGGTTTAGTTGTCTTGGCGTGTCCACGTGGATCCCAAGTCGGATGGGCTGCCAACAATACTGTTATATCACGAAATATGTAAAGCAAGTCGATAAATATATTAGTTGAGAAATTTGACACGATGGAGAATCCCGATGTATTATAAGAAGATGATGTGACTTTTATTACACAATTCAAAGGTGATATGACAAAATATACTTCCCCATGCGCATGATCTACAAAAAATGGCGATATTGATATCCAACATATTCGCTCAAGTGATAATATGGTGTATGTATTTATGAAGGCATTGTCGACGTCAACGTTCAAACAAATAGTCTATAAGAACGGAATGCATCAACACATAGATCTACAATGATTTATTTTAGTGGAAATAGTTGTACTTTTTTTCTTTGACTTTGTCTTATATCATTGGATTTTTTCCATAAGATTTTAAGAGATAACATTTTACTAAAGGTCATTAAAGGGAGTGTTGCAAATTTACTAAAAATAAATTTGCTTTTTATTTTTCTCTTTTCTCTTAACATTTATACCAAAAAAAATTATATAGGAAAGAAGAGGGCCAATGAAAAGGAAAATAAAATAATTGGAGAATGGCCCAAACTACACCTTATAACTCATTTTTACCAATAACTCATTTTTTTTTACTTAATAGGACTAAAATATCCTATAGCAATTATTATGAGAAGTAATATTCAACTTTCTACATTATCACTCTCTCCATCTCTATCCACTTTCTCTCTCCAAAATTACCACTGACAGTAATTGGTACTATTATTTATTTTTTACTCCATCTCTCTACCGACCTTCTCTCTAAAAAATTACCATCCCATTTAATCGATACCAATATTGAAGTTTTTACTCATCAATCTTTCTACCGCTTTCTCTCTCATAAATTACCATCCTTACATGATACCAATATTGAAGTTTTTACTCATCAATCTTTCTACCACTTTCTCTCTCATAAATTACCACTCCAAGTAATTACTATCAACATTGGACTTTTTACTCTCCATCTCCTAACTACTTTCTCATCACCAAAATTAGTCGGTACCAATATTCAACTTTTTTCTATAATTACCACCGTAAGTAATCAGTACTAATGTTCAACTTTTATCCTATATGACTCTACTTACTTTCTCTCTCTAAAATTATCACCTCACTAATCAATACCAACATTTGCTTTTTGATCTCTCATTGATCTATTCAATTTCTCACTCTAGAATTACCATCCAATTAATCGGTACCAATATTCAACTTTTTACTCTCCCATTTCTCTGCCCACTTTTTCACTAGAATTATCATTCCACGTAATCGGTCACAACATTAAAATTTTTACTTCCTTTTATCTCTACCCACCTTATCTATCCAAAATTATCAGCCCAAGTACTTGGTACGAAAAATAGTAGTTCTGCTGCCCATTCTCCCTACCACTCTAACTTCCATGAATTACCACTCCAAGTAATTGATATCAACGTTCAACTTTTTACTCTCCATCTATACACACCTTCTCTCTCCATAATTACCACCCCTAGTAATCGGTATCAATATTCAACTTTTTACTCTTCCATCACTTTACCATCTTCTCACTCTAGAATTATCCCCCTAGTAATTGGTACTGACATTCAATTTTCTTATCCCTCATCTCTATGTTTTTTTTTTTCTAAATTTATCACCCTAAGTAATTGGTACCAACATTCAACTTTTTACTCCCTCATCTCTTCACTCACTTTCTCCCTCCAGAATTATCACATCATATAACCGGTACGAACATATGACCTTTTACTCCCCGATCTCTCTACCACTTTCTCTCTCATTGATTACCACCCTAAGTAACTGATACCAATATTCAATTTTTTTACTCTCCATCTCTCTACCTATTTTCTCTCTTCAGAATTACCACTTAAGTAATCGGTATACATTATTTAACTTTCTACTCCCATAGCTCTCTACCAATTTCTCTCTCTAAATTTACCATATAAGTAACATTTTACTTTTTATAACACTCTATTTTTTCCACACATATTCTATATCCTGAATTACCCCCCCCCCCCCCTCTCTACCCCACAAATGAGCAGCACTAATATTTGACCTTTTGTTCCCCACGCTGTCTCTCTCTTTATTCATTTTATCTCTCTAAACTTACCACCCAAGTAATATTTAAACTTTTTATTCCAAACACTCTCTACTTTCTTTCTCTCTTTATGATTACCATAGGTATTATGCACCGGTTTTTATCTTTTCTTCTCCATTTTTCTGCTCATCTTCTCTTTCTCTAAAATTACCACCCACCAAATTGGTCTCAACATTCAAATTGTGCCTTCCCCCATCTCTCTATTCATTTTCTCTCTAGCATTATTGAATGCATTTTTTCAGATTATTTAAGCTTATACTCATGCTCACCAAATTTCGTGTACTAGATATACGATTCTTATCTTAAGATAGATTATTACTCGTTAATTAAATCTCACAATGTGGATTATAAAGTGTTCAAATATGTAGTTCAATAATACGGTACCACAATTGTTTTCTTTTGGTGTATATGAATGAAATCCCCAGATTTAGCTAACGACATGTACCAACCAGATAAACCAATTAATTAATCTGATACAACATACTCAACCACTCTCTTATCACCATCACTTTTTCACCTCAGCTAATACTACATCACCATCACAACTTTTACTTACCCAGATAAGGTAATAACCTATTGGCCTAATAATCGACACCATTACTTGTCCCGATACTACTATTATATACATCTACCACGATAGTACTAGTATCTACCCTTATAATACTACCTACCTAGATATGGATGTATCGCTCTTCACCATAATTTGTGCACCTAAAATCGATTCTTTCAAAACATAATCAAGTATATGTCCAATTTCTTACAAGCACAACCAAAGTAATCATGCACACCAACAAATATGCATTATGCTTATATGATCCCATCCCATAACCAAAGAAATCTATTATTAACAAATAGCCCGATCATATTTCGGATGCACTCATGCTTATATGAACTTTTGTTTTTCATTGTTGATGTTTCTTGGGTTTTGTCCCATTTTGAATTACTCATTAAGAACCACCATTATCTTTTTTGTCTACCTTCTCATTATGTCGTTTTCCTCTCTTAGCGGGTCTTTTGCTCTCATTAGCTAGCAGGACGGTAAAGTGTGCAGTTGAAATAAAAGCTTGCCTGCTTGGAAATGCTCTAACATATAAGTACCTGATGCAAGACAGTTTTCTTGAGGTGAATGAGGGAGGGAGGGAGAGAGAGAGAGAGAGAGAGAGAGAGATGGAGTTCATTATCTTACTTCATGTTCTAAGCTAACACTTGCTGGAAATTAATTTAGAAAAATGAGTTTTGACTTAATTTTGAATCAATTTAATAATAATAAAGTATTTAATTCTTGAGAATTGGATGTTAAATTGTCAATCTACATTTTAGGGAGATAAATGTAGAATTTTATTCTCATCAAAACTGATTTCCAACAATTGAGAAATAAATAATTTAAATTGTCCATTTAATATGAATATAATGGGAAGTTAAAGAGTTTAAGTGAAAAATCATTCCATATTGAAAAATTAAAGTCTACTTGAATAGTTTATCAGTAAGAATATATATGGGTAAGTCAATAAGCTAGAAGTCTCCACTAGTTGACCAGTGCTGCAAAGCCTACAGACGCGCATGCTCCACTGCCGCTCGTCCTCCGATCGCCTCAGGCTCGTGGGCCGTGATCCATGGACCGTGGGCCTTGATTCTTGGTTCTTGGTGGTTGGACTTTGGGCTGGACCTGAGTATTGGGCATTAAGGCTTATAGTCGGACTAAAACCATGTAGTTTGTAGCCAACTAGTCCCAACGAGGTTAAGCTTGAATTATACGGATCCAGGCTTGAGTTTTTCTGGAACATGGATTTTCAACTCCATCCCAGAAAATGTAACATACGAGAATTAAAGTGGTGTTTTAAGACCACTTATGGGAGATGATGACTCTTAAGCTGAAATATGTTACAGAATGTTAAGGCCATTAATCTGCAGTTAAGTCCCCACCTGATGGATGTTTTGGACCCTATAAAAAGGGGTCTTCTGTATTTTCATTCTACACCCCAACATAAAAACATCTTGCAGCATACAATATATACTTCTTGTATGTTTTTGTGCCTATTTTCCATCACATAATCATTCGTCGGAGTTTTGAGTTTTGGAGCACCTAACTCAGAAACTCTTACAATAGTTCTATCTTGGGGACTTCTTGACTGAACCACCTGCTCTTCTACTAGGGCAAAATATCTTACAGAAAGAGTTCTACTTCTCTGCTATCTGTTATTTCTGTTTTTACAGTTTTCACAATTTTATTTTAATTAAATTACAGTAGGTAACAATTTTGCGTAATTTTTATTGTAATTGTTGGACATATACATACTGAACAACCGTAAGACTATTTTTAATTTTTTGTAATTTCCAATGGTGGCCATCGCTGATGATGATGCTGCCACTGAGGATGTCGCTGACGCAGCAGCTGCTGTGAATACTTCTAATGCTCATGATATACATGTTCGTCCCACTATTACAATGCAGGTCGAGAAACTCGAGAAATGATTGGGTGTTGATTTCAAGAGATGGCAGCAAAAGATGTTGTTCTATCTCACTACCTTGGGGCTTGCTGTTTACCTCAAGGATGATCCTCCTGTGGTGATTGAGACTGAAACTTATTGTACGAAGTGCTTTGCTTACGATTAGTGGTGTAACAGTGACTTCATGCCTCGTAATACAATTTTAAACGGGCTAATTGATTCTCTGTATAATATGTACTAAATCAAGACCTCCAAAGAGATCTGAAATTCTTTGGAGAAAAATTACAAAACTAATGATGCTGAAATCAAAAAAATCATGATCGGATATTACCTGGACTTTCAGATGACAGACTTCAAAATCGTTATTGAGCAAGTCCAATATTTTCAATTAGTTGTATATGGAATCATTATTGAGGGGATTCTACCTAAATTGTTTGTTGCCAGGTCGGTAATTGAAAAGTTGCCTCCTAGTTGGAAGGACTTCAAAAATTATCTGAAACACAAAAGAAAGGAAATGAGTTTAGAGGACTATGTCTTTGACTCAGAATTGAGGAAGACAACTGAAAGTTTGATTCTAAATTTAAGAGAGTCCCAATGGAGGCCAAAACTAATTTTCTTGAACATGGATAACCTACCAAATTAAAAGAGGAAGCTTAAACATCTCCAGAACAAAGGAAATAAGCATTTTAAGGCACGAAATTTACTGAAAATTGCCACAACTATGATAAAGCTAATTTGCTTGAGCATGAGTCGTCTACCAAAAAGCAGAAACTTAAACATGTTCAAGATAAAGATAATAAGCCTTTTTAAGGCAGGAAAATTTACTGGAAATTGCCATAACTGTCGTAACCCAAACCACAAGGCAAAAGACTGTCGCTTGCGAATTAATTCAACTTGTCGGTGAAACAAAGGCAAGCGATTTGCTAATGTGGTTGAACATGGCGATGTTGACATGCCGGGTCTAGAGTTATCAGCCATGATTGAGGAACTGGACGAGGAGATCTCAACTATGGTGATTGAAACAAATATGGTGGAAAATCATTCGCTGGTACTTTGATATTGGAGCTATTCGTCATGCCTCTTCTGATAAGGAAATGTTCTCTTCCTGCACCATACTGACAGTAGAAAATTACATATGGCAAACTCTATTTCTTCTATGATGCAGGCATGGGGAACATGGTACTGAAGCTGACCTATAGAAAAGAGTTGACCCTTAAGGATGTGCTGTATGTCCCAAACATCCGGAAGAACTTATTTTTAGGTTATTTTCTTACGTACGGAACGAGAGGAATCAGACATAAGAATCAATACCTGTCATGTGGAGCCCAGGTATCGGCTGACGTGCCAAAATATAAGTCAACTAGGTATTACGTATGCTATGCAGAGCATATTACGTACGTAATATGAGTATATACTGTAGCAAGTTAACGTATGCATTACGTACGCTATAGAACAGGTGTTACGTACGTTATGCAAGATACAAACTGAGACAGTGAGTTATGGAATGATGTTATGTATGCTATGAAGGACCTGTAGCATACGTAAGGAGCATTACGTACGTTAATATGGATTGGTAACGTTCGTAATGAGCGGTGCATATTATAAAATGGGTGGACTCGGGGGAATCAAACCAACCAGAATGACTATTCAAATGGCGGATAGGTCGGTGAAATACCCCAAGGGAATCATTAAAGACCTATTAGTGCAAGTGGACAAGTTGGTGATTCTGGACGATTTTGTTATCTTAGAGATGAGCGATTTCGCAACAAGCGAAAATGAAGGGACAATACTTCTAGGACGACCATTCATGCATACAACAAAAACAATCATCGATGTTGATGAAGGAAAGGTCACCATGACCGTCTTGGGTGAAACGGTGGAAATCGACATGTTCGGTTCATCTCCTATCCCTTCTCATATTTATGCTACCCATGATTGTAATTTTATTGATTGCATTGATTCTTTGGTTGATGATATATATTTGCATGACGATATAGGGGACACGTTGCATGATGCTCTAGCCGTTGAGCATGATATGCGGCTGAATAATTTAGAAATTGAAGAATATGTTGCATTGCTAGATAATTCCGAACCATTTGATGAAGTTGACGATCTTAATATGCCTTTGGAATTAAATTTTGAGGAGCCTGTTGAAATCACCCTGCCCCAACTTGAATTGAAAGAACATCCGGCACATCTTAAATATGTTTTCTTAGGCAAAAGTGACACTTACCCTGTAATTGTCTCTTCCGAATTAACTCCTTTGCAAGAAAACAAATCGGTAGAAGTTGTGACTAAATTAAAGGAAGCAATTGGGTGGAGTATTTCTGATATCAAATGGATAAGTCCTGTTAGGTGCATGCATAAAATAATTCTTGAGGATAATGTTAAACCTGTTAGGCAAGCTCAAAGGCATTTGAATCCGAACATGCAGGATGTAGTAAAAAAGGAAGTTTTCAAATTGTTAGATGTCGGAGTCATCTACCCGATATCCGATAGTAAGTGGGTTAGTCCTGTGCATGTAGTGCCTAAGAAATCTGGAATAACGGTGGTTCGTAATGTTAAAAATAAATTAGTGCCCACCAGAACAGTGACCGGTTGGAGAATGTGCATTGGTTATCGGAAAATAAATGTCCTAACGAAAAAAGATCATTTTCCCCTCCCTTTCATTGATCAAATGTTGGAACGTTTAGCTGGGCATGATTATTACTATTTTATAGATGGTCTTTCAGGTTTCTATCAGATTCGCATTGCTCCGGAGGATCAAGAGAAGACCACTTTTACTTGCCCTTTTGGCAATTTTGCCTTTAGGAAGATGCCGTTTGGTCTTTGCAATGCTCGCGCTACTTTCCAAAGGTGCATGCTTTCCATATTCTCTGACTTGTTGGAGAAGTCCATTGAAGTATTCATGGATGATTTTTCTGTGTTTGGAACTACTTTTGATGATTATTTACATAATTTGACTGTTGTGCTCGAACGATGTATTGAGTATAATCTTACACTTAGTTCGGAAAAGGGTCATTCAATGGTTAAACAAGGGCTTGTTTTGGGTCATGTGGTTTCTAATAAGGGAATGGAGGTTGATAAGACTAAAATTGATTTAATTGTTAAATTACCTCCGCATTCGTGTGTAAAAGAAGTTCGAAGCATCTTAGGGCATTCCGGGTTTTATAGGCATTTCATTAAAGATTTTTTGAAAATTGTCCACCCCTTAAGTAACCTTTTGTGTAAGGATACTAAGTTCGATTTCACCGAGGAATGTTTGGTTGGTTTTAATGCTTTGAAAGAGAAGTTGACTTCCGTGCCTACTGTTGTTGCACCCGATTGGTCTTTACCATTTGAAATTATGTGCGACGCGTCTGACTTTGCTATTGGTGCCGTTCTGGGCAGAGAGTGAATAAATTTTTCCATGTAATTTATTATGCTAGCAAAACACTCGATGAAGCTCAGGCCAATTATACCACCACCGAAAAAGAGTTTTTAGCTGTTATATTTTCTTTAGACAAGTTTCGATCCTATTTGGTTGATTTGAAAGTAATTGTGCATACGGATCACGCTGCATTGAAATATTTGTTAAAAAATCCAATGCAAAGCCAAGATTGATTCGGTGGGTTCTTTTGTTGCAAGAATTTGACTTAGAGTTTTAGGATAAAAGAGTTCTAAAAATGTGGTTGCCGACCATCTATCTATATTAACCGAAGGTGATAATTTTAAGATCGATAGCTCCTTGCCAATTGTTGAGACTTTTCCTGACAAACAATTGTTTGATGTGACTAAGACACCTTGGTATGCCGATATTGTTAATGATATTGTTAGTGGTGTTTTACAGCCTGACATGACCTTTCAGGGGAAGAAGAGATTTATTTCCATGTGCAGGACGACCCCTACTTATTCAAGTTGAGGCCCCATCAAGTATTTCGACATTATATCCCGGAAGAAGAGTACGAGAGCATCTTGTAATTTTGTCATGACTTGCACTGTGGGGAATATTTTAGCGTTAAGAAAACGGCACATAAAGTTCTTCAATATGGATTCTATTCACCGACAGTATTTAAGGACGCTTGTTCCTATTGCAAGAGTTGCGATCGTTGTCAACGAACGGTGAACATAAGCAAAAGAAATGAGATTCCGTTGACGAACAATCTTGTAGTAGAACTTTTCGATGTTTGGTGAGTTGATTTCATGAGTCTTTTTATACCTTCCTTTGGCTTTGAATATATTTTAGTTGCTGTGGATTACATTTCTAAGTGGGTGGAACCAATTCCAACCCGGACTAACGATGCTAACGTGGTTTGCAATTTCTTTAAGGATGTGATTTTTTGCAGGTTTGGGACGCCTAGAGTTGTGATTAGCGATAGAGGCACACACTTTTGCAAAAGACAACTTGCAGGGTTGCTCAAGAAGTATAGCGTGACGCATAAGGTCGCGACGGCTTACCATCCACAAACCTCCAGGCAAGTTGAAGTGAGTAATCGGTAGATAAAGGCAATACTTGAGAAGACAGTGAAGCCGACAAGGAAATATTGGGCATTGAAGTTGAACGACGCCTTATGGGCATATCGCACGGCTTACAAAACTCCAATTGGAATGAGCCCGTATCGCCTAATTTTTGGGAAGGCATGCCACATACCTGTTGAGTTAGAACATAAGCATATTGGGCTATCAAAGCGCTAAATTTAGATCAAGAAAAGGCGGGGGAAGAACGACTTCTACATTTGAATGAGTTAGAAGAGATGCGATACGAGGCATACGAAAATGCTAACCTCTACAAGGAACGGACGAAACGGTATTACGACAAGCGTATCATTCGCAAATCTCTCGAGCCTGGGATGGACGTTCTACTACATAAATCTCGTCTTAAGCTCATGCCGGGAAAATTAGTGTCGCGATTGGGCGAACCTTTCAAAGTCGTTCAAGTATGGCCACACGGAGCGGTAGAACTCCTTGATCTACGGAAGAATGAGCATATTAAGGTGAACGTACATAGAGTGAAGCCATACTTCGGACGAAGTGAAGAAATCAATGTGTTTGAATGCATAGAGGTGCATGATGTCGAAAATTGAGTAAGACGGGAAGACGTCGTGCTAACTATAAAAAAGCGCTACTTGGGAGGCAACCCAACGGTGTAGTTAGATTCTCATCCTTTTGTTTTTCAAATTTATTTTCCTTATTCGTTTTTGCTTGGTTCGAGACTGACCGGTTTGACTTTTAGTGTTAAAAATGCAGAGAAACGAGAGCGTTATCAAATATTCACATTCTGGGCAGGTTGGAGACGGTCCGTGTCACAGGACACGACCGGGTTAGCAATACAGTGAGTTTTTGCAATTCTGGAGGAGTTGGACACGGGCCGTGTCATATGACACGGCCGGGTTGTCAAGGCAGAACCGGTCACTTCTAAAAAGGAGGTATTTATGGGAGCAAGAAGCCTAGCCTATTGAAATTTGAGACCCGAGCACAAAAGCATGGTGCCCCGCGATCAAAACCACACTTTTTAATCCGGTAGTTTTATTTTCTTTCTTTTTAATTTGTGTTTTCGTATTTTTCCTGACTTAATCTTTTTGCTTGGGGACAAGCAAAAGTTTAGGCTTGGGGGGTGCAACTTCTTTGATTTTTATTTGTTTTTAGTTTGCGTGATGTTTGTTTCCTTTCTTTATTTTTTTTTCTTGCGTGATGTCGTAGTTGGATTATAATAATCTTGTTAATTGTTGGGTATATGGATGATTAATCGTGTTTATACTTAGCTCGTAGAGTTTTATAAATCTAATTGATTGTTTGAATGTATAGTTTTGGTTACTTGATTTGACGTGTAAGGAATGAGTATGGTACTCCAAAAGCCGTGAGTTCTTGTGCCTAATTGAACCGTTCACTTTTAGCGGTAAAATTCTTTCATGTGTGATTTCTCTTCTTATGGATTGTATTCTTTAGAACTTGCATGATTCTGTCGGATGATTTGTTGATATTTACATACACGAGAAATGATTAGGGCTGCCCATTTTTTTTTGTCTTGAACCTACTTATCTTAAAATACCCACCATTTCATATAAATATCCTTTGCTAGCCCCATTGAGCCTTTAGCCATAATTTTGTTCGAAAAACCCGCATCTTATAGCTCCATATCCAAAAGCCATTTGGTCCACGTAAGAGCATGAGAGGGTATATTTGAAAAACGAAGGCATGCAAAGTTTGTGGTGTATAGAGGCAAAAATCTTCTCTCCCGTTCCCCTGAAAATAATAAGCCCCACAAAAACAAAAAGAAAAAATGGGGCGATCCTAATAATAATAATGGGATAGAAAATATAGAGGAGGAGAGGAGTGAGCCTAAGAAAAACAAAAGGGAAGTCGTTGGGTTGTGAGAATAGGCCAATATCATAAGAATTGCGCTTAACAAGGCCTAGAAAAAAAGAGATATATATATGGGAGAATTGAAGTAGAATAATCCACTACACCAGAATCACGATTTTGTGACTGTCAAAAATTGTCACAAATGGCAAAAACAGTCACAAATGACTGTCATAAAATCACAAGTCACAAGTTTTTTTGTGACTGTCAAAAACAGTCACAAAACAGTGACAAAACCTCATTTATATGACTTTACAATACCACTTTCTATGGCAGTCACAAATATCATTTATGACTGTCATTAGCAGTCACAAATTTCATCTTTTGTGATAGTCATTAGCAGTCACGAGTTTCAACTTTCGTGACTTCCATGGACAGTCACAAATATCATTTTTCATGATTGTCTTGTGACTGTTTTTAGAAGTCACAAATGTTGAAAAAAAAATACAAAAAAAAAATAGTAAAACCCCATTTTTCTCTGAATGCAATCTAATTATTTTTCACAATGAATTCATAATACAATACAAACATATTTCTCAAAGTATTCACACAACACTCCAATTAATTTTTACAAAACATAAAAATCACGTTGTAATGCTCAAAATTAGCACGTAAAAAAAATCCGAACCAGGCCATTGGGAACAAAACACTTATACAAAAGTAAAGCACTTATACAACTTATTCACCAAATAGTCTCTTGTAACTTTTTCATTCATGCTTTAGCTTCTAATTGCGAACACTACCAAACTTCTGATTGGTACATCTGCCCTGCAGTCCCTTCAAAAACTTGCCATATCCAGCAATGAACTGCAAAATAATCACAAAGGGAAAAAACAAAAATGAAAAATCATAATTAATATCTTGCTCGATCCAATCTATCATCATGAATATCATTAAGGTAGGCACTACTTATTATGATAACAAGGTAACAAAAATCAAAAGCTCTATTTTTCCAAACGTCCGGTTTATTTTCCTTTAAACATATGCCTCAAATAAGTTCACAAGGTTCTCGATAAGCAAAATGCAGAATCATACAAGTGATATGTCTCATATTAACATATAGCTTCTAAAGTTAAATGTATCTTGACATAATACATTCAAACTAACAATAACAAAAGAAAAAAACATACTCTATCAAACATATAAATGACCATGTTTATAAGCATGTCATGTCTATCAAACATATAAATGAATCCTAGAGCTCAATAGCTGTAACTTTTCCTGCGTAGAAATGCAACTATTCTGCATCAGCAATTATTCAATAGCGACCCAAGTGTTAGAAGCTAAAGATGATGAACTCATAAATAAAACAACAAGGGAGAAGAAAAAAACACTCCAGTTCAATCATTCCCATGGGGAATTACTTACTTCTCAAGCTGGCAATCATGAACAACATGTGAATTCTGGGTGGGGGGGAACAACAATGTTAAGACTTAAGGGACAAAATTTCCAGTGTTAGATATGTCGTGCCCGTTATTTCCACTACTTAGATGTTTCAAGAATCCTTGAGAGAGCAAGCAGACCTGGCTAATAACTCTATGGTGAAGCATCTGATATGCTTTTGACCTCTGATGGTGCACCAATCCAGTTTCCAGCGCATCAATCTAAAAAATGAAATATATCATCCTAAAGCGAAGCGGAAAGAACATGCAAGTGAACTGAACATCTACAGCAAAAAAAGTCCACAATGAGAAATAGTAACCACCAAATGGCAAAGAGCACATAATACCAATAAAAGAATGAATTCCAGCACTCAAAAAAAAAAAGAAAGGAAAACACACACACTGGCCAGTTACAACAAATGCGGATGCACACACTAAGAGAAGGTTAAGGAAAATGTTCGCACAATAAGGCAAAAATTATGGTCACAAATCGAGGTTCACGGACGAATACTTTCTTGACATTTTTCTATTCCACAAAGCCCGCCCTCAATAACTTAGGTAATTGTTAAGAAAATGCAAATCTTAAGGGGTTATTTGTAAAAGAAATTTGGTAATCAGGTCATAAATCATACAGTAGTCTCTAGTCATTTAATAGAGAACATAAAAAGAAAAGGAGAAATGATACACACCGGACTTGTTGCAGCACTGGTCTTTCCATATTCCTTATTTTTAAAGAGCCAACTTGTGGAAGTGCCATCACCACTGGATGCTTCAGATTGAACTGTCATCAATTTATCCTGCGAAAAAACCACACAAGAGTAAAGATAAATGGAAGACTTGAAATTTTGAACTTGCAATAAAACCCAAGTATAGTTGCTACACAAACCTGGCCAAAACCAGCATTTACAAATGTATTGACAAATGTCGCCGCCAAGTTATGCGTGGCAGAATCAACAGTTCTCCCACCACTACCACAACCATCAAGTAGATGTGCCTAACAAGTCACATTTTTGTATCATCAATATTTGGATGTTTGGGGGTTTGAAGGAAAACAATACAAGTATATAAAGTAGTGCATAGTAATAGTGAATGACACAATTAGCAGACCTCACACTCAGGAAAAATTTATCTGTGAAAGTCAAAGAGAAATATGCAACAACTCAAAAGTTCATAAAAAGTAGGAAATGTTAGATCCAAACCTAGTAAATATCCTCAGGAGTTTTGGGCTTCATAACTTCAATATCACGAGCAAATGTAAGATAGCCTTCACTCAACTTAGCATTATTGATGAGTTCTTGCAAGCCTCTCTTTCTTCGTCTTCCCTGATCATGTCTTCATCAAGTTCAAAAGTAATGCCCTGTATATGAACAAGGCCATGAGCAGATTGCAATAATAAAGAAAAACCAAATTCAAGCGGGACTAAAATGAACTATTTTCACCTATTAATATCACTGATAATAAAAGGATGTAAAGTTCCTCATAACCTATTGACGGAAATATACACGTCTACAAATATCACTGGAACCTTCAAATGCAAACATAAAGCATCAACATGGAGTAAATGAAATCCAATGTACCTGAGATGTTAGGAAAATGCAATGCAATGTATTGGCATCATTGTCTGACGCACATATGTCGACTAATCTCGAAACTAGACCGACATCGGATGCGAGAGGTTGATGTGCTAATTAGTTAAAGTTCAGGAATATATATAGCAAATCATAGATGCACGAGAATAAAACCTAGAAGTGGTTGATTGTGTTGCTAAGACATGCATGTAGTGCACCAAAAATACTACCATATAGGAATTACCCTCGCTAAACAACTTCTACATGTACGCCTATATAGGATTCTACCATGCCCACAATTACTTTAAAATAACTGAACATTTTAGGTGGGAGATAAATATAACAATGCAAAGGCATACCTTATTGGACAACTAAGTGATACTCGAGATGGCCCTTCAATCAACTCCAAGTCTATGAAAACAATAATAATTATTATAATTGCAACAAGGACGGGGAACTACAGAAACATAATGCAAGAAATATACATGATTAAGATTAATAAATATTATCAACAAGGGAAGTCAAGAGGTAGGGCCTGAATTTAGTGAAGCAACAGTAGGCTGAACATAATCTTGCACGAAGGGATGAACAAGAGGTGTCCCCTAACTCATACATCCGATGATTATTACATAATTACCTTCACAAAAGTATAACTGGTCTCAGGGAAAAAATTAAACCAGCAAAAAAAAATATAAGATGCAGAAACATTACAAACCATTAAACTATCCCACAGCTTGAAGAAGATTCGTTCCATATTTGAGCACTTTAGTTACATTGGTTGGAAGTTGAGATCCATCGTCCTCAGCAAGGAAAATTGAAATTGTTTGTCACTATTTTATAGAAGCATATAGTAAACATGAACTCACAATTAAACGGAGATTAAGCAAATAACAACATGAAATTTTGGTAATCAGAAAGATACTAAGTTACTTACTCTAATCTGAGTTTAAGCAGATAGTAAAATGAAATAGCAAACTGAGATTAAGTAAATACTTACACTTGTAAAAAACTAGAAAGATAAATCATAAATTGGACTTACCTGTGCTGTGAAAGCCCTTTGATGCCGAGACAAAATTAGAAAGGGAAGATGAGACAAAATTGTTAATCAGTAATCACATTCACTAGCTCACTTCGTCGATTCCACAGATGCCGATGGGCTTGTACTGATTGATTCCTCACTATCTTTTCCTTCAGACTAACATACTCTGGTCCACTTACTATAATTGAGAAATTAAGAAGTAACCATGTTCAGAATCCATCGACTTAATTAACATTCAACTGAAATCGAGTTTATGCCAAGTTTGTTAGCTCAAATACAATCCAATAGATTATGTTTTTTAACAACTAAATAAAGTTTAAAGTAAAAGGAGAATTTACATAGCTTATCAAGCTGAGATTAAACTTGGGCAAAACCTGGGTTTCATCGGCTAACTAATAAGCAAAATTTCAGGCATTTCTTATAACTCGCATCCAAATATCCACACTCACACCAAAAAAACTGATAGATTTACTAAGAAACTAGCAGTCGATTAAACTAACTAGAAGGTGTATATTTTTATCAATTTAATTACTTACTATCGACTTGCCAGCGCCGAGATATCCTGTGATGATTGTGACGCCGACCGGTTGAGCTGCTAGGAGATCTAGCCGTTGATTAGCTTGCTCTTCAACTGACTGGCAAGATGTAATCTCGTGGTCAACGACGTCGTTGATTGCAATGGCGAGTGGTGGTTAAGTATTGGAACCTCTTCAATTTCGGGCCAACCCATTAACATAAACCACAGCGCAGCCCGCGACCCTCAAACCAGAACTCCAACTCTAGATTTTGGCAACTGTCACAGCATCACCCAGCCCCTATCAGCCGCGCCACTCGCCTCTCCACTTCGGCGGGTCTGCATATTTATGTGTCGATTTGATTTTAGGGGTGGTGCATTGATTTCGGTGTGTGTGTGTGTGTGTGTTTATTTTAGGGAATGAGAGAGAGGGGGGAGAGGCTAGAGGGGAGAAGTAGGGATACGGTGAGAATAGAAATAGTGGGAGAGAGAACCGACTTGTTTGAGAGAATAAATAAAAAGAAAAAGAGAAATAGAAAACTTTATGACTGTTCAAGACAGTCACAACACCTGTGACAGTCATTAACAGTCACAAACATTTGAATTTACCACTGTTTGGTCTTTGTGACTGTTATTGGCAGTTATAAAGTTGTGACTGTCATTGACAGTCACAAATCCAGGGAGTTTCAATGTCACAAAATCCTGTTTTTGGTGTAGTGATCGCTTTGAGTGTTTATTTCATTTATGTGAGGATCGTATATGCTCTACTTGGACTGAACTTGTAACTACTAGCCAAATTTTCCCAACCTGAGCCACAGCCCCGTTACAACCAAAAGTAAGATCCTATGACTCGTGTTTTGTGAATATGTAACACCCTGAGATATTCGGAGTATATTACAGCGCCGTGGACCCCTACATGGGACCCACCAGGCTACAACAAGCAAACACCCCTCGACTAACCATCTCGGTTAGCGAGGGTACACAATCAAATAATACATCACATGAAAATACACCCGAAGCAACCGAAGAAATGAGCAACAATCGACAATGTAGCAATTTAAAATAATACAACACGGGGTTTGAATTGAAAAGCCTAAGTACTCGCGAGTACAGTCTATCAGTTTATAAATATATGAAACAACCATATCGAAGTGGACAAAAGAAATAAGTAGACCCAAGTGCACATGTCAACGACCCTGGCCAACATCCTCGTACTGTCCCAGCGCTCGCTCGTCCGGATGATCATAACCTGAAATCCATAACAAGAATTTCCCCACAATGGGTCCCCAGAGGGGTTAGCAATTACGCTAGTACAAGTAATCAAGGCAAACCAATCGCTTACACATTTCATAGTACATGCACCAATATCATTTTAAAAACCAAAACCAGACATGTCTTTTCCGGAAACAAACAGTCACAATTAATTTGCCTAGGACCGGGACGAAGCCACGAATCCCACTCGAGGCCTCTAAGGACCCTCCCGAGCTGGCTACATTCATAAAACAAACCAAGCACCACACGTCACCTAGGACCGGGACGAAGTCACGAATCCCACTCGAGGCCTCTAAGGACCCTCCCGAGCTGGCTAGCGAATCAAACTCATGAATCCAGGACAAAGCCATAGATTCCCTCGAGGCCCCATCGGACCCTCCCGAGGTGAGTAAAGCACACACAATATACATTACCATTTCATGTTAAGCATAAAGGTTTCCAAGAATTACTTGCCTTGAATAATTGATGACGCAACGAACGGAAAGGAAAGTCACCAACGAACGCTAGGAACCAACGAAACCGAACCTAACGATTCGAAGAATACAATCACAACCATTTCTAAATGAATATGGAATTGGAATACACCCGAAAACCCGCCTACGATTCATGTATATCCGTATATAAACAACAACGAGGGTGGACCACAACCAAACCCTCTCGATTCCGCAAAAACTACGAAATATACCATGAATCCGTAGGGAAACTAAGAATACCAACAAGATTAATCATATTCATCATGAATCCACCAACAAAACGGAACGGATCGGAAGAAAATCCCAAAACCCCCAAATCGCCCAAAAGTAGGGTTCTAAGAGATTTACCTTGGATTGAGGATGAAGAACACAAGTAGGTGTTGTTAATCTACTTCAAAAACTCAAGGTAGAGGATGCCTGAAATAATTAGAGGAAAGGATCGCACGGAGATCGCCTGGAGAAGTTCTGCGTCGCAGAGAGGAGAAGAAATGAAAATAATATGTTCATCTGGGTCAACTCCCTGGTTTATATAGCCAGGGAGTGTTAGCGCGCGCTAATCCTCAAGGTTAGCGTGCGCTAACGGGATAAAATTACAGGCCAAACAGTTAGCGTCTAGTCCAGTAGCCAGACTTCTGGCCGTTAGCGTGCGCTACTCGAGATGTAGCGTGCGCTAAAAACCTCTCGATAGCGCGCGCTATCGACCAATAGCGTGCGCTACCTGGACATCAGCCGAGTCCAGAAGCTAACTGTCCACTACTCACCTGACCCGTTAGCGTGCGCTACCATACAAGCGTAGCGCGCGCTAACTGGCACCTGACCGAGTTCAGTAGTAAATTGTCCAGTACTGGACACTCACGCTAGCGCACGCTACCGGGTATCATCAGCGTGCGCTAGCCTCCCGACATTAGCGTGCGCTAGTCTACGTAGCGTACGCTAATACGCCAGTCCAGAAGGCTGGAAAATAGCCGCCACTCCTGTGGCTTGCTCTCTAGCGCGCTACGAATCAGTCGTAGCGTGCGCTACTAAGGGACCCCTAGCGCGCGCTATGCAGAAAAGATAGCGTGCGCTAGGTTACGAAATATAAACGGTTCACAACACCGGAATATGAACGAAACATCAAACGGAACACCTCAAAGCGCATCAAAACATAGAATGTTTCCACGGTAACCCCGAAACAGCGGTTCCGCACAACAATAACGAGTCTCAGATCAATAGATGACTGGAAAGATACACTGAAAGATACACGAGGGTCTCTACGACCGAAAAATACATCGAAAATAAAAATTCAAAGGAGAGAAAAAATGCGGATATTACAGAATATTGATGCGATTGATGAAGAGAAGAAGTGCAAGCATATAGTAGAACTTTCCATTCGAATCGAGATGAGCGTATTGACCTATCTAAACACTTGACAATTGAGTGAATCGATAAAATTCCATGAGTGACTACTAAGACTTGTTTTCTTGCATGTTAAATTAAGTTCCATTGCTATCCATTCATTTGTGAGTTTACGCTTCCATGACGAGTTACGAGACTTTACGATACTTTTACATTCCCGGTTGATTGTATGTATATCCGATGATTAACTTGATTATTCAATCCTTCTCATTTTCTTTGTCGTGTGTTTTATTTATTTTTGCTTGGGGACAAGCAAAGTTTAGGTTTGGGGGGATTTGATGAGTCGATTTTTGATCGTCTCATTCTGTTCTATTGAGTCGTGCTTTCATTTATTTTTAAGTGTTTTTGCTCTTTTTACGCGTGGTATGTTGTGTTTTTGTTTTGTAGGTAGACGGAAGAAGAATGTGGTGAAATATGCACTTTTATAGCCAATATTGGAGTTTACATGAAAAACGCTATGAACATGACTCAGGGTCGGGGGCAACGCCAAACGGTATGCCAACCCACCAACTCGCTCGAGAATCTCGAAGGGTCCAATAAATCTCGGACTCAACTTCCCCTTTTTCCCGAAACGGAAAATTCCCCTCGTCGGCGACACCTTCAGCAAGACGTGGTCTCCCACCTCGAATTCTAAAGGTCGACGACGGACATCGGCATAGGACTTCTGCCGACTCTGGGCAATCAACATCTGTTCCCGAATTAATTCTATCTTCTGCCTCGTCTCTAAAACGACATCCGGCTCGGTCCCGACCAAATCGGACGCCTCATTCCAACAAATCGGTGATCGACATCGCCGCCCATAAAGTGCCTCATACGGTGCCATCCGAATCGACGCATGCCAACTATTATTGTACGTGAATTCGATCAATGGCAAATGCTCCTCCCAGTCACTACTCCAATCGAGAGCACAAGCACGCAACAAATCCTCGAATGTCTGGATAGTGCGTTCCGACTGTCTATCTGACTGGGGATGAAAAGAGGTACTCAAATGCAAATGGGTACCCAACGCCTTATGCACCGCCTGCCAGAAGTGCGATACAAAACGACCATCACGATCCGAAACGATAGACTTCGGAGTACCGTGAAGCCTCACAATCTGCGCGATAAACACACGAGCTAACTTCTCCGGGACCCAAGTGTCCTTGATGCCTAGAAAGTGTGCCGACTTGGTCAGACGATCAACAATCACCCATACCATATTCATGCCCGACCTCGATCTCGGCAAACTCGTAATGAAATCCATCGATATATCTTCCCATTTCCATTCCGGAACGGGAAGTGACTGCAACAACCCATCCGGTCGCTGATGCTCGATTTTGACCTGCTGACAAGTCAAGCACTTCGCTACAAACTGCGCGACCTCTTCCTTCATATCATTCCACCAGAAATTCCTTCTCAGGTCCTTGTACATCTTACTCGAACCAGGATGAACGGAGTAAGGTGTAGCATGGGCCTCACGCAAAATACTATGTCTCAACTCTGAGTCGTTCGGCACACAAAGCCAACTCTGGAATCTCAAAATACCATCCTCGTGAATCACAAACCCAGGAGATTTTCCCTTAAGAACGTTCTCTCGGATTTGGGTAATCATCGGATCCTCTAACTGTTTCAGCTTAATTTCATCGATCAAAGACGACGAAATCTCTAAAGCACAAAGTTGCCCGGCAGCTCCAGGCAACAAAACCTCAACATCTAACTCGATCAAAGCCCGCCGAAGCTCAGACTGAGATGTGAGGACCTCAAGCGTTCGCAACGCAATCGGTTTTCGACTCAAGGCGTCGGCCACGACGTTCACCTTGCCCGGATGATAAAGGATTTCGAGGTCATAATCCTTAATCAGCTCTAACCACCTTCTCTGCCTCATATTCAACTCCCGCTGAGTAAATATGTATTTCAGACTTTTATGATCGGTAAAAATCTGACATGCAGAGCCGAAAAGATAGTGACGCCAAATCTTGAGCGCAAAGACAACTGCCGCTAACTCCAAATCGTGAGTAGGGTAGTTAAGCTCATATGGTCTCAACTGTCTCGACGCATAGGCGATGGTCTTGCCGTGCTGCATCAACACGCACCCAAGACGTTGTCCCGAAGCATCGCTATAAACAGCAAAACCCTCGTTGCCACATGGCAATGCTAAAACCGGGGCTGAAGTCAAACGCCTCTTCAGTTCCTCAAAACTCGACTGTCTCTCGTCATTCCAGACGAACTTCTCGGACTTCTGGAGCAACTGAGTAAGCGGACGAGCCAGTTTCGAGAAGCCCTCGATGAACCTACGATAGTAGCCAGCCAAACCCAAGAAACTACGGACCTCCTTCACATTCGTGGGCGGCGCCCAATCCAACACTGCCTCAATCTTCAGCGGATCCACTCGGACTCCCTCAGCTGAAATCACGTGACCCAAAAACATCACTTCCTTCATCCAGAACTCACATTTCGAGAACTTCGCATAGAGTGCTCGGTCCTCAAAATGTCTAACACTATCCGCAAATGATGGGCATGCTCATCCTCACTCCTCGAATAGATAAGAATATCATCAATGAAGACGACGACACACTTATCCAAATACTCAATAAAGACTTTGTTCATCAACTGCATGAACACCACCGGCGCATTAGTTAACCCGAAAGGCATAACTACGAACTCATAATGTCCGTATCTCATCCGAAAAGCTATTTTCGGCACGTCGGACTCCCTCACCCGGAGCTGATAGTAACCCGATCTCAAGTCGATCTTCGAGAATACTGCAGCTCCCTGCAACTGATCGAACAAGTCATCAATCCTCGGCAGGGGATACTTGTTCTTGATGGTCACCTTGTTTAGTTCACGATAGTCGATACACAAACGTAGTGAACCATCCTTCTTCCGCACAAAAAGGACCGGTGCGACCCAAGGCGAGGCGCTCGTTCGAATATACCCCGACTCAAGAAGCTCACTCAATTGCTTCTTCAATTCTGTCATCTATGAAGGTGCCATACGATACGGCGCCTTAGAAATCGGAGCCGCGCTCGGCTCTAACTCTATAGCAAACTCAACCTCACGATCTGGTGGCAATCCCGGTAACTCGTCAGGAAATACATAAGGAAACTCACTAACGACTGGAATCGACGAAAGCTCGACTCCACCATCCTCCGCCTTCAAGGCGTAGCACCAATAACCAGTACACCCCTTTCGTAGGAGTCTCATCGCCTTCAAGGCGTTAATAACAAACTTCTGATTTCCCCTCCTTCGCCCCGCGAAGGAGTGCTCGGTGCCATCCTCGGCTAACATGGTGATTGTAACACCCCAAACTAGGCGGATATTACAGTTCCGTGAATCCCCGACTGGGACCCACCAGGCGAATGAAAATGATGAATTAAATAATATAATTGTAGTACCGAACCACATTATATTACCAAATACTCTGATGAGGAGTTTAAGTACAACACACCAGGACAATACCGAATACTAGTATATTTTATATGAAGATAAAATACACGACACTGAATGAAACGGAGTATCCAAAAGAAAGTCTGCAGCGGAAAATAAAGGACAATAACATGAATAGCTGAAAGATCGGGGCCCCCTACTAGTATCACTGGGACTCCTCGACGTTAGCGTGTTCTCCCCGTACTTTTGCCTTGCCAAGATCTGAAAAACAAAATCCCCAAACGGGGTCAGTTACAAAGAACAACAATCCTCAAGAGTTGAAGATACACAATCATGAGTTATCCACAGTTATACAATATCCTGTCGAAACATACGCAATCAAACATGCTATATGAATAAACTAATGATACGGCTCAAAGGAATGGCGCCACACTACGTCCGGGATGGAAATGTGTCCGTGCACAAGCCACCAACGAGTATCGATCGAATACCCGTGTGGTCTTGTACCTAATCAGTCTCACGAAGCCATCAACTCGTGTGCACAGTCCAATGTGAGGCCACCAACCAACACACGACTATAATGTGCCCGACATGAAAATCCTACACATACCAACCGGCACGCCAGTATGACCCGGAATGCCACAATATGACAAAAGTGACAACGAAAATGAATAACGACTCACCAAGATTAAATGATGGTGAAATGAATGACAGCTTAATGAAATGATTGGAACCGTCGTTCCTTATGACTGAGGTGATTAATTGACAATGACAAGTTTTGATACGGTTAATACAATGATGAATGAATTACGATTATGAATGAACAACCTCAAAAGGAATGAATATCCTTTTAACCGAGTAAGAATTAACTTACACAATACCGATGAAGAATGTCCGTCCACGAACAACGTCCTAAATGAAATGCCGGTCGCTCGAACAACCTTGAATAACAATAAGTACCGACAATCGTTCAATACACGTATCAAGCAAAAACGATCATAATCGATCCAAACGTCGATACAACAATATTCGAACTCGAATATATCGAAACCAACTCCAAGATGAGTATTTCAAACCATCAAAACACTTTCAATGATATCAATAATCCATTAGGAATCCATAATTCATGATTACAACAACATCAATCGGAAAATCCCCAATTAACCGAAGTCAACCCCAAGGGTTCTTGAAATAATTCCGAAAATAACCATTAAATCCATAGGAATATATTTATCGAAGGTAGATAATCCATATCTAACATATTCCAATGATAATCCAAGCTTACACGAAGGAATCGGAAGGAAAACCCAAAAATCCGAAATTCTAGATCCAAGAAATTAATACCTTTGATTCGGTGTTTTGGAGATGATGAAGTGATGATTAATCCAATTCAAAGACTTGAAGATGATGATTGATGATTACACCTTGAAGAACACTCTCTAAATCGCCCAAATCGCCAAGAACCGACGGGAGGAAGAGAAAAAGATGACAAATGACGAAGTCTGACTAAACTGTTCAATTTATAGCCAGTCCAGGTTAGCGTGCACTAGCCCTTGTGCGTAGCGTGCGCTAACGAGTAATTTGGGTAGTCCAGTACCCACTGTCCGAACACGGTAGCGTGCGCTACGTACCTTTTTGTAGCGTGCGCTACAGCCATATCGTTAGCGTGCGTTAATGCTCATAGTTAGCGTGCGCTAACGAATAATTTGATGCCCAGTACTGGAATCCAGAAACTATCAGTCCTCTGATCTGACCTCGATAGCGTGCGCTACGACCAACAAGTAGCGTGCGCTACAATACCGCTTGCGTACGCTAAAAACCACTCCTAGCGTGCGCTATGAATAAATTCAATTCAGTCCCGTAGTCACTGGATTCAACCTGATCCGACCTTAGCGCGCGCTACACCAAATATTAGCGTGCGCTACTATAACCCACTAGCGCGCGCTACTTACCATTCGTAGCGTGCGTTACTTATAACTCACCTGCAGTCCAGTACCTTCTGGACTGCAGCCAGGTTAACCTTAGCGTGCGCTAATGCTGAGTGGTAGCGTGCGCTACCTGTACTAAATTAGCGTACGCTAAAGAGAGTACGTAGCGTGCGCTACTCCTCACGCACAACCCACAATGAAAATGACGATGATGATAAACACGGCACGAAACTCCAATTAGATTAGTGATGAATGACGATTGATACACGATACAATTACTCTGAATGATGAATACCATGATTGAATATGAGTGACAAATGATCAATAATGAGTGAAATTACTGAATATCAATTACTGAATGATAAATACTGAATGATAATTACTGAATTACAACCGGGTATTACAGTGATGATCCTCGTGCGGTAGTTCATGATTGCGCCATGCCGCTCGAGCCAATCATCCCCGAGAATCAAATCCTCACCCTCGATGCTCACGACAATGAGATTAGAGAGCCAAGCCCTCTCACAAGTAAACACAGAACAGTCCCAGACCTCTCGATCACCGACAATTCTATCACCGCTAGGAAGTTTAACGATGAAAGGCTCGCAAGGTGACAAACAGTCGAGACTCAAACGGCGTACACACTCTAGAGAAATGAATGAATGCGTAGCACCCAAATCTAAAAGCACACTGACAGGATGGGAATGGATATGAACGGTACCTGTCGCCACAGTAGCTGCTGGATCATCGGCCCTCCTCATCTCATAGATACGCGGCTGGGCAGAGCCGACACTGGAAGTTCCTCCCCTAGCGGGCTGACCCCGACCCCTACCTCGGCCGGCACTCGGAGGTGGCCGCGGATCAAATGAGCCCTGGTTCACACTCGGCTCCAAAGGTGCTGGGTGAGAAGAACGGGCGCCGCGAAATTGTCTGAGCTTCTCACAAAAAGAAGCCTTATGGCCCGACTGGCCACAAGTATTACAAGTCAAAGGTGGACGAGGACACTCCCGGTTTACGTGGCCTGGCTGGACACAGTTAAAGCATCTGGGGTCCCGGACGAAGGTTCTGGCGGCACTCCGAAAACTCCCAGGGAAACGAGCCGAACCACCCGTAGAATTATTTGCAGGTTGAGAATTCTGTTGACCTCCACCCTTGTGGCCCGAAAAATTTCCGGCGGATTTCTGTTTCTTACTCTCCCGAACCGCCGCACTGGCTGTCACCAACATGTCATAGGCAAGAGCTCGACTCTGATAATCCTTCAGGGTAGTACAGACGAGTCCAGACATATAGTCCCGAATGGACAGTTTCATCCTCCTGGAGAAATGGAAAATTTTGTCGCTCTCAGCGACAACTTGGGTTTTCACATAACCCAACTCTTTGTTGAAATCAGCAATAGCTTGGGATACGGGAATATCTCGAGGTTGAGCATCGTAGAAGGCATGCACTCTCGCTTGTCTGACCGGCCACGGGTAATATTCGGTCTCCATCAGTTCCTGAAATTCGGCCCACGAAGCAACATGATCTTTGGGACCAACGGCCTCCCACCAATCCGTAGCGTCTCCCGTGAGAAAGTACTGGGCAATAGGGACCTTACGGTCCTCGGGAAAGTTGGTAGCAGTGAAGACTTTAGATATCTCCTTGATCCACCCTTCCCAGCCGATCGGGTTAGAAGCTCCCGAAAACTGAGGAGGATGCATCTTGATGACATCCTGAAGCCAGCGATCCGCTCCGCCCCGATTAGCATGAGCCTGATCGGGGTTCTGGACTACCTGAGCTATCGCCGCCATCTGGTTAACCATTTGCTGCATAACAGTCGCAATACCAAGGTCGGCGCGCTCCTGAGAAGAAGCATGACTGTGACGGTCACCGGTACTGCCGGCTCCCGAAGAATGCGACGTGGCCGCCCCACCGGCTGCCCTACGTCCTCGGCCGCGTCCACGACCACGACCACGACCACGGTTTCCTCCGGCATCCATACTGGTGTTAAGAAATAACAGAAGTATATTGATGATGAGTAAGGGAGGAAAAAGCAACCATGATTCGAAAAGAGGAAATATTATGCAAGAAAACAAAAGACCGAATAAGAAAACTTACGAGCACTGGAAGTACCGAGATGCTGGCAGCGGTGTGACAATGTGAAAAACAAAACACGACTAGACCCAATTAACCAACAAGCCTAGGTATCCATAAACCTAGTGCTCTGATACCATTTTCTGCAACACCCCGAGATATTCGGAGTATATTACAGCGCCGTGGACCCCTACATGGGACCCACCAGGATACAACAAGCGAACACCCCTCAACTAACCATCTCGGTTAGCGAGGGTACACAATCAAATAATACATCACATGAAAATACACCCGAAGCAACCGGCGAAATGAGCAACAATCGACAATGTAGCAATTTAAAATAATACAACACGGGGTTTGAATTGAAAAGCCTAAGTACTCGCGATCTGATCTATCGATTTATAAATATAGGAAACAACCATATCGAAGTGGACAAAAGAAATAAGTAGACCCAAGTGCACATGTCAACGACCTGGCCAACATCCTCGTCTTGTCCCAGCGCTCGCTCGTCCGGATGATCATAACACGAAATCCATAACAAGAATTTCCCACAACGGGTCACCAGAGGGGTTAGCAATTACGCTAGAACAAGTAATCAAGGCAAACAAATTGCTTACACATTTCAAAGTACATGCACCAATATCATTTCAAAAACCAAAACCAGACATGTCTTTTCCTAAACAAACAAATACAATTAATTTGCCTAGACCGGGACGAAGCCACGAATCCCACTCGAGGTCTCTAAGGACCCTCCCGAGCTGGCCACATTCATAAAACAATCCAAGCACCACACGTCCCCTAGGACCGGGACGAAGCCACGAATCCCACTCGAGGCCTCTAAGGACCCTCCCGAGCTGGCTAGCGAATCAAACTCATGAATCCAGGACGAAGCCATAGATTCCCTCGAGGCCCCATCGGACCCTCCCGAGGTGAGTAAAGCACACACAATATACATTACCATTTCATGTTAAGCATAAAGGTTTCCAAGAATTACTTGCCTTGAATAATTGACGACGTGACGGAAAGGAAAGTCACCAACGAACGCTAGGAACCAACGAAACCGAACCTAACGATTCGAAGAATACAATCACAACCATTTCTAAATGAATACGGAATTGGAATACACCCGAAAACCCGCCTACGATTCATGTATATCCGTATATAAACAACAACGAGGGTGGACCACAACCAAACCCTCTCGATTCCGCAAAAACTACGAAATATACCATGAATCCGTAGGGAAACTAAGAATACCAACAAGATTAATCATATTCATCATGAATCCACCAACAAAACGGAACGGATCGGAAGAAAATCCCAAAACCCCCAAATCGCCCAAAAGTAGGGTTCTAAGAGATTTACCTTGGATTGAGGATGAAGAACACAAGTAGGTGTTGTTAATCTACTTCAAAAACTCAAGGTAGAGGATGCCTGAAATAATTGGAGGAAAGGATCGCTCGGAAATCGCCTGGAGAAGTTCTGCGTCGCGGAGAGGAGAAGAAATGAAAATAATATGTTCATCTGGGTCAACTCCCTGGTTTATATAGCCAGGGAGTGTTAGCGCGCGCTAATCCTCAAGGTTAGCGTGCGCTAACGGGATAAAATTACAGGCCAAAAAGTTAGCGTCTAGTCCAGTAGCCAGACTTCTGGCTGTTAGCGTGCGCTACTCGAGACGTAGCGTGCGCTAAAAACCTCTCGGTAGCGCGCGCTATCGACCAATAGCGTGCGCTACCTGGACATCAGCCGAGTCCAGAAGCTAACTGTCCACTACTCACCTGACCCGTTAGCGTGCGCTACCATACAAGCGTAGCGCGCACTAACTGGCACCTGACCGAGTTCAGTAGTAAATTGTCCAGTACTGGACACTCACGCTAGCGCACGCTACCGGATATCATCAGTGTACGCTAGCCTCCCGACATTAGCGTGCGCTAGTCTACGTAGCGTACGCTAATACGCCAGTCCAGAAGGCTGGAAAATAGCACTGCCACTCCCAGGGCTTGCTCTCTAGCGCGCGCTACGAATCAGTCGTAGCGTGCGCTACTAAGGGACCCCTAGCGCGCGCTATGCGGAAAAGATAGCGTGCGCTAGGTTACGAAATATAAACGGTTCACAAAACCGGAATATGAACGAAACATCAAACGGAACACCTCAAAGCGTATCAAAACATAGAATGGATCCATGGTAACCCCGAAACAGTGGTTCCGCACAACAGTAACGAGTCTCAGATCAATAGATGACGGGAAAGATACACTGAAAGATACACGAGGGTCTCTACGACCGAAAAATACATCGAAAATAAAAATTCAAAGGAGAGAAAAAATGCGGATATTACAGAATATTGATGCGATTGATGAAGAGAAGAAGTGCAAGCATATAGTAGAACTTTCCATTCGAATCGAGATGAGCGTATTGACCTATCTAAACACTTGACAATTGAGTGAATCGATAAAATTCCGTGAGTGACTACTAAGACTTGTTTTCTTGCATGTTAAATTAAGTTCCATTGCTATCCATTCATTTGTGAGTTTACGCTTCCATGACGAGTTACGAGACTTTACGATACTTTTACATTCCCGGTTGATTGTATGTATGTAACACGGTGTTTTTTAGAACCTTGGTAACACCCCCAATCCTGTGGGCGCTAGGCGTTAGCAATCCGAACGCCTAGCGCCTAGCGTTTTTTAGAACCTTGGTAACACCCCCAATCCACTCAGGGATATTACACGCCGTAGACCCTCTCCTCGAGGATCTACCAGGCTGATAACTAAAATCAAACATCTAAACATCGCCTTTAAGGCTAAAATGACTCAGTAGACCGATTTGGTCTTTCAATAATAACATACAACTCAATTCCAAACACTTACCCACGCAGGGGTCAAAATACAATAAACTCCCGTACAACGGGGAAAAGATACTGCAGCGGAAAAGAAAATACAACTAGACCAATACGAAATCAACGGATCCTCGTGTGATTAGTATCGTTCATCTTTCATCATCCTTCGTGCCGACCCTGTGCTATGCTCCAAAACCTGAATGAAAAAATAGACATCCACCCCCCGAATACTCGGGGGTTAGCAAAACTCCACTGTTTTGCTAGTGCAAATACAAAGTGCAAATACGAGCCATATAATTCAAGTTCCAAGAATAACAATAACCGGGAATCCTTAAAGATTAAAATACCACGAAACGAATACTTCTCGAGGCAAGAATTTGAGTAAAACTTTCCAAATCCGAAAGATCACAAATAACGAGAATGGTTTGCAAAATGGTTTAAAATACCCTCGGGAGTTTTAATAGAAAACAAATTAGGATTATCAAATCCTTCTCTTTTCAAAATCAACAGGGTCACAGCCCAAAGGTTTTATTTTCGCAAATAGAAAACCGACAACAATTCACAGGGCCGGAGCCCAACATCACGTGTCCTCGACGGACATAAAATCAACGAAATATAATCACGCACACGCATCGCCTAGGACCGGGACGCTACCACAGACATCCCACCCGAGGCCTCGAAGGACCCTCCCGAGCTGGCTAGCGAAACAAATCACACACATCTCACGGTTGGATCAATCACTTGTTGCATCCTGGCCACATGATCACATGCCATGTGCCACCGTAGATTAACTTTGGCGCTCACGGTTGGATCAATCACTTGTTGCATCCTGGCCACATGATCACATGCCATGTGCCACCGTAGTTTTTCTTAGGCTCTCACGGTTGGATCAATCGCTTGTTGCATCCTGGCCACATGATCACATGCCATGTGCCACCGTAGGCCCCGCCCACATCCACACAATCACATATATAGCACAATACAGCAAAGATATCCAAACAATTCACTCAGAGGCATCAAATCCTTAGCAAAACCACCACGTCAAAACACACTGCACCAAAATGAAATAATATACGTCCACACGCAATACCAAGTGCAACATCAACACCAAACATATCCATAGAGTTCACATAGTCATTCTCAAACCACACCATTCACAAAACACACGCGTTTTGAAAGCAAGCCTTTAACAAGGCTAAACCGAATCTTTTGAAAGTTCAATTCAAATGATCAAATAAACACATAGAGACGATCACTAATTATCATATCCATAAAACAAGAATTATATGGACAAGGTACTTGCCTCAAAATCGGCACGCAAGTATCCCGACGAACACGGCTCAACCGGAAAGCTTCGGAACGCCCGATGCTAACGAAAAGGAAGATGACAACGAACGGAAGGGTTCAACATGGTTTCTTCGCAAGAAACTCGACCCTAACAACATATAATCAATAAATCAACGATCATACGATGAAGAATAATCGTAGAACGCCCGAAAACCCCTCTATGATATTCTACCGGACACCTTCAAGGCGTCGACCAAGAACTCGACCAAAACAACGAATCGATACGATCCAACCATGGAATAATAAAGGAAATGATATAATATCCATCATAATCCTAAGTTAAATCGGATTAATCGGACGAAAACAACCAAAATACCCAAATTCCCCAAAACTAGATTTCTAGGAAATCTGACCTGATTCGGTAGATCGGAGGATGTTATAGGACGGATGATTGATGATATGAACCTCAACACTTCATGGATTCATTGTCCAACAACATCTCTAGATGATTCACACACCCACAGCCGCGTACGGGAAGAAAAAGAATGAGAAATGGCTGAAGAAAAACGCTGCCAGGCCTTAAATAGGCCGACTGCCGGCCGGGTTACGTACGTAACCGGCCATGGCTTACGTACGTAACCGGCCATGGCCGAACGCACTGCCTGGAAATGCCGGAAGCGTTACGTACGTTACCGGCCAGGGCCTTACGTACGTAACCGGCCTTACGTCATGCTGCGATCACTACCGCCGTTACTCGGCGGGGCTAGCTGGCGAGCATGCCCGGCCATGACTCGGCCGGGACCAACTCCGACGACCCGAATGACCCCGAAACCCGAACCTGAGTACGAATCGAAGATACGGTTACGAAGTACTCGCAAAGACGAATCCGAGCACTAAGAGAACACACAATTCCGACCACCCGAAGGCTCGAAATTCCACAACGGAAAGTAATTACCCCAAACTTTGGGAAATTACGAAAATGGCCCAAAACGCCCGAAAATCACGATACGTGATCGAAACACCAAGCCAAAGCTCGAAACATGAATATTAACATTAAATGAACTTACGAGAAAGTCGAAACAATAGTTTCGGACGAGATTCGCAAGAATCGAACTCAAGTGCGGAAAAATCGCTAAAAAACACGGAACTCAACAAAACGAAACCGAAACGAACTCGGATGACAAAAAGTGCAGAATTAATCATTCTCAGAATGACGAAACGGTCATGAGCGAGTCGTCAAAATGGACTTCCGCCGAAAAAAAAGAGAAATTACCGGAAATCAAAATCACGGGTATTACATTCTACCCTCCTTAAAAGAAGTTTCGTCCCGAAACTTAAAATAAGTAGGGAGAAGCAATATCCACTGTCAGGAAAACTCGACGAGATACCCAAAAACCTAAAACTCGCGCCCGACGGAGAAACGCTGCAAGAAATGCAAAGGAATATATGGCATGAAAACACGCTCCACGACGACCAACACAACGCCACCGATAGAGAAATAATAAAACCAACAAGTGACAAGCGTCATCAAACAGGTAATACAACCAAGTCGATTATCCGAACAATCACAAAACACAACGAACGAAAATCAATATGATTGACCACCCCAACGGTACATCAATCAAAACGCGAGCCAATCGCTGAAGAAATACGGAATTCCACCGCCCAAGGGTTGGAAGATCGAAAACGAGGCAAATTTCCCGAATATAAGGAAATTAGGAAGGAGTCTGAACGCTCAACAATCACGAAACGAGATCAACAAAAACCGAACAATCAAACGATCGAACCACAACGGTCGAGACAACAAAAATCGAACAATCATGTTCGAATCACGAAGAACAATAAAATTCAAACAACAACTCTCAGGTTCACGTCTCGGATCGAGACGATATATGATCCGGTAAAAGCAACAAGATGTGATTCACATAAGATCCACAGGAAAGGGAATAGCAATAGAAAAGTCACAACGACAAACGAGTTATTCCGAAATAATACCACACTCGTTCGATCAACAAAAGCAAGGGGCAGGACAAGCTCAGAAATGTCAACGAACATAAACGAGTCGACAGAGTCGAAAATACAAAAGTTCAAGATCCAGTCCACTTCGAATAAAAGAACTAGTAGAACCAAAAGATGTTACTTCCGAACAAGGTTCACAAGAATCGAACCGAACTCGGAAAGTTACAGCGATAACCAGATTGACCCAAAACAAGATCACACCTCGTCCGATCAATGAAACCGAAATACAGAACAAGTTCAGTAAGTATCAACGAACACGAGCGAGTCGATAGAATCGAGAAAGAGAAAATGCAGGAGTCTAAAAACAACACGGGTACTACATTCGACCTCTTATAAAAGAAGGTCGCCCCCGCAACTCACATCAGCGAAATCAAGATGAAGACACAACAAGCAACCGACAGAAACATCCTTCGAAGGCCTCTCAAAGCCGATTCTGATACTGCGCTGGAGCGCGAACTCCGAAAGTCTCGGTAGCCAATTCGCAAAATTGAATTCGGTGTCCATCGAGTCCACACTTGAAATTTGTTACCGACGAGGAGGACAATATACACGTGCATTCCCCGGCACATCACGGTTGAAACGTCTCGGCTCGGCATACCGAAAATACAAATGCTCGATACAATGGAACAAAACACCGCAAAACAACATACCGGAGATGCCAACTCAGCATAACATATCAACGCATACAAAAATCACAACAACAACGGCATCATTCGACGATTACAACGGCCCAAACGATAGCCAGCACACAACCATAAACATCATGAAACGATCACCAATGTGCATAAACGCATAAAAATCCAAGCTTTAACAGCTCACACAGGTGCGATAACACGCAAGCCACCACGAAATGGCAACAATAAAGATCGTCATCACACCTCCCACAATGGGCTAACAAAACATATGCGTGGCGAACGACTCAACGTTCACACCACCAATTCAATCACAATTCGGAGGGCTAACACCCTAACAACAATACCAACATCATACACACCTTCTCCGACCACAAGCACGAAATGATGGGTTTTAAAAACGAAAACCACCCTTTTGAAAATAGTTTAGAAACACCAGTTGATCTTGAGTATCACTTTACAAAAAGTAGTGCAAACATTGTTATCGAGACTTTGAAAATCGTCTTGCGTTTGAACAAAAATGAGGACACCTTCTCTTAGTGAAAGACTTTCAGAATATTCGACCCTCGGGTCTAAGAAAAAGTGTTTATAAAACATTGAAAATATCTCAAAACATTTTGGTCCTCGAGTTAGAAGAATTTTGAAATATATTGTGGCACCTTGGACGTACCACGAGAAAATAATTCATTTTAAAAGTACGTCTCGAAATTTATTTTCTAAGATACTCAAGTTTTTCAAGGATAATTCAATGGGCTAGAATGCCCAAAAATTTCAGGTAATTACGCGGAACATTATAACGCCGTGGGCCCCACGCCAGAAGCCACCAGGCTAAAAACCATTTACAAAAACGTCAAAAAGTTGATGACGGTAATATTTCAAAAACTCACAGAAGCCATTTAGAAAATAATAAATACCGTCATAAGAATTTCGCCAAAACGATCAAGGCCGTAATGCCAAAAACTCGGTTAAGGAATCGGTTTTCGAAATAAAACTCAGTCGGTAAAATACCGAAATCCATTACAAAAGAACTCACACAGCGGATAAAAGAAATAAAGTCAAACATGCACAAGACAGCAACACTACTCCTCATATGAACGAAAAATGGGAGTCAAACAATCACATATCACGAAATCAAAATCCATAAGAGGATTCCGTCACTTAACAAATAATCATAAAAAATAGCTCGTGTCACACGAGGCTCAACACAAATAAGGGAGACTTACATCCACAGGTCGCACGAAGATGATGATCGCCCACGATACTAATCACGACCAACAAACTCAGACGACGCGTCGCGACACGACTTAGTCAGACAAAATTCGACGAGACAAAAACTCAATAGACACCACTGACCCGACAGCCTAGGTTTCCACAACCTAAGCTCCGATACCATTTATGTAACACCCCCAATCCACTCAGAAATATTACACACCGTAGACCCTCTCCTCGAGGATCTACCAGGCTGATAACTAAAATCAAACATCTAAACATCGCCTTTAAGGCTAAAATGACTCAGTAGACCGATTTGGTCTTTCAATAATAACATACAACTCAATTCCAAACACTTACCCACGCAGGGGTCAAAATACAATGAACTCCCGTACAACGGGGAAAAGATACTGCAGCGGAAAAGAAAATACAACTAGACCAATACGAAATCAACGGATCCTCGTGTGATTAGTATCGTTCATCTTTCATCATCCTTCGTGCCGACCCTGTGCTATGCTCCAAAACCTGAATGCAAAAATAGACATCCACCCCCCGAATACTCGGGGGTTAGCAAAACTCCACTGTTTTGCTAGTGCAAATACAAAGTGTAAATACGAGCCATATAATTCAAGTTCCAAGAATAACAATAACCGGGAATCCTTAAAGATTAAAATACCACGAAACGAATACTTCCCGAGGCAAGAATTTGAGTAAAACTTTCCAAATCCGAAAGATCACAAATAACGAGAATGGTTTGCAAAATGGTTTAAAATACCCTCGGGAGTTTTAATAGAAAACAAATTAGGATTATCAAATCCTTCTCTTTTCAAAATCAACAGGGTCACAGCCCAAAGGTTTTATTTTCGCAAATAGAAAACCGACAACAATTCACAGGGTCGGAGCCCAACATCACGTGTCCTCGACGGACATAAAATCAACGAAACATAATCACGCACACGCATCGCCTAGGACCGGGACGCTACCACAGACATCCCACCCGAGGCCTCGAAGGACCCTCCCGAGCTGGCTAGCGAAATAAATCACACACATCTCACGGTTAGATCAATCACTTGTTGCATCCTGGCCACATGATCACATGCCATGTGCCACCATAGATTAACTTTGGCGCTCACGGTTGGATCAATCACTTGTTGCATCCTGGCCACATGATCACATGTCATGTGCCACCGTAGTTTTTCTTAGGCTCTCACGGTTGGATCAATCGCTTGTTGCATCCTGGCCACATAATCACATGCCATATGCCACCGTAGGCCCCGCCCACATCCACACAATCACATATATAGCACAATACAGCAAAGATATCCAAACAATTCACTCAGAGGCATCAAATCCTTAGCAAAACCACCACGTCAAAACACACTGCACCAAAATGAAATAATATACGTCCACACGCAATACCAAGTGCAACATCAACACCAAAAATATCCATAGAGTTCACATAGTCATTCTCAAACCACACCATTCACAAAACACACGCGTTTTGAAAGCAAGCCTTTAACAAGGCTAAACCGAATCTTTTGAAAGTTCAATTCAAATGATCAAATAAACACATAGAGACGATCACTAATTATCATATCCATAAAACAAGAATTATATGGACAAGGTACTTGCCTCAAAATCGGCACGCAAGTATCCCGACGAACTTGGCTCAACCGGAAAGCTTCGGAACGCCCGATGCTAATGAAAAGGAAGATGACAACGAACGGAAGGGTTCAACATGGTTTCTTCGCAAGAAACTCGACCCTAACAACATATAATCAATAAATCAACGATCATACGATGAAGAATAATCGTAGAACGCCCGAAAACCCCTCTATGACATTCTACCGGACACCTTCAAGGCGTCGACCAAGAACTCGACCAAAACAACGAATCGATACGATCCAACCATGGAATAATAAAGGAAATGATATAATATCCATCATAATCCTAAGTTAAATCGTATTAATCGGACGAAAACAACCAAAATACCCAAATTCCCCAAAACTAGATTTCTAGGAAATCTAACCTGATTCGGTAGATCGGAGGATGTTATAGGACGGATGATTGATGATATGAACCTCAACACTTCATGGATTCATTGTCCAACAACATCTCTAGATGATTCACACACCTGACCGCGTCACGGGAAGAAAAAGAATGAGAAATGGTCAAGAAAAAGCGCCGGGCCTTAAATAGGCCATTGCCGGCCGGGTTACGACGTAATCGGCCATGGCTTACGTGCGTAACCGGCCATGGCGAAACGCCTTTGCACGGAAATGCCGGAAGTGTTACGTGCGTTACCGTCCGTGGCCTTACGTGCGTATCGCGATCACTACCGCACGTTACTCGGCGGGTGGCCTGGCCCTAGCATGCCCGGCCATGACTCGGCCGGGACCAACTCCGACGGCCCGAACGACCCCGAAACCCGAACCTGAGTACGAATCGAAGATACGGTTACGAAGTAATCGCAAAGACGAATCCGAGCACTAAGAGAACACACGATTCCGACCACCCGAAGGCTCGAAATTCGACAACGGAAAGTAATTACCCCAAACTTTGGGAAATTACGAAAATGGCCCAAAACGCCCGAAAATCACGATACGTGATCGAAACACCAAGCCAAAGCTCGCAACATGAATATTAACATTAAATGAACTTACGAGAAAGTCGAAACAATAGTTTCGGACGAGATTCGCAAGAATCGAACTCAAGTGCGGAAAAACCGCTAAAAGGCACGGAACTCAACAAAACGACACCGAAACGAACTCGGATGACAAAAAAGTGCAGAATTAATCATTCTCAGAATGACGAAACGGTCATGATCGAGTCGTCAAAATGGACTTCCGCCGAAAAAAAAAAATTACCGGAAATCAAAATCACGGGTATTACAATGTATATCCGATGATTAACTTGATTATTCAATCCTTCTCATTTTCTTTGTCGTGTGTTTTATTTATTTTTGCTTGGGGACAAGCAAAGTTTAGGTTTGGGGGGATTTGATGAGTCGATTTTTGATCGTCTCATTCTGTTCTATTGAGTCGAGCTTTCATTTGTTTTTAAGTGTTTTTGCTCTTTTTACGCATGGTATGTTGTGTTTTTGTTTTGTAGGTAGACGGAAGAAGAATGTGGTGAAATATGCACTTTTATAGCCAACATTGGAGTTTATGACGTTCAATAGCAAGTCGGGATCAAAAACATAGCTCGGGCGATGAAAAACGAAGCAACATCGGTCGTATTTTCTAAATTCCAGAATCATCCCTCTGAATTGGAATGTGTTCTCTATTGATATAGATTCCTCGTGAAATTAGCTTCGAAAAGGTATATCATACGCTAAATTCCGAGGTGTACTGATGCAAAATCGAAAGATCAAGCCGAAGAAGACAAAAAAATTGGAGTCAAAATAAGAAGAAACGACCAGGGCCGCGTCAGGCAGTTCGACCGTGTCACAGGACATGGCCGGGTCATCAAGGCAGTGAGAATTCAATTTCTGAAGCAGTTCGATACGGGCCGTGTCACATGACACGGCCGGGTCCATTGGACAGTGAGATTTTTGTTTCTAGGACAGTTCGACACGGGCCATGTCATCTGACACGGCCCGTGTTGCTTTTCGGTGCATGACCTTTTCATTGACATTTTTACACAATTTGGAGGGATTTTCTTGGCTTTTTGGCTTTATAAAAAGTCTTGGGGACCTGAAGAGGATATATTTTGATCTTGTGAGATATAGTGTGTGGAAAACACAAGATTTGTGGAGAAAACACCAAAAAGGGAGGAAAAGAGAGATTTTATTTCATCATCTTCCTTGTATGTTCATCATTTTGAAATATATATTGGTGAGTGATTATAATTCCTTGTATCATTTGTTATGAGTTCTTGAAGGAAGAACATCAAACCTTCATCGGGAATTCGATTTCAGCTTTTACAAGGGAAGTTTCTACCATGTTTTGTTTTACGATTTTCACTATTATTATTGAAATAATCATGTGTAGCTAATATTTTCATATGGGTTTTTAGATTGAGCCACACACATATTGTCGATTGTTAGTTTCAATTGATTTTCTAGGTAGAGTTTGGGATTGTTCCTCTTTGTTTGTTATTCACATAAGAACTTTTGATTTAGATCATCAAACCTATTCCATAGTTGTTATTATTTATCAAAATGAGGGTTTTTGTCGGAGTCCGCCATCAAACGACCTGATAGAATCAATTGTTAATGTTCTAAACCTTTTTTACGCGATCTTTTAGCGATTTACCTCATCAAAAATAGTTGGTTAATCGATTGTTAGTTAGGGATTCATCCCCATCAAAGGAGTGTCTCTTATTTTCGAAAAGAACAATCGTGATTTTTAGAATTACTGCCATCAAACGGATTTCTTTTAATCGTGAGCAATCGATAATTCCAAACCTTATTTCTTTGAGTATCGGAACTAATAATTGATTAGGTGTGTGTCGGTGATTCTAAACTACCATATCATTCTCATAATTATAATCTCTTAATTATCCAACTATTAATTCGATGTTGTTAACACATCGTTTATGTTAATTTTCTGCGTTTGTGATTGTAATCCTATCAAATCATTGGTGTATTTTACTTTACTTTTGTTAATTCGACTATTTGTCGAACATTATTGAATTTCAAACCATTTCCAACTCCTTGTGAGATCGACCTCGGAGTTACTTGTCGCTACCTACAAAAGCGATCCGTACACTTGCGAGTTTTAATTTGTTCATCACTCAGCCGACAACGTCGCTGATCCACTGACCAAGCCACTTTCTCAGATTAGCTTGGAGCATCATCTGGAGAACATGGATATTAGATACCCTAGTGTGTGGCATTGAGTGCAAGTGGGAGATTGTTATGAGTGTGCCCTCGAATGTCACTCAGAGAATGTTGAGTGAGGGCATTGTACTTGTGGTTATGTAATTTAGTTTCATAAGGCAAATGGATTCTTTATTTACTGGTAGTTACTGGCATTCCTAACTCGTAAATATATATATAGAAACTAGTCCATGTATTTGAGAGCAAAACATTCCACTCCTTATCAGATAAGGGGGTCGGCACTGGAAAGGTTTATAGCTCAAATACTTAATCGTTCGCAAGTCGATGAAACTTGACTGGGCGTTAAGTTTATGGGAAGTCTTGTATGACGTGTTCTTTGACATGGAGAGTGCCTGTCGAACAATAATGGTTAGTGGGAGCACACGTTATAGGTATGCTAATTAGATTAGCATACTCGAACTGACTCACCCTCGATTCGTCACACGGACTTCACTCTGGGAGAGTCAATGACGGAATCGAAAGGTTGTGATAGGTATTCGTGAACCTTCGACTTGAGGATTTAGTAGGGATGTGCTTGTGACGTCAAGATTTTCATTAAAGTAGTTCGACCCTGTAAATCGGAAGGCGGGGGTCAACCTCAACGTGCATCTTGATGGCAAGTAAGAGGTCCTACTGAATACCAAAATATAATTCTTTCTACTGTTAGTGAACGGGTTATATGTCCTATATATGCGTTATTGGCAGATGAGATCATAAGTCTTTGGCCAAAGCATTGGAGCTAGTTGTATTAGATAAACGAGAGCTCGATGATCTCGATTTGCATTAACTCATGCATAGCGTCAAGTATAGATAGGGTTTGAATGATCGTGACCCTATAACTTGATCGGGACATTTGAAAGAAGGGTTTATACGTATACTGGTATTCACAACAGAATGGTTCTTGAATGATCCCAATCATTCGTTCTCAGTTGGGGTATAGTGTAGGCCGCCAGGGTGGCTAGGTGTGTAATACCCGGTTGTAATTCAGTAATTATCATTTAGTATGTAATACCCGGTTGTAATTCAGTAATTATCATTCAGTACTTATCATTCAGTCATTATCACTCAGTAATTTCACTCGTTAATGATCAATTGTCATTCATATTCAATCATTGTGTACACCGTTCAGAGTAATTGTATCGTGTATCAATCGTCATTCATCATCAATCTAATTGGAGAATCGTGCGGTGTTTACCATCATTGTCATTCCTTAGTGTGCTGTGTGTGAGGAGTAGCGCACGCTACGTACTCTTTTTAGTGTGCGCTAATTGAGTATTGGTAGCGCACGCCACCTCTCAACACTAGCGCACGCTAGAGAAGTTGAGCAGGCAGTCCAGAAGGCACTGGACTGCAGTTGGGATTGTAGGTAGCGCACGCTACGAATAGTAAGTAGCGCGCGCTAGTGATCCGGAGTAGCGCACGCTATGCAGTCGGTGTAGCGTGCGCTAAGGTCGGATCAGGTGGAGTCCAGTGGCTACTGGACTGAATTGAATTTATTCCTAGGGCACGCTAGGAGTGGTTTTCATCGTACGCAAGCGATGTAGTAGCGCACGCTAATCGATGGTTGTAGCGCACGCTATCGAGATCAGATCAGAGGACAGAAGGTTTCTGGACTCCAGTACTGGGCATCAGATAATTCGTTAGCGCACGCTAACAATAGGTTTTAACGCACGCTAGTAGTATGGCCGTAGCGCACGCTACAAAAAGGTACGTAGCGCGCGCTACCGTGTTCGGACAGTGGGTACTGGACTACCCAAATTACGCGTTAGCGCACGCTACGCACAAGGGCTAGTGCACGCTAACCTGGAGTGGCTATAAATTGGACAGTCTAACCCAGATTTCGTCATTTGTCATCTATTCTCATTCCCTCGTCGGTTCTAGGCGATTTGGGCGATTTTGGAGAGTTCTCTTCGAGCTTTTATCATCCATCATCATCTTCAAGTCTTTGAGTTGGATTATCATCACTTCATCATCTCCTTATCATCGAATCAAAGGTATTAATCTCTTGGATCTAGAATTTCGGATCCTTTCGATTTCTTCGTGTAAGCTTGGATTGTTATTGGAATATGTTAGATATGGATTATCTACCTTGGATAAATATATTCCTACGGATTTATCGGCTATTTTGGGGATTTATTTCAAGAACCCTTGGGGTTGACTTCGGTTAATTTGGGGATTTCCGATTGTCGTTGTTGTAATCTCGAATTGTGGATTTCTATGGAATTATTGATATCATTGAAAGTGTTTTGATGGTTTGAAATACTCATCTTGGAGTTGGTTTCGATATATTCGAGTTCGAATATTGTTGTATCGACGTTTGAGTCGATTATGATCGTTTTTGATTTGCGTAATGATCGGATTATTGGTAATTGTGTTATTCAAGGTTGTTCGAGCGACCGACTTTTCATTTAGGACGTTGTTCGTGGACGGACATTCTTCATCGGTATTGTGTAAGTTAATTCTTACTCGGTTAAAAGGATATTCATTCCTTTTGATGTTGTTCATTCACAATCGTAACTCATTCATCATTGTATTAACCATATCAAAACTTGTCATTGTCAATTAATCACCTCAGTCATAAGGAACGACGGTTCCAATCATTTCATTAAGCTGTCATTCATTTCACCATCATTTAATCTTGGTGAGTCATGATTCATTTTCGTTGTCACTTTTGTCATATTGTGGCATTCCGGGTCATACTGGCGTGCCGGTTGGTATGTGTAGGATTTTCATGTCGGGCACATTATAGTCGTGTGTTGGTTGGTGGCCTCACATTGGACTGTGCACATGAGTTGATGGCTTCATGAGACTGAATAGGTACAAGACCACACGTATATTCGATCGATACTCGTTGGTGGCTTGTGCACGGACACATTTCCATCCCGGACGTAGTGTGGCGCCATTCCTTTGGGCCGTACTGATAGTTGATTCATATAGCATGTTTGATTGCGTATGTTTCGACAGGGTAATTCATAACTTCAGATATATCATGATTGTGTATTTTCAACCCTTGAGGATTGTTGTTACGTATGGCGGCCCGTTGGGATATTGTTTTTCGTGTCATGGCAAGGCTAAAGCACGGGAGAGCACGGTGGCGAGAGTCAGTGATACTAGAAGGGGCCCAGTCTTTTGATCATTTATTGATCATTTATGTTTCATTCATTTATTCCAGCTATGCATGATCCGTTTGAATATTCATTTCACTCGGTGTTGTATATTTTATCTCCATATAAAATATACTTGTATTGATATCATCACAGGTGTGTTGTATGAAACTCCTCATCGGAGTAATTAATTGTGTAATGTGGTTCGGTACTACATTTACCTGTGTAATTCACTCATTTTCATTAGCTGGTGGGTCCCGGTCGGGGTCCACGGCCGTAATATTCGCCTAGTTTGGGGTGTTACGAGTTGGTATCGGAGCGTGGTTTTGAATACTACCTTCCGAGTCATGTCTCATTTGAAATCATCGTTATCGGACTAGTATCATTGGACTTTCGCGTCACGTGTGACCTGTGCAAATGCCGAGCCAATCAGACCAAGAACTGTAAGATTTCTGATGCCATGGTATAATTTCTGGCAATAATCATTCATTCATAATTCATCAGTCAACAATCCTCATTCATCATTTTCAATTGTGATCAAGTCGATAATGTTAACTCATTAATCACTCAATTCATTTCATTACTCAGTTGTTGATCTTGTAGATCATATCATCAATCTTGTTAAATTGTTCAAGATAATTATTTCAGTAATTTCATCAGATAATCATGTCACGTCAATTAATCATTCATGTAATCGCTGTATTTGCGCGCGTATGCTCATTTCCATCATTTCAAAATATAATCATAATGTGATACTCATGCGAAATATATAATCATCATATGACTTTCCACTTCAGTATGGAAAGGGCTGGCAGAGGACGTGGAGGACGAGGCCGTGGAGCGGGCCGAATCCCGAGAACTCATGTGAATACACCCGCGAATGCCAGGAACAATGCTAACTCATCGAGCAGTGACGCTGCCACTCATTCACCTGGTCGTGATCTTCACTATCAGGGAGTCGAACCCGGGACACAGCTCAGTCAGAGGGTGTTCGAGTTGACCCACTGGCCTTTATGCAGGGCATGATGGCCCAAATGACGCAGATGGCACAACTAATGGAGGCGATGCATAACTCCACTACTCAAAATCAACAGGCTCCTCCGCCGCCACCTCAGAGGCAAGAGAGGGGTGTAAGCAATATCATTAGCGATATCTCTCGCCAGCGACCACCTACCTTTGAGGGCTCATCTGAGCCGGCGGATATTGTCCATTGGCTTGAGCATTTCGAGAAGTTATTTGCTATGGTAGATTGCCCTGAAGGGCATAAAGTTTCAGTTGTGGCTTACTATCTTGGTAAGAGCGCTCATTCATGGTGGTTATCGTTGAAGCCCACAGACGGATCATGTACTTGGGATCAGTTCAAGACTCTCATGATGGAGAGGTACTATCCGGCCCCACTCAGGGAGGCCAAGTTGTCGGAATTACTCACTCCCGACCTTTCGGCGGATGATGATGTTCTCGCCATCGCCGAAAAATTTCAGGAACTTCTTCCGTTCGCCTCATCTATCATTCACTCTGAGGCGGACAAGATCAAGTATTTCAGCAAGAGGCTGAAACCTCATATGCGGCTACAGTTGCTTAATCATAATTGTACCACTCTGGCCGAGTTCATTGAGAAAGCTCTCACTTACGAGCTTACTGCTAAGGAAATTGCTAAGCAACAACCCTCATCAGCTAGCAAGAAGTCTAAGAACCGTAATCAGTCTGACGGGAGTGCGGCCACTTTCAAGAAACCACGTGCGGGCTCTACCTTTGCTGAGCGTCCTCCAATGACGCCTAAACCCGCGGAATCTCAGTCTCGAGCGGCCAGTTCGGCTGTCACCTGTTTCAACTGTGAAGAACAGGGTCATTTCAGCACCAAATGTCCGAAGCAGACTGTCACGTGCCACAACTGTGGGATTGCTGGGCATAGGGCCCGTTTTTGCCGAAGGGACTCTAAACCTACTCCGGCGTCATCTCAGGCCCCAGGTCATTCAGCGGTGCAGAATCAGGCCACTCAGTCAGCGTCGTTCAAGACGACAGGAGCTAAAGGCGTAGCCAAGAGCTATCGAGGCAGGAGGCGTCGGTTCGGGGCGGCAAGCCCGAATTTATGAGATGAAGAAGACCAACGATCCAGAGGCCGGATGATCTCGGTACACTCGATATTCTATCTCAACTTTGTGTGTACCCTTTTTGATCTTGGTGCATCGCATTCATTCATTTCCGAGTCATGTTTGAGTGGACTACGTGCAGGTAGTGCTACTAGTTGTGAGCCTTATGTCATTGGTCTACGATGGTAGACGAATTATCGAAATCGTGAAATTGTAATTGTCCGATTGACTTCATGGTCGTGTATGGCGGCGGACCTAATCGTAGTAGATTTGCCGAGGGACGGCGTCATCTTCGGTATTGATTGGATGGATCGTCATGATGCCATCATTAGTGTCCGTAAGCGTATGATCACTATCATTTCGAGACGATGGGGTCGAATGTGTGTTTCGGGGAGGTAATCCCTATTGCAGTAAGGTCATTAATTTGATGAAAGCGGTAAGATTACTCAATCGGGGATGTGTCGGTTATTGGTGGTATATGACCAAAACCGAAATTATCGATAATGTTGACGGACATTCGGTAGTGAAGGAATATGCCGATGTTTTTCAGACGAGATACGGTTTGCCTCCACGAGAGGATGTGGAATTCACGATTGAGTTGGAGCCTGGTACGTCCCCGATATCGAAGGCACCGTACCGGATGGCCCCGACCGAAATGCAGGAATTAAAGAACCAACTTGAGGAATTGTTCGAGAAGGGTTATATTCGACCGAGTGCGTCCCCGTGGGGAGCACCAGTGTTATTTGTCAAGAAGAAGGATGGTTCGTTCCGCTTGTGTATTGATTACCGGGAATTGAACATGGTGACGATCAAGAATAAGTATCCTTTACCCCGTATTGATGATCTCTTAGATCAACTTCAGGGAGCTTCAGTATTTTCCAAGATCGACTTAAGATCTGGATATCATTAGTTGCTGATTCGAGAGTCGGATATCGCAAGGACGGCATTTCGAACACGCTATGGTCATCATGAGTTTGTGGTTATGCCGTTTGGGTTGACTAATGCACCTGCGGTATTCATGGAATTAATGAATCGGGTTTTCATAGACTATCTGGATCAGTTCGTGGTTGTCTTCATTGATGACATTTTGATTTATTCTCGTGACCGGGAGGAACACGAGTCTCACCTTCATCAAGTTCTCGACGTGTTGAGACGAGAACAACTTTATGGGAAGTTTTCCAAATGTGAGTTCTGGATGTCTGAGGTGACGTTTCTCGGACATGTAATTTCATCAGACGGAGTTCGTGTCGATCCTCAGAAGACGGAGGCTATTCGAGATTGGCTACCTCCGAAGAATGTTAAGGAAATCCGAAGTTTCCTCCGATTAGCGGGTTATTATCGGCGATTTGTGGAAGGATTTTCTAAAATCGCTCAACCCATGATGAATCTTTTACGGAAAGATAAGAAATACACGTGGTTCGATGCGTGTCAATAGAGTTTTGAGGAACTCAAGAGCCGGTTAACTTCAGCACCTGTTCTTTCCTTGCCGTAGGGGACGGAAGGATTTGTGGTCTATAGTGATGCGTCCGGGCAGGGTCTCGGATGTGTACTCATGCAGAAGGGGAAGGTTATTGCTTATGCTTCACGGCAATTGAGACCTTACGAGGTCAATTATCCGACCCACGACCTGGAGCTAGCAGTCGTGGTGTTCGCTTTGAAGATTTGGCGTCATTACCTTTATGGCGTTACCTGTCAGATATTCACCAATCATAAGAGTTTAAATTATATATTTACTCAGAAGGAGTTAAATATGCGACAGAGACGGTGGTTGGAACTAATCAAAGATTATGATATCGAGATCCTTTACCACCCGGGCAAGGCGAACGTTGTCGCCGACGCCTTGAGTCGTAAGTCCGTTCAGGAGCAGATGCTTACTCGATTAACAGTTCAGAAGGAACTTCAGCAGGAATTTCTAAGACCCGAGATCGAGTGCAGTTACTGAGTACAAGGGCAACTTTGTACGTTGGAGATTTCGTCGTCACTTGAGGAGGCGATCAGGGAGAATCAGGGTGTGGACCCATTCTTGTTACGCATTCGAGAGGATGTGACTCAGGGGAAAGCCCCCGGATTTGTGGTTCACGAGGACGGACTTCTGCGTTTTAAGAATCGGTTATGCATACCGGCGAATGACGAGTTGAAAAGCTCAATTTTGAAAGAAGCTCATGCTACCCCTTATTCTGTTCATCAGGGGTCTAGCAAAATGTACAAGGACTTGAAACAAAACTACTGGTGGAGTAATATGAAGCGAGAAGTCGCGGAATTTGTTTCGAGATGCTTAACTTGTCAACAAGTTAAGATTGAACATCAGCGACCGGCGGGCATGCTGAAACCTCTCCCTATTCCAGAATGGAAGTGGGAAGACATTTCTATGGATTTCATCACGAGTTTGCCGACGAGTCGTCGTGGCATGAATACGATCTGGGTAATTGTGGACCGCTTAACTAAATCGGCTCATTTCCTTGAAATTAAGGATACGTGGGGTCCCGAGATCGTGATTGTTCATCAAGGAGATAGTGAGATTGCACGGTACTCCTAAAAGTATCGTTTCCGATCGTGACGGACGATTTCTGTCTCATTTTTGGAAATCAGTTCATCGTGCTATGGGAACTCAGCTTAATCTCAGTACCGCTTTTCATCCTCAGTCCGACGGACAATCAGAGAGGACTATTCAGACCTTAGAGGACATGTTGAGGGCATGCGTCCTCGATTGGAAAGACGATTGGGAAGCCCAACTACCATTGATCGAGTTCACGTATAATAATAGTTGGCATGCTTCGATTAAGATGGCACCTTACGAGGCCTTGTACGGTCGTCGTTGTCGATCTCCCTTGTGTTGGGATGACCTATCAGAATCAATCGGCACCGAGCCCGATATGCTTATAGCCGCCCGTGAGAAGGTAGCTCTGATCAGGAGTCGTTTGTTGACCGCTCAGAGTCGACAGAAATCGTATGCAGATAATCGTCGTCGACCGTTAGAGTTCGAGGCGGGTGACCATGTTTTGGTCAAGGTCTCCCCAAGTCGTGGTATCTTCCGTTTTGGGAAGAGGGGTAAGTTGAGTCCGAGATTCATTGGACCGTTTGAGATTCTGGATCGAGTAGGCGAGTTAGCTTACCGATTGGCTTTACCTCCGGCGTTGAGCCAAATTCATAATGTGTTTCACGTATCTCAGTTGCGGAAGTATGTTGCCGACCCGAGTCACGTACTTCAGTTCGATGAAATCGAGATCGCCGATGATCATTCATATGAGGAACGTCCTATACGAGTTTTAGAGCGGCGAATCAAACAATTGAGGAACAAGACGATTCCTTTGGTAAAATTCAGTGGTCTAGACACGGAGTCGAAGAGGCTACTTGGGAAACCGAGGATAGTATGCGGGAGAGTTATCCCGAATTGTTTGACCCTTAGTTTCGGGGACGAAACTCTTTTAAGGGGGGGTGTATGTAATACCCGGTTGTAATTCAGTAATTATCATTCAGTACTTATCATTCAGTCATTATCACTCAGTAATTTCACTCGTTAATGATCAATTGTCATTCATATTCAATCATTGTGTACACCGTTCAGAGTAATTGTATCGTGTATCAATCGTCATTCATCATCAATCTAATTGGAGAATCGTGCGGTGTTTACCATCATTGTCATTCCTTAGTGTGCTGTGTGTGAGGAGTAGCGCACGCTACGTACTCTTTTTAGCGTGCGCTAATTGAGTATTGGTAGCACACGCCACCTCTCAACACTAGCGCACGCTAGAGAAGTTGAGCAGGCAGTCCAGAAGGCACTGGACTGCAGTTGGGATTGTAGGTAGCGCACGCTACGAATGGTAAGTAGCGCGCGTTAGTGATCCGGAGTAGCGCACGCTATGCAGTCGGTGTAGCGTGCGCTAAGGTCGGATCAGGTGGAGTCCAGTGGCTACTGGACTGAATTGAATTTATTCCTAGCGCATGCTAGGAGTGGTTTTCAGCGTACGTAAGCGATGTAGTAGCGCACGCTAATCGTTGGTTGTAGCGCACGCTATTGAGATCAGATCAGAGGACAGAAGGTTTCTGGACTCCAGTACTGGGCATCAGATAATTCGTTAGCGCACGCTAACAATAGGTTTTAACGCACGCTAGTAGTATGGCCGTAGCGCACGCTACAAAAAGGTACGTAGCGCGCGCTACCGTGTTCGGACAGTGGGTACTGGACTACCCAAATTACGCGTTAGCGCACGCTACGCACAAGGGCTAGTGCACGCTAACCTGGAGTGGCTATAAATTGGACAGTCTAACCCAGATTTCGTCATTTGTCATCTATTCTCATTCCCTCGTCGGTTCTAGGCGATTTGGGCGATTTTGGAGAGTTCTCTTCGAGCTTTTATCATCCATCATCATCTTCAAGTCTTTGAGTTGGATTATCATCACTTCATCATCTCCTTATCATCGAATCAAAGGTATTAATCTCTTGGATCTAGAATTTCGGATCCTTTCGATTTCTTCGTGTAAGCTTGGATTGTTATTGGAATATGTTAGATATGGATTATCTACCTTGGATAAATATATTCCTACGGATTTATCGGCTATTTTGGGGATTTATTTCAAGAACCCTTGGGGTTGACTTCGGTTAATTTGGGGATTTCCGATTGTCGTTGTTGTAATCTCGAATTGTGAATTTCTATGGGATCATTGATATCATTGAAAGTGTTTTGATGGTTTGAAATACTCATCTTGGAGTTGGTTTCGATATATTCGAGTTCGAATATTGTTGTATCGACGTTTGAGTCGATTATGATCGTTTTTTATTTGCGTAATGATTGGATTATTGGTAATTGTGTTATTCAAGGTTGTTCGAGCGACTGACTTTTCATTTAGGACGTTGTTCGTGGACGGACATTCTTCATCGGTATTGTGTAAGTTAATTCTTACTCGGTTAAAAGGATATTCATTCCTTTTGATGTTGTTCATTCACAATCGTAACTCATTCATCATTGTATTAACCGTATCAAAACTTGTCATTGTCAATTAATCACCTCAGTCATAAGGAACGACGGTTCCAATCATTTCATTAAGCTGTCATTCATTTCACCATCATTTAATCTTGGTGAGTCATGATTCATTTTCGTTGTCACTTTTGTCATATTGTGGCATTCCGGGTCATACTGGCGTGCCGGTTGGTATGTGTAGGATTTTCATGTCGGGCACATTATAGTCGTGTGTTGGTTGGTGGCCTCACATTGGACTGCGCACACGAGTTGATGGCTTCGTGAGACTGATTAGGTACAAGACCACACGTGTATTCGATCGATACTCGTTGGTGGCTTGTGCACGGACACATTTCCATCCCGGACGTAGTGTGGCGCCATTCCTTTGAGTCGTACTGATAGTTGATTCATATAGCATGTTTGATTGCGTATGTTTCGACGGGATAATTCATAACTTCAGATATATCATGATTGTGTATTTTCAACCCTTGAGGATTGTTGTTACGTATGGCGGCCCGTTGGGGGATATTGTTTTTCAGGTCATGGCAAGGCTAAAGCACGGGGAGAGCACGGTGACGGCGAGGAGTCCCAGTGATACTAGAAGGGGGCCCCAGTCTTTTCAGTCATTTATTCAGTCATTTATGTTTCCTTCATTTATTCCGCTGCAGACAGTCCGTTTGAATATTCATTTCACTAAGTGTTGTATATTTTATCTCCATATAAAATATACTTGTATTCAGTATCATCCTGGGTGTGTTGTATGAAACTCCTCATCGGAGTAATTAATTGTGTAATTTGGTTCGGTACTACATTTACCCTGCATAATTCACTCATTTTCATTAGCCTGGTGGGTCCCAGTCGGGGGTCCACGGCACTGTAATATTCGCCTAGTTTGGGGTGTTACACAGTATGTATCATTCAGTAATTTCACTCATTAATGATCATTTGTCACTCATATTCAATCATGGTATTCACCGTTCAGAGTAATTGTATCATGTATCGATCGTCATTCATCACTAATCTAATTGGAGTTCGTGCCATGTTTATCATCATTGTCATTTTCATTGTGGGCTGTGCGTGAGGAGTAGCACACGCTACGTACTCTTTTTAGCGCGCGCTAATTGAGTACAGGTAGCGCACGCTACCACTCAGCATTAGCGCACGCTAATGTTACCCTGGCTGCAGTCCAGAAGGTGCTGGACTGCAGGTGAGTTATAAGTAGCGCACGCTACGAGTGGTATGTAGCGCCCGCTAGTGGGTTGTAGTAGAGCACGCTAATATTTGGTGTAGCGTGCGCTAAGGACGGATCAGGTTGAGTCCAGTGGCTACTGGACTGCACTGGATTAATTCATAGCGCACGCTACGAGTGATTTTTAGCGTACGCAAATGGTGTAGTAGTGCACGCTACTTCTTGGTTGTAGCGCACGCTACCGAGATCAGATCAGAGGATAGAAGGTTCTGGACTTCAGTACTGGACAGCAGATATTTAGCTAGCGCACGCTAACAATTGGAGTTAACGCACGCTATTGGGATAGAGTTAGCGCACGCTACCAGGTCGTAGCGTACGCTAACGGGTCAGCCAGAGTACACTGGAATGTTCATACAACTCGTTAGCACACGCTAAGTAGCAGGTCATAGCGTGCGGTAATCTGGAGCAGTATAAATTGGACAGTTAGCCTGAGTTTCGTCATTTTATCACTTCTCTTCGTTTTTGAGCAACTTCGGGCGATTTTGGGCGATTTGGAGTGTTCTCTTCGAGCTGCCATCATCTATCATCATCTTTAAGCCTTTGAGTTGGATTAATCATCACTTCATCACTCCTTAACATCAAATCTAAGGTATTAATCTCTTGGATCTAGAATTTCGGATTTTTGGGTTTTTCCTTCCGATTTCTTCGTGTAAGCTTGGATTATCATTGGAATATGTTAGATATGGATTATCTACCTTGGATAAATATATTCCTACGGATTTAATGGCTATTTTCGGAATTATTTCAAGAACCCTTGGGGTTGACTTCGGTTAATTGGGGATTTTCCGATTGATGTTGTTGTAATCTTGAATTGTGGATTCCTATTGGATTATTGATATCATTGAAGTGTTTTGATAGTTCGAAATACTCATTTTGGTGTTGGTTTCGATATATTCGGGATTGGATATTTTCGAAGTTGTGTGGTTGGTTACGTATTCGTTAGAATGCCAATATGAGTTTGATTATCGTTGTATCGACTTTTGGGTTAGTCGTGTTTTGTTGCTTGATACGTGTATTGAACGGTTGTTGGTAATTATTGTTATTCAAGGTTGTTCGAGCGACCGGTATCTCGATTAGGACGTTGTTCGTGGAATGACATTGTCATCGGTATTGTGTAAGTTAACTCTTACTCGGTTAAAAGGATACTCATTCCTTTTGTTGTTGATTGCTCATAATCATAACTCATTCATCATAGTATTAATCATATTGAGACTTGTAATTGTCGAATAATCATTTCATTCACGAGGAACGACGGTTCCAAATCATTTCATTGGGTTATCAGTCAAGTCACTATTATTTTCATCTCGGTGAGTCATCTTAGCCTTGTCGAATTATTATTCATTGATATTCATCGTGGTCATTCTCGTTCTTATGACCTTCTGGGTTCATATTGCGTGGTCGGGTGTGGCTATGTGGAATTTTTAGTCGGGCACACGATGGTCATGTATTGGGTTCACCGATACATTGGACTGTGCATACGGTAACGCTTACCTCCGTGAGACTAATTAGGTACAAGGACGGGTGTGTCTGGTCATTCGTCTTGTACACTTGCACAGAACATTACGGGCGTACTATGATACTCCTCTTCAGCGTAATTCATAACGAAGAATATTTCATAACTTCAGTTAATTCATGATTGTGTATTTTCAACCCTTGAGGATTGTTGTTACGTATGGCGGACCCCGTTGGGGGATTTTGTTTTCAGGTCACGGCAAGGCAAAGGCACGGGAAGAGCATGTTGACGGCGAAGAGTCCCAGTGATACTAGTAGGGGGCCCCATTCATTCCGTTTGTTTCAATCATTTCAGTCATTTCCGTCATTTGTATTTTCTGCTGCAAATCCCGTTGAGATGTTTAACTGTTCAGGGTGGTGTATTTTATCTCCATATAAAATATACTAGTATTCGGTTTTGTCCTAGTGTGTTGTACTTAAACTCCTCATCGGAGTACTTGGTAATATAATGTGGTTCGGTACTACAATTATATTATTTAATTCATCATTTTCATTTGCCTGGTGGGTCCCGATCGGGGATTCACGGCCGTAATATCCGCCTAGTTTGGGGTGTTACAGAGTTGGTATCGGAGCGTGGTTTTGAATACTACCCTCCAAGTCATGTCTCATTTGAAATCATCGTCATCGGACTAGTATCATTGGACTTTCGCGTCACGTGTGACCTGTGCAAATGCCGAGCCAATCAGACCAAGAAGCGTAAGATTTCTAACGCCATGGTATAATTTACGGCAAGAATCATTCATTCATAATTCATCGATTAACAATCCTCAACCATCATTTTCTTTTGACCAGGACGGTCATGTTAACTCGTTAATCACTCAATTCATTTCATTATTGATTGTTGATCAGGAAGATCAAATCATTAATCATGTTAACTTGTTCAAGATAATCATGTCACCTCAGTTAATCATTCATGTAATCACTGTGTTAGAGCGCGTATGCTCATTTTCATCATCTCATGTCATAATCATAACGTGATATTCATGCGGGAAATATAATCATCATGTGACTTTCCTACTTCAGTATGGAGAGGGCAAGAAGAGGACGTGGAGGACGAGGCCGTGGAGCGGGCCGAATCCCGAGAGCTCGTGTGAATACACGTGCAAACGCGAGAAATAATGCTAATTCATCGAGCAGCGACGCTGCCACTCATTCACCTGGACGCGATCATTCACTAACGGGGAGTCGTACCCAGGATACGGCTCAGTCAGAAGGTGTCCGGGTTGACCCACTCGCTTTTATGCAGGGAATGATGGCCCAAATAACCCAGATGGCACAGCTGATGGAGACGATGCATAACTCCGTCAATCAAAATCAACAGGCTCCTCTGCCGACACCTCAGAGGCAAGAGAGGAATGTGAGCAATATCATCGGCGACATCTCTCGCCAGAGGCCACCTACTTTTGAGGGCTCGTCTGAGCCGGCGGATATTATTCATTGGCTCGAGCATTTCGAGAAGTTGTTTGCTATGGTAGAGTGTCCCGAGGGACACAAAGTTTCTGTTGCGGCTTACTACCTGGGTAAGAGTGCACATTCTTGGTGGTTTTCGTTGAAGCCCACCGAAGGATCATGTACTTGGGATCAGTTCAAAACTCTCATGATGGAGAGGTATTATCCGGCCCCGCTCAGAGAGGCCAAACTGTCAGAATTACTCACCCCCGACCCCTCAGCAGACGAGGATGTTCTCGCCATTGCCGAGACATTTCAGGAACTCTTTCCGTTCGCCTCATCTATCATTCATTCCGAGGCAGATAAGATTAAGTATTTCAGCAAGAGGCTGAAAGCCCGTATGAGACTTCAATTGCTTAATCATAATTGCACCACATCGGCCGAATTCATTGAGAAAGCTCTTACCTATGAGCTTACTGCTAAAGAGATTGCTAAGCAGCAACCTTCGTCTGCTAGCAAGAAATCGAAGAATCGTAATCAGTCTGAAGGCGGTCAGACAACTTTTAAGAAACCTCGTGCGAGCTCTGCTTTTTCTGAGCGACCTCCTGTGACGTCTAAACCCGCGGAATCTCAGTCACGAGCGGCCAATTCGGCCATCACCTGTTATAACTGTGGGGATCTTGGTCATCTCAGTACCAAGTGTCCGAGACAGACTATCACGTGTCATAATTGTGGGATTGCTGGGCATAAGGCCCGTTTTTGCCGTAGGGACTCCAAACTGCTCGAGCGTCATCTCGGGCCCCTAAGCGATCGGCCGTTCGAGAATCGAGCCACTCAATCGGCGTCGTTTAAAGCAGCGGGGAGCGACTAAAGGTGGAGCCTATAGCGGCGACAGAGGCGTCGGTCGGGACTAGCAAGCCCCGGATTTATGAGATGAATAAGACCGATGATCCAGAGGCCCGAATGATCTCAGGTACACTCGATATTCTATCTCAACCTGTGTGTACCCTTTTTGATACTGGTGCATCGCATTCATTCATTTTCGAGTCATGTTTGAGTAGACTACGTCTGGGTAGTGCTACTAGTTGTGAGCCTTATGTCATTGACCTACCTGATGGTAGACGAATTATCGGTAATCGTGAGATTCAGAATTGTCCGATTCAGTTTCATGGTCATGTATGGCCAGTAGACCTAATTGTAGTAGATTTGCCGAGGGACGAGGTCATCTTGGGTATTGATTGGATGGATCATCATGATGCCATCATTAGTGTCCGTAAGCATATGATCACTATCATTTCAGACGATGGGGTTGAATGTGTGTTTCAGGGACGTAATTCCGGTTGTTCTGTTAAGGTCATTAATTTGATGAAAGCAGTGAGATTACTCAATTAGGGATGTGTCGGTTATTGGTGCTATATGACCAAAACCGAGAAGTCATCAGTAATGTTGATGGATATCCCGATAGTGAGGGAATATGCCGATGTTTTTCCAGACGAGTTACCTGGTTTGCCTCCACAGAGGGATGTGGAATTCACGATTGAGTTGGAGCCCGGTACGTCCCCGATATCGAAGGCACCGTACCGGATGGCCCCGACCGAAATGCAGGAATTGAAGAACCAACTTGAGGAGTTGTTCGAGAAGGGTTATATTCGACCGAGTGCGTCCCCGTGGGGATCACCAGTGTTATTTGTCAAGAAGAAGGATGGTTCTTTTCGCTTGTATATCGATTATCGGGAGTTGAACAGGGTGACAATCAAGAATAAGTATCCCTTACCCCGTATTGATGATCTTTTAGATCAACTTCAGGGAGCTTCAGTATTTTCCAAGATCGACTTAAGATCTGGATATCAACAGTTGCGGATTCGAGAGTCGGATATCGCGAGGACGGCGTTTCGAACACGCTATGGTCATTATGAGTTTGTGGTTATGCCGTTCGGATTGACTAATGCACCTGCGGTATTCATGGAGTTAATGAATCGGGTTTTTATCGACTTTTTGGATCAGTTTGTTGTTGTCTTCATCGATGACATTTTGATTTATTCTCGTGACCGGGAGGAACACGAGTTTCACCTTCATCAAGTGTTCGATGTGTTGAGACGAGAACAACTTTATGGGAAGTTTTCTAAATGTGAGTTCTGGATGTCCGAAGTGACGTTTCTCGGACACGTAATTTCATCAGACGGAGTTCGTGTCGATCCTCAGAAGATGGAGGCTATTCGAGATTGTCTACCTCCGAAGAATGTTACAGAAATCCGAAGCTTTCTCGGATTAGCTGGTTATTATCGGCGGTTTGTGGAAGGATTTTCTAAAATCGCTCAACCCTTGACGAACCTTTTGCGAAAGGATAAGAAATACACGTGGTCCGACGCGTGTCAACGGAGTTTTGAGGAACTCAAGAGCCGGTTAATGTCAGCACCTGTACTTTCCTTGCCGCAGGGGATGGAAGGATTTGCGGTTTATAATGATGCGTCCGGACAGGGTCTCGGATGTGTGCTCATGCAGAATGGAAAGGTTATTGCCTATGCTTCACGGAAATTGAGACCTTACGAGGTTAATTATCCGACACACGACCTGGAGCTAGCAGCCGTGGTGTTCGCTTTGAAGATTTGGCGTCATTATCTTTATGGCGTTACCTGTCAGATATTCACCGATCATAAGAGTTTAAAGTATATATTTACTCAGAAGGATTTAAATATGCGACAGAGACGGTGGTTGGAATTAATCAAAGATTATTATATTGAGATCCTTTACCACCCGGGCAAGGCGAACGTTGTCGCCGACGCCTTGAGTCGTAAGTCCGTTCAGGAGCAGATGCTTGCTCGTTTAACAGTCCAGAAGGAGCTTCAGCAGGAATTTCTTAGACCCGAGATCGAGGTCTAGCTTCAGCGAGTTCAGGGACAACTTTGTATGTTAGAGATTTCATCGTCACTCGAGGAGGCAATCCGAGAGAATCAGAGTTCAGACCCTTCGTTGTTGCGCATCCGTGAGGATGTGACTCAGGGGAAAGCCCCTGGATTTGTGGTCCACGAGGATGGACTTTTGAGGTTTAAGAATCGGTTGTGCGTACCGGCGAATGGCGAGTTGAAAAACTCGATTTTGAAAGAAGCTCATGCTTCCCCTTATTCTGTTCATCCGGGGTCTAGCAAGATGTACAAGGACTTGAAACAAAATTACTGGTGGAGTAATATGAAACGAGAAGTCGCGGAATTTGTTTCGAGATGCTTAACCTGTCAAAAGTTAAGATTGAACATCAGCGACCGGCGGGTATGCTGAAACCTCTCCCTATTCCAGAGTGGAAGTGGGAAGACATTTCTATGGATTTCATCACGAGTTTGCCGACGAGTCGTCGTGGCATGAATACGATCTGGGTAATTGTGGACCGCTTAACTAAATCAGCTCATTTCCTTGAGATCAAGGATACTTGGGGTCCCGAGAGACTTGCTCAGTTATTCATCAAATAGATAGTGAGACTGCACGGTACTCCTAAAAGTATCGTTTCCGATTGTGACGGACGGTTTGTGTCGCATTTTTGGAAATCAGTTCATCGCGCTATGGGAACTCAGCTTAATCTCAGTACCGCTTTTCATCCTTAGTCCGACGGGCAATCAGAGAGGACTATTCAGACATTAGAGGACATGTTGAGGGCATGCGTCCTCGATTGGAAAGACGATTGGGAAGCCCAACTTCCATTGATCGAGTTCACGTATAATAATAGTTGGCATGCTTCGATTAAGATGGCACCTTACGAGGCCTTGTATGGTCGTCGTTGTCGATCTCCGTTGTGTTGGGACGACCTATCAGAATCAATCGGCACCGAGCCCGATATGCTTATAGCCGCCCGTGAGAAGGTAACTTTGATCAGGAGTCATTTGTTGACCGCTCAGAGTCGACAGAAATCATATGCAGATAACCGTCATCGACCTTTAGAGTTCGAATCAGGTGACCATGTTTTGGTCAAGGTATCCCCGAGTCGTGGTATCTTCCGTTTCGGGAAGAGGGGGAAGTTGAGTCCGAGATTCATTGGACCGTTTGAGATTTTGGATCGAGTAGGCGAGTTAGCTTATCGACTGGCTTTACCTCCGTCGTTGAGCCGAATTCATAATGTGTTTCATGTCTCTCAGTTGAGGAAGTATGTTGCCGACCCGAGTCACATACTTCAGTTCGATGAAATCTAGATTGCCGATGATCATTCATATGAGGAGCGTCCTATACGAGTTTTAGATCGGCGAATCAAATAGTTGAGGAATAAGACGATTCCTTTGGTTAAGATTCAGTGGTCTAGGCACGGAGTCGAAGAGGCTACTTGGGAAACCGAGGATAGTATGCGGGAGAGTTATCCCGAGTTGTTTGACCCTTAGTTTCGGGGACGAAACTCTTTTAAGGGGGGTGTATGTAATACCCGGCTGTAATTCAGTAATTATCATTCAGTATGTATCATTCAGTAATTTCACTCATTAATGATCATTTGTCACTCATATTCAATCATGGTATTCACCGTTCAGAGTAATTGTATCGTCTATCGGTCGTCATTCATCACTAATCTAATTGGAGTTCGTGTCGTGTTTATCATCATTGTCATTTTCATTGTGGGTTGTGCGTGAGGAGTAGCGCACGCTACGTACTCTTTTTAGCGCGCGCTAATTGAGTACAGGTAGCGCACGCTACCACTCAGCATTAGCGCACGCTAATGTTACCCTGGCTGCAGTCCAGAAGGTACTGGACTGCAGGTGAGTTATAAGTAGCGCACGCTACGAGTGGTATGTACCGTGCGCTAGTGGGTTGTAGTAGCGCACGCTAATATTTGGTGTAGCGTGCGCTAAGGACGGATCAGGTTGAGTCCAGTGGCTACTGGACTGCACTGGATTAATTCATAGCGCACGCTACGAGTGATTTTTAGCGTACGCAAATGGTGTAGTAGCGCACGCTACTTCTTGGTTGTAGCGCACGCTACCGAGATCAGATCAGAGGACAGAAGGTTTTGGACTTCAGTACTAGACAGCAGATATTTAGCTAGCGCACGCTAACAATTAGAGTTAACGCACGCTATTGGGATAGAGTTAGCGCACGCTACCATATCGTAGCGTACGCTAACGGGTCAGCCAGAGTACACTGGAATGTTCATACAACTAGCGCACGCTAAGTAGCAGGTCATAGCGTGCGCTAATCTGGAGCAGTATAAATTGGACAGTTAGCCTGAGTTTCGTCATTTTATCACTTCTCTTCGTTTTTGAGCGACTTCGGGCGATTTCGGGCGATTTGGAGTGTTCTCTTCGAGCTGCCATCATCTATCATCATCTTTAAGCCTTTGAGTTGGATTAATCATCACTTCATCACTCCTTAACATCAAATCTAAGGTATTAATCTCTTGGATCTAGAATTTCGGATTTTTGGGTTTTTCCTTCCGATTTCTTCGTGTAAGCTTGGATTATCATTGGAATATGTTAGATATGGATTATCTACCTTGGATAAATATATTCCTACGGATTTAATGGCTATTTTCGGAATTATTTCAAGAACCCTTGGGGTTGACTTCGGTTAATTGGGGATTTTCCGATTGATGTTGTTGTAATCTTGAATTGTGGATTCCTATTGGATTATTGATATCATTGAAGTGTTTTGATAGTTCGAAATACTCATTTTGGTGTTGGTTTCGATATATTCGTGATTGGATATTTTCGAAGTTGTGTGGTTGGTTACGTATTCGTTAGAATGCCAATATGAGTTTGATTATCGTTGTATCGACTTTTGAGTTAGTCGTGTTTTGTTGCTTGATATGTGTATTGAACGGTTGTTGGTAATTATTGTTATTCAAGGTTGTTCGAGCGACCGGTATCTCGATTAGGACGTTGTTCGTGGAAGGACATTGTCATCGGTATTGTGTAAGTTAACTCTTACTCGGTTAAAAGGATACTCATTCCTTTTGTTGTTGATTGCTCATAATCATAACTCATTCATCATAGTATTAATCATATTGAGACTTGTAATTGTCGAATAATCATTTCATTCACGAGAGCAGCGGTTCCAAATCATTTCATTGGGTTATCAATCAAGTCACTATTATTTTCATCTCGGTGAGTCATCTTGGCCTTGTCGAATTATTATTCATTGATATTCATCGTGGTCATTCTCGTTCTTATGACCTTCTGGGTTCATATTGCGTGGCCGGGTGTGGCTGTGTGGAATTTTTAGTCGGGCACACGATGGTCATGTATTGGGTTCACCGATACATTGGACTGTGCACACGGTAACGCTTACCTCCGTGAGACAAATTAGGTACAAGGATGGGTGTGTCCGGTCATTCGTCTTGTACACTTGCACAGAACATTACGGGCGTACTATGATACTCCTCTTCAGCATAATTCATAACTAAGAATATTTCATAACTTCAGTTAATTCATGATTGTGTATTTTCAACCCTTGAGGATTGTTGTTACGTATGGCCCGGCCCGTTGGGGATTTTGTTTTCAGGTCACGGCAAGGCAAAGGCACGGGAAGAGCATGTTGACGGAGAAGAGTCCCAGTGATACTAGTAGGGGGCCCCATTCATTCCGTTTGTTTCAGTCATTTCTATCATTTGTGTTTTCCGCTGCAAATCCCGTTGAGATGTTTAACTGTTCAGGGTGGTGTATTTTATCTCTATATAAAATATACTAGTATTCGGTTTTGTCCTGGTGTGTTGTACTTAAACTCCTCATCGGAGTACTTGGTAATATAATGTGGTTCGGTACTACAATTATATTATTTAATTCATCATTTTCATTTGCCTGGTGGGTCCCAGTCGGGGATTCACGGCACTGTAATATCCGCCTAGTTTGGGGTGTTACAAGGTGGTGCTACTACTCTTTGGTTCCTCCCATTGCTGACTGGGACGGACCTACCGAGTCGCGCAATAGGATTAACGACGGAATGAATCGATCTTGTTCTCTCATTATGAATATTAGATATTGAATATCTAATTTGGGACATTAGATGTCTAAATTGATTTATTGGATAAATTAATTTACGGCCTAATGAATTAAATAAATTACTGGGTGATTAATTTAATTCATGTATATAATTATTTCTTGGAGAAATTAATTATGTTATAATGTATTTGATATGATTAATTAATTAATATAAATACATCAGAATGGGATTGGAGTTTATCTGTTTGGACTCACAGGAGTCCGAAACGAACCGAACTCGTTCTTTTTTTTTTTCATCTTGGCCGCACCCCCTCCCTTTTTCATCTAACTTCATCTTGTCTTTTTGTTTTCATTTTTAAATGATAGACAAGGACTTGTGGGGCAATGGTTCATATGACATGAGTTGTCACATGTGGGTGGAAATTAAATAAAGATGAGATGACTTCAATCCTCTCCAACCCCATTCATTTCATACGATTGAGAGAGAGAGAGAGAGAGAGAGAAAGAGCAAAGAGTTCTTTTTCCATAGTCTTCATCATCTTCATATCACTTCTTGGTTGTTCTTGGAGAAAATCAAGAGATTCATAGAGAGATAGTGAGTTATACACTTAGAGTGCTATAATCACAATCAAAGCTTCATCATCCTAGCTCTAGCCGTATGCTCGGAGGATAGCAAGGTGATCGTCGTTCCATTTGTTTCTCCGGCACGTGGCAAGTAGAGACGCGGTGTTTTCGGCGTTGGATAATCCAAGAGCTTGGAGCGGATTAGATCGTATGGAAAGCAATCTAAAGCTTGGGGAATAGCTCAAGAGAAGGACACCATTTAATCAATGACTACAAGGGTATGTTTCTCGTATCTTTTGTGTATCGTATTATATTCCTATATACGTAGCTCGATCGATCCTCGTAGGGATTCAGATCGAATTAATTTTCGTTTTACCGCTTCCATTGGGCCTTCGTTTTAGGCACCGAATACCAACAGAAAGTCCATCAAGAAAATAATAGAATTGTGTCCTGCAAGTTTATCAAGCATTTGATCAATAAAAGGATGAGGAAAATAATCATTTTTGGTGGCGGCATTTAATTTTCGATAATCAATGCACATCCGCCACCCGGTTATTACCCTCATTGGTACTAGCTCTCCTTTATCATTTTCAATCACTATTATGCCACTTTTCTTTGGCACCACATGTATCGGACTTACCTATTCACTATCCGCAATTGGATAAATAATTCCCTCATCTATCAATTTTAAAATCTCTTTTTTTACTACCTCTAGCATATTGGGATTTAATCTCCGTTGTGCTTCTCTTCTTGGTTTTTCTCCCTCTACTAGGATTATTTTATGCATACATATCGAAGGGATAATTCCCTTAATATCACTCAAACCCATCATATTGCCTCTTTGCATTTTTTTCAAAACTTCTACTAAAAGAAATTCTTCATCTTCGCTCAATTCTGCATTAATAATTATGGTTTTTTATTTCCCTCTTCAAGAAAAACATATTTTAAATGCTTAGGCAATTCTTTAAGCTATGGTATTTCTCTTTCTTTTCTTTCCATTAATGACTCCGGACTATCTTACCCCCCCCCCTCTAAGAGATTTTCGCATATTTCTACTTCAAATTCTGGGTTAAGCTCTGAACATTCCATTACTTGTTCCTGTATAATGAGAGTTTCAACAGAATATATCAACAAAAGCGCATTCCTCATATAAATCATAACTAGGAACAGGAGCTGAATTAAATGCAGAAAATGTCACAGTTTCACCTAACACACTCATAGTTAATTTTCCTCTTTTAACATCAATTATTGTTTCAGCAGTAGCCATGAAAGGTCTTCCCAATAAAATAGAATGATATTTTTCGTTTTCTAGACATGGTCCCGTTTCTAAGACAACAAAATCTGCTGGAATAATAAACCCCTCTATGTTTACCAAAATATCTTCGATAATTCCTATAGGATAACGAAGTGATATATCGTCCAATTCTAAACATATTTAGTTGGGCTAAGTTCACCAAGATCAAGTTGCTCAAAAATATATAATGGCATCAATTTATACCTGCTCCGAGATCAAGCATACCAGTGATTTTCTTATCGTTTCCCATAGCAATATTTATTATGAAGCTACCTGGATCACTTTGCTTGGGAGGTAATCGTTGTTGGAGCAATGCAGACACAACCTCCGAGACAATGATTTTTTCTCTATATCGAAACTTCTTTTTATCTGTGAGTAATTCTTTGAAAAATTTTCCATATCCTGGGAAACTTCTTATTACTTCCAATAAATGAAGGTTTACATTTACTTTGGACAGCATATCAAAAAATTTGAGAAACTGCTTATCAAGTTTTTCACTTTTTTGTCGGCTTGAAAAAGGTATTGGGGGTTTGTATGGATTTATAGTTTTGTGGAGTGTTGGGGTGGGGACTTCTTCTTTAGAATTTTCATTTGATTCCTTGTCTTCGTCCTCATTTCCCGCAATATTTGAAACATCATCATTAGAAGGGGAATCAACTCGACTATTATAAATCTTACCAGTTCTCAGCGTGGTGATAGATTTAGCTTGTTCGGGTTGACTTGGTAACCTCCCTTTTTGGTTGTTTTGCAGTTGATTTGCTAGTTGCCCGACTTGATTTTCGACTCGTTTTATTGATGCTTCCATTGCTTCAAATCTTCGATTGAGTTTTCGATGAATGATTGAAGCGTTTCTTCTAATGAGGGTTTTCGGAGTTGGTTTGAGGATGACCCTTGGAATTGGTTTGGTCTTTGATACGGTTGATACAAATTTTGATGTTGAGAAGTTGGTGATTGTTGGTGATGATTTCCACCTCAAGAAAAGTTAGGGTGATTTCGCCAATCGGGATTATAGGTTTCAGAAAAAGAGTCATTTCTCGGGCGTTGGTAAAAATTATTTAAAGCATTTACCTCTTCATTGTTCGTCGGGGGATTAATGTTGGGTGGATGACTATACTCACCACCAGCGAAAAATACTTCTTGAGTCGGCATGCCTATAGGTGGTGGAGAAATTCCTTGAGTTGTAAGTCGTTGGACTTGTTTGGTTAGCTCGGCAATTTGTGCAGTTAGATCGCTGGTGGAATTTACTTCATTAGCTTCGATTCTTCTGCCTCGTGCGCTCTTTTGCTGGGAGGATATAGCGAGTTTTTCAAATAAATCAAAAGTAGCTTGTGCCATTAGTGTTCCTATATCTCCCCTAGCTGCATTATCAATAAAGAATTGGCAATTATGAGTTAGCCGATCATAAAAAGTTTGACTCAGACAGTATAAAGGATAATGATGATGGGGGCATGCTAGTAAAAGAGCTTTGAAACGATCCCATGCTTCAAAAAATTCTTCACCCTCCGATTGCGTAAAAGCTGCAATTTTGGTCCTTAGATCCGTCGTTTTATGATGTGGATAAAATTTAGACATGAATTTATTGCACACATCATCCCAAGTAGCCAATGAATTTTGTGGCAACGTCATAACCCATTTTTTTGCTCGATCCTTTAAAGTAAGGAAAATGACTCATTTTTAATTGATCCTCGGCCAGCCCTTGTAATGGAAAGGTATTGACAACCGAGTAAAAATCTCGAATAAAACTTAAAGGATCCTCGTTTGGCATCCCATAATAAGATGGGAGTTGGTTGAAATGAATGGATTTCAATTCATAATTTCGTGCTGTTTGGCCAAGTTGTATGCATGGCGTTGTTGTACCGAACACCGGTCTAGCAAAATCTTTCAAAAATTGTTGGTCTGCCATAGGTTCTTCGTTTATAGAGATTGACTTTTCTTCTTGATTGGAAGATTCAGTACTTTCTTCTGTCAAAAATTCTCCTTCACTGCTAATATCTTCCAGGCTATCTCCAACTTGATAATCGGGATGAACGTTTTTACGAGGGACATATGGCCCTACATAGACTAGAAAACAGTTAAGCACACCTTATGTGAAAAAAATAAGAACAAGAAGAATAAAAGATGTAAAAATAAAGAAAGATAAAATCACAAGGTATAACAAAAGTATACAAAAATTATATTTGACCTAAAACAATCCCCGGCAACGGCGCCAAAATTTGATCGGTCAAAACTTATCCTAAAAATAGGAGTTTTTGAGTCGCTCGCAAATATATACGAGGTAGAAGTAGTTGTGGTAAGTTCTACCAAGGTCTTTTCTCTCGAGGATTGCTTAACAGGGATTCGTATAATATCTTGTTTAAGGTTGCGAGAAATAAATACTAAAACGTTCTAAAATAGATTTTTGGGCTTTATGTTAACTAAATTAAATGCACATTTTTAAACTAGACTATTTTTAACTAGACTATTTTTAATAAGACTATTTTTATACTAGTGAAAATGAATAGAACTAAAATAAGTTGGAACTTGATTTAATAAAATCTAGGGGATTATGGGTTCATTAAATTGGGTTTTTAATAAAGTAGATGAGTTGACTTACACGGATATAAAAGATAAACGGGTGTTTATCGAGTAATCAAATTTTCACCTCATAACTTTCGTATTAAAAGGCTTCTAAATTACTTTCATAACTTTAAGATGTTGTTAACAAGATAAACACTTGATGATTGAAAAGATATATTTTCAATTCACTTAACAATCAATCAAGAAGGTTTTATTAGTAGAAATAGGATATGATCAATCACTATTTAAATCAATTAATCCCTTTTAATCGAGATAGTGTAAATCGATCAAATACTTTATATATAACCTAATAGAAATCCCCCTTCCCTTAGGAAGAAAAATTAGCTACTCATCGGTTTATACGTACTATAATTAAAATAGAATTGATTAATACTCATAATGTACAAAAACTTTTAATAACTAGAACTTAATGACAATAGATGAAAACTTACTTGAATATGATGTATCAAAGTGCAAGAAACAATCTCTGAAATACAACTTCGAGCTTGATTCCAAAAGTTACAAACTATGAAATATGAAGTAAGATACTAAGTACTTATTGATCAAGCACTTTTCAATTACAAATTAAATAGAAGAACAACTTCAAACTATCAAAAATAAAATGGATACAAAACTATAGTAGAGAGTTCTTTTCTAGGGAGAGATGTCTTGCTAATGAAAGGATATTTCTTGGCAAGAAGAGGAGTAATTTTTTTCATGGATGAAGATGTCCCTTTATAGGTGATTTTCAAGAATACTATGGATTATTTAATTCAAGAAATATGTTGTAGTATCTTGATTTTTTCTTTGGTATTTGATTCACACTTTATCTTCCATGCATGTCTTGATTTTCAGATCATTGACCCCCAAATAAAATACATGGTTGTTGAGCTCACAAGATGGTCAAAAGTGGAATATTCAGCCAAGTATCTGCTTGAAAACGGCGCTGGAAAACGGTCCACTTTGCGCCGTGTTGTATCGTCGTGTTGTAGGGTGACTCGGTCTTATCCGGAACACGTGCAAGGATCCGGTGGAAAATGCCGGCCATATATGAAACGGTGCAAGACACGGCCCTTGTTGTGCCGTATGAGAAACGGCCGAAAGAAACGGTCCTGATTTGTACCGTTTTGTTTTGATCGTTTTGTAGACTTTGTCCTTGAAAAATTTTTGATCTTGGATTTGGTTCTGCTTTTCGTCCTTTTTGACGTTTCATGTCAGTAATCTGTAAAATAAATATTTTTAACTCATGTTTTGACATATCTTTAAAACAATTATTTTTTATCACAAATCCGTATGACTATGCCACAAAAAAAGATATTTTGTATATGAATTTTTAGATCAATTATGCACTAATCATTCACCTTTTCTTGCATTCTACGTGAAATAGATAGAAAACTGCGTATATGTCAATTCTCTAGCTTCGGAATATTTCTCATTTGCTTTAAACCATCCAAGAAACTTGTTACGTTCTACTGTGCACCGCTCCACAACTTCTCCAACTTCATCAGACTCGTGTACAACAACCTATTGAGAAAGATGGAAGCTTAAATGCTCAACATAAACATCTTTGTAATGTAATTTAAAACCTAACTCCTCCAAACGACTTCACACGCAGATACTGTTAGATTGGTACCGCCACTAGAAGGGGGGTTGAATAGTGCGGATAAGAGTTTTGAACTCTTTTTGTGCGGAAGCTAAAATATCGGAGTAAGTAAAATGCGTAAAAGAAAGAACACAAGAAATTGTTCGAGAGGTTCGGCTATTAACGAAGCCTACGTCCCCTACCTAGTTTTACCGACTAGGACTTTTCTTAGAAACTTAGAATGCACTTTCTACTTTAGTGCCAACTCTTACAATTTCTTGATTTCCGGGCTCAAGAACAACCTCACTAAAACTCTCTTGTTTTTCCGGGTACAAGACAACTTTACAATAAAACAATTGCGAGTAGGAACTCGACTTTACAAGATATATCGCTCTTTGATACAAGAATATAGATAAGAAATAATAGAGCAAATCTTCTCGTATCACAATATGGAATGTGTATATCTCTCGAAATATTTGCTTGAAATAGCTTGAGTATGCTTGTAAGCTCAGATAACTTGTGTGTATTCCAAATCCTTGAATGGTGCTATTTATAGCCTTCATGAGCTGAGTTTCCCATTGGAGCAGTGGCACCCTTAACGTACGTTATGTAGGCTTGGTTACGTACGTTATTAATATTACGTACGTTACATAACTTCAGTAATGGCTGTAATGAACTCCCAAAAACAGTCCAGTGACATTTGGTGAAACTCGTTACGTACGTTATGGAATCAATGATTACGTACGTTATCTTTAAGACAAAGATCCGTTGGATGTGAAGACTTGGTGTAACGGCTAATGACTTTTTCATGTTGACTAGTAACGGCAGAATTTCGAACCTTACATACGTTATGCATAATATATTACATACGTTACCTGCATAAAAACACTTGCCAAACTTGTGAGTGTTACGTACGTTATATGTGAATAGTTACGTACGTTAAATGTAGAAAAATATGTAAAATAAATTTTGGTTATATAACTCATCATCAAAATGTATAAAATGATTTATTATAAATATTGTACCACTAATCTCCCCCTTTTTGATTATGACAAAATTTATATGGGAGTTTTTGAAAGAGACGAGTTTTGGAGAATCGAAAGATATTTAGAAAAACTCTCCCCCTGAATAATACTCCCTCTAAAACAAACAAGGGATATTTCAAAAACGAAACATATTTTTCTCCCCCTTTTTGTCACTAACAAAAAGACAAGAGAACCTGTAATAGCAAGTCAATGAAACACAAAATAGTCAACGAATATCAATGAAATAGCAACAAATAGTAATATATAGCAAAGAAAATCGTCAATACGAAAAACAACACATTCATTCAAAACAAAGGCAGTAAGAGTTTATGACAATAAACATAGAGAAATGCATGGAATGTTTGGTTTTTAACAAAATAGAATCATCATCATAGGAAAGAAAATCCGCTAATCAAGGTCGGCTTCCAGAGGTGTAGGAGGGATCCCGAAATGAGTACATATACTTTTAACCATAATCTTGATCTCGCTCATTTCTTTTTCCAGCTTATCCATACGAGCTACCATTTTGGACGAGGAACTCTCCTGTCTCGAGCGAGAAGGGCCGGGCTGAGTAGAAAGACGAGGCCTATTATGAGCAATGCCTCGAGATGTGATCCTCTCCTCCGGTCGTGGAAGCACACCACCCTCGACTAAATGATCGTCGTCCTTAAGGTAAGCGAAGTACACCCATCCACGGTTTCGCGTCCGAAGATATCTCATGGTCCGAATGGTACCCTCGTGTACTAAGTTCCCCTTCGGGATGGCGATCCCGTGTAGCCCTATAAGATCAACTCCAGCATTCTCAAGTATTTCCGTCAAAATAGAACCAAAAGGCATTCCGGACTTGCGCTGACGGTCGACCTTGGCATAGCTCTTTTTGTGGAAAATCATTCCTTTTTCCACAAACCATCGTAGGACAATCGAAGCAAAGTTGACTTGGTGATCTCTCCAAACATGGTATATGATTTCCATGTTGATATTTACTAGACGCTGCTGAGCATTGACCTTCGGCATTAGGCATCTAGTAATAGCATCATGAAGTAAACGAATATTGATTCCAAAGTCATTGTTTTCAAATCGACCCGTATTTACCTCAATCACAGCTTTGTCCGACAAGAAATCACGAACTTTAGATTCATGAACACCATAGCTTTCATCGTCAAAAAAATTATCAATCACTTCATCCGGAGCGGCAAATTGACCTTTGCAACAAAATCCCTCATTAGGGAGACCAAATATCTCAGATAATTTTGCAGCATCGAACATGATAGGTTTTCCATGGACAATAGAATTAATAACGGCTAATCCCTCAGAATCATAAGTCACAAAGAAATTTGCGTAGAATTCCCGTACGCAATCCACAAAAATCGATCGAGCAAGTCTTACGAAACGGTTGATACCGAGCATATCAAAAAATTCTTCTATTCCAATACCAATAGAGTTCAAAGATTCAAAGTCAAAATGGTGACTTGGAGTTACCTCTTCGTCAATTAACACTTCTTTGAAAATCTTTGCGGCTTGGGCATTCCTAAAAATCGGCTCTCCAGGGGGTGAAGAAGAGGATTGAGATGTCTCTCCTCTGCATTCCTTGTTCGTCCTAGTAGCCATTTGATGGAGTCGGTCGGAAATTTGAGATATCGAACGGATTATTTAGAGTTTTGAGTAGGGTTTGTTGAGAGACGATTTGGGATTAGTGAAGGAATGAAAGGAAAAATGTCGATCGGGGTATTTAAGTAATAGGGTCAAAAGGCTTTACGTACGTTATAGGCTATAGGTAGCGTACGTAATGAAAAATCTAAAACTCACTGGACTAAAAACTAGGATCGGTTACGTACATAGTCCAAAGCACCGTTACGTACGTAATATAGCTGACTTAACGGCCGTAAGACGGACCAAATGAATAGTGATTTCCTTTTGATGATATCCCATTCTTAATGACCTTTTAATGTAAATATGATGAATATGCAACACTTAAAAATGATCAACATATCCCATTCCTAAATTTATGCGAATAAAGTTGAAAGCTTCTTTGGATAATGGTTTTGTAAAAATATCCGCCAATTGGTCATGTGTACCAACAAATTGGAGACGTACATTCCCGTTTTGGACATAGTCACGACTAAAGTGGTGACGGATTTCTATATATTTTGTCCTACTATGCAATATGGTGTTTTTGCTTAGATTAATGGCACTTGTATTATCACAAAAAATAGGTGTATTTTTAAGCTCGATGCCATAATCTAGAAGTTGATTTTTGATCCATAGGACCTGTGCACATGCACTTCCCGCAGCCACATATTCTGCTTTAGCTGTGGAAGTAGCGACACTAGTCTGTTTCTTACTCCCCCATGAAATTAAACATGAACTCATAAAATGACAAGTTCCGGTGGTGCTCTTTCTATCAATTTTACATCCACCGAAATCGACATCACTATATGCAAAAAGTTGAAAATCAATGCTCGATGGATACCACAGACCTAAGCCAGCAGTATATTTTAAATAATGAAAAATCCTTTTGCATGCAATGAGATGGGATTCTTTAGAATTCGCTTGAAAACGAGCACATAAGCAAGTAGCAAACATTATATCGGGTCTAGATGCAGTTAAATAAAGTAAAGAGCCGATCATACCTCAATACTGTTTTTGGTCAACATACTTACCTTTTTCATCTTTGTCGAGCTTAAGAGTGGAAGACATAGGAGTAGATATTTCTTTGCAAATTTTCATCTTAAATTTTATTTGGAGCTCATTGACGTACTTGGATTGGTGAATGAATATTCCGTCATTGAGTTGCCTAATTTGGAGTCGGAGAAAGTTTTTCAACTCTCCCATCATGCTCATTTCGAATTCTTCCTTCATAAGATTTGAAAATTCTTGGGACAGAGATTCGTTAGTTGCACCAAAAACAATGTCGTCCACATAAATTTGGCAAATAAGCATATCATCAACTAAATTCTTAATAAATAGGGTATTATCAACATTACCTCTTTTATACCCATTTGAAATAAGAAAAGTGCTTAAACGATCATACCATGCTCTCGGAGCTTGTTTTAATCCATAAAGAGCTTTATGAAGCTTGTACATATGATCTGGATGATCATAGTCTTCAAACCCGGTAGTTGCTTGACACACACCTCCTCCTGGATGATTCCATTTAGGAACGCACTTTGTACATCCATTTGATGGAGTTTGATTTTCTTGTATGCTGCAAAGACACAGAGAAGACGAATTGCCTCAAGACGAGCAACAGGAGCAAATGTTTCCTCATAATCCAAGCCTTCTTCTTGATTATAACCTTGGGCGAATAATCTCGATTTATTTTTAATTGGGAGACCATCATCATCGGTTTTAATTTTATGGACCCATTTAGTACCAATGATTGATTTGTCTACCGGTGCCGGAACCAATTTCCATACATTATTTCTTTCGAATTGGTTTAGCTCTTCTTGCATAGCAATAGCCCAATTCTCGTCATTTATGGCTTCATCGATATTCTTTGGTTCTGTAAGAGAAATAAACGCAATATTGTTAATACAATCATTTATATTTCTCCTAGTTCGTACACCTTCATCGATTTTTCCGAGAATTTGTTCCATCGGATGGTCTTTCACATATGCCCAATCTTTAGGAAGGTTGTAAGTATTCTCCTCCTGCTTGTCCGAGCTTAAGTCGAGCTTCTCAAACTCCTTTGATGCTTCTGACACTTCTTTAGCCGGAACCATACCTGCATCATCATCAAAAACAACCTTTCTCGGGGGTAAAACTGTATCATCGAATTTTACATGAATTGACTCTTCTACCGAGCCTCTTCTATAATTAAATACACGATACGCTTTACTGTTAGTTGAATAACCAAGAAATATTCCAATATCCGATTTTGAATCAAATTTTCCCAAATTATCCTTACCATTATTATGAATAAATATTTTACAACTAAATGGATGGAAATAAGATAAATTGAGCTTTTTACCTTTAAATATCTCATATAGAGTCATCATTTTGTTCCTCCGGAGATAGACTCGATTAATAACATAACAAGCGGTGTTAACGGCTTCGGCCCAGAAATATTTAGGAAGACCATATTCATTGAGCATTGTTCGGCTCATTTCTTCTAGAGAGCGATTCTTCCTCTCGACAACTCTATTTTGTTGAGGTGTCCGAGGTGCCGAAAAATTATGCCCAATACCATAATTATCGCACCAATCTTTAAAAATATTTGAATCAAATTCTCCACCATGATCGGTTCGGATGGCGATAATTGGTAACTCTTTTTCCTTCTGGGTAACCTTACACCACTTAACAAACTCGTTAAAAGCATCATTTTTATTTGTCAAGAATTTTACCCAAGTAAATCTCGAAAAATCATCAACGAGAACTAAAGTATAAAGTTTACCTGTTAAGCTTGCATGTCGAGACGGACCAATCAAATCCATATGAATTATTCAAGAATGCGACTAGTGGAAATTTCTATTTTTGGTTTAAACGAGCCTCTAGCATGTTTACCTTTAATACAGGCCTCACAAATCTGTCTTTTCTGAAATTTAATTTTGGTAGACCACGGACAATATCGTTTTTGGCCAATTTTGAAAGAAGTGGTAAAGAGGCATGACCCAATTTTCGGTGCCAAATAATGGCATTTTCATCATATGAAAGTAAACATTTTTCATTGAAAGAAGATTCATCTTGAAGATCAACAATATAAATATTTCCATATCGTAATCCAATAAAAACAACTTGGTCTTTTCTCATCGCAGTGCAATGCATACTTTCAAAAATTAATTTAAGACCAGTGTCACAAAGTTGAGAAACACTTATAAGATTATGGCAAAGACCATCAACAAATAGAACATTTTCAATAGTGGGTAAAGGTTTCTTACCTATCTTACATGTTCCTTTTATTTGGACCTTTTTATTATCGCCAAATATTACGCAACCACGATCTTCCTTTTTTAGCTCCGTGAAGAGGTGTTCATTTCCACTCATGTGATTTGAACATCCACTATCAACATACCATTTATTTGATATTGTTGTCTTCCTTGCTTGTACCTACAAAGATAATTTTCTTTCATTTTATAGGTATCCAGGCTAATTTGGGTCCTGTGGAGTTAGATATAAAAACTTGATTTTGAACAATGGTCCCTTTAGGTACCCAAATTTGTTTGACTTTTATAGTTCGTCTAGAACTTCTACAGTAAGTTTCGGTATGTCCTGGTTTTAAACATTTTGGACATGATGGAATTCCCGTTTTTAAAGTGTCTGAATCTTTCGTGGTAATTTCTAAGGACTTTTTCATTGGAAATGAATTATATCCGAGTCCTTGTTTTGAAAGAGAAAATTTTTGACCACATAAGAGTTGCTCAAATTTGTCATTACCACACGAGAATTTTCTAACGTAGAGTTTCAATTCTTTCTGAGTTTTGTGTAAATCATCTCTCAGAATTTTCTCGGTTTCCAGACAATTTGTATGATCAATCGATGCATCCTTGTTTTTCAATAATTTTGAATTTTCACTTTCAAGAGATTTTATTTTCTTTTTCAAATCTTTATTACTATTGCAAACTTTTTCGTATTCATTGTTTAAATATTCGAAAGCATCAAGAAGTTCTTCATGAGAAGAATCACTAACCTCGACTTCTTCGTCGCTATCTTCGGATGCGCGGGCCATAAAAGCAAGATTGGTTTGAACTTGAGGTTCATCATCCTCATCATCATCGCTCCATGCAGCGACATAGACTTCCTTCTTTTTGAACTTTTTGTGTGGTGGTTTAGATGAACTCATTGGAGCAGCAGCACGACAATCTTTAGCAAAATGGCCTGGAACGCCGCACCTCCGACAAGTATTGTCGAACCTTTTATTGTGTGGAAAGTGAGTCTTTTTGGATTCATCCCTCGGTTCTGGTTTGATGTCCCTCCGGCACCTTTGTAGAAGATTTTTGAATTTCTTTATGTTTCTGGCATAAAAGGCGGTTTCTTCATCCTCTTCTTCGATAGGTTCATCTTCTAGATCGCTATCTTCTTTGGTTTTGAAGGCGATCGTCCTTTCTCTCTCTTTGGGCTTTGGTTTCGAACTTCAAGATTTAATGACAATCTCGTAATTAATGAGAGATCCAATGAGAGCGCTGAATTCAATGGTGTTGAGATCTTTCGACTCCATGATAGCCATAACAGTAGCGTCCCATTCTCTTGATAGAGATCGAAGGCTTTTCTTGGCTTTATCACTACTTGATATAGGTTTCCCGAAGGAAGCTAGCCCATTTGTGATAGCCGAGAAGCGGTCAAGCATAGTAGTAATGCTTTCTTCTTCTTTCATAGTGAAGAGTTCATTATCGTTAAGAAGCATATTGATTTTTGTTTCCTTCACTTGACTCGTACCTTCATGGGTAATTTCGAGCATTTTCTAGATCTCTTTGGCCGTCTCGCAAGAAGATACTCTGTTGTGATCCTCTGGGTTGATAGCACAATAAAGCAGTTGAGTAGCTTTACTATTGAAGTGATCGTTCTTCCAGTCAGCATCGTTGTATTCTTCAAAGCTTTTGATCGAGCCATCTGGCTTCTTAGGAATGGTAGGTCCAAGAGCAATGATCTTCCAAATTTCAATATCGTGAGCTCGAATGAAGATAGACATTTTCTTCTTCCATGTCATGAAGTTTGAACCATCGAAGAAAGGAGGGTGATTGAGAGCGTTGCCTTCAAGAGAAGAGTGGATAAAGGCCATTTCTGGATCTTTTCTCTAGCGGTTGTTAATCCGGTGAAAAAGAGACCCTCCGATACCAATTGTTAGATTGGTACCACCACTAGAAGGGGGGTTGAATAGTGCGGATAAGAGTTTTGAACTCTTTTTGTGCGGAAGCTAAAATATCGGAGTTAGTAAAATGCAGAAAAGAAAGAACACAAGAAATTGTTCGAGAGGTTCAGCTATTAACGAAGCCTACGTCCCCTACCTAGTTTTACCGACTAGGACTTTTCTTAGAAACTTAGAATGCACTTTCTAGTTTAGTGCCAACTCTTACAATTTCTTGATTTCCGGGTTCAAGAACAACCTCACTAAAACTCTCTTATTTTTTCGGGTACAAGACAACCTTACAATAAAACAATTGCGAGTAGGAACTCGACTTTAAAAGATATATCGCTCTTTGATACAAGAATATAGATAAGAAATAATAGAGCAAATCTTCTCGTATCACAATATGGAATGTGTATATCTCTCGAAATATTTGCTTGAAATAGCTTGAGTATGCTTGTAAGCTCAGATAACTTGTGTGTGTTCCAAATCCTTGAATGGTGCTATTTATAGCCTTCATGAGCTGAGTTTCCCGTTGGAGCAGTGGCACCCTTAACGTATGTTATGTAGGCTTGGTTACGTACGTTATTAATATTACGTACGCTACATAACTTCAGTAACGGCCGTAATAAACTCCAAAAAACAGTCCAGTGACATTTGGTGAAACTCGTTACGTACATTATGGAATCAATGATTACGTACGTTATCTTTCAGACAAAGATCCATTGGATGTGAAGACTTGGTGTAACAGCTAATGACTTTTTCGTGTTGACTAGTAACGGGCAGAATTTCGAACCTTACGTACGTTATGCATAATATATTACGTATGTTACCTGCATAAAAGCACTTGCCAAACTTGTGAGTGTTACGTACGTTATATGTGAATATTTACGTACGTTAAATGTAAAAAAATATATAAAATATATTTTGGTTATATAACTCATCGTCAAAATGTATAAAATGATTTATTATAAATATTGTACCAACAGATACATACCGTCGATCATATTATTAATTAATTCATCAACAAAACGTTTGAATTCGTATCAAAATTTCTAGCGAAGGCAATAGTGATCATTGCCTTTATTGATGTACTTGAATAGATAATTTAGAGGATTATGTTGACAACACCATTCAACATTGATGGAAGCCCAATATTTCATAAGTAAAACATAAAAATGTAGGATCACATATGTGTTGGGTTTTGTTCCACATTGCTTGTGGAATAAAATGGGTGGAAACCTTAAGGTTATTTAAGGAACTCATGTGGTGTGATTTCAAGTACACCGGTCAAATATACTTTAACCTTTGTGGTTTGACTCTAGTTAAATTCCTTTCTTGTATTCTCTAGTATGGAGAGTTGGGAGAGAGGTGTGAGTTAGTCAAAGGTTTGTAAGAGTGTGGAGTACAGGGGTCGGGAGAGAGAATATCTGTGTGATTGTAATAATGTTTCACATAGTGGAATTTCTTTCTCTGGGTGCCGTGGTTTTTCTCCGATTTTGGAGTTTCCACGTAAATTCTTGTGTTGTGGATTATTATTATTATTTTCATGTTATTTCTCGGTTATTTCTGCTCATCCCTAGTGGATGAATGTGGGATCTGATTTTTCCCAACAAGTGGTATCGGAGCCCGGGTTGGGTCTCTTGAAATTCTGAGTATGCTCTGTGGTCGCAGCGATGTCTGACCTTCCACATCAGAAAAGATTTCTTGAGCGGTGTCCGGGGGTCTCATTTGGAGGCGGTTGTTCATCAGGCTAGGGTGGTTCAAGCAGGTGGAGAAATTTGATGAAATGATCAAGTTTGGCTTATGACAAGTATAAGTCAAGTATGTGTTGGTACAATCCGAGTTACACAAGGCTATGAAGGTGAACTGTCAAGGTGGAGGTGAAGTAAATCTGGCAAATAACTCCTAATCCGGGCTAACATTGTGACAGTGATGATTTTCTCTGATGAGAAAATGTATGTCCTTTTGGCATATGAGTTGTCATGAAAGAGGATGTGGTTATGTTAGCGGGTCCACGAATTTGGCACGGGTATTGGCTTATCATGGAAAGATGTGTGGTGGAATTTTACACCATTGGTTTGACATGGATGTAGGGTGTGTGGTGGAATTTACACACGGGTATCGGTTTGGCATGGATACAATGTGTGTGTTATGTCGATGGCTGAAGGACTTCCAGGAGGGCCAAAAGTTGGGAGTTGCACCATAAATTTCAGCGGGTTTTTCGATATGTGCCGAGAAAATTCTTAGAATGGTGTATTCTAAGTGGTCTACTCATATGATGGAGTAGGATTCTCTGGTTTGAGAATGATGGTTCTCTGGATTGAGAGTCATGATTGTCGGTGAAGACAATGGAGCTTCTTTTATTTTGCGAAGGTGGAGTTTGTTGGTTTTGTGTCAAAATATAAGAAGTGAGTTTTGTCCCACATTGCTTGTGGAACAAAATGGGTGGGAACCTTAAGGTTATTTAAGGAACTCATGTGGTGTGGTTTCAAGTACACCAGTCAAATACACTTTAACCTTTGTGGTTTGACTCTAGTTAAATTTCTTTCTTGTATTCTCTAGTATGGAGAGTTGGGAAAGAGTTGTGAGTTAGTCAAAGATTTGTAAGAGTGTGGGGTACAGGGGTCGGGAGAGAGAATGTCTGTGTGATTGTAATAATGTTTCACATAGTGAAATTTCTTTCTCTGGGTGCCGTGGTTTTTCTCCGGTTTTGGAGTTTCCACGTAAATTCTTGTGTTGTGGATTATTATTATTATTTTCATGTTATTTCTCGATTATTTCTGCTCATTCCTAGTGGATGAATGTGGGATCTGATTTTTCCCAACAATATGTTGTCAAGGTATAGTCAGCCTTTGTCAATCGTCCTCCCATAGTTTTTCCGCCTATATACAACATAATCTAATTTATCGGTGAAGGTATTCTCGACAAACTTTATTGAAAGAATTTATGTATATTTTTTCTTATCCATAGATGATGAATTTTTATTCGCAGCACCACATGATCATGAATCATCAGATCACTACGAGCATTGTAATATGCAGTATCACTCTTCTCATCTGGAATTTCAGCAGATATTAGCTGATCAATCTTTTTAGGAGTTGGTTCTTCCCTTTTCTTGTCATGAATAATAATATATACGTGTGGGGCAACCCTCTCTTCGGGAATTCAATTGTATAATAACTATGAGAAAAGTTGAAATTTTTTTTATAAATAGTTATTCATCATATTACAGTGTTTAAAAGTTATAGGTCAGCATAATCAAATTAAGTCGTTGCATATCAGTGGTGATAAACAACATTATTTTACTAGGTTCTCAGTGTTGGTATAAAATACATATTTGTAAGAAGTTGACTTTTATGTAGCATTTAGGACTTGTCACATGGGCTATAGACAGCTGAACTGAACTGAATTAAATAGAGCTGAACTAAACTGAATTGAATGAAGCTAAACTAAATTGAACTGAAAGTAATTAATAAATAGATAAGAAATTAATAAAAATAATAATAATATCAATGATATAGATATTTATAAAATTAATAAATAATAATAAATAATAAAATGATAATCTAATAAATTATAATTAATATTAACAATAATAAATAAATGCCAAATAATATTTATAAACTAAATATTAAAAAAATAAATGCCAAAAATATATAAGGAAAAATATATAAAATATATTTATATATTATATTTAATATAAATACATAAGGAACATATTTTATTTTTGTCTAATCATAAAAGTCAAATATATATTAGCTTATTAGTAAATAATAATAATAAATAATAATAATAAATGATAATCTAATAAATAATAATTAGTATTACAAAATATTTTTAAAACAAATATTAACAAAATAAACACCAAAAATATATAGGGCAAAATACATAAAATATTTTTATATGCGATATTTAATATAAAATACATAAGGATTAAATATAACAAAGTCATGGATAGTGTACGACATACAATAACTGAAAAAATATAGAAATCAGTCCAGGATAATACGTGATGGAGCAAATTTATGAAGAAGAAGAAGAAGAAGAAGAAGATGAAGAAAATCAATTAACCAATTATGAATTTGATAATAGTAGTCAATTTTCAATAATTATTTTGCCCAATAGTTCAAGTATTAAAATATGTAATAAAAAATATATTGTTTCAACAATGACAAGTATTATTATTAGCAATAATAATAATAATAACGATAATGATCAAATAATGATAATTAATGATAAACCCACTATTACATTTTTAAGCAAATGTAACGCATCTAATACATCTAATGCAACGGTGTCTGAGCACGGCGTTGCATTATTTCATCTATGCAACGGTAAATTTTAGCTATTGTAACAATTATGACCTAAGCGTTGCCTTAAGTTCTTTGCGTTGCATTAGATTGTTCTAATGTAACGCCTCCAATAACGCCCTTGCATTAAGTTACTTGGTGTTGCATTATATTCTTCTAATGCAAAAGCTATATTATTAATGCAACGCCTTCAATAACACTTGCATTAAATTACTTGGCGTTGCATTACATCCTTTTAAAAGTTTGAAATGAAGATAAAATAAAGAAATGAGGGACGGAAAATAACCTCTTTTTATGTATTTTTTAGTAGAAATTAATATTTTTGACTTTTTTAGTATTGATTTAGTATATAAAAATGTTAGAAAAAAATTAAACAAATTAAATGAAAACAATACCTATAATTTTTATGTGTAAGGTGTTATGCGGCGGAGGGAGTATGATTTATTTATTTTTTCCATGAAAAAAGATATTTGAATTTCTTTTATTACTAAATATTTTTACAAAAAAGTTATTTAAAAATTCAAAATTCAAAAAAGTATTTTTATAGTTATTCGCGAGCGGTCCAGACTAATCAATTTATATTTTGTTCGTTTTCTGCCAAGCAGATGAAATTGGCCCAACCCATTATGTACCTGCTTTTTATTTGTATATAAATTTATTTTTCAATATATATATATATATATATGAGTGTATGTGTGTTATATTAATTCCTTTTTTTACTATATAGAAGTATACATGCACTGTAATTTTATTACGACTTATATATTTTTTATATCTATTATTATTGCTTACTTTTCAATTATTACGTTTATAGTACATATTATTCTGAGGGGCTGCTTTTTTTTTTTTGTCAAAAGGGGCTGATTTGACACACTGTGAAAGAGAGGGGTAAGAGGAGAGAAGGAGGGGGGCGTTTCCAAAAAAATTATCTACTCTATACGAAATGAGGATCGCATGTGAGGGTGGGGAATTGGGTAAACGGAAAGATTTTGGATGGACGGCGGGCTATGCCATTTATTTTCCCTCGTTTTGTTTTTCGGAAAATTCAAAGGCGACCATCGTTTCCTTCCTTCCCTCATGAAGAAGCTCCATTTCTGAGTGTTCAGATTGATCGTCAAGCCCCAATTAATCGCAGCTACAACTTCTACCCCTAACTGCTCTCCATTTTCTCTGCTCGTTGCAGGTCAACGTCGTTCGAGGTAAGTTAGTTCTTACCTAATTGCGATTCTTTTTCATTCCGCTTTCAATTTCCAAGAATGAGTGGTGACAATGATGGTAGTATGTTCTTGATTAAAAATAAATTTCTGATATACGGCTGATAGATTTTCAAAAGATGTAGCTGAAGTTTGTTCCCAATTTTCGGTGTTAATGATGGTAGTATGAACCATTCAGTTTTTTTTTAAAGATAAGAGCTATCTATTACAAATGAGGTTCCAACAGAAGTCTTCAGTCACAAACCATAATTTTTTTAGCCCTTTTAGAAAAAAACACAAAGAAAACGATAATTTAAATGTTGACAACGCCCCGAGCCCGGAGACTCGAACCCGATGCTACCGTAGTGAAATTCTTAGTCAATTTCTTGGCTTTAAAATTGCTTGCAATGGATAAAGTTTGAGAGATGCAAGCCCAAGAGTATCAACATTATCTTCTTCTCCATCCTCAAGTCTCCATTCAAACACTTGTACTAGTCGACCGATCGCCACACACGATATCAACATTGCTTGTAAAGCACCGGGACACAGCCTCTTCCCAGCTCCGAAAGCCATCGTCTTATGTAGATCCATCGTTTCATACTTTTCATCAAGAAATCTCTCCGGCTTCGAGTCCCTGGGATTTTCCCATACTTTCTTGTCCATGTTACATCCAAAAATATTTATAGCAATCTCGGTTCCTGCTGGAATATGATATTCTCCTATTGTCGCATCTTCATGAACGAATCTCAGAGGAACTATAGGAGCATGACTATGCTTTCTCAAAGTCTCATGAAAGACAGTCGATAAATAGGGAACTTCGCTCAACTTTTTCTCCGTGATTTCTTCATTTCCACAAACATTTTGAATTTCCGAATAGAGACGATCCTGTCGTTGGGGATCTTAGCGAGTTCATATAAGGCCCACTCTGTTGTCACCAAAGTAGTGTCTGATGATTCTATTATGGCTTCCCATAACAGCATAAGCATTTGTTGTTCGGATAACATTTTTGCTTCAGATAACAAGTAGTCCAGGTAGCAATTCACCACCTCCCCATGAGAAACTTGTTTCTTCTATTCGTTAATGAGCACAGTCATCACAGCTTGCCGACGGAAATGTATTCGTTGAATATTCTTTTCAAAGTTTTTGTTTGGTATCCATATCAAACATGGGAATAATCTCTCGAGTCCACCTCAATGGCACCTTTCATAGGGTCGACTACCAAAATTTCGAAAATGTCTTCCACGGACAAGGTCTTTGCTCCAAGCTCCTCGACATATGCAGACTGCATGTCGTGTCCTAGAACTTGTTTCAGTGCCAATCCGAAGAGCTCGGACTGAAATATTTTCCTGAAATTTACAACTGCCAGAGGATTCTCTTTCCGATAGGCATGCAATCGTTTTAACACATTTTATATTAATGTATCCCTGTGGATTTGATGCCGTTTCTGAGCATTAGGCCCCAAAGTGCTGGTGAGGATATTCTTTTTAACTGTCTTATGATATTCACCATAATCAGTCAATGCAACAATGTTTTTATCACAAGTAAGAATCTTTATCGCGTTCGATAGCTTTCCTGTTGAGATGGATGAGAATTTAGTCACCATAGCCTCCTTGGCAACATGATTAGAGTTGAGGACAACAAGTGTCGTGGATCCAGTTCTAATAGAATAGATAGGACCATATTTCTCACCCATCTGGAGAAAGTCTTGTGAGGTTTCTTCTCTTTCAACTGCAGTAGGTTTCAAATCACCGGTAGCCCCGGTATCTCAGGTGGACGAGAGAGGCCTGAAGACATCTTCTTCTTTTGACCTTTCTTCGCATATCCATTGATGAGCCACAGAGTAAACACGCCGACACCAACTACTATCAGAAACTGTTCAAGACTTTAAATTGCATCCATTTTCATCACTCACGGACAGTATAATTAAAAAATAAACCAACAAGTCAGAACCCCCCCCCCCCCCTGAAGTAACCATTCGGTTTTAGTTTATTATGCAGTCTATTGAAATTTTATTTCTTTTATCTTTTTGGTTTGAATGATAACTGCTCTTTGCTTAGCCTACTACTTGTTGAAATCGATAATAGAATGTTTTGCCACAAATTACATTAAAAGTTTGTGAAAAAAATTGATCGTTGTGGAATTAATAAAACCTACCCATATACCGATTAAAAATTAGTTTCTCCTTTTTTGTGAGCAGGGGCACAAATATTGATTGTTATGGGACAAACTATAGAATAGTTCATTTTTTTCCTTCATATTTTTGGTTTATTATATGTTAGTAAGATATTTTTTTTTAATCACAGTGAGCACAAGATGTGTGTAAGCAACAAACGAAAATGAAAGTGGAATAGTACTCATGACTACAGCAAGGATTTCATGGATTGGTTTAGGGAGATAGTTGATTTGAAACTTCAGGAAGGCCAAGACATAATTCCGGACCATATCTTATGGTTATCGAAAGGACCTTCTTATGTTGCTAAAAAATATACAAGGTACTCTGTTAATGGTTATAGGTTTCATACCATGAAGCGCGATGCAAAGTGTTTAACTCAAAATAATGGTGTCACTCTCAGCAGTAACACATAGTTTCGCGAGTTCCAAAGATAAAAATCATATAGTAGGAGATGTCAATTACTATGGCTCAATACAAGACATAATTGAGATATCTTATCTTGTTTGTTTGAAGTTGATGATATACTGGAGTCATTTTATTTGTTTCTGAAACATAATACTCTAAATTGAAAATTTAGTGTAATAAAAACAGAAATTGTTGACGAATTTAAGTGCTTCTTGGGAACTCTGGGGAAGGATGCTAACCTTGTGCCACTTAATTATATAAAGTTCCCATTATTTCCTACACATGACAAGATATGGGAGTATGTTTTGGTATGTTCCCGAATTTAGTCTCCTTTGCATAAGTTTGGTAGTGAAATATGTTAAGAATGCTAGAAGTATTGATGTGACATTTTAATTATTAAAATAGGAAAAGTATATGATTCATGAAGATGGAAGAAAATATGTTTTGGAGGCTGTGAATGCAAGTTGGCGTGTTTACAAAAGTAGAATTAAAAAGAAGCACTTCTATGAGTATGACACTGATGAGTTGAGATGGGCTAACAAACCAGAAAATATTTGAGCACCTCAGTTTAAGGATCTCTTGGATTATTGGCATTGTCAAAAGATTGAGGTATTTATAAGAATTTTCTTATATATTTATTTCAATTTATGTCTATGTAATTGTAATTTTGTTATTATTGCATCGGATGAAAGTAAGATCAATAGAGGCAATCGTCAATTGTTAGATGATATGCACACGATGGGACGCAAGTCCTATGCAAGTTTACGTCATGAATTGGTAACTACCTATTCTCATTTCTAGTCATTTTCTAGGCTATTGGCTCATACTTTTGGAAGTCTTTGTATCTAAGCTAGTCTGATTATTTACTGAGTTTAGATATTCTTATTTTAGCAACAAGCAGATCCGAATAAGCAAGAACCTTCGCACGCAAAGGTCTACAAGGAATCAAGGAAAAGAGTTCCTGGAAGGACATACCTCACTGGCTATGAGAAAACTGAAGAGAAAATTGTGAGTTATTAAGTTGCATTATTATAGATTTTTATACTTGATAAGCTAGTAAGATATTTTGATAACTTAGTAAGATAGTGACTTTACATTCCATTAATAGGCAAAGATAGATGCTATAGAGTCTTCCCAACATGGTGAAGGTAGCAACTCAAAAGACCCTTACTTAGAACTTATACAAGATTCCAAAAGAAAAAACCGTTTGCGGATTTTTGGAAAAGGTGTAACACAGTCCAATTTGAAGAAAAAGGATAAAAAATCAGGTTATTATCCCAATAGAATTCTTGGATAGTATGAAAACAGAGTTGGTGCAACAACTTGCACCAACTCTTGCATCAATAATTGTATCTCAAATTCAAGAAGCTAATCCCAGATTGGATCTTGTTGTTCCTGATTTCCTAAGACCATCGGTTGCAAATGATGTGAATAGTGCACCGCATATCAGCGAACAAAATAGGCACTCTGGTGAGACAGTTAATCAGGTACTTTTTTTTCTCTCTCTAGTTATGTCTCTTCTATCTTATACTTGTATTTTCTTCCTTCATCCCAAATAAATAAAGAGAGATTCTTTAGCTACATCTCACTCTATTTCAGCTCATGTGTAGCCTAAAGCGTATTCATAGTTTTGATTTTTTTTATCACCCCATTTTCCTTCATTTCTTTCTCCTTTCAAATATTGGTTATTCTATTTTAATCTATGTATTTCCAATTTGGATCAGATACAGAGTGATTCTGGTTGAGTGGAGGTTGGAAACTGAGCACACCCATCAGGTATAGTCATTTACCTTCAAAAGCTAATTGTTCTGTATTCTGTGTTTCCTTTGGATTGGGAATAGGCCTAGCTTAGTTTAAAACTGTTATAATGTTTGCTCACAGTGGAAATGTGTCGATATGTTTACATTTGATGCTTAATTCTATTATTGTCTTTTTTAGTTATTCTATTAGTTACATTTGATACTTTTTATGTAAACTGAAATCTTTTTTCTATTGTCAATATTATATTTTTATTATTTATTGATTTATTTAACATTACAATAATAATAATTATTATTATTATTGCATATTTGTTGCCGTTGCATCAGGTATCTATCTAGTTTTTTTTTACATTCGTTGCATTAGAAACGAGCCGTTGCTTTAGTTAAACAAACAGTTGCAAACTTGAGCATTGTATTAGATGTCAAACTTATGCAACGACTTAGTCAAGGCGTTACATTAGATCAGTTTAGCCGTTGCAATAGAGCTAATGCAAGGCAAGAGGATGCAATGGTTGTCTGACGCTGCATTAGAGCTAATGCAACATGAAATGACCCTAATTGCAACAAAATTTAATGTTGCATTAGACTTAAAATGTAGTAGTGACCTGATGCGGCAAAAATCGTATCGGATCAGACCTTATCCAAGCGGTTCGAATAAATCCAGCAAGAGAACCTCCTTAATGGACATACACACACGAAACAATAAGACGTGAACTAAGACGGGGCTTCCCCGACGAAGACCCTCCGATGTGAGAGTAAGTATCACGGATATAGAGCGAGAATAAGAGCAATTGACTATGTTGCAAGTGAAGAGTTTTTTGTACCCGTGTAGTTGTAAGGACACCTGCTTATATAGGTATGAATGTTGCAACTCTAATTTATAAAGGAAGTCATGGAGTCCGTGTTGGTATTGGACTCGTATATTAGGGAAGTAGAATCCTCATAAGGATTGTCTATGTAGTTTCCTTATGGAAGAGGGTCTCCTTGTTAGGAAATGATTTCCTTATTTGTATCAATCTTGGATTCTGTCGTAGCCTCCGTGTAATACTGAAAGAATAGGACTTTGTCCACCGAGAAGTGATTTAAGTATGTTAGGGGACCTCAGCTTGTTTTGCCATGAAGCCGAGTTGGCGTAATAGGTTGGTTGTCTGGTAACCAAGTCTTGACTTAAATCTGAGCTAAGGCCTGATCGAGTTAAGGCCATATATTCATGTCGGCCTAACCGTCGTACTCGATGCCGAGTTGATGAATTTATTTCTAGGTTTCATAGGATCCTAGTTCATGGGCCATGTTGGGCTTATGCCCAAGCTCATTAGATCTACGTAATCAACTCGATTTATGTCGTTCAGTGGCCCCCCGAGTTTCTATCTCGGCATGCGGAGTAGGTACTCATGTCCACCCTTGTCGTCCAGTATTTTGGTTGCTTCTTTGGTGGAGTCGACTTTGTTTAGTGTCAAGTCGGATTTGGCTTGCTTCCCTAGATGTTTTCATGAATTTCCATGGTTCGGTCATGCTAAATGTTTCATATGCCGTCATAAAATCGGGCGGCGTGTGTAACACCCCCAATCCGCTCAGGGATATTACACGCCGTAGAACCTTTTCTCAAGGTTCTACCAGGCTGGTAACAAAATCGAACAATTCAACAATGCCTTTAAGGCTAAAATGACTCAGTAGACCGATTTGGTCTTTCAATAAATACATACAATTCAATTACAATACATGCCCACGCAGGGGTAGAATACAACACACTCCCGTACAACGGGGAAAGAATACTGCAGTGGAAATAAAATACAGCTAGATCAATACGACAACATACGGGTCCTCGTGTGATTAGTATCGTTCATCTTTCATCATCCTTCATGCCGACCCTGTGCTATGCTCCAAAACCTGAATGCAATACACACATCCACCCCCCGAATACTCGGGGGTTAGCAAAACTCCACTGTTTTGCTAGTGCAAGTATAAAATACGAAGACAAGCCATACATATCATAGTCCAAAGACTTAGAAATCATAAACATACTTTCCGAGGTAAATCACTTGATCAAAACGGTTAAATCGACAGATAGGGGTAAACCCGATATATATCTTGTAAAAACACTTTACGATCTCGGGAGTTTTGAAAACATTTGGGATTTTAAGAATTCTCAAACCTTTCGAAAACATTTAGGGACACAACCCAAAAGTCATTTTCCCAAAACAAAATTACGATAACAACACGCGGGGTCCACGACCCGATCATACCATAACAACATGTTTCCACAGATTATTCGCGTCCCGTGCTAGCAAGCCACGGACCTCAAATGCTCCCGTAGAACAAACCCGAGTGAATAACCCATAGGGAAACTATATCAAATCACATGTCATCGTAACAACAGTCACGTGACTACAAGCACAGATACGTTCATAACCAAATCACAACCATAAGTTATCCCGGTATCGCGCTAACAAGTCACGAACCTCAGAGTCCCCGCAAGACATACTCGATGGATAACCACACAAGTTATCCCCGGCATCGGGCTAGCAAGCCCCGAACCTCGGAGTCCCCGCAAGACATACCCGGTGGAAAACCCTACGGCCACGCCCGACCCATACTAGCAAGTATGGATCCCGAAGATTTAACAATCCTACCCGGAGGCACATCACATACAACAAGCACACAATAATAATCAACTATCAAGCCAAGCAACATTAAGCATCACAACTTCCTTTCAAAAGAGTAACAACCAATATCACCCGTCACATATTCACCGAACAAGCACACATAACAACACGTTATCCTCAGTAAATGATTACGGTTTATTACATTCACTAAATGTGATCATAAGTCTTTCAACAAACGAAGTTAACACCCATAGGCCAAAAACACACTTATTCACGAAGCATCCAAGTTATCATTGAAAGACAACATTTATCGAGAACATACCGATACTTTTTAACATTCATTAAACATCCGGATTTTACATAAAATCATTTACCAATAATTATGCCTACGAAACATGAAATGTATGGGCAAGATACTTGCCTCGAAACCACGATCACAATGAGACGACAGATGGGATGCGGTCGAATAGCCCCGAACAATATCAAGAACGCGATAGCACCACGAGTACTACGAGAATAACACCACACGAATCATCAATCACCAAACGGGATTCAACTCGAAATTCTAGAGCACCTAAAATCCTCCGGAAGGAACAATAAAAGCATGATTACGACGAGAATCAAGGCCAAAAACAACAGAAATCCCAACAAACTATCGAAAGGAAACTCATTGGGGCATTTAATCGAACACTAAATGTTCAATAATTCCCAAGAACACTCGAATCGTCAATCGAGTTAAACAAACTCGATATATGGATATACAATCCATGAAACACGATTAATAACATCATACTACACCAACCGATGTATCAAAATTAGACTAGAATCGAAATCAAGAACAAATTCCCCAAAAAGTCAACTTGAAGGGAAATCAAGAAAATACCTTGATTCGACGAAGAACACGGATTGGATGATGATATAATCAACAAGGATCTTCCAAAACGCTTTGGAATTGAGTAGAATCGACCAAGAACTCGATTTCCCGAGTCTCCCGTCGCCAGCCATCACAAAAACGAGGAACGAAGGTGAAAAATGAAGTCTGGCCGAGCCAGGCCTATATATGGCCGACAGGGTTACGGCCGTAACCGGCATTCGTCAAAATCCGCCCAGCGCCTGCCGATCGCTTACGGACATAACCGACAGGGCCTTACGGCCGTAACTCGGCACTTACGGCCGAACCCGGCAGGTCCTTACGGCCGTAACCGGCATTCGTCCGAACATTGCCTGGCACCCGTACGGCCGTAGTTGACAGCCCTTACGGCCAAAACCGGCATTCATCCAGCCATGTCTGCCGAGCACGTACGGCCAGAATCTTAGGCACCTTACGGCCAGTAACTCCAAAGCAGCCTCGCTCCGGCCGTGGCCACTCTGACGGCCCGGACAACCCCGAAAACCGAACCTGAATATAAACCGAAGATACGGTTACGAAGTACTCGCAAAGACGAATCTAAGAGCTAAGAGAACACATGATTCCGACCACCCGAAGTGTCGGAATTCGACAACGGAAGTAATTAGCTCAAACTTTGGGAAATTATGAAAACGGCCCAAAACATCCGAAATACACGATACACGATCGAAACACCAAACCAAAGCTCGCAACATGAATAATAACATTAAATGAACTTACGAGAAACTCGAAACAATAGTTTCGAACGAGATTCACAAGAATCGAACTCAAGTGCGGAAAAGCCGCTTAAGAACACGGAACTCAACAAAACGATACCGAAACGAACTCGGATGACAAAAAGTGCAGAATTAATCATTCTCAGAATGATGATACGGTCATGAGCGAGTCGTCAAAATGGACTTCTGCTGAAAAAAAAAAAGATATTATCGGAAATCGAAATTGCGGATATTACATACTACCCTCCTTAAAAGAAGTTTCGTCCCGAAACTTAAAACAAGTAGGGAGAAGCAATATCCCGCCAGGAAAACTCAACGAGATACACAAGAAACGCGTAACTTACGCCCAACGGCGAAATGTTACAAGCAACGTAAAGGAATATACGGTGTGAAAACACGCTCCACGACGACCAACACAACGCCACCGGTAGAGGCATAATAAAACCAACAACTGACAAGTGTCATCAAACAGATAATACAATCAAGTCGATTATCCGAACAATCACAAAACACAACGAACGAAAATCAATACGATTGACCAACCCAACGGTACATCAATCAAAACGCGAGCCAATCGCTGAACAAATACGGAATCCCACCGCCCAAGGGTTGGAAGATCGAAAACGAGACTAATTTTCCGAACTTAAGGGAATTACGAAGGAGTCTGAACGTTCAATAATCACAAACTGATATCAACAAAAACCGAACAATCAAACGATCGAACCACAATGATCGAGACAACAAAAATCGAAAAATCATGTTCGAATCACGAAGAACAATAAAATTCAAATAACAACTCCAAGGTTCACATCTCGACTCGAGACAATATATGATCCGGTGAAAACAACAAGATGTGCATTCACATAAGATCCACGGGAAAGGGAATAGCAATTCAAAAGTCACAACGACAAACGAGTTATTCCAAAACAATACCACACTCATTCGATCAACAAAAGTAAGGGGCAGGACAAGCTCAGAAAATGTCAACGAACATAAACGAGTCGACAGAGTCGAAAATACAGAAGTTCAAAATCCGATCCACTTCGAATAAAAGAACTAGTAGAACCAAAAGATGTTACTTCCGAACAAGGTTCACAAGAATCGAAATGAATCTGGAAAAGTCACAGCGATAACCAGATCGACCCAAAACAAGATCACAGCTCGTTCGAACGATGAAACCGAAATGCAGAACAAGTTCCGAAAGTATCAACGAACACGAGCGAGTCGATGGACTTGAGAAAGAGGAAATGCAGAAGTCCAAAAACAACACGGGTATTACATTCGACCTCTTATAAAAGAAGGTCGTCCCCGCAACTCACAATAACGGAAACAAGGCAACAACACAAAAGCAGCTGACGGAAACATTTCCCATGGGCCTTTTAGAGCCGATCCTGATATCTGTACAGAAGTTTGTGCCCCGAAAGACTCGGAACCCAACTCGCAAAACTGGATCCTGTGTCTCTCGGGTCCACACTTGAAATGCATTACTGACGAGAAGGACAATTGGTACGTGCATGCTCCCGGCACACCACGGTTGAAACACCTCGGCTCGGCATACCGAATATACAAATGCTAGATATAATGGAACATAACAACGCAAAACAACAAACCGGAGATGCCAACTTGGCACAACATATCAACACATACTAAAATCACAACAACCACGGCATCGTTCGACGATTACAACGGCCCGAACGATGACCATCATATAATTATTAAACATCACGACACAACCACATATGTACAAATCATACAAACTCAAGTCATAACCGCTCACACGGGTGCGATAGCACGCAAATCACCACGAAACGACAACATTAAAGATCAACATCACACCTCTCGCAGAGGGCTAACACAACAATGCGTGGCGAACGACTCAACGCTCACACCACCAATTAAACCAAAACTCGAGGTTAACACCCTAATGAAAGTTCGAACATCATATATACATTTCCGGTCCGCAAACAGGAATGATAGGTTTTAAAAACGAAAATCACCTTTTTGAAAATAATTTGGAAATACCGCTAGATCTTGAGTATCACCTTATAAAAAGAAATACAAACACCATTATCGAGACTTTGAAAACCATCTTGCGTTTGAACAAAAATGAGGACACTTTTCTTTTAGTGAAAAACTTTCAAAATTATTCGACTCTCGGGTCTAAGCAAAGCATTTCTAAATAATTGAAAATATCTCGAAATATTTTGGTCCTCAACTGGAATAATTTTGAAACATATTGCGGCACTGGAAGGCACCTTGAAAGTATCGTGAGAAAATAATTCATTTTAAAAGTACGTCTCGAAATTTATTTTCCAAGATACTCAAGGTTTTCGAAAATCTATTAGGCTAGAATGCCTAAAAACTCACACGTATCAACATTCACTTACATACATCACAATACACGCATCAACTCGCTCAAAATCAAGACAACACCTATCTTTTACCGGAACAAACAGTCAATTATTACAGTCAAAAGGACATAAATAACGACAACACTCCTCATATAAACAAAATATGAGAGTCACACAAACGCATCACGAAACCAAGAATCTGCATAAAGATTCCATCACTTAACACATAATCATACCCGTAGCTCCCATCAGACGAGGCACAATCACAAAGAAGGGAGACTTACATCCACAAAAATCAAGAACAAATTCCTCAAAAAGTCAACTTGAAGGGAAATCAAGAAAATACCTTGATTCGACGAAGAACACGGATTGGATGATGATATAATCAACAAGGATCTTCCAAAATGCTTTGAAATTGAGTAGAATCGACCAAGAACTTGATTTCCCGAGTCTCCCGTCGCCAGCCATCACAAAAACGAGGAAAGAAGGTGAAAAATGAAGTGTGGCCGAGCCAGGCCTATATATGGCCGGCAGGGTTACGGCCGTAACCGGCAGGGCCTTACGGCCGTAACCGGCATTCGTCAAAATCCGCCCAGCGCCTGCCGATCGCTTACGGCCGTAACTGATAGGGCCTTACGGCCGTAACCGGCATTCGTCCGAACACTGCATGGCACCCGTACGGCCGTAACTGATAGCCCTTACGGCCGTAACCGGCATTCGTACATCCATGTATGCCGAGCACGTACGGCCGTAACCGGCACCTTACGGCCGTAACTCGGCCAGGCTAGGCCCTGCTCCGGCCGTGACTCGGCCGTGGCCACTCCGACGGCCCGGACAACCCCGAAACCCGAACCTGAATATAAACCGAAGATACGGTTACGAAGTACTCGCAAAGATGAATCTAAGAGCTAAGAGAACACATGATTTTGACCACCCGAAGTGTCGGAATTCGACAACGGAAGTAATTAGCCCAAACTTTGGGAAATTACGAAAACGGCCCAAAACGTCCGAAATACACGATACACGATCGAAACACCAAACAAAAGCTCGAAACATGAATAATAACATTAAATGAACTTATGAGAAACTCAAAACAACAGTTTCGAACGAGATTCGCAAGAATCGAACTCAAGTGCGGGAAAGCCGCTTAAGAACACGGAACTCAACAAAACGATACCGAAATGAAATCGGATGACAAAAAGTGGAGAATTAATCATTCTCAGAATGACGATATGGTCATGATCGAGTCGTCAAAATGGACTTCCGCTGAAAAAAATAAGATATTACCGGAAATTAAAATTGCGGATATTGCAGCGTGCACGTGGTTCGATGAATGGACATTCCTTCCTGGGTAACTGCGCCCATTAATGCGGTGTAATTATGGATTTGTGGACCCACGCGCCAGGCCTATGGACACCGGGTTCAGACCGGGCTGAGTTCGGGGTATAACCCACTTGCTCTGGGTAGAAATCAAAACCCCCTTCTTCTTTTTCATTTTATCGAATTTCAAACAGAGAAACCTTGAGAGCTTGCTGTCGCCGGTGAAACTTCATATCACACCATATCAGATCAGTTTTCTGATGATTTATTCCGATCAAATTCACCGATGTTGCTTCATGTCCATTTTCATCCATTTATATTTATTTTTGAGGTATTTTTTCACCCCCATTTGTTGCTTATACTTTTTCACCATTGTTAGGGTTTTAAGAGCTTTCAAAGCTTCAAACCTTTTCTTGCTCTGTGCACTTGTTCAGCAGTTTCTAGGTAGATTTGCTTCGCTTACTCCATACTTGCACGATGTCTAAACGTGCGTATTTGGAGAGAAACTCCATTTATGGCTTTTACACTAGAAATTGTAGGATTTACGGTAAATCTGACGGGTCGCGGAAACTCTTATCTTTACTTGCCATTGGCGTGATACTGTACTTGATGAAAAACCCTAGAACCGATGTTCAGTAGAGGTGGCCATGGGCCAGGCTGAAGCGGGACGATCTGGGACTAGGGAGCCCAGGACCGGCCCATGATTTTGGCGGGCTGGGTCGGGATGGGCCTGGGATTGGCGGTCGTGGCCCACTGCCCGCCCGCTCCCGGGCTGTCGTGGGCCGGTCTGGGCATGACCGGGCCCGGGCCGAATATTAAAAAAAGTTACTTTAAAATATGTTAACATTAAATTAAAAATTAATTTGTAAAAATCTGTTTTGCATTTTTAAAATAAATTGGTTAATATTAATTAAACAATTAATTAAAAAAACTGTTTTGAATTAAAAAAAAAATTATAAAGAAGAATATTGGGATCAGTTTAGGGTGGGCTTGGAGTGGGCTGAGGGTGGGCTGCAGATGGACCGGGCTGCGGGTGGGCTGGGCCAGGCCGGTCTGGGCTCGGAGGTGGGCCGGGCCTGAACTGGAGAGTTCGACTGGGGCTGGCCCGGTCGGCCCGTGGGCCTAGAAAATCCAAGCTGGGCTGAGCCGGCTCGGCCCACTGGCCACCTCTATTGTTAAGTATCCTTCTGGGTCTTTTGCGCCTAGAACCATAGATGGTAACGATGCCGAAATGTTAACTCTGGGTAGCTTGGATGAAGTCCTAGAATACATCTTTTTGCATTATGTTAAGGATAAGTCAAGCTCGAGTTCATTTAGGGGGAGGTCTCTCGTCAGTCCAAGTAGTTGAGATGGGGGGAAGGCTATCTCGTCCTTTTCACAAGATAAGTCTAACCCCTTGGTTTCTTCTACAGGTATTGCTGAGGAGAGTACTTCTGATGGGACCGTCAATGAGTTTGATACCGAGGTAGTCGACACAAGATGAGGCCGAGGTAAAAGCAAGATAAACCCGTAAGGCTCATCTCGGCCTAAGCATCCCAAAGGTGGAGATGAGATGCTTGAGGAGCTTTATACTATGTATGGGGTAGATAGCAACGAATACAAGCTCTACCATAGTCTAACCACCCCTTTTGCTGATGAGAATGAAGTCAAAGCCTTCTATTATAATGATGCCTTCATCCCATTTTACTTCAAACAATTCCATCTCGGCCTAAGGCTGCCCTAGATCCTTTTATGAACCAGTATCTCGAAGACTGGGAAATCGTCTCGGCTTCGAGCCCTGTATGTTCGCCTTCTACCACTTCTTTAATCCATATTATAATTCCAAGGCTAGAACCATCACTATAAATCCGATCCCAACAATCCCAAGCTCATCGGGCCCATTTCAAACACTGTCAATAAGGTCATAGGTTGGAACATACACGTGATTAAGGTTGAGATCCGACATGGCTGGGAGTACACGTCACCTGTCAATTCCCCACATCGTCCTTCATGCATTCACAGGCCAGACTGAAGTGCCGATTTGATCGAAAAACTTGAGCAGTTTGCCTCTGTTGCTATTCTCAATTGGGCCAAGTTAGAGATAGATTTTTGTTACCATGTTCAGGCCGACTTATGAGGGGTCCCATAAATGGGGTTACGCCCTTAGTTGAGGTCCCAAGGGGAACTTGATTTCGTGACTGGGTTGTTCACCCAAACTTCATCTTCCATGCTGACTGTGCAACCTGCAAAGCCGAAGATGACAAATGTCTGAAAGCCGTGGACATCATAGGATATAATTTCCATCATACCTGTTTCTTTTTATCGTCATTTTTCTTTCATCTTGTCTCGGCATTAACACTGATTTTTGTGCAGATCTCTCAATGGAAGACATCTAGAAAGTTGATGAGGGGCATGTTGATCCCGTCATGGCAGCTTGGAAGAAGAATAGATTATCTAGGATGAGGGGAGTTGAGAAAATACATGCCGAGATGGAAACTCGGCAAAGAGAGTTGCAGGATAAGGGGGAGTCTTCACTCCTCAAGGGGCCGCCCATTATTCAAGCTGGAGCACCAACCGAGGAGCCTGAAGCTGAGATCGAAGAGGGGCATACTTAGAAGGCTAACCCTTCTCAAACTTGAACTCGAAGTTAATGTCAAGGCCATTCTCAAGAGCCGAGCTGAGATCGAGGGCCAGAATCTGAAGTGGACCAACGCCAGAGTCAGAAGAGGCCGAGGGAGGAGAGAGGTCGAGACCAAGAAGAGCCTCCACAAAAAAGAACTACTCCCTCAACACATGGTTCTGTCTCGGCTTCCGTTCTTTCTGATGCCGAGATAAAAAATCTGGTTGATTCCTTCGCTGATATGCCCATCATGTCTGGGTTTGATTCTTCGGTTCATTCTGGGGCCGGCCACCCTTAAGCTTGGAGGTCCTGTCATCAAGCGTGCTATGAATAGGTCTTATATCGAACAACTTATTGCCGAGAAGTCGAGTTCACTCCAACTCTTTAACATGAAGGGCTTAATTCTTAGTGAGGTACTCTATTATCCCGCCTCAATCTTCTATACTTCGAATTGAATTCTCTTTCAGCAATCCGTTTGGACTTGAAAGTTTTTTCTTCTTTTTTGTAGCTTGCCTCCATAACCCAACATGAATACACCATGTTCAGGCAGGTCGTGGATCTGACGCATAAGAATAAGGTTGCTGCTAAGTCGGCCCAATAATCCACCGTCAAGGTCACTGAAAAGGTTGAAGCCCTCGGGATGGAGAAAGCTTCCCATGATGTTGTGTTCGCGAGGCCGAGCTGAAGGTAGAACAGGACGAGGCGGCCAAGAAGTCTGCATTGGATGACTTGGAAAAATAAAGGAAGCCTTACTTCAATCTGAGCCTGCCTTAAAGCTTGCTGAGGCTGATGCCGATACGGAGAGGAAGAGAGATAAAGTCTTGGCTCTAGAGAAGAGTGTCGCGGATGACATGTTGGCCTTATTGGAGGAAACCCGGCAAAGAGAAGGTTGTCGTGGAACGGTATAAAAAGAGTAAGCAATACCGAGATGATTTGGCTGATGAAGCAGGCTTTGTCTATGTTGATGCCTGGTCTAATATGTCTCAGATCCTGTATATTGATCCAGAAGTCAAGGTGCTCTTGTAGAAGCTTGATCGGCCTTTTGTCCAAGATCCTTACAGTGTCGAAGCCAGGGCAGCTCACTCTATCATCCCGTACTCAGAAAATGCTCTTAAAAACATAAGGGCTGGGTACTGTCAAGAGGGAAAGCCGATATGGGAACCTCCAACTCCTCAAGAGGACAATTTTAATGATTTGATAGCCCTGGACGAGGATGAAGATGGCGTCCGGATGGGGTAGTTTCACTTATTACATTTTGGATTGTTTATCTGGACTTTCGATTTTGTAATTTCGATGGGTTGTAAAGCTGGTTTGGCTAGAATAATATTTTTTTTGTTCTAAGTATTATAATGCCTGAACCCGATCCTTTATTGGGGGCATTATACTTTCATGTAATTTTCTCATTTGCTGGCATGACTTTTAACCCGATTTGGGTGTTTTTATCATTATTTTGTTTGCTTTTGTACTTGACTGTCATGCAGCCGTGTTTGAGTTGCTTATATCGTCATTGAGATGTTGGTAACTCTGTTTATACTTGACCAACTCTGAACGGGTTTTAAGTCAGTCGAGCTGATGAACTTGGCCTGGTTGAAATCCATCCTGAAAAGGGTGCCCCCGTCGAAGTCAAGCCAAGGTGTGTAACTCAGTTTGGTGAGTCGCCATACTTTCACTTAGCTGTTTGTAGGCCAGGGATGGTCTACCCATTCTTAGGCCAAGCCGAGTTGAGTAACTCGGTTTTGTTTACTTTAGTTAGTACGAGCTAAGTGTAGATGATCCAGAGTTTGTTTATCCGTGATTGGCCGTGTTGAGTGTCATGTACTCGTTTTTAAATTTGAGTGAACTAGTTGTCAAAACTAGGTTCAAATTATCTACGGAGTTAGATGTATTAATCTTAACTCGGTTTGGGGACAAAACATGCTTTTTTGGCAATAAAAATTATTTATTAATCAAGTGTGGCGCAGGGGGCCCCAAATAGTTAGATACAAAGGGAGCGCGGACTGAGTCCGACAAAGAAATAAAGGAGCAAAAAAGAGTAGCAGTTTAACAGGTAACACCGAAAGCAGCAAGATGATCACTGTAACACCCCGAGATATTCGGAATAATTACAGCGCCGTAAACCCTTTAGGTAAGGATTTACAAGGCTAATTTTTAAAAAGAGTGTAAATATAAACCAATCGTACAACTGAAGTTTAAAGACATATTTGATTCAACCGATCAAATAGTTAATTTATACAACCATATCGAAAGGACATTATTAAAACAGACGTACTCGAGTACTGAACGAAACAAGAAAACAACTCTCGACAACAATAACATCAATCACATCACTGAGCCATCTCATCGTCCTGTCGGTCTTGTGGGCGCCTCCCCGCTCCTCGGCTACCTGAACATCAAAACAATGTCCACCCCCGAAGGGGTTAGCAAAACGATGCTAGTACAAGTATTATAATACAATAAATCATCAATGCAGCATAAAACATGCAAAACGGACTTCCGCTACCGGAATCCAACGATGCGAATCCTCACTATTCCATCAACACAATACAGTGTAATCCAAATGATCCAGGCGCCTTGGTATAGATCCCCATGATGATCCCGTCGGACCAACGCATGGTGGAAAACTCCGCCAGCGATCCGGCCTCAAAGATAGATCCCCATGATGATCCCGTCGGACCAACGCATGGTGGACATTCGATCCAGCGCCCTCAGCATAGATCCTCATGACCCCCCATGGATCATTTATACCATAATCAATCAATTATGCATACACATATGCATTTCAATATGTTTATCAATACGAACAAACAACAACGAATATCACGCGAATTTCCAGAAATACATCTCATATACAAAATATGAACAATACCATAAGCATAATAAATCAAACTCGACATATGATACTTGCCTCGAAAATGGCAAGACGAAATACTTCAAGGATCTCGACACCCTCGAAGGCCGCCTCCTTCGATCAACGTAACAAGCTCGAACCTTAACAAAAGGAACGATATACAAATCATCTCAAGTCGAACGATGGCCTAACAATTCGGCCTACTACCAAAAGCTCAAACTAAACAAGTGCTGGATTGCTTAGCGCGCGCCACGTACTCTACGTAACGCGGCGCTTAAGCCGGATCTTAGCGTACGCTATCGTATAAGACTAGCGTGCGCTAGCCACGAACTGGCAGTCTGACTCGGCTGTCTCATAACGTACGCTACGTACGTTTTGTGCGAAAACCGAACCTCGATAGCGCACGTTAACTCACACATGTTAGCGTGCGCTACTCTTGCATGGCAGAATACTGCAAACCGAAAACTGGGTTGAATGATGAAGAACCCATGAATCCTATGGTGATATTACAAGTTATCCTCGGGCATATCATGTTAATAAGGTTTTTGGAAGTTTCTATGATCATGAGATACAAATATACGGATAGTTATCTCGATATCACAATTCCTCTACGATCTTCAAGAAATAATCTAAGTTCCATCGTCTTACGTTCCAAAACACATGATTCCAACGTGTAAAACGTATCAACTGGGTAAATATCCGATTATTGATCATAACTTGATTTGAACATGCTTAGGAGTCCTTATAATAAGATGGTTCACAGGTTCATTCGACATCTAGCACCGATACGTCAAAAGTATCCTTCTAACATGTGATGACCAATTATAAACGAAGTACTTGCTATCCAAACATGATTCAAATCTTCCTTATGAACATTACTAATCATTGGTGAAGAATCACCTACCTCAAAGTAGTGAAGAACACGGATGAAATGAAGCAATCCAACACCGAGGGTTTGAACACCAATCTCCAATGATGTATGATCTTCAATCTCGAACTAGGAGGTTGATACGGAGTGTTTAGGACGAAAGTAGTTATGTTCTATGTGTCAAAGTTCGGGTTGAGGGAGGAGAAGGAACTGAAATCACGAATAGGATGATGTCCTATTTATAATAAATGGCTATTAGCGCGCGCTATACACTGTCCGTAGCGTGCGCTAACGGCTCACAGTCTAAACTGTACTCGGCACTTAGCGTGCGCTACGCATCGACCTGTAGCGTGCGCTAAGGCGTTGACTCGGCTTTTCCCGAAAGCCGTCCAGATACATTCGACAAGATCCGACAAGGGTCCCCCGGCCAGATCTCACCTACCGCGCGTCTCAATCAATCTGACCACGCGTAGCGTGCGCTAATTACACTCAGTAGCGTGCGCTATGAAACCATGTTAGCGTACGCTACCCTTAGCCTGTAGCGTGCGCTACATGTACAGAATTTCAACCTTACAAATCACAACCATGAAATTAAACGCTCGGCAACATCGGATTATGACATACGGAGAATAATACTGCATAAAAGTACAATCATTACAATATCACAAGTTCTAATTACATAACAAATCTCGGTATTACATCCTTCCTCCCTAAAAAGAAGTTTCGTCCCGAAACTTAGGATGAAAACAACTCCGGATATCTAGTCTTCATACTGTCCTCCGTTTCCCAAGTGGCCTCTTCGACTCCATGTCGTGACCATTGTACTTTAACCAAATGTATTGGTTTATTCCTCAATTGTTTGATCCGGCTCTCAAGTATCTTGATAGGTCTCTCTTCGAAGGTGCCATCATTAGCTATCTCGATCTCGTCGAAATCAATGACGTGACTGGGGTCCGGTACATACTTTCGCAGTTGGGATACGTGAAACACATTGTGAACATGACTCAGTGATGGCGGTAAGGCCAACCTGTACGCTAAATCCCCAACTCTCTCTAGGATCTCAAATGGTCTGATATATCTCGGACTAAGCTTTCCTCTTCTCCCAAAACGGAAAATCCCTCGTGTAGGAGACACCTTCAATAGTACGTGGTCTCCAGCGTCGAACTCTAGAGGGCGACGACGTACATCGGCATAAGACTTCTGTCGACTCTGGGCAGTCAACAGTCTCTCTCGAATCAAGGCTATCTTCTCTTGAGTCTGAATAATCAATTCCGGTTCCGTCCCGATCAAATCCGAAGAATCATCCCAGCACAGGGGTGATCGGCATCTTCTCCGTACAAAGCTTCAAATGGTGCCATCTGAATAGACGCATGCCACCTGTTATTAGAAGTGAACTCGATCACGGGCAAGTGAACGTCCCAATCGATCGACCAATCTAATGCACAAGCTCTAAGCATGTCCTCTACTGTCGAATAGTCCTTTGGATCGGCCGTCCGTTTGGGGATGATAAGCTGTACTAAAGTTTAGCTCGGTCCCCAAAGCCCTGTGAACTTCTTTCCAGAAGTGTGACACAAAACGACCATCTCGATCCGAAATAATGGTCTTCGGCGTCCCGTGCAATCGGACTATCTCCGCAATAAATATTCGTGCCAATCTCTCGAGTCCCCATGTATCTTTGATTCCTAGGAAATGAGCCGACTTGGTTAGTCGATCAACTACAACCCAAATCATGTTCATTCCCGTTCTAGTCCTTGGCATACTAGTAATGAAGTCCATCGAGATATCCTCCCACTTCCACTCAGGGATCGGAAGCGGTCTTAACATTCCGGCAGGTCGCTGATGCTCAATCTTGACCTGCTGACAAGTCAAACACTTCGAAACGTACTCTGCTACGTCCTTCTTCATATTCCCCCACCAGAAATTTTGCTTTAGATCCTTATACATCTTACCGCCTAGGGTGAATAGAATAGGCGCGCTATGAGCTTCTTTCGAATAGTCCGTCTCAAATCATCATCATCGGGAACGCAAAGTCGACTTTGAAATCTCGAACTCCATCATCTTGTATCACGAATCCCGGGCTTTTCCTTTCTTTACTTCATCACATAATCGAAGGATCGAGAATCGTCCAACCGGCTGACTTGATCTTCTCGACTAGTGATGAAGTCGGGCCCATCACATAAAGTCGCCCTTGGATTCTTGGTGCCCATACTTCAATCCCTTCGGATCGGTTCGTTGAATGCCGGTGCAGGCGTAAGAGCTTCCAACACTCGAAGAGAAACAGGTTTACGGCTCAATGCATCGGCTACTACATTTGCTTTCCCGGATGATAGAGGATCTCCAAGTCGTAATCCTTGATCAATTCCACCACCTTCTCCGCCTCATGTTTAATTCCTTCGATCAAGATGTATTTGAGGCTCTTATGATCCGTAAAGATCCGACAATGAGTGCCGCATACAAATAATGTCGCCAAATTTTCAAAGCAAAGACCACACCGCTAACTCCGGATCATGAGTCGGGTAATTTACTTCAGACGGTTTCAATCGCCGAGAAGCATAGGCAATCACCTTATCCTTCGCATCAACACACAACCCAAACCCCGATTTGAAGCGTCAGTATACCATGAATCCATCGGTTCCTCTCGGCGGTGCTAAGATAGGTGTCCGTCGCCTCTCTTCTTAAGTTCGTCAAAACTAGCCTGGCACTTCTCATTCCACGCGAACTTTTGAGTTTTCTGTAACAGCTGAGTGAGCGGACGAGCAATTTTGGAAAATCCCTCTACAAAGCGGCGATAATATCCAGCTAGTCCTAAGAAGCTTCGGACTTCTTTCACGTTTTTAGGAGCTTCCCACTCCAAGATTGCTTCGACTTTCTTCGGGTCCACCTGAACTCCGTCGGATGATATCACATGCCCAAGGAAAGTTACTTCCTTAAGCCAGAATTCGCATTTAGAAAATTTTGCATATAACTGTTCCTTTCTCAAGATGCTCAAAACCACACGTAAGTGATCAGCATGCTCCTCTGCGTCCCTCGAATATATCAAAATGTCGTCAATGAAAACGACCACAAATTTATCCAAGTACTCCAAGAATACCCGATTCATCAATTGCATGAATACCGCAGGAGCATTGGTGAGTCCAAATGGCATCACTACAAATTCATAATGCCCGTACCGGGATCTGAAAGCAGATTTCGGTACATCCGATTCCTTAATTCTCAACTGGTGGTATCCTGATCGCAAGTCAATCTTCGAGAATACCCTTGCCCCTTGCAGTTGATCAAACAAGTCGTCGATCCGAGGTATAGGATACTTATTCTTGATCGTCATCTTGTTAAGCTCCCTGTAATCAATACACAATCGGAGGGATCCGTCTTTCTTCCGGACAAAGAGAACGGGTGCTCCCCAAGGAGAAACGCTTGGTTGAATATAACCCTTCTGCAACAATTCCTCCAGTTGTTTCTTGAGTTCATACATCTCGGTTGGCGCCATGCGGTATGGTGCTCTGGAAATAGGAGCTGCCTGGGCTCTAGTTCGATAGTGAATTCCACTTCTCTCTGCGGAGGTAATCCAGGTAGTTCGTCAGGAAAAACATCTGAGAACTCATTCACAACTGAAATAGATGAGAGCTCTACTCCTTCCTCTTTCCTCATGGCATAGCACCAAAGTCCGTGACATCCTTGCTTCAGTAATTTCACAGCTTTCATTGCCTTGATCAATTTCCCCGAGCTTCTCGGTCTCCATCCTCGGAATAAGTGTTCAGATCCGTCATCAGCAATGATGGAAATGACTCTCTCTCGGTAATTGACATGACTCCATAACGGTTGAGCCAATCATCTCCGAGAATTAAATCGTCACCGCAGATGTCAACAACGATGAGATTCGACGGCCAATCTCTTCCTTCTATAGATACTGGGAAATCCCTAGCTTCTAGTGTTCCCACAATTTTCTCTCCGCTCGGTAATCCCACAACATAAGGTTCACAATCATACAAGCACGAGATGTTCAAACGATTAACACAGTTCAAAGATATAAAAGAATGCGTGGCTCCTGAATCGAACAAGACACTGACTGGTTGCAAAAGAATCTGAATCGTACCTGATGCAACAGCTGTGTTCGATCATCGATTTCCTCATCTCGTACGGGCGTGGAGGAACGGACCCGGATGGATGCCTCTCTCTTTCCAAATGCTTCTGAAATCCACTTTGCCGCCTCGATTCACACTTGTCTCCTTCGAATCGGAGCCGGAGCGCGAGTACCAAAAGATCGGGTCACATTCCCACAAAATGTTGCGCGATGTCCTTCTGTCCACACTCGAAACAGTCACAAAGTAGCGCGAAACAATCACGTCGAACATGTCCCGCCTTTCCACGGTTGTAACACTTCTTCCTGTGTCGAAGCTTGATCGGTCTTTGCCGGAACTTCTTTCCTCCTCGACTAGGATGCGGAGGTCTCTGGATGAGTGAAAAGAGGACCGACCCTGGGGCCCGCTATTCTTATTCTCCGTGAAGTTGCCCGACACCTTCTGCTTTTGCTTCGTCGATTTCTCTCTGCCGCTTCCTTCATATCATAGCCAACGCCTTGTCCAAATCTTGCCTCAAGGTGGCACAATCAAATCCGGACATATATTCTTGAATTTCCGCTTCATTCGCATGTCAAAATGGAAAATCCTTTCCGCCTCGGTCCCGACTGTGTGGCGCACATAAGTCAACCGTGATTAAAAGTCTTAATCACTTAGTCACAGATGCTTCCGAATTTTGTGGTGAGAAAAACTCCCGAACTCGGGCCTCTCTAATCGGGCGAGGACAATCTTGTGCCTCCATCATCAACTTGAATTGTCCATCAAGATTATGCTCCTCGGTCGAATGGCCTCCCACCGCCGAAAGCCTCCCTTGGCCAAAAGATACCGGGCGGCCGGAACCTTCTATCGTTGGGACGCTTAATCCCGCAAAAATCTTCTCTAATTCCTTGACCAATGATCCCACGAAAGCGTCTCGGTGAACCGTCAAATTTCGGAGGATGCAATTTGACCACCTTAAGCCATTTATCTCCCAGTTATCAGTTATTCTGCTTTGTCCCATCGCCGTCTGCATGCGATCCACAACTTGAGCAACCGGTTTATCTGGCAACCACTCGAAGCACTCCCGATGCGTTAGGATGCATTATTATTTGCCGATCCTCGCTGTCCCCTAATGTGAATCCGTTTGGCTAGCGGCTATCTCAGGAGTAGATACCGATTCTTCTTGCCTCGCATTTCCACGTCCGCGTCCACGACCGCGTCCGCGTCCACGACCTCCTCTCAACATACTGTAAACATAAATACTCAATATCCAGGGCAAACGTTCTAAAAGTACATCCATCAATGTTTACAAGACAAGAATAAAGCAGTAGTATTCGAGATTAGGAAACTTACAACCACAGTCGATTGGCGATCTTGGCTGCTCGGCAGTTGATGTTACGAACGACCAATAATCAATAACGTAAACAGACCCAACTAACCCGACTGCCAAGATATCCATAAATCTTAGCTCCGATACCATATTCTGTAACACCCCGAGATATTCGGAATAATTACAGCGCCGTAAACCCTTTAGGTAAGGATTTACAAGGCTAATTTTTAAAAAGAGTGTAAATATAAACCAATCGTACAACTGAAGTTTAAAGACATATTTGATTCAACCGATCAAATAGTTAATTTATACAACCATATCGAAAGGACATTATTAAAACAGACGTACTCGAGTACTGAACGAAACAAGAAAACAACTCTCGACAACAATAACATCAATCACATCACCGAGCCATCTCATCGTCACCGCTTGCAGGTCGCCTCCCGCCTCGGCTACGAACATCAAAACAATGTCCACCCCAGAAGGGGTTAGCAAAACGATGCTAGTACAAGTATCATAATACAATAAATCATCAATGCAAAGATAAACATGCAAAACGGACTTCCGCTAATGGAATCCAACGATGCGAATCCTCACGATTCCATCAACACAATACAGGTAATCCAAATGATCCAGCGCCCTTGGTATAGATCCCCATGATGATCCCGTCGACCAACGCATGGTGGAAAACCCGTCCAGCCGATCCGGCGCCCTCGGATAGATCCCCATGATGATCCGTCGACCAACGCATGGTGGACATTCGATCCAGCGCCCTCAGCATAGATCCTCATGACCCCCCACGGATCATTTATACCATAATCAATCAATTATGCATACACATATGCATTTCAATATGTTCATCAATACGAACAAACAACAACGAATATCACGCGAATTTCCAGAAATACATCTCATATACAAAATATGAACAATACCATAAGCATAATAAATCAAACTCGACATATGATACTTGCCTCGAAAATGGCAAGACGAAATACTTCAAGGATCTCGACACCCTCGAAGGCCGCCTCCTTCGATCAACGTAACAAGCTCGAACCTTAACAAAAGGAACGATATACAAATCATCTCAAGTCGAACGATGGCCTAACAATTCGGCCTACGGCCGAAAAGCTCAAACTAAACAAGCTGCCTGGATTGCTTAGCGCGCGCTACGTACTCTACGTAACGTGCGCTAAGCTGGACTGTTAGCGTACGCTATCGTATAAGACTAGCGTGCGCTAGCCACGAATCGGCGATCGACTATTGTCTCATAACGTACGCTACGTACGTTTTGTGCGAAAACCGAACCTCGATAGCGCACGTTAACTCACACATGTTAGCGTGCGCTACTCTTGCATGGCAGAATACTGCAAACCGAAAACTGGGTTGAATGATGAAGAACCCATGAATCCTATGGTGATATTACAAGTTATCCTCGGGCATATCATGCTAATAAGGTTTTTGGAAGTTTCTATGATCATGAGATACAAATATACGGATAGTTATCTCGATATCACAATTCCTCTACGATCTTCAAGAAATAATCTAAGTTCCATCGTCTTACGTTCCAAAACACATGATTCCAACGTGTAAAACGTATCAACTGGGTAAATATCCGATTATTGATCATAACTTGATTTGAACATGCTTAGGAGTCCTTATAATAAGATGGTTCACAGGTTCATTCGACATCTAGCACCGATACGTCAAAAGTATCCTTCTAACATGTGATGACCAATTATAAACGAAGTACTTGCTATCCAAACATGATTCAAATCTTCCTTATGAACATTACTAATCATTGGTGAAGAATCACCTACCTCAAAGTAGTGAAGAACACGGATGAAATGAAGCAATCCAACACCGAGGGTTTGAACACCAATCTCCAATGATGTATGATCTTCAATCTCGAACTAGGAGGTTGATACGGAGTGTTTAGGACGAAAGTAGTTATGTTCTATGTGTCAAAGTTCGGGTTGAGGGAGGAGAAGGAACTGAAATCACGAATAGGATGATGTCCTATTTATAATAAATGGCTATTAGCGCGCGCTATACACTGTCCGTAGCGTGCGCTAACGGCTCACAGTCTAAACTGTACTAGGCACTTAGCGTGCGCTACGCATCGACCTGTAGCGTGCGCTAAGGCGTTGACTCGGCTTTTCCCGAAAGCCGTCCAGATACATTCGACAAGATCCGACAAGGGTCCCCCGGCCAGATCTCACCTACCGCGCGTCTCAATCAATCTGACCACGCGTAGCGTGCGCTAATTACACTCGGTAGCGTGCGCTATGAAACCATGTTAGCGTACGCTACCCTTAGCCTGTAGCGTGCGCTACATGTACAGAATTTCAACCTTACAAATCACAACCATGAAATTAAACGCTCGGCAACATCGGATTATGACATACGGAGAATAATACTCAGACAAAAGTACAATCATTACAATATCACAAGTTCTAATTACATAACAGAAATCTCGGGTATTACAATCACCAACTTCATTGGCCTCCCTATGTTATGTATGCTTTAGCCTGGCTAGTTATAGGAAACATGCCTTCATCTGAGTGTGCAAGTGTTCCTAGGCTCAAATGTTTAAGGAAGTCGTGCATTTGTTCTCCAAACTTGTTTTAAGGCCTAAGCATTGTTATGTAGCGCCTAGGCATGTATAGATAAAGTACTCAATAGAATGATGGAAAAGAATGTGATAGATAAAAAACCATTACACCAAAAGTATAAATAAAAAGGAAAAGCTTAAATTTTTCCCGACCAAAAAATACTTTGTAACGTAAAGTATTTTGTAAAGACTTTTCTAAAATTTTTTCTAAAAAAGACCAAGGCATAGGGTGTTGGATGGTTACTGATATTACTTCCTCAAGTTCTCTAAATGCCATGGCTGTTTCAACTCTTTCCCTTCTGGTGTCTTGAGCATGTAGGTCCCTTCTCGGATAACGTGGGTAACAATGTAAGGGCCTTCCCAATTTGTAGAGATCTTGTTCTGTTGAGCCTTTCTGTGAGTAGACTCAATCTTTCTTAGTACCCAATCACCAACTTCAACACCCTTTTTCTTCACCTTCTTTTCATGATAGGCCTTGGTTCTCTGTTTGTAGTTTATCATCCTTAGTTGTGCAGCTAGTCTCTTCTCATCAAACAAGTCCAAATCCAGAAGTCGGTTACATTCATTGACCACCTCGTCATAGTTGGTTACCCTAAAGATTGGGAGTTCCATCTCTGCTGGAGCAATGGCTTCTGAACCGTATGTCAAGGCAAAGGGTGTTTCACCAGTCGGCCCCCGACTGGTTGTACGAACTGCCCAAAGAGCAAGGGGGAGGTTGTCCAGCCACTTCCCTTCACTTCTTTCTAGGTTTTTTGTGAGGGTTGTCAAGATTAGTTTTTTGGCTGCTTCTGCTTTCCCATTACCCTAATAATGACTAACCGAGGACTTGTTGTGTTGAACTCCCAATCTGTTGAGTTCCACAGTGATGGCATCCGAAAACTGAAATCTCTTATCCATTACAATCGTATTAGGAACACCAAACCGACACCAGATGTAATCGTGTATAAAGTTGATGGCGTTATCCTCCGTGATCTTTGCCAAGGCTCTAGCTTTGACCCACTTGGTGAAGTAATCAACTGCTACTATGACAAATTTGTTGCTTCCCTTGGCCAATGGGAAGGGTCTAATAATGTCGACTTCCCACATGTCGAAGGGACAAGTCGGTATGATGAGACTCTGTTCAACAGTCAGGACCTTAGGTAGGTCTGAATACCTCTGACATCTATCACACTTCTTAACATTGGTCTGGGCGTCTTCCCTCAAGTTAGGCCAATAATATTTAAGGGTTATGACCTTATCGGCTAAAGTTCTGGCCCCCGGGTGTCCTCCACAAACTCCATTATGGACCTCGGCTACCAAGTTCTCCACGTCCCTTGGAGTAACACATCTAAGAAGAGGTTTGATGAAAGATCTTCTGTAAAGCACTCCACACGATGAACCTTATAATCTTCCTTTTGATCATTTTAGCAGCCAACTTCTCTCTTCGTCATCAATAGCTGAGATATATATCCTTTCAAATGCTGTATAGTCCGCATAAATTACCAACGGATTGACTTCTTCAGCTGTGGCCATTTTGGAGAGCAAATCGGCCTCCTTGTTATGCTCTCGTCCTATTAGTCTTATCTTCAAGAATTCCAAATAATTGGTTATGTCAAGGACGAGGTCTTTATACTTGTTCATCATGTGGTTTTCGGTGTTGAACTCTCATTGGACCTGCTTTACCACCAACTTCGAATCACTGTAAGCTACCAGCTTTGTTGCTCCAAGGAACTTAGCCTTTTCAATCCCAAGAATAAGGGCCTTATACTCGACTTGGTTGTTTGAGGATGGAAACTTGAAGCGTACAAAATCCTGGGTCACGTGCTCGCCTCCAGGACTGATCAAGACTACTCCTGCCCCACTTCTTACTTTTGTAGTAGACCTATCTATATACAAATCCAGCAGTCTTTTAGTAGCTCAGAGAAGGGTTCTGTGACCATAGGGGCCTTTCTTTTCCGAACAACAGGTACGTGTTCGCTTGTAAAAGAGGTCTCAACCAGATAAACATCCAAGGGTTGCACAAATAAAGTCTTCCTCGGCTTATAAGTGACGTCAAACTCGGTCAGTTCAATAGACCAGTTGAGAAGTCGGCCTGAGCTATCCACCTTGTGCAATATCTTTCTAAGGAGAGCATCTGTGTAAACTGTGATGGGACGAGCTGAGAAGTAGGCGCGAAGTTTTCTTGCTGCAATAACCAAGGGGTAAGCTATCTTCTCGGTGGTGAAGTATCTTGACTCGACCCCTGATAATGCTGTGCTTACATAATAGACCAGCTTCTGAGCGCCTTTGTCATCACGAACTAAGACTGCTGCAATGACATGATCTGTTGCTGCTAGGAACACATAGAGCGTCTCTCCTATGATCAGGCTACTGAGAAGAGGTGATGATCCTAAGTATTTCTTCAACTCTTGAATTGAGGCCGAGCACTCTGGTGTCCATGCGAAATCCTTTGAACCCTTCAAGACCTTGGAAAAAGGGAGGAACTTCTCTGCTGATTTGGCTTTGAACCTTCCCGATGTTGCTACTCTTCCATTAAGCCTTTGAACTTATTTGATACAGGTCGGCTCTTGTCTGTCTATCAATGCCCTGATCTTCTATGGTTTTGCCTCAATCCCCCTATGAGAAACCATGAAGCCAAGAAACTTGCCCGTTGTGACCCCGAATACTCATTTGCTGGGGTTAAGCTTCATTGTTTGCTTTAAAATTATCAATGGTCTTTTTCAAGTCCACGGTGTGACTCCCATACTTAGTCTTTATAACCATGTCATCGATGTAGGCTTCCATGTTCCTTCCAATCTGAGATTTGAAAACCTTGTTGACCATCCTCTGGTAGGTTGCTCCAGCATTTTCAAGCCCAAATGGCATCATCACACAGCAGTAAATTCCACCAGCTGCTTGGAAGGCCATTTTCTCAATGTCTTCTTCTATCATCTTGACTTGATGATATCCCGAGTAAGCATTAAGGAAGCTACGTGTTTGATGTCCAGCAATGGAGTCTACCAACTTATCGATCCTTGGGATCGGGTAACTATCCTTCGGGAAGGCCTTGTTGAGATCTATAAAGTCCACACACATTCTCCACTTACCATTATGTTTTTTGACAATAACTACATTGGCCAACCAGACTCGATAAGTTGCCTCTTTTATGATGCTTGCTTTGAGTAATTTCTCTATTTCTTCTTCGATTGCCTTCTCTTTGTCTTTGGTGACGACTCTTCTTGTCCGTTTGATGGGTTTGAAGAATTTATCAACTTCAAGTTTATGTAGGGTATGTCATCCTTAACCCCAATCATATCCTCCACTTTCCATGCGAATATGTCCAGGTTGTTCTTGAGAAGGGTAATTATTTCTTTTCTCTCTTCGGGAGGGAGCTGTCATCCTATCTTGATCTTCTGCTATGGATAGTCCGGGTTAATGATGACCTCTTCTAGCTGATTAACTGGCTCTATTTATGGTCCATCTCTAAACTCCAAGGTTTCAATGATGATTTTCTGGACTCTTTCCTTGTTCGCACCATCTAGGTTCAAATTCTCGAGGTCTAATAGCTGGTCCACCTCGCTTTATACTAGAGTCGTATCTGTGGCCCCCGAGCTTGGGACAAGAGTGAGGGTCACGTTGCTCGGCTCGTTGGAAGCTGAATTTAGGGAAATTGGACTAAATCCATCAACTCCACACCTAAATTCGGCTTTAACTGGAGTGACCTCGGCATCTGGCATAACCCATTCTTTCGGAGTCTCAATTATTGCCAGGATGACTTCTCTTGAGGAATTCGACCCCGTTACTTTAGTGGACTTGGATATGGTGATGTTCTTCTCTGGGATGTCGATCTACATCTTATGATTTGTCTTTCTAGATCTCATAACATGCTCCAATAAATTCTTGGGAGACCCTAGAACACATCCTATTCCAGCTGGGGTAGGGAACTTCACCCTTTGGTGAGGTAGGGAAGCAACCATGCCAAGTTTGCCTTGGCTTGGGGAGCCTAGGCATGATAATATGATTCTAAGTCCATCACAATAAATGTTATAGTTGCTGAGGTTGTGAAGGGGTAATCTCCAACTCCAAGTACTAGGTCCACTGTCCCACTTGCTTCTGCCTTGTGGTTTGTGAATCCCTCTAGTCTTCCACCCTAAGGAGATAACATGCTGTCAGGTAGCTTCATCTCCTTGAAGGTTCTGTAATACAGGACATCTTTCGCGGCCCCTGAGTCAATTAGAAGTCATTCTGACTCACAGTTATCTATCCTTCCCTTGGTCACTAGGGGTTGTTAACTCATGGTTCTGCTTTCATCCAACCCATTTGGAGAAAAACATATTACTTCATCGCCCATATGAATCCATGGTGGAATGTGGTACACCTTACTTAGCTCATGAATTTGCTCTTTCAATTTGGTGCTTGAGGGGATTTCTTCTCTGATGACATGCAATTTGGCCCTGGGCGGCCTGTCTCCTTCCTCTTCATCTCGTCTATCATCACTCGGCCTCTTTCCATCTTTCTTCATGACATATCGGTCCAACTTCCCCTCACCAATCCACTTTTGTACCATTTTTTTAAATAGTAACAATTCTCCGTTTCATGTCCATTATCCTTGTGGCAGGCACAATACTTGTTGGAGTCTTCGGGATACTTCATTTCTAGGTCTACTCCGATCTTGGTTATTTTCCATGTTATCCATTCTCTCCTTCAATTCCCATAAAACATGAGCTTACAGTCCTGAGCTACTATAAGAACTCCTTTGATTTTTCCTCTCTCTATCTCGGTTTTGCCTCCCTTGGTCATCCCAACCTCTGTCTCTTTGATCATCTCGTTTTACTCCTGCAACTCGGCTTTCTGTTGGGCCCGGGGGAGGCCGTCTGGGGGATGGTGTTAGTCTTGGAGGAGTCCGTCGTGGGTCATCCCTTGGTCGTCTCTCACCCATTATTCTAACTTCGGGAGACTCAACCTCTTGTTCTCTTTGCTGGTTTAGCACATCCCTTAGACCCCCTCCTCGATTTCTTCTATCAAGCCGTCCATTAATTTGGCTGGGACGATTTCCAGTTGGATTCACCGATGGAGTTCTGTCATGTTGATTATCCACGAGTGGAACCCTATTGCCATCCCTACGATTTTCTCTGGTGATTCTAGTTTTGGAGGGTTGAAGGAGATGTGTTATGGAATGATCTGGGTCATACTCCAGGAGGGCCCTTTGAGCTTCTGCTAGTTGTTGGAGCATTATTAAATTATGACAAAACAAAGTCCTCCTGTCTATGGGAGGTGGTCGTGAGGGACCATCGTCATCATTCTGAAGCTGCATTGTTGAGGTTTCTGTTCGCCTTCGATGGCCATAGGTATTCGTGATCATTGGGAAGGGAGTTCCCGATTGCACAAAGTCATGCCTGCATTGGGATTAGGCAGCGAAGAAGGAGGAAGTTCCCCAGTATTGGTGGCAACATCGGCCGCATTCTGAGTAGCGGCAGTCATGCCTTGTCGATTCCTCTGTGGAGGCGGGTCCTGGTCACCTAGGGTGACGCTGGTCTCTTGCCCGTCTCGAGGGATCTCGGTCATGAGGAGGTGTGGTTATACAAAAAATGTTCTCCGACGATTTTCCCGGCAACAGAACCAAACTGATGGTGCAAAAATCATATCGGATCAGTCCTTATCCAAGTGGTTTGAATAAATCCAGCAAGAAAACGTCCTTAATGGACATACACACACGAAACATTAAGACGTGAACTAAGCCGGGGCATCATCGGCGAAGACCTTCTGGCGTGAGAGTAAGTATCACGGATATTGAGCGTGAATAAGAGAAATTGACTATGTTGAGAGTCAAGAGGTTTTTGTACCCGTGTAGGTGTAAGTATACCTGTTTATATAGGCATGAATGTTGTAACCCTAACTTATAAAGGAAGTCATGGAGTCCGTGTTGGTATTGGACTCGTATATTAGGGAAGTAGAATCCTCATGAGGATTGTCTATACAAGGAAGAGGGTCTCCTTGTTAGGAAAGAATTTTCTTATTTGTATCAATCTTGGATTCTACCGTAGGCTCCGTGCCATACTAAAAGAATAGGGCTTTGTCCACCGAGAAGTGACTTAAGTAGGTTAGGGGACCTCGGCTTGTTTTGCTATGAAGCTGAGTTGGCGTAATAGGTTGGTTGTCTGGTAACCAAGTCTTGACTTAAATCTGAGCTAAGGCCTGATCGAGTTAAGGCCATATATTCATGTCGGCCTAACTGTCGTACTCGATGCCGAGTTGATGAATTTATTCCTGGGCTTCATAGGATCCTAGTTCATGGGCCTTGTTCCAAGCTCTTTAGATCTACGTAATCAACTCGGTTTATATCGTTCAAAAGCCAATAATTGAACTGAACTAAATCAATCCAATGAAGTAAATTAGGCCCGAATAGTCTTGAATCGAATCGAATCGAATCAATGGTGAAATCGAATCAAGTGGTGAATGGCGCAGGCGAAAATAAGCCGTAGAGAACAGGCCCCTAGACCTCAATAAAATGCTTGGGGAGAAATGCATTTTTTTAATAAATCCATTTTCTTTTCTTTTTTAACCACCAACGTAAAACCTTATTACATCATTGTTGTAAAAAGATCTCAACAATAGACCGAGACATTTCAAATACATCGTTATGGCTATTTTGCAGAAAGTACAAATATATGCATGATCAACTGAATTTGCTTAAAAATTCCAAAGTGTTGGGACTTTAGACATTGTAATTTTTTTGTCATTCGTTAAAGTTCATAACATATTCAAAAGTTTGTACTTGAATATAGTCGTCCCAAAGATATTGGGGTAAGATGTGTATTTAGAATTTAATTTCATGTAGAATTTATAAATAAATTACATGGGGTATAAATGTAATTTTCATAAGATCCATGACTTTCCTTTTATTGATTACTCAAAAACTTTACTGCATCATTTCTGTAAAAAAAAAAATAGAACTTAATGTTTAAGAAAAATACATCTTCGTGGCCATTTTGCGAAAAAGCATAAATATACATGATTAAACTGAATTTGCTAAGAAAAAAACTCCAGAGTACTCGGACTGCAACATATCGCACATTTGTATCATTTGTTGAAGTTAATATATGAAAGCTTTATAATTAACCTATTCTCATTATGAACAAGTTGGGGTAAAAATATAATTTTAAAAATTAATTTGTATGTAGGAGTCATACTTCAATCATTTACATTTGGCGTCAATGCAATTTTTATTAAATCGATAACTTCCTTTTTATGAATTACTTAATAACTTTACTTTTCATTTTGGTTAAAAAAGTTGAAAGTTTAAGGACGAAGGTGTTTACGACTTAATAAACTTAATTACTATTGTGGTATTGGTGTCACACCCATTTTGGTGTACCACCATATAACTATTAAAATATATTAATTATTAAATTAAAATAGTTCATATTTGTTATATATAATAGTAACACTAAATTAATCATAATAATATGAAGAAAGAGAGAAGAATCTTATACAGTATACTAAACAAAAATTCTGAAACCCATAGTTTATGAGTATACTGATACAATAATAATAATCAAGAATACATTTATAATTTATATTATCTTTTCAGTTTCTAATTTTTAAATAATACTTTTACATGGTAATCCAGATGTGATGTTCAGAACAATCTATTATATATAAAACTTATCCCTCTTAATTTAATGTGCAAGGGGATAAAAAAATATTAAAAAAGAAATTCAATGTTATAATTAACTATGGACGTATGAAGTACAATTTGAAAAATTAATGAGTAAGAATTTTTTCCCCTCATCAACGGTTACAGTTACTTGATTTTATATGAAACAAAAAAAAAATCATATTTTAGTAAAACAAGACTGGAAAATCGTTTTTCACAGCTTCAATTTTTAATTTTAAATTCAGCTTTGGATAGTGCAAAACCATCCCCGACGAACCGTTGTCATATATATAAAGCTTATTCCCCTTAATTTACTATGCAAGGGGGTAAAAAAATATTAAAAAAGAAATTAAATAAACCAGAAGCCAAGAATCGGGAACTGATAAGCAACGCGTGGATCAAAGCGGTGGAGTGGAATCTGAAAGGAAAAGAAATTCACAATAGTGGTTCACTTTTCTTTTATTTCGGTAATAAAATAAAAGTTTCACTTTTCCTCTCTCTCTCTCTCTCTCCAATATTCTAGGTTTAAAATTTTCCACTTTTTTATATCCGTTGAACGAAAAGTTGCGGGCTTGAGGCAATGTTGGAGGCTTGGAGCAGGAAAGACGACTTCGTTTCAAACATAAAAATCCCATACAGCGACGTTTCAGGATTTACATACAGCTAATACCAACATCTATCTATTATATATAAAGCTTATCCCCCTTAATTTAATGTGCAAGGGGGTTGTGCACAAAAATTAGTACTGTACAACTAATGCATTGCACACTAAAAATAATTGTACACGGAAAAAGCGTTACGGATGAGTCCTTATTCATATTAAAAGACTACATGTGAAAAGACTATTTTAATTGTGACTTTAAATGTAAATAAACTAATTTAAATACAAAAGTTATGATAACATCACAATTAAATCCTCTAAAATAAATACAATACAAATTCTCTAATAGGTATATAACTACCGTCATATGCTCATTCAAGCGTCTGCAACTAGGGGTGTTCAAAACCGGATATCCGGACTTTCGGATATCCGAAACTTCGGATATCCGAAAGTTCGGATAGTAGATTTTGATATCCGATATCTGTATCCGAAATTTCGGATATCCGATTTTCGGATATCCGAAATTTTGGATACGGATATCGGATATCCGAATATCCGGAAAAAATATGAATTTTATTCGGATATCCATATATTCGAAAAAAAATATTCGGATTTGGATATCGGATATCCGAATATCCGAAAAAAACTTCGGATATGGATATCGGATATCCGGATATCCGAATATTTTCTATTATTTAAAATATAAAAAAATAAAAAATTTAAAATTTTTCGGATATTTCGGATATCCAAATATCCGATTTTTCTGAAAAGTAATATCCGATATCCGAATCCGAAGTTCCGGATATCCGAACTTCGGATATCCGAATTTTCGGATATCCGAATTTTCGGATATCCGGAACTTCGGATTTTCGGATATTTCTGATCGGATATCGGATATCGGATATTTTTGAACACCTCTATCTGCAACCAATGCTCATTCAAGCGTCTGCAACCAAAGACCGTGCATCGCACGGGTTGGATCAAGCCTCGTAATAATAATAATAATAATAATAATAATAATAATCATATATATTGAAAGATTAGATCCTAAAAATTGAATGTGGAGTATTAATGACATCAATTTTGAAGTGAAAATATTATGAAAAGTGAAAATTCATCCTTCAAATATACGAGATTAATGTCATGTGCATGCGAAGTGTCATCAAATAGCTTTCCAAGTCTCTTTCATTTAATCATTTGCTCATTTCATTTGCCTTCAAATAAATGCACAAACCCTTCAACCACCATCATTGAATACTATAAATAACACCATTTGAAGAGCAAAAAGTACAAAGTGTTCGAATGGTCAAAGCTAGATGCGTGAATCACCTGATCTTTGGTCTTTGTTAATGATGTGTGTGTGCGCGAAACTTTAATTTGTGTGTAGTTTAATGATTTCATACGAATCACATGCTTGCTGTTAGTTTATTCATGATAGTTTGTTGCTTATGATAACCTTTAATTTGAGTATGTGTAAAGTGATAATATCGTGCAAATCACGTGTACCAGGTTTATATTGTGTATGAAGCATGTTCAAAGGTCGACTTATAACTATAAATACAATTGACTTATGCATCCAAGTCATCCAACTTTACCTATAGCCATGACATAGTTTCTAAAATGGTTTGTTTTATTTCGTGATATCAAGAAATGAGTTTTTGGATGAAGATTGAGTTGTGCCGTTTTTTGAATTACATGGGAAATACAAACTTTGAGGTCCTGCTTGAGAGCTTTTCATAGACTTATTGTAGAAGTAATGCCATTTATGTGGAAGGCATTGAGTTTCAGTCTATTGATAATGTAAGTTTGTGGATATTCTTTTGTTTTCATTCTACACTCTTATATCTCAAAGCACTCAAGATACATGCATGAGTGACATTTTCTTTTAATATAGTACTTTTACACATGGTCTTACAATTTCTAAATAGGCGAAGTAGGAAGATATCGATGAAATAATGGATGTCCAAAAACTATTGCCAACCGACGGTGACAATAGATCTGAAAATGATGATGAGGGTAGAAAGGTCTTTTTTTTATTCCTATTAATTACTATTATCTTATGAAGAATTGGCATACACCTTACGGTTTTGGTAATATCTTCTTTCAACTTTTTGGCGACAGTTGTTTTCGCTAAAAGTGAACGAAAAGAAACATTTCAAGCTTTCAGCAATGGATGTTTTATATGACTCTTCTAAAGTGAAGCATTTTCATTCTAAACCCTCTGCTGAGTCGAGGTTACTACTTTACATTTATAATTATTAGTTTATACTTTCAATATTTGTGTTCTTAAGATTAATCATCCAATTTCTTTGTGGTGAAGTTTATAAATATGTAGGTTGATAAAATATGGAGGAAACATGATTGTTTGTTTGTGATAAGACATGTTATGAAGGTGTGGATATGGTGGATATAGCGGTGAAATTCGATGTTGATAGTAGGCTGCACATAGAGGACAAATCTGATTTGCATCATTGCTAATAACACTCACTTTGAAGAGCAACAAAAGGACGTTTGGACCATTTGGGGTTGAAGAAGGAACACCATTTAGTATATTATATGTTTTGTGCAAGTTATTTTATTACGTATGGTATTGTAATGATTTTTCAAAGCATATAAATGCTAAATAAAAGAATATATGAACACTCGATTGCTGTAGATATTTTTATATATATTATGTTTTTAATAACTTTATATATATTATGTTTTTAGTGCAAATTTTTATAAAGTATGTGGTCGGAGTTGGTGGGGTGATGGTTGTGGGCAGTGGTAGTGGTTGTGGTGGCGGTGGTGGCAATGGTGGTATTGGTGACGGTGGTAAAAAGGTTGAATGGGGACTGTTTGGGTTAATGTGATTAAGTGGGTGTTTGTTAAATATTATGATATCGTCATGTAAAAGACATCATCTCTGAATTTTTTATACATTACGATTTTCAAATGACATGCAGATGACATGCATACACGAATAATGATTTCTAATACTTTCATGTAATCCTTCTGAAAAGAAAATGATGACATTTGCTTTTACAAGAAAATTTAGAAAGTTTGACATGATATATAATGTTTATGAAGAACATAATCTAATATAAACTAATTGTAGGTCGATCTATGACTACTAAGGTCAAATAAACATGTAACAAAACTTAAAGGTGTTTTATTTAGATGAATAATTCCTTACATATAATTCTTTTCACTTTATGCTATTCTTAAGTCGTTGTATTAATCTTCATTTTATAAGAATCCATATCGGCTAATAATTGATATGTTTCGGAAACATTGAAGTTGGTTTTGTGACACATGCATTACGTATTGTGACACATGAATTACATAATTCATATATGTGTGGGTCTTAATTAATAAGGTCTTGAAAATAATGCATTCATGAAGAGCATTAATAAGGGTTGGAAACTTCAATTTTTTCTCGAACCCATTTGTAAAAGACATCAACAAAAGATTGTTGTATATTTCAGCCTCATCATCATACTAACACTCAGCAATTTACACAAACATTATGCGGTGAACAATTAGATAAAACATGTGTGCATCGCACGGGCACAAAACATATAAAAAATTATATTCGGCAATTTACACAAACATTACGCGATGAACATTAGATACAACTTTTGTGCATCGCACGAGTTCTGAACATTAGATAAAACAAATCCAATACATTTCATATAACTAATTACCTAAAACTTATACTACAAACATAAAAAAGAAAATGACAATAACAAAAAAAAAATAAGCTACAAGCTTCTCAAAAGGCAACAAACAACATCCGACGCAATCTTGATAACACATTGATATAAATTCAACCATCTGCACATATTCAGCTATATGCATCAACATTACGCACAAAACACGTAGATACAACGTTTGTGCATCACACGGGTTCGGAAAGCCAATAAGCTACATTGACATAATAAAGCCCAATTACTTCGTATGGAATATGGGCCAACTAAGACCAATACTCTATTATGAAACATTAAGAATCCAATACATTAAATATAACTAATTATCTAAAACTTATACTACAAACATAAAAAAAAAAGACAATAGCAAAAAAAAAGGGCTATAAACTTTTCAAAAGACAACAAATAACATCTGATGCAATCTTGATAACACATTGATATAAATTCAACCATCTGCACATATTTAACCATCTGCACCAACATTACATACAAAACACGTAGATATTCAACCAAAAATAAAGCCGGTGCATCGCACGGGTTCGTAAAGCCTCGTATAATAATAATAATAATAATTTTATATATTATACTTAATAAAACTTCTAAAATTCCATAATTTATGATCTACTTAACTTTACAAGGGGTGAAGATGCATGAATAATAATAGTAGTAATAAAACTTTTGAAATCTCTTAGTTTATGAACCATTATTTTAATTTCTAAATCTGATTGTGCATAAGCTAAGCATTCAATATAAATATTATTCATTCTCAAATGACCAAATGCAATATTCGAGAAAGAAATTATTTCTCATACGTAAGAAAAAAAATGTTTTTATATTAAGTTTTTACTCCATATTACATCCACACACATAAACAGTACATGCGATATATGTACACATAGGTTGTGTTTAGCAAAACTAACTGATAAGTAAGTTGATAGCTGATAAGTTAGCTGATAGCTGATTGGGTAGCTGATAAGCTAGATGATTAGGTAGCTGATAAGCTAGCTGATTTTAATGTAGATGTTTAATTAATTTGATAAAAAATTTTTTTTATATAAAATTACATAAAATGACCACTTTTATTTTTCTATTATTTTTTAAACGTTCTCATTATATTTTAACAATAATTGTTATAAAATAAAATAAATGATATTTTTGTCTATTATTATTTTACCAACAAACTGGAAAGCTGTGTTTGCTTGTTGGGCTTGGGCCTTCGGTATATTCCGGTTCGGAAAAATTGATTTTGAGGCAAACATTTGGGGAACGGAATTAACATTTTCGTTAGTATCTTGTGTTAATTAAATCTTCTATATTTAATAATTTTTATATAAAAGAAAATTATTCTCGATTTATTGGATTATCGAGGCTTCTATGTATTTCAAGTTTGGGAAAAAGTTATTTTGAGACAAAAAAGCTGAGATAAAATGAACATTTTATCAAATGATATTTCATTCACGTAATATTTATTGATTGAAATTATTTTTAACCGGTTAAAACTGATTTAAACTCATTAAAATTGACTTTTACTTATTGAGATTTTCTTACTGAATATTGCATCTGTAATATCACATTTATAAAAATTGTGACATCAAACTTGTGGCTCATGTTATGATTGATTATTATATTTGTGCAAATTTGTGATAAAAAATAATAACTATCGTGCCTGTTATGTGATATTATTGTGTATGCTTTTGTGGCACTCGTATGTAGAGGTGCCCAAAACGACCAAACCCGCCGGTCGATCCGGCTGACCCGCGCAAGACCCGGACCCGGCCGACCCGTGCGACCCGCCGACCCGGATCCATGGTATACACGGGTGGGGTCCGGGTCGAGCTTCTCCCAACCCGTCGACCCGGCGGAAATAAAAAAAAAAAATTCAAAAAATGGCCGTTGGACCCGGCGGGTCGGACCCGGACCCGGCGGGTCGGACCCGTGAGCCGGCGGGTCTAACGGCTAGTCCGATTTAAAAAAAAAAAAAAAATTCCTATCTATAAATACCCCCCTCCCCAACACAATTTTTCCACACCTTCAATACTATCTATCTCTCAAACTCTCATTGTTAATTGCTATACTACTTAATCTCTCTTTTTTTTTCGCATTTTATCATTATGTCGAGTTCTGACAAGGGAAAGGGTATTGCTACATCTCCCAAAAAATCTAAAATGTCCAAGTTCGAGCGAATGGGTCTTTGGGGCAAATCGAAGAAACCATCTGGAATAATTATTCGGGAGCCCCAAAACCAAACTCCACCCGGTTTTGAAAATGAAAGTCAAGAACCTGAATATGATGCTACACATGAAAATATCTATTACGGTAGTACAACAACTACCAGTGAAGAAGAAGTTGATCTCCGGGGATTTCGACGTGTCCCGAATCGTCAACAACTGCAAAACATCGACGAATAAATGGACCATGAAATCGATGAAGCTATGTTAAATCAACATATGCAACATTCGAGCGCACTCTTCATGGCGTACCAACTCCGACGCAAAAATCAAAGTCGAAGCGTCCTGCGGCAAGCCAAGCTGAAGAAGAACCTCCTTATGTTGAGGAGTTATCGTCCGAGGAGGAAGAAAATGTGAAAGGCAGAGGAAGCAAGAAAACTAAAGCAAGAAACAAGCCTGCCCCTGTTGCAGAAAGGAGACCGGTATCCGTACTTTTTTCAAAACACTTTACCAAGGGAAAAATGCCGGATGGTTCGATGAAGGTATCTTGCAACTACTGCTCGAAAGAGTATCCGTATAAAACCGGGGATGGATATGGAAATTTTAAAAGGCGTTTTGAGAATAACCATGCCTCGGTCCACGGAGAACAAAAGTCACAAAGTCAACTCAACTTCCAACCTTCTAGTGGAGCCGGGCCAGACGGCAATCAAGGTATGTCTGAATCTCAACTTTATAAATATAATGAAAAAATTGCTAGAGAACAAATGGCAAAATTATGTGCACAAGAATCTTTACCTTTTAATTTTGCGGATAGTACGGGTTGGGAATACAGGATGCAAAATGCCTATAATCCTGCTATTAAAAGAATTCCACGTACCACAATGACTAGACAAGTAGTATACTTAGCCAAACAACATAAACTTGCACTACGAGCTTATTTTAGATCTATAAATCATAGAGTTTCTTTAGCTGCAGATACTTGGGCAGATTTTAAACAACTCTACACTGGATTGATGAAAATTGGAACTTAAACAAAAGATTACTTGCGTTTAAAAAATTTAATTGTACACATAGTGCAGATAATATAGCTAGAGCAATTATTAAAATTTTAACTTTTTATTGCTTAAAAGATAAAATTTTCACAATTGGTTTTGATAATGCTAGTTCTAATCTGCAAGTGTACCAAAGATTAATACAAGCTTGCAATCTGTTTTAGCGGGTCGATTATTTCATACTAGATGTATATGTCATATTCTAAATTTATGTGTACAAGATGCATTAAAATTTGTAGATGAGGCAATAGAACCAATTAGAAAATGTGTCTTGTTTTTACATAATCGCACTAAGTTAGCTAGATAATGGGTAAAATTTTTAAAGTCAAAACAAATGCAACCCAAATTTTTTACTCCAGACGTCAAACATAGATGGAACTCAACTTATAAGATGTTAAATTCAACTAATGAATATAAAGAATTATTGTGTGAATTTTTTGATACGTATTTTCACGTAGAAGAATTTTATTTATTGCCAACGTATTGGGATGAAACTAAAGATTTAATAAAACTATTAAGGGTTTTTGAAAATGCAACTAAAGATTTAAGTGGTTGTTATTATCCCACGTCTCCTAAAGTTTTATTTCATTGTTGTTTTATTGTATCTGAAATGGATGCTTGTAATAAATCCGAAAGATTATCGAATGCTATTTACAATATGTGTTTAAAATGGCTAAAATACTTTAATCGTATTCATGATGTTTTCTTGATTAGTGCTGTTTTATCTCCCGATTTGAATTTAGCTCAAGTAGAACAATTACTTGAAATATATTATAATATTCTTAAAAATTTGGGTTTTCCTAATATTGGGGATAGTGTTGAAAGTCAAACTTTATTTGAAAATATTCCTGATGTTGAACAAGTAAAAATTGATTTGAAAAATAGTTTAGAAACTGTTTTTTCTGAATATTCTTCTAAATATGGTGATAAGATTCAAACTCAAAAAACAAGAACTAAGACTACAAATACATTTAACATGGAATTCGACAGAACTTCCACTAACCCATTTCAACAACAACTCTATAATATAGCAAGAAATAGGGGTGGTAGTAACGTCGGTCAAAGAAATGACCTTAGTAGATATTATGCAACTAGTTTTGTCTTGGGAGGATGACAATGCAGTACCTTTGATCTGTTGGATTGGTGGAAAGAAGGGAACCGAATTTCCCATACTTTCCATTATGGCACAAGAAATTCTTGCGGTGCCGCATCCACGATCCCGTTGAGAGTGCTTTTAGTGAAGGAGGCTATATCTTTGGGACGGCGGAGATCCCGAATGACGCCAAAAAATCTCGAGGCTCAAATGATACTTAAAGACGCAACAAAAGCCGAGTTACGAGATCAAGAAAATAAACGGGATGACCTATTAGCGGACCAAGATGCCTATCAAGAAGGCACTACCGAAGGAGAGTCTAGTCAAATGAGTCAAACCGATGATCAAGACGACGACGACATCGACTTCGACTAAAGGTAAGTAAGGTAAGTCAGGTAAGTAAAGAACTACGTAGGGCTTTGATTCCTCACGAGGATACGTAGGCAATTTAATTTTAAGTGAAAACTTAAAATTAAATACAAGCCCATTTTTTTTTGACTCTTCTCAAGTAAAAGAACTACGTGGAGCTTTGATTCCTCACGGAGATACGTAGGCAATTTAATTTTAAGTAAAAACTTAAAATTAAATACAAGCTAATTTTTTCAAATGATTTCCTTTTTCACTTATAGTTATTTTTCGTGTATAAAATGATAACAAATAACAGTTTTATATACATTTTAAAAAAAAAAAGGAAAAAAAAAATATAGACGGGTCGACCCGTGACCCGGCGGGTCGGACCCGGATCCGGACCCGTGGCCGACCCGTCGACCCGCCAACCCGTACATTTCATATGTACGGGTGGGGTCGAGTCTGTCTGCCCGACCGGCGACCGACGAGGCCGACCGGACCAGTTCGGACCCGTGGTTGGGCACCTCTACTCGTATGCATATTTCGTGAAATTAATGTAGCATGAATTAATGGACACGTAATATAATTTAGTCATTATATAATATATGCACAATGATTTTAGGTCAACATGCACAATGAGGAGAAGATGTTTATGGGAGAAAATGTATTAGCCATCCTCCAAAAAGAAGCTGCCATCAAAATATGAGGATTCAGGTATGTTCTTTATTTCTTATCGAATTGAAAATTTTAGGATTGAACGAGCTATGTTAGATTTAGGGGCTCGATAAATGTTATGCAATGATCTATTTATTCGTATTTAAATTTGGAGTGTTTAGAAGAAATAAAGATAATTATTCAATTAGCGGATCATAGTCATGTATACCCTGAAAGGTTTATTGGAGACGTCCTTTTAATAAGTTCGTTTTTCTCGCTGATTTTTACGTCATTGATATGCACGAGCACTCGTCAAATCCAACACCTATTTTGTTAGGGAGGTCATTTTTGAACACAACCCATACAAAAATAGATGTTAGTGGGGGTATTCTGACGATGAATTTGACGATCAAGTAGTAAAATTCAATATTTATGAGGCGATAAAATTTCATGAAGACACTTGTTCTCTTTTTGCGTGAAGTGTAATTGACCATCTTGTCTAGAGAGTGTTTGAGTTGAATTATAGAGAACAGCTGGAAATGATGCATACTATAAATTTGAAGGCCGATGAAGAAAATATTTCTATCTAGTTTCAAAAAAGATTATGTCAAAGTGCAAGGGTTTATATGAAAAGGGTAATTCAGAGCTAGCTTCCCGTAAGCATCTAAAGAGAGGAAGATTCTCGTTAAGCCCCGAATATTTATTGAGACTTATGGGCTGTTTACTTTTTTTACATTAATACCTGAATGGATTAAGCTGTTTGAGTGGATTAATCTGTCTGATTTGAAAAAATATCATGTTGTTTCTTTCTTTTCTGAATGAACTATCTGAATGACAGAAATGACCATTTTACCCCTCAATATGAATTAAGTCATTTTTGATAAAGGACGAATTGAGCATTTTAGTTTATATAATCAATTTAAATTATATGACATAATATTTATTTTAATTTATATTATAATATATATTGATAAATCATATTATAATTTTCAGGTATATTTCAATAATCAAACAATATTTTATAAATATATTAAGTTATATTTTAATATATATATATATAGTTATATTAATTTTTTAATAGTCAATATAAAAAAAATCAATTTAAATAATATAACATAATATATATTAATTTATATTATAATATATATTCATAAATAATATTATAATTTTCAGATATATTTAAATAATCAGACAATTTTTTTATAAATACATTAAGTTATAGTTTAATATATATTGTTAAATTAATTTTTTAATAGTCAATATAAAAAATCAATTTAAATAATATAACATAATATATATTTTAATTTATATTATAATATATATTCATAAATTATATTATAATTTTCAGATATATTTAAATAATTAGACAATAGTTTTATAAATATATTAAGTTATATTTTAATATATAGTTATATTATTTTTTTTAATAGTCAATATAAAATAATCAATTTATATAATATAACATAATATATATTTTAATTTATATTATAATATATATTCATAAATCATATTATAATTTTTAGGTATATGTAAATAATCAGACAATATTTTTATAAATATATTAAGTTATATTTTATTATATATAGTTATATTAATTTTTTTAATAGTCAATATAATAAAAATCAATTTATATAATATAAAATAATATATATTTTAATTTATATTATAATATATTTATATTTATAAATCATATTATAATTTTCAGGTATATTTAACTAATCAGACAATATTTTTATAAATATATTAAGTTATATTTTAATATATATAGTTATATTAATTTTTTTATCAATAAATATCTTATATTTTATGAATTTTAAATGTATAATATTAATATATATTTTAAATTTATATTATATATACTCAATTATAATTAAGATTATATGATAATTTATACTATATATACTCAATTATTTTATTATTAAAGAGGGTAATATTGGTATATTGGGAAAGTATTTCTGTCTTAATGGTAAGGACACCCCAAAAGTTGCTTAATGGAAAAGACATTATTAAGATCATTAAGTAGAAAGTAAACAACAAAATATAGCTGATCGATTAAGCTGATTAAGTATTAAACTGATTAAGTAAAAAGTAAACATGCCCTTATACTAAAATCTTCTTGATTTGTCCATTGAAAATGGAAGTTCTTATTGAGACAACGATGATAAAAAGGGCTTGTTGGGAGGAGGCAACCCAATATTATTATTAATATGTTGATTTTTTTTCTTTTCCATTATCTTAGAAATTTTCATTTATGCTTTTGGGACTCTAGATAAAATTACAAATGATATTCTTCTTTGATAATTTACCCTAACTCTAATTTAGTAGTATATTTTTATCATTATTTTCTGGTTTGTTCCTCCCTCGATTACATTTTTTATACTTTATTGTCTAGTTAGTTATTTAATTACTACGAGGCATTATTCAACTCGTGCGATGCACGATTTTTGGTTGAATATCTACGTGTTTTGTACGTAATGTTGAGATAGACGGTTGAATGAGCAGATGACAGAATTTAAATGCCTTTTAGAGAAGTTTATATATTTTTTATTGTTATTGTCCTTTTATTTTAGTCTATGTAATTAGTTATATGAAATGAGGCTTTACTAACCCGTATGTTGCTCTGGGGTTGTTTTTTGTTTTTTCAACCCGTGCGATGCACCGATTGTATCTAAGATTTCATAGCTAAAATTTAACCATCTTGTAATTTATACTATCATTTAAAAGTTCATTTTAATCACCTTGTGTATTAGAAGGTGCACGTGTTTTGTACGTAATGTTGGGGCAGACGGTTGAATGAGCAGATGGCAGAATTCAAATGCCTTTTAGAGAAGTTTATATGTTTTTTTATTGTTATTGTCCTTTTATTTTAGTCTATGTAATTAGTTATATGAAATGAGGCTTTACTAACCCGTATGTTGCTCCGGGGTTGTTTTTGGTTTATTCAATCCGTGCGATGATGCACCGATTGTATCTAAGATTTCATAGCTAAAATTTAACTATCTTGTAATTTATACTATCATTTAAAAGTTCATTTTAATCACTTTGTGTATTAGAAGGTGCATTTGCATTGTGATGTTTATCATAACTTTTATATTTAAATTAGTTTATTTACATTAAAAGTTACAATTAAAATAGTCTCTTCATATATTTACAATTAAAAGTTACAATTAAATCCCCCTTCCACATTAAATGAAGAGGGATAAGTATTATATAATATAGATAACAAGTACCCCGTATGCGAATCAAATGTCCAATTCCCTTTTTCTTTTTGCCCGGAAATCAAATGCCCAATACATTTTTTTGTACCACGGCAACCTTACCCTTTACACAAAATTACATCAATTGCCGGTACTGGACCCATCCCATATAAGTAACCCAACTCAATTAACCCACTAATTAAATGCCAAATTAACCCAGCCCAAATTAACACCATCTTTAGTCCAAATTAATCAACCCAAACCCAACCCCTCACCCATTTCTCGCCAGAATAACCCTAATCTATCCGTTCACCTCCCTCTTTTCCCTCATTTTCGTTGCACGGCGCTGAAACCCTAGCCTCTGTCCCTCAGTCGCTCTTCCCTCTCTCTCCGACTATCTCCGTTCATCCCTCTCTCTCCGACTATCTCCGTTCATCTCCGTTCATCTCCGACTCAAACCTTTTTTCCCTAAGCCAGCAACCCCTTCTCGGTTCTTCGCTGAAATCGAAACCCTAATTCATCTCATCAACCGATCTTCACTCTCTCTCTATAATCTCCGTTCATCTCCTCCGTAATTCTTAAATCCTGTCGGTTGTTCGCCCAATTCGAAACCCTAATCTATTCCCGAATAATGAATACTTGAAAGTGGGTGATGAGAGCCAATTTTAGTTGGGAATTGGTCCTCGATTCAGGCATTACCACGTCGGTGACTGAGCCTCGGTGGTGGTGGAATCTCCATTGGAGTCATATGTGTGGAAATCTGAGGAAGCTCGAATCAAATTCTACAAGCTTCTGGGCATTTTCTACCCTGTGGTGCTAACACTCATCTAAAATCGGTACTCCCTTTCATTTTTCTCGATGGTGGGGGCTGGTGATGCCTTGCATATTCATTTTTATGGTCTTTTTGTGAAAAAAAATAATACTCTCCTTTGTCTATGGATTTGATGAACTGCACTTGATGTGTGTTTATTTTGATGTCTGTTGGTGGGGGCTCGTGATGCCTTGATTTTGAAGCCTCTCACCGATACATAAGAACTGATGCTATACCTCCAATAGCCATCGTCCCTGCAAATGATGAACTGCTTGTTCTGATGCCTTTGTCTTAGATAAGAACTGCATACTACACTTGATGAACCCTCCATGATGAACCTTTCCATCTCTGCCTTTGCCATGATTATGTGTTAATTCATCTTTTTGATGCTGCAAATTATGATGGTGATGCCATTTGTGTCTCTGTCTTGGAGTCTCTTGCTACATTAATGATGATGAACTATGATTATCCGATTATTGGATCAAATACATTAAATTTAATTTAGGCAAAATTTAATTTCGACTTTCAACATTCACACAAACATAAACACAAAAATTAAATAAAAAATAGGCAAAATGAATACAAACATTAAATCGAAAATAGGCAAAATGAATAAATAATGCATAAATTCAATAAATAAAAACATAAATATAAATATCTAAAAATATTTCACTGACACAATTAAAATAATAAAAAATAGGAAGGATTAGTAAAAGTAATCCCCACAATTAACAATACCCTTACTCTCTAACTTTTATCCTACATTATTCCACTTTTTCACTTTTTTTAATCCATGGCGAGTGTCACTTCGGGTGTTTGATTCCCGCCCGGAGGGAGTAATTTGTTTCCTCATTTAATTACTTCTCCCCTTTTCCCGTAGCCATCTCCATACCCTAACTAGTCCCTTCAGTCAGCTCACTGCCACCTACATGCCGAACAGAGCTCGACCCCCCTCCACGAAAGATGATCACACGGAGCAAGGGTCGAAAAAGCAATCTCAGAGGCCCTACCCACTTTGACATCACCAAGTCATCGCCACCATCCTCGTAGCTGCTACCGGAGAATCCGCCGTGGTCCCTGTCCGAGCCATCCCGGTGAACCTCTTTCTCTTTATTATTGTACTTAATTTTTCAGTTCCTTATTTATTCTTGTATGGTTATATAACCTTCTCGATCGGATATTCATCTTCTTCGAAGAAGTACAAATAATCTGGGGTGAAAATTTTCATTGTAAGGGATAAAAATTTATTGTATTTAATTTCACTGTTATTCTTGACTACTTTAACTCGTCTTCCATTTTATCCCACCTCAACCCAAATTTCCCGTTAAGAGCAACATAAAGACCTTTTGATTTTCCAGGCGTTCATCCTCTAGTTGTGGAGATTTGATTTATGAGCAAGCATATGGTAATGACAATTATGATTTGACATGAGCGTTTCCTACCCCATATTTATACACTTGAGTGGGAATAATTAGTGAATCTTTTGTGAGGCTATTGGATCTCCTCACATCCAAGTCTAATGAAATTGTTAGAATTCAGTGGACACCATAATCTTCTCTAAATTTTTGACTTCCCACTGTATGAGGCTTGAACTCTTTTACTTGGGGTCTTAATTGTATGCTTGAGGACAAACATTGATTAAAATTTAGAGAGATTTGATAGGTAGAAAATAGTGAGTAATTTCATGTGCTAATGGTATGCTTTTAATTATTTATATTTTAACATATTATATAAATTTTCTACCTATTTGAATTACGAATGTAATTTACTTCATTAGTGGAATTCATTGATTATTTCATGTATTTAGAGTGTATTTAGTTTGGAGAGTTATTTGGGCCATCAGATGGATGCCCTATTGAAATTTGGGCCTTGAACCTTGCTGCAGCCGCTGGCACTGGTTGGCCTAATGCCAGTACTAACTTCAGGATCTACTTACATAGGGGCCAAGTAATGAATTAAACATAACCCTAATGCCCAGAGCAAGGGAGGCGATTGTCCACGCCTATATAATGCCAATACTAATTTCAGGATTTACTATATCTATATTTTTTATGATTTAATCTCGTAGCATGTTTTTTACTTGAATCACTTGAATTATCTTTGTGTCATTGAGCAAATGTATTTTTGATATAATTCACTTTAATTAGTTTGATTAACTTAAGTAAGATTTTTATATATTTTTGCTAATTCCATGATTGTAATACGTTATAGTTATAATTCTAGGATCATAAGTAGCAACAATTGGTTTTGGTCAATTGCGTAAATAAAATCAAGAACCCTTGAGTCGATCTTGTGAACTTAATTGTTGGAATATTTTATTCCACACAAATATATTAAACGATTTTGATGATGTGTTGATGGTAAAACAAAGATATCAAAGAAAACAACAATCCGACACCAACAGTCGAAGACTCAAGAAGACAAAAATTCAAAAGAAAAGCAAAAAGGAAAGAAAAGAAAAAGGAAAATAAAGAAAGAAAAAGCGTAGTCATTATTACAGTGAAATGATTAAAGCAAAAGAGGAAGAAAAAATGGTAAAACAAAATATTGGTGGAATGATTATTTCAAACGGACACTTTTGTCCGTGATAACAAACTCTACGGAGGATGCACAACAAACTAAAAGTAATCAAAGCAGAAAAGAATAGAAAGAAACTTATGCTACCAAGTAGATTAACGTATGTAAGAGTTACACCGTAGAAATTCGAAGAATGACATTCAGACATGTTAACGCACGCTATAAGAAAGAACGATGTACGCTAACAGAACGACTTAACGTGCGCTACGTGCATCGGGTTATGGCCCCTATGAAGTTTGAAATGCGAATTCAAATATCAGCCGGTTTCTAGAAGGTCAAAGTCAGCAGTCTCAACGTTCATATGACAGTTCAACATAACGTGCGCAACTTGAAGAGATAGCATACGCAGTGCAAGGAAACGTAGCTACTGGACTGCACTGAACATATAATAATGTACATTACCGTGCATAATTAACGTACGCAAAACGTATGCTAATGGTAAAGTATAGTGTACACTATGAGACATCAAGCAGCAACGACTAGTTAGGATTTGGAGCCTATAAATACTACTTCATTTGGTATTTAATACACGACAACTTCAAGAATAATTCTTATACATCTAAGATACTTATATACATCATTGTTGTTGCAATTGAGCTTAATTGATAAGAGTTTGAGTGTTTGATTCACTCATCCATGCACGAGAGAAAAGAAAAGATTGTAGTTTTGATTCAGTTTTATTAGGATCGTGGATCGGCATTATTAGAATTATAATCTAAATCCATTGATGTATTTCTAGTACCGATAGAAAGCTAGAAACAGTTTATCTTGGACCGATCGAATACAAGATTGTTTATCTTGGACAAGATTATAATGGTTTATCTCGGACCGATCGAAGACAAGGTGGAAAAGTTTATCTTGAACTTATAGAAAAGGATAACGAAGAAGAGAGGACGTAGGCAAGTTGCCGAACCTCTATAAATCTCGGTGTCATTAATTTTCCGCGCTTTTTTTTTTGTCGCTTCTGCACAAAAAGAGTCCATTACTCCATTACTCTTCACTGTACTATTCAACCCCCTTCTACTGGTGGTACCAACCCAACAATTGGTATCAAAGCGGCTCTCTTATAATAGTCGGCTTTACATCCGAGCAGAAAAAGATCCGATGGCGTTTACTTTCGCTCAGGTAGAAGGTCTTGCCTTAAACCAACCATCATTTTTGGCCGATCAAACTTCATGACATGGAAGAAAAAGTGTCAATCTTTATCCGAGCGTATGACATCGAAATTTGGAAGATAATTTTTCCTGGTCCAAAAATTCCTACGAAAGCAGACGGCTTTCTCTCAAAAGTTTCGAAGAATATAATGAGGATTACAAAAGCGACCATTATAATTGTAAAGCCACATAATTTATTATATTGTGCTTTAAATTCAGAAGAATGCAATCGAATCTCTTCAGAAATTTGGAAAATGCTCGAGGTAACTCACGAAGGAACAACTCAAGTCAATGAGACAATAATAAAATTGCTCCTCCATGACTACGAGTTATTCATGATGGAAAATGATGAGTCCATATCAAACATGCTCGATCGATTTTCGGTCACCATAAATGGATTAGCTTGATTTGAGAAACCATTATTGTAACGACCTGATTTTTCTACGGTATTTTATGAGAATATTTTATAAGAAAAACTTGTAAAGCCTCAAGTCCTTACGAAAACTGACATTCTTCTAAAATAAAATATTGACGGAGATAAGGAGGATTTAAATATTTATTAGTTCATAATAAATTTCTAGCAGCGGAAATAAATATCAAAGTACGGTTAAGTGTTCCATCCCAAACATAAGCGGAACTATAAAAATAATAAATAATATTGGATATATCATAAGTCGGCCTGTCCTACAACTCATAGCTCGACATTTCGATTTAACCTGAAAATTTTATATAGAAAATGGGAGCTTCCTATTGCTCGTGGGAACATTCCAAGTCAACAATAATTACAATACATAACGGAGGCATAACATGAATAATTTTTATATCAACATATAAGTCGGGCATATAAACATGTGACTGCATGTAAACATATAAACATGTGACTGCATGTAAACAAAAGAATGGGAAACCTCTCTGGAACTCGCAACTCGCACTGACGGCGGAGACGGGATGCGAACTGGCCAGGCTCGCCAGGACTGGTGTTGAGGACTGGAGTTTGACGCGCGACCGAGGAAAATTTTCCAAGTTGTTTCTTTTTTATTTCAGTTTTGGTTCTCAACAAAAATGTTTTTTTTTTTTTTTTGGTATTGTGTGATTTGAGAAAATTGGGTTCTTGTTTCTGACTTTTGTGTGAGTGATTGTTTGAAGATGAATTGGTAGGGGCGAAGACCGAGATGTTTTTTTTCTGGTGATTGGCTCCCATTCAGGGAAGAGGAGACGAGAAGAAATAAAAATAGAAGACTGACTTTGCTATGTGGAAGTGATACGAGCAACGAATTTTTCAGAGAGATTTTACCTGTTGTTTGTGAAATTTTTCTGCGTAGATTTGAAGATGAGTTTTGCTGTAACAATGAGATTTTTAGTGTGTGAGATTACTGTAGTGTTTGTGTATCTCTGTTTTCATTCTCTCTCCAGATCTTAGGTTCTTTATACTGGAATTTGTTAACTACCCATGATGTTTAACTTCTCCCCCCACTCTCTTTGAACTCCACTTTTCATAACTGCTGAAGGCGTGAGAACATAGAACGTGGAGTCTCCAATATTGATCGTGGGGTTTTTGGATTGGGGACTTGGGCTTGGATGGCTTGAATATCATTATCAATTGGGCTTGAGTATGAAAATTATAAATTAACTTGGGTTAAAGGTTAAAATAATATACTCCTAGATTTGACCGAAACTAGATGCATGAAGGATTCTTAAAGTAGACTTAGACCCAAAATGATTGGGCTCAATAAATAATTATAGGCCCAGCTAAAAAGTAAAATTAGTTATTATTTAATATACGTAATATAAATAATTAGTAAATAAATTTAGAAATTACTCCTAAATTAGCGGGTATTACATTCTACCTCTCTAGAAAAATATCGTCGAAAATAGAATACATACCGCGATTAATAAAATCGGGGTAGCAAGCTCGAAGTTCCTCTTCACGCTCCCAAGTGGTTTCATCCTTGTTGTGATTCCGCCATTGAACCTTGATGAATACTCTCTCTTTATTCCTTAATGGAATAACCTTTCTGTCGACTATCGCAACTAGTTGTTCGACGTAGGTGAGATATTTGTTCACTTCCATCGTTGAATAGTTGATAACGTGACTTGGATCGTGAACGTACTTTCTCAACTGCGCGAGACGTGAAAAACATTGTGTACTGCTGAGAATTCCGGTGGTAATGCCAAACGGTATGCCAAATCTCCAATTCGATCGAGGATCTCAAATGGTCCGACGTATCTTGGTCTCAACTTGTTCCTCGATCCAAATCGAATAACTCCTTTAGTCGGGGCTACTTTCAAGAAGACCTTTTCTCCAACACTGAACTCGAGATCCTTCCTTCGCTTGTCGGCAGAAGACTTCTGGCGATCTTGAGCTATCTTAATCCTTTCAAGGATCTTCTCGACTACGCCCACGGTCTCCTCGATTATCTCTGGACCCAAAATTTTCCTTTCACTTACTTCATCCCAATAAATCGGTGATCTGCACTTTCTCCCATAAAGTGCCTCGTAAGGAGCCATTCTGATCGTTGCCTGAAAACTGTTATTGTATGTGAATTCTACCAAGGGCACTAACTGTTCCCAACTGTTTCCCATGTCTAGCACACAAGCTCCTAACATGTCTTCAAGTATCTGTATCGTCCTTTCTGATTTGCCGTCAGTTTGTAGGTGATAGGCTGTACTAAAATTTAATTTAGTTCCCAATGCTTCCTGCAGACTTTCCCAAAAAACGTGACGTGAAAGGAGTATCTCTCTCTGAGATAGACACTGGTACTCCATGCAACCTTACGATCTCTTTAATATAAAACCGAGCATACTAATACATCCTGAAGTTCATCTTTATCGGAAGGAAATGAGCTGACTTTGTGAGGCGATCAACCACTACCCAAATCGCCTGATTTCCTCTTTCCGACCGGGATAAGCTTACCAGAAAGGATGTGGAGTGACTTTAACAAACCAAACGGACATTAATGTTCGGCTTTCACCCGCTGACAAATAATATATCTCCTAATAAATTCAGCCACATCTCTTTTCAAACCTTCCCACCATAATTTTCCTTTTAAATCTTGGTACATCTTTGTACTACCGGGATGAGTAGTGTATGGTGTGTTATGTGCCTCCTCAAGAATTACCTTTTTCAATTTCGTATTGTCGGGCACACAAATTCTTACCTTGTAGTATATCGTGGCATCTTCTGATATATGAAATTCTTTATCCTCTCAAGCTATAGTACGCTCCTTCGTTTTGATCAAGAAATTGTCTTGACTCCGACCTTCATTGGTCTTCTCTCTCAAGGTCGGTTGTACTGTAAACGTCATTAAAATTACATCCATCGGCTTTAACGGTGTAGTCAACTCTAGGTTCATCTTTGAAAATTCTCTAACTAATTTCTCCTCAGTCAGTGTACAATTCAATTCCCCTCTAACCTTACGGCTTAGAGCATCTGCGACCTTGTTCGCTTTCCCTGGATGCTAGTGAATTGTACAATCGTAGTCCTTCACTAACTCCAACCATCTTTTTTATCTCATATTCAGTTTCTCTTGAGTGAATAGATATTTTAGGCATTTACCTCCATAAAGGTATTGTCGCCATATCTTCAAGGCGTGAACTACAACAGCTAGTTCCAAATCACGTGTCGAATAGTTCAACTCATGCGGCTAGGGGTGTGCATTTAGTCCGAATTCAAAAATCCGGTCCAGAACCAATTTGAACCGATTCGATCCGGTAGGTTCGGGTCGAATTTCGGATTATGAATTTTTAGATTTTCGGGTTTCGGATCGGATATGATTAAATCCGCGGATTTTCGGATTAATTTGATCAATCCTGAATATATCTAAAAAATATATTTATATTATACATGTTAGTTGATCCGAAATCCGATCGATCCGATTTTTAATTTCAATAGAATGTAATCACTATTTGAATTTGAACTTCGAACTTCTAGTACTTTGTTTTTAGTTGATTATTTAGATGTTGCTACTTGTTATGTTGGATATGGATTTGATTTGGAGTTTGATTATATTTGTTAGTTTGTGGAAACTCAAAAGGTTTTTATGTTTTCGCTCATCCTTAAATTCTTGTTTTGTTTTGGTAAATGGGGTTATTTTTTAAAAAATATTTTTTTTTTGGAAAAAAATCGGATTTTTCGGATTCCGATAATTTGGATCAGATTTCGGATTGAGCAAAACCTGATCCAAAATTTCGGATTAATCCAAAATTCGGATCGGGTCGGATCGAATTGATCCAATGCACACACCTACATGCAGCCTTAATTGCCTTGAAGCATAGGCTATGACCTTACCTCGTTGCATCAGAACACATCCTAATCCTTGCTTGGATGCGTCACTATAGATTACGAATTCCCTCGACGGATCAGGAATTGTCAAAACTGAAGCCGAGGTCAATCTCCGCTTAAGCTCTTGAAAATTTTCCTCACACTTCTCATTCCACAGAAACTGTTCTCCTTTCCTCGTTAGTCGTGTCATTGGTGCGGCTATCTTAGAAGATCCTTTAATAAACCTCCTAAAATATCCTGCTAATCCCAAGAAACTGCGAACTTCATTCGCGTTAGCTAGTGTTTTCCAATCGTTGATAGCCTCCACCTTAGTCCGATCAACTTCAATTCCTTGAACAGTAACAACATGTCCAATAAAAGCTACTTTCTTCATCCAAACTTCGCACTTGCCAAACTTCGCATACAATTTCTCTTTGCAAAGTACCTTCAATAATGTCTGCAGATGTTTCTCATGTTCAACTTCGTCCTTCGAATAAATTAGTATGTCATCTATAAACATGATGATAAAGTGATCCAAATAGGGTTGGAAATCTCTATTCATCAAGTAAATAAAGACTGCTGGGGCATTACTCAATCCAAATGGCATTACTACGAACCAGTAGTGGTCATATCTTGTTCGGAATGCAGTCTTCAGAATATCCTCGTCCTTGATCTTTTAATGGTACCTGTTGGAATAATATTTTTCATAACACATTTTGAATATTTTGATGATGTTTTAAAAGGCAAAATTAACATTCCATATTTTCATTGCATAACGTACGTGTTGTGCAGCGATTAATACGCCTCGGTGGCGATCGGCATAATGATCTGAGAGCCAACCTTAGAAGACATACTCTGGACAAACACCCAGAGGTCGGCACCCACGGCGATCGTCTTTTGGTGTCTGGCGATCGTCTTTGATGTCCAACTAGAGACGGTCGCCTCGTGCCACGTATAAATCCAACATCCATCAAAGTCGTCGGAGATCGAATCTTGGACGGTGACCCACGTGCAGATCCACAAAAGGCGCCGACGGATAGGACCTTTGACCCCAGCCTGTCACCTACCTCGCCTACCGACAGGCCCGCCGAAAGGTGCAATGTGGGACCTCCCGGACAGCGACTCAGGACGCGTGCAGGCTTCCCATTGGATCGCACAGCTGACTGCCAGCAGCAGCCTCAGACTTTAAGGGAACAGCCTCACGTGACGGGACGATCGGCCATCTTATTATAATATAGAAAACGACGGTCGCCCGCGATCGCCGGAGAGGTCCCAGCAGCTTTGTCTCCTATAAATAGGAGGCTCACAACAGTGTCCAAGGATCATGCGATTATCTTCATAAAATCAGGCAATTATCACCGTGAATACAGAGAGAAATATACATTCTCATACATTGACAGAACATCAAACAGCAAGAACTCACAGATCTTCATATCTGGTTCTTCCGGCAATCTACACGCTCAACAGCTTAGATAACTAGAAGTCTTTACACTCATTGTAATAGATTCTAACATTAATATTTGTACTCAACAGTATACTTATTAATAATATCTCGCGAGAGCATTCAAGCCCGGGATTAACAACCCCGAAAAATCTTGTGTTATTTATTTTCTCACGGAAGTGTTCTCGCATTTGTTTGTTACTCGATCATTCCAGCAATACTATCTCCGGATAATATTTTGGGTAACAACAATTGGCGCTAGAAGGAGGGCACCTATAAACCTTCATTTTTATTCCCACCGTCTCGAAGAACACTCACTGTTCTCCGGACACATATTTGAAGAAACACCCACTGTTCTTCAAAAGAAAAACCTTCAGAAAAATGACATCTGCAACGACCTCCAAGATAGCCACCCTGAGATCTGCCGGAAATCTCATTCCGGCCCGGACCGAATCCCAGCCCACGGCGGAAGGCGACCGCGGTGACGCCAGGCTCTCACTCCCGCCCCCGAGGGACGGTTCTAGCCTCTCACTCGATCAGTTCCAGACCGCGGAACAGATTGAGGAGGTTATAGCCATCCTCAGGGAGCGACGGAGGGCATGCGACTCGCCCACTATCACTCCGTCGGCCATCCGCCGGGTAGGCAAGCGGAAGCTTAAGGGGATCTATGTTGAGAAATCAACAGAAAGCCCCGAGCCACAGGAGAAGGCTCTCGTGAGGCGGGACGATTCCGTCTTCAGCCACCTAGGGAGCGATCCCTCGTGGCGACCCGGGCACTCAGGTCCTAGCCGGGAGACATCGGAGTCCGAATCCTTTACCAGGAGTTCGGCATATCCGACTCCCAGGAGACAAGCCGGTCAGCGAGCCCCCGCTCGCCCAAGAAATGAACCCACTGGCAGGGAGCTCATCGTCCACCATGGAGCCAGGGGATCTGTGCACGATCGCCTCGGCTCGCTCAAGAGCCAATCGGCGCGATCGGGCGGCGCGATGGCCGCCATGCAGCGCCAGCTCGACGAGATGAAGGCGCTCCTGGAAACTGGGGCAGGCGCCAGGAGATCGATCGTTGGGCCAAGTGAACCACTCGCGGTTCAGATCGAACTCGCCCCAGTTCAACCAAAGATCGCTCCACCACAAACGCCTCTATATGAGGGGAGATCAGATCCGGAGACCCACTTGAGCAAATTCCGGATCTACATGACCGGATGCGGAGCATCAGATGCGACGAAATGTCGAATGTTCCCGTTAACTCTGGGCGACCTCGCCCACATGTGGTACATCTCACTACCACCTCGCTCAATCAATTGCTTTGAGAAGCTGGCGAACGACTTCACGTCGTACTTCGCCGCCAAAGTTGCTCGTCTGGAAGGTCCCACCGCATGATAAAAATCAGGCAGGGAAAGGACGAGCCCGATGAAGACTACATCGACCGAGTGGACGAAATAATCCTTACCGGCGAGCCTATTAGCGACGAGCTCGCTCTCCACTCGGTCCTGGGGGGATTCCATGGCCGCTCGCCCATGTTCAGGCACCTCATAAAGGATATCCCCCAGACCTACACGGTCTTCCGCGTCAGGGCCGCTGATTTCCTGGCCAGGCAGAGGATGCTCTCCCTCCGTTTAGGCGAGGGATCTACCGGAGAAGGGAAGGCGCCATCTCACGTCCAGAAGAAGGCGGTCGCCAAGCCCAAAAAGGCGATCGCAAAACCGCCTGGCGAGTTCAAAGCCTTCGAGGATGTGGAAGTTCACCTCCTCCGCAACCTCAATCTATCTCCGACCCACATCTTTAATGCCATCAAGGGGCGCGAATGGCTCAACAAACCAAAGCCGATAAGGGACAACGATCACCTAGACCGCAGCAAATTTTGTGTCTACCACAAAAGTCCCGGCCACAACACCAGCCAATGCCGCGACCTCCTCAGACAACTCTGGCGACTGTTTGAGGAAGGCAAATTGGACAACTTGGTCACCAAGCCAGAACCTAGGACAGAGAGGACCGGAGGGCGCGAGCGCCAACAAAACGACAGGACCCCTCCCAATCCGGTCGCCAGGATCGAGCATGAGCCGGAGTATTCTGATGAATCGATCCCTCCGATCAATCCTGGCGGTCGGATTAATATGCTTCAAGCAGGAGGTGGAAACCTCGGGGGCCTTTCCCCGGTTTCCACCATGTTAAACAGGAAGCGAAAGGCCGAACTAAGGGCGTTCGCCGGGGTCCATGTCGTAGTACCTCCAGAGCCGACCATCTCTAAGGACGCGCTCATCACCTTCTCCAACAAGGACAGGGAGGGAGTACAATGCCCCAAAGAGGATGCATTGGTGATCTCTGCTTGTATCCTTGGGAAGATGGTCGACCGCGTGCTGGTTGACAACGGGAGCTTCTGCAACATCATATTCAAGTCCACTCTTGACCAGCTCGGTAATCTAACCAAGTTCATTAAGCCGTTCGACACCGTGCTTCAAGGTTTTGGCGATAGCACAGTCCAAGCCTACGGAAGGATCAAGCTCTCTGTCGAGCTAATATGCTTTTACGATCCCAAGGTTAGGATTACTAGGAACCTAAATTTTGTAATCATAGATAGGCCCAGCATCTATAATGGGTTCCTAGGTCGTCCGTTTCTAGAAACCTTTGAGGCGGTCGCCTCGTCTTTCTTTTACTGTATCAAATTCCCCACTGCCGATGGGACGGTCGGTACTGTAAAAGGAGATCAGCTAATGGCAAAGAAATGTTTGAATTACTCCTATGTCGTAACTTCTTTCAATACTTCCCATGCTATTTGTAACGTCGAGACGATCGACGATCAACCCATGGAGATCGACGAGCCAAGCACATCATACCAACCCGACTCAGAGGACGCCATCTCACAACGATTGACGGACGACATCGAGCCAAGGATTGGTTTCGAGCCAAGCCTCGACATCGATCCCAGGATCGAGTCCGGAAATCGTTCCAAACGAGAGGCGACCGTCCCCATCGAAGAGTTGGAAAGCGTAACGATAGATCCGACTCGCCCGGAGCGGGAAATACAGATCGGCACAAGCGTCGACCTCGAATTAAAGGAGGATCTGATCAATTTACCTACGTAAGAACATCGGAGTCTTTGCCTGGTCGTATCAAGATATGGTCGGCATAAATCCTGAACACGTTTGCCACTATCTAAAGATCGACCCGGCAAGGAAGCCCGTTCACCAGAAACGTAGGAAATTCGGTCCTGAGAAGTACGCAGCACTCGACATAGAGGTCAAAAAGCTACTCAACAACAAACTAATCGGAGTAGCTACAGACGATCCACAGTGGGTCGCCAACGCAGTGCTCGTCAGAAAGCCAACTGGCTCCTGGAGGTTGTGCATCGACTTCACCGACCTCAACGCGGCATGTCCAAAAGATCACTTTCCGATGCCTCATATTGATCACTTGGTCGATAGTACAGCAGGTTGCGAAATGATGTCGTTCATGGATGCCTTCGCCGGATACCATCAAATCCCAATGGCGGAGAAAGACATAAAGCACACATATTTCCACACGGAGAAGGACATATACTTTTGGGTCCGAATGCCGTTCGGCTTGAAGAATGCGGGGGCAACCTACCAGCGTCTGGTCAACAGAATGTTCGCCAATCAGATCGGCAAAACCATGGAGGTCTACATTGACGACATCGTGGTCAAAAGCCTCAAGAAGGAAGACCACCTCAATGACCTCGCCGAGATGTTCGCCATCCTCGAGAAGTTTAACATGAAATTGAACCCCAAGAAATGCAACTTCGGGGTGGGCTCCGGAAAATTCCTGGCGCACATCGTAAGCCGAAGGGGGATCGAGGCGAACCCCACCAAGATTCAGGCGATCCTCGACATGCAGGAGCCACAAAATGTCAAGCAAGTGCAACGACTCACAGGTTGTTTAGCCGCCCTCAACCGCTTCATATCTCGGCTCGGCGATAAAAGTAAGCCTTTCTTCGCGACCATAAAGAACAAGAAGTTCACATGGACGAAGGAGAGTCAAATAGCGTTCGCCAAAATCAAGGAGTACCTATCTAACCCCCAGATCCTGGCAAAGCCGATCCCCGGTGAAAAACTATTCCTTTACCTGGCGGCCTCAGAGGTCGCACTGAGTACCGTTTTGGTGAGGGCGGAGGGACAAGTCCACTTGCCGATCTACTACGTTAGTCAAGCGCTCCATGATGCAGAGACATGTTATACACCATTAGAAAAGATCGCCTACGCTCTAGTCATGAGTGTTCGCAAGCTAAGGGCCTACTTCTTCGAACATCAAGTGGAGGTTCTGACGACTCTCCCTCTAAGGCAAGTTCTACACCGACCGGACACCAACGGGCGGCTCCTCAAGTGGTCACTGGAGATCGCCCAATACGGTATCACCTACGCTCGCCCAATACGGTATCACCTACGCTCCCCGCACGGCGATCAAAGGCCAAGCTCTGGCGGACTTCGTGGTGGAATTAACATTCCCTCACAAATTGGCCCAGTCCCTGGCCGCCCGCTCGGAAGCTGTACGTAGATGGATCAACGACCAACTCGCGAGCAGGGGCAGGGATTGTCCTCATCAGCCCCGACGGCCAAAGTTTCACAAATGTCGTGCGTTTCGGGTTTCATGCGACCAACAATGAAGCCGAATACGAAGCCTTGGTAGGCGGGCTCGATCTAGCCCTCGCCCTAGATGTTCGTCGCCTCCATATCTTCATGGACTCCCTCTTGGTCTTGAACCAAGTTAAAGGAGAATATGAGGCGCGCGGCGAACAGATGGTTAAATACCAAGAGCTGGTCGCCGAAATGTGCACGAAATTTGAGGAAGTGCTAATTGAACAAGTCCCGAGAGAGCACAACTCCCAGTCCGATGCCCTATCTAAGCTAGCGTCGTCAGATGAGGCAGCCGACTTCTCTAATATACAAATTACAAAATCAGCAAGGTCGGCGATCGACAGAAACCTGATTACCACAGTCGCCGTTACCGAGGAGAACTGGATGACTCCGTTCATCAAATACTTAAAAGATGGAACGGTCCCTGACGACCGTATCAAAGCTCGCCAACTCCAGCTCCGTGCGACCAGATACACCCTATTGGACGACCGGATTTACAAGCGAGCTTCCAGCCTTCCCCTCCTCAAGTGTATTACACCGGAGGAAGGTCGGCTCGTTTTAGCCGAAATTCATGACGGGATCTGTGGAAACCATGTTGGCGGACGAGCTCTCATCCATAAAACAACCAGGCAAGGTTTTTTCTGGCCGTCACTTCAGAAGGATGCGATCGCCTATGCCAGATCGTGTCACATGTGTCAAATAATGGGCCCAAACATCAAGCTCTCCCCCGAGCAGCTCACTTCAATGTACAGCCCATGGCCTTTCGCCCAATGGGGCATCGACCTTATAGGTCCATTGCCGACGGCGCCAGGGGGCTGTAAGTTTGCCATTGTAGGGGTCGACTATTTCACCAAATGGGCTGAAGCCGAACCGCTCAACAAGATCGGCCAAGAGCAAGTGATCAAGTTCATCTGGAAAAACATCATATGCCGATTCGGTCTGCCCCAGGCCATCATCTCCGACAACGGAAAGCAGTTCGACGGTTTAGAAGTCATGCAATTATGCGAGAAATGGGGAATCAAGAGGTTGTTCTCGGCCCCCTACCACCCTCAGACAAACGGGCAGGTAGAAGCCGTAAACAAAATCCTCAAACACACGGTTAAAGCGCGACTCGAGTCCAGGCAAGGTCGATGGGCGAGCGAGCTCCCGGACGTTTTGTGGTCTTATCGAACGACGACCCGTAATTCAACCGGCGAAACCCCATTCGCCCTCGCCTTCGGAACAGAAGCGGTGATTCCCTCGGAGATCGCCGTCCTAAGCCATTGAACCGAACAAGAGATGACGACCGACAGATCGACCTCGATATGCTCGAAGAACGACGACTGACCTCAGAAATGAAGAACACTATCCACAAAAGGAGATCCGAGAAGTTCTTCAATACGAAGGTCAAGGAAAGACGTTTTCAAGTGGGCGATCTCGTCCTCAAGAAGATCCAAACCAACACAGGTGTCTTTGGTCCGAACTGGGAAGGCCCCTTTAGGATATCTAAATGGCTAACTAAGGGAGCCTACGAACTTGAACATCCTGACGGTACTCCGGACCAATATCCTTGGAACGCCGTACATCTGAAGAAGTACTACCAATGAAAACTTTGTATTCAGTTTCTACTACCCTATGTACAAGGAATATAATGAGATTTCTTCCTATCCCATCTATTCTAGCGATCGCTCCACCAGGCATATCGTACATCGTCGAGGGTCGCCATCTAACATGACGATCCGAGATAGAAGAGTGCAGCCATGGTCCTGGCAGTCGATGGAACCGACTGCTTCGGCCATGCAAGGTCCCTTTGGGCCAAGACCGCCCTTCGTTCAAATACGAGGCCGGCGTAGTCTGAGGGCCCTCCAAAACTAATCAGTGGACACGATCGCCCGCCCTCAAAGGTTCATCATCTAACATGGTGAACTCGGACAATGCGACGTGCCACTACCCCCGTCTCAACGTACACCGTGTTGTTACCCAAAATATTATCCGGAGATAGTATTGCTGGAATGATCGAGTAACAAACAAATGCGAAAACACTTCCGTGAGAAAATAGATAACACAAGATTTGCCGGGGTTGTTAATCCCGGGCTTGAATGCTCTCGCGAGATGTTATTAATAAATATATTGTCGAGTACAAATATTAATGTTAGAATCTATTACAAGGAGTGTAAAGACTTCTAGTTATCTAGGCTTTAGAGCGCGTAGATTGCCGGAAGAACCAGATAGATAAATCTGTGAGTTCTTGCTTGGGATATATGATGAATGTGTATGAATATCACTATGAATGTATAAGTGGTTGCCAAAAGAGCCTTTGATTCTCTCTTTTGTGTGTATTTTGCACTGAATTCGTAGTAAATTCCCGTCCCTTTTGGCCATTGCAGTGAGTTCTCTATTTATAGGGGACAAGGTAGTTGGGACTCCTCAGGCGATCGCGGGCGACCGCCGTTTTCTATATTAAAATAAGATGGCCGATCGTCCCGTCACGTGGGCCTGTTCCCTTGAGGTCCGAGGTCGCTGCTGGTGGCCAGCTGGGCGAACCAATGGGAAGCCAGCACGCGTCTTGAGTCGCTGTCCGGGGAGGACCCACTTTGTACCTTTCGGCGGCCTTGTCGGTAGGTGTGGTAGGTGACAGGCTGGGGTCAAAGGTCCTATCTCGGCACTTTGAAGACCCGCACGTGGGCCACCGTCCAAGATTCGGTCTTCGACGACTTTGACGGATGCTGGATCCATACGTGGCACGAGACGATCGCCTCTGGTTCGCTCACTAAAGACGATCGTCAGATATCAAAAGACGATCGCTGGGTACCAAAAGACGGTCGCCGTAATATGCCGAACTCTAGGCGTTTGTCCAGAGTATGTCTTCCAAGGTTGGCTTCTCTGATCGTGATGCCGATCGCCTATCGATGCGTATTAATCGCCGCACAACAATTGCCCCCCAGCTCGCCTCGATGTTGAAAACACGGGGTGAGGTGGCACTGTTGGCGATCGCCAATGTTTAGCCGATCAGCCGATCTGAATTCAAATCTGGACGATCTCCTTTCGCGCCGGGAGCAGCGGGAAATGAATGTGGGCTTTCTAAAGTGGCAGGGACACGCGTCGCGCCGCTGTTGGGGGAGTCCGACGGTTTGTCGGACTTGTCGGCTGGCATGCCCTCGAAAAGACGCGTACGCGGGATTCGAGGGCAGCATTTAGTGCGTCCCCACGTGACGGTTGTGATCCAGCCCTCGAGATTTCTCCTATTTGCATTTAGACCCCCGTCTCCATCTATAAAAGGGCCAGGGCTTCTTCTCCTTCACTTTTTACGCGTCCTTGCATCCATAGCCGAAATTTTGCAAAAATTTCTGGAGATTCTTGTGCCGATCTCCTTCTTTTCTCTAGGTAAGAAAAATTAATCTTCTCTCTCCCTTTACTTTCTAATATGTCGGGAGGATCCAAAACCTTCGAGACCAGAAGTTCTTCCGCCGCCGTAGTGTCGCCTGAACGAGAGGAGATTCCCGTTGGAGTGGATATGGAGACGGCCGTTGAAGCTATTCGTGCGGGGATTGCACCCGCAGAACTCGAAGAACTTTTCAACGAGGCCGAAGTGGCGGCGACGGCGGAGCAAGGGGCTCGCCGGTGGATGAGGATGATTTGGTGCGGGCGGCCTGGGAACGAGAGAGTAGATTCGGCCCTGCCTATGTGGCTTTCGCTCAGATGATGGAAGCGATCGCCGGACCCTGTCCGGAATTCGACTTCGAAGCCTACTCCGCCGCTCACCCTTACGAACATGTGAAGCGGACGGTTTTTCGGGCCGCCGTCCCGTCTCCGTGGACTCTCGGAAAGATCCGGAGTACGACGACCAAGAAAGACCTGAGCCGCTGGAGGGCCAAATATCACATCCCCTTTGACGTTTCCTTGCACGTGCCCTCGGAGAATGAACGTGCCGACCAACCGCCCGAGGATATGGTTGCCGTCAGCGAGATGATTATGGAGGCCGGTCTACGATTTCCTCTGCCATTCGCCGTCTCCTACTTGCTGATCGCCTGGAATTTGGCGCCTCTTCAACTGACGCCGAACGCTTGGCTATAGGTCATCTGCACGTTGACACTGCAAGCATGGCCACCGTTGTTCCGCCTCCTTACTGCGCTGGAAATGAATTATCTGTTTAAACTGGCCGCGCAGAAAGGGTCGATCGGCGGCAATCATATCCAAGGCCGAATGGGGAGAGTGGTCCTCGGTGTGCCGAACAAGACCAGGGGTGACCTGGCTAAATGGTGCTGGGTCGGCGGGGCGTGGCGATCGACATCGAGTGGCAGGCCGAATGAGGGGTTGGAGATCCCCACCACTTTCCGGGAGAGGAATCCGAGTAAGGATTTTAACTCTCCCCTTGATTGAGCTTGTCTTGGACTGATCTAATTTTGTTTTCTTTTTGCAGGACCTCTCGTTCCAGCGATCGGCGACCTTCCATTCGATTTCTTGATCGTTTGGGAGCGGATCCGTGCCTTGCCGGACTCTTTTATTGACGTTCGCTCGCTTGGTAACGAACCTCATCGGTTGGGGGCTCGATTGTTCTGCTTCCCCCGTCACTTTAAAGTTCCAGGTATGAGCTTAAGTGGTGCTTCCTTGCTTGACGATCGTCTCGAGGAGATCGTATCGTTTAAGTTGTTGTCTAACTTGTTTGTACCTCTTCTTTGACAGAGGTTCATTTTCCCCGATTTGCCGAGCCACCGCCAGAGGTCGCCATGTCAAACCCGGGACTCATCGGTCGCCTTCACTTGGGTAAGCAGACTGGTCGCGTTCCTGCGACGACGTCTCGCCCTGCTCCGGTGACGAGGCTCGCCGGGTGCCGGCCGCGAGCCGGTGGTTCAGTGGAGAGGAACAGCCTTCGGGCCGCAAGAGGTGGAGGTCGGAGGAGTCTCGCCGATTTCGAGGCGGATGTATCCATTCTTGAGCCTCCGGCTGTCGCGGCTCCTATCTCTCGCCATCCCGATGATGGAGCGATCGTGCCCTGTGCCCCTGGCCCCCCGGCCTCCCCATCATCCGGCGGCTCGACGAAGAAGGTGGCGATTGCCGAGGCGAAACCTCTGGGCAAGCCTTATTTCGGCCGCGATCCCGAGCCGGTCAACAGGTAAGAAAGGATCAAAATTTTCTGAGTTAGGCATTCTGAGCAAGGTATAGGCTAACTCCTTGGTTTCTTTGGTTTGTGCTGCAGGGTTCGTCTTGCCGACCCGGACGTTGCTCCTATGGTGCTGGACTTTTTGTCGAGCAAGGCTCCGCAAACATCTCTCGACGTCCCCACTTACATCCAGCAGGCTATCACCTCTCTGCCCAAGGCCTGGATGACCGATCTTGATGCGATCGCTCGTCGTCGATCTGGAGATGCCATGCAGGCGACCCTTGCCCTGGCTCTCCAGACGGCGACAATGGCCGTCCAAGCCGCTAGGGATTTTGAGGGGCGACCCTCCACTGCTCGTCTCCATAGCGACCTCGAGGCCGCCCGGAACAAAAATATTAAGTTTGCCAACCAGATCCAGTCTATGGAGAAGGAGTATGAGGAGACGGCCAAAAGGGCTAAACAGGACGTTGACCGATTGAAGCAGAAGCTGAGCCGCTCTAAGGAGGCTGCCGACCGGTCCCGTGATAAGGAGAAGGAAACCCGCCAGAAGTACGCGGTTTCGCAGGAGGAAGCGGCTGGGCTGAAGGCGATGGTGGATCGGCTCAGTGGTGAGCTGGAGGCGGCGAAGAAGGAGCTGGAGAAGGCCAAGGGTGAGAATGCCGCCAAGGTGGTTGAGCTGGCGGAGGCTGAGAAGACGGCCGTGGATTTGAAGGGGCAGCTGAAGGCGATCGAGGCCGATCCCTACCTCAACGTTGCGCTCGTCAGCGAGTTCGCTTATTACTTGGCCTATGCTGACGCTGTTCGAGCTGCCAAAAAGGCAGGGATCGAGACCGGTCCCCTGATGGAGAGCTTCAAATCCTATGACCTCGAGCATCCCCTGCACCCAGAGTTCTCCTTGCCGATCCTTGACTTTGTCGACTTCGGGATCGACTTGAGTTGGTATACTGGTAAACTCATTCATCCCGAGGCCGATTGGGGGGCCCAAGCCGATCCGCAACCTGAGGGCGATGACCAGCCGGCGGGGCCTTGAGAGACATTTTTGTTTTCCTCTGTAACTTATACTTTTTTGTAATGCCTTCGGGCTCCGTAATGTACGAAACTTGCGTTATGAATAAAAATGTTCCTCTTTTCATACTGTCTCTTTACATACGATCGCCTTTGAATGTTTGCGTGCAATTTTTACAAGTACGTGTATGATTGCTTTCGACGTTTTGTTCATCCGACCGATTGTCTGAGTGTTGAAAGCATTGATATGTTTTGAATCGGAATTCTTACTTGTAATTTTTTTCGAACGACTCCGATCGTCCTGCGTGTGTTTGAGCGAAGCCGATCGTGCGTGGTTCCTTTTTGTTCGATCGTATTTGGGATTGGCTCGACCCATCTCTGCCCCCTTGTTTTTGTTTACTTATTGTAAGTAAGGAAACAAAAACTAGTTTGTGTGGCGAGCTATCTTCAGTTTTGCCGATTCTGAAGAATCATGTACGGTTGGGGTGTTCGATGGACCGACCTCCCCAATCGTGTCTTTGTGTGCGAGGGATATTGTGTATCCCGCGACTCACGTTTTGTGAGGGTCCTCCGTTAGGCTACGCCTGCCTTGTGTTAAAACGAAAGGCGGGCGATCTTGGTCTGGAGGAGTCCTTGCGCGGGGCGTCGTCGGCTCATTCGACTCCACGCCCGCGGCTTTGTCAGCTCTGCTTCCACCTCGGCCCGCCATGAAGATGGCGACCCTCGACGGTGTACGTTGAGATGGGGGTAGTGACACGTCGCATTGTCCGGGTTCACCATGTTAGATGATGTACCTTGAGGACGTGCAATCGTGTCTACTGATTATTTTGGAGGGTCCTTCGGCTACGCCGGCCTCGTATTTAAACGAAGGGCGGGCGATCTCAGCCCAAAGGAACCTTGCATGGGCGAAGCTGTCGGTTCCATCGACCTCCAGGACCATGGCTGCATTGATTTTACCTCGGATCGTCATGATCAACGATCGTCGGCGGTATGCGATATGCCTGGTGGGGCGATCGCCAGAATAGATGGGATAGGAAAAAATCTCATTATATTCCTTGTACATCATTGAAATTGAATACAAAATTATCACTGATAGTATTTTTTCAGATGTACGGCGTTCCAGGGGTATTGATCCGGAGTACCGTCAGGATGTTCCAGTTCGTAGGCTCCTTTAGTTAGCCATTCGATACTCCGAAAGGTCCCTCCTGGCCTGGACCGAAAACGCCCGTGTGGGTTCAGATCTTCTTGAGGACGAGATCGCCCACTTGAAACCTTCTTTCTTTGACCTTTGAATTGAAAACTTCTCGCTCTCCTTTTGTGGATTGTGTTCTTCATTTCGAGGTCATTCGTCGCTCTTCGAACATGTCTAGGTCGATTCGTCCGGGCCACATCGCTGCCGGCCGTCATCTCTGCTCGTTCGATGGCCGAGGACGGCGATCTCTCAAGGTATCACCGCTTCGCTCAAGGCAAGGGCGAATGGGGTTTCGTCGGTTGAATTGCGGGTCGTCGCTCGTTAGGACCACAAAACGCCTGGGAGCTCGCCGCCCATCGTCCTTGCTCGGATTCGAGTCGCGCTTTAATCGTGTGTTTGAGGATCTTATTCACCGCCTCTACCTCGCCTGCTCGCTCGAGGGTGATAGGCGCCGAGAATAACCTTTGATTCCCCACTTTTCGCAATCGCATGACTTTTAGGCCGTCCGAATTGTTTTCCATTGTCGGAGATGATGGCACGGGCACTCAATCGGCATATGATGTTTTTCCGTATAAACTTGATCACCCGTTCTCGGCCGATCTTGTTTAGTGGCTCGGCCTCCGCCCACTTGGTGAAATAGTCAACCCCTACGATAGCAAATTTACACTGGAGCCGCTTCGGGCAGGGGACCAATAAGGTCGATGCCCCATTGCGCAAATGGCCAAGGGTCAGTACATGGAGGTGAGCCGCCGGGGAGAGTTTGATGTTTGGGCCCATTATCTCGGCACTGTGACACGATCCGGCATAGGCGATCGCATCCTTCAAGTGATGGCCGAAAAAACCTTGCTGGTTGTCTTATGGATGAGAGCTCGCCCGCCCGCATGGTTTCCGCAAACCCCGTCATGGATCTCGGCTAAAACGAGCCGACCTTCCTCCTGTAATACACTTGAGGAGGGAAGGTCAAGGCTCGCTTGTAAAGCCGGGTCGTCCAATAGGGTATATCTGCCGCACGAGCCGGAGTTGGCGAGCTTTAACACGGCTGCCGTGGACCGCCTGCCCTTTAAGTATTTGATGAACGGAGTCATCCAGCTTTGCTCGGCGATGGCAATCGTGGTAACCAGCTTCGCCGATCGCCTACTTGCCGACTTTGTGATTTGATATCGAGAAGTCCTCGCCCCATCCAATGATGCTAGTTTGGAAAGAGCATCGGCACGGGAGTTGTGCTCTCTCGGGACTTGTTCGATTAGCACTTCTTCAAATTTTGTGCACATTTCGCCGGCGACTCTTGGTATTTGACCATCCTGTCGCGCGCGCCTCATATTCTCCCTTGACTTGGTTCACGACCAAAAGGGAGTCCATGAAGATATGGAGGCGACGAACATCTAGGGCGAGGGCTAGATCGAGCCCGCCTACCAAAGCTTCGTATTCAGCTTCATTGTTGGTCGCACGAAAACCGAAACGTACATCATTTGTGAAACTCCGACCGTCGGGGCTGATGAGGACAATCCCTGCCCCTGCTCTCGAATTGGTCGCTGAGCCATCCACATATAACTTCCAGTGTGTCGGCCGACTGGCCGACTGTGAGGGAAAGTTAATTCCACCACGAAGTCCGCCAGAGCTTGGCCCTTGATCGCCGTGCGAAGAGCGTAAGTGATGCCGTATTGGGCGATCTCCAGCGACCACTTGAGGAGTCGCCCGTTGGTGTCCGGTCGGTGTAGGACTTGCCTTAGAGGTAGAGTTGTTAGGACTTCCACTTGGTGATCGAAGAAGTAAGCCCCCAGCTTACGAACACTCATGACAAGGGCGTAGGCGATCTTCTACAATGGTGTATAACGTGTTTCAGCGTTGTGGAGCGCTTGACTAACATAATAGATGGGCAAGTGGGCTTGTCCCTCCGCTCGCACCAGAACGGCACTTAGTGCGACCTCCGAGGCTGCCAGGTAAAGGAATAGTTTCTCACTAGGGATCGACTTTGCCAGGATCTGGGGGTTAGATAGATATTCCTTTATTTTGGCGAACGCTATCTGGCTTTCCTTCGTCCATGCGAACTTCTTGTTCTTGATGGTTGCGAAGAAAGGCTTGCTTTTATCGCCGAGTCGTGATATGAAACGGTTGAGGGCGGCTAGACAACCTGTGAGGCGTTGCACCTGCTTGATGTTTCGCGACTCTTACATGTCGAGGATCGCCTGAATTTTGGTGGGGTTTGCCTCGATTCCCCTTTGGCTCACGATGTGCCCCAGGAATTTCCCGGAGCCTACTCCGAAGTTGCATTTCTTGGGGTTCAGTTTCATGTTGAACTTCTCGAGGATGGCGAACGTCTCGGCGAGATCGTTGAGATGATCCTCCTTCTTGAGGCTTTTCACTACGATATCGTCAATGTAGACCTCCATGGTCTTGCCGATCTGATTAGCGAACATTCTGTTGACTAGTCGTTGTTAGGTCGCCCCTGCGTTTTTCAAGCCAAACGGCATTCGGACCCAAAAGTATATGTCTTTTTCCGTGTGGAAAGATGTGTGTTTTATGTCTTCCTCCGCCATTGGGATTTGATGATATCCGGCGAAGGCATCCATAAATGACATCATTTCGCAACCTGCCGTGCTATCGACCAAGTGATCAATATGAGGCATCGAAAAGTGATCTTTTGGACATGCCGCGTTGAGGTCGGTGAAGTCAATGCATAACCTCCAGGAGCTAGTTGGCTTTTTGACGAGCACCGCATTGGCGACCCACTGTGGTTCGTCTGTGGCTACTCCGATTAATTTGTTGTTGAGTAACTTCTGGACTTCTATGTCGAGCGCCGCGTATTTCTCGGGACCGAACTTCCTACGCTTCTGGTGAACAGGCTTCATTGCTTCTACGATCTTCGATAATGGCAAGCGTGTTCGGGACTTATGCCAACCATATCTTGATGCGACTGTGCAAAGACTCCGATGTTCCTACGTAGCAATTTGATCGATCCCCTTTAATTCGTGGTCGATGCTTGCGCCGATCTGTACTTCCCGCTCGATGAATCGGATCCATCGTAATGCTTTCCAACTCTTGGCAGGACGGCCGCCTCGCTTGGTGCGATCTCCGGACTCGGTCCTTGGATCGATGTCGAGACTTGGCTCGAAACCGATCCTTGGCTCGATGTCGTCCGTCAATTGACGAGAGATGGCGTCCCCTGAGTCGGGTTGGTACGATGTGCTCGGTTCGTCAATCTCCATGGGTTGATCGTCGATCGCTTCAATGTTACATATAGTATGGGAAGTATTGAAAGAAGTAACAACATAGGAGTAATTCAAACATCTTTTTGCCATTAGCTGATCTCCTTTTACAGTACCGACCGTCCCATCGGCAGTGGGGAATTTGATACAGTAAAAGAAAGATGAGGCGACCGCCTCAAAGGTTTCTAAAAAGGGGCGACCTAGGAACCCATTATAGATGCTGGGCCTATCTATGATTACAAAACTTAGGTTCTTAGTAATCCTAACCTTGGGATCATAAAAGCATATTAGCTCGACGGAGAGCTTGTCCTCCCGTAGGCTTGGACTGTGTTGTCGCCAAACCCTTGGAGCACGGTGTCGAAAGGCTTGATGAATTTGACTAAGTTGCCGAGTTGGTCTAGGGCGGATTTGAATATGATGTTGCAGAAACTCCCATTGTCGACCAGCACGCGATCGACCGTCTTCCCAAGGATACAAGCGGAGATCACTAGTGCATCCTCTTTGGGACATTGCACTCCCTCCCTGTCCTTGTTGGAAAAGGTGATGAGCGCGTCTTTAGAGATGGTCGGCTCCAGAGGTACCACAACATGGACTTCGGCGAACGCCCTCAGCTCGGCTTTTCGCTTTCTGTTTGATAGGGTGGAAACCGGGAAAAGGCCCCCGAGGCTTCCACCTCCTGCTTGACGCATGTTGATCCGACCGCCAGGGTTGATCGGAGGGATCGACTCATCAGAGTACTCCGGCTCATGCTCGATTCTGGTGATCGGATTGGGAGGAATTCTTTCGTTTGGTTGGCGTTCGCGCCCTCCGGCTCTCTCCGTCCTGGGTTCTGGCTTGGTGACCAAGTTGTCCAATTTACCGTCCTCAAACAGTCGCCATAGTTGCCTGAGGAGGTCGTGGCATTGGCTTGTGTTGTGGCCGGGACTCTTGTGGTATGCACAGAATTTGCTGCGGTCTAGATGACCGTGGTCTCTTATCGGCTTTGGCTTGGAAAGCCACTCGCGCCCCTTGATCGCGTTGAAGATGTGGGCCGGAGATAAGTTGAGGTTGTGGAGAAGGTGGACCTCCACATCCTCGAAGGCTTTGAACTCTCTAGGCGGCTTGGCGACCGCTTTTCTGGGCTTGGCGACCGCCTTCTTCTGGAATTGGGATGGCGCCTTTCCTTCTCCGGACGGTCCCTCGCCTAAGCGGAGGGAGAGCATCCTCTGCCTAGCCAAGAAATCGGCGGCTCTGACGCGGAAGACCGTGTAGGTCGGGGGAATATCCTTTGTGAGGTGCCTGAACATGGGTGAGTGGCCGTAGAATCCACCCAGGACTGAGTAGAGAGCGAGCTCGTCGCTGATGGGCTCACCGGTGAGGACTATCTCGTCTACCCGATCGATGTAATCTTCATCTGATTCGTCCTTCCCCTGCCTGATTTTCATCATGCGGTGGGGGCCTTCAGGGCGAGCGACTTTGGCGGCGAAGTACGACGTGAAGTCGTTCGCCAGCTTCTCAAAGCAATTGATTGAACGAGATGGTAGTGAGATGTACCACCTGTGGGCGAGGTCGCCCAGAGTTACCGGGAACATTCGACATTTCGTCGCATCTGATGCTCCGCATCCGGTCATGTAGATCCGGAATTTGCTTAAGTGGGTCTCCGGATATGATCTCCCCTCATATAGAGGCGTTTGTGGAGGAGCGATCTTCGGTTGAACTGGGGCGAGTTCGATCTGAACCGCGAGTGGTTCATTTAGACCAGCGATCGATCTCCTGGTGCCTGCCCCGGTTTCCAGGAGCGCCTTCATCTCGTCGAGCTGGCGTTGCATGGCGGCCATCGCCGTCGCCTGACTGCTCGCCGATTGGCTCTCAGAGCGCGAACCAAGGCGATCGTGTACTGATCCCCTAGCCCCGTGGTGAATGACGAGCTCCCCGCCAATGGGTTCCTTCCTTGGGCGAGCAGGGGCTCGCTGACCGATTTGTCTCCTGGGAGTCGGATATGCCGAACTCCTGGTAAAGGATTCGGATTCCGATGTCTCCCGGCTGGGGCCTGAGTGCCCGGGTCGCCATGAGGGATCGCTCCCTAGGCGGCTGAAGACGGAATCATCCCGCCTCACGAGAGCCTTCTCCTGTGGCTCGGGGCTTTCTGTCGATTTCTCAACATAGATCCCCTTAAGCTTCCGTTTGCCTGCCCGACGGATGGCCGACGGAGTGATGGAGGGCGAATCATAGGTCTTCCGTCGTTCCCTGAGGATGGCTATAGCCTCCTCAATCTGTTCCGCTGTCTGGAACTGATCGAGTGAGAGGCTAGATCCGTCCCTTGGGGGCGGTAGTGAGAGCCTAGCGTCACCACGGTCGCCTTCCGCCGTGGGCTGGGATTCGGTCCGGCCGGAACGAGATTTCCGGCGGATCTTAGGGTGGCTCTCTTGGAGGTCGTTGCAGATGTCATTTTCTGAAGGTTTTTCTATTGAAGAACAGTGAGTGTTTCTTCAAGTATATGTCCGGAGAACAGTGAGTGTTCTTCGAGACGGTAGGAATAAAAATGAAGGTTTAGATCCCCTTCCTCTAGCGCCAATTGTTGTTACCCAAAATATTATCCGGAGATAGTATTGCTGGAATGATCGAGTAACAAACAAATGCGAGAACACTTCCGTGAGAAAATAGATAACACAAGATTTGCCGGGGTTGTTAATCCCGGGCTTGAATGCTCTCGCGAGATGTTATTAATAAATATACTGTCGAGTACAAATATTAATGTTAGAATCTATTACAAGGAGTGTAAAGACTTCTAGTTATATAGGCTTTAGAGCGCGTAGATTGCCGGAAGAACTAGATAGATAAATCTGTGAGTTCTTGCTTGGGATATATGATGAATGTGTATGAATATCACTATGAATGTATAAGTGGTTGCCAAAAGAGCCTTTGATTCTCTCTTTTGTGTGTATTTTGCACTGAATTCGTAGTAAATTCCCGTCCCTTTTGGCCATTGCAGTGAGTTCTCTATTTATAGGGGACAAGGTAGTTGGGACTCCTCAGGCGATCGCGGGCGACCGCCGTTTTCTATATTAAAATAAGATGGCCGATCGTCCCGTCACGTGGGCCTGTTCCCTTGAGGTCCGAGGTCGCTGCTGGTGGCACCGGGCGAACCAATGGGAAGCCAAAGACGCGCCTTGAGTCGCCGTCCTGGGAGGACCCACTTTGTACCTTTCGCGGCCTTGTCGGTAGGTGTGGTAGGTGACAGCCGGGGTCAAAGGTCCTATCTCGCTTGCACTTTGAAGACCAAGACGTGGCCACCGTCCCAAGATTCGGTCTTCGATTTACTTTGACGGATGCCGGATCCATACGTTGCACGAGACGATCGCCTCTGGTTCGCCACTAACGCATTTATCGCGATATCAAAAGACGATCGCTGGGTACCAAAAGACGGTCGCCGTAATATGCCGAACTCTAGGCGTTTGTCCAGAGTATGTCTTCCAAGGTTGGCTTCTCTGATCGTGATGCCGATCGCCTATCGAGGCGTATTAATCGCCGCACAACACATCGTCGAGGGTCGCCATCTTCATGGCGGGCCGAGGTGGAAGCAGAGCTAACAAGCCACGGGCGTGGAGTCGAATAAAACCGACGACGCCCAGTGCAAGGACTCCTCCAGACCAAGACCGCCCATCTTTCGTTTAAATACAAGACGGGCGCAGTCTAACGGAGGACCCTCACAATAAAGTGAGTCGTGGGAATATCCCTCGTACACAAAGACACAGTTGTGGAGATCGGTCCTTCGAACTCCGCGACCGTGCACGATTCCTCAGAGTCGGCAAAACCGAAGATAGCTCACCAGACATACTGTTTTTGTTCCCTTACTTACAATAAGTAAACAAAAACAAGGGGGCAAAGGAGGCGAGCTAATCCTAAATGCGATCGGAAAGAAGGAACCATACTCGATCGGCTTCGTTCAAACACACGCAGGACGATCGGAATTGTTCCACAATATTTACAAGTAAGAATTTCCAAAACATGTCGATACATTCAAACATTCAAACAGTCGGTCGGATGAACAAGACATCGGAAGCAATCATACACATACTTGAAAAAATTCGCATGCAATCATTCAAAGGCGATCGTACATGTAAAGACACAAATACAATAAGGGATTATTTTATTCTTGACAAGAAGTTCATACAATACAAAAGCCCGAAGGCAATACAAAGAGAAAGCAAAAATTACAAGTGAAGGAAAACAAAAAAGTCACTCAGGGCCCCTCCGGCTGGTCTTCGCCCCCAGGAGGCGGATCGGAATGCGCTACCCCTTCGGCCTCAGGATGAATGAGTTTATCCGGAAAAGGATACCAACTCAAGTCGATCCCCAAGTCGACGAGGTCAAGGATCGGCAGGGAAAACTCCGGATGCAAGGGGTGCTCGAGTGCATAGGCCTTAAAGCTCTCCATCAAAGGACCGATCTCGATCCCTACCTTTTTGGCGGCTCGGGCAGCGTCGGCATAGGCCACATAATAGGCGAACTCGCCGACAAGTGCCACATTGAGATAGGGATCGGTCTCGATCGCCTTTAGCTGCCCTCTCAGCTCAGTGGTCGTCTTCTCAGCTTCTGCCAGTTCGACCACCTTAGCGGTCGTTTCCCCCTTAGCCTTTTCCAGCTCTCCCTTCGCCGCCTCCAGCTCGCGGTTGAGCCGATCCACCGTCGCCTTCAGCCCGGCCGCCTCCTCCTGCGAGGCCACGTGCATCCGGCGAGCCTCCTTCTCCTGGTCGCGGAGCCGATCGGCCACTTCCTTGGAGCGGCTCAGCTCCTGCTTCATCCGATCGTTGTCTGTTTAGCTCGTTTAGCCGTTGCTATGTACTCCTTCTCCATAGCCTGGATCCGGTTAGCAAATTCAACGTTTTGGCTCCGGGCGGCCTCGAGGTTGCTATGGAGACGAGCATTAGAGGGTCGCCCCTCGTAATCCCTTGCAGCTTGGACGGCCATCGTCGCCGTCTGGAGAGCCAGGGCAAGGGTCGCCTGCATGGCATCTCCAGATCGCCGACGAGCGATCGCATCAAGATCGGTCGTCCAAGCCTTGGGCAAAGAGGAGATGGCCTTCTGGACATAAGTAGGGACGTCGAGGGACTTCTGCGGAGACTTGCTCGCCAGGAAGTCCAGCACCATTGGCGAGACGTCCGGATCAGCAAGACGGACCCTGCAACACAAACAAAAGAGACAAAGGAGTTAGAATATACCTAACTAAATTTTCCAACTCGAAAAGACCAACCCGATCTTACCTGTTGACCAGTTCGGGATCGCGGCCAAAATATGGCTTGCCCCGAGAAGTTTCAGCTTCAGCGATCGCCACCTTTTTCAAGAAGCCGGCCGATGACCTGGAGCCGGACGCCGAGGGCCTAGGACCAGACCCCTCCGCCATCGGAACGGAGGAAACGGGGGGAGCGGCGATCGGCGGCTCCAAGATAGCTAAGTCCGCCTCAGCTGTCGGCAGGGACCCCTGCGGCCTCTGCCTCTTGCGGTTGCGCTTGAATCTCCGGCTCGGCGACCGGCACCGCAGCGGGCCTCACCACAGGGGCAGGGCGAGACAACGTCGCAGCAACGCGACCCGTCTTCTTTCCCAGGTGAAGACGACCGATGAGACCAGGGTTAGACATGGCGATCTCTTGTGGTGGCTCGGCGAAACGGGGAAAGTGAATTTCTGCCAAAGAAGAAACTCTAACAAATTAGACACCTACTTAGACATTGCAACCTCTTGGAGACGACCGTCACGCAGGAAAGAGTGAATAAAAAGTCGTACCTGGTACCTTCAAGTGGCGAAGGTAGCGAAACAGTCGAGCTCCCAATCGGTGACGTTCGAGGCTGACTGAGTGAACGTCTATGTAGGAATCCGGCAATGCGCGAATCCGCTCCCAGACGATCAAGAAATCGAAGGGGAGATTGCCGATCGCTGGAACAGGGAATCCTGCAAAAAGAGAGACAAATTAGATCAGTTCAAGGAGTATCCAAATAAAGGGAGAGTCGAAACCCTTACTCGGATTCCTCTCCCGAAAATTGGTGGGGATATCCAATTCTTCCTCCGGATTATCGCCCGATGCCGATCTCCATGCACCGCCGACCCAGCACCACTTTGCCAGGTCGCCCCGAGCCTTGTTCGGCACCCCAAGGACCACCCTACCCAGGCGACCTTGGATATGGTAGCCGCCGATCGATCCCTTCTGCACAGTCAGCTTAAAAAGATAATTCATCTCCAGCGCAGAAGGCAAACGAAACAGCCTGTGACCGCCGAACAACGTCAATGTACTGATAATCTGCAGCCAGGCGTTCGGCGTCAACTGGAGAGACGCCAAATTCCAGGCGACCAGCAGATACGAGACAGCGAACGGCAAGGGAAACCGCAGTCCGGCCGCCAGGGTCATTTCATTAATGGCGACCATACCCTCGGGAGGCTGGTCGACGCGTTCATTCTCGGAGGGCACGTGCAGTGACACGTCAGAAGGAATATGATATTTGGCCCTCTAGCGGCTCAAGTCTTTCCGGGTCGCCGAACTCCGAATCTTACCGAGAGTCCACTGAGACGGGTCGGCGGCCCGAAACACCGTCCGCTTCACATGTTCGTAGGGATGAGCGGCGGAGTAAGCTTCGAAATCAAATTCTGGACAGGGCCCGGCAATCCCCTCCATAAGCTTAGCAAATTCCATGTAAGTAGGGCCGAAAATGCTGTCCCGTTCCCAAGACAACCGCACCAGTTCATCTTCATCCACCGGCGAACCCCCTTGCTCCGCCGTCGCCGCAGATCTCGCCACTTCGGCCTCGTTGAAAATCTCCTCGAGTTCTGCGGGTGCAATCCCCGCACGAATAGCCTCAACGGCCGTTTCCATATGGAGTCCCACGGGAATCTCCTCCCGGTCCGGCGAAGCGGCGGCGGCGGAGGTACTTCCGGTCTCGAAGGTTTTGGATCCTCCAGACATGTTCGCAAAAAGTAAAGAAAGAAAGAAGATTAGTTTTCGTACCTAAAGAAAAGAGGACGATCGGCACAAGGAGCTTCGGAAATTTCTGAAGAGTAGAAATGAAGTAGCCCTAGCCTCTTTTATAGGCGGGAGCAGGGGTCTCTTTGCAAATAGGCGAAATCCCGAGGGTTGGAGGGCAACCGTCGAGGGGGGACACATTAAATGCAGCCCTCGAATCCCGCGTACGCGTCTTTTCGAGGGCACGCCAGGCGACAAAAACTGACAAACCATCGGAATCCCTCAATAGTAACGCGACGCGTGTCCTTGCAACGTTTCGCGAGCCCGCTTTCATTTCCCACTGCTCCCAGCGCTAAAGGAGATCGTCCAAATTTGAAATTAGATCGTCTGATCGTCTAAGCAATGGCGATCGCCAACAGTGCCACCTCACCCTGTGTTTTCAACATCGAGCCGAGCTGGGGAGCAATTGTTGTGCGGCGATTAATACGCCTCGGTGGCGATCGGCATAATGATCTGAGAGCCAACCTTAGAAGACATACTCTGGACAAACACCCAGAGGTCGGCACCCACGGCGATCGTCTTTTGGTGTCTGGCGATCGTCTTTGATGTCCAACCAGAGACGGTCGCCTCGTGCCACGTATAAATCCAACATCCGTCAAATTCGTCGGAGATCGAATCTTGGACGGTGACCCACGTGCAGATCCACAAAAGGTGCCGACGGATAGGACCTTTGACCCCAGTCTGTCACCTACCTCGCCTACCGACAGGCCCGCCGAAAGGTGCAAAGTGGGACCTCCCGGACAGCGACTCAGGACGCGTGCAGGCTTCCCATTGGCTCGCACAGCTGGCTGCCAGCAGCAGCCTCAGACTTTAAGGGAACAGCCTCACGTGACGGGACGATCGGCCATCTTATTATAATATAGAAAACGGCGGTCGCCCGCGATCGTCGGAGAGGTCCCAGCAGCTTTGTCTCCTATAAATAGGAGGCTCACAACAGTGTCCAAGGATCATGCGATTATCTTCATAAAATCAGGCAATTATCACCATGAATACAGAGAGAAATATACATTCTCATACATTGACAGAACATCAAACAGCAAGAACTCACAGATCTTCATATTTGGTTCTTCCGGCAATCTACACGCTCAATAGCTTAGATAACTAGAAGTCCTTACACTCATTGTAATAGATTCTAACATTAATATTTGTACTCAACAGTATACTTATTAATAATATCTCGCGAGAGCATTCAAGCCCGGGATTAACAACCCCGGCAAATCTTGTGTTATTTATTTTCTCACGGAAGTGTTCTCGCATTTGTTTGTTACTCGATCATTCCAGCAATACTATCTCCGGATAATATTTTGGGTAACAACAGTACGTAATAAACAATTCATAATGTACGTAACACTAACATTCTTATTAAGTGTTTTGAATACAGGTAACGTACGTAATACATATCGTATAACGTACGTAATATTCGAAAATCAGCCCGTTGCAAGGAGTCAATAAAGTAAGTCATCGATCGTTGCAATAAAGTCATCTGATCCAACGGATATGAGACCAAACATAACGTGCGTAATGCGTTGATGCATAACGTACGTAACAGGTTTCAGTCAGGAGTCTGCCCATTTTCTTATGCAACATTACGGCCGTTACACGTAAGGTTTGACGTACGTTACATGGCTTACGTACGTAACATAGGTTACTTAGCGTATGTAACATAGCTACTATTCGAATGGGAAAATGGCTCCAAGAGGCTATAAATACATGACATCCAAGGTGTTGGAGATACACAAGAATATACAAGCGTACACAAGTAATTTCTGAGCAGCTATCATTATACTCTGAAAAGATTATTCTGATACGAGAAGATTTATGCTATCAATACGATATCTACATTCTTGTATCAATGCGAGCTATCTTTTGTAAAGATGAGTTTCCTTACTCGCAACTTTTGTTGAGTTATTGTGAGGTTGTCTTGTATCCTTAAAAACAAGAGAGATTATAGTGAGGTTGTTCTTGAGCCCGAAAATCAAGAAACTGTAAAGTTCGACACTAATCTTGAAAGTGCTATTGTAAGAGTTGGCACTAAACTAGAAACTGCATTCAAAGTTTTAGAAAAAGTCCTAGTCGATAACACTAGGTAGGGGACGTAGACTGGTTTATAGCTGAACCTCTCGAACAATTTCGGGTGTTCTTTCTTTTCCGTGCTTTTATTAACCCGATTAATAGCTTTCGCACAAAAAGAGTTCAAAACTCTACTCCACACTATTCAACCCCCCTTCTAGTGGCGGTACCAATCCAACAATTGGTATCGGAGAGGTCTCTTTTTCACCGGTCTAACACCCGCTAGAGAAAGATCCAGATATGGCCTACATCTATTCTTCGCTTGAAAGTAACGCTCTTAATCGCCCTCCCTTCTTCGATGGTTCAAATTTCATGACGTGGAAGAAGAAAATGTCTATCTTCATCCGAGCCCACGATATCGAAATTTGGAAGGTCATTGCTCTTGGACCTACTATTCCAAAGACTGATGGCTCACTCATAATTTTTGAAGAGTACGATGAGAGCGACTGGAAGAATGATCATTTCAATAGTAAAGCTACTCAGCTGCTTTACTGTGCTCTTAATCCTGAAGATCACAACAGAATCTCTGTGAAATGGCCAAAGAAATTTGGAAGATGCTCGAGATTACTCACGAAGGTACGAGTCAAGTCAAAGAAACGAAAATTAATATGCTCATTCACGATTATGGACTTTCACTATAAAAGAAGAAGAAAGCATTACTGCTATGCTTGACCGTTTCTCGGCTATTACAAATGGGCTAGCCTCGTTTGGCAAACCTATCTCAAGTAGTGATAAAGCTAAGAAAATCCTACGATCACTACCGAGAGAATGTGATTCAACAGTTACGGCTATTATGAAGTCGAGAGATCTAAACACGATGGAATTCAGTGCTCTTATTGGATCCCTTATCAATTATGATATTGTCATTAAATCTCGGAATTCGAAATTAAAGCCCAAAGAAAGAGAAAGGCTGATCGCTTTCAAGGCGAAAGAGGATAGTGATCCAGAAGATGAACCAATCGAGGGCGAGGATGAAGAAACGGCTTTCTATGCCAAAAATATAAAAAAGTTCAAATATCTCCTACAAAGGCGCCAGAGAGATATCAAACAAGAACCCAGGGATGAATCCAAAAAGATTCACTTCCCGCAAAGTAAAAAGTTCGACAATACTTGTCGAAGGTGCGGTGTTCCAGGGCACTTTGCTAAAGCTTGTCGTGCTGTTGCGCCTATGAGTTCGTCAAAACCACCTCATGAGAAATTCAAAAAGAAAGAAGTCTATGTTGCTACATGGAGCGATGATGATGAGGATGATGAATCACAAATCCAAACCAATCTAGCTTACCTTTCTCATCTTTGTCGAGTTTAAGAGTGGAAGACATAGGAGTATAAATTTCTTTGCATCCTTTCATCTCAAATTTCTTTAGAAGCTGAGTGACGTACTTGGATTGGTGAATGAATATTCCGTCTTTGAGTTGCTTAGTTTGGAGTCCGATAAAGTATTTTAACTATCCCATCATACTCATTTCGAATTCTCCCTTCATAAGATTTGAAAATTCCAGGGACGGAGATTCGTTAGTTGCACCAAAAACAATATCGTCGACATAAATCTGACATATAAGCATATTATCACATAGTTTTTGATAAATAGGGTATTATCAACATTACCTCTTTTATACCCATTAGAAATAAGAAAAGATCTTAGACGTTCATACCATGCTCTCGGAGCTTGTTTTAATACATTGAGAGCTTTATGAAGCTTGTATACATGATCTGGATGATCATAGTCTTCAAATCCCGGTGGTTGCTTGACATACACTTCCTCCTGGATGACACTGTTTAGAAACGCGCTTTTTAGATCCATTTGATGGAGTTTGATCTTCTTGTAGGAAGCAAAGGCACACAGAAGGCGAATAGCCTCAAGAGGAGCAACAGGAGCGAATGTTTCTTCATAATCCAACCCTTCCTCTTGATTGTATCCTTGAGCAACCAATCTTGATTTATTCTTTACTGGGAGATGATTATCGTCTGTTTTTATTTTGTGAACCCATTTTGTTCCGATGATTGTTTTGTCCACCGGTGCAGGAACCAATTCCCATACTTTGTTTCTCTCGAATTGATTGAGCTCCTCTTACATAGCAACAACCCAATTTTCGTCATTTATAGCTTCGTCGATGTTCTTTGGTTCCATAAGAGAAATGAATGCAATATTGTTTAGGCAATTATTCACATTTCTCCTTGTTCGCACACCATCATCGATTTTCCCAAGAATTTGCTCCATAGGATGATCTTTCACATTAACCCATTCCTTAGGGAGGTTGAAAGGATTATACTCATGTTTGTCCGATCTTAAGTCAAGCATTTCCAATTCCTTCGATGCTTCTGACACTTCATTAGCTGGGACCATACCTGCATCATCATCAAAAACAACCTTTCTCGGGGGTAAAACTGTATCATCGAATTTGATATGAATCGACTCTTCTATTGAGCCTCTTCTACAATTAAAAACACGATAAGCTTTACTATTAGTAGAATATCCAAGGAATATACCAATATGAATCAAATTTTCCCAGATTATCTTTACCATTATTATGAATAAAGACTTTACAACCAAACGGATTAAAGTAAGATAAATTGGGCTTTTTACCTTTGAATATCTCATATGGAGTCATCATCTTGTTTCTCCGAAGATGGACTCGATTAATAACATAACAGGCGGTGTTAACAACTTCGGCCCAGAAATATTTTGGTAGCCCGTATTCACTGAGTATTGTTCGGCTCATTTCTTTTAAAGAACAATTCTTCCTCTCGACAACTCCATTTTGTTAAGGTGTCTGAGGTGCCAAAAAGTTGTGCCCAATACCATATTTATCGCACCAATCTTCAAAATCATTAGAATCAAATTCTCCACCGTGATCGGATCTGATGGCGATAATTGGTAATTCTGTTTCTTTCTAGGTAACCTTACACCACTTAACAAACTCATTAAAAGCATCACTTTTATTTTCTAAGAATTTTACCCAAGTAAATCTTGAAAAATCATCAACAAGCACCAATGTATAAAGATTACCACTCAAGCTAGCATGCCGAGATGGTCCAATTAAATTCATATGAATTAATTCAAGAATAAGGCTAGTAGAGGTTTCCGTTTTGGGTTTAAACGAGCCTATAGAATATTTACCTTTCATGCAGGCTTCACAAATATGGTCTTTTCTGAAGTTAAGTTTTGGTAGACCACGAACAATATCATTTTTAGCTAATTTCGAAATAAGAGGTAAAGAGGCATGACCCAATTTACGGTATCAAATAAAAGCATTTTCATCATAGGAAATTAAGCACTTTTCATTAAAATATGATTCGTCTTGATGATCAACAATATAAATATTTCCATAACGTAAACCAATAAAAACAATTTGGTCTTTTTTCATTGCCGTGCAATGTGTAATTTCAAAAATTAATTTGAGACCAGTATCACATAATTGGGAAACACTGAGAAGATTTGACAAAGGCCATCAACAAAAAGAACATTTTCTATAGTTGGTAAAGGTTTCTTACCTACCTTGCCTATTCCTTTGATTTTGCCCTTTTTATTATCACCAAAGGTGACACAACCTCGATCTTCCTTTTTCAGCTCTGTGAAAAGATGCTCGTTCCCACTCATGTGGTTTGAACATCCACTGTCAACGTGTCATTTATTTGATAATGTTGTTGTCCTTGTTTGTACCTACAAAGAAATTTTTCTTCCGTTTTATAGGTACCCAAGCTAATTTGGGTCCTGTAGAGTTAGACGTAAAAACTTGATTTGAAACAATGGTCCCTTTAGGCACCCAAATTTGTTTGACTTTTATAGTTCGTCTGGAACTTCTACAAAAGGTTTCGATATGTCCTGGTATTAAACATTTTGGACATGATGAAATTCCCGTTTTTAAATTATTTGAATCATTCGTCGTAATATCTTAGGACCTTTTAATTGGAAATGCATTATACACGAGTCCTTGTTTTGAAAGAGAAAATTTTTGACCAAATAAGAGTTGTTCAAATTTGTCATTACCACACAAGAATTTTCTAACGTAAAGCTTTAGTTCTTTCTGAGTTTTGTGTCAATCATCTCTCAGAATTCTATCGGTTTCCAAGCAATTAGTATGATCAATAGACACATCTTTGCCTTTATTCAATAATTTTAAATTTTCGTTTTCAAGAAACTTTATTTTCTTTTTCAAATCTTTATTAATATTTCAAACCTTTTCATACTCGTTATTTAAAGATTCAAAAGCATCAAGAAGTTCTTCATGAGAAGAATCAATTACCTCGTCTTCTGCATCGCTGTCGTCAGTTGCGCGGGCCAACCCCCATGAGTACTTCCATGCAAATTAGTGCTGACGAAGCTAGAAATACGGTCGATCAATCACTCTACATGAAGCTTATTAGCTCACTCCAGTACCTAACAGCTAGCAGACCCGATATCCAGTTTGCTGTAGGAGTGTGTGTTTGGTATCAAGTAGCACCTAAAGAATCACACTTCACAACAGCCAAACGAATCGTTAAGTACGTGAAAGGAACAATTGACGCAGGATTATGGTATCCTAAGGAAGGGGATTCTATTTGGTTGGCTACAGCGACTCGGATCTCGGTGGCTGTAAGTTGGATAGGAAGAGTACAAGTGGCACTTATCACTTTCTTGGACCTAGACTTGTGTCATGGTTCAGTAAAAAACAATTGGTCAACTCGCTTTCTACATCTGAGTTAGAGTACTATGCCGCTGGAAGTTGCTGTATGCAGATTCTATGGATGCAACAGCAGCTACAAGATTATGGAATCAGTACCAGAGAAACACCGATAATGTGCGATAGCATGAGTGCAATTGCAATAACGCACAATCCTGTATTGCACTCGCGAACTAAGCATATTGATATGAAGCATCACTTCATCAGGAATCATGTTGAGAATAAGGATGTTCGGATCGAGAAGATTCATACAGATATTCAGTTATCCGACTTCTTTACAAAACCTCTCAGCACAACCAGATTTTGTATGCTTCGACAAGAATTGGGAATGCTACAGTCTGACTCCCTGTAAGTTTTTACGCTTTTACTCATCAATTGAGGGGGAATGCTGCAAGAGCCAAGAATACAGTATCCACCGTTAATTAATTATACACTCTGAACGTTAATCTTACTGTAGAAAAAAGGTACAAAACCTTAATAGGCTGACGTGTGCATTAATTAAGAGGGAATACAGTACGACCCATGAATACAGTATTAATCCAAATATTGATGTAAGAATTGAATCATGTATGTACCTTTTAAGGGAGAAGCTGTATTATTCGCGGATACAACACATACACTGTGAGACGTCAATTAACATTATAGTATTATTCTATTCGTACTGAAAACATTTTTAGTCCACGTGCCCTGTTTTAAAATTCAAATTTAATGCTTTAACCGACATCTGGACTTTATTACCTCTAACACCGCAATATTAATGATTCAAAACCGTCGTTTCGTGCAATGAGGAAATATGAACTGTCAGAAGTGGGACCAGTTATCATTTCAAAACAGATGGATAAGACGTACAAGTTACTCTAAGTTCATCTTGTTCGTTATTTTAAAAGACGGTTCCCATTCCTTAAATCTGACCGTTCACTGTATGTAACCTAATCTTCCCTGCACAATATAAAAGGACTGTATCTTGCTTCCTTTGACTCTTTATGCTTTCTGCAATATTAAAGGAGTCAAGAGCAAACAGCCTACAAACTTTCTGCAAAGTTACTGCATTTCTTTGTTTCTTCAAACCTTTTTATGCAAATCAAATGGCAACTTCACAGACTTCCTCTCTGTACCTGGAGAAGAAGGAATCAATCATTGACGTGCGTATCTTCGCTAGATCTGTCGTCATGGAAAGAGTTCACACTGAAACTGATGATGTCGATGGGATGGAACTGGTTGTGTCCAGAATCAAACAACAAGGCTTGTACCGCCTTGGAAGCCATATGCCGATTTGTACATGAGCGTATTGTTGAAGAATTCTATCTAGGTGCCTCTATCAAGTTCTTTTCTCTGAAAAGAGGAGGAGATGTTTCTGACATCACTGCTACCGTTCAAGGAATCAAAATCTCTGTGAACCAGGAACTTCTGGAAAATTTGTTCAGGCTGTCTTCTGATGGCCTGAAAATGGAGGAACTTGAGACCTTAGGGTCGGAAGAACTGTTAACGGCCTACTGGGGGCTGTTCATAGGCGACGGTTCGGATAAAAACGTCCACCCATCATGCCACAAGAAGAAGTTTTGCCTTCCGTACGTTTATCTCCACGTTTTTTGCTGTCGAGTTATTGAGAACCGGACTGGATCGTTCGAAATGTGCATGAACCTTCGCTTTCGGATGATGGTAGCCATCATGTCCGTCGAAAGGGTGAATTGGTGCCAGATTGTATTGGAAAGGATACAGGAAGAGTCCGCCAGGTTGGGAACTCAGAAAAAATCGCTTGACATCATCCTCATTTACATTCTCACTCGTTGTGGTGTGCCGCAGTATCGTGATGCCAAGAAGATTGGCACAGGAAAATTTATAGATGGGACCAAGCCCACTGTCTACAAGAAGGACAGACTGATTGTTAGCAGGCCTCATCCCAGGAGTATGCCTATCTCGAGTGACCCTAGGGACGTCAATGCCAAGGCTACGAGTGAAGAGAAGAAGAAAAGGAAGAAATATCTCCGATAGAAAATCACCACATGCTACAGAGAATGTGAAGAAGAAGCTAAAGAAAGCTTCTAAGGATAAGGCTACAGTGGCTACAACGGTCACTGTAGATGTCCAGGCGTATGCCTATCTCGAGTGACCCTAAGAATGTTTCATTCTGGAGGTCGTGGACACCCATAATATCAAAATCTTGATTCAATGAGAGAATTTGCCGTGAACTGATTTCAAATAACTACCTGACAAAAGAGAAGGCTCGATTGAAAGGAAAGTCTCAGTCAGATGACAAAGATCCTTTTGACAGCGACAAGTCCGACCCCAAATCAGACGCCAATGACGATGCTCTACAGGTCGGTCTAAGGATCAGCCGCGAAGAGGCGAGGGAAGGAGAAATGGCTCGAATGCAAGACCAATAGGGTCAGGGGACCTCCGAAAGACATCAGTCCCCTACCCCTCAACAGGAAGCTGGTCAAGACATACAAGAGGATTCAGTCCCTCCTGTACAGCAAACAGTTCCTGAACAGGCAGCCCAGCCTGTCTCAGATCATAAAGAAGAAGCCTGCACCATCCTCTAAGAGGAATCACTCCCTCTTCCGGAGCAAACGGAAGCTGGGAGTCGGTAGGAGGATTGAGTCCCTCCTGTACTTCCAATTTCTGATGATCATTCCAAACGAGAGGAATGAGTCCCCCTTATCGCCGAGACTGAACCAACAGCACCCTCTGACGTTCCAACTCAAGATGCCCCTACATCTCCCATCTCTGTGAGCTCCAAATGTGGTTCCGATGACGGTTTCTTGCCAGATGACAAACCACGATGCCCTCATCACAATGTGGTTCTCCGTCAACTTAATGAATTAGAGGATTCAAAAGTCACGCACCCTGTCTCTCCACGCACCGAGGCCCTGCAGGACGTAGTGAAAGCACTGTATGATGTTGGTAAGGAACTTGATTGGATGCGAGAGACAGCCCAGGATGAGCTCCTAAAATTGAAGTCTGCTATTAATGACGTTGAGGAAGCATTCCGATTGATGCCTACAGCAGTATGGCAAGCGCTAACTCAACTGAAATAGCACCAAGAGAAAATCCTGAGGCAAGAGCAGGAGAAGCTCAGGATAGCCGAAGCCAAGACGGTTGCTGCCCTTAAATAAATCGGTACCAAACTGACAGACCACGATCACAAGATAGACAGTATGTCGCTGGTCCTAGGAACTTTGGTAGATAGAATCAATTCTCTGGAGACCAAACAGGACAATGCAATGAAAATCCTTGAGGCAATTAATTCTAAGGTCACAGATCTTGATGATGCCAAAAAGGGGGAAGAAGCCAGAGAGGCCGGCCGGCAATGGAGGATGAAAAGAGAAAGAGATATTGATGCTGCACTGGAAGAGAGTGTCGCTGCTGCGATAGGCCGTCTGACCTCGCCCACAAGAGGATACAGGGTATCTGGTTCTCGTCCGAAGTTCCAAGACCCTAGCATCCCCTGGAAGAACAACGTGCGAAAGCCCACCGAGATTAAGCTACACAGACCGACAGCCTTCAGCTGATGAATTGAAGAACTGGAAGAAAAGTCAATTGATGAGATACATGTGTACGCTCATCTGGGAATATACCCTGTTCAACAGATTCGAAGCGCTACACGATGCCGCGAATGAGTTCTCGAGGCTGTTAGCGGAAGGAAAGCTTCCATTGTAAATGCTGATGAAATCAAGGCACCAAAAAGGTGATCGGCTCACCCACCCTGATGACTGGATACTTGCTTTCGACCAATCCGCTGAAGGAAGAGCTATCTACCAGGATCGAGGTATCACTAGTCAATTGGTGGAAATGGATCCAAAATGATCCTGACAAGAGACCTTGGAGGCATTCTCAGTATAGGATTTAGTCTGTCTGCATTTTTGCTGTATTCTGTTTTTCTTCTGTAGGCTTATCAATTGCAGTATGTATTTGTATTTCTTTCAAGCATTGTAATTTTTCTATTATTGTGATCAATAAAATTCATTTCTCTTGAAAGATTACAGCTCGTAATCTAAGCTTACTGTTTTTCTGATTATTTACGAAGCTGTTACAATATTCGAACAAGTATAAAACTTGTTAAGTCTTAAAGCTGTAAGAACTTGTCTGCAAATAGTTCATAGGTTAAGTTGTATTCAATCTACATCACACTGTAAGATTGTGCCTATGCGCCAATTATAAGTTCAAGTTATAATATAGTCATGTAGGATTATTCATTTTAGAACCTTTTTTTTTTTTTTTAAAAAAAACGAAATTTTATTAGAAGAACAGGAAAGGTGGGGGGACGAGTCCCACTACACGCTCAAAAGTTTGAGGGAGGACGAGCCCCTCTACACGCCCCAAAAAACGAAGATGAAAATTATTTAAATCTTACATACGGGAAACTACTTTTGTCAAGTCTAACCATGCCATTAATCTTCCCGGGCAGATCAAACGGGTTATAAATCCGAAAATTTCTGAACTTATAACCTTCATTAGCCAAGAAGTCCGCAATGGTGTTCCCTTCCCGATAGATGTGAGAGAACGTAATATCCATGGAACGACGGAACGATGCAATTTTGTGACGAATGTTTAGCCCTTGCCAATCACCCATGTTAGGTGAGTTGACTAGAGAAAGAGCTATGGCCGAATCAATTTCAACCCAAACCTTACGAATATTTCTCTCGTGGCAAAGATCGAGCGCTCTCCATATAGCAAAAAGTTCGGCAAAATTGTTGGTATGGTTACCGATAAATTCGTGAAAGGCAAAGATAGGTTCGCCCAAAAAATTTCTAGCAACCCCCCCCATGGACGAATCCCCAGGATTGCCTTTCGAGGCCCCATCTGTGTTGATTTTGGTGGTCCCGGGACTCGGTCTGACCCATCTCACAATTGTAATTTTTTTCCTTTTTTTTTGTTTTTACAATTACAATAAAAATTATTAAGAAAATTGCAAGGGCACAAATGGAGACCCAAAATATCCGAGAGAGCCGGGGCGCCCAGCCAGGCCCGTGGCTTAATACCCCTATGCCCTTTGATCAGGAATAGGAAGTCCCAAATTCGGTCGCATACACGTTAAGCCGTGAACGGAATCCTCTTGACCCGCATGTCGTTCCTGGAGCACCAAATAAACCACAGAATGAGTATAGGAATGATACGCAAAATGTGGGTGAACCCCGATGCTTTACTAAACCAATGAGAAAGGACTATAGTTATAGAGCTCGTTTGTAAAAGGGGGACGCCCAATAAGGAACAAAAGTTGGCCCAAACAGAAGAGGCGACCGGCCCATTGAGAAAAAGATTAGGAAGATCCTCGGCGCCATCACAGCAAAAACAAGAAGATCAAATCATTTGCGAGCAGTTCACATTTTTAGACTAAGTGCTGAAGATCAAATCATTCGACAGAAGACCAAGTATCTGCCTCTCTGAATCAAGAAGTTATCTTGAAGAAGTTTTGGCATTATCAAAAAGGGGAAAATTATTGGGATAAACCATCCTGTTTTGATAATTGTCATCATACAACAAAGAAGTCGAAAGAGTTGAAATCTGCTGTCTGCCTTCCTCTCGTTTCTGGACCGGTACATAATCTCGAGAATACGAAACCAATGGGGAAAGGCCCTGCTGCTGTTGAGTTCCCCATCTTAAGAAGAGAAGTTTCTAGCCGTCTTGATTAGCTACTCTGACTCATCTCAGTTCCTATAGGCCGGTTCCTAGGCAGCCGTAGGAAGGCTGATATCGCTAAGTATGGAAGCTGTCTGGAATCTCCATACAGACCTTCCATAAATTATTGAAGATATCATACAGTATATCCTACAGAGCCTACAGCTACAGCAATGCGTCGGATACAGCAGCCAGGCTGTAAGATGTTTTACTTAGGAAAAATAAAACACATCCGACATGCCTTATTAAAGAATGCTTTAAACCATTGTGAAATACACTTTATTTATTCATAAAGTATTTATGATTAAAGCAGCATTTATTGCTGATAGGACAACATTTGATGCAGCCGGAGTGAGACAAGTCTGAACGCGCTGAAGAGCATTTAATGCCAAGTCAAAAAGAATGTCTGAAGTATTAAATGCGATCTACTTTAATTTAAATATTCAGCAAGCCACCAATCATAGACGTCAACATCTCTCCTACCTGCAACATCTATATTTATAACGAATGCATTTTCCAAAGGTTATAAATAGCTAGGGGTGTTCAAAATCGGATATCCGGACTTTCAGATATCCGAAAGTTCGAATATCCGAACTTTCGGATATTAGATTTTTATATCCGATATCCGTATCCGAAATATTTGATATTTTTTCCTATCTAACTTTTACAACAATTATATATAAATTAAAAACAACAAATTATTTTAAGTAAATGACAATTTAACATCCATCCAAGTTTCATACAATCAAATAACATTTTTAACTTAAACATTGCCGAAATATTTATATAATCGAAATTCAAAACGTATTCAATTCTCTATGATTCTCCATCATTAGCTTTCCTGTTAAATCCCTTGACAGACGACCTACAAAAAAATTATAAAAAGTAAGTAACCAAACTTAATAACTTAATAAATAATAAGTTTTTTTTAGCTTTCAATACAGTGCATGACTTTTGTCAAAAAAAAAAAATATGTAACCAATACAGTAGGGGATAGACTGTAGACATACAGACCTCAAACACTAGTTTGAGGATTGTGTTAATAAATAATAAGTAGCAAATAGACATACAAACCTCAAACACTATCGTCGATTGTTTCATCAATAACAATGCTTGGTTGGTCCACAGTTAAGTCCTTCAAACCTGTTATTTAAATTAAAATAAACATTTCAAATCAATATTAATATACACGAGTACAATTGCCAATTGGAAATAAATATGAGCATTATAAACATACTTTCTTCTTCCATTTTCTCTATTTCAAGCAACGTCTCATCAATCATAATAGGAGTACGAGAAGCACGTAACCAATCTTGTGCACAAACTAACGCTTCCACCATTTTTGAAGTTAAAGAAGTTCGGAAAGAATCAAGTACCCTTCCTCCGGTGCTAAAAGCCGACTCGGAAGCAACCGTAGAAACCGGAATAGCAAGTACATATCGGGCCATTTTCGCAAGTATGGGATATCTATATTCTTGGACTTTCCACCATTTCAATATATCAAAATTTGATGTCAAAGGTTCCCGATCTTCCGCTAGATATTTGTCTAACTCCGTCTTTTTCAAGTGACATTGATAAATGGCATAATCTTTATAATTGATCACTTGGAATTATGCCATGGTTTGCTCTTGTGCAGCTACACTAAATAATTTTTTTCATTTTTTTTTTCAATTAAAGCTATCTTCTATATTCACTGCATCAACTAAGATGTATGCTTGCTACACTAAAAAATAAAGGGACTGCAATCATACACTTCAGATAAAAAAAATAGGGACTGCGTGCATACCCTGGAACGGAGAGATGTATGCTTGCTACACCGAGATGAACACCGAGAGCGGCGAGAGGTACACCAAGATGTATGCTCGGCTGCTTGCTATACCGATTGATTGAGTCCTGAAGTACATATTCTGCCCAGGTAGCCTGGGCCGCTTCAATTCAAAAGCTTCAACACTTCGAGAAGAAGGACCCGATCTTGGGAGAGAGAAACTAAAAGTGAAGGTAGATTGTGAATCTGTGATGTCTGATGTGAAAGAGAGAGCCGCCGCCTCAGGAAGAGTAGTAACTAAAGTCTAAAGACACTTAAGTTAAACCTAGAAGTTAAAAAAATATTTTTAAATTAAAGTATATGTTTCGGATATTTTGGATATCCGAATATCCGAAATTTTTGAAAACCACTATCCGATATCCGAATTTTCGGATATCCGAAACTTCGGATTTTCGTATTTTTTGGATCGGATATCGGATATTTTTGAACACCCCTATAAATAGCCCAAAGCCGAGGCCTTAAAAAACAGATTTTACTCTTGACATATTCATACTCGCAAAAGCTCTGACAAAGATTGTGACAATCTAAGCTATATCAAGAGCAAGTATATTTCGCAAGCATACATCAGTATCTATAGCAAGAAATATACTAAGTCCTCAACGAGAACATCACAACCTACATTTAACGTGTATCAAAGATCAAGCTGCTGTTCAGAAGAATTCTACCCTTTACCGTTGAGATAACCATCAGCCCTGTGTGGACTGAAGATCCTTGCATATTTCGACCTGTGTGGGAAGAACATCATTGTAGACGAAGCTTCAAATTGTGTGTGAAGAGCTAGTCAAGAAAGAACTCAAGCCAATCTGTGTGAACAGCAAAAGGCTTCGGTCCCTGAATCAATCTGTGTGAACGATACAGAGACAGCTTAGTTATAGTCACGTAATTGTGTACGTAGTGACAGCGGACGTAGTGGGGTTTACCTGGAACCACTTTAAATTGTGTTATTTACCTTCTGTCTTAATCGTTATCATAACTGTGATTTATACAAGTATACATTGCAAAACCTTATACGCACTAAGCAAACAGGAGAATGCCTAGTTGCTGTATTTACAGAAAATCACTTAAACAAACTCCCGCTACGCAACTCAACTTTAGAAAAACGTGCAGCTTTCGCTATCACTTTCCGCTACACAACTCAACTTAAACAAACTTCCGCTATCACTTTCCAAGCTGTTTATTGTATACTTAGTGGCCAAGAGGCTCTAACCATGCTACTGGACTAACAGGATATATACGTACCCAGTATACGGCCGTAACACAGTTATACGACCGTAACGTGTATATTGTAACACCCCCAAGATGATTAGGGCATATTACAGCGCCGTGGACCCCACACTTTGGAATCCACCAGGCTAACGTACCAAAATGACATTCGACAAAGACATACATGATCAACAAAACGACAATTTCACAATCCACGACATCCAGACCAAAGACAGAAATTTGACAATTCAATCTAACATCGAATCCATTCCCCAAAACGGATACACAACAATAATAAATTCAAGGAAGAGTACTCGAGTACTTAACCAAATGACATGATGAATAACTCCCAAACAAGACACCAATAAATAACCACTTAACAGAATCACGCCTGCCCATCATCCTCGTACGGCTCGCATGCTCGCTTGCTTCCTTGACTTGTACTTGAAATACAAAAGTATTTCCCCTATTTAAGGGGTTAGCGACAACTGCTAGTGCAAGTACAATCCATTTGAACTACCATTCTAATCATATGAAAATATGCGCCAAAAGTCATTTTAGAAATCATTTATATTCCGGAATATTTACTGTGCACAAGCACAAAACACATTTCTCCAACAAAACAATTCAAAGTTAACCATTGGTACGAGACTCATGGCCACCGTACCCCGCAGAGCCCCGTCGAACATCCCTGGGTGGTTAACCATAGTTCGTGATACGCACACTCACGGCAATACGTATCCCTAGAGGCCCCATCGGACCGTCCCTAGGTGAACATACACATATCCATCCATACATCCACGAAAAGCCATAATTCAAATACTAGAACGCATAAACAAATGTAAAGTACTTGCCTTTGAGACATCTTCGAAGAATCGGAAATGAATAACGACTACGAACGATCCGGATGGAAAACGACGGTTCCTAAATGAAGGATCAACATATCTCAGTCCTAACGGACAACAATAATCGAATGGAAAACGCCCATAACCCCGATTACAAGCTACGAAAATAACCAATCAATCAATACAGGTGAGGGTTTATGCAAAATCTCCCCGAATTGATAATTCGCGGATTAAACTCGATGAAATCGGGTTGGGAATCACCCAATAATACCAATCGATAAGGAATATCACAACATACTTGAACAATTCGAGTCTAACAAGTGTTGTGTCAAGAATTAACACTCTCCGACCGGCGATCGCCTCGGAGATCGGGCGACCGAGTCATTGCCGAGCGGCCGAGGCAGAACTGCCGACCAACGACCAGGCGGCCAAGCCTTAACCCAGCGGACAAGCTAAATCGGCCAACCGAAGGTCCCAGGACAAGTCCCGGTGCCGAGCGATCGACCTCAGATACGATCGCCTCTCGGTACTCGGCGACCGACTCCTGGCGACCGACTAGCGGACGATCCTCTCTCGGCATCTGCCGACCGACCCTTGGTGACCGACCGATGCCAACCCTCAGCGACTGGCCGATGACGACCCTCTGATGACCAGCTATAGACGACCGCCTCATGTCGATCAGGGACAATGGCCATCCAGTCGGCAGAGGCCGAGCCTCAAGACTGGCACCACGTGCAAGAGCCGAGACAAGATCCGCGAATCTCGGGCCATTGACCACAGCCTGGCAGGATCTTTCCACCAGCCGACAAGCCGCCGAAAGTTGTCGCAGGGCCGCATGTGCAGTTGATTCCGCCAAAGCCGCAAGAGGCCGCATGTGACAGTGACTCGGACGCGTGCCGGCTCCTCATTGACCGCCACCGGCGCCGCCTCTTCCTTGACTTTAGCCCGACGGCCGGTGATCACCCCATTATAATATTGGCCGGCGGACGATCGCCCCATTATTATAATGGCCGGAAGGCGATCGCCCACCAAAGGACAAGACCCGGCTGCCACTATAAATAAGAGGCTGCCAGCACTTGTCCAACGACGGAAATTCTTCTGCACTAAACCGAATTTCTGCTCCAGAACTTCAACTTCCTTCGGATTTCACGCAATACAGAAGTAAAACATTCAGCACTTGGCTATCTCCAACTATTGGCAACAGCTATCATTCGGTCTTACTTCTCCCGGCCTCTCTCATCAGGAAGACGATCGGCGGGGACGAAGAACACCGAGCTTCGCTCAAGATCCGGATTAACAGAGTCTTTTTACACTCATTGTATTTAGATTTCTCTCATTAATACTTGTATCCACGAATATTTGTATTAATAACATCTCGCGAGAGCATTCAAGCCCGGGCCTAACAAACCCGGCAAATCCTGTATTATTTATCTTCTCTCGGAAGTGCTCCCGCAAATTGTTGTTTGTTGTCCGTCTTCCAGCAGTATTAATCTTCGGATAAATATTTTGGACAACAACAATTGGCGCTAGAGGAAGGACATCCAACCCTCAAATTTTTTATACCTACCGTCCCGAAGAACACTCACTGTTCTCGGGGCAGATACTTGAAGTGACACTCACTGCACTTCAAAGAAATCCTTCAGAAATCATGTCTTCCGCCTCCGCGTCGAAGAAAGCCACTGATCAGCCGGCCAGACCCCCCATTCCGTCCCAGTCCGAGCCGCAGCCGATGGTGGAAGGCAGCCGCCGCGGTCAGAGACGCTCGATCCCATCCTTGGGCGACGGCCCGAGCCTCTCGCTCGATCAGCTCCGAACCAAGGAACAGATCGACGAGGTCATGGCCGTCCTACAGGAGAGACGGAGTGCTCTCGACGCGCCTCCTGCTATCACCCCCTCGGCCTCCCGCCGGAAGTCCAAGCGGAAGCTCAAGGCGTTACTGGCCGAGCGATCGCCAGGAGGCTCTCGTCCGCAAGAAGAGGCGCTCGCCATCCGGGGCACCTCTGTCTTCGATCACCTGGGCAGTGACCCGACCTGGCGACCGGGGCAGTCCGGCCCCAGCTACGAGACGACGGAGTTTGAGTCCGTCACCAGGAGCTTGGCCTACCCGGCTCCCAGAAGGCAGCCCATCCGTCTGGCTCCCCCTCGCCAAATTGCCGAGGTCGGCAGCAGCGAAGTCCGGAGATCGGTACACGATCGCCTCGGCTCCCGCTCCCAAAGCCGATCAGCAAGCGACCGAGCCACGGCGATGGCTGCGATGCAACGTCAGATCGACGACATGAAGGCGCTCTTGCAATCCAGGGCAGGCGCCATGAAGACGATCGCCGAGCCAAGCGAGCCGCTCGCGATCGACACCGAGCTCGCCCCGGTGCAGCACAAGATCGCTCCTCCTCAGACACCCGTATACGAGGGGCGATCGGACCCCCAAACACACCTGCACAAGTTCAACATCTACATGACCGGGTGTGGGGCATCTGACGCGACCAGGTGCCGAATGTTACCTCTGACACTGGACGACCTCGCCCACCGGTGGTACACCTCATTGCCACCTCGGTCCATTGGCTCCTTTAACTAGCTGGCGCACGTCTTCACAGAGTACTTCGCCACCAGAGTCATCCGACCTGAAGGTCGCCTTCGCATGATGCAAATCAAGCAGGGAGAAGAAGAGTCCGACTCGGACTACATCGACCGGGTAGACGAGATCATCCTCAACGGCGAGCCCGTAAGCGATGAGACCGCCCTCTACGCGGTCCTAGGAGGATTTCAGGGTTTTTCGCCTATGTTCAGGCATCTCACGAAGACCCAACCGACGACCTACGCAGCCTTCCGGGCTAGAGCCGCAGATTTCCTAGCCAGGCAAAGGCTTCTTCTTAGCCTATGAGTAGAGCGATCGGCGCCCGCGCGACGACCTCCAGTCTCCCAGCCCGATCGCTACTATCCAGCAGAGCCGGAGGACTCGCTCACCGCCTACAGTCCACCATTTTAAATGAGGGAATAACTCCCGCCCGATCGCCGATATCGACCTACGAATAAAGCGATCGGTTGCCGAGCGACGATCGCCAGTCTTCCAGCCCGATCGCCGATCATCACGCTACATCATCAGCAACCCGGAGGACACGATCGCCATCTACAGTCCAGCATTTAACATGAGGGACTAAGGCTCGCGATCGCCTCCACCGCACATCGTAAAGCCATGGTCCTGGCAGTCGATGGAACCGGCTGCTTCGGCCATGCAAGGTCCCTTTCGGCCGAGATCGCCCGCCCTTCGTTTAAATACGAGGCCGGCGTAGTCTAAGGGCTCTCCAACATTAATCAGTGGACACGTGCTACAACCCCCGTCTCAACGTACACCGTCGAGGTCGGCCATCTCCATGGCTGGCCGAGGTGGAAGCAGAGCTAACAAGCCGCGGGCGTGGAGTTGATTCATCCGACGCTGCCCCGCGCAAGGACTCCTCTAGACCGAGACCGCACGCCCTTCGTTTAAATACGAGGCGAGGCGCAGCCTAACAGAGGACCCTCATAATAAAGTGAGTCACGAGACACTCAATGTCTTCGCACACCAAGACACGGTCATGGAGCCGGTCCATCGATCTCCGCGACTGTGCACGATTCCTCAAACAAGCGAAACCACCAAGTTTCCGAGGGGGATCGGCCAATGTTGTTTTTGCAGGTACAAGACCGAAAGATAGCTAGCCAATCAACCATGATAGCCCAAGTCCGAAACCAAAGTCAGCTCAGCAAGATCGCCCATCCTCATCCTTACACGATCGCCAGCAAAAACCACCTCGCCCCATGTCTTCAACATAGGAGCAAGCTGGGGGGAAATTGTTGTGTCAAGAATTAACACTCTCCGACCGGCGATCGCCTCGGAGATCGGGCGACCGAGTCACTGCCGAGCGGCCGAGGCAGAACTGCCGACCAGCGACCAGGCGGCCAAGCCTTAACCCAGCGGACAAGCTAAATCGGCCAACCGAAGGTCCCAGGACAAGTCCCGGTGCCGAGCGATCGACCTCAGATACGCTCGCCTCTCGGTACTCGGCGACCGACTCCTGGCGACCGATTAGCGGACGATCCTCTCTCGGCATCTGCCGACCGACCCTTGGTGACCGACCGATGCCAACCCTCAGCGACTGGCCGATGACGACCCTATGATGACCAGCTAGAGACGACCGCCTCATGTCGATCAGGGCCGATGGCCATCCAGTCGGCAGAGGCCGAGCCTCAAGACTGGCACCACGTGCAAGAGCCGAGACAAGATCCGCGAATCTCGGGCCATTGACCACAGCCTGGCAGGATCTTTCCACCAGCCAACAAGCCGCCGAAAGTTGTCAGTAGGGCTGCATGTGCCAGTGATTCCGCCGAAAGCTGTCAGTAGGGCCGCATGTGACAGTGACTCCGGACGCGTGCTGGCTCCTCATTGGACCGCCCAGCTGGCGCCTGCCTCTTCCTTGGACTTTAGCCCGACAGCCCGGGTGATCACCCCATTATAATATTGGCCGGCGGACGATCGCCCCATTATTATAATGGCCGGAAGGCGATCGCCCACCAAAGGACAAGACCCGGCTGCCACTATAAATAAGAGTCTGCCAGCACTTGTCCAACGACGGAAATTCTTCTACACTAAACCGAATTTTTGCTCCAGAACTTCAACTTCCTTCGGATTTCACGCAATACAGAAGTAAAACATTCAGCACTTGGCTATCTCCAACTCTTGGCAACAGCTATCATTCGGTCTTACTTCTCCCGGCCTCTCTCATCAGGAAGACGATCGGCGGGGACGAAGAACACCGAGCTTCGCTCAAGAGCCGGATTAACAGAGTCTTTTTACACTCATTGTATTTAGATTTCTCTCATTAATACTTGTATCCACGAATATTTGTATTAATAACATCTCGCGAGAGCATTCAAGCCCGGGCCTAACAAACCCGGCAAATCCTGTATTATTTATCTTCTCTCGGAAGTGCTCCCGCAAATTATTGTTTGTTGTCCGTCTTCCAGCAGTATTAATCTTCGGATAAATATTTTGGGCAACAAAAACAAGCAAAACCCGGAAAACCCCCCAAAATCGACAAGTTAGGGTTCTAGACGAAGATACCATGAATTTGGACGGAGGAAGGTGATTACGTTGATGATGATATGTTCCCACAACACCACTGTGATGGAAAACAAAGAACACACGGATCCGAGGTGGTAGAAATCGCCCTTTGATGTCGCCTGATGGTGAAAACGAAAGAAGAGATGTGAAATGAGGTTTCTGACCTCTGCCCGCTGTTCTTAAAACAGCGGGCTGTTACGGCCGTAATATGGCCGTAACAGATGGGGTGTTACGGCCGTAACACCCTACTGGACAGCAGTTCTGGGCAGCTGCTGTCCAAATGGTTCCGGACGACTCTGAAACCCGGACCTGCTATCGAACCAAAAATATGGTTACGAAGTACATTCGATGAAGAACCTAAGCGTTACAAGAAAATACAATTCCGACTACCCGGGAATCCGAAATACGACAGAGAAGATGAAATTCGCTAAACTTATAGGAAATTACAAAAATGGTCCAAATGTCCGAAAATCACGATACGATGTCGGATTAACAAACCGAAATTCACAACACGAATAACTCAACCATACGGACTCATGTAAACAAGGAAACAATGAAAACGAATGATTTTTATGGGAATCGAATGTACATACGGTAAACACAACATAAAATGGAATTTCGTAAAAATACCTCCGAAACTCGTCCAAATGGAAAAACTCCAAGAATAAAGTAGATTCAAAATTTTGAAACGGTTACAAGCGAGTCGATAAAAATAGACATACACCAAAAATGGAAACTGCTAAAAACGGAAAGGTACGGATATTACATTCTCCCCCTTTAAAAAGAAGTTTCGTCCCGAAACTTAAGAATCAAAAAGCTCGGGGTGCCTCGAACGCATATCCTCCTCTAACTCCCATGTTGCCTCTTCTACTCCGTGCCTCGACCATTGCACTTTAACCAAAGGAATGGTTTTGTGCCTTAATTATTTGTCTCGATGCTCCAAAATTTTAACGGGCCTCTCCTCGAACGTGACGTCCTTCTCGATCTGTACGTCCCTGAAATCAATAACATGGGACTGGTGCAGAACATACTTCCTCACCTGAGAGACGTGAAATACGCTATGCACATGACTCAACGACGGAGCCAAGAACGCTAACTCGCCAACTCTCTCCAATATTTCGAAAGGTCCAATATACCTCGGGCTGAGCTTCCCCTTTTTCCCAAAACGGAAAACTCCCTTCGACGGAGACACTCTCAACAGAACATGATCTCCCACCTCAAACTCCAAAGGTCGACGCCTAACATCCGCATAAGACTTTTGTCGACTCTGAGCTGCCAACATTCTCTTTCTAATCAACTCAACTTTCTCTCTCGTCTCTAACACAAGATCCAGCTCGGTGCCAACTAAATCGTACGGTTCATCCTAACATATCAACGATCGGCAACGTCGGCCATAAAGCGCCTCATACGGTGCCATCTTAATCGACGCGTGTAAGCTATTATTATACGTAAACCCAATCAAGGCCAGATGCTCCTCCCAGTCACTACTCCAGTCTAACGCACACGCATGCAACAAATCCTCGAATGTCTGAATGGTACGCTCGGACTGTCCGTCGGTCTGAGGGTGGAAATATGTACTCAAACGCAAACGTGTCCCCAATGCCTTATGTATCGCCTGCCAGAAATGCGATACAAACCGGCCATCTATATCCGAAATAATAATCTTCGGCGTACCATGAAGTCTCACTATCTGCGCGATAAAAATACGAGCCAATTTTTCTGGACCCCAAGTATCCTTGATGCCCAGAAAATGTGCCGACTTAGTCAGTCGGTCCACGATCACCCACACCATATTCATTCCGGTCTTCATCCTCGGCAAGTTCGTGACAAAATCCTTCGAGATATCTTCCCACTTCCATTCCGGGATGGGAAGTGGTTTCAACAATCCGGCTGGCCGTTGATGTTCGATTTTGACTTGCTGACAAGTCAAACACTTAGACACAAACTCAACTACCTCTTTCTTCATGTCGTTCCACCAAAAATTCTTCCTCAAATCTTTATACATTTTACTCGAGCCCGGATGGACTGAGTAAGGTGACGCATGAGCCTCCTGCATAATACTCTGTCTCAATTCCAAGTCGTTTGGAAGACACAGTCGACCTCGTTATCTCAACACACCATCCTCATGTATCACGAATCCCGGGGCTTTCCCCTTCCCTACATTCTCTCGAAGCTGAATAAGCATTGGGTCTTCCAATTGTCCCGATTTAATATTGTCGACTAGAGACGAAGAAATCTCAAGAGTACGTAACTGCCCGGAACTCTCTGGTAATACAATCTCAACGCTCAACCTCATCAACTCTCGTTGGAGTCCTGGCTGGGCCGTAAGTAACTCAAGCGCCCGAATCGACACCGATTTCCGGCTCAATGCATCTGTCACCACATTTGCCTTGCCCGGATGGTAAAGGATCTCGAGGTCGTAATCCTTAATCAACTCCAACCATCTCCGATGTCTCATGTTAAGCTCTTTATGCGTAAAAATGTACTTCAGGCTCTTGTGATCGGTGAAAATCTGACACGACGAGCCATACAAGTAGTGACGCCAGATCTTCAACGCAAATACTACCGCGGCCAACTCAAGATCGTGCGTAGGGTAATTCAACTCGTACAGTTTCAACTGACGGGAAGCATGGTCAATGGTATTCCCGTGCTGCATGAGTACACATTCGAGCCCTTGGCCCGAAGCATCACTAAAAACTGAGAAACCCTCATTACCACTCGGTAAAGCCAAAACGGGAGCGGTCGTCAACCGTTTATTCAATTCCTCGAAACTATTCTATCTCTCGTCGGTCCACACAAACTTCTCTGACTTCTGTAATAACTGAGTCAGTGGTCGAACGAGCTTAGAGAACCCCTCGACAAATCTACGATAATACCCGGCCAAACCCAGAAAACTACGGACTCCCTTCACATTTTTGGGCGGCGCCAAATCTAACACTGCATCTACCTTATATGGGTCCACACGAACACCCTCGGCCGAGATCACGTGGCCAAGAAACGTAACCTCCCGTAACCAAAATTCACACTTTGAGAATTTCGCAAAAAGATGCTGAATTCTCAAAATTCCTAGCACGATATGCAAATGACGTGCATACTCCTCCTCGCTCCTCGAGTAAATCAGGATATCGTCGATAGAAACAACTACACACTTATCGAGGTACTCGACAAAGACTTTGTTCATAAGCTGCATGAACACGGCTGGTGCGTTGGTTAGCCCAAAATGCATAACCACAAACTCGTAATGACCGTATCTCGTCCGAAAGGCCGTCTTCGGAATGTCGGAATCCTTCACTCGAAGCTGATAATACCTCGATCTCAAATCAATCTTCGAAAACACGGTTGCCCCTTGCAGTTGGTCAAACAAGTCATCAATCCTCGGGAGCGGATACTTGTTTTTTATAGTCACTTTGTTCAACTCTCGATAGTCGATACACAGACAAAGTGACCCATCCTTCTTCTTCACAAACAAGACCGGTGCGCCCCAAGGCGAAGCGCTCGGTCGAATATACCCCATGTCTAGCAACTCTCCCAACTGTTTCTTCAACTCAAGCATCTCGGCAGGCGCCATACGGTATGGTGTCTTAGAAATCGGTGCCGCACCCGGCTCTAAATCCACAGTAAACTCAACCTCTCGGTCTGGCGGCAAACCCAGCAACTCGTCTGGAAAGACGTCAGGATACTCACACACTACCAGAATAGACGAGACTTTGACCCCCCTTTCTTCTGATCTCAACGCATAATACCAATAACCCGTGCAACCTCCTCGAAGAAGTCTCACCGCTTTCAAAGCGCTTATCAGGAATCTCTGGCTACTCCGCTTACGCCCCACAAAAGAATGCTCGGTACCGTCAGAGGCTAACATCGAAACGGTTCTCGTTCTATAATTCATGATCGCCCCATGACGGTCCAGTCAATCCTCATCAAGAATCAGATCCTCCTCTCTAATATCTACCGCAATCAGATTAGAAGGCCAATCCCTCCCCGCGATACTCACCGGGAAATCTCTAATCTCACAATCCCCCACGATGCTATCCCCACTAGGCAGTTTAACAATAAATGGTTCACACGCAACTAGACAATCAACATGCAGACGACGCACACAATCCATAGATATGAAAGAATGTGTAGCACCAGAATCGAATAACACAAAAATAGGATGGTCAAGGATGTGAACGGTACCTGTAGCTACCGTCGCGTCGAAATCTCCAGCTCGTCTCATCTCATACACACGGGGCGGAACAGACCCCGCACTAGAAGCTCCCCCTCTAGAAGGCTGTCCACGTCCTCGACCTATACCAAAACTCTGATGGGGCTGAGAAACTGTCGGTGCCTGATTCACGCTCGGTTCCCCCGCAGCTGAGGATGACACCTGAGTAACTGGTGCCTGAACTGCATCTGTACAAAACTTAGCACGATGACCCATCCGACCGCAAGCAAGACACTGAATCGGAGGCCTGTCACACTCACTCATCATGTGGCCGGGACGACCATAGTTAAAGCAGGTAGGACCCCGAACAGAACCAGTAGGAGCAGACTTAGAACCGCTTTCTCGCCCAAATGACGGGGACTGATCCACGAAGACTCGCGAACCAGACTGAGTCTTCGGATACTCGCCAGATTTGCCTCCCGAAAACTGACCGGAGGTCTTCTGTTTCTTTATCTTAGTTGTCGTCTCTATCACAGAAAACGACATCTCATAAGCCATTGCCTTGTTCTGATAATCTTTCAGAGTTGTACATCCGAGACCAGACATGTAGTGACGAACTCTAGGCTTCATCCGCATGTCAAAGTGGCGGATCTTGTCTAACTCGTCTCGGACCTGGTTTCTCACATAATGAAGTTGTTGGTTGTATTCCTTGATTGCCTGCGAAATCGGAACATCCTGGGGCTTAGCCTCAAAGAAGGCTCGGATCCTCCCCTCTTTAACTGGCCACGGAAAAAATTCATCCTCCATCAGCTCTCGGAACTCTGCCCACGTGCCCGGTCGCGTAGTTTCACCGCTTGCCACCACGTTGCCGCCTCTTTGGTGAGGAAGTACTGAGCGATGGGTACCTTCCTCTCCTCACAGCAGTTAGCAGCCTCGAACACTTTCTCCATCTCAAATAACCAACTCTCCCAACTGGAAGGGTCGGAAGCACCATCAAACTACGGAGGATGCATACGAATCACGTCCTGAAGTAACTTATCATCACCGGATCCAGTAGGCGGAACCGGGTTGGCATTAGCTTGGCCGACTAAGACGGCCTGAGTTAGTAGCGTCATCTAGTTCGCTACTTGCTGTAAAATATTAGCCACCCCGATATTCTCATGAGCATTGCCGGAGCTAGCAGGCTGATCCTGCTGGCCTCCGGAACTAGGTGGAACACTGTTCGACAAGGAAGGCATCGCCGAATCAGTTCCCGAGTTATCGGACATGGCCGCCCCACCGGCTGCGCCACGTCCCCTACCGCGTCCGCATCCTCTACCAGCCGGTATTCTGAAGAAGTAACGGGTGAGTACAATTCAAACACAAAACGCAATAAGATATCAAGAAGGGAACAGAACAGAACAACGTAATGAGTCAAGTTAGGAAAAACTTACGAGCACTGGCGTACTGAGATGATGGCGTAGCAGTGATACTGTTAAAAAAAACGACACTCGACTAGATCGAAATAACCAACAGCCTAGGTATTTATAAACCTAAGCTCTGATACCATATTCTGTAACACCCCCAAGATGATCAGGGCATATTACAATGCCGCGGACCCCACACTGTGGAATCCACCAGGCTAACGTACCAAAATAACATTCGACAAAGACATACATCATCAACAAAACGACAATTTCACAATCCACGACATCCAGACCAAAGACAGAAATTTGACAATTCAATCTGACATCGAATCCATTCCCCAAAACGGATACACAACAATAATAAATTCAAGAAAGAGTACTCGAGTACTTAACCAAATGACATAATAAATAAATTCCGAACAAGACACCAATAAATAACCACTGAACAGAATCACGCGTGCCCATCATCCTCGTACGGCTTGCTTGCTCGCTTGCTTCCATGACTTGTACCTGAAATACAAAAGTATTTTCCCCATTTAAGGGGTTAGCGACAACTGCTAGTGCAAGTACAATTCATTTGAACTACCATTCTAATCAGATGAAAATATGCGCCAAAAATCATTTTATAAATCATTTATATTCCGAATATTTACGGTGCACAAGCACAAAACACATTTCTCCAACAAAACAATTCAAAGTTAACCGTTGGTACGAGACTCACGGCCACCATACCCCGTAGAGCCCCGTCGGACATCCCTGGGTGGTTAACCATAGGTCGTGATACACTCACGGCAATACGTATCCCTAGAGGCCCCGTCAGACCGTCCCTAGGTGAACATACACATATCCATCCATACATCCACGAAAAGCCATAATTCAAATACTAGAACGCGTAGACAAATGTAAAGTACTTCTCTTTGAGACATCTTCGAAGAATCGGGAATGAATAACGACTACGAATGATCCAGATGGAAAACGACAATTCCTAAATGAAGTATCAACATATCTCAGTCCTAACGGACAACAATAATCGAATGGAAAACGCCCATAACCCCGATTACAAGCTACGGCAATAACCGATCAATCGATACGGGCGAGGGTTTACGCAAAATCTCTCCGAATCGATAATTCGCAGATTAAACTCGATGAAATCAGATTGGGAATCACCCAATAATAACAATCGATAAGGAATATCACAACATACTTGAACAATTCGAGTCTAACAAGCAAAACCCGGAAAAACCCCCAAAATCGAAAAGTTAGGGTTCTTGACGAAGATACCTTGAATTCGGACGGAGGAAGGTGATTACGTTGATGATGATATGTTCCCACAACACCACTGTGATGGAAAACGAAGAACACACGGATCCGAGGTGGTAGAAATCGCCCTCTAATGTCGCCCGATGGAGAAAACGAAAGAAGAGATGTGAAATGAGGTTTCTGACCTCTGCCCGCTGTCCTTAAAACAGCGGGCTGTTACGGCCGTAACAAGTGATGCATTACGGCCGTAACAATGGCCATATTACGGCCGTAACAGATGGGGTGTTACGGCCGTAACACCCTACTGGACAGCAGTTCTGGGCAGCTGCTGTCCAAACGGTTCCGGACGACTCCGAAACCTGGACCTGCTATCGAACCAAAAATATGGTTACGAAGTACATTCGATGACGAACCTAAGCATTACAAGAAAATACAATTCCGACTACCCGAGAATCCGAAATACGACAAAAAAGATGAAATTCCCTAAACTTATAGGAAATTACAAAAATGGCCCAAGTGTCTGAAAATCACGATACGACGTCGGATTAACAAACCGAAAGTCACAACACGAATAACTCCACCATACGGACTCGTGTAAACAAGGAAACAACGAAAATGAATAAGTTTTATGAGAATCGAACGTACATACGGTAAACACAACATAAAATGGAATTTCGTAAAAACACCTCCGAAACTCGTCCAAATGGAAAAACTCCAAGAATAAAGTAGATTCAAAATGTCGAAGCGGTTACAAGCGAGTTGATAAAAATAGACATACACCAAAAATAGAAACTGCTAAAAATGGAAATGTACGGATATTACATATATCATACGGCCATATGTGCTCCAGCACAACAGCCCGAGTCTGGCAGCCCAAAACGGCTCAAACGATGCAAAACTCGAAGGTTAACACTAATCCACAAAGCGCTTATGAAAATCATCAAAATACGGACCCAAGTGCTAAACATACATGTGATTTTGACCACATGAATGCATGGAAATACAATTACAATGACAAATGCCCAAAACTTTGAGAAATTACAAAATGACCGAAACGTCCGAAAATCACAATCCAAGATCGAATAACAATACCAAGTTTCACAACATGTCTAATTATGTTTAATGAACTTATAGAAACTTCGAAACGACGGTTCCGAATAAGATTTACAAGAATCGAATCAAAGCACGATAAAGTCACCACATTACTCGGATTCATTAAAGACGATTTCGAAACTCGTTCAGATGACAAAAAGTGCCTAACAAAATAGTTCCAGGATATCAAAACAGGTACAAGCGAGTCGTCAAAATAGAAAAATGCCAAAAATAGATATTCTTAAAAATTATTATGATGTAAAAATATTAATCTTGACTGTAATATTTGTAGTTATGTGGTCGATACTTGAATGTTCTTTCACAAGTTTTCGCCAATAATACATCAAAGATTTTTTTGACCTTTTTTGACACAATTGTTGGTTTGTTATATGTAGTTATTTGTGAAGTAATTCGTTGTCACACACACACACATATATATATATATATATATATATATATATATATATATATATTTCTTAGACAAAAGATGGCAATATCCACGTGTGGAACCATCCCCGTTCGGGACTCGGAGTTGTTTGGATAGGGAAGGTCCCCAATTATATAGGTGATGGTAGTGGAGATGATGATTCTCCCTTTCTTGAAGGGAGCGGGACTGATGATGAGATCCATACTTCTCGCAGGGCTTTACTCTATGTTTCTGTATTTTACTAATTTTTATTTATCATATATTCTTACAAAATACTCCTTCCATTTTATTACTATTAGTACATTTGACTTTTTTCTAGTTATTTTTTTAATTTTGACCACGACTTTTTAATCTTGGGTATTGGTAGCGCGGTGAATAGTAAAAATATTTGTTTATAATAAGATTCAAAATCCTTAACTTTTAATATAGATGTCATGTCATGTCTGAAAAATAAATATTGTTGTATTATTATGTACTATGTAGTTGTATTATCAAAAGATAAAAGGAAGAGAGAAAATATTGTTGTATCTTTATACATTTTAGTTGTATTATTTCAGGATAAAAAGAGAAACGAGAGGTGGTGGTGTATTATTATATCATGATATTTAGTTGTATTATTTAAGATAAAAAGAGAAGGAAAAGATGATGTTGTATTATTATATAATACTTAGGGGCTATTTATATTTTTTGCTGAATGGTCTGATCCATCTGATTAAATAATCTGACTTAATTTGTCTTAACGATGAAACAATATTGTTGTTTCTTCTTTTTGCTGAATCAATGAGCTGAACAACAAAAATAACAACAAAAATAACTATTTTATCCCTCAATCTAACAAACCCTAATTTCATAATATTGAACAAACTCTAATTCCATAACAATCGACAAATTGTAATTTCAAAACAATCAACAAACCATAATTTCATTACATTGAACGACATCGTAATGAGGAGGAACAGAGACGATGGGCGAAAGGGAGCGGTGTTTTGTGGTGCGAAGGCCAGAGAGGATTTGGCAGAGAGGGATATAGTGGTGGCAGAGTCTTTCAAGGAGGGGCAGAGAGGAGTTCTCCGGCGGGCGGAGAACCAACCGATGAGGGGGTGGAATTGGCAACGGGTGGTGGAGGAGGCATGGGGAGTAAGGGAGGGAGAGGAATGAGGTGATGGTGGCAATGAGAATAGTGGTGTTAGCGGTGGATGTCTCCGGCTGCGGAGGAGGAGCGATGGAGGAGGGATGCTAGGGTGGCGCCGCAAGTTTGGATCTTGTCCAGTGGAAATCTCGTCCATCATTGGGGTGTGTGTGTGTGTGTGTGTGTGTGTGCGAATTTTTGAAATTCGAAGGGAAGACGATAAACATAAGAGTATGTTGGGTCTTTTTCGTGGCTGAATGAGGACAACACCTCATTCTCAGCTTATCCAAAAAAAAACAAGAATTCAGCCCATTAAGCAAAAAGTAAACAACTCTACTTAGTTGATCGAATAAGCCTATTCAGCAGTAAGCCGATTAAGGTGAAAGTAAACAACCCCGTAGTTGTACTCCCTCTCTACCACTTGAAGATGGTAGATTGGTTAATGTATAATTTATGAATTTTAGTCATTTTAACTCGTTTTATACTATATATTCTCACTCATTCCTTGTTTTTCTTAAATAAACTAATATTGTAACTATATAATGAAAAACTTTAATTTTCATGAATATCATATAAATTTTATTTAGATATTAAAATTTTATTTTAAAAGTACATTCTTCAAGTGGGACAAGATGATATTTTAAAAATACTCTCTTCAAGCGAGACGGAAAAGTATTATTTGAAGATAAACAAAAGAGAAGGACATGAAATATAAGAAATTGTTGGTTGAGTATTTGCAATTTAAATGTTAAAACAAACAAGGGTTTAAACATATGTAGCCTAATTGTTTCATATGGACTTCCATCCCTTTATACTTGGCATATGTAGCCTAATTGTTTCACATGGACTTCGATCCCTTTATACTTCATACACTTTGAGATTATCACATGTTTACAATTTGATCTTTAAAATTACACAATCACTTTATACTTCTGAGTAGAGCCGCAAACGAACTAAATGTTTGGCAGTTCGAAAACAAAAGTTTATTCGAACTCGTTCAAATTCGATTAACGCATCGCATAATATTCTAGTCGAACTTGAACAAAAAATTAGACTCATTTGTTAATTGAACTCAAACTTTATGAATAATTGAAATAACGAACTTGAACACAATTTTCGCTTGAATAATAAACAAACAAGATCGAACGATGTTCGAGCAATATTCGAACTCGAGCTAGAAATCCTCAAGCTCAGTCCAACTCGACTAGAACTCTAGTCCTGATAAAGTTTGATCTTTTATTTTTCCTAATTTTTTATGCATTTTGAACATAATCCAAAATTAACCGGAATTCCCTATTTTTGGATGATGGGACATAGGGGCAGGCTTTAAATGGTACGAACGAAAAACACACAACTCAAAAACAATACAAATTGCAAATTATAGCTTCCTTGTTCGTAGACCTAGGACTTTCGATATTGAATCGAAATTTCTACTAAGTGGCAACATAAGTTTGAACACAACTATAGTCCAATAAAACCTAATAACGAAACCTAAAATCTTCTAGTCCACGGTCGGTTTATGATCCAAACGTGAGAACTCTTGGAAGAAGGCCTTAAAATGCTCGTAAGAATGCTTCACGTCATCAACCGCACACATCTCTCTTATGCTATGCATCGACAATTGTGGGGCCCCAACATCCACCGTTCGAATTCCAACCCCACTTGCCAAAATGGGACCGATTGTTGAACCACAAAGCATGTCATTACGAACCACAAAATCCTGGATCAAAACGTTTGATAAATAAGAATCATAAAGAAACAGTTCACTTTGACAAAGTAAGGGGAAAAAAAAGTAACTTAAATAGGTTGCAATTAATAGAATACAAACAAATATCAAACGGGTATATATATGTAAAGAAATTGTATGTAATTATATTAAACCTAAATAGAGTTTTTGTAATTAACCCATAAATTGTAATTGTAATAACTGTTTAAAAGTAGTTATAGCATCCAACCTGTACAGGGAGTTGGTGCATGGCTGCGATCGTCCTGAACAAGAAGGAAGTTACTGCATTGGTTGCGTATCTTTGGTTAGCGTTGTGTTTAATGACGAGTCCGCCATGCATCTTCGGCTGATGGTTTTCTTCATGTTTATCCTTATTGAAGGAAACAACATAGTACTCATACATATAACAGTCATATACAATATTGAGATAGAACAGATATATTTTACATACCATATAGTTCGGATGCAAGGCATGTGCCATGTCAGCTGATACTAAATAACTCCTCTGAATTGCTTTTGGTAGCATCTTTATACAAATCACATAAAAATACAAAATAAGAAAGAGGGAGAGGGAGAGGGAGAGGGAGAGGGAGAGGGGGGGATGGGGGAGAGAGAGAGAGAGAGAGAGAGAGAGAGAAATCAGCCAATATGAAATTGGGAAATGTGTAGAGAATAGAATGTGTTTTGTTGCTTTGATGAGAAAAAAAAAAAATGAAGTGATGCATTTTGGAAATTTACATCTGTATCGAAACCGTGTAAATTTCTTGTTCGTGTTGTTTGGTTACATTCGGTAGGAAACATTTTCATCTCGTCAGCATAGTTTGTGTTCGAATTACACGAGGATAGAAAATTACTAACTATTCTAATAATAATAATAATAATAATAATAATAATAATAACTAAATGAGTAGGTCTAGGTCTCCTGTGAGACGATCTCACCTGACACCAGTCCCCTACAATTAAAATATATTTTTTTAAGAGACCAAAAAACAGAACTAAATTAACTACATACAGTAAAACCTCTATATAGTAATACTCTATATAGGAATAACCTCTCTATTGTAATAAAAAATTGCAGTCCCAACTCGAGACCAGTTATAATTAAGAATAATCTCTACATTGTAATATTCTATACTTTTTATAAGTCCATTCTTTATAAAATCCCCTCTATATAAGAATAACTTTGCTTAATATATATATATTATATATATATTCTGAAGCTGCATTGTTGAGGTTTCTGTTCGCCTTCGATGGCCATAGGTATTCGTGATCATTGGGAAGGGAGTTCCCGATTGCACAAAGTCATGCCTGCATTGGGATTAGGCAGCGAAGAAGGAGGAAGTTCCCCAGTATTGGTGGCAACATCGGCCGCATTCTGAGTAGCGGCAGTCATGCCTTGTCGATTCCTCTGTGGAGGCGGGTTCTGGTCACCTGGGGTTACGCTGGTCTCTTGCCCGTCTCGAGGGATCTCAGTCATGAGGAGGTGTGGTTATACAAAAAATGTTCTCCGACGATTTTCCCGGCAACAGAACCAAACTGATGGTGCAAAAATCATATCGGATCAGTCCTTATCCAAGCGGTTTGAATAAATCCAGCAAGAGAACGTCCTTAATGGACCTACACACACGAAACATTAAGACGTGAACTAAGCCGGGGCATCATCGGCGAAGACCTTCTGGCGTGAGAATAAGTATCACGGATATTGAGCGTGAATAAGAGAAATTGACTATGTTGAGAGTCAAGAGGTTTTTGTACCCGTGTAGGTGTAAATATACCTGTTTATATAGGCATGAATGTTGTAACCCTAACTTATAAAGGAAGTCATGGAGTCCGTGTTGGTATTGGACTCGTATATTAGGGAAGTAGAATCCTCATGAGGATTGTCTATACAAGGAAGAGGGTCTCCTTGTTAGGAAAGAATTTTCTTATTTGTATCAATCTTGGATTCTACCGTAGGCTCCGTGCCATACTAAAAGAATAGGGCTTTGTCCACCGAGAAGTGATTTAAGTAGGTTAGGGGACCTCGGCTTGTTTTGCTATGAAGCTGAGTTGGCGTAATAGGTTGGTTGTCTGGTAACCAAGTCTTGACTTAAATCTGAGCTAAGGCCTGATCGAGTTAAGGCCATATATTCATGTCGGCCTAACTGTCGTACTCGATGCCGAGTTGATGAATTTATTCCTGGGCTTCATAGGATCCTAGTTCATGGGCCTTGTTCCAAGCTCTTTAGATCTACGTAATCAACTCGGTTTATATCGTTCAAAAGCCAATAATTGAACTGAACTAAACTGAATCCAACTGAAGTAAATTAGGCCCAGGCCAGATAGTCTGAATCGAATCGAATCAGGCGAATGGGTAGGCCCAATCGAAGTAAATTGACCTGAACTGAAAATAAGCCGTAGAGAACAGGCCCTAGACCTCAATAAAATGCTTGGGGAGAAATGCATTTTTTTTAATAAATCCATTTTCTTTTCTTTTTTAACCACCAACGTAAAACCTTAGTACATCATTGTTGTAAAAAGATCTCAACAATAGACCGAGACATTTCAAATACATCGTTATGGCTATTTTGCAGAAAGTACAAATATATGCATGATCAACTGAATTTGCTTAAAAATTCCAAAGTGTTGGGACTTTAGACATTGTAATTTTTTTGTCATTCGTTAAAGTTCATAACATATTCAAAAGTTTGTACTTGAATATAGTCGTCCCAAAGATATTGGGGTAAGATGTGTATTTAGAATTTAATTTCATGTAGAATTTATAAATAAATTACATGGGGTATAAATGTAATTTTCATAAGATCCATGACTTTCCTTTTATTGATTACTCAAAAACTTTACTGCATCATTTCTGTAAAAAAAAAAATAGAACTTAATGTTTAAGAAAAATACATCTTCGTGGCCATTTTGCGAAAAAGCATAAATATACATGATTAAACTGAATTTGCTAAGAAAAAAACTCCAGAGTACTCGGACTGCAACATATCGCACATTTGTATCATTTGTTGAAGTTAATATATGAAAGCTTTATAATTAACCTATTCTCATTATGAACAAGTTGGGGTAAAAATATAATTTTAAAAATTAATTTGTATGTAGGAGTCATACTTCAATCATTTACATTTGGCGTCAATGCAATTTTTATTAAATCGATAACTTCCTTTTTATGAATTACTTAATAACTTTACTTTTCATTTTGGTTAAAAAAGTTGAAAGTTTAAGGACGAAGGTGTTTACGACTTAATAAACTTAATTACTATTGTGGTATTGGTGTCACACCCATTTTGGTGTACCACCATATAACTATTAAAATATATTAATTATTAAATTAAAATAGTTCATATTTGTTATATATAATAGTAACACTAAATTAATCATAATAATATGAAGAAAGAGAGAAGAATCTTATACAGTATACTAAACAAAAATTCTGAAACCCATAGTTTATGAGTATACTGATACAATAATAATAATCAAGAATACATTTATAATTTATATTATCTTTTCAGTTTCTAATTTTTAAATAATACTTTTACATGGTAATCCAGATGTGATGTTCAGAACAATCTATTATATATAAAACTTATCCATCTTAATTTAATGTGCAAGGGGATAAAAAAATATTAAAAAAGAAATTCAATGTTACAATTAACTATGGACGTATGAAGTACAATTTGAAAAATTAATGAGTAAGATTTTTTTTCCCTCCTCAACGGTTACAGTTACTTGATTTTATATGAAACAAAAAAAAAATCCTATTTTAGTAAAACAAGACTGGAAAATCGTTTTTTTTTTAGTAAAACAAGACTGGAAAATCGTTTTTCACAGCTTTAATTTTTAATTTTAAATTCAGCTTTGGATAGTGCAAAACCATCCCCGACGAACCGTTGTCATATATATAAAGCTTATTCCCCTTAATTTACTATGCAAGGGGGTAAAAAAATATGAAAAAAGAAATTAAATAAACCGAAGCCAAGAATCGGGGCGATAAGCAGCGCGTGGATCAAAGCGGTGGAGTGGAATCGAAAGGAAAGAATTATTAATAGTTGTTCACTTTTCTTTTATTTCGGTAATAAAATAAAAGTTTCACTTTTCCTCTCTCTCTCTCTCTCTCTCTCTCTCTCTCTCTTAGGGATGTCAATGGGTCGGGTAGGGTACGGGTATGCCTTCTCCATACCCTACCCTATTTGATTCGGATCGGGTTCGGGTATTGCCCATCGGGTAATCGGGTACCCAATGGGTATTCGGGTACCCGTATACCCTATACTTAAGAATATAAATACTTTCAATATTTATCATGTATACATATAATGTAATTAATAAATTCAATGTAGTACAATAAATATTTAAAACATAATATTTTATATAATAATATATATAATTTATAATACAATATAATATTTATCTATAATATATAATAATAATAATATATTTATATAATTCAAACGGGTACGCGGATCGGGTAATCGGGTCGGGTATTCGGGTGATATACTATACCCATACCCTACTCGTGCCGATCATAAAATTTTGGGTTGGCGATACCGACCCGATTTCGGGTTTATCCAGCAGGTAAGATCGAGTATGGATAAAGTTGACATCCTACTCTCTCTCTCTCTCTCTCTCTCTCTCTCCCCAATATTCAGGGTTTAAAATTTTCCACTTTTTTATATCCGTTGAGCGAAAAGTTGCGGGCTTGAGGCAATGTTGGAGCGGGAAAGACGACTTCGTTTCAAACATAAAAATCCCATACGGCGACGTTTGAGGATTTACATACGGCTAATACCAACATCTATCTATTATATATAAAGCTTATCCCCTTAATTTAATGTGCAAGGGGGTTGTGCACAAAAATTAATCTGCATAACTAATGCATTGCACACCAAAAATAATTGTACACGGAAAAAGCGTTACGGATGAGTCCTTATTCATATTAAAAGACTACATGTGAAAAGACTATTTTAATTGTAACTTTAAATGTAAATAAACTAATTTAAATACAAAAGTTATGATAACATCACAATTAAATCCTCTAAAATAAATATAATACAAATTCTCTAATAGGCATCTAACTACCGTCATATGCTCATTCAAGCGTCTGCAACCAATGCTCATTCAAGCGTCTGCAACCAAAGACCGTGCATCGCACGGGTTGGATCAAGCCTCGTAATAATAATAATAATAATAATAATAATCATATATATTGTAAGATTAGGTCCTAAAAATTGAATGTGGAGTATTAATGACATCAATTTTGAAGTGAAAATATTATGAAAAGTGAAAATTCATCCTTCTAATATACGAGATTAATGTCATGTGCATGCGAAGTGTCATCAAATAGCTTTCCCAGTCTCTTTCATTTAATCATTTGCTCATTTCATTTGCCTTCAAATAAATGCACAAACCCTTCAACCACCATCATTGAATACTATAAATAACACCATTTGAAGAGCAAAAAGTACAAAGTGTTCGAATGGTCAAAGCTAGATGCGTGAATCACCTGATCTTTGGTCTTTGTTAATGATGTGTGTGTGCGCGAAACTTTAATTTGTGTGTAGTTTAATGATTTCATACGAATCACATGTTTGCTGTTAGTTTATTATTGTTTGTGTGTAAATTGCTGATGTTGTGAATCATGTGATGTCATGATAGTTTGTTGCTTATGATAACCTTTAATTTGAGTATGTGTAAAGTGATAATATCGTGCAAATCACGTGTACCAGGTTTATATTGTGTATGAAGCATGTTCAAAGGTCGACTTATAACTATAAATACAATTGACTTATGCATCCAAGTCATCCAACTTTACCTATAGCCATGACATAGTTTCTAAAATGGTTTGTTTTATTTCGTGATATCAAGAAATGAGTTTTTGGATGAAGATTGAGTTGTGCCGTTTTTTGAATTACATGGGAAATACAAACTTTGAGGTCCTGCTTGAGAGCTTTTCATAGACTTATTGTAGAAGTAATGCCATTTATGTGGAAGGCATTGAGTTTCAGTCTATTGATAATGTAAGTTTGTGGATATTCTTTTGTTTTCATTCTACACTCTTATATCTCAAAGCACTCAAGATGCATGCATGAGTGACATTTTCTTTTAATATAGTACTTTTACACATGGTCTTACAATTTCTAAATAGGCGAAGTAGGAAGATATCGATGAAATAATGGATGTCCAAAACTATTGCCAACCGACGGTGACAATAGATCTGAAAATGATGATGAGGGTAGAAAGGTCTTTTTTTATTCCTATTAATTACTATTATCTTATGAAGAATTGGCATACACCTTACGGTTTTGGTAATATCTTCTTTCAACTTTTTGGCGACAGTTGTTTTCGCTAAAAGTGAACGAAAAGAAACATTTCAAGCTTTCAGCAATGGATGTTTTATATGACTCTTCTAAAGTGAAGCATTTTCATTCTAAACCCTCTGCTGAGTCGAGGTTACTACTTTACATTTATAATTATTAGTTTATACTTTCAATATTTGTGTTCTTAAGATTAATCATCCAATTTCTTTGTGGTGAAGTTTATAAATATGTAGGTTGATAAAATATGGAGGAAACATGATTGTTTGTTTGTGATAAGACATGTTATGAAGGTGTGGATATGGTGGATATAGCGGTGAAATTCGATGTTGATAGTAGGCTGCACATAGAGGACAAATCGATTTGCATCATTGCTAATAACACTCACTTTGAAGAGCAACAAAAGGACGTTTGGACCATTTGGGGTTGAAGAAGGAACACCCTTTAGTATATTATATGTTTTGTGCAAGTTATTTTATTACGTATGGTATTGTAATGATTTTTCAAAGCATATAAATGCTAAATAAAAGAATATATGAACACTCGATTCTCAGTAGATATTTTTATATATATTATGTTTTTAATAACTTTATATATATTATGTTTTTAGTGCAAATTCTTATAAAGTATGTGGTCGGAGTTGGTGGGGTGATGGTTGTGGGCAGTGGTAGTGGTTGTGGTGGCGGTGGTGGCAATGGTGGTATTGGTGACGGTGGTAAAAAGGTTGAATGGGGACTGTTTGGGTTAATGTGATTAAGTGGGTGTTTGTTAAATATTATGATGTCGTCATGTAAAAGACATCATCTCTGAATTTTTTATACATTACGATTTTCAAATGACATGCAGATGACATGCATACACGAATCATGATTTCTAATACTTTCATGTAATCCTTCTGAAAAGAAAATGATGACATTTGCTTTTACAAGAAAATTTAGAAAGTTTGACATGATATATAACGTTTATGAAGAACATAATCTAATATAAACTAATTGTAGGTCGATCTATGACTACTTGAAGGTCAAATAAACATGTAACAAAACTTAAAGGTGTTTTATTTAGATGAATAATTCCTTACATATAATTCTTTTCACTTTATGCTATTCTTAAGTCGTTGTATTAATCTTCATTTTATAAGAATCCATATCGGCTAATAATTGATATGTTTCGGAAACATTGAAGTTGGTTTTGTGACACATGCATTACGTATTGTGACACATGAATTACATAATTCATATATGTGTGGGTCTTAATTAATAAGGTCTTGAAAATAATGCATTCATGAAGAGCATTAATAAGGGTTGGAAACTTCAATTTTTTCTCGAACCCATTTGTAAAAGACATCAACAAAAGATTGTTGTATATTTCAGACTCACCATCATACTAACACTCAGCAATTTACACAAACATTACGCGATGAACAATTAGATAAAACATGTGTGCATCGCACGGGCACAAAACATATAAAAAATTATATTCGGCAATTTACACAAACATTACGCGATGAACATTAGATACAACTTTTGTGCATCGCACGAGTTCTGAACATTAGATAAAACAAATCCAATACATTTCATATAACTAATTACCTACAACTTATACTACAAACATGTAACACCCCCAGAATACGACCGGGAATGTCACACGCCGTAGACCCTTATCACAAGGATCTACCAGGCTAAACTCCAAAAGACTACTCAACGATTGACCGACCGGGGTCAAAATTAAATAGAAAACAGACCGACAAGGTCATAAACCAATTCAGAAACTAACAACATTCATATTACAATGACAACAATAAACTCGAACACAAAAAGAGAATGACAACTTAATTTAATAAATGATAACTACACCCATGCAAGGGTGAATACTCGAACGACAGAGAAATACCGACCAAAATGATACAAAAGAAAAGACTCTGACTCTGATGTGATTAGCATCGTCGTCTTCCATCTCCTTCCAAGCCGATCCCGTGACTGCTCCCGAGCTGCCAAAAACCTGAGCGCATAACAGGCACCCACCCCCCGAAAACTCGGGGGTTAGCAAACTGGAATTTTGCTAGTGCAAGTACATAATATACAAGATATACGAACAGTAACAACGCAAAATTCAACCTCCGTGAAGCCTTAACACAAACCATACATTCCCACAGTCAGCACAGAATAACACTCGCATACACGAGGTGAAAGGTAATCACATAGTCATATTCTCCTTACGGAAAATAACATTCATGAAACTTTAAACGAGCCCAAGGGGTCAGGAAGATCCCTTTTGTAAAAGGAAAAGTATTTTGATAAGATAGTTTGCAATCATTATTATTGACTCGGGCCGTTTAGGGGGTTTTAAAATCGAATGGGAATACCTTTGGAAATAATTTCAAAAACTCTGGGGTCCTTGACCCAACGTATGGAAAACGATTACACAAAAACCAGGTCAACTTATTTGGGGTTCTCGACCCAATTTATAGAACACCGTCACAAACGAAATCATTACAACATCTCACAGGGTTCTCAACCCATTCCAAATAACATCATCACGAAACCAATCATCTCAACATTCCACAGGGTCCTCGACCCAATACTCTGTATAGCACCTAAATACAATAACAGGTATAGATCTCTCATTCGAGATATCGTGCTCAAGAGCCCCGATTAATTAACCCTCGGAGATTTCACAAACCTCCGTGGTTAACTAACCCCGATACCAACTCTTTAAAAACAATTTGAAACAAGCTTTCAAAAACACGGATTGCGGTGCGTATCAAGACAAACATTAAAAGTGAGTTGAAAGAATTTGAGATACGAACATCGTTCGATAACGGGTCGTAGCTATCACTCAAATACCGTAACCAATAAGCACAGGCGCCTCCACCACACACTGTGCACCGGCGTTCACTCCACTATGTCGGCCGCTCCTTGAACATGTCACCGCACCGTCACTCCCGCAAGAGCCGCCCCTTGCACGCGCATTAGGTGACACCGGCGTTCACCACCCATATGGAGCCGCACATTGCAGCGTACACCAGGCCGGAGTACACCGCCCGCCCTCAGAGGTTCCGGATATGACGTTTCTCACAACAAGTATCCACATTGTTCAAACATCAAGCACACGGACAATTGTCACAACAATTTTCAACTCGGTACATCAAGTCACACAATTTCTCCGATCCATATCCACACAAATAAACAATAACACGCACGTTATCAATCAAACTCAATCAACACCGCACATATATCTCTATGTTGCGACTCAACCGAATATATACACATTTATATATATATATATATATATAAATATATAACCTCACTATATTATATGAATAACTATAGTTCGCCCATCAATCCAAGTTGAGTACGTCAACTAATGGTAGAATTCAACACTCGTCGATCACCGACATAAACATATATATTAATATACGTATATACATACATATATTTAACATGTAACTATATATATAAACACACATATATATATATATATACACATACATATATATACCTCCATATAAACTCATACACTTCGACAACAATGATTTCACGCAGTTACAATTCGTATATCGAGGTACTTGCCTTGGTAATACGACGCGAAGGAGACGACGAAGGAATAGGTTCCGGTCCGAACAATCCTCTCAAATCCGACCCTAACACAATAATGATATACAATCAATCTCACATCATGAATACGAAGAAATCCCTCCTAGTTCTACCCGTTGGGACAATTTATCGAACACCAAGAGTGCGTAGGGAATTGAAATCGGTTAACGGTGAACTAACGGGATTTCATCCCAACCAAAAACAAGAAAACCAAGGGTCACGAGAGTACTATCAAAATCTAACAACAACATCGGTTAATTCGGATTAAAACACAAGATCACCACCAAACCCTCCCCAAAAATCATACTAGGGTATAAGAGATCTTACCTCTTGAAGATACAAACCCAATAATCCGAAGAACACGTGCTAGATCCACAATCCGAGCTACACGATCGAAGGAAGATGAAGAAAAACACACAATCAAAAGGGTGGATGGAGAAGAAATCCCCCTCTCAACCCTCTCTCTCTCGCGCACGGTGGAAGAAAAGGAGGAAATGAGCGAAACTCGCTGAAAACACCCAGTTATAGCGCTGACCGCATTGTGTGCCGCGGCTCAGCTAATCTGTGCCGCGGCACAGGGCCAAAATTGCGCCAGGTGGTGGTGACCGCTCGTTGTGCCGCGGCTCATTTGGAGTGTGCGCGGCTCGGACTCGGCATGTGCCGCGGCACCGCGGGGGCCCATCTGGCACCTTGTCTGAGAGGTTTTAGCCGGCAGTGCCACGGGTGTGCCGCGGCCGGACAAGTGTGCCGCGGCTTGACTCACTGTGTGCCGCGGCGCACAATCCTTGTGCCGCGGCACACGGTACAGCCTGCTCGGCCAACAACTGGGTAGTATGTGTGCCGCGGCGCACAATCCTTGTGCCGCGACTCACACCCCCCCTCGGGTCCCAAAATGACGAAAAAATATCCGGAAAGAGAATAAAAGCAATAGGAATCGATATTTGGGCAACAATAACACGAAATGGAAGTACGGAACCCCAAAACGATCTGAGGTACACAACCAAGGTCGAACAAGGAACAAATTCCCTAAATTTCTAGGAAGTTACAAAAACGGCCCAAACATCCGAAAATCACGATACAACGTCGGATTAACAATCCGAAACTCACAACATGTTCTACTCAATCATACGAACCCCTGGAAGTAAGAAAATGACGAAATCGAACGAGTTTAACGAGAGACAAATACACATGAGACAAAATATAACACAAGATGAAATTACGTAAAAACGTCACCGAGACCCGTCTAAGCGGAGAAACTCCAAGAACAAAATAGGTTCAGAATTCCAAAACAGTGACAAGCGAGTTGTCGAAACGGACCTCCGCCGGAAAAAAATGAAAATTACTGGAAATCGAATTTGCGGATATTACATTCTACTCTCCTTAAAAGAAGTTTCGTCCCGAAACTTAAAATAGAGAGCGGCGGAACAATCAAGGAAATAACTACTTGCTCAGCCCCAATTCATCACGAGCAAAGCGCGAATGCAAGGTTCCAGAAATACGATGAACTGACCTAGTGAGCATCCGGTACGTGAGTCGAGGCGATAAAAATGTATGGGAACACGATAAGTTGAGGTGGAGGAGTATGAATTTGGACACCAAAAGTCCCAGAGGGAAGAAAATCACAAAATAGTTCAGACGTCCTGAAAATCATGTTTCGAGCTCAACCAACCGCATCCAAGTTCATAATACATCCGGAAATGTTAATTGCACGCGAGGGAATATTAGCTTCGAACAAAATTTCTGCAAGAATCAAGCTCAGATGTGGAAAGACCACAATAATTCACGGAGTCTAACAACACGGTTCTGAAATTCGTTCGGAGAACGGTAGGCTAAGTACAACAGGGTAGTTTAAAAAAAAAAATTATCGAGAGGGTCATAGATGAAGTACCAGCAATGAAAGTCACCCAACACTGAAAATACTATGAAGAGTACGGGTAGTACATTTCCCCATACTAAGAAAACATTTCGATCCCGAACTTAGAACAACAAGAGTTGGTAACATAGAGCAATGAAATGAGGAACGATCAAAGTCACGATTGTTCAAAAGAGCAACAATTAGGACATATTGCAAAATATTCATCCTCCCATGTTAGGCTCTTCAGAAGGAAACATAGGGTTTCGGGACATTCTCCAGTCACTAGCTCTGCTCTCTCTCAGGGCGGCATTCTTTGCCAATTCGGAAACTGTCTCACAGTGTTTCTCCCGATGACCTTCACACCCACACCGGTAACAAGTCAAGAGTGGAGAGGGACAATTTGCATGAACATGTCCCTGACGATTGCAGTTGAAGCACCCTCCCTCCTTACCGAGAGTCACCGATGCTGGCTTGGGATTCCAAGCGCTCACTCCTGATCGCGAAGACGACGCGTTCGAACGACGTTGGGGTTTGGGAGCCTTAGGCTCTTCACCGCCCAAAAACTTCCCAGATATCCTCGGTCTCTTGGCTTCGCTCGTGGGCTCGACCACTGAGGAGATTTCATAGGATATCGATTGATCTAGATACTCCTTCACCGTAGCATGGATCGTGGTCGTACAAACCACCTTGCCGCTTCCATTTCCATCATCACGTCCACGTCCGCCGAGGCTTGACATACTAATACAGATAGTACCATTCAGCATTATCAAATAATCAGTCGTACAGTATACCACCCTTATCAACGCAAGGTTTAGTTAACATCTATAGAATAACGGTAATATCGTAAAGCATAAAGTTTTATGAAGTCAAGTTCGAGTTCCTCGACGAGGACGATCATTATATGTATGCACTTAATGAAAACAAATTTTTGAAAAAGGGGCTAGTCACGTTGCGCCCAAGACTTGTAAACACTGTCTTTTATTTCGGAAGAGGAAGTTTACATAATGACTCTAAAAATTATTTTCGAGTGATGAATAAAAGAAAAAAAAGAAATCGAAAATTAATTCGTAACTAATTCGAAATATTTCAAAAATGTTGAGTCCCAAATATCAAAATTTTGAAAATCTTTCCTCTTCTTCAAAAAGGTTTATTCGAAAGAATTTTCCACCGAGATACGTGACCATTTAACATGACGGTATTAAATCATGGCTTTACACAATGTTAGAAAATTTCAAAGCATTGCTTTAAAATATTCGAGATACTACAGCGCCGTGGGCCCCGTGTCGGAACCCACCAGGCAAAAATTCCTTAAAAAAAATGATCTAAATGCCAAAAAGGCCGAAGTCGCTAATATTCTCAAATACTCACAAAAGTCATTTATGAAATATCAAATACCGTCATAAGAATACTATCAAAATATGCAAGACCAAAATATCAAAACTCGGTTTGCAAGATAACAAAAACCATCTTAAAATACTCATGCGGTGGATAACATTATCATTCGTGAATTCATTCTAATAAAGTACCGAAACAGATAAACATGCTCGACTTCCGAAGCATACTATGTAACTATTTATACTCGGACCGCATGCGCATGTTATATCCTAAAACGATAATATCACCAACAAGTTCCAATTCCTAGTTCACATTAAGCATATTAGCACAATGTAATCAAATACGTATATAAGGGGACTTACGATCGGGAGGCTTACCATCACGGATTGCCGGAAGATGATGTCGGAACCACGATACTAATCACGACTCTGATGCGCGCGACTTACACAAGACATGGACTTGACCCAACGGCCTAGGTTTTTCGCAAACCTAAGCTCCGATACCATAAATGTAACACCCCCAGAATACGACCGGGAATGTCACACGCCGTAGACCCTTATCACAAGGATCTACCAGGCTAAACTCCAAAAGACTACTCAACGATTGACCGAACGGGGTCAAAATTAAATAGAAAACAGACCGACAAGGTCATAAACCAATTCAGAAACTAACGACATTCATATTACAATGACAACAATAAACTCGAACACAAAAAGAGAATGACAACTTAATTTAATAAATGATAACTACACCCATGCAAGGGTGAATACTCGAACGACAGAGAAATACCGACCAAAATGATACAAAAGAAAAGACTCTGACTCTGGTGTGATTAGCATCGTCGTCTTCCATCTCCTTCCAAGCCGATCCGTGTTGCTCCCAGCCGCCAAAACACGAGCGCATAATGAGCACCCACCCCGAAAACTCGGGGGTTAGCAAACTGGAATTTTGCTAGTGCAAGTACATAATATACAAGATATACGAACAGTAACAACGCAAAATTCAACCGCCGTGAAGCCTTAACACAAACCATACATTCCCACAGTCAGCACAGAATAACACTCGCATACACGAGTTGAAAGGTAATCACATAGTCATATTCTCCTTACGGAAAATAACATTCATGAAACTTTAAACGAGCCCAAGGGGTCAGGAAGATCCCTTTTGTAAAAGGAAAAGTATTTTGATAAGATAGTTTGCAATCATTATTATTGACTCGGGCCGTTTAGGGGTTTTTAAAATCGAATGGGAATACCTTTGGAAATAATTTCAAAAACTCTGGGGTCCTTGACCCAACGTATGGAAAACGATTACACAAAAACCAGGTCAACTTATTTGGGGTTCTCGACCCAATTTATAGAACACCGTCACAAACGAAATCATTACAACATCTCACAGGGTTCTCAACCCATTCCAAATAACATCATCACGAAACCAATCATCTCAACATTCCACAGGGTCCTCGACCCAATACACAGAATAGCACCACAATACAATCAAAGGTATAGAACTCTCATTCGACATATCCTGCTCAAGACCCCCGATTAATTAACCCTCGGAGATTTCGTCAAACCTCCGTGGTTAACTAACCCTGATACCAACGCTTTAAAAACAATTTGAAACAAGCTTTCAAAAACACGGATTGCGGTCTGTATCAAGACAAACATTAAAAGTGAGTTGAAAGAATTTGAGATACGAACATCGTTCGGTAACGGGGTCGTAGCTATCACTCAAATACCCGTAACCAATAAGCCTGCCAGGCGCCTCCACTGCACACCTGTGCACCGGCGTTCACTCCACTATGTCGGCCGCTCCTTGAACATGTCACCGCACCGGCGTCACTCCCGCAAGAGCCGCCCCTTGCACGCGCATTAGGTGACACCGGCGTTCACCACCCATATGGAGCCGCACATTGCAGCGTACACCGTGCGGAGTACACCGCCCGCCCTCGAGGTTCCCGGATATGACGTTTCTCACAACAAGTATCCACATTGTTCAAACATCAAGCACACGGACAATTGTCACAACAATTTTCAACTCGGTACATCAAGTCACACAATTTCTCCGCCAGTCCATATCCACACAAATAAACAATAACACGCACGTTATCAATCAAACTCAATCAACACCGCACATATATCTCTATGTTGCGACTCAACCGAATATATACACATTTATATATATATATATATATAAATATATAACCTCACTATATTATATGAATAACTATAGTTCGCCCATCAATCCAAGTTGAGTACGTCAACTAATGGTAGAATTCAACACTCGTCGATCACCGACATAAACATATATATTAATATACGTATATACATACATATATTTAACATGTAACTATATATATAAACACACATATATATATATATACACATACATATATATACCTCCATATAAACTCATACACTTCGACAACAATGATTTCACGCAGTTACAATTCGTATATCGAGGTACTTGCCTTGGTAATACGACGCAAAGGAGACGACGAAGGAATAGGTTCCGGTCCGAACAATCCTCTCAAATCCGACCCTAACACAATAATGATATACAATCAATCTCACATCATGAATACGAAGAAATCCCTCCTAGTTCTACCCGTTGGGACAATTTATCGAACACCAAGAGTGCGTAGGGAATTGAAATCGGTTAACGGTGAACTAACGGGATTTCATCCCAACCAAAAACAAGAAAACCAAGGGTCACGAGAGTACTATCAAAATCTAACAACAACATCGGTTAATTCGGATTAAAACACAAGATCACCACCAAACCCTCCCCAAAAATCATACTAGGGTATAAGAGATCTTACCTCTTGAAGATACAAACCCTATAATCCGAAGAACACGTGCTAGATCCACAATCCGAGCTACGATCGAAGGAAGATGAAGAAAAACACACAATCAAAAGGGTGGATGGAGAAGAAATCCCCCTCTCAACCCTCTCTCTCGCGCACGGTGGAAGAAAAGGAGGAAATGAGCGAAACTCGGAAAACACCCGATTATAGCGCCGCGCATTGTGTGCAGCGGCTCGGCTAATGCCGCGGCACGGGGCCAAAATGCGCCAGGTGGTGGTGACCGCTCGTTGTGCCGCGGCTCATTCGGAGTGTGCCGCGGCTCGGACTCGGCATGTGCAGCGGCCTTTGCCGGGCACGCAGCACGTACGAGAGGTTTTAGCCGGCAGTGCCACAGGTGTGCGCGGCCGGACAAGTGTCTGCAGCGGCGGCTCACTGTGTGCCGCGGCGCACAATCCTTGTGCCGCGGCACAGTGCGACTGCTCGCTCGGCCAACAACTGGGTAGTATGTGTGCCGCGGCGCACAATCCTTGTGTCGCGGCTCACACCCCCCCTCGAGTCCCAAAATGACGAAAAAAGATCCGGAAAGAGAATAAAAGCAATAGGAATCGATATTTGGGCAACAATAACACGAAATGGAAGTACGGAACCCCAAAACGATCTGAGGTACACAACCAAGGTCGAACAAGGAACAAATTCCCTAAATTTCTAGGAAGTTACAAAAACGGCCCAAACATCCGAAAATCACGATACAACGTCGGATTAACAATCCGAAACTCACAACATGTTCTACTCAATCATACGAACCCCTGGAAGTAAGAAAATGACGAAATCGAACGAGTTTAACGAGAGACAAATACACATGAGACAAAATATAACACAAGATGAAATTACGTAAAAACGTCATCGAGACCCGTCTAAGCGGAGAAACTCCAAGAACAAAATAGGTTCAGAATTCCAAGCGGTGACAAGCGAGTTGTCGAAACGGACCTCCGCCGGAAAAAAATGAAAATTACCGGAAATCGAATTTGCGGATATTACAAAACATAAAAAAGAAAATGACAATAACAAAAAAAATAAGCTACAAGCTTCTCAAAAGGCAACAAACAACATCCGACGCAATCTTGATAACACATTGATATAAATTCAACCATCTGCACATATTCAACTATATGCATCAACATTACGCACAAAACACGTAGATACAACGTTTGTGCATCACACGGGTTCGGAAAGCCAATAAGCTACATTGACATAACAAAGCCCAATTACTTCGTATGGAATATGGGCCAACTAAGACCAATACTCTATTATGAAACATTAAGAATCCAATACATTAAATATAACTAATTATCTAAAACTTATACTACAAACATAAAAAAAAAAAAGACAATAGCAAAAAAAAAGGGCTATAAACTTTTCAAAAGACAACAAATAACATCTGATGCAATCTTGATAACACATTGATATAAATTCAACCATCTGCACATATTTAACCATCTGCACCAACATTACGTACAAAACACGTAGATATTCAACCAAAAATAAAGCCGGTGCATCGCACGGGTTCGTAAAGCCTCGTATAATAATAATAATAATTTTATATATTATACTTAATAAAACTTCTAAAATTCCATAATTTATGATCTACTTAACTTTACAAGGGGTGAAGATGCATGAATAATAATAGTAGTAATAAAACTTTTGAAATCTCTTAGTTTATGAACCATTATTTTAATTTCTAAATCTGATTGTGCATAAGCTAAGCATTCAATATAAATATTATTCATTCTCAAATGACCAAATGCAATATTCGAGAAAGAAATTATTTCTCATACGTAAGAAAAAAAAATATTTTTATATTAAGTTTTTACTCCATATTACATCCACACACATAAACAGTGCATGCGATATATGTACACATAGGTTGTGTTTAGCAAAACTAACTGATAAGTAAGTTGATAGCTGATAAGCTAGCTGATAGCTGATTGGGTAGCTGATAAGCTAGCTGATTAGGTAGCTGATAAGCTAGCTGATTTTAATGTAGATGTTTAGCAAATTAGCTGATAAGCTAGCTCTTTTTTTATATAAAATTACATAAAATGACCACTTTTATTTTTCTATTATTTTTTAAACGTTCTCATTATATTTTAACAATAATTGTTATAAAATAAAATAAATGATATTTTTGTCTATTATTATTTTACCTCTAAATTACACATATATACTATTCACACTTCACTGTCACTTTGAAAAGTCATTGATAATTTATTTTTGATGGTTTGAAATTGCCGTTGAATAGAACTTATGTGTATAATTTTAGTTACGAACAAGTTCACAACAACAATAGGTGTCAAAAATATTCCGTAAAATATAAAAGATAAATCGAACACAAAATTATTGTATTATATTTATAACAAAGTAATTCATTAGCAAGTGTAATAGACAGATGATCTGACTAACCATAATTTTTCGCGTCCACCACTCATGTGAAGCCTCGATTTTTCCTAAAAAATTAATGGATGGTGGGTTTATTTGTAATATATCAATTATTCAAGGGTGTTTATGTAAAAAAACACCCTATGTTTTTTAGGTCATGGACATATATGGAATATATAAAGATGAGAAGCTAGCTTCTTTTTTTCACAAGCTTGAAAAATTAGCTTATCAATCAGCTAACTTATAAACTAGCTGATTTGAGAAGCTAGTCGTTTACGAAACAAACTTTTTTTTAATCAATGGTCAAATAAGCTCCTGAAGCTTATAAACTAGCTGATAAGCTAGTGCTAAACACAGTCATAGTCCAGTAATACATTATGCATATACTATAAATATAAGGGATAAATAATTAGATGGCATAAATATATTCATTTTATTTTGTTCATACTTTGTGTATTGTATTTGAATCCAACATCTTATATACTAAAAGCTTAAGTTGTCTTATAAATGCAAAGTGCTCACAATAAATGTTTCATGAATTGAAAGTGAAATGTGAAAGCTTCATGTGTTAGTACATTGATTTAATAGTCATGCATAAGGGTAAGTACATAGGAATCGTGCACATTAAACACAAAGAATACAAACCAAAAATGCCATGAATGCATAAATTAAACACACCAATTAGTGGTTAGTCTTTTTACCTTCCCGTCCATGAGTTACAAATATTTTATCAACTATATAATGTGTCAAAAATCACACACAACAAACCACAACTTCCTCCACACCACGTGCACATTGGGCTACAACTTATTATGGTGGTAAAGTAAGCATCATATCGTCTTACTTATTTAGCATATTGATTTATATTATTTTATGTAAATTTCACGTGTGTTTTTTTTGTTTATGAATGTAGGACATTAAGTTGGTGGCTTTTGAGTTTTGGTAGTTTCATCATCTTTTCTATTGGTTTAAGAGATCCTACACATCGTTGTCTTATCAATTAAGTGGAACATGCACGAATATTTTTACTTTGATCGAAAATGCAATATATTGATTAAGCGTATTTAAGTTACTAACGATCAACTATATCTATTTTTTTTGTAGCGCATCAAGAAGCATTAAAGAAAGAGATCGAGAAGTCACAAAAATTATGTCAAGAACAAAACATGCAAAAGGCCAATGAACAACAACGACAAAGACAACAATAACAAAAATAACAACAACAACAACAAGATCAACGCCGTGGCCACCGGTGGGATGAATACTTAGCTTTCGTATTAATAGTACGTTACAAATTAAACATGCAATATTTTACTTCATGTAATACCGATAAACGAGCTAATACTATTGATTCGTTAGCAAGTAAGTTTATTGAAAATGATGTGACGAGCATTCAATTTTTAGTCAATAATTATTACTACACTTTGTTGGTGCATTTTAATATTTTTGCTCTTAATGTAGTTTTTTGTCTTGCGTTGTGTTAATGTCACTTTTTTAATTAAACGTCTTGGAATATTGTGTGACTTTGATATTTGATATGACTGTGTAAATTATGTCGATGTTACATATTGCAAATGGTAGTATATAATAAAAATATAATAAAAATATCTTCACACTATCATCATACCAATGAGAATCTTCTAAATCGAAGAAGTATATAAAGGAGAAGAAAATTGTATTTCAAATGTTATCCACATATCACGAGGTAAGCATTATTCATTTGAGTTTGAGATCATGTGATTCATGTCGTCATCTTGTAAATACTTAGAATGAGTTACTAATGAATGCTCCAAATTCGATATTATAGTTTATGGAAAAATGTTGTAATAATGCATTAATCAAAAAATAATTTATGTAAGTTACTCACATTAAAAGATTACATATGAAAAGTCTCATTTAAATATAACATTTTGCAAAAAACCTCTTCACATTAAAGAAAGAGATTGACAAGTCACGAAAATTGTATCAAGAACAAAACATGCAAAATGCCAATGAACAACAACGACAAAGACAACAAGAAGAACAACAACAATAAGGACAACGCAACGCCACGGTGTCAATATAGATGAATACACGGCATTCATATTAATAGTACGTTATAAATTAAACATGCAATATTTTACTATACGAATTATAATTTATTATACGAATTATAATTTATACTCTTGAATATACTAATCACTTTAATGTTTTATGTTTTTATAGTTTTGTTAAAAAGGAAATTTGTTTTATAGTTCGCTTTTAATAATATAATTTATTTGAGAAACGAAGTCCGTCTTTCACAAAAAAATGAGAGTTTCAAACATGAACCGAAAATTAGTCCCGAACATTACGAAAAAAACAATTAGATCCAACCTGAGTGCATCGCATGGGTCCTGAGGCAGTCCAAACCTGTGTGCATTGCACGTGGATCAATATAAAAGATCTCCAACATTAATGTCATCGCTTCATATTTAAAATAATTTATGTAACTTATACATATTAAAAAATTACATGTGAATAGACTCTTTTCAATGTAACATCTTGAAAAAAATCTCTTCACATATACTCTTTTAATGTCAATAAACTATTTTAAATGTGTGTCATGCTTAGAAATGTGATACCATCACAGCTTAGATATATAATGACGAAAATAAGTTCTGAAGATTACGATATAAAAACTTATATACAGCCCATGTGCAACTCAATAAAGTATTCTAAGTACGTATAAAGCTTAGCAAATGTGTGACACCATGAAAAATTAAATATAAAATGACGAAAATAAATGCCGAATATTACGCTATGAAAACTTCTATATAGCCCATGTGCATCGCACGTATTTTAAATCTATGAAAACTTCTATACAGCACATGTGCATCGCACGGGCATCATTGTCTATCATAAGAAATAGTTATAACTTAGCCCAATGTATTAATATTAGTTAGTTCTAATTAAAAATGATAGAGTTAATACCAAAATAAATAGACAAAAATATTACGTAAAAAATACATCTTAAAAGATTACATGTCAATAAACTATTTTAAATACGTATCATGCTACAAAATGTATCTACTGTGACAACTTATATATCTGATGACAAAAATACGTCGAATATAAAATGACGAAAATAAATGACGGATCCATGATCAAAATGATGAAAATTTGTCTTTGAACAAATATGATTTAAATATATAATACCATCATATACAAATGCAGACGTCATAGAGTCTGAATGACTCGTTAATCTTAATTTCAAGTTCATGAAATTACAACTCTCTTCAATTATTTTGGAAAGCTGTTTGCTTGTTGGGCTTGGGCCTTCGGTATATTCCGGTTCGGAAAAATTGATTTTGAGGCAAACATTTGGGGAACGGAATTAACATTTTCGTTAGTATCTTGTGTTAATTAAATCTTCTATATTTAATAATTTTTATATAAAAGAAAATTATTCTCGATTTATTGGATTATCGAGGCTTCTATGTATTTCAAGTTTGGGAAAAAGTTATTTTGAGACAAAAAAGCTGAGAATAAAATGAACATTTTATCAAATGATATTTCATTCACCTAATATTTATTGATTGAAATTATTTTTAACCGGTTAAAACTGATTTAAACTCATTACAATTGACTTTTACTTATTGAGATTTTCTTACTGAATATTGCATCTGTAATATCACATTTATAAAAATTGTGACATCAAACTTGTGGCTCATGTTATGATTGATTATTATATTTGTGCAAATTTGTGATAAAAAATAATAACTATCGTGCCTGTTATGTGATATTATTGTGTATGCTTTTGTGGCACTCGTATGTAGAGGTGCCCAAAACGACCCAACCCGCCGGGTCGACCCGTCGACCCGGACCCGGCTGACCCGTGCAAGATCCGGACCCGGTCGACCCGTGCGATCCGCCGACCCGGACCCATGGTATACACGGGTGGGGTCCGGGTCGAGCTTCTCCCAACCCGTCGACCCGGCGGAAATAAAAAAAATTCAAAAAATGGCCGTTGGACCCGGCGGGTCGGACCTGGACCCGGTGGGTCGGACCCGTGACCCGGCGGGTCTAACGGCTAGTCCGATTTAAAAAAAAAAAAAAAATTCCTATCTATAAATACCCCCCCTCCCCAACACAATTTTTCCACACCTTCAATACTATCTATCTCTCAAACTCTCATTGTTAATTGCTATACTACTTAATCTCTCTTTTTTTTTTCGCATTTTATCATTATGTCGAGTTCTGACAAGGGAAAGGGTATTGCTACATCTCCCAAAAAATCCAAAATGTCCAAGTTCGAGCGAATGGGTCTTTGGGGCAAATCGAAGAAACCATCTGGAATAATTATTCGGGAGCCCCAAAACCAAACTCCACCCGGTTTTGAAAATGAAAGTCAAGAACCTGAATATGATGCTACACATGAAAATATCTATTACGGTAGTACAACAACTACCAGTGAAGAAGAAGTTGATCTCCGAGGATTTCGACGTGTCCCGAATCGTCAACAACTGCAAAACATCGACGAAGAAATGGACCATGAAATCGATGAAGCTATGTTAAATCAACATATGCAACATTCGAGCGCACTCTTCAAGGCGTACCAACTCCGACGCAAAAATTAAAGTCGAAGCGTCCTGCGGCAAGCCAAGCTGAAGAAGAACCTCCTTATGTTGAGGAGTTATCGTCCGAGGAGGAAGAAAATGTGAAAGGCAGAGGAAGCAAGAAAACTAAAGCAAGAAACAAGCCTGCCCCTGTTGCAGAAAGGAGACCGGTATCCGTACTTTTTTCAAAACACTTTACCAAGGGAAAAATGTCGGATGGTTCGATGAAGGTATCTTGCAACTACTGCTCGAAAGAGTATCCGTATAAAGCCGGGGATGGATATGGAAATTTTATAAGGCATTTTGAGAATAACCATGCCTCGGTCCACGGAGAACAAAAGTCACAAAGTGAACTCAACTTCCAACCTTCTACTGGAGCCGGGCCAGACGGCAATCAAGGTATGTCTGAATCTCAACTTTATAAATATAATGAAAAAATTGTTAGAGAACAAATGGCAAAATTATGTGCACAAGAATCTTTACCTTTTAATTTTGCGGATAGTACGGGTTGGGAATACAGGATGCAAAATGCCTATAATCCTGCTATTAAAAGAATTCCACGTACCACAATGACTAGACAAGTAGTATACTTAGCCAAACAACATAAACTTGCACTATGAGCTTATTTTAGATCTATAAATCATAGAGTTTCTTTAGCTGCAGATACTTGGCGTGATTTTAAACAAAAAAATGATTATATGGGAATAACTATACACTGGATTGATGAAAATTGGAACTTAAACAAAAGATTACTTGCGTTTAAAAAATTTAATTGTACACATAGTGCAGATAATATAGCTAGAGCAATTATTAAAATTTTAACTTTTTATTGCTTAAAAGATAAAATTTTCACAATTGGTTTTGATAATGCTAGTTCTAATACTGCAAGTGTACCAGCATTAATACAAGCTTGCAATCCTGTTTTAGCGGGTCAATTATTTCATACTAGATGTATATGTCATATTCTAAACTTATGTGTACAAGATGCATTAAAATTTGTAGATGAGGCAATAGAACCAATTAGAAAATGTGTCTTGTTTTTACATAATCGCACTAAGTTAGCTTGACAATGGGTAAAATTTTTAAAGTCAAAACAAATGCAACCCAAATTTTTTACTCCAGACGTCAAACATAGATGGAACTCAACTTATGAGATGTTAAATTCAACTAATGAATATAAAGAATTATTGTGTGAATTTTTTGATACGTATTTTCACGTAGAAGGATTTTATTTATTGCCAACGTATTGGGATGAAACTAAAGATTTAATAAAACTATTAAGGGTTTTTGAAAATGCAACTAAAGATTTAAGTGGTTGTTATTATCCCACGTCTCCTAAAGTTTTATTTCATTGTTGTTTTATTGTATCTGAAATGGATGCTTGTAATAAATCCGAAAGATTATCGAATGTTATTTATAATATGTGTTTAAAATGGCTAAAATACTTTAATCGTATTCATGATGTTTTCTTGATTAGTCTGTTTTATCTCCGATTTGAATTTAGCTCAAGTAGAACAATTACTTGAAATATATTATAATATTCTTAAAAATTTGGGTTTTCCTAATATTGAGGATAGTGTTGAAAGTCAAACTTTATTTGAAAATATTCTGACGTTGAACAAGTAAAAATTGATTTGAAAAATAGTTTAGAAACTGTTTTTTCTGAATATTCTTCTAAATATGGTGATAAGATTCAAACTCAAAAAACAAGAACTAAGACTACAAATACATTTAACATGGAATTCGACAGAACTCCCACTAACCCATTTCAACAACAACTCTATAATATAGCAAGAAATAGGGGTGGTAGTAACGTCGGTCAAAGAAATGACCTTAGTAGATATTATTCAACTAGTTTTGTGCCGGAGGATGACAATGCAGGTACCTTTGATCTGTTGGATTGGTGGAAAAGAAGGGGAACCGAATTTCCCATACTTTCCATTATGGCACAAGAAATTCTTGCGGCCCGCATCCATGATCCCGTTGAGAGTGCTTTTAGTGAAGGAGGCTATATCGGACGAGCGGAGATCCCGAATGACGCCAAAAATCTCGAGGCTCAAATGATACTTAAAGACGCAACAAAAGCCGAGTTACGAGATCAAGAAAATAAATGGGATGACCTATTAGCGGACCAAGATGCCTATCAAGAAGGCACTACCAAGGAGAGTCTAGTCAAATGAGTCAAACCGATGATCAAGACGACGACATCGACTTCGACTAAAGGTAAGTAAGGTAAGTCAGGTAAGTAAAGAACTACGTAGGGCTTTGATTCCTCACGAGGATACGTAGGCAATTTAATTTTAAGTGAAAACTTAAAATTAAATACAAGCCCATTTTTTTTAACTCTTCTCAAGTAAAAGAACTACGTGGAGCTTTGATTCCTCACGGGGATACGTAGGTAATTTAATTTTAAGTAAAAACTTAAAATTAAATACAAGCTAATTTTTTCAAATGATTTCCTTTTTCACTTATAGTTATTTTTCGTGTATAAAATGATAACAAATAAAAGTTTTATATACATTTTAAAAAAAAAAAGAAAAAAAAAATATAGACGGGTCGACCCGTGACCCGGCGGGTCGGACCCAGACCCGTGGCAGACCCGTCGACCCGCCAACCCGTACATTTCATATGTACGGGTGGGGTCCAGGTCCTGTCCTGCCGACCCGGCGACCCGGCGGGTCCGACCCGAACCCGGATCCGGACCCGTGGTTGGACACCTCTACTCGTATGCATATTTCGTGAAATTAATGTAGCATGAATTAATGGACACGTAATATAATTTAGTCATTATATAATATATGCACAATGATTTTAGGTCAACATGCACAATGAAGAGAAGATGTTTATGGGAGAAAATGTATTAGCCATCCTCCAAAAAGAAGCTGCCATCAAAATGAGGATTCAGGTATGTTCTTTATTTCTTATCGAATTGAAAATTTTAGGATTGAACGAGCTATGTTAGATTTAGGGGCACGATAAATGTTATGCAATGATCTATTTATTCGTATTTAAATTTGGAGTGTTTAGAAGAAATAAAGATAATTATTCAATTAGCGGATCATAGTCATGTATACCCTGAAGGGTTTATTGAAGACGTCCTTTTAATAAGTTCGTTTTTCTCGCTGATTTTTACGTCATTGATATGCACGAGCACTCGTCAAATCCAACACCTATTTTGTTAGGGAGGTCATTTTTGAACACAACCCATACAAAAATAGATGTTAGTGGGGGTATTCTGACGATGAATTTGACGATCAAGTAGTAAAATTCAATATTTATGAGGCGATAAAATTTCATGAAGACACTTGTTCTCTTTTTGCGTGAAGTGTAATTGACCATCTTGTCTAGGGAGTGTTTGAGTTGAATTATAGAGAAGAGCTGGAAATGATGCATACTATAAATTTGAAGGCCGATGAAGAAAATATTTCTATCTAGTTTCAAAAAAGATCAGTGTTTTCAAAGGCGTCAAATAGCGCGCTACGTAGCGCGCTATTGCGGTATTCGAGGAAAACGCGACATAGCACGATTCGATCGCGGATACCTATTTTGCGCACGCCATTCTGCGCTTTTCCTGTTGCGCACGCTTTTACTACGCTTTTCCTCATTGCGCGCGCAATTCTTGCGCTATTTGGATTGTCGGCGTAAACCCTATTTTCTAAAGGAGGTTTTTTTGGCGAAACCCTTTGTGTTTGGCGCGAAATAGGCGTAAAACCCTAGTTACTAAACAGTGGTTACTAAACCCTAGTTACTATAAATACAAACCACAATACTTAATACAAACCAGAAAACTTCAAAGAACCATCGACCATCGACCTGCAAAAAAAAGTTCCGGCCGGCCCGAAAAATTCCGCCACCAAAAACTCCGCCGTCGACGCTGAAAAAAAAATCCGCCAAAGAAAAAGTCCGGCCACAGAGCAGAAGTTGAGTTCGAAAAAAAAATTCGCCACCAAAAACTCCCACGGCGTCGGACTTGAAAAAAAATCCAAAAAGAAAAAGTCCGCCACAGAGCAGAAGTTGAGTTCGAAAAAAAAGTTCCGGCCAGAGAAAGAGAAGCGGTCGGCCAAAGATAACAGTCTCCTTTTGTGATTAAGTACTCTTTTCTAATGTCTTCCTCCGGCTCAAATTCAAAGAAAGATATTGCTTGGAAGTATGCTTTTCAGAATGAAGGGGATAAATATATTATATGTAAGTTTTGTAATCACAAATCAAATGGGGGTATTACTCGTATTAAAGAGCACTTGGCTCAAACACACAAAGGTGTATCCCCTTGCCCAAGTGTTCCAGATAATGTTAAGAAAGAAATTGTTGAATGTATTGAAAAGGCTAGGCTTTCAAAAAGCAAAAGAACTGAACTTTTGCGTGAAATTGGTGAGGGTCCAGCAGGTAGGAGTATGCTTTCTCTCCAAAGTGATGGGGGGGCTGGTAGTAACACTCTATCTTCAGGCACAATGGATAAATTTGTTAGCTCTACACCTAGATAAACTACCATCAATTACGCATTCAAGAAAGAATTGCGAATCAAGTATGTCGAAAAGTTGGTCGATTTATTTTTTCTGCCGCACTTTCTTTTAATGTTGTGAATGATCCTTATTGGTTGCCTATGGTAGATGGTATTGCTGAATATGGTAGAGGGTTTAAGCCGCCTTCTATGCATGAATTAAGAACTTGGGTTCTTAAAGCCGAGGTTGATGATATCAACCTTATTTACGAAGAACATAAAAAGGTGTGGAAATTGCATGGCTGCACTATTATGTCGGATGGATGGACTGATGGGAAGAATAGGTCTTTGATGAATTTTTTAGTAAATAGTCCCGCCGGCACGTTCTTTTTAAAATCTATTGATGCCTCCGCTTCAATTAAAAATGGTGATTTGATTTATAAATATCTTGATGAAGTTATAAATGAGATAGGAGAGGAGAATGTGATCCAAATTGTCACGGATAATGCTTCAAATTGCGTCAAGGCAGGGAAAAAAATTATGGAGACTAGAACGGCAATATGGTGGACACCTTGTGCGGCTCATTGCATCGATCTAATGTTAGAAGATATTGCAAAGTTGAAAATATTTTCAGATACTATTAAAAATGCTAAGAGAGTTGTGAAATTCATTTACGGGCATGGAACTATTCTTTCGTTGATGAGGGTGCATACAAAAGATAGGGAACTTCTTCGTCCCGCGGTAACTCGTTTTGCCACTGCCTTTCTCACACTTCAAAGTATGTACAAGCAAAAAAGAGCACTTGAAATTATGTTCGCTTCCGAAGAATGGGTTAAGTCTCCTCAAGCGCAAAAAGTCGAAGGGAAAATAGTTAAAAGAATTGTAATTAATGACCCTAATTTTTGGCCACACGTAGCATTTTGTGTTAAGAGTGTTTTCCCTCTTGTTAGTGTGTTAAGGGAGGTTGATTCGGAGGAGAGACCAGCCATGGGATATATATATGAGTTTATGGATAAGGCAAAGGAAACCATCAAATTTAATTGTGGGGGGGTTCAAAGAAAGTATATGCCCATTTGGAGGAAAATAGATGCTCGGTGGACTCCACAACTTCATCATCCTCTACATGCGGCTGGGTATTATCTGAATCCGCAATTGCGTTATGAAGACAAGTTTTCAAACTGTGATGAAGTTAGAGATGGGCTCCACACTTGTATGGATAAAATGTTATCTCCGGATGATCGTCTTAAAGCTGATCTTCAATTGGACTTATATGATAAAGCTGAAGGTGAATTTGGAAGTCCAATGGCAAAGAGGTCTAGAATGTTGCGGGCTCCAGGTATATTTTTCTACATATTATAATTGTCTTTTTCTTTGTATATTCAATTATATTATTCAAATAATGTTGGGACTTGCATGTTTTTATATAAATTCAATGATATTATTTTTTCAGCAAAATGGTGGGAACGATTTGGACATAAGACACCCGAGCTTCGGTTTTGCTATTCGAGTGCTAAGTCTTACTTGTAGTGCTTCGGGGTGTGAAAGGAACTGGAGTACTTTTGAATTGGTAATTAGTCTAACTTCTACTAAACTTGAAGAGTTCCATTTTGCTGAATACTCGTTTTAATTGTAATTTGCACTTCTTTATAATTCTAGATACATACAAAGAAGAGGAATAGGCTTGAACATCAAAGATTGAATGCTTTGGTTTTGTAAAGTATAATTTCAAGCTAAGGGAGAGAAGTATTAGAAGGAGAGATAAAATTGATCCGATCGTAGTAGATGAGATTGATTCAGACGATGAATGGATAATCGAGAAAGAAGATCCGGTCCTTCCCGAGGGTAGTCGTTGGCTTGAAAATGATGACTTATTCTCGGGAGATCCTATTATGACCGTGCCATCCGATCCCTTTGATAGTCTCTTGGATTCAGATAAAAGAATAGAAGAAGATATTGATAGAGAAGTTGAGGATTTGATTATGCCTTCCAGAAAGAGAGTTGGTGAATGCTCAAGTAAGTATATGTTGATATTTTTATTCAGTTCTCACTTGGAAAATGACCTATCACTTATTACATCTCATTTCATATATAATAGGTCGGGGCAAGGAGAAGCAAGTGAGAGTTGTTGGGCTTGTTGATGAAGATGTGGAGATTGAAGACCATGTTGGTGTAGACCCTCAAATCTTTGACAGTGCAACTTTTTCCGAAATACAAACTCTCGATGATGATGATAGTGATATCATATTGGATGAGAACGACTACTACTAGAAATTAGAATTTTTAAGTGTTTCTAGAATTGAATATTTTCATGTTGTGGCTTATTTAAGTTTGTTATTTTGGATTATTATCATTGTTCTAAGTTGTTTTGTTTATTTGAAATTATTCCATGGCTATTTTACTTGGGTTATTTATATATTGATCTTACACAAGAATATTTATTTTATTTTTTTACTTAAAAATGTCATGTTCGAATTACTTACGCTATGCGCTATGCTATTTTGCGCTACGCAATTCTTTACAAAAACGCTACAGACCTACGCAACGCAATTGAAAACACTGAAAAAAATTATGTCAAAGTGCAAGGGTTTATATGAAAAGGGTAATTCAGAGCTAGCTTCCCGTAAGCATCTAAAGAGAGGAAGATTCTCGTTAAGCACCGAATATTTATTGAGACTTATACTAAAATCTTCTTGATTTGTCCATTGAAAATGGAAGTTCTTATTGAGACAACGATGATAAAAAGGGCTTGTTGGGAGGAGGCAACCCAATATTATTATTAATATGTTGATTTTTTTTCTTTTCCATTATCTTAGAAATTTTCATTTCTACTTTTGGGACTCTAGATAAAATTACAAATGATATTCTTCTTTGATAATTTACCCTAACTCTAATTTAGTAGTATATTTTTATCATTATTTTCTGGTTTGTTCCTCCCTCGATTACATTTTTTATACTTTATTGTCTAGTTAGTTATTTAATTATTACGAGGTATTATTCAACTCGTGCGATGCACGATTTTTGGTTGAATATCTACGTGTTTTGTACGTAATGTTGGGGTATGTAACACCCCCAAAACCGTATGGGAATATTACACGCCGTAAACCCTTTCCGCAAGGATCTACCAGGCTAAACGTCCATAAACAACCAAAAGCTTGCCCGTCCAGGGTCAAACAATATAATAATACAGACCGTCAAGGTCACTTACACATAAACACACAGACCGATGAGGTCACACAACTCTATCAACAGGACTGACTAACAACATTACCCACACAGGGGTCGAAATACAATACAACGGAAGACTGAATCAACTCTAACAATACAACTAAACTCTACCAACTCTCAACTCTTGATTAGTATCGCAGCTCGTCATCCCATTGTGCCAATCCTGTGACTGCTCCCCTGAACCTGCATGTACCTGGACGCAGAACAGACATCCACCCCCCGAATACTCGGGGGTTAGTAAAACTCCACTGTTTTACTAGTGCAAGTATCAAACCATACGAAAAGTAACAAGCAAATAGCAACTACGAATTTAATACGGAAATCCATTATCAAAATGTTCCCGAGAAGTTTTAGAATTTCGAACTCAAGTAAGAGATATTTGAAAAGGAACACATCATCTCGGGGATTTTTGAAACAGAAATTCTTTTGGACCTCGAGTCCCAATTTACAAAACCTTTTCGTAAACATTAGGGCCTTAACCCAAAACTTGTTTCATAATTCAACAGTTTACAATACCGGAAACATTTCCATAAATCTCGTGGGGCTCGGCCCAACGTTCTTTCTTAAAACTTTTCCTTTAAAAACTTTGATTTGAAAGTATCATGCTCATGACACCGTGATCCACTGTCACGTGTCTCCGTAGGTTCAACAACCCGCACGGACTACATCACGCACAATTAAACAAACATAATCAATTCCGACACCGTGATCCACTGTCACGTGTCTCCGTAGGTTCAACAACCCACACGGACTATTAACTAAACATAACCAATCCCGACACCGTGATCCATCACGTGTCTCCGTAGGCATAACTACCAGCACGGATCATTTCAATAACAACAATCACACACACAGTCCCGACACCGTAGTCCACCGCCACGTGTCACCGTAAGCCCCGTCGAGCTCACCGGTTGGGCGACCGTGTCCGAAACTCATGGTCCACCGCCATGCGTTATCGTAGGCCTCGCTGGACCCGCACGATTGGACCTCGCACCTCACTAAGTTCGATCCCGTAGTCCACCGCCACGAATCCTCGAAGGTCGTCGAACCAACACGAGTGAACTTAGCGGTCACACATATTCACATTCACATTCACATTACATACAACAATGAGCACAATTGATCAATCACATTGATCACCACAAAATCGTACATCACTGCACATAACACAATCTCAACACTCGCAACGACTATCGTCAATCAACGACACATATCCAACATAACACACGCTCGGTACACATTACATTACACAACCAAGTGTACGACCGTCCCATATGTACGGCGCAATCCTGCACAAATGGCACAACGCCTAACACGTATACTAATATAACAATATTACCGCAAAGCCTTCAAATTACGGAAAACACAACCAACTCAAACGGAACATATTTACGGAGGCAAGAAAAATCGTCATACAAATCATACGTAATTACTATTCACAAGATACAAGTCGTATAATAAGATACTTGCCTTAATAACCGCTACCAAACGCTCCGAAGAACACGGTTCGACCGGGAAGCTCGGACCCCGAAGGAGACAACGAACGGAAGGGTTCCGACTCGAGTTCTTCACAAGAATTCGACCCTAATTACATATAATCAATAAATCATCGATCATAAGAGGAAGAAATAATCGTAGAACGCTCGAATTCTCTTTGTGACATTTTATCGAACACCTTCAAGGCGTCGATAAAATACTCAATAAAACGACAAATCCGTGGCAATCCAACCGTGGAATAACAAGGAATTAGATATGATATATCTTAACAATCATCAATCCATCAATATTCGAGTTAAAACGGATTAAACGGACAAATCGAACAAAATCCCCAAAACTATAATTTAGGAAAACTTGCCTTGATTCGGTCGATCGGAGCAAGTTATGGAAGGATTAATCGATGTTATGAACTTCAAAACTTCATGGATTTAACCTCTAACAACATCCCTTCATGACCATCAAAGCTCCGGTAGCGGAAGAGGAAGAAACGAGTGAGAAAAATGGAGAAAAACCCATTGGGCCTTAAATAGGGTGACAGACTCGACCGTGTCCGCCGACACGGTCGTGGCGCGCGATGGCCGGCGAGGACTCGACCGTGTCCGGCATGACACGGTCGTGTCGCGAAGGCGCTCGGCATCGACTTCGGCCGTGTCTGGAACACGGTCGAGCCTGCAGGCAGTGGCTACCGGCTTATCCGGACGAGTACGACACGGGCCGTGTCGGACGACACGGCCGTCCGTCGGCGATGTGATCGGCCAAATGAGCGGGTGAACGAAAACGATCATAACTCTCTCGTCCGGACTCCGATTGACTCACCGTTCGAACCATTGGAAAGCTAACTCGATTCTCTATAATATTTCAAAGATTCAGAATTTTTGGAGTTACCAAAAATTAATGGTGATCCAACAAAGTCGAACTCATACTTAGAAAAGTCGTTTAGAAATCCTGAATTCAACAAAACGACACCGAAACCCGAACCTGAATACGAACCGAAGATACGGTTACGAAGTACTCACAAAGACGAATCTAAGAGCTAGTAGAACACACGATTCCGACCACCCGAAGGCTCGAAATTCGACAACGGAAGGTAATTACCCCAAACTTTGGGAAATTACGAAAATGGCCCAAATGCCCGAAAATCACCATACGACAACGAATAATCAAACCGAAGCTCACAACACGTATAACAACGTTAAATGAACTTACGAAAAACCCCAAACGACAGTTTGAACGAGATTCGCAAGAACCGAACTCAAGCGCGGAAAAGTCGCTAAAAAGCACGGAACTCAACAAAGCGGCAAAGCGAACTCGGATGACAAAAGTGCGAATTAAATATTCTCCGAATGACGAAACGGTCATGAGAGAGTCGTCAAAACAGACTCCGACCAAAAAAAAGAAATTTACCGAAAATCGAAAATTGCGGATATTACATTCTACCCTCCTTTAAAGAAGTTTCGTCCCGTAACTTAAAACAAGTAGGGAGGAGAAATATTCCATGCAAAACTCAACAAGATACACAAGAATGCGTAACTAACGCCCAACGGCGAAATGTTACAAACAACGCAAAGGAATATACGGCGTGAAAACACGCTCCACGACGACCAAAACAACGTCGCCGTTAGGGATATAATAAAAGCAACAAATGACAAGCGTCATCAAACGGATAATATAGCCAAGTCAATTATCCGACAATCACAAAACACAACGAACGAAAATCAATATGATTGACCAACCCAACGGTACATCAATCAAAACGCGAGCCAACCGCTGAACAAATACGGAATCCCACCGCCCAAGGGTTGGAAGATCGAAAACGAGACTAATTTCCCGAACTTAAGGGAATTAGGAAGGAGCCTGAATGCTCAACAATCACGAAACGAGAACAAAACCGAACAAACAAACGATCGAACCACAACGACCGAGACAACAAAAATCGAACAATCATGTTCGAAACACGAAGGATAAGAAAATTCAAACAACAACTCCCAGGATGATCTGGTGAGAACAACAAGACGTGCATTCCCATAAGATCCACAGGGAAGGGAATAGCGACTGAAAAGTCACAACGACAAATGAGTTATTCCAAAACAATACCACACTCGTTCGATCAACAAAAGCAAGGGGCAGGACAAGCTCAGAAATGTCAACGAACATAATGAGTCGAAAGAGTCGAAAACACAAGAGTTCCAAATCCGATCCACTTCGAATAAAAGAACTAATGGAACCAGATGAGGTCACTCCCGAACAAGGTTCACAAGAATCGAACTGAACCCAAAAAGTCACATCGATAACCAGATCGACTCACAACAAGATCACGATTCGTTCGAGCGATGAAACGAAATACGAACAAGTTCATAAAGTATCAACGAACACGACGAGTCGATAGACACGAGAAAGAGGAAATGCGAAGTCAAAACGATACGGGCATTACATTCGACCTCTTATAAAAGAAATGTCGTTCCCGCAACTCACAACAAGCTGGAGTAAGGTGACAACACAAAAAGCAAACGTCGAATTATATCCCATGGGCCTCTCGAGATCCGATCCTCATATCTATCTTGAAGTTCGCGCCCGAAAGACTCGGAACCCAACTCGCAAAATCGGATCCTGTGTCTCTCGGGTCCACACTTGAAAAGCGCATCGACGAGAAGGACAATTGGCACGCACATGCCCTCAAAGATAATACGCTCGAAATGCCTCGGCTCGGCATATCGAAAATACGAGATGCTAGATACAATGGAACATAACACCGCAAAACAACATACTTGGAGATGCCAACTCGGCATAATAAAGAATCATAACACATATCATATACAACGATTACCATCGTAAAGTAATACACACACAAACACTACAACAACGATGTATCGTTCGCGACACCAACGGCCCGAACGATAATCGCACATAATTACAAACATTATGAAACAATCACACATGTACACAAGCGTACAAACCCAAGCTTCAACATCTCACACTCGTGTGACAACACGCAAATCGCCACGAGGCGATAAGCGAAACACCGGTTCACACCTCTCACGAGAGGGCTAGTACGGCAAATGCGTGGCTACGCCTCGACGTTCATGGCACCAATTCGATCATACTGGAGCAAACATCATAACGACAACGTGAACATCATACATACATACCTACCCTCAAACGGGAATGGATAGGTTTTTAAAAACGAAAACCTCCTTTTGAAAATAATTTAGAAAAACACCGGTTGATCTTGAGTATCACCTTTCAAAAAAGTACAAACGTGAAACATCGTTATCGAGACTTTGGAAAACCATTTCGCATTCGATAAAAATGAGGACACTTTCTTTTCGTGAAAAACTTTCGAAATATTCGACCCTCGGGTCTAAGTAAAAGTGTTTATAAAACATTGAAAAATATCTCAAAACATTTTGGTCCTCGAGGTAGAAGAATTCGGAAACATATCGTGGCACCTTGGAAGTACCATGAGAAAACAATTCATTTTAAACGACGTCTCGAAATTTATTTCTAGGATACTCAAGATTTTCAAAGATAATTCAATGGGCTAGAATGCCCAAAAATCTCGAGTAATTACGGAACATTATAGCGTTGTGGGTCCTGCGCCGGAACCCACCAGGATAAAAATATTTACAAAAACGCCAAAAGGGCCGATGACGGTAATATTTCAAAAAAACTCACAAAAGCCATTTACAAAATACTAAGTACCGTCACAAGAATTTTGCCAAGCGTTCAAGGCCATAACGCCAAAACTCGGTTAAAGGAATCGGTTTTCAAACTAAAACTCGATCGCCGATACCTTTTGAAATCCGTCAAGGTTTACAACTTCCACACCATACCACACCACCGGTGGTTCAAAGATAAAACAATAATGTGCCCATCCTATACACATACTATATGCCACAAGTACTAAACACAATTATATTACACAATACTGTAAAGAAAATCATGCACGAAATTAACTCACTAAGATAAAAATCGAGATACACAGTACTTCGCATAAAAGAGGAGACTTACATCCACAGTCGCACGGAGGTGACGGTCGCCACGATACCAATCTCGTCGACAACATAACCGACACGTTGTGACTACGCACAACTCAACTTGTCACTGATGACTCAAACGACTGACAACACATTACTCGACAAATCACGACTTGACTCGACCCGACGGCTAGGTTTCCGCAACCTAAGCTCGATACCATAAATGTAACACCCCAAAACCGTATGGGAATATTACACGCCGTAAACCCTTTCCGCAAGGATCTACCAAGCTAAACGTCCATAAACAACCAAAAGCTTGCCCGTCTGTGGTCAAACAATATAATAATATGCAGATCAAGGTCACTTACACATAAACACAATGCACCGATGAGGTCACACAACTCTATCAACAGGATCGACTAACAACATTACCCACACAGGGTGAAATACAATACAACGGAAGACTGAATCAACTCTAACAATACAACTAAACTCTACCAACTCTCAACTCTTGATTAGTATCGCACTCGTCATCCCATTGTGCGATCCCGTGTTGCTCCCCGAACTGCATGTACCGGACGCAGCAGGACATCCACCCCGAATACTCGGGGTTAGTAAACTCCTTTGTTTTACTAGTGCAAGTATCAAACCATACGAAAAGTAACAAGCAAATAGCGACTACGAATTTAATACGGAAATCCATTATCAAAATGTTCTAGAAGTTTTAGAATTTCGAACTCAAGTAAGAGATATTTGAAAAGGAACACATCATCTCGGGGATTTTGAAACGAAATTCTTTTGGACCTCGAGTCCCAATTTACAAAACCTTTTCGTAAACATTAGGGCCTTAACCCAAAACTTGTTTCATAATTCAACAAGTTTACAATAGGAAACATTTCCATAAATCTCGTGGGGCTCGGCCCAACGTTCTTTCTTAAAACTTTTCCTTTAAAAACTTTGATTTGAAAGTATCATGCTCATGACACCGTGATCCACATCACGTGTCTCCGTAGGTTCAACAACCCGCACGGACTACATCACGCACAATTAAACAAACATAATAAATTCCGACACAGTGATCCACTGTCACGTGTCTCAGTAGGAACAACAAACAACACGGACAATTAACTAAACAAAACAAATCCAGACACCGTGATCCACATCACGTGTCTCCGTAGGCATAACAACCCGCACGGACCATATCAATCACAACAATCACACACACGGTCCCGACACCGTAGTCCACCGCCACGTGTCACCGTAAGCCCGTCGAGCTCACCCGGTTGGGCGCCGTGTCCGAAACTCATGGTCCACTGCCATGCGTTATCGTAGGCCTCGTCGACCCGCACGATTGGACCTCGCACCTCACTAAGTTCGATCCCGTAGTCCACTGCCACGAATCCTCGTAGGTCCCGTCGAACCAACACGAGTGAACTTAGCGGTCACACATATTCACATTCACATTCACATTACATACAACAATGAGCACAATTGATCAATCACATTGATCACCACAAAATCGTACATCACCTGCACATAACACAATCTCAACACTGCAACGACTATCGTCAATCAACGACACATATCCAACATAACACACGCTCGGTACACATTACATTACACAACCAAGTGTACGACCGTCCCATATGTACGGCGCAATCTGCACAAATGGCACAACGCCTAACACGTATACTAATATAACAATATTACCGCAAAGCCTTCAAATTACGGAAAACACAACCAACTCAAACGGAACATATTTACGGAGGCAAGAAAAATCGTCATACAAATCATACGTAATTACTATTCACAAGATACAAGTCGTATAATAAGATACTTGCCTTAATAACCGCTACCAAACGCTCCGAAGAACACGGTTCGACCGGGAAGCTCGGACCCAGAAGGAGACAACGAACGGAAGGGTTCCGACTCGAGTTCTTCACAAGAATTCGACCCTAATTACATATAATCAATAAATCATCGATCATAAGAGGAAGAAATAATCGTAGAACGCTCGAATTCTCTTTGTGACATTTTATCGAACACCTTCAAGGCGTCGATAAAATACTCAATAAAACGACAAATCCGTGGCAATCCAACCGTGGAATAACAAGGAATTAGATATGATATATCTTAACAATCATCAATCCATCAATATTCTGAGTTAAAGCGGATTAAGCGGACAAATCGAACAAAATCCCCAAAACTATAATTTAGGAAAACTTGCCTTGATTCGGTCGATCGGAGCAAGTTATGGAAGGATTAATCGATGTTATGAACTTCAAAACTTCATGGATTTAACCTCTAACAACATCCCTTCATGACCATCAAAGCTCCGGCCGCGGAAGAGGAAGAAACGAGTGAGAAAAATGGAGAAAAACCCATTCTTTGGGCCTTAAATAGGGTGACAGACTCGACCGTGTCCGCCGACACGGTCGTGGCGCGCGATGGCGGCGAGGACTCGGCCGTGTCCGGCATGACACGGTCGTGTCGCGAAGGGCGCTCGGCATCGACTTCGGCCGTGTCTGGAACACGGTCGAGCCTCAGCGGTGGCTACCGGCTTATCCGGGACGAGTACGACACGGGCCGTGTCGGACGACACGCCGAGTCCGTCGGCGATGATCGGCGAATGAGCGGGTGAACGAAACGATCATAACTCTCTCGTCGGACTCGATTGACTCACCGTTCGAACCATTGGAAAGCTAACTCGATTCTCTATAATATTGCAAAGATTCAGAATTTTTGGAGTTACCAAAAATTAATGGTGATCCAACAAAGTCGAACTCATACTTAGAAAAGTCGTTTAGAAATCCCGAATTCAACAAAACGACACCGAAACCCGAACACGAATACGAACCAAGATACGGTTACGAAGTACTCACAAAGACGAATCTAAGAGCTAGTAGAACACACGATTCCGACCACCCGAAGGCTCGAAATTCGACAACGGAAGGTAATTACCCCAAACTTTGGGAAATTACGAAAATGGCCCAAATGCCCGAAAATCACCATACGACGAATAATCAAACCGAAGCTCACAACACGTATAACAACGTTAAATGAACTTACGAAAAACCCCAAACGACAGTTTGAGCGAGATTCGCAAGAACCGAACTCAAGCGCGGAAAAGTCGCTAAAAGCACGGAACTCAACAAAGCGGCAAAAGCGAACTCGGATGACAAAAGTGCAGAATTAAATATTCTCCGAATGACGAAACGGTCATGAGAGAGTCGTCAAAACAGACTCCGACCAAAAAAAGAAATTTACCGAAAATCGAAAATTGCGGATATTACAGGGTAGACGGTTGAATGAGCAGATGACAGAATTTAAATGCCTTTTAGAGAAGTTTATATGTTTTTTTATTGTTATTGTCCTTTTATTTTAGTCTATGTAATTAGTTATATGAAATGAGGCTTTACTAACCCGTATGTTGCTCTGGGGTTGTTTTTTGTTTTTTCAACCCGTGCGATACACCGATTGTATCTAAGATTTCATAGCTAAAATTTAACCATCTTGTAATTTATACTATCATTTAAAAGTTCATTTTAATCACCTTGTGTATTAGAAGGTGCACGTGTTTTGTACGTAATGTTGGGGCAGACGGTTGAATGAGCAGATGGCAGAATTCAAATGCCTTTTAGAGAAGTTTATATGTTTTTTTATTGTTATTGTCCTTTTATTTTAGTCTATGTAATTAGTTATATGAAATGAGGCTTTACTAACCCGTATGTTGCTCCGGGGTTGTTTTTGGTTTATTCAATCCGTGCGATGCACCGATTGTATCTAAGATTTCATAGCTAAAATTTAACTATCTTGTAATTTATACTATCATTTAAAAGTTCATTTTAATCACTTTGTGTATTAGAAGGTGCATTTGCATTGTGATGTTTATCATAACTTTTGTATTTAAATTAGTTTATTTATATTAAAAGTTACAATTAAAATAGTCTCTTTATATATTTACAATTAAAAGTTACAATTAAATCTCCTTTTCACATTAAATTAAGAGGAATAAGTATTATATAGTATAGATAACAAGTACCCCGCATGCGAATCAAATGTCCGATTCCCTTTTTCTTTTTGCCTGGAAATCAAATGCCCAACTTGATGTGTGTTTATTTTGATGTCTGTTGGTGGGGGCTCGTGATGCCTTGATTTTGAAGCCTCTCACCGATACATAATGTTGTGACAAGATTTAACACCTTCCGACCGGTGATCGCCTCCGAGGCCGAGCGACCGACTTACAGGCCGAGCGACCGAGTCACTGCCGAGCGACCAAGGCAAGCCTGCCGATCGACGACCAGGCGACCGAGCCTTAGCCAGATGGACATGCTAGGCAGCGGCCGAAGGGCCCAGGCGAATCCGGTGCCGAGCGATCGACATCAAGGCGATCGCCTCTCGGTACTCGGCCAGGCCCTTGGCGATCGGCCGTCTCTCGGCACTGGCGACCTACCCTTGGCGACCGACCCTTGGCGATCTCCATCCACCGGCCGATGGCGACCTCGTAGACCATCCAGGGGCGACCGCCTCATGTCGATCACCACCGATGGCCACCCGGTCGGCGAAGGCCGAGCACCGGGATCGGCACCATGTGCAAAGGCCGGACAAGATCCGCGAATCCGGGCCATTGACCACAATCGACAGATTCCCTCCACCGGTAGACAGCCGCAAGCTTGTCGGTAGGGCCATATGTTGGTGACTCGGACACGTGATGGCTCCTTATTGGACCGCCTGTGCCGGCCTCTTCCTTGGACTTTAGCGACGGCAATGACATCTTCCTTGGACTTTAGCTTTGTGACCAGGATCGCCCCATTAAAGTATTGGCCGGCAGACGATCGGCGAATATTAAAATGACCGTGACGATCGGCCACTCTGAGACAGGACCCACTGTCCCTATATAAGCATGGCTCCCAGCACTTGTAAAAGGGATCGAACCTTTACCACAAAAAAGGCTTCAGCTTCCTTCTGCAACCTCACGATTCAAGCAATCAATACAGAAGCAAATTACTTACACTTGGCAAACATCCAACTCTTGGCAACAGCTTTCTTTCGGTCTTTCTTCTCCCGGCCTTTTCTCCTCGAGCAGATTATCGGCGGGACGAAGAACACCAAGCTTCGCTCAAGAGCCGGATCAACAGAGTCTTTTTACACTCATTGTATTTAGATTTCTCTCATTAATACTTGTATCCACGAATATTTGTATTAATAACATCTCGCGAGAGCATTCAAGCCCGGGCCTAACAAACCCGGCAAATCTTGTATTATTATCTTTCTCTCGGAAGTGCTCCCGCATTTGTTTGTTGTCCGTCATCCAGCAGTATTAATCTTCGGATAAATATTTTGGGCAACAACAATTGGCGCTAGAAGAAGGGGCCTCCAACCCTCGATTTTTTATACCTACCGTCCCGAAGAACACTCACTGTTCTCGGGGCAGATACTTGAAGTGACACTCACTGCACTTCAAAGAAATCCTTCAGAAATCATGTCTTCTGCATCCGCGTCGAAGAAAGCCGGCGGCCGGCGGACCCCTGTTCCGTCGGTCCGAGCCGCGGCCCGATGGTGGAAGGCGCCGCCGTGATCGGAGACGCTCGAACCGTCCGGGGCGGCGGCCGACCTCTCGCTCGTCGATTCGAACCAATGAACGGTCGAAGAGGCCATAGCCGCCTTCAGAACGACGGAGTGCTCTCGGCGCCTCTGCTGCCGCCCCGGTCTCTCGCCGGAAGTTCAAGCGGAAGCTTAAGGCCTACTTGGCCGAACAAGTGCCAGGAGGCTCTCGCCCGCAAGAAGGCGCTCGCGGCCAGGGCACATCATCTTCGATCGCACAGGCGGCGACCGACACAGCGGCCAAGGGCGTCCGGCCCGGCTACGAGGCAGCGAGTTGGTGTCCGTCACGAGGAGCTCGGCCTACGGCTCCCACAAGACGATCCAGCCGCTGGCTCCCGCTCGCGATTCCCGAGGTCGCGGCGGTGGGGTCGGAGATCGGTACACGATCGCCTCGGCCCCGCTCCCAAAGCCGATCCGCAAGCGGCCGAGCGCGGCGATCGCCGCAATGCAACGCGTCAGTTGACGACGTGAAGGCGCTCACGCAATCCGGCAAGCGCCACCAGGGCGATCGCCCGCCGAGCGAGCCGCTCGCGATCGACATCGAGCTCGCCCGGTGCGGCACACGATCGCCCCTCCTAAGACACCCGTGTACCAAGGGCGATCGGACCCCCAAGCACACTGCACAAGTTCAACATCTACATGACCGGGTGTGGGGCGTCTGACGCGACCAGTGCCGAATGTTCCCTCGACCTTTGGGCGACCTCGCCCACCGGTGGTACACTTCATTGCCACCTCGGTCCATAGGCTCCTTTAACGAGCCGGCGCACGTCTTCACGGAATACTTCGCCACCGGGGCCGCTCGGCGGAAGGTCCCCATCGCATGTGGCGGATCGTGCAAGGAGAACAGAGTCCGGCTCGGACTACATCGGCCGGGTTGACATGATCATCCTCAACGGCGAGCCGTAGCGATGAGACCGCCCTCTGCGGTCCTAAGAGGTTTCGGGGCTTCGCCTATGTTCGGGCATCTCACGAAGACCCTACCGACGACCTACGCAGCCTTAGGGCGAGGCCGCAGATTTCTGTCAGGCAGAGGCTTCTCCTTGGCTAGGAGTAGAACAGTCGGCACCGCGCGACGACCTCCGATCTCGGCCCCGTCGCTACTACCCAGCGAGGCCGGAGGACTCGATCCCGCCTACTGTCCATTCTAACATGAGTGACTAGCCGCCGCCCGATCGCCAAGTTCGACCTACGAATAAAGCGATCGGCCGCCGAGCGACGATCGCGATCTTCCGGCAGATCGCAACATCATCGGCAACCCGGCGGACACGATCACCAACTACTGATCCGGATATAACATGACGGACTAAGGCATAAGATCGCCTCCACCGCACATCATAAAGCCATGGCCTGGCGATCGATGGAACCGGCTGGTTCGGCCATGCAAGGTCCCTTTCGGCCGAGATCGCCCGCCCTTCGTTTAAATACGAGGCCGGCGTAGTCGGAGGGCCCTCCAACATTAATCAGTGGACTCACTCCACAACCCCGTCTCAACGTACACCGTCGAGGTCGGCCATCTCCATGGTGGCCGAGGTGGAAGCAGAGCTAACAAGCCGCGGGCGTGGAGTTGATTCATCCGACGCCGCCTCGCGCAAGGACTCCTCTAGACCGAGACCGCACGCCTTTCGTTGAAAAACAAGGCGGCGCGGCTAACAGAGGACCCTCATAATAAAGTGAGCCACGAGGCACTCATTGTCTTTGTGCACTAAGACACGGTCATGGGGTCGGTCCATCGATCTCCGCGACCGTGCACGATTCCTCAAGCAAGCGAAACCACCAAGTTTAGTGGGGATCGCCAATGTTGTTTTTGCGGGTACAAGACCGAAAGATAGCTAAGCCAATCGACCATGATTAAGCCCAAGTCCGAGTCCTAAGTCGGCTCGGATCGCCGTCCTCATCCGTACACGATCACCAAGAAGAACCACCTCGCCCCATGTCTTCAACATAGGAGCAAGTCGGGGCAATTGTTGTGACAAGATTTAACACCTTCCGACGGTGATCGCCTCCGAGGCCGAGCGACCGACTTACGGCCGGCCAGGAGTCATCGCTGAGCGACCAAGGCAAGCTGCCGATCGGCGACCGAGCGGCCAGCCTTAGCCATGGACATGCTAGGCAGCAACCGAAGGGCCGGGCGAATCCGGTGCCGAGCGATCGACATCAAGGCGATCGCCTCTCGGTGCTCGGCCGACCCTTGGCGATCGGCCGTCTCTCGGCTTTGGCGACCTACCCTTGGCGACCGACCCTTGGCGATCTCCATCCACTGGCCGATGGCGACCTCCGTAGACCATCCAGGGACGACCGCCTCATGTCGATCACCACCGATGGCCACCCAGTCGGCGAAGGCCGAGCACCAGGACTGGCACCATGTGCAAAGGCCGGGACAAGATCCGCGAATCCCGGGCCATTGACCACAATCAGACAGATTCCCTCCACCAGCCGACAGGCCGCCGAAAGCTTGTCAGTAGGGCCACATGTTGACTGACTCCGGACACGTGATGGCTCCTTATTGGACCGCCCAAGCTGTGCCAGCCTCTTCCTTGGACTTTAGCCCGACAGCCAGCATCTTCCTTGGACTTTAGCCTGACAGCCCAGGGGATCGCCCCATTAAAGTATTGGCCGGCAGACGATCGGCCGAATATTAAAATGACCGGCAGGCGATCGGCCACTACAGGACAGGACCCGGCTGTCCCTATATAAGCATGGCTCCCAGCACTTGTAAAAGGGATCGAACCTTTACCACAAAAAAGGCTTCAGCTTCCTTCTGCAACCTCACGATTCAAGCAATCAATACAGAAGCAAATTACTTACACTTGGCAAACATCCAACTCTTGGCAACAGCTTTCTTTCGGTCTTTCTTCTCCCGGCCTTTTCTCCTCGAGCAGATTATCGGCGGGACGAAGAACACCAAGCTTCGCTCAAGAGCCGGATCAACAGAGTCTTTTTACACTCATTGTATTTAGATTTCTCTCATTAATACTTGTATCCACGAATATTTGTATTAATAACATCTCGCGAGAGCATTCAAGCCCGGGCCTAACAAACCCGGCAAATCTTGTATTATTATCTTTCTCTCGGAAGTGCTCCCGCATTTGTTTGTTGTCCGTCATCCAGCAGTATTAATCTTCGGATAAATATTTTGGGCAACAACACATAAGAACTGATGATTTGAAGCCTCTCACCGATACATAAGAACTGATGCTATACCTCCAATAGCCATCGTCCCTGCAAATGATGAACTGCTTGTTCTGATGCCTTTGTCTTAGATAAGAACTGCATACTACACTTGATGAACCCTCCATGATGAACCTTTCCATCTCTGCCTTTGCCATGATTATGTGTTAATTCATCTTTTTGATGCTGCAAATTATGATGGTGATGCCATTTGTGTCTCTGTCTTGGAGTCTCTTGCTACATTAATGATGATGAACTATGATTATCTGATTATTGGATCAAATACATTAAATTTAATTTAGGCAAAATTTAATTTCGACTTTCAACATTCACACAAACATAAACACAAAAATTAAATAAAAAATAGGCAAAATGAATACAAACATTAAATCGAAAATAGGCAAAATGAATAAATAATGCATAAATTCAATAAATAAAAACATAAATATAAATACCTAAAAATATTCCACTGACACAATTAAAATAATAAAAAAATAGGAAGGATTAGTAAAAGTAATCCCCACAATTAACAATACCCTTAGGGTGGTGGCAATGGTCACCCATCTACCCTCATCTACCCCCACTTCCCACCAATAATATTCTTCCAACTCATCCAACCCCAATCTACCCCCACTCACCATTTTAGTGGCGATAGTCATCATCTACATCATCACTTTTAATTTTTTTTTTTACCTTTTTATATTTAAAATTATATCAAACAATTTAATAAAAACACATAATATTTTATTTTTACTTAATAGGAAATTACAAAACACTTAAAAAAATTACATAATACTAAAAAAATAATACTTAAAAATAAGAAAAAACTAGTCGTCAAGGTATGGTAAGTCTTGAGCCATTAGATCTTCCGTAAGATCATATCGGAGACGGTGATGGCCCTCTTCGTCAAGTAACTCCGCTAGTCTTAGTAGCAACCATGCTTCACCAACCTCACAACTTTTAATTTTTTTTTTTACCTTTTATATTTAAAACACATAATATTTTTATTTTTTACCTTTTTATATTTAAAACACATAATATTTTTAAAATACAAAGTTTTTATTAATAAAAATAAAAACATTACATTACACCTAAAAATGTTTAAAACAAAACATAAGGTTTAAATTGTAAATTATTAATAGTATAAGGTTTAAAATATAAAATAAATAATTAAAAAATAAAAATTAAATGTGAGGCCATCTTCTTCATTTATCATTTAAAAACCAAGACACACACATAATCTAAAAACCTGCACACATATATAACACCACACACTGCACACATATATTTTTAAAAAAAAAAAAAAAAGGCGGCCCCAATCTAGCAGATTCAACGACTCTTTCCTTTCACTAGCCGCAGGGTAAGTAACCCGTGAGCCTCTTACTCGCATGGAACCCGCGGTGGTGGCGGCGGCGTTCACCGCGGCTAGGGCCAAATCACAGTGCCATTTGCGTTGCCACCACCCTTACTCTCTAACTTTTATCTTACGTTATTCCACTTTTTCACTTTATTTAATCCATGGCCAGTGTCACTTCGGGTGTTTGATTCTCGTCCGGAGGAGTAATTTGTTTCCTCATTTAATTACTTCTCCCCTTTTCCCGTAGCCATCTCCATACCCTAACTAGTCCCTTCAGTCACCGCCGCACAGCTCACTGCCACCTACATGCCGAACAGAGCTCGACCCTCCTCCACGAAAGATGATCACACGGAGCAAGGGTCGAAAAAGCAATCTCAGAGGCCCTACCCACTTTGACATCACCGAGTCATCGCCACCATCCTCGTAGCTGCTACCGGAGAATCCGCCGCGGTCCCTGTCCGAGCCATCCCGGTGAACCTCTTTCTCTTTATTATTGTACTTAATTTTTCAGTTCCTTATTTATTCTTGTATGGTTATATAACCTTCTCGATCGGATATTCATCTTCTTGGAAGAAGTACAAATAATCTGGGGTGAAAATTTTCATTGTAAGGGATAAAAATTTATTGTATTTAATTTCACTGTTATTCTTGACTACTTTAACCCGTCTTCCATTTTATCCCACCTCAACCCAAATTTCCCGTTAAGAGCAACATAAAGACCTTTTGATTTTCCAGGCGTTCATCCTCTAGTTGTGGAGATTTGATTTATGAGCAAGTATATGGTAATGACAATTATGATTTGACATGAGCGTTTCCTACCCCATATTTATACACTTGAGTGGGAATAATTAGTGAATCTTTTGTGAGGCTATTGGATCTCCTCACATCTAAGTCTAATGAAATTGTTAGAATTCAGTGGACACCATAATCTTCTCTAAATTTTTGACTTCCCACTGTATGAGGCTTGAACTCTTTTACTTGGGGTCTTAATTGTATGCTTGAGGACAAACATTGATTAAAATTTAGAGAGATTTGATAGGTAGATTATAGTGAGTAATTTCATGTGCTAATGGTATGCTTTTAATTATTTATATTTTAACATATTATATAAATTTTCTACCTATTTGAATTACGAATGTAATTTACTTCATTAGTGGAATTCATTGATTATTTCATGTATTTAGAATGTATTTAGTTTGGAGAGTTATTTGGGCCATCAGATGGATGCCCTATTGAAATTTGGGCCTTGAACCTTGCTGCAGCCGCTGGCACTGGTTGGCCTAATGCCAGTACTAACTTCAGGATCTACTTACATAGGGGCCAAGTAATGAATTAAACATAACCCTAATGCCCAGAGCAAGGGAGGCGATTGTCCACGCCTATATAATGCCAATACTAATTTGGGATTTACTTACCTAAGGGCCAAGAAATGAATTAAACATAACTCTAATGGCCCCGAGCAAGGGAGCGATTGCCCACTCCTATATAAGGGGACTAAAGCGATCGGAGGAGCAAGCGATCGGTTGGAGGAGCAACACCACGCAAGCGATCGGTTGGAGGAGCAACACCACGTTGAGTGAAGATATTCTCTCTATTGGTTTCTTATCTTTTTGATGTTTAATACTTCTAAATATCAAATCAAGCCGTCATGTTAGGGTAATCTCTTTTATTTAGTCTTAGAGATGTTTGAAACTATATCTATATTTTTTATGATTTAATCTCGTAGCATGTTTTTTACTTGAATCACGTGAATTATCTTTGTGTCATTGAGCAAATGTATTTTTGATATAATTCACTTTAATAAGTTTGATTAACTTAAGTAAGATTTTTATATATTTTTGTTAATTCCATGATTGTAATACATTATAGTTATAATTCTAGGATCATAAGTAGCAACAATTGGTTTTGGTCAATTGCGTAAATAAAATCAAGAACCCTTGAGTCGAGCTTGTGAACTTAATTGTTGGAATATTTTATTCCACATAAATATATTAAACGATTTTGATGATGTGTTGATGATCAAAGAAAACAACAATCCGACACCAACAGTCGAAGACTCAAGAAGACAAAAATTCAAAAGAAAAGCAAAAGGAAAGAAAAGAAAAAGAAAAGAAAGAAAGAAAAAGCGTAGTCATTATTACAGTGAAATGATTAAAGCAAAAGAGGAAGAAAAAATGGTAAAACAAAATATTGGTGGAATGATTATTTCAAATGGACACTTTTGTCCGTGATAACAAACTCTACGGAGGATGCACAACAAACTAGAAGTAATCAAAGCAGAAAAGAATAGAAAGAAACTTATGCTACCAAGTAGATTAACATATGTAAGAGTTACATCGTAGAAATTCGAAGAATGACATTCAGACATGTTAACGCACACTATAAGAAAGAGCGATGTACGCTAACGAGCGACTTAACGTGCGCTACGTGCATCGGTTATGGCCTATGAAGTTTGAAATGCGAATTCAAATATCGTAGGTTTCTAGAAGGTCAAAGTCGTGATCTTAACGTTCATATGGCAGTTCAACATAACGTCACGCAACTTGAAGAGATAGCATACGCGATCTTGAGGAAACGTAGCTCTTTGGTACTTGAACATATAATAATGTACATTACCGTGCATAATTAACGTACGCAAAACGTATGCTAATGGTAAAGTATAGTGTACATTATGAGACATCAAGCAGCAACGGCTAGTTAGGATTTGGAGCCTATAAATACTACTACATTTGGTATTTAATACGAAAACTTCAAGAATAATTCTTATACATCTAAGATACTTATATACATCATTGTTGTTGCAATTGAGCTTAATTGATAAGAGTTTGAGTGTTTGATTCACTCATCTATACACGAGAGAAAAGAAAAGATTGTAGTTTTGATTCAGTGTTATTAGGATCGTGGATCGGCATTGTTAGAATTATAATCTAAATCCAGTGATGTATTTCTAGTACCGATAGAAAGCTAGAAACAGTTTATCTTGGACCGATCGAATACAAGATTGTTTATCTTGGACAAGATTATAATGGTTTATCTCGGACCGATCGAAGACAAGGTGGAAAGGTTTATCTTGAACTTATAGAAAAGGATAACGAAGAAGAGAGGACGTAGGCAAGTTGCCGAACCTCTATAAATCTCGGTGTCATTAATTTTCCGCGCTTTTTTTTTTATCGCTTCTGCACAAAAAGAGTCCATTACTCTTCACTGTACTATTCAACCCCCTTCTACCGGTGGTACCAACCCAGCAATTGGTATCAGAGCGGCCCTCTTATAATAGTCGGCTTAACATCCGAGCAGAAAAAGATCCGATGGCGTTTACTTTCGCTCAGGTAGAAGGTCTTGTCTTAAATCAACCATCATTTTTTGGCCGATCAAACTTCATGACATGGAAGAAAAAGTGTCAATCTTTATCCGAGCGTATGACATCGAAATTTGGAAGATAATTTTCCCTGGTCCAAAAATTCCTACGAAAGCAGACGGCTTTCTCTCAAAAGTTTCGAAGAATATAATGAGGATTACAAAAGCGACCATTATAATTGTAAAGCCACATAATTTATTATATTGTGCTTTAAATTCAGAAGAATGCAATCGAATCTCTTCAGAAATTTGGAAAATGCTCGAGGTAACTCACGAAGGAACAACTCAAGTCAATGAGACAATAATAAAATTGCTCCTCCATGACTACGAGTTATTCATGATGAAAAATGACGAGTCCATATCAAACATGCTCGATTGATTTTCGGTCACCATAAATGGATTAGCTTGATTTGAGAAACTATTATTGTAACGACCTGATTTTTCTACGGTATTTTATGAGAATATTTTATAAGAAAAACTTGTAAAGCCTCAAGTCTTTACGAAAACTGACATTCTTCTAAAATAAAATATTGACGGAGATAAGGAGGATTTAAATATTTATTAGTTTATAATAAATTTCTAGCAGCGGAAATAAATATCAAAGTACGGTTAAGTGTTCCATCCCAAATATAAGCGGAACTATAAAAATAATAAATAATATTGGATATATCATAAGTCGGCTTGTCCTACAACTCATAGCTCGACATTTCGATTTAACCTGAAAATTTTATATAGAAAATGGGAGCTTCCTATTGCTCGTGGGAACATTCCAAGTCAACAATAATTACAATACATAACGGAGGCATAACATGAATAATTTTTATATCAACATATAAGTCGGGCATATAAACATGTGACTGCATGTAAACATATAAACATGTGACTGCATGTAAACAAAAGAATGGGAAACCTCTCTGGAACTCGCAACTTGCAGCGGCGGAGACGGGCGCGAGCGCCGAGCTCGCGGGGCTGGTGTTGAGGCTGGAGTTTGTGTGGCCAGGAAAATTTTCCAAGTTGTTTCTTTTTATTTGAGTTTTGGTTCTCAACAAATTTTTTTTTTTTTTTGGTTTTGTGTGATTTGAGAAAATTGGGTTCTTGTTTCGACTTTTGTGTGTGTGATTGTTTGAAGATGAATTGGTAGGGGCGAAGAGAGATGTTTTACGGTGATTGGCTCCCATTCGGGGAAGAGGAGACGAGAAGAAATAAAAATAGAAGGTGACTTTGCTATGTGGAAGTGATACGAGCAACGAATTTTTGAGAGAGATTTTACTGTTTGTGAAATTTTTCTGCGTAGATTTGAAGATGAGTTTCTTTGTAACAATGAGATTTTTAGTGTGTGAGATTCTTGTAGTGTTTGTGTATCTCTGTTTTCATTCTCTCTCCGGATCTTAGGGGTGTTTGGTAGAGAGAAATGAGAGGAGAGAAATGGAAATGGAAATGGATTCTCTTGTTTGGTAGAGAGAAATGAGAGGAGAGAAATGAAATGGCATTTCGAGAATTGATTTCCTTTGTATTTGGAGAGAATTGATTTCTACGATTTTGGAAGAATTGATTTCTACGAGTTGGTATCGCGCCACCACCACCACCTACCACCGCGCCACCACCGGTGCCACCACCAGGCCACCATTGCCACCACCGCCGCCACGACCACCGCCACCACCACCACCACCGCTGCCACCACTGCCACCACCACCACCTCCACCGCCGCCACCACCTCCACCTCCGCCACCACCACCGTCGCCACCACCGACCACCGCTGCCACCATCGTCGCCACCATCGACCACCGCTGCCACCACCGCCACCACCACCACCACCACCACCGACCACCGCTGCCACCACCGTCGCCACCACCACCACCGCCACCACCACCGTCGCCACCACCGACCGCCGCCACCATCGACCGCCGCCACCACCACCACCGTCGCCACCACCGACCGCCGCCGCCACCACCGTCGCCACCACCGACCACCGCCACCACCACCGTCGCCACCACCACCGCCACGACCACCACCGCCACCACCAAGAGAAATGATTCTCTGTTGCATTTCTCTCTTTGAATTCTCTGTACTACCAAACAGGATAGTCGATTCCTATTCTCGACCAATTCTCTTTCTCTGCAATCATTTCTCTGGAATTGATTTCTCTGCAATTCCATTCTCTGTACCAAACGCACCCTTAGGTTCTTTATACTGGAATTTGTTAACTACCCATGATGTTTAACTTCTCCCCCCACTCTCTTTGAACTCCAGTTTTCATAAGCTTTGAAGGCGTGAGAACATAGAACGTGGAGTCTCAATATTGATCGTGGGGTTTTTGGATTGGGGACTTGGGCTTGGATGGCTTGAATATCATTATCAATTGGGCTTGAGTATGAAAATTATAAATTAACTTGGGTTAAAGGTTAAAATAATATACTCCTAGATTTGACCGAAACTAGATGCATGAAGGATTCTTAAAGTAGACTGAGACCCAAAATGATTGGGCTCAATAAATAATTATAGGCCCAGCTAAAAAGTAAAATTTAGTTATTTAATATACGTAATATAAATAATTAGTAAATAAATTTAGAAATTACTCCTAAATTAGCGGGTATTACATTCTACCTCTCTAGAAAAATATCGTCGAAAATAGAATACATACCGCGATTAATAAACTCGGGGTAGCAAGCTCGAAGTTCCTCTTCACGCTCTAAGTGGTTTCATCCTTGTTGTGATTCCGCCATTGAACCTTGATGAATACTCTCTCTTTATTCCTTAATGGAATAACCTTTCTGTCGACTATCGCAACTAGTTGTTCGGCGTAGGTGAGATATTTGTTCACTTCCATCGTTGAATAGTTGATAACGTGACTTGGATCGTGAGCGTACTTTCTCAAGCTGCGAGGCGTGAAAAACATTGTGTCTGCTGAGAATTAGGTGGTAATGCCAAGCGATATGCCAAATCTCGATTCGATCGAGGATCTCAAATGGTCAAGCGTGTCTTGGTCTCAACTTGTTCCTCGATCCAATCGAATAACTCCTTTAGTCGGGGCTACTTTCAAGAAGACCTTTTCTCCAACACTGAACTCGAGATCCTTCCTTCGCTTGTCGGCAGAAGACTTCTGGCGATCTTGAGCTATCTTAATCCTTTCAAGGATCTTCTCGACTACGCCCACGGTCTCCTCGATTATCTCTGGACCCAAAATTTTCCTTTCACCTACTTCATCCCAATAAATCGGTGATCTGCACTTTCTCCCATAAAGTGCCTCGTAAGGAAACCATTCGATCGTTGCTGGCATTGTGTATGTGAATTCTACCAAGGGCACTAACTGTTCCCAACTGTTTCCCATGTCTAGCAGACAAGCTCCTAACATGTCTTCAAGTATCTGTATCGTCCTTTCTGATTTGCCGTCAGTTTGTAGGTGATAGCCTGTACTAAAATTTAATTTAGTTCCCAATGCTTCCTGCAGACTTTCCCAAAAAACGTGACGTGAAAGGAGTATCTCTCTCTGAGATAGACACTGGTAATTCATGCAACCTTACGATCTCTTTAATATAAAACCGTGCATACTAATACATCCTGAAGTTCATCTTTATCGGAAGGAAATGAGCTGACTTTGTGAGGCGATCAACCACTACCCAAATCGCCTGATTTCCTCTTTCCAATAGGATAAGCTTACGAGAAAGGATGTGGAGTGACTTTAACAAACCAAACGGACATTAATGTTCGGCTTTCACCGTGACAAATAATATATCTCCTAATAAATTGACCACATCTCTTTTCAAACCTTCCCACCATAATTTTTCTTTTAAATCTTGGTACATCTTTGTACTACCGGGATGAGTAGTGTATGGTGTGTTATGTGCCTCCTCAAGAATTACCTTTTTCAATTTCGTATTGTCGGGCACACAAATTCTTACCTTGTAGTATATCGTGCCATCTTCTGATATATGAAATTCTTTATCCTCTCAAGCTATAGTACGCTCCTTCGTTTTGATCAAGAAATTGTCTTGACTCCGACCTTCATTGATCTTCTCTCTCAAGGTCGGTTGTACTGTAAACGTCATTAAAATTACATCCATCGGCTTTAACGGTGTAGTCAACTCTAGGTTCATCTTTGAAAATTCTCTAACTAATTTCTCCTCAGTCAGTGTACAATTCAATTCCCCTCTAACCTTACGGCTTAGAGCATCTGCGGCCTTGTTCGCTTTCCCTGAATGCTAGTGAATTGTACAATCGTAGTCCTTCACTAACTCCAACCATCTTTTTTATCTCATATTCAGTTTCTCTTGAGTGAATAGATATTTTAGGCATTTACCTCCATAAAGGTATTGTCGCCATATCTTCAAGGCGTGAACTACAACAGCTAGTTCCAAATCACGTGTCGAATAGTTCAACTCATGCGGCTAGGGGTGTGCATTTAGTCCGAATTCAAAAATCCGGTCCAGAACCAATTTGAACCGATTCGATCCGGTAGGTTCGGGTCGAATTTCGGATTATGAATTTTTAGATTTTCGGGTTTCGGATCGGATATGATTAAATCCGCGGATTTTCGGATTAATTTGATCAATCCTGAATATATCTAAAAAATATATTTATATTATACATGTTAGTTGATCCGAAATCCGATCGATCCGATTTTTAATTTCAATAGAATGCAATCACTATTTGAATTTGAACTTCGAACTTCTAGTACTTTGTTTTTAGTTGATTATTTAGATGTTGCTACTTGTTATGTTGGATATGGATTTGATTTGGAGTTTGATTATATTTGTTAGTTTGTGGAAACTCAAAAGGTTTGTATGTTTTCGCTCATCTTTAAATTCTTGTTTTGTTTTGGTAAATGGGGTTATTTTTTAAAAAATATTTTTTTTTGGAAAAAAATCGGATTTTGGATTAGATAATTTGGATCGATTTCGGATTGAGCAAAACGATCAAAATTCGGATTAATCGAAAATTCGGATCGGGTCGGATCGAATTGATCGATGCACACACCTACATGCAGCCTTAATTGCCTTGAAGCATAGGCTATGACCTTACCTCGTTGCATCAGAACACATCCTAATCCTTGCTTGGATGCGTCACTATAGATTACGAATTCCCTCGACGGATCAGGAATTGTCAAAACTGAAGCCGAGGTCAATCTCGCTTAAGCTCTTGAAAATTTTCCTCACACTTCTCATTCCATGAAGCTGTTCTCCTTTCCTCGTTAGTCGTGTCATTGGTGCGGCTATCTTAGAAGATCCTTTAATAAACCTCCTAAAATATCCTGCTAATCCCAAGCTGCGAACTTCATTCGCGTTAGCTAGTGTTTTCCAATCGTTGATAGCCTCCACCTTAGTCCGATCAACTTCAATTCCTTGAGCGGTAACAACATGTCGATAAAAGCTACTTTCTTCATCGAACTTCGCACTTGCCAAACTTCGCATACAATTTCTCTTTGCAAAGTACCTTGATAATGTCTGCGAGATGTTTCTCATGTTCAACTTCGTCCTTGAATAAATTAGTATGTCATCTATAAACATGATGATAAAGTGATCGAATAGGGTTGGAAATCTCTATTCATCAAGTAAATAAAGGCTTTGAGGGCATTACTCAATCGAATGGCATTACTACGAACCGGTAGTGGTCATATCTTGTTCGAATGCGGTCTTGAGAATATCCTCGTCCTTGATCTTTTAATGGTACTGTTGGAATAATATTTTCATAACACATTTTGAATATTTTGATGATGTTTTAAAAGGCAAAATTAACATTCCATATTTTCATTGCATAACGTCGTGTTGTGCGGCGATTAATACGCCTCGGTGGCGATCGGCATAATGATCGAGAGCCGACCTTAGAAGACATACTGCGGACAAACACCCGGAGTCGGCACCACGCGATCGTCTTTTGGTGTGCAGCGATCGTCTTTGATGTCGACTAGAGGCGGTCGTCGGTCGCCTCGTGCCACGTATAAATCGACATCCGTCAAAGTCGTCGGAGATCGAATCTTGGGCGGTGACCCACGTGCGAGATCCACAAAAGGCGCCGGCGGATAGGACCTTTGACCCGGCTGTCACCTACCTCGCCTGCAAGCGAGGCCCGCGAAAGGTGCAATGTGGGACCTCCCGGACGGCGACTCGGGGCGCGTGCGAGCTTCCCATTGGATCGCCTGGTGGCCCGGCGGCCTCGGACTTTAAGAGAAACGACCTCACGTGGCCAGGACGATCGGCCATCTTATTATAATATAAGCAGCGGTCGCCGCGATCGCGGAGAGGTCAGCCGGCTTTGTCTCCTATAAATAGGAGGCTCACAACGGTGTCGAGGATCATGCGATTATCTTCATAAAATCGAGCAATTATCACCGTGAATACGAGAGAAATATACTTTCTCATAAATTGAGAGAACATCAAACAACAAGAACTCAGAGATCTTCATATCTGGTTCTTCAGGTATTCTTCACGCTCAACTTCTTTGATAACTAGATGTCTTTACACTCATTGTAATAGTTTCTTACATTATTATTTGTACTCAACGGTATACTTATTAATAATATCTCGCGAGAGCATTCAAGCCGGGATTAACAACCCGGCAAATCTTGTGTTATTTATTTTCTCACGGAAGTGTTCGCATTTGTTTGTTACTCGATCATTCCGGCAATACTATCTCGGATAATATTTTGGGTAACAACAATTGGCGCTAGAAGGAGGCACTATAAACCTTCATTTTTATTCCTAGTCTCGAAGAACACTCCTTCATTCTCAGGACATATATTTGAAGAAACACCCACATTCTTCAAAAGAAAAACCTTGAGAAAAATGACATACATAGCGACCTCCAGAGAGCCACCACGAGATCTGCCGGAAATCTCATTAGGCCGGGCGAACCCGGACCCACGGCGGAAGGCGGCCGCGGTGGCCGAGCTCTCACTCCCGCCCCCGAGGGACGGTTCTAGCCTCTCACTCGATCAGTTCCAGACCGCAGAATAGATTGAGGAGGCTATAGCCATCCTCAGGGAGCGACGGAGGGCATGCGACTCGCCCACCATCACTCCGTCGGCCATCCACCGGGTAGGCAAGCGGAAGCTTAAGGGGATCTATGTTAAGAAATCAGCGAAAGCCCCGAGCCGCGGGAGAAGGCTCTCGTGAGGCGGGGCGATTCCGTCTTGGCCGCCTTTGGGAGCGATCCCTCGTGGCGACCGGGCACTCGAGTCCCAGTAGGAGACATCGGAGTCAAGATCCTTTACAGAGTTCGGCATATCAGACTCCCGGGAGACAAGCCGGTCGTGAGCCCCGCTCGCCAAGAAATGAACCCGGCTGGCGGAGCTCATCGTCCACCATGGAGCCGGGGATGCATGCACGATCGCCTCGGCTCGCTCGGAGCAATCGGCGGCGATCGGGCGGCGCGATGGCCGCCATGCGGCGCCGGCTCGGCGAGATGAAGCGCTCACAGGCTGAGGCGGCGCCGGGAGATCGATCGTTGGGCCAAGTGAACCACTCGCGGTTCGGTCGAACTCGCTTGATTCAACCAAAGATCGCTCCACCACAAACGCCTCTATATGAGGAGATCGAATCAGGAGACCCACTTGAGCAAATTCGGATCTACATGGCCGGATGCGGAGCATCGGATGCGGCGAAATGTCGAATGTTCCGTTAACTCTGGGCGACCTCGCCCACATGTGGTACATCTCACTACCACCTCGCTCAATCAATTGCTTTGAGAAGCTGGCGAGCGACTTCACGTCGTACTTCGCCGCCAAAGTTGCTCGTTTGGAAGGTCCCACCGCATGATAAAAATCGGGCGGAGAAAGGGCGAGCCCGATGAAGACTACATCGGCCGAGTGGACAAAATAATCCTTACCGGCGAGCCTATTAGCGGCGAGCTCGCTCTCCACTCGGTCTGGGGATTCCATGGCCGCTCGCCCATGTTCGGGCACCTCACAAAGGATATCCTCCCGACCTACACGGTCTTCCGCGTCGGGGCAGCTGATTTCTGGCCGGGCGGAGGATGCTCTCCCTCCGTTTAGGCGAGGATCTAGGAGAAGGGAAGGCGCCATCTCACGTCCGGAAGAAGGCGGTCGCCAAGCCCAAGCGATCGCAAAACCGCTGGCGAGTTCAAAGCCTTCGAGGATGTGGAAGTTCACCTCCTCCGCAACCTCAGTCTATCTCCGGCCTACATCTTTAATGCCATCAAGGGGCGCGAATGGCTCAACAAACCAAAGCCGATAAGGGACAACGGTCACCTAGACCGCAGCAAATTTTGTGCCTACCACAAAAGTCCCGGCCACAACACCAGCTAATGCCGCGACCTCTTCAGACAACTCTGGCGACTGTTTGAGGAAGGCAAATTGGACAACTTGGTCAACCAAGCCAGAACCTAGGACAGAGAGGACCGGAGGCGCGGCGCCGACAAAGCAGCCGGACCCCTCCCAATCCGGTCGCCAGGATCGAGCATGAGCCGGAGTATTCTGATGAATCGATCCCTCCGATCAATCCTGGCGGTCGGATGAATATGCTTCAAGCAGGAGGTGGAAACCTCGGGGGCCTTTCCCCGGTTTCCACCATGTCAAATAGGAAGCGAAAGGCCCAACTAAGGGCGTTCGCCGGGGTCCATGTCGTAGTACCTCCATAGCCGACCATCTCTAAGGACGCGCTCATCACCTTCTCCAACAAGGACAGGGAGGGAGTAAAATGCCCCAAAGAGGATGCATTGGTGATCTCTGCTTGTATCCTTGGGAAGATGGTCGACCGCGTGCTGGTTGACAACGGGAGCTTCTGCAACATCATATTCAAGTCCGCTCTTGACCAGCTCGGTAATCTAACCAAGTTCATTAAGCCATTCGACACCGTGCTTCAAGGTTTCGGCGATAGCACAGTCCAAGCCTACGGAAGGATCAAGCTCTCTGTCGAGCTAATATGCTTTTACGATCCCAAGGTTAGGATTACTAGGAACCTAAATTTTGTAATCATAGATAGGCCTAGCATCTATAATGGGTTCCTAGGTCGTCCGTTTCTAGAAACCTTTGAGGCAGTCGCCTCGTCTTTCTTTTACTGTATCAAATTCCCCACTGCCGATGGGACGGTCGGTACTGTAAAAGGAGATCAACTAATGGCAACGAAATGTTTGAATTACTCTTATGTCGTAACTTCTTTCAATACTTCCCATGCTATTTGTAACGTCGAGACGATCGACGATCAACCCATGGAGATCGACGAGCCAAGCACATCATACCAACCCGACTCAGAGGACGCCATCTCACAACGATTGACGGACGACATCGAGCCAAGGATCGGTTTCGAGCCAAGCCTCGACATCGATCCCAGGATCGAGTCCGGAAATCGTTCCAAACGAGAGGCGACCGTCCCCATCGAAGAGTTGGAAAGCGTAACGATAGATCCGACTCGCCGGAGGGGAAATACGGTCGGCACAAGCGTCGACCTCGAATTAAAGGAGGATCGATCAATTTACTACGTAAGAACATGGAGTCTTTGCTGGTCGCATCAAGATATGGTGGCATAAATCCTGAACACGCTTGCCACTATCTAAAGATCGACCCGGCAAGGAAGCCGTTCACGAAGCGTAGGAAATTCGGTCTGAGAAATCTGCGGCACTCGACATAGAGGTCAAAAGCTACTCAACAACAAACTAATCGGAGTAGCTACGGGCGATCCACGGTGGGTCGCCAGCGGTGCTCGTCGAGAAAGCTTGGCTCACGGAGGTTGTGCATCGACTTCACCGACCTCAGCGCGGCATGTCGAAAGATCACTTTCCGATGCCTCATATTGATCACTTGGTCGATAGTACGGCGGGTTGCGAAATGATGTCGTTCATGGATGCCTTCGCGGATACCATCAAATCGATGGCGGAGAAAGACATAAAGCACACATATTTCCACACGGAGAAGGACATATACTTTTGGGTCGAATGCCGTTCGGCTTGAAGAATGCGGGGCAACCTACCGGCGTCAGTCAGCGAGAATGTTCGCGATCGGATCGGCAAAACCATGGAGGTCTACATTGGCGACATCGTGGTGAAAGCCTCGAAGGAAGACCACCTCAATGACCTCGCCGAGGCGTTCGACATCCTCGAGAAGTTCAACATGAAATTGAACCCCAAGAAATGCAACTTCGGGGTGGGCTCAGGAAAATTCTGGGGCACATCGTAAGCCAGAAGGGGATCGAGGCGAACCCCACCAAGATTCAGGTGATCCTCGACATGCGGGAGACACAAAATGTCAAGCAAGTGCAATGACTCACAGGTTGTTTAGCCGCCCTCAACCGCTTCATATCTCGGCTCGGCGACCATAAATAACAAGAAGTTCACATGGACGAAGGAGAGTCAAATAGCGTTCGCCAAAATAAAGGAGTACCTATCTAACCCCCCGATCCAGGCAAAGCCGATCCGTGAAAAACTATTCCTTTACAGCGGCCTCAGCGGTCGCACTGAGGACCGTTTTGGTGCGGGCGGAGGGACAAGTCCACTTTCCGATCTACTACGTTAGTCAAGCGCTACACGACGCAGAGACACGTTATACACCATTGGAAAAGATCGCCTACGCTCTAGTCATGAGTGTTCGCAAGCTAAGGGCCTACTTCTTGAACATCAAGTGGAGGTTCAGCGACTCTCCCTCTAAGGCGGAGTTCTACACCGGCCAGGACACCAGGCGGCTCCTCAAGTGGTCCTGGAGATCGCCCAATACGGTATCACCTACGCTCCCTTACGGCGATCAAAGGCCAAGCTGCGGCGGACTTCGTGGTGGAATTAACATTCCCTCACGGTCAGTCCCAGTCGATCGCCACTGCTGGAAGGCATGCGTAGATGGATCGGTGACCAACTCGCGGCGAGGCGGGATTGTCCTCATTAACCCCGACGGCCAAAGTTTCACAAATGCCGTGCGTTTGAGTTTCATGCGACCAACAATGAAGCCGAATACGAAGCCTTGGTAGGCGGGCTCGATCTAGCCCTCGCCCTAGATGTTCGTCGCCTCCATATCTTCATGGACCCCCTCTTGGTCTTGAACCAAGTTAAAGGAGAATATGAGGAGCGCGGCGAATAGATGGTCAAATACCAAGAGCTGGTCGCCGAAATGTGCACGAAATTTGAGGAAGTGCTAATCGAACAAGTCAGAGAGCACAACTCCCGGCCGATGCCTTATCTAAGCTAGCGTCGTCGGATGGGGTGACCGACTTCTCTAATATCAATTACAAAATCGGCAAGGCCGGCGATCGTGAAACACGATTACCACGATCGCAATTCTGAGAAGCTGGATGACTCCGTTCATCAAATACTTAAAGGATGGAACGGTCCTGACGGCCGTATCAAAGCTCGCCAACTCCGGCTCCGTGCGACCAGATACACCCTATTGGGCGGCCGGATTTACAAGCGAGCTTCGGCCTTCCCCTCCTCAAGTGTATTACAGGAGGAAGGTCGGCTCGTTTTAGCGAAATTCATGGCGGGATCTGTGGAAACCATGTTGGCGGACGAGCTCTCATCCATAAAACAACCAGGCGAGGTTTTTCGGCCGTCACTTGAAGGATGCTATCGCCTATGCAAAAACGAGTCACAGGTGTCAAGTAATGGGCCCAAACATCAAGCTCTCCCAGCGGCTCACTTCAATGTCGGCCCATGGCCTTTCGTGATGGGGCATCGACCTTATAGGTCCATTGCCGACGGCGCCCAGTGTAAGTTTGCCATTGTAGGGTCGACTATTTCACCAAATGGTGAAGCCGAACCGCTCAACAAGATCGGCGAGAGCAAGTGATCAAGTTCATGCGGAAAAACATCATATGCCGATTGAGTGCCCTGAGCCATCATCTCAGACAACGGAAGCGGTTCGACGGTTTAGAAGTCATGCGATTATGCGAGAAATGGGGAATCAAGAGGTTGTTCTCGGCCCCCTACCACCCTCGGACAAGCGGGCGGTAGAAGCCGTAAACAAAATCCTCAAACACGGTTAAAGCGCGACTCGAGTCGAGGCAAGGTCGATGGGCGGCGAGCTCCGGGCGTTTTGTGGTCTTATCGAGCAGCGACCCGTAATTGGCCGGCGAAACCCCATTCGCCCTCGCCTTGAGCGAAGCGGTGATTCCCTCGGAGATCGCCGTCCTCGGCCATTGAACCGAACAAGAGATGACGGCCGACAATGATGTGGCGACGGATCGACCTCGATATGCTCGAAGAACGACGGTGACCTCGAAATGAAGAACACTATCCACAAAAGGAGATCAGAAGTTCTTCAATACGAAGGTCAAGGAAAGGCGTTTTCAAGTGGGCGATCTCGTCCTCAAGAAGATCGAACCCACACAGTGTCTTTGGTCAGGCCAGGAAGGCCCCTTTAGGATATCTAAATGGCTAACTAAGGGAGCCTACGAACTTGAACATCCTGACGGTACTCCGGACCAATATCCTTGGAACGCCGTACATTTGAAGAAGTACTACCAATGAAAACTTTGTATTCAGTTTCTACTACCCTATGTACAAGGAATATAATGAGATTTCTTCCTATCCCATCTATTCTAGCGATCACTCCACCAGGCATATCGTACATCGTCGAGGGTCGCCATCTAACATGACGATCCGAGATAGAAGAGTGCAGCCATGGTCCTGGCAGTCGATGGAACCGACTGCTTCGGCCATGCAAGGTCCCTTTGGGCCAAGACCGCCCTTCGTTTAAATACGAGGCCGGCGTGGTCTGAGGGCCCTCCAAAACTAATCAGTGGACACGATCGCCCGCCCTCAAAGGTTCATCATCTAACATGGTGAACTCGGACAATGCGACGTGCCACTACCCCCGTCTCAACGTACACCGTCGAGGGTCGCCATCTTCATGGCGGGCCGAGGTGGAAGCAGAGCTAACAAGCCACGGGCGTGGAGTCGAATAAAACCGACGACGCCCAGTGCAAGGACTCCTCCAGACCAAGACCGCCCATCTTTCGTTTAAATACAAGACGGGCGCAGCCTAACGGAGGACCCTCACAATAAAGTGAGTCGTGGGAATATCCCTCGCACACAAAGGCACAGTTGTGGAGATCGGTCCGTCGAACTCCACGACCGTGCATGATTCCTCAGAGTCGGCAAAACCGAAGATAGCTCACCACACATACTATTTTTGTTCCCTTACTTACAATAAGTAAACAAAAACAAGGGGGCAAAGGAGGCGAGCTAATCCTAAATGCGATCGGAAAGAAGGAACCATACTCGATCGGCTTCGTTCAAACACACGCAGTACGATCAGAATTGTTCCACAATATTTACAAGTAAGAATTTCCAAAACATGTCGATACATTCAAACATTCAAACAGTCGGTCGGATGAACAAGACATCGGAAGCAATCATACACATACTTGAAAAAATTCGCATGCAATCATTCAAAGGCGATCGTACATGTAAAGACACAAATACAACAAGGGAGTATTTTATTCTTGACAAGAAGTTCATACAATACAAAAGCCCGAAGGCAATACAAAGAGAAAGCAAAAATTACAAGTGAAGGAAAACAAAAAAGTCACTCAGGGCCCCTCCGGCTGGTCTTCGCCCCCAGGAGGCGGATCGGAATGCGCTCCCCCTTCGGCCTCAGGATGAATGAGTTTATCCGGAAAAGGATACCAACTCAAGTCGATCCCCAAGTCGATGAGGTCAAGGATCGGCAGGGAAAACTCCGGATGTAAGGGGTGCTCGAGTGCATAGGCCTTAAAGCTCTCCATCAAAGGACCGATTTCGATCCCTACCTTTTTGGCGGCTCGGGCAGCGTCGGCATAGGCCACATAATAGGCGAACTCGCCGACAAGTGCCACATTGAGATAAGGATCGGTCTCGATCGCCTTTAGCTGCCCTCTCAGCTCAGTGGTCGTCTTCTCAGCTTCTGCCAGTTCGACCACCTTAGCGGCCGTTTCCCCCTTAGCCTTTTCCAGCTTTCCCTTCGCCGCCTCTAGCTCGCGGTTGAGCCGATCCACCGTCGCCTTCAGCCCGGCCGCCTCCTCCTGCGAGGCCACGTGCATCCGGCGAGCCTCCTTCTCCTGGTTGCGGAGCCGATCGGCCACTTCCTTGGAGCGGCTCAGCTCCTGCTTCATCCGATCGTTGTCTGTTTAGCTCGTTTAGCCGTTGCTATGTACTCCTTCTCCATAGCCTGGATCCGGTTAGCAAATTCAACGTTTTGGCTCCGGGCGGCCTCGAGGTTGCTATGGAGACGAGCATTAGAGGGTCGCCCCTCGTAATCCCTTGCAGCTTGGACGGCCATCGTCGCCGTCTGGAGAGCCAGGGCAAGGGTCGCCTGCATGGCATCTCCAGATCGCCGACGAGCGATCGCATCAAGATCGGTCGTCGAGCCTTGGGCAAAGAGGAGATGGCCTTACGGACATAAGTAGGGGCGTCGAGGACTTCTGCGGAGACTTGCTCGCGGGAAGTCGGCACCATTGGCGAGGCGTCGGATCGGCAAGACGGACCACTGCAACACAAACAAAAGAGACAAAGGAGTTAGAATATACCTAACTAAATTTTCCAACTCGAAAAGACCAACCCGATCTTACTGTTGACGATTCGGGATCGCGGCCAAAATATGGCTTGCCCAGAAGTTTCGGCTTCGGCGATCGCCACTTTTTCAAGCGGCCGATGACACAGGCGGCGGGCCGAGCCTAGGACCGAGACCCCTCCGCCATCGGACGGAGGAAGCAGAGAGCGGCGATCGGCGGCTCCAAGATAGCTAAGTCCGCCTCGGCTATCGGCGGGGACCCCTCAGACCTCCGCCTCTTGCGGGTGCGCTTGAATCTCGGCTCGGCGGCCGGCACCGCGGCGGGCCTCACCACGGGGCATGGCGAGGCAGCGTCGCGACAGCGCGACCCGTCTTCTTTCCCGGTGAAGACGATCGATGAGACCGAGGTTTAGACATGGCGATCTCTTGTGGTGGCTCGGCGAAATGGGGAAAGTGAATTTACGCGAAAGAACAAACTCTAACAAATTAGACACCTACTTAGACATTGCAACCTCTTGGAGGCAGCCGTCACGCGGGAAAGAGTGAATAAAAAGTCGTACACAGGACCTTCAAGTGGCGAGGGTAGCGAAGCAGTCGAGCTCCCAACCGGTGGCGTTCGAGGTGGTGAGTGAGCGTCTATGTAGGAATCCGGCAATGCGCGAATCCGCTCCCAGACGATCAAAAAATCGAAGGGGAGATCGCCGATCATTGGAACAAGGAATCTGCAAAAGAGAGACAAATTAGATCGGTTCAAGGAGTATCGAATAAAGGGAGAGTGAAACCCTTACTCGGATTCCTCTCCCGAAAATTGGTGGGGATATCGATTCTTCCTCAGGATTATCGCCCGATGCCGATCTCCATGCACCGCCGACCCAGCCACCACTTTGCCAGGTCGCCCGAGCCTTGTTCGGCACCCGAGACCACCTACCCGGGCGACCTTGGATATGGTAGCCGCCGTCGATCCATACGCACGATCGGCTTAAAAGATAATTCATCTCAGTAGAGAAGGCAAAGCAAGCGACTGTGACCGCCGAACAACGTCGATATGCGATGTCTGCGGCCGGGCGTTCGGCGTCAGCGAGAGCGCCAAATTCAGGCGACCGGCGGATCTGAGGCAATGACGGCAAGGAAACCGCGATCGGCCGCGAGTCATTTCATTAATGGCGACCATACCCTCGGGAGGTGGTCGGCGCGTTCATTCTCGGAGGGCACGTGCGGTGACACGTCGGAAGGAATATGATATTTGGCCCTCTAGCGGCTCAAGTCTTTAGGGTCGCGAACTCGAATCTTCTGAGAGTCGGCTGAGGCGGGTCGGCGGCCGGCTCACCGTCCGCTTCACATGTTCGTAGGGATGAGCGGCGGAGTAAGCCGAAATCAAATGCAGACAGGGCGGCAATCCCCTCCATAAGCTTAGCAAATTCCATGTAAGTAGGGCGAAAATCTTTGTCCGTTCCCAAGACAACCGCACAGTTCATCTTCATCCACCGTGAACCCCCTTGCTCGCCGTCGCGCGAGATCTCGCCACTTCGGCCTCGTTGAAAATCTCCTCGAGTTACTGCGGGTGCAATCCCGCACGAATAGCCTCAACGGCCGTTTCCATATGGAGTCCCACGGGAATCTCCTCCCGGTCCGTGAGCGGCGGCGGCGGAGGTACTTCCGGTCTCGAAGGTTTTGGATCCTCCGGACATGTTCGCAAAAAGTAAAGAAAGAAAGAAGATTGGTTTCGTACCTAAAGAAAAGAGGACGATCGGCACAAGGAGCTTCGGAAATTTGCGAGTCTCGGCAAGAAGGCGAGGGTGAATGAAGAGTAGAAATGAAGTAGCCTAGCCTCTTTTATAGGCGGGAGCGGGGTCTCTTTGCAAATAGGCGAAATCCAGGGTTGGAGGGCAACCGTCGGGGGACACATTAAATGCGGCCCTCGAATCCAGCGTACGCGTATTTTCGAGCACGCCCGGCGACAAAAGCGACAAACCGTCGGACTCCTAAATAGTAGCGGCGCGTGTCCTTGCAACGTTTGCGAGCCGCTTTCATTTCCATTGCTCCCGGTAGCGAGATCGTCAAATTTGAAATTAGATCGTCGATCGTCTAAGCAATGGCGATCGCCAATAGTGCCACCTCACCGTGTTTTCAACATCGAGCCAGTGAGGGCAATTGTTGTGCGGTGATTAATACGCCTCGGTGGCGATCGGCATAATGATATGAGAGCTGACCTTAGAAGACATACTGCGGAAAAACACCCAGTCGGCACCCAGCGATCGTCTTTTGGTGTCAGCGATCGTCTTTGATGTCGACGAGAGGCGGTCGCCTCGTGCCACGTATAAATCGACATCCGTCAAAGTCGTCGGAGATCGAATCTTAGGCGGTGACCCACGTGAAGATCCACAAAGGTGCCGGCGGATAGGACCTTTGACCCGACTGTCACCTACCTCGCCTCAAGCGAGGCCCGCCGAAAGGTGCAAAGTGGGACCTCCCGGACATCGACTCGGGGCGCGTGCGAGCTTCCCATTGGCTCGCCACAGTGTTTGCCGGCCCGGCCTCGGACTTTAAGGAAACGACCTCACGTGGCCAGGACGATCGGCCATCTTATTATAATATAGAAAGCGGCGGTCGCCGCGATCGTCGGAGAGGTCAATGACTTTGTCTCCTATAAATAGGAGGCTCACAACGATGTCGAGGATCATGCGATTATCTTCATAAAATCGAGGCAATTATCACCATGAATACGAGAGAGAAATATACATTCTCATACATTGTGAGAACATCAAGCGGCAGAACTCACGAGATCTTCATATTTGGTTCTTAGGCAATCTACACGCTCAATAGCTTAGATAACTAGAAGTCCTTACACTCATTGTAATAGATTCTAACATTAATATTTGTACTCAACGGTATACTTATTAATAATATCTCGCGAGAGCATTCAAGCCGGGATTAACAACCGGCAAATCTTGTGTTATTTATTTTCTCACGGAAGTGTTCTCGCATTTGTTTGTTACTCGATCATTCGGCAATACTATCTCGGATAATATTTTGGGTAACAACGATGCGTAATAAACAATTCATAATGTACGTAACACTAACATTCTTATTAAGTGTTTTGAATACAGTGCGTCGTAATACATATCGTATAACGTCGTAATATTGAAAATCGGCCGTTGCAAGAGTCGATAAAGTAAGTCATCGATCGTTGCAATAAAGTCATCGATCCAGCGGATATGAGACCAAACATAACGTGCGTAATCGTTGATGCATAACGTCGTAACGAGGTTCGATCGAGTGCGCCCATTTTCTTATGCAACATTACGGCCGTTACGTAAGGTTTGGCGTCGTTACATGGCTTACGTCGTAACATAGGTTACTTAGCGTATGTAACATAGCTACTATTCGAATGGGAAAATGGCTCCAGAGGCTATAAATACATGACATCGAGTGTTGGAGATACGAGAATATACAAGCGTACACAAGTAATTTACGGCGGCTATCATTATACTCTGAAAAGATTATTCTGATACGAGAAGATTTATGCTATCAATACGATATCTACATTCTTGTATCAATGCGAGCTATCTTTTGTAAAGATGAGTTTCCTTACTCGCAACTTTTGTTGAGTTATTGTGAGGTTGTCTTGTATCCTTAAAAACAAGAGAGATTATAGTGAGGTTGTTCTTGAGCAGAAAATCAAGAAAGCGTAAAGTTCGACACTAATCTTGAAAGTGCTATTGTAAGAGTTGGCACTAAACTAGAAGCGCATTCAAAGTTTTAGAAAAGTCTGATCGATAACACTAGGTAGGGACGTGAAGTGGTTTATAGTGAACCTCTCGAACAATTTCGGGTGTTCTTTCTTTTAGTGCTTTTATTAACCCGATTAATAGCTTTCGCACAAAAAGAGTTCAAAACTCTACTCCACACTATTCAACCCCCCTTCTAGTGGCGGTACCAATCCAACAATTGGTATCGGAGAGGTCTCTTTTCATAGGTCTAACACCGCTAGAGAAAGATCCAGATATGGCCTACATCTATTCTTCGCTTGAAAGTAACGCTCTTAATCGCCCTCCCTTCTTCGATGGTTCAAATTTCATGACGTGGAAGAAGAAAATGTCTATCTTCATCCGAGCCCACGATATCGAAATTTGGAAGGTCATTGCTCTTGGACCTACTATTCCAAGGTGATGGCTCACTCATAATTTTGAAGAGTACGATGAGAGCGGCTGGAAGAATGATCATTTCAATAGTAAAGCTACTCAGTGCTTTCTTGTGCTCTTAATCTGAAGATCACAAGAATCTACGTGAAATGGCCAAAGAAATTTGGAAGATGCTCGAGATTACTCACGAAGGTACGAGTCAAGTCAAAGAAACGAAAATTAATATGCTCATTCACGATTATGGACTTTCACTATAAAAGAAGAAGAAAGCATTACTGCTATGCTTGACCGTTTCTCGGCTATTACAAATGGGCTAGCCTCGTTTGGCAAACCTATCTCAAGTAGTGATAAAGCTAAGAAAATCCTACGATCACTACCGAGAGAATGTGATTCAACAGTTACGGCTATTATGAAGTCGAGAGATCTAAACACGATGGAATTCAGTGCTCTTATTGGATCCCTTATCAATTATGAGATTGTCATTAAATCTCGGAATTCAAAATCAAAGCCCAAAGAAAGAGAAAGGCTGATCGCTTTCAAGGCGAAAGAGGATAGTGATCCAGAAGATGAACCAATCGAGGGCGAGGATGAAGAAACGGCTTTCTATGCCAAAAATATAAAAAGTTCAAATATCTCCTACAAAGGCGCGAGAGAGATATCAAACAAGAACCAGGGATGAATCGAAAAGATTCACTTCCCTTAAAGTAAAGTTCGACAATACTTGTCGAAGGTGAGGTGTTCCAGGGCACTTTGCTAAAGATTGTCGTGCTGTTGCGCCTATGAGTTCGTCAAAACCACCTCATGAGAAATTCAAAAAGAAAGAAGTCTATGTTGCTACATGGAGCGATGATGATGAGGATGATGAATCACAAATCGAAACCAATCTAGCTTACCTTTCTCATCTTTGTCGAGTTTAAGAGTGGAAGACATAGGAGTATAAATTTCTTTGCATCCTTTCATCTCAAATTTCTTTAGAAGTGAGTGACGTACTTGGATTGGTGAATGAATATTCCGTCTTTGAGTTGCTTAGTTTGGAGTCCGATAAAGTATTTTAACTATCCCATCATACTCATTTGAATTCTCCCTTCATAAGATTTGAAAATTCGAGGACGGAGATTCGTTAGTTGCACCAAAAACAATATAAATCGACATAAATCGACATATAAGCATATTATCACATAGTTTTTGATAAATAGGGTATTATCAACATTACCTCTTTTATACCCATTAGAAATAAGAAAAGATCTTAGGCGTTCATACCATGCTCTCGGAGCTTGTTTTAATACATTGAGAGCTTTATGAAGCTTGTATACATGATACGGATGATCATAGTCTTCAAATCCGGTGGTTGCTTGACATACACTTCCTCTGGATGACCTTGTTTAGAAACGCGCTTTTTAGATCCATTTGATGGAGTTTGATCTTCTTGTAGGAAGCAAAGGCACACGAAGGCGAATAGCCTCAAGAGGAGCAACGAGAGCGAATGTTTCTTCATAATCCAACCCTTCCTCTTGATTGTATCCTTGAGCAACCAATCTTGATTTATTCTTTCTTGGGAGATGATTATAAATCTGTTTTTATTTTGTGAACCCATTTTGTTAGATGATTGTTTTGTCCACGGTGCGGGAACGATTCCCATACTTTGTTTCTCTCGAATTGATTGAGCTCCTCTTACATAGCAACAACCCAATTTTCGTCATTTATAGCTTCGTCGATGTTCTTTGGTTCCATAAGAGAAATGAATGCAATATTGTTTAGGCAATTATTCACATTTCTCCTTGTTCGCACACCATCATCGATTTTCCCAAGAATTTGCTCCATAGGATGAACTTTCACATTAACCCATTCTTTAGGGAGGTTGAAAGGATTATCCTCATGTTTGTCCGATCTTAAGTCAAGCATTTCCAATTCCTTGATGCTTGACACTTCATTATTAGGACCATACTGCATCATCATCAAAAACAACCTTTCTCGGGGGTAAAGCGTATCATCGAATTTGATATGAATCGACTCTTCTATTGAGCCTCTTCTACAATTAAAAACACGATAAGCTTTACTATTAGTAGAATATCGAGGAATATACCAATATGAATCAAATTTTCCCAGTTATCTTTACCATTATTATGAATAAAGACTTTACAACCAAGCGGATTAAAGTAAGATAAATTGGGCTTTTTACCTTTGAATATCTCATATGGAGTCATCATCTTGTTTCTCAGAAGATGGACTCGATTAATAACATAACAGGCGGTGTTAACAACCCGGCCCGAGAAATATTTTGGTAGCCGTATTCTTTGAGTATTGTTCGGCTCATTTCTTTTAAAGAACAATTCTTCTTCTCGACAACTCCATTTTGTTAAGGTGTGCGAGGTGCCAAAAGTTGTGCCCAATACCATATTTATCGCACCAATCTTCAAAATCATTAGAATCAAATTCTCCAGTGATCGGATCGATGGCGATAATTGGTAATTGTTTCTTTCTAGGTAACCTTACACCACTTAACAAACTCATTAAAAGCATCACTTTTATTTTCTAAGAATTTTACCCAAGTAAATCTTGAAAAATCATCAACAAGCACCAATGTATAAAGATTACCACTCAAGCTAGCATGCGAGATGGTCGATTAAATTCATATGAATTAATTCAAGAATAAGGCTAGTAGAGGTTTAGTTTTGGGTTTAAACGAGCACATAGAATATTTACCTTTCATGCGGGCTTCACAAATATGGTCTTTTACGAAGTTAAGTTTTGGTAGACCACGAACAATATCATTTTTAGCTAATTTCGAAATAAGAGGTAAAGAGGCATGACCCAATTTACGGTATCAAATAAAAGCATTTTCATCATAGGAAATTAAGCACTTTTCATTAAAATATGATTCGTCTTGAAGATCAACAATATAAATGTTTCCATAACGTAAACCAATAAAAACAATTTGGTCTTTTTTCATTGTCGTGCAATGTGTAATTTCAAAAATTAATTTGAGACCAGTATCACATAATTGGGAAACAAGAGAAGATTTGACAAAGGCCATCAACAAAAAGAACATTTTCTATAGTTGGTAAAGGTTTCTTACCTACCTTGCCTATTCCTTTGATTTTGCCCTTTTTATTATCACCAAAGGTGACACAACCTCGATCTTCCTTTTTATTTCTGTGAAAGATGCTCGTTCCCACTCATGTGGTTTGAACATCCTTTGTCAACATGCCATTTATTTGATAATGTTGTTGTCCTTGTTTGTACCTACAAAGAAATTTTTCTTAGTTTTATAGTTACCCAAGCTAATTTGGGTCTGTAGAGTTAGACGTAAAAACTTGATTTGAAACAATGGTCCCTTTAGGCACCCAAATTTGTTTGACTTTTATAGTTAAATCTGGAACTTCTACAAAAGGTTTCGATATGTCACAGTATTAAACATTTTGGACATGATGAAATTCCCGTTTTTAAATTATTTGAATCATTCGTCGTAATATCTTAGGACCTTTTAATTGGAAATGCATTATACACGAGTCCTTGTTTTGAAAGAGAGAATTTTTGACCAAATAAGAGTTGTTCAAATTTGTCATTACCACACGAGAATTTTCTAACGTAAAGCTTTAGTTCTTTCAGAGTTTTGTGTAAATCATCTCTCAGAATTCTATCGGTTTCCAAGCAATTAGTATGATCAATAGACACATCTTTGCCTTTATTAAATAATTTTAAATTTTCGTTTTCAAGAAACTTTATTTTCTTTTTCAAATCTTTATTAATATTTCAAACCTTTTCATACTCGTTATTTAAAGATTCAAAAGCATCAAGAAGTTCTTCATGAGAAGAATCAATTATCTAGTCTTACATCATTTGTCGTCGATTCGCGGGCCAACCCCATGAGTACTTCTATGCAAATTAGTCTTGTGAAGCTAGAAATCGGTCGATCAATCACTCTACATGAAGCTTATTAGCTCACTCCGATTACTAACACTATGAGACCCGATATCGGTTTGCTATAGGAGTGTGTGTTCGGTATCAAGTAGCACCTAAAGAATCACACTTCACAATGCCAAGCGAATCCTTAAGTACGTGAAAGGAACAATTGGCTTGAGGATTATGGTATCTAATGTAATATCCGTATTTTTCTTTCCCTTGTATTTTCGTTTTGGTGTATTTCTCGATCGTAGTGACCCTCGTGTACTTTTCGGCGTGTCCTTCTGTCAAGCTGTTGAACTATATTCTTGTTATTGTTGTGCGTAACCGCCGTTTCGGGGTTGTCGTGGATCCATTTTGTGTTATTAGTCCCAAATATTGATTCTATCGTTTTATTCTCTTTAGGATCATTTTTATCATTTTGGGACCCAAAGGGGGTGTGGGCCGCGGCCTGAGGTGCGTGCGCCGTGGCACACAAATTTCTCCAAATGTTGGTCGGGCAATCATGCTGTGTGCGCGGCACACCCATCGTGCCGCGGCACGGCGCCGAGCAGTGCCGCGGCACACTGTCGTGCCGCGGCACACTCGTGTGTCTTCGCGACCAAAACCCAGTATGCCGTGTGCGCGGCACGCGAGTATCTTGCGGCACAATCTTAAAACACAGGAGTAAGTTTTCGGCTGTGCGCGGCACACCGGTGTGCGCGGCACACGAAGCGGTAATTGCGCGAACTCGTCCTTATTAGGCGAGATCGGTCGTCTCCTTCCCCATTTTTCCTTGCATCGCGAGAGAGAGGATATAGAGGAGAGTTCTTCATCAGAAGTCGATTTTCATCATTTCTTTTCGGTTGTGAGGCTCGGATAATCAATCTAGCGTGTTCTACGGATCTTAGTTCTTGAATCTCCAAAGGTAATGTTCTAAAACCTATTTCGATTAATTTGGGGGTTTTGGGATTTTCTTAGATTAGTTCCGTTTCGTTGGTGGATTCATGATGTATACGATTAATATTGTTAGTATCGTTAGTTTTCCTACGGATTCATGGATATTTTGTGGATTTTTATGGATTCGAGAGGGTTTGGTTGTGGTCGCCCTCGTTGTTATTTTTGTATGAATATACATGAATCGTAGGCGGGTTTAGGGTGTATTCCATTTCCATAATCGTTTAGAAGTGGTTGTGATTGTGCTATTCGAATCGTTAGGTTCATTCTCGTCGGTTCCTCGTGGTTGTGCTTGATCCTTAGTTAGTTCGTGTCATCGTCTATTTAATCGAGGCAAGTACCCTTATGAACTTACGATCTTGACATAGTAGTTTTGTATGAGAAATTGTGTGTGTGTGTATGCTCACTGCGGGTTAGACTCGGCGGGGTCTCGGTAGGGTTCCACGAAGTGTGGGACCGCGAGCTTGCTTTTAACCTTGTGGGTTAGATCCGGCGGGGTCTCGGCGAGGATCCGCGAAGGCGTGGGTCAGCGGTTAATTGTGGTGCATTTTTACATTTGTGGTTTGATCATTGGCATTTAGGAAATGAGTATTTTGGAACTATGTTTTCTTGAATTGCATGCATTACTATATGTGTAAGATGTAAGTCGTTCATCAGTTACTTGTACTAGCGTAATTGCTAACCCCTCTGGGGACCGTTTGGGAAATTCGTTTTATGAATTTGGTCGGGATCATCGAGGCAATGGCGATTGGACGATTACGGATGATGGCCGTGCGTGATGATTGTGCACAGTGGCGTTTTGGTGTCTTTTACCTTTTTGTCTTTTGTGGTTTTGAACTAATAGTTGTACTCGAGTACCTAAAGGGGTCTTGTTCGTTTGGATTGTATTGTTGCTTATTATGTTGTGTTGGATGATGATGTTATATTGGCCGGTTGAGCAAGGGTGGATTGTTACATTTTGCGTCTTTATGACATGGTATTGTCTGTCGTTTATGTGAGTCGATGAGTATGATCTTTGTTCGGCTGGTGGGTCCCATATAGGGATTCACGGCCTTTGTAATATACCTCGAATATCTTGGGGGTGTTACGAGAAAATGGTATCGAGCACTAGGTTATGGATACCTAGGCTTGTCGGTTTATTAGGTCTTGTGGTGTTTTGTTTTGCACATCATCGTCATGTTGCCATGATTAGGTACTACCGGTGTCAGTAAGTTTTCCTTCCTCTGTTCATTAATTCCTTGTATCGTACCCTTGATTCTCGACTTGTGATTGTTCTTTTATTGTGCTGATCCTCGTGTGGCTTTTGCTACTTATTTAACTCAGTATGGATCTTTGGAAGAGGTCGTGGTCGCGGTCGTGGTCGTGGGCCTTGGCCCAGGGGCGTGGGCGGCCGGTGGGGTGGCCACGTCACGATCTTGAGGCCGGCGATGCGCGGCCGTCATAGCCATGCTTCTTCTCGGGGCGTGCCGACCTTGGTATTGCGGCCGTTATACGACAAATGGTGAACCAAATGGCGGCAATAGCTCGGGCGATTGAACCGGATCGAGACCATGCTAATCGGGCGGAGCGGACCGTTGGCTCCAAGATGTTATCAAGATGCATCCTCCTCGGTTTTGGGAGCTTGGACCCGATTGGGTAGGAAGGGTGGATTAAGGAGATATCTAAGGTCTTCGTTGCCACTAAGCGTCAGAGGCGTAGAGTCCTATTGCTCAATACTTTCTCACGAGGGGCGCTACGGATTGGTGGGAGGTCGTTGGGCCCAAAGACCATCTTTGCTTCGTGGTGAGTTTCAAGAGTTGATGGAGGTGAATATTGCCGTGGCGATCAGACAGGCTCGGGTACATGCTTTTATGATGCTCAGCCGCGGGATATCCCGTATCTCAAGCTATTCTTGATTTTAATAAGGAGTTGGGTTATGTGAAGACCCGAGTTGTCGAGAAGGCGACAAAATTTTCCATTTCTCAGACGGATGAAGTTGCCGATTCGGGACTATATGTCGGGGCTTGTATGCACTACATTGAAAGATTACGAGCGGGGCCCTTGCTTACGATATATACGTGACGGCGAGTGAGGCGGCCGCGAGAGTAAGCGAAGTCAGCAGGAATTTTCGGGCCACAAAAGTGAAGTCGTGAAATTTGATCTGCTAACTTTCCATTGGTGGTGGCCCATCTCGATCTTTGGGTTTCCCGTAGAGCTGCGGTGCCCCTTCTCGAGAGGTGAAATGCTTTAGCGTGGCGGCGAGGCCACATCGGTCGTGTTTGTCAGAACCCTTTGCGGCGTGTAATCGGTGTGGCGGTCGGGTCACAAAGCTACTTCTGTCTTTGAGAGGAGAAAATCCTTGGTGCCGGGCTTCCATTCAGCGCTAGGGAACCAAGTGTGAATCGAGTCGTTTGCTCCTCAATCTCCGCCGAGTGCTAGTCGGGGAAGAGGTCGGAGTCGACCCTCAAGAGGAGCTTCGGTGTTGGCTCCGCCCACCCGCGTGTCTATGAGATGCGGAAAGCCGATGATCCGGCTCTCTGGTAGCGGCAGTACCGTTTATATTCTTTCTCATCTGTCGGTGTGCTTTTCGATTAGGTGCTACGCATTCGTTCATATCTTTGGATTGTGTACGCCGTTTGAGTCTCATTGTTTGATGCCTTGTGAACCCTTCATCGTTAAGCTTCTAGCGGTGATAGGATCGTTGGTGATCGGGAGGTTCGAGGCTGTTGTGTCTTATTTGCGAGAGGACTTGGCCCTCTAATCTTATTGTTGTGGATATTGAGGGTGAGGATTTGATTCTCGAGGATGATTGGCTCGAGCCGCATGGTGCGATCATGAACTACCGCACGAGAATCATCACCATGTTAGCCGATGATGGCAGAGCACTCTTTCGCCGGGCGAAAGAGGGGAGCAGTCGTTATGCGCCTTGAAGGCGATGAGACTCTGCGAAAGGGTGTGCGGTTATTGGTGTTACGCCTTGAAGGCGGAGAGTGGTGGAGTCGAGCTTTCTTCGATTCGATCGTTAATGAATTTCTGATGTTTTCTGACGAGTTGCGGGATTGCCACCGGGCGAGGTCGAGTTCGCTATAGAGTTAGAGCCGGGTGCGGCTCCTATTTGAGCGCCTATCGCATGGCACCTTGAGAGATGTCCGAGTTGAAGAAGCGGTTGAGTAAGCTTCTTGAGTGGGGTATGTTCGGCAAGCGCCTCGCCTTGGGGTGCAGGTCTGTTTGTGCGGAAGAAGGATGGTTCACTACGTTTGTGTATCGACTATCGCGAACTAAACAAGGTGACCATCAAGAACAAGTATCCTTTGCCGAGAATTGTGACTTATTCGACCGATTGCGAGGAGGCTGCGGTATTCTCGAAGATTGATACGAAATCGGGATACTATCGGCTCAGGGTGAGAGAGTGGATGTGCCGAAAACAGCTTTTCGGACAAGATACGGACATTATGAGTTTGTAGTTATGCCTTTCGGGTTAACTAATGCGCCGGCGGTGTTCATGCGGTTGATGAACAAAGTATTTATCAGTATTTGGATAAATGTGTCGTCGTCTTCATCGGCGATATTCTTATTTATTCGAAGAATGAGGAAGAGCATGCCCATCATTTGCGGGTAGTATTAAACATTTTGAGGACCGAGCAACTCTATGCAAAGTTCTCGAAATGTGAGTTAGTGAAGGAAGTGATGTTTTTAGGTCACGTGATTTCGGTAGGGGGTTCGTGTGGATCATGAGAAGATTGAGGCCGTGTTGGATTGGGCACCGCCAAGAATGTGAAGGAGCTCGTAGTTTCTTGGGTTTAGTGGCTACTACAGTAGGTTCGTCGAGGTTTCTCGGCGGCTCGGCCACTTACGCGGATTGCTCGAGAAATCCGAGAGGTTAAATGCGGAATGACGAGAGGCGATCGAGTTTTGAGGAGTGAAGAAGCGTTTGACTTGACCGGTTTTGGCGTTGCCATGTGGCAACGAGGGTTTACCGTTTATAGCGATGCTTGGTCGGGGTCTTGGGTGCGTATTAATGCGGCACGGCAAGACCATTGCCTTTGCGTCGAGGCGATTGAGGCCGTATGAGCTTAACTATCTACTCATGATTTGGAGTTAGCGGCGATCGTTTTTGCGCTCAAGATTTGGCGTCATTATCTTTTCGGCTCTGCATGTGATTTTTACCGATCATAAAAGTCTGAAATACATATTTACTCGTGGGAATTGAATATGAGGCGAGAGGAGGTGGTTGGAGTTGATTAAGGATTATGACCTCGAAATCCTTTATCATCCGGGCAAAGCGACGTCGTGGCGGCGCCTTGAGTCGGAAGCGATTGCATTGCGATCGCTTGAGATCCTTACGTCTCGGTTCGAGCTTGGCGATCGTTAATCGAGTTAGATGTTGAAGTTTTGTTGCACGGGCCGTCGGGCAACCGTGCTTTGGAGGTTTCGTCGTCTTTGATCGATGAAATTAAGTGGCGATTAGAGGATCGATGATTACTCAAATCCGAGAGAGCGTTCTTAAAGGAAAGTCTCTGGATTTGTGATTCTGAGGATGGTGTTTTGAGATTCAGTCGGCTTTGTGTGCGAATGACTCGAGTTGAGGCAGTATTTTGCGGGAGGCCCATGCTACACCTTACTCCGTTTATCTGGTTCGAGTAAGATGTACAAGGACTTAAGAAGGAATTCGGTGGAATGATATGAAGGATGAGGTCATACGGTTTGTAGCGAGATGTTTGACTTGTCGGAGTCAAAATCGAGCATCGGACAGGCATTGAGTTATTGCGATCACTTCCGTTCGAATGGAAATGGGAAGATATATCGATGGATTTCATTACGAGTGCCGAGATCGAGGTCGGGCATGAATATGGTGTGGGTGATTGTCGATCGTCGACCAAGTCGGCACATTTTACGGGCATCAAGGACACTTGGGGCCGGAGAAGTTGCTTCGTGTGTTTATCGTGCGGTGTGAGACTTCACGGTACCGAAGTCTATTGTTTCGGATCGTGGCGGCCGTTTTGTATCGCACTCCGGTAGGCGGTGCATGGCGTTAGGTACCGTTTACATTTGAGTACCTCTTTCCATCCCGATCGGATGGACAATCGGAGCGCACTATCCAGACGTTCGAGGACTTGTTGCGTGCTGTGCTCTCGATTGGAGTAGTAGTAGGAGGAACATTTGCGGTGATTGAATTCACGTACAACAACGGTTGGCACGCGTCGGTCGGATGGCACCGTATGAGGCACTTTACGGGCGGCGATGTCGATCACCGATTTGTTGGAATGAGGCGTCGATTTGGTCGGGACCGAGCCGGATGTCATTTTAGAGACGAGGCGGAAGATAGAGTTAATTCGAGAACGGATGTTGGCGCGAGTCGGCCAGTCGTATCGGCGTCCGTCGTCGACCTTTGGAATTCGAGGTAGGAGACCACGTTTTGCTAAAGGTGTCGCCGGCGAAAGGAGTTTCGTTTCGGGAAGAAAGGAAAGTGAGCCGAGATTTATTGGACCCTTTGAGGTTCTCGGCGAGTCGGTGAATTGGCGTACCGTTTGGCGTTACCTCCGGCCTTGAGTCATGTTCATGGCGTTTTCCATATTTCCCGATTGAGGAAATATGTCCGGATCTAGTCACGTCATCGATTATGGCGAGATTGATATTCTTGAAGATATTACTTTTGAGGAGCGTCCTTTGAAGATTTTGGAACATCGTGAGAAGCGATTGAGGCATAAGACCATACCTTTGGTCAAGGTGCGGTGGTCGAGACACGGTGTCGAGGAAGCAACTTGGGAAGCAGAGGATAGCATGCGTGCTAGGTACCGGAGTTGTTTGTTTCTTAAGTTTCGGACGAAACTTATTTTTAGAGGGGTAGAATGTAATATCCGTATTTTTCTTTCCCTTGTATTTTCGTTTTGGTGTATTTCTCGATCGTAGTGACCCTCGTGTACTTTTCGGCGTGTCCTTCTGTCAAGCGGTTGAACTATATTCTTGTTATTGTTGTGCGTAACCGCCGTTTAGGGTTGCCGTGGATCCATTTCGTGTTATTAGTCCCAAATATTGATTCTATCGTTTTATTCTCTTTAGAATCATTTTTATCATTTTGGGACCCAAAGGGGGTGTGGGCCGCGGCACAAGGTGCGTGCGCCGCGGCACACAAATTTCTCCAAATGTTGGTCGGGCAATCATGCGTGTGCCGCGGCACACCCATCCGTGCCGCGGCACGGCGCGAGCAGTGCGCGGCACACTGTCGGTGCCGCGGCACACTCGTGTGTCTTCGCGACCAAAACCCAGTATGCCGTGTGCGCGGCACTGCAGTATCTTGCAGCGGCACAATCTAAAACACAGGAGTAAGTTTTCGGCTGTGCCGCGGCACACTTGGTGTGCCGCGGCACACGAAGCGGTAATTGCGCGAACTTCGTCCTTATTAGGCGAGATCGGTCGTCTCCTTCCCCATTTTCCTTTGCATCGCGAGAGAGAGGATATAGAGGGGAGAGTTCTTCATCAGGTGTCGATTTTCATCATTTCTTTTCGGTTGTGAGGCTCGGATAATCAATCTAGCAGCGTGTTCTACGGATCTTAGTTCTTGAATCTCCAAAGGTAATGTTCTAAAACCTATTTCGATTAATTTGGGGGTTTTGGGATTTTCTTAGATTAGTTCCGTTTCGTTGGTGGATTCATGATGTATACGATTAATATTGTTAGTATCGTTAGTTTTCCTACGGATTCATGGATATTTTGTGGATTTTTATGGATTCGAGAGGGTTTGGTTGTAGTCCTCCTCGTTGTTATTTTTGTATGAATATACATGAATCGTAGGCGGGTTTAGGGTGTATTCCATTTCCATAATCGTTTAGAAGTGGTTGTCATTGTGCTATTCGAATCGTTAGGTTCATTCTCGTCGGTTCCTCGTGGTTGTGCTTGATCCTTAGTTCCGTTCGTGTCATCGTCTATTTAATCGAGGCAAGTACCCTTGTGAACTTACGATCTTGACATAGTAGTTTTGTATGAGAAATTGTGTGTGTGTGTATGCTCCTTTGCGGGTTAGACTAGACGGGGTCTCGGTAGGGTTCCACGAAGGTGTGGGACCGCGAGCTTGCTTTTAACCTTGTGGGTTAGATCCGGCGGGGTCTCGGCGAGGATCACGAAGGCGTAGGTCGCGGTTAATTGTGGTGCATTTTTACAAATGTGGTTTGATCATTGGCATTTAGGAAATGAGTATTTTGGAACTATGTTTTCTTGAATTGCATGCATTAATATATGTGTAAGATGTAAGTCGTTCATCAGTTACTTGTACTAGCGTAATTGCTAACCCCTCACGGGGACCCGTTTCGGGGAAATTCGTTTTATGAATTTGGTCGGGATCATCGAGGCAATGCGGGTTGGACGATACGGATGATGGCCGTGCGTGATGATTGTGCAGTGGCGTTTTGGTGTATTTTACCTTTTTGTCTTTTGTGGTTTTGAACTAATAGTTGTACTCGAGTACCTAAAGGGTCTTGTTCGTTTGGATTGTATTGTTGCTTATTATGTTGTGTTGGATGATGATGTTATATTGGCCGGTTGAGCGGGTGGATTGTTACATTTTGCGTCTTTATGACATGGTATTGTCTGTCGTTTATGTGAGTCGATGAGTATGATCTTTGTTCGGCTGGTGGGTCCCATATAGGGATTCACGGCCTTTGTAATATACCTCGAATATCTTGGGGGGTGTTACACCTAAGGAAGGGGATTCGATTTGGTTGGCTACAGCGACTCGGATCTCGGTGGCTGTAAGTTGGATAGGAAGAGTACAAGTGGCACTTATCACTTTCTTGGACCTAGACTTGTGTCATGGTTCAGTAAAAAACAATTGGTCAACTCGCTTTCTACATCTGAGTTAGAGTACTATGCTGCATTTGGAAGTTCTTTGTATGCGAGATTCTATGGATGCCACGGCGGCTACAAGATTATGGAATCGATGCAGAGAAACACCGATAATGTGCGATAGCATGAGTGCAGTGCAATAACGCACAATCTGTATTGCACTCGCGAACTAAGCATATTGATATGAAGCATCACTTCATCGGGAATCATGTTGAGAATAAGGATGTTCGGATCGAGAAGATTCATACGAGATATTGATTATCAGACTTCTTTACAAAACCTCTCGGCCTGACAGTTTTGTATGCTTGACAAGAATTGGGAATGCTACAGTCTGACTCCCTGTAAGTTTTTACGCTTTTACTCATCAATTGAGGGGGAATGCTGCAAGAGCCAAGAATACAGTATCCACCGTTAATTAATTATACACTCTGAACGTTAATCTTACTGTAGAAAAAAGGTACAAAACCTTAATAGGCTGACGTGTGCATTAATTAAGAGGGAATACAGTACGACCCATGAATACAGTATTAATCCAAATATTGATGTAAGAATTGAATCATGTATGTACCTTTTAAGGGAGAAGCTGTATTATTCGCGGATACAACACATACACTGTGAGACGTCAATTAACATTATAGTATTATTCTATTAAATCTTGAAAACATTTTTAGTCCGTGCCTGTTTTAAAATTCAAATTTAATGCTTTAACCGACATCTGGACTTTATTACCTCTAACACCGCAATATTAATGATTCAAAACCGTCGTTTCGTGCAATGAGGAAATATGAACTGTCAGAAGTGGGACCAGTTATCATTTCAAAACAGATGGATAAGACGTACAAGTTACTCTAAGTTCATCTTGTTCGTTATTTTAAAAGACGGTTCCCATTCCTTAAATCTGACCGTTCACTGTATGTAACCTAATCTTCCCTGCACAATATAAAAGGCGTATCTTGCTTCCTTTGACTCTTTATGCTTTACGCAATATTAAAGGAGTCGAGAGCAAGCGACTACAAACTTTCTGCAAAGTTACTTCATTTATTTGTTTCTTCAAACCTTTTTATGCAAATCAAATGGCAACTTCACAGACTTCCTCTCTGTACCTGGAGAAGAAGGAATCATACATTGACGTGCGTATCTTCGCTAGATCTGTCGTCATGGAAAGAGTTCTGCTTGGCCCGATGATGTCGATGGGATGGGCTGGTTGTGTCGAGAATCAAACAACAAGGCTTGTACCGCCTTGGAAGCCATATGCCGATTTGTACATGGCGTATTGTTGAAGAATTCTATCTAGGTGCCTCTATCAAGTTCTTTTCTGCGAAAAGAGGAGGAGATGTTTCGACATCACTTGCTACCGTTCAAGGAATCAAAATCTCTGTGAACCGGGAACTTGGAAAATTTGTTGGTGTCTTGATGGCACGAAAATGGAAGAACTTGAGACCTTAGGGTCGGAAGAAGCTATTAACGGCCTCTGGGGGCTGTTCATGGCGGCAGTTCGGATAAGCGTCCACCCATCATGCCACAAGAAGAAGTTTTGCCTTCCGTACGTTTATCTCCACGTTTTTTGCTGTCGAGTTATTGAGAACCGGACTGGATCGTTCGAAATGTGCATGAACCTTCGCTTTCGGATGATGGTAGCCATCATGTCCGTCGAAAGGGTGAATTGGTGCCAGATTGTATTGGAAAGGATACAGGAAGAGGCCGCTAGGTTGGGAACTCAGAAAAAATCGCTTGACATCATCCTCATTTACTTTCTCACTCGTTGTGGTGTGCTGCAGTATCGTGATGCCAAGAAGATTGGCACAGGAAAATTTATAGATGGGACCAAGCCCACTGTCTACAACAAGGACAGACTGATTGTTAGCAGGCCTCATCCCAGGCGTATGCCTATCTCGAGTGACCCTAGGGACGTCAATGCCAAGGCTACGAGTGAAGAGAAGAAGAAAAGGAAGAAATATCTCCGATAGCAAATCACCACATGCTACAAAGAATGTGAAGAAGAAGCTAAAGAAAGCTTCTAAGGATAAGGCTACAGTGGCTACAACGGTCACTGTAGATGTCCAGGCGTATGCCTATCTCGAGTGACCCTAAGAATGTTTCATTCTGGAGGTCGTGGACACCCACAATATCAAAATCTTGATTCAATGAGAGAATAAATTTTGCCGTGAACTGATTTCAAATAACTACCTGACAAAAGAGAAGGCTCGATTGAAAGGAAAGTCTCAGTCAGATGACAAAGATCCTTTTGACAGCGACAAGTCCGACCCCAAATCGAGGCCTTGAGCGATGCTCTACGAGTCGGTCTAAGGATCGGCGCGAAGGCGAGGAAGGAGAAATGGCTCGAATGCAAGACCAATAGGGTCGGGGGACCTCCGAAGACATCAGTCCCCTACCCCTCAACGGGAAGGCTGGTCAAGACATACTGAGGATTCGGTCCCTCTGTCACGGCAAGCAGTTCTGAGCAGGCGGCCCGGCTGTCTCGAGATCATAAAGAAGAAGCTGCACCATCCTCTAAGAGGAATCACTCCCTCTTAGGAGCAAGCGGAAGGCTGGGAGTCGGTAGGAGGATTGAGTCCCTCTGTACTTCCAATTTCGATGATCATTCCAAGCGAGAGGAATGAGTCCCCCTTATCGCCGAGGCCGAACCAACGGCACCCTCGGCGTTCCAACTCAAGATGCCCCTACATCTCCCATCTCTGTGAGCTCGAATGTGGTTAGATGATGGTTTCTTGCCGGATGACAAACCACGATGCCCTCATCACAATGTGGTTCTCGTCAACTTAATGAATTAGAGGATTCAAAGTCACGCACCTGTCTCTCCACGCAGAGGCCACTGCGGGCGTGGTGAAAGCCTGTATGATGTTGGTAAGGAACTTGATTGGATGCGAGAGACGGCCCAGGATGAGCTCCTAAAATTGAAGTACGCTATTAATGGCGTTGAGGAAGCATTAGATTGATGCCCTCTGTGATATGGCAAGCGCTAACTCAAGCGAAATAGCACCAAGAGAAAATCACGAGGCAAGGCGAGAAGCTCGGGATAGCGAAGCCAAGGCAGTTCTTTGCCCTTAAATAAATCGGTACCAAGCCAGGACCACGATCACAAGATAGACGGTATGTCATTAGTCTAGGAACTTTGGTAGATAGAATCAATTCTCTGGAGACCAAGCAGGACAATGCAATGAAAATCCTTGAGGCAATTAATTCTAAGGTCATAGATCTTGATGATGCCAAAAAGGGAAGAGGCAGAGAGGCCGGCAATGGAGGATGAAAGAGAAAGAGATATTGATCTTGCCTTTGGAAGAGAGTGTCGGCTGCTGCGATAGGCCGTCGACCTCGCCCACAAGAGGATCTGAGGTATCTGGTTCTCGTCAAGTTCAAGACCTAGCATCCTGGAAGAACAACGTGCGAAAGCCCAGAGATTAAGCTACACGGCAAATGTGACCTTGGTGATGAATTGAAGAAGCTGGAAGAAAAGTCGATTGATGAGATACATGTATGCGCTCATGCAGGAATATACCTGTTCAGCAGATTGAGCGCTACGATACGCGAATGAGTTCTCGAGGCATTAGCGGAAGGAAAGCTTCCATTGTAAATCTTTGATGAAATCAAGGCACCAAAAAGGTGATCGGCTCACCCACCACGATGTTGGATACTTGCTTTCGACCAATCCATTTGAAGGAAGAGCTATCTACCGGGATCGAGGTATCACTAGTCAATTGGTGGAAATGGATCGAAAATGATCGACAAGAGACCTTGGAGGCATTCTCGGTATAGGATTTAGTACATGCGCATTTTTCTTTGTATACATTTTTTCTTACGTAGGCTTATCAATTGCGGTATGTATTTGTATTTCTTTCAAGCATTGTAATTTTTCTATTATTGTGATCAATAAAATTCATTTCTCTTGAAGATTACATTTCGTAATCTAAGCTTACTTTTACGATTATTTACGAAATTTGTTACAATATTCGAACAAGTATAAAACTTGTTAAGTCTTAAAGATGTAAGAACTTGTGCAAATAGTTCATAGGTTAAGTTGTATTCAATCTAGATCACCTTTGTAAGATTGTGCCTATGCGCGATTATAAGTTCAAGTTATAATATAGTCATGTAGGATTATTCATTTTAGAACCTTTTTTTTTAAAAAAAAAAACAAAATTTTATTAGAAGAGCGGGAAGGTGGGGATGAGTCCCACTACACGCTCAAAAGTTTGAGGAGGGCGAGCCCCTCTACACGCCCCAGCGAAGATGAAAATTATTTAAATCTTACATACGGGAAACTACTTTTGTCAAGTCTAACCATGCCATTAATCTTCGGGAAGATCAAGCGGGCTATAAAGCCGAAAATTTACGAACTTATAACCTTCATTAGCCAGAAGTCCGCAATGGTGTTCCCTTCCCGATAGATGTGAGAGAGCGTAATATCCGTGGAGCAGCGGAGCGATCACGATTTTGTGGCGAATGTTTAGCACTTGCCAATCACCCATGTTAGGTGAGTTGACTAGAGAAAGAGCTATGGCGAATCAATTTCAACCCAAACCTTACGAATGTTTCTCTCGTGGCAAAGATCGGCGCTCTCCATATAGCAAAAGTTCGGCAAAATTGTTGGTATAGTTCAGATAAATTCGTGAAAGCGAAGATAGGTTCGCCCAAAAATTTCTAGCAACCCCCATGGCGAATCCCGGGATTGCCTTTCGAGGCCCCATATGTGTTGATTTTGGTGGTCCGGGACTCGGCGACCCGTCTCACAATTGTAATTTTTTCCTTTTTTTGTTTTTACAATTACAATAAAAATTATTAAGAAAATTGCAAGGGCACAAATGGAGACCCAAAATATCCGAGAGAGTCGGGCGCCCGGCCAGGCCCGTGGCTTAATACCCTATGCCCTTTGATCGGGGCAGGAAGTCCCAAATTCGGTCGCATACACGTTGAGTAGTGAGCGGAATCCTCTTGACCCGCATGTCGTTCTGGAGCACCAAATAAACCACATAATGAGTATAGGAATGCTACGCAAAATGTGGGTGTACCACGATGCTTTACTAAACCAATGAGAAAGGACTATAGTTATAGAGCTCGTTTGTAAAGGGGGACGCCTAATAAGGAACAAAAGTTGGCCCAAGCAGAAGAGGCGACTAGCCCATTGAGAAAAAGATGAGGAAGATCCTCGGCGCCATCACGACAAAAACAAGAAGATCAAATCATTTGCGGCAGTTCACATTTTTAGACTAAGTCTTTGAAGATCAAATCATTCGACAGAAGACCAAGTATCTGCCTCTCTGAATCAAGAAGTTATCTTGAAGAAGTTTTGGCATTATCAAAAGGGGAAAATTATTGGGATAAACCATCTGTTTTGATAATTGTCATCATCTGACAAAGAAGTCGAAAGAGTTGAAATCTGCTGTCTGCCTTCCTCTCGTTTACGGACGGTACATAATCTCGAGAATACGAAACCAATGGGGAAAGGCCCTGCTTCTGTTGAGTTCCCCATCTTAAGAAGAGAAGTTTCTAGCCGTCTTGATTAGCTACTCGGCTCATCTCGGTTCTATAGGCCGGTTCTGGCGGCCGTAGGAAGGTGATATCGCTAAGTATGGAAGGCATCTGAAATCTCCATACGAGACCTTCCATAAATTATTGAAGATATCATACGGTATATCTCTGAGCCTACGGCTCTGCAATGCGTCGGATACGGACCAGTTTGTAAGATGTTTACTTAGGAAAAATAAAACACATCCGACATGCCTTATTAAAGAATGCTTTAAACCATTGTAAAATACACTTTATTTATTCATAAAGTATTTATGATTAAAGCAGCATTTATTGCTGATAGGACAACATTTGATGCAGCCAGAGTGAGACAAGTCTGAACGCGCTGAAGAGCATTTAATGCCAAGTCAAAAAGAATGTCTGAAGCATTAAATGCGATCTACTTTAATTTAAATATTGACAAGCTACCAATCATAGGCGTCAACATCTCACCTACGCAACATCTATATTTATAACGAATGCATTTTCCAAAGGTTATAAATAGCTAGGGGTGTTCAAAACCGGATATCAGGACTTTCGGATATCTGAAAGTTCGGATATCCGAAATTTCGGATATTAGATTTTGATATCCGATATCCGTATCCGAAATATTTGACATTTTTTCCTATCTAACTTTTACAACAATTATATATAAATTAAAAACAACAAATTATCTTAAGTAAATGACAATTTAACATCCATCCAAGTTTCATACAATCAAATAACATTTTTAACTTAAACATTGCCGAAATATTTATATAATCGAAATTCAAAACATATTCAATTCTCTATGATTCTCCATCATTAGCTTTCCTGTTAAATCCCTTGACAGACGACCTACAAAAAATTATAAAAAGCAAGTAACCAAACTTAATAACTTAATAAATAATAAGTTTTTTTTTAGCTTTCAATACAGTGCATGACTTTTGTCAAAAAAAAAAATATGTAACCAATACAGTAGGGGATAGACTGTAGACATACAGACCTCAAACACTAGTTTGAGGATTGTGTTAATAAATAATAAGTAGCAAATAGACATACAAACCTCAAACACTATCGTCGATTGTTTCATCAATAACAATGCTTGGTTGGTCCACAGTTAAGTCCTTCAAACCTGTTATTTAAATTAAAATAAACATTTCAAATCAATATTAATATACACGAGTACAATTGCCAATTGGAAATAAATATGAGCATTATAAACATACTTTCTTCTTCCATTTTCTCTATTTCAAGCAACGTCTCATCAATCATAATAGGAGTACGAGAAGCACGTAACCAATCTTGTGCACAAACTAACGCTTCCACCATTTTTGAAGTTAAAGAAGTTCGGAAAGAATCAAGTACCCTTCCTCACAGTGCTAAAAGCCGACTCGGAAGCAAGTAGAAACCGGAATAGCAAGTACATATCGGGCCATTTTCGCAAGTATGGGATATCTATATTCTTGGACTTTCCACCATTTCAATATATCAAAATTTGATGTCAAAGGTTCCCGATCTTAGCTAGATATTTGTCTAACTCCGTCTTTTTCAAGTGACATTGATAAATGGCATAATCTTTATAATTGATCACTTGGAATTATGCCATGGTTTGCTCTTGTGCGGCTACACTAAATAATTTTTTCATTTTTTCAATTAAAGCTATCTTCTATATTCATTGCATCAACTAAGATGTATGCTTGCTACACTAAAAATAAAGGATTTGCAATCATACACTTGAGATAAAAAAATAGGAATTGCGTGCATACCACAGAGCGGAGAGATGTATGCTTGCTACAGAGATGAACAGAGAGCGGCGAGAGGTACAAGAGATGTATGCTCATTTGCTTGCTATACCGATTGATTGAGTCTGAAGTCGTATTCCGGCCCCGGGTAGCCCAGTTCGGCTTCAATTCAAAAGCTTCAACACTTCGAGAAGAAGGACCCGATCTTGGGAGAGAGAAACTAAAAGTGAAGGTAGATTGTGAATCTGTGATGTCTGATGTGAAAGAGAGAGCCGCCGCCTTAGGAAGAGTAGTAACTAAAGTCTAAAGACACTTAAGTTAAACCTAGAAGTTAAAAAAATATTTTTAAATTAAAGTATATGTTTCGGATAATTCGGATATCCGAATATCCGAAATTTTTGAAAACCACTATCCGATATCCGAATTTTCGGATATCAGAAACTCAGTTTTCGTATTTTTGGATCGGATATCGGATATCGGATATTTTGAACACCCCTATAAATAGCCCAAAGTCGAGGCCTTAAAAACAGATTTTACTCTTGACATATTCATACTCGCAAAAGCTCTGACAAAGATTCTGACAATCTAAGCTATATCAAGAGCAAGTATATTTCGCAAGCATACATCAGTATCTATAGCAAGAAATATACTAAGTCCTCAACGAGAACATCATGACCTACATCTAACGTGTATCAAAGATCAAGGCACATTAGGAAGAATTCTACCCTTCTGTTGAGATAATCATGATACTGTGTGGGTGAAGATCCTTGCATATTTCGACTGTGTGGGAAGAAACGGCATTGTAGACGAAGCTTCAAATTGTGTGTGAAGAGCTAGTCGAAAGAACTCAAGCCAATCTGTGTGAGCGGCCAAAAGTTTCGGTCCTGAATCAATGCGTGTGAGCGATACGAGAGACAGGTTAGTTATAGTCACATAATTGTGTGCGTAGTGACAGCGGACGTAGTGGGGTTTACCTCGAACCACTTTAAATTGTGTTATTTACCTTGTCTTAATCGTTATCATAAGCGTGATTTATACAAGTATACATTGCAAAACCTTATACGCACTAAGCAAACGGAGAACGCCTAATTCTTTGTATTCTGAAAATCACTTAAACAAACTCCGCTCGCAACTCAACTTTAGAAAAACGTGCGGCTTTCGCTATCACTTTCCGCTCGCAACTCAACTTAAACAAACTTCCGTTATCACTTTCCAGTGTTTATTGTATACTTAGTGGCCAGCGAGCTCTAACCATGCTCTTGGACTAATAGGATATATCGTACCCGATACGGCCGTAACACGATTATACGGCCGTAACGTGTATATTATAACACCCCAAGATGATCGGGGCATATTACGGCGCCGTGGACCCCACCTGTGGAATCCACGAGGCTAACGTACCAAAATGACATTCGACAAAGACATACATCATCAACAAAGCGACAATTTCACAATCCGACATCCGGACCAAAGGCAAATTTGACAATTCAATCTAACATCGAATCCGTTCCTAAAGCGATACACAACAATAATAAATTCAAGGAAGAGTACTCAGTACTTAACCAAATGACATGATAAATAACTCCCAAACAAGACACCAATAAATAACCACTTAACGAATCACGCTTTTGCCCATCATCCTAAATGCGGCTCGCATGCTCGCTTGCTTCCTTGACTTATGCACGAAATACAAAAGTATTTCCCCCATTTAAGGGTTAGCGACATTGCTAGTGCAAGTACAATCCATTTGAACTACCATTCTAATCATATGAAAATATGCGCCAAAAATCATTTTAGAAATCATTTATATTAGGAATATTTACGGTGCACAAGCACAAAACACATTTCTCCAACAAAACAATTCAAAGTTAACCATTGAGTACGAGACTCACGGCCACCGTACCCATGAGCCCCGTCGAACATCCACAGGTGGTTAACCATAGTTCGTGATACGCACACTCACGACAATACGTATCCTAGAGGCCCGTCGGACCGTCCCTAGGTGAACATACACATATCCGTCCATACATCCACGAAAAGCCATAATTCAAATACTAGAGCGCATAAACAAATGTAAAGTACTTGCCTTTGAGACATCTTGAAGAATCGGAAATGAATAACGACTACGAGCGATCGGATGGAAAACAACGGTTCTAAATGAAGGATCAACATATCTCAGTCCTAACGGACAACAATAATCGAATGAAACGCCCGTAACCCGATTACAAGCTATGAAAATAACCAATCAATCGATACAGGTGAGGGTTTACGCAAAATCTCCCCGAATCGATAATTCGCTGATTAAACTCGATGAAATCGGATTGGGAATCACCCAATAATCCCAATCGATAAGTAATATCACAACATACTTGAACAATTCGAGTCTAACAAGCAAAACCCGGAAAACCCCCCAAAATCGACAAGTTAGGGTTCTAGACGAAGATACCTTGAATTCGGACGGAGGAAGGTGATTACGTTGATGATGATATGTTCCCACAACACCACTGTGTAGGGCTGGGCACTTGAACCCGAAATCCCGATCCCGTCCCGATCCCGTCCCGAAAACTAGCGGGACGGGACGGGATAGTTTATTAAAATGGCAATCCCATCCCGTCCCATCCCGCTCTGTTACTATTCAAATGGGACGGGATGGGATCGGGACCGTCGATCAATCGTTTCGATCGTAATATTTAATATAATCAATTTTTATATATCTTTTAAATACGTAAACCCTAAATTGATGTATGATGTATGAAACATCAAAGTTTGATTTTAAATTTTGATTTTAAGTTGATGTTTTACGCACTTTCAATTTGAATTTTATCTTCACGTGTTGATTTTGATGTAATATGCACTATGCATTTGGATTATTGATCTATTGTCCTTTGTGCGTGTTTACGTTACTATCTATTTTGTTGTGTATTTTTAAGTTTCTAATGGATATTGAGAGTCACTTTTTTTGGAATGACTAGTTTGGATTTTTTTAATTTCTACCTCATTCATTTGATAATTCTAAAATTTATAGTTGTCTCATTCGTTTTCAAAATTTACATCAAGGTCGATAAATGTCGGGATATCGTCCGTCGGTCCCGACCGAACCCGAGCAGGATCGGGACATGCGAGATGAATTTCAAAATCGCAATCCGTCCGTCCGTCCGGTAATTTATTTTCGGGACGGGGCGGATTCTAATCGACCCATCCGTCCCATGCCCACCCCTACCGCTGTGATGGAAAACAAAGAACACACGGATCCGATGTGGTAGAAATCGCCCTTTGATGTCGTAGATGGAGAAAGCGAAAGAAGAAATGTAAAATGAGGTTTCGACCTCACGCATTATTCTTAAAGCAGTGAGGGCTGTCTGGCCGTAATATGGCCGTAGCAGATGGGTGTTCGGCCGTAACACCTGCTGAAGCAGCCGATTACAGGCGAGCTCTTGTCCAAATAGTTCGGGCGACTACGAAACCGGACTGCTATCGAACCAAAAATATGGTTACGAAGTACATTCGATGAAGAACCTAAAGCGTTACAAGAAAATACAATTCCGACTACCGGGAATCGAAATCTGACAGAGAAGATGAAATTCCCTAAACTTATAGGAAATTACAAAAATGGTCGAATATCAGAAAATCACGATACGATGTCGGATTAACAAACCGAAAGTCACAACACGAATAACTCAACCATACGGACTCGTGTAAACAAGGAAACAATGAAAGCGAATGATTTTTATGAGAATCGAGCGTACATACGGTAAACCTGACATAAAATGGAATTTCGTAAAAATACCTCCGAAACTCGTCGAATGGAAAAACTCCAAGAATAAAGTAGATTCAAAATTTGAAAGCAGTTACAAGCGAGTCGATAAAAATAGACATACATCAAAATGGAAGCGCTAAAAGCGGAAAGGTACGGATATTACATTCTCCCCCTTTAAAAGAAGTTTCGTCCGAAACTTAAGAATCAAAAGCTCGGGGTGCCTCGAGCATATCCTCCTCTAACTCCCATGTTGCCTCTTCTACTCCGTGCCTCGACCATTGCACTTTAACCAAAGGAATGGTTTTGTGCCTTAATTATTTGTCTCGATGCTCCAAAATTTTAACGGGGCTCTCCTCGAGCGTGGCGTCCTTCTCGATGCACGTCCACGAAATCAATAACATGGGGTGGTCGAGAACATACTTCCTCGGTGAGAGGCGTGAAATCGCTATGCACATGACTCAGCGACGGAGGCAAGGGCCTTCTTCGCCAACTCTCTCAATATTTGAAAGGTCAAATATACCTCGGGTGAGCTTCCCTTTTTCCCAAAGCGGAAAACTCCCTTGACGGAGACACTCTCAAAAGAACATGATCTCCCACCTCAAACTCCAAAGGTCGCGCCTAACATCCATAAGACTTTTGTCGACTCTGAGTGCCAACATTCTCTTTCTAATCAACTCAACTTTCTCTCTCGTCTCTAACACAAGATCATTTCGGTGCCAACTAAATCGTCACGGTTCATCCCAACATATCGGCGATCGGCAACGTCGGCCATAAAGCGCCTCATACGGTGCCATCTTAATCGGCGCGTGCCGGCTATTATTATCGTAAACCCAATCAAGGCGATGCTCCTCCCAGTCACTACTCGAGTCTAACGCACACACATGCAACAAATCCTCGAGCGTCTGAATAGTGCGCTCGGGTGTCCGTCGGTCGAGGTGGAAAGATGAACAAAAACGCAAATGTATCCCCAATGCCTTATGTACCACTTTGCCGAAATGCGATACAAACTTGCCATCTATATACGAAATAATAATATTAGGCTTACAATGAAGTCTAACTATCTGCGCGACAAAAATACGAGCCAATTTTACGGACCCCATGTATCCTTGATGCCCGAGAAAATGTGCCGACTCAATCGATCGGTCCACGATCACCCACACCATATTCATTAGGTCTTCATCCTCGGCAAGTTCGTGACAAAATCCTTGAGATATCTTCTCACTTCCATTCGGAATGAAGTGGTTTCAACTATCCGACTAGCCGTTGATGTTCGATTTTGACTTGCTGACAAGTCAAACACTTAGACACAAACTCAACTACCTCTTTCTTCATGTCGTTCCACCAGAAATTCTTCCTCAAATCTTTATACATTTTACTCGAGCCCGGATGGACTGAGTAAGGTGACGCATGAGCCTCCTGCATAATACTCTGTCTTAATTCCAAGTCGTTTGGAACACACAGTCGACCTCGTTATCTCAACACACCATCCTCATGTATCACGAATCCCGGGGCTTTCCCCTTCCCTACATTCTCTCGAAGCTGAATAAACATTGGGTCTTCCAACTGTCCCGATTTAATATCGTCGACTAGAGATGAAGAAATCTCAAGAGTACGTAACTGCCCGGAACTCTCTGGTAATACAATCTCAATGCTCAACCTCCTAAACTCTCGTTGGAGTCACAGTGAGCCGTAAGTAACTCAGCGCCCGAATCGACACCGATTTAGGCTCAAGGCATCTGCCACCACATTTGCCTTGCCGGATGGTAAATGATCTCGAGTCGTAATCCTTAATTAACTCCAACCATCTCCGTTGTCTCATGTTAAGCTCTTTATGCGTAAAAATGTACTTGAGGCTCTTGTGATCGGTGAAAATCGGCACGGCGAGCCATACAAGTAGTGGCGCTAGATCTTCAACGCAAATACTACGGCCAACTCAAGATCGTGCGTAGGGTAATTGGCTAAATGATTTCAGCGGCGGGAAGCATAGTCAATTGTCTTCCGTCTTTGCATGAAGTACACATCAGAGCCCTTGGCAGAAACATCACTAAAAGCGAGAAACCCTCATTACCACTCGGTAAAGCGAAATGGGAGCGGTCGTCAACCGTTTATTCAATTCCTCGAAACTATTCTATCTCTCGTCGGTCCACACAAACTTCTCGACTTACGTAATAAGCGAGTCGGCGGTCGACGAGCTTAGAGAACCCTCGACAAATCTACGATAATACCGGCCAAACCCGAGAAAACTACGGACTCCCTTCACATTTTGGGCGCGCCAAATCCAACCTCTTGCATCTACCTTATATGGGTCCACACGAACACCCTCGGCCGAGATCACATGGCGAAACATAACCTCCGTAACCAAAACTCACACTTTGAGAATTTCGCAAAAGATCTTGAATTCTCGGAATTCCTAACACGATATGCAAATGACGTGCATACTCCTCCTCGCTCCTTGAGTAAATTAGGATATAAATCGATAGAAACAACTACACACTTATCGAGGTACTCGATAAAGACTTTGTTCATAATTTGCATGAACACGGTAGTGCGTTAGTTAGCCAAAGGCATAACCACAAACTCGTAATGGCCGTATCTCGTCAGAAAGGCCGTCTTCGGAATGTCGGAATCCTTCACTCGAAGGCGATAATACCTCGATCTCAAATCAATCTTGGCACGGTTGCCCCTTGCGGTTGGTCAAACAAGTCATCAATCCTCGGGAGGCGGATACTTGTTTTTATAGTCACTTTGTTCAACTCTCGATAGTCGATACACGAGACAAAGTGACCCATCCTTCTTCTTCACAAACAAGACCGGTGCGCCCCAAGGCGAAGCGCTCGGTCGAATATACCCCATGTCTAGCAACTCTCCCAGCTGTTTCTTCAACTCAAGCATCTCGGCGGGCGCCATACGGTATGGTGTCTTAGAAATCGGTGCCGCACCGGCTCTAAATCCTGATAAACTCAACCTCTCGGTCTGGCGGCAAACCCTGCAACTCGTCTGGAAAGACGTCAGGATACTCACACACTACCAGAATAGACGAGACTTTGACCCCCATTTCTTCTGATCTCAACGCATAATACCAATAACCCGTGCAACCTCCTCGAAGAAGTCTCACCGCTTTCAAAGCGCTTATCAGGAATCTCTGGCTACTCCGCTTACGCCCCACAAAAGAATGCTCGGTACCGTCAGAGGCTAACATGGAAACGGTTCTGGTTCTATAATTCATGATCGCCCCATGACGGTCAGTCAATCCTCATCAAGAATCAGATCCTCCTCTCTAATATCTACATGATCAGTTAGAAGGCCAATCCCTCCCGCGATACTCAGGAAATCTCTAATCTCACAATCCCCACGATGCTATCCCCACTAGGCGTTTAACAATAAATGGTTCACACGCAACTAGACAATCAACATGCGAGACGCACACAATCCGTAGATATGAAAGAATGTGTAGCACGAGAATCGAATAACACAAAAATAGGATGGTCAAGGATGTGAGCGGTACTGTAGCTACCGTCGCGTCGAAATCTCGGCTCGTCTCATCTCATACACACGGGGCGGAGCGGACCCCGCACTAGAAGCTCCCCCTCTAGAAGGCTGTCACGTCCTCGACCTATACCAAAACTACGATGGGGTGAGAAGCCTTGGTGCACGATTCACGCTCAGTTCCCCGCGGTGAGGATGACACACAGTGTGGTGCACAGCGCATCTGTACAAAACTTAGCACGATGACCCATCCGACCGCAAGCAAGACAGAATCGGAGGCTGTCACACTCACTCATCATGTGGCGGGGCGACCATAGTTCGCGAGTAGGACCCGACAGAACAGTAGGAGCGGACTTAGAACCGCTTTCGCCCGAATGACGGGGTGATCCACGAAGACTCGCGAACAGGTGAGTCTTCGGATACTCGCATGATTTGCCTCAGCGGCCGGAGGTCTGCATTTCTTTATCTTAGTTGCCGTCTCTATCACGAAAACGACATCTCATAAGCCATTGCCTTGTTACGATAATCTTTGAGTTGTACATCGAGACCGGACATGTAATTCTGAACTCTAGGCTTCATCCGCATGTCAAAGTGGCGGATCTTGTCTAACTCGTCTCGGACACAGTTTCTCATATAATGAAGTTGTTGGTTGTATTCCTTGATTGCTGCGAAATCGGAACATCACAGGGCTTAGCCTCAAAGAAGGCTCGGATCCTCCCCTCTTTAACTGGCCACGGAAAAAATTCGTCCTCCATCAGCTCTCGGAAATCTGCCCACGAGACCGGTCGCGAATTTTCAACGCATGCCACCACGTTGCCGCCTCTATGGCGAGAAATCTTGGCGATAGGTACCTTCCTCTCCTCGGGCGGTTGCGGCCTCGAACACTTTCTCCATCTCAAATAACCAACTCTCCCAGCTGGAAGGTGGAAGCACCATCAAACTACGGAGGATGCATACGAATCACGTCTGAAGTAACTTATCATCATCGGATCCGGTAGGCGGAACCGGGTTGGCATTAACTTGGCCGACTAAGGCGGCTGAGTTAGTAGCGTCATCTGGTTCGCTACTTGCTGTAAAATATTAGCCACCCCGATATTCTCATGAGCATTGCGGAGCTAGCGGGCTGATCACAGTGGCCTCGAGTAGGTGGAACAGCATTGCGACAAGGAAGGCATCACCGAATCGGTTCGAGTTATCGGACATGGCCGCCCCAGCTGCGCCGCGTCCCCTACGCGTCGCGTCCTCTACCGGCGGTATTACGAAGAAATGCAGGTGAGTACAATTGAACGCAAAAGCAATCGGATCAAGAAGAGCGAGCGAGAACAACGTAGCAGTAAAGTTAGGAAAAACTTACGAGCACCGCGTCTTGAGATGATGGCGTAGCGATGATCTTTGTTAAAAAAGCGACACTCGACTAGACCCAAATAACCAACGGCTGAGTATCTATAAACCTAAGCTCGATACCATATTGTAACACCCCAAGATGATCGGGGCATATTACGACTCGCGGACCCACCTTTGTGGAATCCACTGAGCTAACGTACCAAAATAACATTCGACAAAGACATACATCATCAACAAAGCGACAATTTCACAATCCGACATCGGACCAAAGTCGAAATTTGACAATTCAATCGACATCGAATCCATTCCCAAAAGCGGATACACAACAATAATAAATTCAAGAAAGAGTACTAAGTACTTAACCAAATGACATAATAAATAAATTCCAAACAAGACACCAATAAATAACCCTTGAGCGAGAATCACGCGTGCCCATCATCCTCGTGCGGCTTGCTTGCTCGCTTGCTTCCATGACTTGTACACGAAATACAAAAGTATTTCCCCATTTAAGGGTTAGCAACAATTTGCTAGTGCAAGTACAATCCATTTGAACTACCATTCTAATCGGATGAAAATATGCGCCAAAAATCATTTTATAAATCATTTATATTAGAATATTTACGGTGCACAAGCAAAAACACATTTCTCCAACAAAACAATTCAAAGTTAACCGTTGATACGAGACTCACGGCCACCATACCCGTAGAGCCCGTCGGACATCCTGGTGGTTAACCATAGGTCGTGATACACTCACGGCAATACGTATCCCTAGAGGCCCGTCGGACCGTCCACTAGGTGAACATACACATATCCGTCCATACATCCACGAAAAGCCATAATTCAAATACTAGACGCGTAGACAAATGTAAAGTACTTGTCTTTGAGACATCTTCGAAGAATCGGGAATGAATAACGACTACGAATGATCCAGATGGAAAACGACAATTCCTAAATGAAGGATCAACATATCTCAGTCCTAACGGACAACAATAATCGAATGGAAAACGCCCATAACCCCGATTACAAGCTACGGCAATAACCGATCAATCGATACGGGCAAGGGTTTACGTAAAATCTCCCCGAATCGATAATTCGCAGATTAAACTCGATGAAATCAGATTGGGAATCACCCAATAATAACAATCGATAAGGAAAACCCGGAAAAAACCCCAAAATCGACAAGTTAGGGTTCTTGACGAAGATACCTTGAATTCGGACGGAGGAAGGTGATTACGTTGATGATGATATGTTCCCACAACACCACTGTGATGGAAAACGAAGAACACACGGATCCGAGGTGGTAGAAATCGCCCTCTAATGTCGCCCGATGGAGAAAACGAAAGAAGAGATGAGATGTGAAATGAGGTTTCGACCTCTGCCATTGTCCTTAAAGCGGTGATTTTATTCTGCCCGTAACAAGTGATGCATTACGGCCGTAACAATGGCCATATGCGGCCGTAGCAGGATAAGTGTTACAGTAGTAACACCTCTTGGACGGCGATTAAGGCCATTCTTTGTCCAAGCAGTTCGGACGACTCAAACTGGACCTTTATCGAACCAAAAATATGGTTACGAAGTACATTCGATGTGAACCTAAGCATTACAAGAAAATACAAATACGACTACACGGGAATTATAAAAACTACAAAAAAGATGAAATTCCCTAAACTTATAGGAAATTACAAAAATGGTCCAAGTGTCTGAAAATCACGATACGACGTCGGATTAACAAACCGAAAGTCGCAACACGAATAACTCCACCATACGGACTCGTGAAAACAAGGAAACAACGAAAACAAATAATTTTTACGAGAATCGAACGTACATACGGTAAAAACAAAATAAAATGTTATTTCGTAAAAACACCTCTGAAACTCGTCCAATTGGAAAAACTCCAAGAATAAAGTAGATTCAAAATATCGAAGCGGTTTCAAGCGAGTTGATAAAAATAGACATACACCAAAAATAGAAACTGCTAAAAATGGAAATGTACGGATATTACATATATCATACGGCCATATGTGCTCCAGCACAATGACCGTCTGGCGACCAAGCGGCTCGAGCGATGCAAAACTTCGAAGGTTAACACTAATCCACAAAGCGCTTATGAAAATCATCAAAATACGGACCCAAGTGCTAAACATACATGTGATTTTGACCACATGAAGGCATGGAAATACAATTACAATGACAAATGCCCAAAACTTTGAGAAATTACAAAATGACTGAAACGTCAGAAAATCACAATCGAAGATCGAATAACAATACTAAGTTTCACAACATGTCTAATTATGTTTAATGAACTTATAGAAACTTTGAAGCAGCGGTTCGAATAAGATTTACAAGAATCGAATCAAAGCACGATAAAGTCACCACATTACTCGGATTCATTAAAGACGATTTGAAACTCGTTCGGATGACAAAAGTGCCTAACAAAATAGTTCTAGGATATCGAAAGCAGTACAAGCGAGTCGTCAAAATAGAAAAATGCCAAAAATAGATATTCTTAAAAATTATTATGATGTAAAAATATTAATCTTATTTGTAATATTTGTAGTTATGTAGTCGATACTTGAATGTTCTTTCACAAGTTTTCGATAATACATCAAAGATTTTTGACCTTTTTGACACAATTGTTGGTTTGTTATATGTAGTTATTTGTGAAGTAATTCGTTGTCTCACACACACACACACATATATATATATATATATATATATATATATATATATCTTAGACAAAGATGGCAATATCCACGTGTGGAACCATCCCGTCGGGACTCGGAGTTGTTTGGATAGGGAAGGTCCCCAATTATATAGGTGATGGTAGTGGAGATGATGATTCTCCCTTTCTTGAAGGGAGAGGGTGATGATGAGATCCATACTTCTCATGAGGCTTCACTCTATGTTTACGTATTTTACTCATTTTTATTTATCATATATTCTTACAAAATACTCCTTCCATTTTATTCTTTAGTACATTTGACTTTTTCTAGTTATTTTTTTAATTTTGACCACGACTTTTTAATCTTGGAGTCTTTGGTAGCGCGGTGAATAGTAAAAATATTTGTTTATAATAAGATTCAAAATCCTTAACTTTTAATATAGATGTCAAGTCATGTACGAAAAATAAATATTGTTGTATTATTATGTACTATGTAGTTGTATTATCAAAAGATAAAAGGAAGAGAGAAAATATTGTTGTATCATTATACATTTTAGTTGTATTATTTCGGGATAAAAAGAGAAACGAGAGGTGGTGGTGTATTATTATATCATGATATTTAGTTGTATTATTTAAGATAAAAAGAGAAGGAAAAGATGATGTTGTATTATTATATAATACTTAGGGGCTATTTATATTTTTCTTTGATAATGGTGATCCATCGATTAAATAATCGACTTAATTTGTCTTAACGATGAAACAATATTGTTGTTTCTTCTTTTCTTGAATCAATGATTTGAACAACAAAAATAACAACAAAATAACTATTTTATCCCTCAATCTAACAAACCCTAATTTCATAATATTGAACAAACTCTAATTCCATAACAATCGACAAATTGTAATTTCAAAACAATCAACAAACCATAATTTCATTACATTGAAGCGACATCGTAATGAGGAGGAGCAGAGACGATGGGCGAAAGGGAGCGGTGTTTTGTGGTGCGAAGGCCGAGAGAGGATTTGGCGAGAGAGGGATATAGTGGTGGCGAGTCTTTCAAGGAGGCGGAGAGGAGTTCTCGTGGGCGGAGAACCAACCGATGAGGGGGTGGAATTGGCAACGGGTGGTGGAGGAGGCATGGGGAGTAAGGGAGGGAGAGGAATGAGGTGATGGTGGCAATAAGAATAGAGGTGTTAGCGGTGGATGTCTCCGGCTGCGGAGGAGGGATGCTAGGGTGGCGCCGCAAGTTTGGATCTTGTCCAGTGGAAAGCTCGTCCATCATTGGGGTGTGTGTGTGTGTGTGTGTGTGCGAATTTTTGAAATTCGAAGGGAAGACGATAAACATAAGAGTATGTTGGGTCTTTTTCGTGGCTGAATGAGGACAACACCTCATTCTCAGCTTATCCAAAAAAAAACAAGAATTCGGTAAATTAGCGAAAAGTAAGCAACTCTACTTAGTTGATCGAATAAGCTATTCATGATAGCCGATTAAGGTGAAAGTAAACAACCCCGTAGTTGTACTCCCTCTCTACCACTTGAAGATGGTAGATTGGTTAATGTATAATTTATGAATTTTAGTCATTTTAACTCGTTTTATACTATATATTCTCACTCATTCCTTGTTTTTCTTAAATAAACTAATATTGTAACTATATAATGAAAAACTTTAATTTTCATGAATATCATATAAATTTTATTTAGATATTAAAATTTTATTTTAAAAGTACATTCTTCAAGTGGGACAAGATGATATTTTAAAATACTCTCTTCAAGCGAGACGGAAAAGTATTATTTGAAGATAAACAAAGAGAAGGACATGAAATATAAGAAATTGTTGGTTGAGTATTTGCAATTTAAATGTTAAAACAAACAAGGGTTTAAACATATGTAGCCTAATTGTTTCATATGGACTTCCATCCCTTTATACTTGGCATATGTAGCCTAATTGTTTCACATGGACTTCGATCCCTTTATACTTCATACAGTTTGAGATTATCACATGTTTACAATTTGATCTTTAAAATTACACAATCACTTTATACTTCTGAGTAGAGCCGCAAACGAACTAAATGTTTGGCAGTTCGAAAACAAAAGTTTATTCGAACTCGTTCAAATTCGATTAACGCATCGCATAATATTCTAGTCGAACTTGAACAAAAAATTAGACTCATTTGTTAATTGAACTCAAACTTTATGAATAATTGAAATAACGAACTTGAACACAATTTTCGCTTGAATAATAAACAAACAAGATCGAACGATGTTCGAGCAATATTCGAACTCGAGCTAGAAATCCTCAAGCTCAGTCCAACTCGACTAGAACTCTAGTCCTGATAAAGTTTGATCTTTTATTTTTCCTAATTTTTTATGCATTTTGAACATAATCCAAAATTAACCGGAATTCCCTATTTTTGGATGATGGGACATAGGGGCAGGCTTTAAATGGTACGAACGAAAAACACACAACTCAAAAACAATACAAATTGCAAATTATAGCTTCCTTGTTCGTAGACCTAGGACTTTCGATATTGAATCGAAATTTCTACTAAGTGGCAACATAAGTTTGAACACAACTATAGTCCAATAAAACCTAATAACGAAACCTAAAATCTTCTAGTCCACGGTCAGTTTATGATCCAAGCGTGAGAACTCTTGGAAGAAGGCCTTAAAATGCTCGTAAGAATGCTTCACGTCATCAACCGCACACATCTCTCTTATGCTATGCATCGACAATTGTGGGGCCCCAACATCCACGTTCGAATTCCAACCCCACTTGCCAAAATGGGACCGATTGTTGAACCACAAAGCATGTCATTACGAACCACAAAATCCTGGATCAAAACGTTTGATAAATAAGAATCATAAAGAAACAGTTCACTTTGACAAAGTAAGGGGAAAAAAAAGTAACTTAAATAGGTTGCAATTAATAGAATACAAACAAATATCAAACGGGTATATATATGTAAAGAAATTGTATGTAATTATATTAAACCTAAATAGAGTTTTTGTAATTAACCCATAAATTGTAATTGTAATAACTGTTTAAAAGTAGTTATAGCATCCAACCTGTACAGGGAGTTGGTGCATGGCTGCGATCGTCCTGAACAAGAAGGAAGTTACTGCATTGGTTGCGTATCTTTGGTTAGCGTTGTGTTTAATGGCGAGTCCGCCATGCATCTTCGGCTGATGGTTTTCTTCATGTTTATCCTTATTGAAGGAAACAACATAGTACTCATACATATAACAGTCATATACAATATTGAGATAGAACAGATATATTTTACATACCATATAGTTCGGATGCAAGGCATGTGCCATGTCAGCTGATACTAAATAACTCCTCTGAATTGCTTTTGGTAGCATCTTTATACAAATCACATAAAAATACAAAATAAGAAAGAGGGAGGGAGAGGGAGAGGGAGAGGGAGAGGCGGGAGAGAGAGAGAGAGAGAGAGAGAGAGAGAGAGAGAGAGAGAGAGAGAGAGAGAGAAAACAGCCAATATGAAATTGGGAAATGTGTAGAGAATAGAATGTGTTTTGTTGCTTTGATGAGAAAAAAAAAAATGAAGTGATGCATTTTGGAAATTTACATCTGTATCGAAACCGTGTAAATTTCTTGTTCGTGTTGTTTGGTTACATTCGGTAGGAAACATTTTCATCTCGTCAGCATAGTTTGTGTTCGAATTACACGAGGATAGAAAATTACTAACTATTCTAATAATAATAATAATAATAATAATAACTAAATGAGTAGGTCTAGGTCTCCTGTGAGACCATCTCACCTGACACCAGTCCCCTACAATTAAAATATATTTTTTTAAGAGACCAAAAAACAGAACTAAATTAACTACATACAGTAAAACCTCTATATAGTAATACTCTATATAGGAATAACCTCTCTATTGTAATAAAAAATTGCAGTCCCAACTCGAGACCAGTTATAATTAAGAATAATCTCTACATTGTAATATTCTATACTTTTTATAAGTCCATTCTTTATAAAATCCCCTCTATATAAGAATAACTTTGCTTAATATATATATATATATATATATATATATATATATATATATATATATATAGGGGCGCGTTCTATGCAGTACCAATATTAGATGCAGTACCAATATTAGATGCAGTACCAATATATATATAGGGGCGCGTTCTATGCAATATATTTGATGCATATAATCTAATATTTTAATGCATAGATCTTTTGATGCATATATTGCATATTTTAATGCATTGAAATTTTGATGCACGAAATGCATATATTTCATGCATAATTAGTACAAAACTCATGCATAAATTAGTACTTGTAAGTCTTGCATCTAATATTAGTCTTTGCATAGAACGCGCCACTATATATATATATATATATATATATATATATATATATCCAACAATATATAATCATGTTACATATGTGAAAATTCAATGTCTTAAAATATTTGTCCAATGTTGTTTGTAACACTGCTTCCTTTAACTTGTGCGCCCATAGTAACTCATCAACATGATCACCTTCTTGTTGGATCTAATTTATGTATTAAAAATATAATATATATTTATATATCTATTTAAATTATTTTTAAAAAAAATTATATATAAACCTCTATTAAGGGGTAAGAAACTTAAAAAAAAAAGCCTAAAAAGGGGTAAGAAAAATTAAAAAAGTGAAAAATAAAACTCTAAAAACTGAACACCAGGAATGCATTCTATGAGACTGTCTCATATGAGTTTTCAAAAATGCTACACACACACAAATGCACACCCCTGCTTTGTAGGGATTGTAGGGGTTGTACCCCTACTACCTATAAAGCAGGGTACAACCCCTACAAAGCAGGGGTGTGCATTTGTGTGTGCATTTGTGTGTAGCAGCTTTGATGAGTTTTTGCCTAACTAAATAATATTTCACATCCAACCACAGGAAACTCCAGGAAAGTGCAGTCATGCAAAAGCCAGAAAAAAAAAATGATGCCGACATATTTCTACCTTTGCGTCCGAGCTGAAAGAAATAGCGATTCGTGATAAAGCGTCCAACATAACAGGAGATCCGGCTCCTTGTGCCGAATCAGATCCAACTTCCTCATGATCAAACAAGGCCACCATTCTTACGCCACTTTCGTCCTCAAGACTCATTTCAGAGGAAGTTGAATCTATCAGTGCCTGAAATAAAGATCACCACCTTTCAAATGTAAATATACAGGTGAAAGTGACTACAATTTCAAATGGAAATAATTATAACAATTACCCTTGAGCTCCGGACTGACTACAAAAAAATTCAAGAACCAAGATAACTTTCGAAATTACAAAACCACCTTTGAGATTTACATCCACCTGCTGCTAGTGGAGCTAACGGAACTTCATCAAGTATTTTTACAGTTACATTCATCTTTCAAATATTTTTCAGATTACATACTTCCATCTTCTTTAATTACCCCAGTTTTCCATAATTCCATCTTACTTCTTACATTTACATCCTTCAACTTTATAAAACATTACAAATAACCAAAGGAGAAATGGTCTACATCTAATATTTAGAAAGGTTAAGGATTGTAACGTAAAATATCTGACGATATCAGCGAAATCCGTCAGGACGACGAACGGTTGGGGTAAAATATAATGGAATCAAACCTCAAAGGTGCAACCTTCCTCCTTCCTCCTCCCTCCCGGTAATTATCCCTTTCGAATTCAAATACACGTGCAATCTAGATTGATACTAATGATGCAATAACTAATGGAGTATATAGTGAACCAGCTACCAATCGTGGATAGTAACAAGTTATTAGCATCTAAGCTTCTATCCCTTAAAAGGTTTTGAACAACATAGTGAGGACAACTTCATATCATACTCATACTAGTTTGATTAATCTACTCAAGACTTCCTTTCAGTTATTGCCTACTTCAAGAAAACGAAAAGAGAAAGAAATACATAAATATATCAAATAATGTTAATTTGCACATTTTGCGACATAAAAGAACAACATAACAATCACATGAAACCAGTATAATTAAGAGATATGAATGAAGCTAGTATTATTTGATGACATTGCACGTAAATTACTCTTAGTAAATTATATTTCCATTTTATATTTGCTTGACAACAAAACCATCAACTATGTTTGCTTCTATGCGGCGATAAAACAAATATGTGTCGGGACAAAAGGGGAACGAACACACACCTTTAAGGAGCAAAATGACATGCAGAGGTTATCCAATCTTCCGGATAAAATAAACTCCTTCAATGCACCAGCAATAACACTTCTCTGAGTATCACACGCTTGCAATTCAAAATCACATATCTCGTCTGGTTCACACCCAAGCTGAGCCGCAATCAGCTAAAATTAGAATAAAAAGAGTAATATCAATGATTCGTTCATAACCGTGATGTTTGCATCTCAAAAGTAAAATATTATAAATGAGGAAGGAAGTTCTCCATGGAGCAAGCGAAACACAGATAAGCTTCTAATAAAATAACTTACCTGTAAAAGAAGAGGATGATGCTTTTGGATTGTATTTGTTTTTCCGTCACGCATTTCCAATCCACTTTCAACGGAACCATTCTTAGCAGCTAGTTTATTCAGCTCAGCCTGCATAACAGACATAAAATTGATATATCATAATAAAGCCCTTAACCTTTCAGCCCTTCACCATATAATCCCAAACGATAAAGAAAAATAACACTACCGATAAAAAAATTGCAATAACATGATGTTTGAATCCATAATGGAGTTAAAGAAAAAGGGGAAAAAATTCATAAATCTCTATCTTCAACAAAAAGGAGGGGAAAATCCAAAAAACATATCTTACAGCAACCACCGTTCAATTTACATTACCTTAAAGCAACCACATCCAATTTATATACCTTATTGTGTCACAATGTCCAGTTTGCAAACTTCAATCACTTATTCAGCCAAAATTACAAAAATAACCCCATAAAAATTGCGAACAATACCCCTTTGTTTAAAACACCTCAAGATATTTAAAAGACAAACATCTTTTCAAGAAAATAACATTTCAGCCTGCTTTGTAAGAATAAAAAGAACACAATTTTTAAATAACACAAGATACATACTTATACATAAAATTCAAACTAAAAAAAAAAAAAGACCACACAATACACACTAAAATATACAAGACACACACCCTAAAACAATGAAACCAAACAAAATTGAAAAAAAAAAAAAAATGGGCTTTCATCAGCAGGAACCCTAGAAATTCTATTGGTGTTTCCAAAATCCTAAATGCCCAAATCCAATTTGAGACTTCGTCATCAGGCACCAACAAATATAATTGGCGATTGCTCGAAGTTTCCCATCCACCATCAACCCCTATGAGCCGCCCAATGGTCGTCGCCGGGCGGCAATGAAATCGCCAAACAAGAAACCCTCATATTATTCAAAATTCGATGCCAACTCCCCCTATGCCGCCAATGTTCAACTCCTATTCCACGATCTATTGAAGCTCCAAGCCTCATTAATGGAGGATTTGCATTAATTTTTTTTTTTCAATTTTAATTTTATTTTTATATTTCACTTTTGTTTTGTTTTGTTTTAGTGTAAAAGGGTCATTTTGTAAATATTTTTGGGTTAGTTTTTTTTTTTTTTCAAATAGTTTTCGGGATATAATGAATAACTCGGATAAAGGGACTATAGTGTAATTTTTGGAATTTGTTTTTTGCCAGACATGGGCGGGAGGAGGGCAACACGCGCGCCCGAATAAGTGATCGAAGTATACAAACAAATTGGATATTTTAACACAATAAGGTATGTAAATTGGACGGTGGTTGCTAAAAGTAATGTATGTTTTTTTGGATTTTTGCCACAAAAAGGACTCTAGCACAAGGTATACAAACAAATTGGATTTTTGTATACCATCCACGAACTTAGAGATCATCGAGATAATTTAACATCTGGGGACGCTAGCACAAGGTGCATGAGTAAACTCTATGAACTATGTATATCTAACCATATTCTGAAAATTATATCGCATGCAATACCAATCTATCTTCTTAAGCCAAAAACAAGAAAGCTGGACATGAGAGAAAATGCCGAACAGAGATACGAGTGAATACCAATCCATCTAGGGTAGTTTGAAAAATTGAAAAAAAAATAACAAGAGAGAGAGATAGAGAGAGAGAACCATATCCAATAATCAGATGTCTTTGACAATAAAACAAGGTACATAGTGCAAGCCATTCTTGAAATCACCTTAACAGATGTAGCCAGCACTGGAGCAAGGTGAGTCTGTTTGTTAACCTTGAAACCATCATTTACCTCCCTATCCAACAAAGTCAAACAATATAATTTTTTATTAAGTTAACAAAAATAAACTACAGATCAACTATAAATTAAGTGGTGCAAGATTTTCCAACAAAGGCACCTGTCTAAGTGGATAGCCAGAGTCGGGATACGCATAATGGGTTCCTCAATTCTGACAAGCCGGTGCGAGTAGAACTCACATCCATCTTTCTGCTCTCTAACTATTACTCTTCCAGCAATCGCCAAGTCACGATCAAACCATGTATGCCACAGCCCACCTCCATAAGGTTGCACACCAACTTCCAAATACCCGCCTTTTGAAACCTGAAAATGAACATGAATATGCTTTTCCTCTTAAATTTACTGTCTCTTATAACAGAACATCAAATGCAAAGAACGACACAAGTAAATCACCTTTGTAACCGGCTTTAGCTTTAGGCAGGGACTGTCAGTATGAGCACCGATTATGCAGAACCCATTACCAGCAATATATCTATGCCCCAAATGATCAGTCACATCAGTCACTCAATTCATATTCACAGCTTCATGTTACACATTCGGAGTGTGTGTGTTTTCGAAAGGGCATCCGGAGTGTTTTTAAACACTAAAACGCCAAAAGAAAAAAGTGGTTGGAGTGTCATTTTCTTTATGGTTTGCCAAGTGCCAACACCCCCATAGGTTTGCTTATGCACATAACTATATTAGATTTTAGCAGCCTTAGACATTTTCTTTTCTCAGTTCAGTTGCTAATAACAAGAGAGCCTTTGCCGTAATCACTACGGAATGGAAATATGGAAAACGAAAAAATAAAATAAAATACATTGGACAGAATTTCATACTTTTTCCCAATAGCAAAAGCAACAATAGTAGAGTGATTCCTGGTGAAGAAATATTTCTTGCCAGCTTCGAATTTCCAGTCATCCCTCTCCGACACTTGCTCATACCCTGCACTTCTCAGTCTCTTCTTCGCTTCATCTAATTAATAGAACAGGACCATCATTTCAATTCTAAAACTGGGCTAATCACAATAAAGAGACAAATGTCTAATCAATGTCACTGACCTGCCTGCCAGACTTGGCTGTATATCCGACAGTTAACCAGAGAATGACACGTGTACAAGAAGGGTTTTTTATAATATCTCAACTCGGGCCATTAATAAGCATCGAGATTTTTATACCCGAACTAAGTGTAAAAGCAAAAACTAAAGACCTATCTAACTTTCAGATCACCCGTCTTTTCTTGACGGAACTTTTCTTGTCGTTACTTCCGTCTTTTTTGTTGCAATTTAATTTTTATTGCATTTGTACACTCATAGGTAGAAAATTCGTGCTTACATGTATGGATTGATTATTTATCTACATCATTCATAGGTGATTTACGTGAATTGATCAATATAGCCATCAAACGCCTATATTTCTTCTCTCTTGTGTTTCTGGACCAAAACCCAATCCTTAATAACTGGGGGACAACGCAAATCAAGATTATGTACAGATCTAGGAAACTGTAAAGACAATTTGGCCAGTGAAGTATCAGGAGAAACAAGAAAAGGAGGGAAAAAACGAGTAAATGAGTTATTACCGACTGCATGAAAAGCTGTTGGAGAGGCATTCAAGAACTCCACAAGATCGACTGCAACTGCTGGGTTTTCCATTAATCTGAAATATTCTTTTCACAACCCGCAATAAGAGATAATTCACTTTTGTTTTGCTTTCTGATATATTCTTAAGAGGAGCATTTAATTGGCTCCGGATGTACAACTTTTTGGAGCATCTCCGAGGTGATCCCTATTTTGATCCCTTAAAATATAATAAAATATTAATTACCTAAAATATAGAGGACAAAAATTTGTTGCTGCAACGGTACTCCCTCCGACACGGGTTTTAATATTTGAGTTGACTTAGTTGATAGGATGTGTTGTGAGTGGAGTAAATGGACCCACTTGTATTGTGAAAGGGAAAAAAAATTACCAAAAATAAACAATGCACATAGGTTGCGGACGGATGGAAAAGGAAATTATTGCACATGGATGGCGGACAGAGGGAGTATTACTTATATTGGATCCCTATATTTTAAAAATAATATTTTATTAATAAGGATGGAGGATGGTGGGAGTAAAATGTAATATTTAATTAGTAAATTTGGAGGATGAAGTAGTGGAGATGATGTGTCAAATATAGGGGAGCAAAATTGATCCCCCAAATATTGGGTTCATCTTTCTCTCACCTAAAATTTTTTTAGGTTAGGGGGAAATGCTTGGAGGGAGTATTTTGAAACTAAATCCTTATTTTTGTCCACCTAAATTGATTATAGGTAAAGGAGATGTGTACTTGGAGATGCTCTTACTATCGCAAGTTATGATACAATAAAATAATTTCTTAATTTTAATTGATAACTCATATTAAACCATAAGTATCCACATAAATAAAGAATGTAATATAAAAATAACGGAAATATAAATATGTCTTAAAAATAAACTTAAAAATGTAAATAAATCTCTTCTATTAAAACAAAATGTGAAATTTTTTAGCTTTGTGTTCTATGAGATTTTTTTTTGACATTGAGATATTCAACTCTTTCAATTTATGAGCAGGTTTGAGGTTGGTTTTCTCTGTAGACTAGAACATTAGTTGAGAAAGTGCCATAACTGAAGCCTCTTCGGGATTGAGAAATCGTAATAAATTATGAAAACTTTTGACGTGATTTTAAGGAGTTGAATATCAATTTGTGCAATTTTTACTACATATGTATGTGATTTTGAGGAAGACCACTAACAACTTGAGTGGTCATCGAAAACAAGTAAAAGAATTTCAATAGAACTTTATTTAAAAAAATCGGACAATCAATAGAAACTATAATCTTAAAATGTCATTATAAACTTGATAAATCCTCATCTGCTCTGCCTTTTCTAGGCCTGGGACTTTTCGATTCCAAGAAAAAAATACAGGTACCGGAATCGAACCTCATAGTTTTTTCGCGGTTCGATTTTGCCAGTTTTTTTGTCTGAACCGTCTCGGAACCGAACCGCATAGGAACCGAGCCAGACCGAAACCGAACCAGAACCTATTTCGTGTGGCTGGAATTTTTTCCCAAAAATGTACCAAACCCAAAACAGAAAACTTCAATATTCAAACTCAAACAGAAAACTTCATTTTTAGGATTAAAATCAAAACAGAAAACTTCAATATAATTAGGATTAGAATGACAACATAAGCCAATAAACCCAAAACAGAAAATTTCAATATTCAAACTCAGATTCAAGTCATTAAAAGATTAAACAATCTTCAACATTCGGATTCATCTTTTCATTTTTCTTGTTTGATTTGGATGACTTCTTGGATGCCAAACTGGACTCCACTTTTCCGCACTTTGATTCACTTGCTGGTTGTTCACTAGTAGTTTTCTGAAATCTCTGAAGTTGTTCTCTCTCTTCTTGAAGTTGTTCTGCATACATAATAAAACAAATTGAACATATCGAAGGAAAGAACAAATAAACCTTACCAAACCAAACCAAACATATCCAGTATATCCGGCTCAGAGCAGGGTCTGGAGAGGGTAAGATGTACGCATACCATGCCCCTACTTTTTGGAGTAGGGAGGCTGTTTCCATGAAGACCATCGGCTTAGCGCACGACAAAATAGTGAGTGATATTTACAAAGAGATACATATGATTGGACGAAGCTCAAAACAATACCTGAGCCCATGGCTTTGTCCACATGGGACTTACCTGAGAGGATTTTGATTACTCAAATCTTGATGTGTAACACCCCCAGAATACGTCCGGGAATATCACACGCCGTAGACCCTTCTCACAAGGATCTACCAGGCTACACTCCATAGACTACTCAAATGATTGACCGACCGGGGTCAATCTAATTACAAAGCAGACCGACAAGGTCATTAAACAATTCAGAACTAAAGAAACTCACCTCTCAATGACAAGAATAAACTTTAATACAAAAAGAAATAACAACTCAATTTAATAAATGAAAACTACACCCATGCAAGGGTGAATACTCGACCAAAAGGGGGATGCCGACCAAAGTGAAAACAAAGGGAAAGACTCTGACTCTTGTGTGATTAGCATCGTCGTCTTCCATCTTCTTCCAAGCCAATCCCGTGACTTCTCCCGAGCTGCCAAAACCTGAGCGCATAACAGGCACCCACCCCACGAAAACTCGGGGGTTAGCAAATTGGAATTTTGCTAGTGCAAGTACATAATATACAAGATATACGAACAATAACAACACAAAATTCAACCATCGTGAAGTCTTAACACAAACCATACATTCCCAAAGTCTACACAGTATAACACTCGTATACACAAGGTGAAAAATAATCACATAGTCATATTCTCCATATGGAACATAACACCAATTAAACTTTAAACGAGCCCAATGAGTCAAAAGATTTAGTTTGTAAATCTATTTTTATAAAAGGAAAAGTATTTTGATAAGATAGTTTGAAAATATTATTAATGACTCGGGCCGTCTTGGAATTTTGAAAATTGAATGGGAATACCTTTAGAAAATAATTTCAAAAGCTCTCGGGTCCTCGACCCAAGATATGGAATACTGACACAAACGAAATCATTACAACATCTCACGGGGTTCTCAACCCAATCCAAACAGCATCATCACGAGATCAATCATCTCAACATTTCACAGGGTCCTCGACCCAATACACAGAATAGCACCATAATACAATCAAAGGCACAATCTCTCATTCGACATATCCTGCTCAAGACCCCCGATTAATTAACCCTCGGAGATTTCGTCAAACCTCCTTGGTTAATTAACCCTGATACCAGCGTTTTAAAAACAGGTTGAAACAAATTTTCAAAAACACGAATCGCGGTCTATATCAAGACAAACATTTAAGAGAGAGTTGAAAGATTTGAGATACGAACATCGTTCGGTAACGGGGTCTTAGCTATCGCTCAAATACCCGAAACCAATAAGCCTGCCAGGCGCCTCCCTTGCGCACCTGTGTACCGGCGTTCACTCTACTATGTTGGCCGCTCCTTGAACATGTCACTGCGCCGGCGATCACTCCCGCAAGAGCCGCCCCTTGCGCGCGCATTAGGTAACATCGACGTTCACCACCCATATGGAGCCGCACATTGCAGCATACACCAGGCCGGAGTGCACGCCCCGCCCTCAGAGGTTCCCGGATATGACGTTTCTCACAACAAGTATCCACATTAATTCAAACATCAAGCACACAGACAAACATCACAACAATTATCAACTCGGTACATCAAGTCACACAATTTCTCCGCCAGTCCATAACCACATAAATAAACAATAACACGCACGTTATCATTCAAAACTCAATCACAATAAGCCTTCAAGCATAACCAACCAACACCGCACATATATCCCTATATTGCGACTCAACCGAATATATATATATATATATATATATATATATATATATATATATATAACCTGACTATATTATAAGAATAAATATAGTTTACCCATCAATCCAAATCGAGTACGTCAACTAGTGTTAGTATTCATCACTCGTCATTCACCAATATAGGCGCTTATATCAATATATGTATATACATACAAATATTTAACATATAAATATATATACATATATAAAACTAGATATATATATATGTACATATACACATTTATATATACACACATTTATACATCCGTATAAATTCATACACTTCGACAACAATGATTTCACGTAGTTACAATTTGTATATCAAGGTACTTGCCTTGGTAATCTCTCACGAATACTTCGGAAAATACGGTTGATTGGAGAAATCCGGAACTCCAATGAAAACGGCGATCGGAAAGGCTCAACACCCGATTCTTGTAGGGAATTCGTCCCTAAACTCCTATCATCAAATAAACAACAATTCACACGAGGAAAAACATCGCAAAACGACCAAATTTCTCTCTGCGGCATTTTCCCGGACACCTTGAATGCACTAAACGGAAGTTCATATAAACGACGAATCGGAAATGGTAAAACCGTGGAAAGATGATTAAAATGATAGAATACAACATAATCTACAATTATCCACCAGAAATATGAGTTAAAACGATTAAATCGGACAAAGTCAACTAAAATCCCCAAAACTAGTTTTTTGGAAATCATACCTTGATTCGATCGATCGGAGTAAGTTATGGAAGGATTGATCGATGATATGGACTCACTAATCTCGTGGATTTATAGAGGAACAACATGCCCTCGTGTTCTCCAAGCTCCAGCCGCGGAAAGAGGGGAAAAAGAAGTAGAACAATGGGTGTAAACCCGACTGTCCCGTCATATTTATACTCGTGCAGGACACGGCGCAACAAACGGCCCAGTCCAGCGCCGTGTTTACCACCGTGTTGCGGGTCAGCGCGCGACCTGACCGACACGGTGCAACAAACGACCCAGTCCAGCGCCGTGTCTACCGCCGTGTTGCGGGTCAGTGCACGTCCTGACCGACGCGGCGCAAGACACTTGCGCGTGTTTCTCGGCCGTGTCCGACACGGCGCAACACCCGGCGCAAATCTTGCGCGGGTTCTCGGCCGTGTCTCGGCAGGCCTGCTAGTCCTGGCCGACCCGGCGCAGGACACGGCGCTCGGCAGCGCCGTTTTCACCGTCGTATCGTACAGGTCCGGCCAGCGAAGCTCCGGTTGAAAAAATGATTCCGACAAAATCCGAAAATTACAATAGGACCACAACGACGATCCGGGAGGAGACGGAAAATAATAAAACAGGACATACGATTAGCTCGACTCCCACAGTGATAAGTCGTACCCGACGAATATCACAACACGGTACATCACGCCGTACCAAGAAGTCGTCCGCAGAACAAAATGACCGGTGCAACCGGCCAAACTCAAAAATAACCGGAACAGGAATCTCGAGTATTGCAACTATAACGTACCGGTTATGATCCAAAACGATAACAAGCAAATTACGAAGCATGAAATGTCCCAAGCACGGAACGAACACGACGAAAAGCTCGTGGACCACATCAACGATCCGAAATGAAAATAATGATATACAACAATTCACCACATATGGCCCTAAATACAAAATCGATCCCCGAGAGGGAGAAATAATTAAATGCTGACGCTCGACAGTTGAGAAATTTCCGTTCTACAAAGAGAATTTCAAATTAAACCGGAAATGAAAAATCTCGGGTATTACATTCTACCCCCCTTAAAATAAGTTTCGTCCCGAAACTTAAAGTAAGGAGCGAGGGAAAAAATCAAGGAAAAGTAATCACGTGCTCAGCCCCAAAGCATCACGAGCAAAGCGTGAACGTAAGGTTCCAGAAGTATGATGAACTGACCTAGCAAGTACAAGGCAATTTAAAATGGTCGAAAGGTTCACAGATGAATTACCAATAATGAAAGTCATCCCGTATCGAAAATACTACGAAGAGTACGGGTAATACATTCCCCCGTCTAAGAGGACATTCAATCCCGAAACTTAGAAAAATGAAAAAGCAATGAAACGAAAAACGATCGAAGTCACGATTGTTGGAATCAGCAACAATTAGGACATATTACAAAATATTCATTCTCCCATGTTAGGCTCCTCAGAAGGAGACATAGGGTTTCGGGACATTCTCCGGTCACTTACTCTGTTCGCCAACAGGGTAACATTCATTGCCAGTTCGGAAATTATCTCACAATATTTCTCCCGATGACCTTCACACCCGCACCGGTAACAAGTCAAGAGTGGAGAGGGACAATTTGCACGTACGTGTCACAGCGATTCTGATTGAAGCATCTTCTCTTCTTCTGGTGAGTCACCGTCTTTGGTTTGGTTCAGCGTTCACTCCCGACCGTGAAGATGACGCTATCGAACGACATGAGGGTTTGGAAGCTTTAGACTCTTCACCGACCAAAAATTTCCCAGATGACCTCTGTCTCTTGGCTTCGCTCGTGGGCTCGACTACTAAGGAGATTTCATAGGATATCGTTTGATTTTGATACTCCTTCACTGTAGCATGAATCGTTGTCGTACGAACCAGCTCGCCGCTTTCATTCCCATCATCACGACTACGTCTGCCGAGGCTCGACATACTAATGCAGATAATACCGTTCAACAATATTAATTTATCAGTCGTACAATATACCACAATTATCACCCGACTTTTAGTTAGCATCCTTAGAATAATGGTAATATCGTAAAGCACAAAGTTTTATGAAGTCAATTTCGAGTCCTTCGACGAGGACTATCATTATATGTATGCACTTAAAGAAAACAAATTTTTGAAAAAGAGGGCTAGTCACGTTGCGCCCAAAACTTGTAAATACTGTCTTTAGTTTCGGAAGAGGAAGTTTATATAACGATTCTAAAAATTATTTTCGAGTGATGTATAAAAGGAAATTGAAAATTGAATTGTAACTAATTTGAAATATTTCAAAAGTGTTGAGTCCCAAATACCATAATTTTGAAAATTTTACCTCTTCTACCAAAACGTTTATTCGAAAGAATTTTCCACCGAGATACGCGACCATTTGACATGACGACATTAAATCATGGCTTTTCACAATGTTAGAAAATTTCAAAGCACCACTTTAAAATATTCGTGATACTATAGCGCCGTGGGCCCCGTGCCGGAAGCCACCTGGCTAAGAATCATTTTCAACAAAAATGTTCAAAATGCCAAAAGGCCGATGTCGGTAATATTCTCAAATACTCCCAAAAGTCATTTATAAAATATCAAATACTGTCATAAGAATACTATCAAAACGTGTAAGACCAAAAATATCAAAACTCGGTTAGCAAGATACCAAAAGCCATCTCAAAATATTCACGCAGCGGATAAAATTTAACATTCATAAATTTATTCTAATAAAGTGAAGGAACAAATAAATATGCTCGACTTCCGAAGCATATTACATAACTATTTTTACTCGGACCGCATACGCATGCTATATCCTAAAACAATAATATCACCAACAAGTTTCAAATCCCTAGTTCACAATAAACATATTAGCACAATATAATCGAATACATATATAAAGGGACTTACGATCGGGAGACTTACCATCACGGATCGCTTGAAGATGATGTCGGAACCACGATACTAATCACAACTCTGATGCGCGCGACTTACACCGGACATGGACTTGACCCAACGACCTAGGTTTTCGCAAACCTAAGCTCTGATACCATAAATGTAACACCCCCAGAATACGTCCGGGAATATCACACACCGTAGACCCTTCTCACAAGGATCTACCAGGCTACACTCCATAGACTACTCAAATGATTGACCGACCGGGGTCAATCTAATTACAAAGCAGACCGACAAGGTCATTAAACAATTCAGAACTAAAGAAACTCACCTCTCAATGACAAGAATAAACTTTAATACAAAAAGAAATAACAACTCAATTTAATAAATGAAAACTACACTCATGCAAGGGTGAATACTCGACCAAAAGGGGGATGCCGACCAAAGTGAAAACAAAGGGAAAGACTCTGACTCTTGTGTGATTAGCATCGTCATCTTCCATCTTCTTCCAAGCCAATCTCGTGACTGCTCCCAAGCTGCCAAAACCTGAGCGCATAACAGGCACCCACCCCCCGAAAACTCGGGGGTTAGCAAATTGGAATTTTGCTAGTGCAAGTACATAATATACAAGATATACGAACAATAACAACACAAAATTCAACCATCGTGAAGTCTTAACACAAACCATACATTCCCAAAGTCTACACAGTATAGCACTCGTATACACAAGGTGAAAAATAATCACATAGTCATATTCTCTATATGGAACATAACACCAATTAAACTTTAAACGAGCCCAAGGAGTCAAAAGATTTAGTTTGTAAATCTATTTTTATAAAAGGAAAAGTATTTTGATAAGATAGTTTGAAAACATTATTAATGACTCGGGCCGTCTTGGGATTTTGAAAATTGAATGGGAATACCTTTAGAAAATAATTTCAAAAGTTCTCGGGTCCTCGACCCAAGATATGGAACACTGACACAAACGAAATCATTACAACATCTCATGAGGTTCTCAACCCAATCCAAACAGCATCATCACGAGATCAATCATCTCAACATTTCACAGGGTCCTCGACCCAATACACAGAATAGCACCACAATACAATCAAAGGCAAAATCTCTCATTCGACATATCCTGCTCAAGACCCCCGATTAATTAACCCTCGGAGATTTCGTCAAACCTCCTTGGTTAATTAACCCTGATACCAGCGTTTTAAAAACAGGTTGAAACAAACTTTCAAAAACACGAATTGCGGTCTATATCAAGACAAACATTTAAGAAAGAGTTGAAAGATTTGAGATACGAACATTGTTCGGTAACGGGGTCTTAGCTATCGCTCAAATACCCGAAACCAATAAGCCTGCCAGGCGCCTCCCTTGCGCACCTGTGTACCGGCGTTCACTCTACTATGTTGGCCGCTCCTTGAACATGTCACTGCGCCGGCGATCACTCCCGCAAGAGCCGCCCCTTGCGCGCGCATTAGGTAACATCGGCGTTCACCACCCATATGGAGCTGCACATTGCAGCAAACACCAGGCCGGAGTGCACGCCCCACCCTCAGAGGTTCCCGGATATGACGTTTCTCACAACAAGTATCCACATTAATTCAAACATCAAGCACACAGACAAACATCACAACAATTATCAACTCGGTACATCAAGTCACACAATTTCTCCGCCAGTCCATAACCACACAAATAAACAATAACACGCACGTTATCATTCAAAACTCAATCACAATTAGCCTTCAAGCATAACCAACCAACACCGCACATATATCCCTATATTGCGACTCAACCGAATATATATATATATATAACCTTACTATATTATAAGAATAAATATAGTTTACCCATCAATCCAAATCGAGTACGTCAACTAGTGTTAGTATTCATCACTCGTCATTCACCAATATAGGCGCTTATATCAATATATGTATATACATACATATATTTAACATATAAATATATATACATATATAAAACTAGATATATATATATATACATATACACATATATATATATATATATATACACACATTTATACATCCGTATAAATTCGTACACTTCGACAACAATGATTTCACGCAGTTACAATTCGTATATCAAGGTACTTGCCTTGGTAATCTCTCACGAATACTTCGGAAAATACGGCTGATTGGAGAAATCCGGAACTCCAATGAAAACGGCGATCGGAAAGGCTCAACACCCGATTCTTGTAGGGAATTCGTCCCTAAAATTCTATCATCAAATAAACAACAATTCACATGAGGAAAAACATCGCAAAACGACCAAATTTCTCTCTGCGGCATTTTCCCGGACACCTTGAATGCACTAAACGGAAGTTCATATAAACGACGAATCGGAAATGGTAAAACCGTGGAAAGATGATTAAAATGATAGAATACAACTTAATCTACAATTATCCACCAGAAATATAAGTTAAAACGATTAAATCGGATAAAGTCAACTAAAATCCCCAAAACTAGTTTTTTGGAAATCATACCTTGATTCGATCGATCGGAGTAAGTTAGGGAAGGATTGATCGATGATATGGACTCACTAATCTCGTGGATTTATAGAGGAACAACATGCCCTCGTGTTCTCCAAGCTCCAGCCGCGGAAAGAGGGGAAAAAGAAGTAGAACAATGGGTGTAAACCCGACTGTCCCGTCATATTTATACTCATGCAGGACACGGCGCAACAAACGGCCCAGTCCAGCGTCGTGTTTACCGCCGTGTTGCGGGTCAGCGCGCGACCTGACCGACACGGCGCAACAAACGGCCCAGTCCAGCGTCGTGTCTACCGCCTTGTTGCGGGTCAGTGCGCGACCTGACCGACACGGCGTAACACCCGGCGCAAGACACTTGCGCGTGTGTCTCGGCCGTGTCCGACACGGCGCAACACCCGGCGCAAATCTTGCGCGGGTTCTCGGCCGTGTCTCGGCAGGCCTGCTAGTCCTGGCCGACCCAGCGCAGGACACGGCGCTCGGCAGCGCCGTTTTCACCGCCGTATCGTACAGGTCCGGCCAGCGAAGCTCCAGTTGAAAAAATGATTCCGGCAAAATCCGAAAATTACAATAGGACCACAACGACGATCCGAGAGGAGACGGAAAATAATAAAACAGGACATACGATTAGCTCGACTCCCACAGTGATAAGTCGTACCAGACGAATATCACAACACGGTACATCACGTTGTACCAAGAAGTCGTCTGCAGAACAAAATGACCGGTGCAACCGGCAAAACTCGAAAATAACTGGAACAGGAATCTCGAGTATTGCAACTATAACGTACCGGTTATGATCCAAAACGATAACAAGTAAATTACGAAGCATGAAATGTCCCAAGCACGGAACGAACACGACGAAAAGCTCGTGGACCACATCAACGATCCGAAATGAAAATAATGATATACAACAATTCACCACATATGGCCCTAAATACAAAATCGATCGCCGAGAGGGAGAAATAATTAAATGCTGACGCTCGACAGTTGAGAAATTTCCGTTCTACAAAGAGAATTTCAAATTAAACCGGAAATGAAAAATCTCGGGTATTACATGATGCACTCTACTCTACCAGAAAGGAGGTTGACTCCAAGCAAGACCCCCTGCCAAAACTAAACCACAAGCAAAAGACAATAGAAAAATAAAATAAAAATGCAATGCTCTATGATAAAACTAACCGAGAAAACCCAACCCTGAGACTCTCTACTACTGAGCCACCTCCTAAAAGAGAATTCATAACTCTGATATGGCGTCTCCAATAACTCCTATCTCCAGTCATGGCCCCATCTAGGTTCAAAGCCTCAAATCTAACCTCAACTGCTCCTCCCACGTCCTCCTCAGTCGGCCTCTCCTCCTCACCCCTTCTACCGATAAACTCTTGACCCTCCCCACCGGAGCTGTTGCCTGCCTCCTACGGACGTGGCCAAACCATCTCAATCTCCCTTTTCCTAACTTTCGCTGAAATAGGCGCAACTTCTAGCTCACTCCTAAAAACCTCGTTCGAGATTCTATCCAATATAGTGCGACCATACTACCAACGCAAGATTCTCATTTCAGCCGCTTCCAACTTGACTCAAGCCCCTTCTTCAAAGCCCAACATTCGGAACCATACAACATCGCAGGTCTGATGGCCACTCTATAGAATTTACCCTTCAACTTTAAAGGGACTTTCTTATCGCACAACATCCCTGACGCTGCCCTCCATCTTAGCCACCCAGCCTTGATACGATGAGTGACGTCATCATCAATCTCTCATTCCTTATGGATGATAGAGCCCAAATACTTGAATCTCACCGTACGGGGTATGCTCTGATCTACAATCATAACCTCTACCCCTTACTCGTTGGTCTCACCACTGAAGTTGCATCAGAGATATTCGGTCTTGGACCTGCTCACACGCAAGCCTTGAGATTCCAATGTCGATCTTCATTTCTCCAACTTGGCGTTCACCCCCCCCCCCCGACTCAGCCACTAGCACAATGTCATCCTCAAAGAGCATGCACCACGGGACGCTATCCTGGATCCCCGCGAAATGACGTCCAAAATTAAAGCAAAAAGAAGAGGGCTAAAAGTCGACCCCTGGTGCAACCCTATTTCTACAGGAAAATAACGGGTGTCACCAACTCGGGTTCTAACATAAGTCTTTGTTTGGGAGTACATGTCTTGTATCGCCCTAACGTACAACGACGACACCCTTCTCTCTGTTAGGCTCCTCCACAAAACTTCACACGGAACGCTACCATATGCCTTTTCTAGATCTATGAACACCATATGGAGGTCCTTGCGACGCTCTCTATATTTCTCCATAAGACGTCTGATGAGATGGATGGCCTCTCAATCCTAAACTTCCCAGGCATGAAGCCGAATTGGTTCTCTGAGACCTCTGCTTCTCCTCTCACCCTACCCTCAATTACTCTCTCCCAAAGTTTCATAGTATGGCTGAGTAGTTTATGTTGGAAATAAAACGCAGTGGGAGTGAAGTTGTGGGAAATTGATAAAAGCGTTTTACGCATCCACGAGCACAAGGCATGCTAATTAATTAACTACTAAGATTAATAAGAAATTTAAACATTATTTATTATTTATTAAATAAATATGTTAATAATCGAATATCCTAATCTAGATCAAAGATCATAGGATATTACCTTTGAAGCGTAGCAGTTGCTATTCGTCTTGATCTCATTGTTTTTCTACCTTTAGACCTTATAGAGTATGATCCGCCTTAACCCGGACGTTGTGTGGGCAACGAGTTACCGGATCTTGCTTGGACCCAATATGGAACAACCGAAATTCTTCCTCTCGAGAGTCACTCGATTTTTCCTTATTTTCTACTATTGTGTAATCACTCTTAGAAAACTATTGTGTTATCTAAATTATGGATAAGGATGTCAATTTTATCCGTAACCGATCCTACCCGTCAGATAAACTCGAAATCGGGTCTGGTATCGGCCGAACCCGAATTTTTATGGTCGGGTAAGGGTAGGGTATGTGTGTAGTATATTACCCGAATACCCGACCCGATTACCCGACGCGCGTACCCGTTTGAATTATAAAAATATATTATTACTATATATTATATAGTATTATAAATTATATATATTATTATATAAAATATTATATTTTAAATATTTATTATACTAAATTGAATTTATTAATTACATTATATGTATATATGATATGTATTAAAAATATTTATATTCTTAAATATAGGGTATATGGGTACCTGAATACCCATTGGGTACCCGATTACCCGATGGGCAATACCCGAACCCGATCCGAATCAAATAGGGTAGGGTATGGAGGAGGCATACCCGTACCCTACCCGACCCATTGACATCCATAATTATGGAATAAAAGACACAAGTCAAGATTCACAATTAAACACAAGACAAGAAAATCGATCTCACAAGCTTGTGATGAACAATTCGGCCGAACCCATGATGTCCTATTTATAGGCTCTTGGACTACTACTAGTGATCTTAAGGAGGATTAAGGAATGACTCCTAATAGACCTCAAATTTTATATTAGGACCTTTCCTAATATATTGAGTCCATTAATATCAATTCAATCCACTAAAGAATTAATATTGCACTTCCACCCAAATCCCAATTTACAAAATCGGGCTCCTTATTTTAATATATTATTTCTCATGTTTAAGATATCGAATGTCCATTAATTAATTGTAAGCTACTGACAGCTTTAATTAATTAATATCTTATCCAAGAGTAGTACCACCCGAACTTTATTATTATATCGGAATTAAATCCACATGCAGGGTTTAATATAATAATTATTATCGAGCTCCTCAAGGGGACATCATCAACCCGCACGAGTCGGGACATGATTTCTAATAATAATTATAATTATCATATAAATAATATTATTGCCCAAGATACGAAGTTTATTGAGTCGATCATTTTGACTCTCACCCATGGTAAATCAAAGCAATCAATATTATAAAATTATAATTAAATATTATATACATAGAATTAAGAAATAATAATTATCTGATATTTACGTTCTTCTTACAGTCAGTACAGAAGACACTATCTCACCTCGATCCAGTTCAACGTATGCAAATATGCCAATGTATGCTAATAGTTAAGATCAACTAATCTCAAACATGCACTACAACCTTTCATATAATTTGTCTAATAATTATATAGGTTGTGAACCATTATATTATTTTATAAGGAACCGATAATGTGATCTTCCGTGTGACACCAACACACCACATTATCTACAATATAAAATAATTAGACATTTTATTTGCATAACCATAACGTGAATAAATATGTAAAACATGTGATTAAATGTAATTAATATTCTCATAGATAGTTACAGGGAAATAAGGTGATACAAGCATAAAGTATGCTTTGCAGTATACAATCCTAACAATCTCCCACTTATACTCAAAGCATAATTTTAAGTATAATACTCTATATAGTCTCTTATTTCTCCCACTTATACTCAAAACAATGCTGGCATACACCGTCATCCCATTCATTCCACATGCCTTTCAAAAACTTTTGAAGGTAGGCCTTTCGTGAAAGGAACAACAAGATTATCATCCGATGCAACCCTAGCTACAACTACGCCTCCTTCCTTTACAAAGTGTCATATGATGTGGTACTTGCGGCTGATATGTTTACTTGGCTTGTGGGCTCGTGGTTCCCTCGAATTTGCCTTTTTGAGTGTAACCTTTCGCAACAAGCCTCGTTTTAAAGGTTTCAAACTTTTCGTCACCTCCTTTCTTTCGCTTGTAGACTCATTTACTCCCAATGGCTTGTACCCCATAAGGTAGTTCTACTAGCTCCCACACTTGATTGGAATCCACAGGTCCCATTTCTGATTCCATTGTTGCTTGCCAGGAGTCAGCATCCTTTTCTTGGGTTGCCTCCTTGTAAGTCCAGGGATCTGATTTATCTTTGCTGGGATTGAGTCTGAAGACTGTCCCACGCCTATGAATCATTTCGGTTGACGAACAACCTTCTCACTACTACGAGGCAAATCCTGAGTTGGTGTAAACGTCTCAGAATTGACACGTGGTGCCGTGTTAGTTGGCGCTCGTACGATTGGTATAGACAGAGTCTCGCCCCTCAACTCTTCCAGAATTATCTCACTCATGGGCTTGTGACTAATCATATAATCCTATTCCAGGAATCGGGCATTGGTGTTAACAATGACCTTCTGATCCTGAGGACTATAGGACAAGCTACCCTTCATTCCCTTAGGGTATCCTACAAACACTCGTACTTCTGTACGAGATGACAACTTATCAGCTTCCTTATTCAGCATATGTGCTGGTGTACCCCAAATCCGAACATGTCCTAGACTGGGCTTTCGCCCACTCCACAGTTCTGTCGGTGTTTTTGGAACTGATTTCGAAAGGCACCAGGTTTAGAATGTACGCCGCTGTTTCTAAGGCGTATCCCAAAAACGAAATAGGTAAATCCGAATATCATCATTGATCTAACCATTTCTAAGAGTTCTATTCCTTCTCTCAGTAACACCATTTTGGTGTGGAGTTCCTGGCGCAGTGAGTTGAGACGAAATCCCCTCATTTGCCAAGAAATCCAAAAAATCTCCACTAAGGTATTCGCCACCATGATCAGATCGTAGTGACTTGATACTCTTCCCATGATGCTTCTCCGTTTCAGCCTTGAAGTCTCTGAACTTGTCAAAGGCTTCAGACTCACGTCGCATCAAATAGATGTATCCATATCTCGAATAATCATCTATAAACGTGATGAAGTATTCGAAACCACCCCTACCTTGGATATTCATTGGACCACAGACATCCGTATGAACCAATTCTAATACATTCTGAGCACGATTTCCCTTAGTTTTAAAAACCCTTTTGGTCATCTTACATTTCAGATAAAATTCACAAATTGGAAATGCTTCAACTTGAAGGTCATCCGATGGGCCATCATCTACCAATCTTTGAATCCTCCTAAGGTTTACATGATCTATCCGTAAATGCCACAGATATGTTTGGTTTATGCTCAAAGGTTCTTTTCTCTTTTAAGGTTTAGATAAAGAGTTAAGTGATTTATACATGGGAGTTTGTGCAGTATTAACAACATATAGTCCATCATTAAAAATACTTTTGCAAATATATTTACCGTTTCTTTTCCTAATAATAGCACCATCATCAAAAGAAACTGAATAACCATCGCATTTTAATTTTAGAAATCAAAATTAAATTCATTCTAAAATCCGGTACTAATAATGTAACACTCCCAGAATCAAACTGGGAATATTACACGCCGCAGACCCTCTCCGTGAGGATCCACCAGGCTAGACATCGAAACAACACATTACATTTGTAGCGACCACTTTTCTAAAATAATAATTCTTCTAATTTTAAGAAGAATAAATAAAAATTTTTGCAGCGGAAATACATTTCAAAAGTCGTACTTAAAAATCGCAAGTAATATTTTCGAGTCATCGTTAAAATCAAACATACTTCGACGTAGAAATTATAATAAATCGAACACTTGTTCATAAACCATAGTTTGTGAGAAATAACATTAAGTAAATAAACATCTAATCAAAAGCTTGATCATCCCACACTCAAGCGCATGCCACATCGAGCTCCTCAACCTGAAAAGGGTAAATAGTGGGGTGAGCTTCCAACTCACTCAGTGTGGAGAGTACGCAATATGTCTACGTTAATTACTAAATATATTAGTAAGTATAAACAACATGACTGATAAATTCTGAAGCCCGTCGGCTAGCCCAAAGGCTTTATGCACAATTAAGTGCTTCTGACTGATTTGCACATTTAAATGCTTCTGACTAATTTGCACATTTAAGTGCTTCTGACTGATTTCACGTGCACATACAAGACAATATATAAAGCAGTTAAAATAAACAAAAGCGTAATAAATCCCCACACCTGGATAAAATTGCAGTTCTGAACTTGAATGTGATGAAATGCTTGACTCGAAGATTCTAGGCCCGTAAATTCTTATTATTATCTACAATTAATAATAATAATAGCCACTATTATTAATATAATACTATAATTGAGGATAAAATACAAGACATAATTTATATTGAATATTAATATCATTTAAAAAGTCAATATATTTAATGGCTTGGATTTTAATTATATAAAAGATGACTGAAGTAAGATTGAAAGAATTAGACATTTTAGAACTGAAATTGAAACAATTATAAAGCTGATTGGGGCTAAGTCGAGATACTGAAAAGCTTGTTGGGGTCAATCAAGAAGGAATGGAAAAAGTTGGGGTTAAAATCGAAGTGTCTAGAAATCTGAGGTTAAAATTGCATACCCAAAAAAAATTAACTGGGTATAAAAACCCAGTGCCCTAATTGTTCAACCGACATTTCTCACTTTTTCTTCTCCCTCGGTTCTTCTCTCTTTCCTCCTGTCCCTCGGTTCTTATCTCTTTCCCTACTGTCAAAAGAAAAATACACATACGCACATAAATACACACACACACACATACACATATCTCCTACAAACCACCGTCAACATGAATCGACTACCCAGGGCAGCCACGCGCGGATGGTGGCAACGACTTCAGTGCAAAGTGGCTCGGGGTGGATTGAGGGTGGCTAAAATCGGGTGTTTGGGGTTCAAAATTGGGGTTCCGAATTTATGGTGGTTTGGTGTTCAAGGATCGGAGAGGAAACAAAAGGGCTTCTGTCCTCTAGTAACCGACGATGGCGAAGGCAAGGGAAGCGCACGGCAGAACAGGGCTGGGTTCGTATGGGCCTGGTTTCGGTTTTTCTGAGGTGGGGGTTCGCCCGAATCATCGGGAACTATGAGGCGGCGGCGCGATATGGAAGGGAGGAAATTGGGCGGCAGTACAAATCGGGTGACGCGGCGAGTTAGGGAGAAACAAATGGTGCAGGGCCAAAAAAATTCGAATCCTGATTTGAAAATTTGACAGGCTGTTTTGAGTACTCTCCGCGCATGTGTATATACAGCCTCAATATTTGATCGGAATGGAGATCAGGATATCGGGTAGAAACAGAAGCCCGGGGCAGATGACCGATTTATGATGTCTCACTTAGTTTTGTTTTGAAGAAGTTTGGGTTGGTTTGGGATTGAGTTTGGGGCTGGATTAGATTTCTTCCCGACTTTGATTACGATTAACAAATAAATTGAGTTCATGGTTTGTTGGAGGTTCAAGACTTGTGTTGAAATTTCTGGTTTTGATTCAAATACATGAAGAAGATATTAGATGTTAAGAATTGAGTTTTTACCTCGTCAGAAAAAATCGAGGTGGCAGATGGTGTTGCGAACGATTTGGCTGGACGCTGGACTTTCTTCTCTCCGTCAACTTTTGGCTTGCTGTGCAGATTCCTCTACTGCTCTCCACCGTGAAATTGTGTGTAGGGTCTCAAATATGATAGGATGTGTTATATACAGTAAGAAAGAAGAAATAGCATTCATCCAAAAATGAATGTGTCTTAATTTGGGTCAATAATTGAAGTTAAATGTCTTGATTTGAGAAGTTTGGGGAGGATTTGGAAAAGTCTGAGTATAGGAAGAGAAAAAAAATATTTTCTTCAAATGTTGAGCTGAATATTAAATAATAATAATAATAATAATATTAATATTACTTCTAATAATAATAAATAATAGGGATAATAATAACAATAATAGTAATAATAAATAATAGATAATATTATTATTTATCTTGTAAAATCTTTTGGGTAACATTTATTATTGTTTAAAATTTGACTCGGACCTAGATATGACGACATGAAACACGATGAATTAAAACTAGAAATGACATGACATGAATCACATGACTGGACATGGCTTATAATGACAAATGAATTTGCATGATCATGAAAATAAAATAAATTAAATGACAAAATTATTCGGGCATTAATTTAATAAAATTAAATATATTTTCTATAATTCACAATAAATGTATATACGAAATCGGGGCGTTACAACTTACCCCCCTTTAACAAATTTTCGTCCTCGGAAATTAAGTTACGTACCTTGAAAAATGAATGTTGGGTACCTGGAACGGATCTCCTCTTCACGTTCCCAAGTTGCCTCATTTGGTCCATGACGACTCCATTGAACTTTCACCAATTTAACCTCTTTGTTTCGTAACTGCTGTATTCTACGCTCCAAAATAGCTGTAGGTACCTCCTCATAAGTCAGGTTCTTGGCTACATGCAACTCTTTGAAATTGCATATGTGACCAGGATCATGTATGTACTTTCTCAGCATGGAGACGTGAAAGACATTGTGCACTCCCGATAACTCTAACGGCAATGCGAAACTATAAGCAAGATCACCAACGCGACCCAAAATCTCAAAAGGTCCGATATAACGAGGTTGTAGCTTTCCCTTTTTACCGAATCGTATTACTCCTTTCATCGGCGCTACCTTCAGGAACACCTTCTCTCTAATCTCAAATTGTATATCTTTTCGTCGTTTAACAGCATAAGACTTCTGTCGATCCTGAGAAGCCTTAATTTCACTTCCGATTTCGGCCTTCTCTACAGTATGTCCGATCAATTCTGGACCCAAAATCTTTCCTTCTCCAACCTCACTCCAATAAAGAGGCGATCGACATTTCCTTCCGTAGAGAGCCTCGTACGGGGCCATTTGTATAGTTGCTTGGTAACTATTGTTATAAGCAAACTCTACTAAAGGCAAAATATTCTCCCAATTCTCGCCACTATCAACAACACACGCCCTCAACAAATCTTCAAGTATCTTGATAGTCCCTTCAGATTGACCATCGGTCTGCGGATGATATGCAGTACTAAAGTTCAATTTAGTGCCCAATGCACTCTGCAGACTCTTCCAAAATTTCGACATAAATCGTGGATCTGTATCAGAGACGATCGATACTGGAATACCATGTAACCTCACAATCTCCCGAATATAAATCTTCGCATACTGTTCCATACTATAAGTCATCCTCACAGGTAGAAAATGAGAAGACTTCGACAAACGATCTACTATCACCCAGATAGCATCGTTCTTCTTCACGGTTCGAGGCAAACCAACTACGAAATCCATTGTGATATGCTCCCTTTTCCATTCTGGGATTTCCAACGGTTGGAGTAAACCTCCTGGCCATTGGTGTTCTGCCTTTACCTGCTGATATATCATACACCTCTCCACAAATACACCAATGTCCCATTTTCATTCCTCTCCACCAAAAGAACTTCTTCAGGTCGTGGTACATCTTTGTACCTCCCGGATGAGCAGAGTATGGTGCATTATGAGCTTCTTCAAGGATTTGCCTTCTAAGCGATGGGTCCTTAGGAACACACAACCTCCCATCGTAAGTCAAAACGTCGTCTGCAGCAATGACAAATTTCTCAATACTCCCATCTTATGCACGATCTTTCATCTTACACAAGAACTTATCACGTGGTTGAGCCTCCTTAATCGTATCCCTCAAGTTTGGTTGCAAGACCAAAGATGATAAGATTGCTTTCGAACGTTTTTAAGACTCAACTACCTCAATCCTCAATTGGGAGAACTCCTTTATCAAAATCTCCTGATCGGTCAAGCAAGCTAACTCGCCTCTAGTCTTCCGACTCAAGGCATCAGCTACTACATTTGCCTTACCCGGATGGTAATGGATGGTATAATCATAGTCCTTCACCAATTATAACCATCTCCTTTGTCTCATGTTAAGATCCTTCTGTGTGAAAAGATACTTCAAATTTTTATGGTCCGTGTATATCTCACACTTCCCTCCGTAGAGATAGTGACGCCAAATCTTCAGCGCATGTACTACAGCAGCCAACTCCAAATCATTCATTGGATAGTTCAACTCATGTGGTTTAAGCTGTCTCGATGCATAGGCTACTACATTACCATGTTGCATCAGAGCACAACCCAACCCCTGCTTTTAGGGATGGCAAAAAAAACCACGGGTTGGGGTACCCGTGGGTTTTTACCCGAATGGGTCCAATTCGGGTAACAAAATTCAGGTCCGGGTCCGGGTCTGGGGCGGGTAGAGAAAAATAAGTTCGGGTCCGGTTCGGTTCCGGGGTATGGGGTACCCGCCCCGATATATATATATATATATATATATAATATTAATACTTAATAAATTAAATATATATATATATATTAGTAATTAAATTAGTAATATATTATATATATATATATATTAAATTAGTAATAAATTTAGATTAGTAATATATTTTATATATATATTAAATTAGTAATAAATTTAAATTAGTAATATATTATATATATAATATTAATTCGAGAAAAAAAATTAATCCGCGGGTACCCGCTCGGTACCCAGAACCGAGAGGGGCGGGTCTGGGGCCAGTTTTTAACCGCGGGTCGGGTCTGGATAGGCAATACCCGGCCCCGACCCGCCCCATTGCCATCCGTACCTACTTTGAGGCATCACTATAAATAACAAAGTCTTCCATCGGATCAGGAATCGTTAATACTGGTGCCGAGGTTAGTCTCCTTTTCAACTCTTTAAAACTTTCCTCACACTTGTCACTCCATTCAAACCTCACGCCATTCCTTGTTAGTTGGGTCATAAAAATGCCGATTTTCGAAAATCCTTCGATAAATCTTCTATAATAGCTAGCTAAGCCCAGAAAGCTGCAAACTTCGCTCACATTCTTGGGTACTCCCCAACTACTCACTGCTACAACTTTATCGGGATCTACCTCAGTCACTTTTGAAGTCACCACATGTCCAAGGAATCCAACTCTGTTCAACCATAACTCACATTTCTTGGACTTGGCATACAACTTCTCCTTGCGAAGTGTCTCCAATGTAATTCTCAAATGCTCTTGGTGTTGTTCCTTGTCCTTCGAATACACCAAGATGTCATCTATGAAAATGATCACAAACTTATCCAAGTAAGGTTGGAACACCATGTTCATCAAATCCATAAAGACTGCCGGTGCATTACTCAAACCAAATGGCATCACTACAAATTCAATATGTCCATAACGGGTCCTAAAGGCCGTCTTGGGAATGTCACACTCCCTATCTTCAGTTGGTGGTATCCCGATCGCAAATCAATCTTCGAAAAGGTTCCGACTCCTCTAAACTGATCGAATAGATCCTCGATTCTCGATAATGGGTACTTGTTCTTCACCGTGAGTCGATTCAACTCTTTGTAATCTATACACATCCGAAGTGACCCATCCTTCTTTGTTACAAACAATACTGGTGCACCCCATGGTGACACACTAGGACGAACAAATCCGAGTTCCAGCAGCTCTTGATTTTGGACCTTCAATTCTTGAAGTTCCCTCGGAGCCATTCTATATGGCGCTTTGGACGTTGGGGCCGCCCCAGGGACCAAATCAATACTACACTCCACTTGCCGATCGGGTGGGACTCCTGGCAAATCTTCTGGAAACACATCAAAAAACTCTCGTACTATAGGTACGTCTGTAGGGGACACCTCATTAGTACGAGTGTCTACCAAACTTACCAAGTAACCCTGACATTGCTCCTTCCTTAGGCTTCTTAGGCTCTGTTCTTTTGGACTGAATGAATCTGAATCGAATCAAATGAATGGATCTGAATAGGCCGAATCGAATCGAATCGAATGGACTCGAATCGAATCGAATCCGAAATGAAATATATATTAAGGGTAAATAATAATAATAATGGTAAATAATAATAATAATACTAATCAACAACAATAACGATAATAGTAATATTATTAGTAATAATAACAATAATAATAATTAAGATTAATAATAATAATAATAATAAGAAGAAGAAGTGAAGGCGGGCTGAATGGACTGAATCGAATGGCCCAATCGGCCCAATCGAATGGACTCGAATCGAAGTGAATCGAATCGAATGGACTCGGAAGGCGAAAATCTGAAAAATAAGTCCAAAAGAACAGGGCCTTAGTGCTTTCATGGCTGTGATTACTCTGGGTACAGTCCTACTCTTAGTACCATAAAAGGTGATCGACTCGCCTTCAGAACACCTCAATGTCACCTTCTTCTCACGGCATCTTATATCGGCATCATGTCTATCGAGCCAGTCCATACCAAGGATCACGTCAAAATCCATCGAGCTAATCAAATACAGGCTAGCATCAAATTCTCTACCTCCTATCTCAATATTCTCATCAATCATTGTATTAGTGAGGATCATATTTCCTGACGGTAAGCTAATCTCGAGAGAGTCAACAGTTCTAATGCTTTTATGACTAATGGAATGATAAAACTTTACAGACATAAAAGTATGTGTGGCACCAGTGTCAAATAAAGCGAAAGCAGGCATATTAGAGATCATAAGCATACCTGATACCATGCCAGTATTCTCATCTGCGTCCCTTTGGGTCAAAGTATAAATGCGAGCTTTTCCTCCAGAACCTTGACCTTTGGCCCTTTGGAGATGACAGTTCGAAGATGAATGTCCCGGATCCTTGTATCTATAGCAGACACCTTTTCCATACAAACACTCTCTGCCATGATTTTTACCACACTTTGGGCATGCATGCCTAGTGATCGGCGCACCCGGTCCAGATTTCTCATCTACCTTCTTCTGCTTATTAGAAGCCACAACCTTATTTTGGTTCCCATTCCAATGTCTCTTACCGGTAGTAGGCTTAGTTGAATGTTGTTGATCCAGATTATGGCTAGCCTCAACCTCTTGAGCTCGAAATACTGTCTCGGTATATGGTAGCACCCCATGACCAGCCACGATATGACGAATACTCGGGCATAAACCACTCCAGAACTTAAGGGCCCTATTGCGGTCTGTATCCACCATGTGCTTCACAAAGAAGCTGATTTGGTTGAATTTCCTCTCATATTCTTCAACCGTCATCCCTTCTTGTTCGAGATTCCAAAACTCTCTCTCCATCTTCTCTCGGTAATACTGTGGGTAGTACTGTTCCATTACTATCTCCTTGAATCGATCCCAAGTCAATGCAGCATGCTCGGCCGCCGGCCTCAAACGCCAATAGCTTATCCACCAGCATCCAGCATCCTCCACCATTTGATATTGGCCGCAAAGAATTCTTTGCGCATCAGTGCACCCAATGAGCTCAAAGGTGCGCTCGAGCGACATGAACCATTCATCAACAAAAGCTGGTCCTTCTCGACCGTTGAATGTTGGTGGGGTGAAACGCCGGAACTGTTGCACAACTTGTGCCTGAGTAGGAGATGGCACGTTATTGTTGTGGTTATCCTGACCTCCGTCACCATCACCACCAGCACCATGTTTGGCATTCTGACCACCAAGATTATTTGCACCTCGGCTAGCTAGGCATCCACGTCCACGAGTTGCCATTATCCTAAGGCATACCACACGCAATGACCCTTCAGTACTTACCCAACGACATGGAGAAAATAAAATGGAGAGTTACATTGCGTCTCTAGCAATGATGATTTACGCATGTTACACATATACTTATGAATTTATAAGAAAACAATTTCATGCCCAAATACTTTATCATAAAATTCTTATGTACAAAATATAACGAGGATGCATCTTTAATGCATGAATCATGGTTGATCTGGTAAACTGCATTCATCACATAATGAATAATAATAACTTAATGTATCTTGGAGTCGACGTGAAGCGGCAGAGGTGGATAATCATAATTGCCAAATATATTTGACTACTTGCGAAAATGAAATTTCAGTTTAGAAAAAGAGACCATTTTAACGAGTCTACAGAACCGTAGACCCGCTCCGATACCACTTATGTAGCGACCACTTTTCTAAAATAATAATTCTTCTAATTTTAAAAAGAATGAATAAAATTTTTTGCAGCGGAAATACATTTCAAAAGACGAACTTAAAAATTACAAGTAATATTCTCGAGTCATCATTAAAATCAAACATACTTCGACGTAGAAATTATAATAAATCGAACACTTGTTCATAAACCATAGTTTGTGCGAAATAACATTAAGTAAATAAACATCTAATCATAAGCTTGATCATCCCACACTCAAGCGCATGCCACATCGAGCTCCTCAACCTGAAAAGAGTAAATAGTGGGGTGAGCTTCCAACTCGCTCAGTGTGGAGAGTACGCAATATGTCTACGTTAATTACTAAATATATTAGCAAGTATAAACAACATGACTGATAAATTGTGAAGCCCGTTGCCTAGCCCGAAGGCTTTATGCACAATTAAGTGCTTCTGACCGATTTGCATAATTAAGTGCTTCTGACTGATTTGCACATTTAAGTGCTTCTGACTGATTTGCACATTTAAGTGCTTCTGACTGATTTCACGTGCACATACAAGACAATATATAAAGCAATTAAAATAAACAAAAGCGTAATAAATCCCCACACTTGGATAAAATTACAGTTCTGAACTTGAATGTGATGAAATGCTTGACTCGACGATTCTAGGCCCGTAAATTCTTGTTATTATCAACAATTAATAATAATAGTCACTATTATTAATATAATACTATAATTGAAGATAAAATACAAGACATAATTTATATTGAATATTAATATTATTTAAAAAGTCAACATATTTAATGGCTTGGATTTTAATTATATAAAAGCTGACTGAAGTAAGATTGAAAGAATTAGACATTTTAGAACTGAAATTGAAACAATTATAAAGCTGATTGGTGCTAAGTCGAGATACTGAAAAGCTTGTTGGGGTCAATCAAGAAGGAATGGAAAAAGCTGGGGTTAAAATCGAAGTGTCTAGAAATTTGAGGTTAAAATTGCATACCCCAAAAAATTAATAGGGTATAAAAAACCAGTGCCCTAATTGTTCAGCCGACATTTCTCACTTCTTTTTCTCCCTCGGTTCTTCTCTCTTTCCTCCTCTCCCTCGGTTCTTATCTCTTTCCCTACTGTCAAAAGAAAAACACACACGCACATAAATACACACACACACGCATACACATCTCTTACTGTAACACCCTCAAGTTATTCAGGGTATATTACAGCGCCGTGAGCCCCGCCGTGGGACACACAAGGCTAAACATACGCGGAACTATAAAACTTGACCGAGAAGGTCTACATACAATGGAAAGAAAGACGATACAAATGGTATTCAAAACCATAACCAATGAAACCATATACATCACTGCACAAATCAATACCTCGGCAACACAGTAGGAACATCAAGGAAACTGAAATACAATACTCGAGTATTTAAAATCCATTCCAGTACAACAACACTGAATGGAGGAATCCAAAAAGATAACCGGAGACAAGACACAGTATCACACTTGCCAATCATCTTCATGCCAACCCGATACCCGCCTGTCCTCTCTCCTGGAACCTGAAATACATAAAAGGTATTTCCCCCATAAAGGGGTTAGCCGTCGAATAGCTAGTGCAAGTATAACAGTATGAAACACAATACTCCTCGACAATAAATTAAATGTAATCAGTCACTACATCAATAAAAGACTAGAAAACCGGAATGACTAAAATCTCATGACGTATGTGAATGCCGTAGAAACGGTTCGTTCAGATCATACGCCGTTACATGTAGGAATGCCGTCAAAACGGTTCGTTCGTTACATGCCAATAATACATATATGAATGCCGTAAAAACGGTTCGTTCATAATATGCCATAAATATATCTATGAATGCCGTAAAAACGGTTCGTTCATATCATATCATCAATTTCTCTTACTTTCAAAGTCGAGAACGCACAATCATAAATGTATACTTGCCTTGAATAATCGACGACGCAACGAACGGAATGGAAAGCCACCGACGAATGCTAGGAACCATCGAAAACGAACCTAACGATTCGAAGAATACAATCACAACAGATTCTAAACGAATACGGAATTGGAATACGCCCGGAAACCCACCTACGATTCATGTATATTCGTATAAAAATGACAACGAGGGCGGACCACAACCAAACCCTCTCGATTTCGTAAAAATCACGAAATATACCATGAATCCGTAGGGAAACTAAGAGTACCAACAAGATTAATCATATTCATCATGAATTTCTCATCAAAACCGAATGAATCGGACAAAACCACGAAAATCCCCAAATCTCCCCAAAAGTAGGGTTCTAAAGATCTAACCTTGATTATTTGGATCGAAGGATGTTATAGGACGATTGATCGGTGATATAAACTCGAAACTTCGTGGATTTGTTGTTCGGCAACATGGTTTCGTCTCCTCCGAAACCCCACCATGAACGAAGAGAAAGAAATGAAAATGACGGAGAAAGTCGCTGTCTGTCATTTTATATCTGGGCGGAACTAGCGTGCGCTAGCCTTCCCGCCTAGCGTGCGCTATCGTCCAAGATCGGCCGAGCACTCTCGGCCATGGCCCGCATGACCCGGCACCACCGACCAATTCCGCCGACCATGACTCGATTGCCCGACTCCCGCTAGCGTGCGCTACGGCCGGAAGCTGCGCGCTAGGCGGCGATCCCAAGAGCCACCGGACTAACAAACTCACCTGGGTAGCGTACGCTAGTTGGCGGCGGCAGGCGCTACCTGCCGGTTAGCGTGCGCTTGACCAAGCGATAGCGTGCGCTACACCTGCCGATCTGGCCGAGTCGAGAACCTCGTAATCCCTCGCCCGGGCGAGATGGCGTCTGGCTGACTCGACAATGTGCGCTACACTGCCGAGCTAGCGCGCGCAGCGTCCCGGTCGTAGCGTGCGCTACGCCGGTTCCTGCCGTGCCTGCTCGGTCAGTGCCAGCCATCGTCCGGCCAGAACCTGCGACCGAGAAAAGAGTCGAGACAACGAATACAGATAGAATACCCATAACTTTGGGTAAATTACAAAACGGCCCAAAATGCCCGAAATTCACGATACGCGATCGAATAACCAAACCGAAGTTCACAAAACTTCTAACAAAGTTAAACGGACTTACGGGAAACTCGAAACAGTAGTTTAGAACGAGATTCGCAAGAATCGAACTCCAGTGCGGAAAGTCGCTGAAAAGCACGGAACTCAACAAAACGATACCGAAACGAACTCGGATGTCAAAAAGTGTAAAATTAATCATTCTCAGGGTGACGAAACGGTCCCAAGCGAGTTGTCAAAACGGACTTCCGCCAAAAATAGGAAATTACCAGGAATCAAAATTACGGGTATTACATTCTACCCTCCTTAAAAGAAGTTTCGTCCCGAAACTTAAAACAGTAGGAGAAGAAATATTCCGCCAGGAAAAACTCAACGAGATACACAAGAACCGAAAACTTACGCCCAAACGGCGAGTCATCAATATAGAACACAACAATACATTACCCGAAGGTAAACCGAACCAATGCCGAAAAATATACGAATTCACAATGCCCGAAGGCTCCAACGGAAAATACCGATACATCATAATGGCCTGAAAGCCGAGCATTAAAGCTGTAAATCATCACAAAATAGATCTCAAAGAAATCAACCTGACTGTCGGACATACCCCTCGGCGTATGAACAACCAGTCTCAAATCGTCGGACATATCCAATACAACATGGACTACGAACGATCAACCAATAAAGCTCAAAAGGGACATCACAGTACGCCCGATCCGGAAATGTGTCCGTGCACATGTCCACCCCGTATATAGAATCCAGAATATACGTGTGACAATATACCTAATTAGCCTCAAGAACTACGTCTCGTGTGCACGGTCCAATGCGGAAACATCCACGCATGACCATCGAGTGCCTGGCTAAAAATCCTACACATAACCAATCGGCACGCAGACATGATTCCAGATATGCCACGATACAACATGACAACGAAACTCAAGGGATAAAACATCCAATACGGATCATACGACTCACCAAGTGAACGATGACACACGAATAATGAAAGATCGACACGACCAACGATATTCAAAACAACCATCCTGGGATTAGAATTCCCTAAGGACCGATTAACACGGCAATAACCACAACACCACAATTTGGGAAATCCTCCACCCTCAACGATCACAAAATTATCGAGTTCACCAGAATAATAGTGTCGCCCGAGTTGGCCAACACGACAATAATAACTCACAGATGGGCACTATCCTCGGCGATCCCCATTCAATATCTCGATTGTCTTCGAACGACCAATCGATAACGACTCAACGGATGGGAACTATCTTCGACAGTCCCGATTCAATACTTCGGTTACCTTAGAATGGTAACTCGATAACAACGGTACAACGGATGTCTCGGCACACTTAAATCAGTTACCGATAATGAAGATGAAATTCGAATACATCAATGCCTTCAATCGTCCGTTTACGAACAACAATAGCATTTAGCATGATTTGTCGACGGGTGTCGTATCAAACGATCCCCTGATATCAAAACAATCATAAGGAGACCAAGTCTTGAAATGATTCACACATTCGTACACCTACACGATAACATTAGTCTCATTGATTAGTACGAGTATAAAGCTTGCCTTGATATCAATACAACGAACTGTTACCAATTCAGTTGATTCGTCTTGCGAATTCCTCAGTCTCGACCAAGTTAATCTACGAACCCTTCAACCTTAACCGCAACATAACAGTCATAATTCACGATCAAACATCATATCTTATTGTAAAACGAAGGATTAATAATCAACAAGTTCGATGAAGACTAATATCAATACCACCAAACCACAAACTCAATCGTTTCACTATATCTTGGCTAATCACAGTCTGAACAATCCAACTCAGACACTTACACATCCCGTCCACAATACGAGTCGAAATATGATGATCATATCAGCAACAAATGAGGACCAATAATATGGGTCTAAATGTTCCAAACTAAATTCTTAAATTCGAATTGATAAGGTTCCCTTCTCGTAAATCCATCGTTAAAATTTACTTATGACCGTCATCATTTCGAATCATCCGACTGGTTCAAAAAAATAGATAATCCTACTAAAAAGGTTATCAAATAGTCCAATCATTCGACTTGAACATTTGCTCCAATACGTATGGACTTCCAAATTCGGAGATGAATAATAGTCTCATCAAACTCATAATCACATTCGTATTCTTATACAAATATTATATCAGACACATAGTTTAGCTCTAGATATGAATATTCCATATTCATTTTCAAAACATCAACACTTCTAAAAAAATTCATCACCTCGCATAATTCAAGAGTTCTTCAAGAACACGAAATATCCGAAATCCCATTCAGAACAACATATCCGAGGTGTATATCTCCATGTTACCATTTTCTTCGTCATGCCAGTCATACAACCTTAAGAGTCGCACAATACTGTCATTACCATATGAAGAAGGTCTCAATAATCATATCAACATCCGAAATCTCTTTTTACAATTCCAATAAATCTCGTATATCATTATCACATGATACCACAATTGTAAGACCCCAGATCCTCCTGGGAATATTACACGCCGTAAACCCTTCTCACAAGGATTTACCAGGCTAAGCACAATTTTCCACGTCATTTCAAAAATGTTAAAAAGATCGATGACGGTAATATATATTTTTTTTAAAAAAATAAGAAAAAATCATTTTCCAAATACCGTCAAAATAATCAAGGCCAAAATGCCAAAGACTCAGTTTAGGGAATCGGTTTTACAAAATAAAAATTCAGTTGACAAAATACCAAAATCCATTTCAAAATACTCACGCAGCGGATAAAAGTACAGTCCAATTTATGCATTTTCATTGAAATAAGACGAACATCAAAATACACGATTCCCAACATACTCCCTCCCAAGTAGTAATCCTTAAAGAAATGAACCACTATCAAAGGGATACGAGGGCTACCATGTATGGACGAACCACGAAAAAGAATAATTTGAACTCCATTCCAAGAATCATCAAAACTTCAAGAACAATACTTAAATCCGAGCTCTCCATCTTAATCTTGTTTGAGAGAATCATCTCTCAATATTTAGGAACTTCAAGTACTTCCCAAGGTTCTCTCTATTGACTGAAGGAAGGAGAATGGACAAAATGCCTCACAGCACTCGTCTATCCTCTCTATAAAACACATCACTAGCGCGCGCTAGACCTTATATTTAGCGTGCGCTACATGACTAGCGTGCGCTATCCTTCCTTGATAGCGTGCGTTAACGGGCAGCCCAGAAGCTACTACATTGCTTCAAAATTCATTTAACGTACGTAATGCCCATGCATTAGCGTACGCTAACAGGCGTTGACTTGATACCGTGAAATGCTCAGTAGCGTGCGCTATTCTTCGACCTTAACGCGCGTTAATCGTCGTTGACTTGCTACAGTATCGTGCCCCCACATGCCGAAAGCATCCGCGATTATCGGGATTCCTTTGACCGATATGGAATTAGCGTGAGCTAATCATACGGTTTTAACGTGCGCTAACTCTACACGATAAGCACTCGTTGACCTTATCTGGACACGCGTCGAACATGGCCGGGTCCACCCGCCAAAAGCTAAGATTCCATTATTGGCGATCTGGTGTTAGCGTGCGCTAACCAACATGCGTTAGCGTGCACTAACTAAATATAAAAATCAACCTGGGCCTACCTGTCGGCCACCTTCCGAAACTAACCCAGCAAGTCGTTACGTACGTTATGGGTCCTCCTTAGCGTACGTAACCGAATCTCTTAGCGTGCGCTAAGTATGCACCGTAGCGTACGCTAAGTATATATCTTAACGCGCGCTAGGCATACCTTGTAGCGTGCGCCAACGTAGCTGTACTTAGCCATTTTCCGCTATTCTCTACCAACATCTCGACATACCAAATGATCATACGGCACAATGAATACATATACGCATTCAGCAACATTGTCATACGTTCACATCATCCTCAAGCACAATTATCCAACATATAAATCCAAAATCACCAATATAACCATGTAATACCCAGTTGTAATTCAGTAATTATCACTCAGTAATTATCATTCAGTATTTATCACTCAGTAATTATCATTCAGTATTTGATACTCAGTGATTTCATTCATTATTGATCATTTGTCACTCAGATTCAGTCATGGTATTCATTATTCAGAGTAATTGTATCGAGTATCGATCGTCATTCATCATTAATCTGATTGGAGTTTCGTGCCGTGTTTATCATCATTGTCATTTTCGTTGCAAGCTGTGCTTGAGGAGTAGCGCACGCTACATACTCCTTTTAGCGTACGCTAATTGGGTATAGGTAGCGCACGCTACCGCTCAGCTTTAGCGCACGCTAAGGCTACCTTGGCTGCAGTCCAGAAGGTACTGGACTGCAGGTGAGAATATTTGTAGCGCACGCTACGAGTGGTAAGTAGCGCGCGCTAACGGGTCGTAGTAGCGCACGCTATATGTGTGGAGTAGCGCGCGCTAGGGGCGGATCAGGTTGAGTCCAGTGGCTACTGGACTGCACCGGGTTTATTCATAGCGCACGCTATGCATTGTTGTTAGCGTACGCAACCGATATATTAGCGCACGCTAAATAATGGTTGTAGCGCACGCTATCGAGGTTAGATCAGAGGGCAGATGGTTTTCTGGACTCCAGTACTGGGCGTCAAATATTTCGCTAGCGCACGCTAACAATGGATATTAGCGCACGCTAGTAGTATGGCCGTAGCGCACGCTACAAAGAGGTACGTAGCGCGCGCTACCGTGTTCGGACAGTGGGTACCGACTACCCAAACTACTCGTTAGCGCACGCTATGCACAAGGAGCTAGCGACGCTAACTGGATCGAGTATAAATTGGACAGTTTAGTCGAGTTCGTCATTTTTCATCTCATTTCATTCCTTCGGTATTTTTGGGCGATTAGAGCGATCCGGAGGATTCTTCGAGGTGTAATCATCAATCATCATCTTCAAGTCTTTGAGTTGAATTTATCATCACTTCATCATCTCCGAAACGTCGAATCAAAGGTATTAATCTCTTGGATCTAGAATTTCGGATTTTTGGGTTTTCCTTCCGATTTCTTCGTGTAAGCTTGGATTATCATTGGGATATGTTAAGTTATGGATTATCTACTTGGATAAATATATTCCTATGGATTTAATGGTTATTTTCGGAATTGTTTTCAAGAACCCTTGGGGTTGACTTCGGTTAATTGGGGATTTTCCGATTGATGTCGTTATAATCATGAATTATGGATTCCTAATAGATTATTGATATCCTTGAAGTGTTTTGTTAGTTCGAAATACTCATTTTGGTGTGGGTTTCGACATATTCGGGATTGGATATTTCCGAAGTTGTGCGGTCGGTTATGTATTCGTTGGAATGCCTATGAGTTTGTTTATCGTTGTTTCGACCCTTGGGTTAGTCGTGTTTTGTTGTTTGATACGTGTATTGAACGATTGTTGGTAATTATTGTTATTCAAGGTTGTTCGAGCGATCGGTATCTTGGTTAGGACGTTGTTCGTGGACGGACATTCTTCATCGGTATTGTGTAAGTTAAATCTTACTCGGTTAAAAGGATACTCATTCCTTTTGTTGTTGATTGCTCATAATCATAATTCATTCATCATAATATTAATCATTTTGAGACTTGTAAGTGTCGAATAATCATTTCATTCACGAGGAACGGTTCCAAATCTTTTCATTGGTTTATCAATCACGTCACTATTACTTTCATATCGGTGAGTCATCTTGGCCTTGTCTAATTATTATTCATTGGTTTTCATCATGGTCATTCTCGTTCATGTGACCTTAGGGTTCATATTGCGTGGCGGGTGTGGGCATGTGGAATTTTTAGTCGGGCACATGATGGTCATGTATTGGGTTCACCGATACATCGGACCGTGCACACGGTAACGCTTACCTCCGTGAGACTAATTAGGTACAAGGACGGGTGTGTCCGGACATTCGTCTTGTACACTTGCACAGACATTACGGGCGTACTATGATGCTCCTCTTGGCGTAATTCATAATTAAGAATATTTCATAACTTGATTAATTCATGATTGTGTAATTTCAACTCTTGAGGATTGTTGTTACGTATCGGCCCGTTGGGGATTTTGTTTCAGTCACGGCAAGGCAAAGGCACGGAAGAGCATGTTGGCGGCGACGAGTCAGTGATACTAGTAGGGGCCCTCATTCCGTTTGTTCGATCATTTTGATTATTTGATTATTCCGTCATTTGTATTTTCCGTTGCAAATTCCGTTTGAGATGTTTATTTATTCAGGGTGGTGTATTTTATCTTCATATAAAATACACTAGTATTCGGTATTGTCCTGGTGTGTTGTACTTAAACTCCTCATCGGAGTATTTGGTAATATAATGTGGTTCGGTACTACAATTATATTATTTAATTCATCATTTTCATTTGCCTGGTGGGTCCCAGTCGGGGATTCACGGCACTGTAATATCCGCCTAGTTTGGGGTGTTACAGAGTTGGTATCGGAGCGTGGTTTTGAATACTACCCTCCAAGTCATGTCTCATTTGAAATCATCGCCATCGGACTAGTATCATTGGACTTTCACGTCACGTGTGACCTGTGCAAATGCCGAGCCAATCAGACCAAGAACTGTAAGATTTCTAATGCCATGGTATAATTTCTGGCATTAATCATTCATTCATAATTCATCAGTTAACAATCCTCAATCATCATTGTCATTTTGACCGGGACGGTCAGGTTAACTCATTAATCAGTCAATTCATTTCATTGTTCAGTTGTTGATCAGGAAGATCGGATCATTAATCTTGTTAACTCATCCAAGATAATCATTTCAGTAACTTCATCAGATAATCATGTCACGTCAATCAATCATCCATGTAATCGCTGTATTTGAGCGCGTATGCTCATTTTCATCATTTCATAATATAATCATAATGTGATACTCATGCGAGATGTATAATTATCATATGACTTTCCACTTCAGTATGGAAAGGGCTGGCAGAGGACGTGGAGGACGAGGCCGTGGAGCGGGCCGAATCCCGAGAACTCGTGCGAATACCCGTGCAAATGCCAGGAATAATGCTAATTCGGCCCGGCGACGCTGCCACTCATTCACCTGGACGCGATCATTCATTATCGAGGAGTCGTACCCGGGACACGGCTCAGTCAGAGGGTGTCCGGGTTGATCCACTCGCATTTATGCAGGGCATGATGGCCAAATGACTCAGATGGCTCAGTTGATGGAGACGATGCATAACTCCGTCAATCAGAATCAGCAGGCTCCTCCGCCGCCACCTCAGAGGCAAGAGAGGAATGTGAGTGACATCATCGGCGATATCTCTCGCCAGAGGCCACCTACTTTTGAGGGCTCGTCTGAGCCGGCAGATATCATTCATTGGCTCGAGCATTTCGAGAAGCTGTTTGCTATGGTAGAGTGTCCCGAGGGACACAAAGTTTCTGTTGCGGCTTACTACCTTGGTAAGAGCGCACATTCTTGGTGGTTGTCGTTGAAGCCCACCGAAGGATCTTGTACTTGGGATCAGTTCAAGACTCTCATGATGGAGAGGTACTATCCGGCCCCACTCAGGGAGGCCAAGCTGTCGGAATTGCTCACTCCCGACCTTTCGGCAGACGAGGATGTTCTCGCCATTGCCGAGAAATTTCAGGAACTTCTTCCGTTCGCCTCATCTATCATTCACTCAGAAGCGGACAAGATCAAGTATTTCAGCAAGAGGCTGAAACCCCGTATGAGACTTCAGTTACTTAATCATAATTGCACCACGTTGGCCGAGTTCATTGAGAAGGCTCTTACTTACGAGCTTACGGCTAAGGAAATTGCTAAGCAGCAACCTTCGTCTGCTAGCAAGAAATCGAAGAATCGTAATCGATGCAAGGCGGTCGGACAACCTTCAAGAAACCACGTGCGGGCTCCGCTTTTACAGCGACCTTCGGTGTCGTCTAAACCGCGGAATCTCGGTCTCGGCGGCCGGTTCGCCATCACTGTTATAAGCTGCGGGAACTTGGTCACCTCGGTACCAAGTGTCCGGCGTACTATCACATGTCATAATTGTGGAATTCTGGGCATAAGGCCCGTTTTGCCGTAGGGACTCCAAACCTACTCGGGCGTCATCTCGGGCCCCTAAGCGGTCGGTGTCGAGAATCGAGCCACTCAATCGGCGTCGTTTAAAAGCAGCGGGAAGCGACTAAAGGTGGAGTTTTTAGCCGCCAGACGGAGCGTCCGGTCTGGGACTAGCAAGCCCGGATTTATGAGATGAAGAAGACCGATGATCCAGAGGCCGAATGATCTCACGTACACTCGATATTCTATCTCAACTGTGTGTACTCTTTTCGATCTTAGTGCGGCGCATTCATTCATTTCCGAAGTCATGTTTGAGTAGACTACGTGCAGGTAGTGCTACTAGTTGTGAGCCTTATGTTATTGGCCTACCCGATGGTAGACGAATTATCGGTAATCGTGAGATTCGATGTCGATTCGAGTTTCATGGTCGTGTGTGGCGTGGACCTAATCGTGGTAGATTTGCCAAGGGACGCGTCATCTTGGGTATTGATTGGATGGATCGTCATGATGCCATCATTAATGTCCGTAAGCGTATGGTCACTATCATTTCGCACGATGGAGTTGAATGTGTGTTTCGGGAGGTAATCCCTACTGCAGTAAGGTCATTAATTCAATGAAAGCGATGGGTTACTCAATCGGGGATGTGTCGGTTATTGGTGCTATATGGCCAAAACCAGAAGTCATCGATAATATTGACGGATATCCGGTGGTGAGGGAATATGCCGATGTTTTCCGCACGAGTTACAGGCTTGCCTCCACAGAGGATGTGGAATTCACGATTGAGTTGGAACACGTACGTCCCGATATCGAAGGCACCGTGCGGATGGCCCGACCTAAATGCGGGAATTAAAGAACCAACTTGAAGAGTTGTTCGAGAAGGGTTATATTCGGCCGAGTGCGTCCCGTGGGGATCACCGGTGTTATTTGTCAAGAAGAAGGATGGTTCATTCCGCTTATGTATTGATTATCGGGAGTTGAACAGGTGACGATCAAGAATAAGTATCCCTTACGCCGTATTGATGATCTCTTAGATCAACTTCGGAGCTTCGATTCTCCAAGATCGACCTAAGGTCCGGATATCATCGATTGCGGATCCGAGAGTCGGATATCGCGAGGACGGCGATTCGAACACGCTATGGTCATTATGAGTTTGTGGTTATGCCGTTCGGATTGACTAATGCACCTGCGGTATTCATGGAGTTAATGAATCGGGTCTTCATCGACTTTTTGGATCGGTTTGTTGTTGTCTTCATCGATGACATTTTGATTTATTCTCGTGACCGGGAGGAGCACGAGTTTCACCTTCATCAAGTGCTCGACGTGTTGAGACGAGAACAACTTTATGGGAAGTTTTCTAAATGTGAGTTCTGGATGTCCGAAGTGACTTTTCTCGGACATGTAATTTCATCAGACGGAGTTCGTGTCGATCCTCAGAAGACGGAGGCTATTCGAGATTGGCTACCTCCGAAGAACGTCAAGGAAATCCGAAGTTTCCTCGGATTAGCGGGTTATTATCGGCGATTTGTAGAGGGATTTTCTAGAATCGCTCAACCCTTAACGAACCTTTTGAGGAAGGATAAGAAATACACGTGTATGCGGAAGTATGTTGCCGACCCGAGTCACATACTTCAGTTCGATGAAATCGAGATCGCCGACGATCATTCATATGAGGAACGTCCTATACGAGTTTTAGAGCGGCGAATCAAGCAGTTGAGGAATAAGACGATTCCTTTGATTAAAATTCAGTGGTCTAGACACGGAGTCGAAGAGGCTACTTGGGAAACCGAGGATAGTATGCGGGAGAGTTATCCCGAGTTGTTTGACCCTTAGTTTCGGGGACGAAACTCTTTTAAGGGGGGGTGTATGTAATACCCAGTTGTAATTCAGTAATTATCACTCAGTAATTATCATTCAGTATTTATCACTCAGTAATTATCATTCAGTATTTGATACTCAGTGATTTCATTCATTATTGATCATTTGTCACTCAGATTCAGTCATGGTATTCATTATTCAGAGTAATTGTACCGGGTATCGATCGTCATTCATCATTAATCTGATTGGAGTTTCGTGCCGTGTTTATCATCATTGTCATTTTCGTTGCAAGCTGTGCTTGAGGAGTAGCGCACGCTACATACTCCTTTTAGCGTACGCTAATTGGGTATAGGTAGCGCACGCTACCGCTCAGCTTTAGCGCATGCTAAGGCTACCTTGGCTGCGATCCGGAAGGTACTGGGTGCGGTGAGAATATTTGTAGCGCACGCTACGAGGGGTATGTCGCTCGCGCTAGCGGGTGTTAGTAGCGCACGCGATTTGTGTGGAGTAGCGCGCGCTAGGCGGATCGAGTTGAGTCCGGTGGCTCTTTGGGATCGCCGGGTTTATTCATAGCGCACGCTAGGCATTGTTGTTAGCGTACGCAACCGATATGTTAGCGCACGCTAAATAATGGTTGTAGCGCACGCTATCGAGGTTAGATCAGAGGGCAGATGGTTTTCTGGACTCCAGTACTGGGCGTCAAATATTTCGCTAGCGCACGCTAACAATGGATATTAGCGCACGCTAGTAGTATGGCCGTAGCGCACGCTACAAAGAGGTACGTAGCGCGCGCTACCGTGTTCGGACAGTGGACCGGACTACCCAAACTTCTCGTTAGCGCACGCTATGCACTCGGTCTAGCGCACGCTAACACCGGTAGTATAAATTGGACAGTTTAGTCAGAGTTCGTCATTTTTCATCTCATTTCATTCCTTCGGTATTTTTGGGCGATTCCGAGCGATCCAGAGGGGATTCTTCGAGGTGTAATCATCAATCATCATCTTCAAGTCTTTGAGTTGAATTTATCATCACTTCATCATCTCCGAAACGTCGAATCAAAGGTATTAATCTCTTGGATCTAGAATTTCGGATTTTTGGGTTTTCCTTCCGATTTCTTCGTGTAAGCTTGGATTATCATTGGGATATGTTAAGTTATGGATTATCTACTTGGATAAATATATTCCTACGGATTTAATGGTTATTTTCGGAATTGTTTTCAAGAACCCTTGGGGTTGACTTCGGTTAATTGGGGATTTTCCGATTGATGTCGTTATAATCATGAATTATGGATTCCTAATGGATTATTGATATCCTTGAAGTGTTTTGTTAGTTCGAAATACTCATTTTGGTGTGGGTTTCGACATATTCGGGATTGGATATTTCTGAAGTTGTGCGGTCGGTTATGTATTCGTTGGAATGCCTATGAGTTTGTTTATCATTGTTTCGACCCTTGGGTTAGTCGTGTTTTGTTGTTTGATACGTGTATTGAACGATTGTTGGTAATTATTGTTATTCAAGGTTGTTCGAGCGATCGGTATCTTGGTTAGGACGTTGTTCGTGGACGGACATTCTTCATCGGTATTGTGTAAGTTAAATCTTACTCGGTTAAAAGGATACTCATTCCTTTTGTTGTTGATTGCTCATAATCATAATTCATTCATCATAATATTAATCATTTTGAGACTTGTAAGTGTCGAATAATCATTTCATTCACGAGGCAGCGGTTCCAAATCTTTTCATTGGTTTATCAATCACGTCACTATTACTTTCATATCGGTGAGTCATCTTGGCCTTGTCTAATTATTATTCATTGGTTTTCATCATGGTCATTCTCGTTCATGTGACCTTAGGGTTCATATTGCGTGGCGGGTGTGGGCGTGTGGAATTTTTAGTCGGTCACAAGATGGTCATGTATTGGGGTCACCTATACATCGGACCGTGCACACGGTAACGCTTACCTCCGTGAGACTAATTAGGTACAAGGACGGGTGTGTCCGGACATTCGTCTTGTACACTTGCACAGGGACATTACGGGCGTACTATGATGCTCCTCTTGGCGTAATTCATAATTAAGAATATTTCATAACTTGGTTAATTCATGATTGTGTAATTTCAACTCTTGAGGATTGTTGTTACGTATGGCCCGGCCCGTTGGGGGATTTTGTTTCAGGTCACGGCAAGGCAAAGGCACGGGAAGAGCATGTTGACGGCGACGAGTCCCAGTGATACTAGTAGGGGGCCCCAGTCATTCCGTTTGTTCAGTCATTTTCAGTTATTTCAGTTATTCCGTCATTTGTATTTTCCGCTGCAAATTCCGTTTGAGATGTTTATTTATTCAGGGTGGTGTATTTTATCTTCATATAAAATACACTAGTATTCGGTATTGTCCTGGTGTGTTGTACTTAAACTCCTCATCGGAGTATTTGGTAATATAATGTGGTTCGGTACTACAATTATATTATTTAATTCATCATTTTCATTTGCCTGGTGGGTCCCAGTCGGGGATTCACGGCACTGTAATATCCGCCTAGTTTGGGGTGTTACAAACCAAGAATTATCGAATAATCCAAACAACATACTTACCGGTCTGTGAAGTCGATGATCTCCCGTGGTACTAGCATGCGACTCCCAAACAAAGTCTCAACACAAAACCGATATACGCTAATATCAAAATTAGCAATTTGACAGAATCTCAAGGAAGGATTCACGTCCGTAACCACAGTCACGACTTCTTCTCCTTACATTCAACATTCTAAAGGGCACACACGTGCGGAAGTATAATCCAAATCGCACCTTCTCGAAGTGACCAATTCCAAAGAATACCAAGCTAAAAACGAAACGGTCAAGATAATACAAGAAGAGTGAGAGGACTTACAAGTACCGGTCGCACTATGATGATGGCAGAGTAGTGATACTGTGGGCAAATGACGACTCAATCGACCCAAAAGACCGACAGCCTAGGTATCCATAAACCTAAGCTCCGATACCATATTCTGTAACACCCCCAAGTTATTCAGGGTATATTACAGCGCCGTGAGCCCCGCCGTGGGACACACAAGGCTAAACATACGCGAAACTATAAAACTTGACCGAGAAGGTCTACATACAATGGAAAGAAAGACGATACAAATGGTATTCAAAACCATAACCAATGAAACCATATACATCACTGCACAAATCAATACCTCGGCAACACAGGCCGGAACATCAAGGAAACTGAAATACAATACTCGAGTATTTAAAATCCATTCCAGTACAACAACACTGAATGGAGGAATCCAAAAAGATAACCGGAGACAAGACACAGTATCACACTTGCCAATCATCTTCATGCCGACCCGATACCACTTTGTCCTCTCTCCTGGAACTGAAATACATAAAGGTATTTCCCCATAAAGGGGTTAGCCGTCGTATAGCTAGTGCAAGTATAACATTATGAAACACAATACTCCTCGACAATAAAGTAAATGTAATCCGTCAATTCATCAATATAAGACTAGTAATCCGGAATGACTAAAATCTCATGACGTATGTGAATGCAGTAGAAACTGTTCGTTCAGATCATACTCCGATACATGTAGGAATGCCGTCTAAACGGTTCGTTCGTTACATGCCAATAATACATATATGAATGCCTTAAAATCTGTTCTTTCTTAATATGACATAAATATTTCTATGATTGCCGTATAAACGGTTAGTTCATTTCATACCATCAATTTCTCTTTCTTTCAAAGTCGAGATCGCACAATCATAAATGTATACTTGCCTTGAATAATCGGCGACGCAACGAACGGAATGGAAAGTCACCACGAATGCTAGGAACCATCAGCGAACCTAACGATTCGAAGAATACAATCACAACGATTCTAAGCGAATACGGAATTGGAATACGCCGAAACCCACCTACGATTCATGTATATTCGTATAAAAGCGACAACGAGGCGGACCACAACCAAACCCTCTCGATTTCGTAAAAATCACGAAATATACCATGAATCCGTAGGGAAACTAAGAGTACCAACAAGATTAATCATATTCATCATGAATTTCTCATCAAAACCGAATGAATCGGACAAAACCACGAAAATCCCCAAATCTCCCCAAAAGTAGGGTTCTAAAGATCTAACCTTGATTATTGGATCGAAGGATGTTATAGGACGATTGATCGGTGATATAAACTCGAAACTTCGTGGATTTGTTGGTCGACAACATGGTTTCGTCTCCTCAGAAACCCCGGTAGCGAAGAGAAAAGAAATGAAAAATGACGGAGAAAGTCGGCTGATGCATCATTTTTATCTTGGCCGGAACTAGCGTGCGCTAGCCTTCCCGACCTAGCGTGCGCTTATCGGCCGATGCTCGGCCGAGCACTCTCGGCCATGGCCCGCATGACCCGGCACCACCGACCAGTGCGACCATGACTCGACCGCCGACTCCCGCTAGCGTGCGCTACGGCCGGAAGCTGCGCGCGCTAGCAGCCGATCCGGTAGCCACTTGGACTAACAAACTCACCCGGGTAGCGTCGCTAGTTGGCGGCGGCGTGCGCTACCCTGCCGGTTAGCGTGCGCTTCGACCGGCAGATAGCGTGCGCTACACGCCAATCGGACCGAGTCGAGAACCTCGAATCCCTGCGCCGGGCCCGATGGCGTCTTTGGTGACTCGACAACGTGCGCTACACCGCCGAGCTAGCGCGTAAGCGTCCCGGTCGTAGCGTGCGCTCTGGCGGTTCTGCCGTGCTGCTCGGTCGATGCCCGACCATCGTCCGGCGGAACTGCGACCGAGAAAAGAGTCGAGACAACGAATACAGATAGAATACCCATAACTTTGGGTAAATTACAAAACGGCCCAAAATGCCCGAAATTCACGATACGCGATCGAATAACCAAACCGAAGTTCACAAAACTTCTAACAAAGTTAAACGGACTTACGGGAAACTCGAAACAGCAGTTTAGAACGAGATTCGCAAGAATCGAACTCGATCTGGAAAGTCGCTGAAAAGCACGGAACTCAACAAAACGATACCGAAACGAACTCGGATGTCAAAAAGTGTAAAATTAATCATTCTCAGGGTGACGAAACGGTCCCAAGCGAGTTGTCAAAACGGACTTCCGCCAAAAATAGGAAATTACCAGGAATCAAAATTACGGGTATTACACTTACAAACCACCGTCAACATGAATCGACTACCCAGGGCAGCCACGCGCGAACGGTGGCAACGACTTCAGTGCAAAGTGGCTCGGGGTGGACTGAAGGTGGCTAAAATCGGGTGTTTGGGGTTCAAAATTGGGGTTCCGAATTTATGGTGGTTTGGTGTTCAAAGATCGGAGACAAAACAAAAGGGCTTATGTCCTTTAGTAACCGGCGACGGCGAAGGCAAGGGCGGCGCACGGTAGAACAGGGCTGGGTTCGTACGGGCCTAGTTTTGGTTTTTCTGAGGTGGGGGTTCGCCCGACTCGTCGAGAACTATGAGGCGGCGGCGCGATATGGAAGGGAGGAAATTGGGCGGAGGTACAAATTGGGTGACGCGGCGAGTTTGGAAGAAACAAATGGTGCAGGGCCGAAAAAATTCGAATCTTGATTTGAAAATTTGACAGGCTGTTTTGAGTACTCTCCGCGCATGTGTATATACAGCCTCAATATTTGATCGGAATGGGGATCAGGATATCGGGTAGTAACAGGGCAGATGACTGATTTATGATGTCTCACTTAGTTTTGTTTTAAAGAAGTTTGGGTTGGTTTGGGATTGAGTTTGGGGCTGGATTAGATTTCTTCCTTACTTTGATTACGATTAACAAATAAATTGGGTTCATGGTTTGTTGGAGGTTCAAGACTTGTGTTGAAATTTCTGGTTTTGATTCAAATACATGAAGAAGATATTAGATGTTAAGAATTGAGTTTTTACCTCGTCTGAAAAAATCGAGGTGGCAGAGGGTGTTGCGAACGATTTGGCTGGACGTTGGACTTTCTTCTCTCCGTCAACTTTTGGCTTGCTGTGCAGATTCCTCTACTGCTCTCCACCATGAAATTGTGTGTAGGGTCTCAAATATGATAGGATGTGTTATATACAGTAAGAAAGAAGAATTATAAAAGGCCCAAAATGAATGTGTCTTAATTTGGGTCAATAATTGAAGTTAAATGTATTGATTTGAGAAGTTTGGGGAGGATTTGGAAAAGTCTGAGTATAGGAAGAGAGAAAAAAAAACGTTTTCTTCAAATGTTGAGCTAAATATTAAATAATAATAATAATAATAATATTAATATTACTTCTAATAATAATAAATAATAGGGATAATAATAACAATAATAGTAATAATAACTAATAAATAATATTATTATTTATCTTGTAAAATCTTTTGGGTAACAATTAATATTGTTTAAAATTTGACTCGGGCCTAGATATGACGACATGAAACACGATGAATTAAAACGAGAAATGACATGACATGAATCACATGACTCGACATGGATTATAATGACAAATGAATTTGCATCATCATGAAAATAAAATAAATTAAATGACAAAATTATTCGGGCATTAATTTAATAAAATTAAATATGTTTTCTATAATTCACAATAAATGTATATGTGAAATTGGGGCATTACAACATTACATACCAACCTGATTAAAAGAACGAACCAATAGACCGATTTGGTCTTTCATCACTAACATACAAGTCAAAATATACACATTTCTATCTCGACTCATACCCATGGAAGGGTAAAATACACTCATAACAAAAGTACGACAGCGGAAAAGACTATGCAACGAACTCCGACTGACTGCACCCAAAACTGGCCTTCGTGTGATTAGTATCGATCGTCTTCCATCATCCTTCGCACCGATCCTGTGTTTTGCTCCCAAGACCTGCATGTACTTGGACGCAGAACAGACATCCACCTCCCGGATACTCGGGGGTTAGCAAAACTCCACTATTTTGCTAGTACAAGTATAAAGTGCAAATACAAGCCATACACAATACATTCCGAGAATAAAATGAAGGACTTCCCGAGATATTTCATTTAGTTAAAATAGTTCAAGTCTTGAAAGTAGGAACGAAGCAAGTAAGCACTTTAAAAACTTCCAAATCTCGGGAGTTTTGAAAACATTGGAAATTGAAAAGTTCTTAATCTCTCGAAAGCCACTTAGGGTCACAGCCCCAAATTCTATTTTCCAAAACGCAAATCCATTAACAAACCACGAGGTCCACGACCCAACCCTTCCGGTCACAAAACACAGGGTCCACGACCCGATCATTCACTTCAATTCACTCACAAGGACACATTACACATAATACATTAAAATGTCATTCTAGCCGAATACCAAGACTCGATATATAATGTATCTCGACCCCGAGCACAAAGCATTGTGATACTACGGACAATATCACAATTAACAAAAGCATCAACATCAATATCACAGAAACCACACTTGGTAACCCACGGTCGTGCCTCTTAGCATCGGCCCCCAGATGCCCCGTCGAACGCTCCGGGTGAGAAACCACTTCCGCGACCATACCCCTTAGTATCGGCCCCCAGATACCCCGTCGAATGCTCCGGGTGGAAGAACAACACACACACACACACATGTTCCACAATTCATAGTTGCAAACCGCAAGCCTCGAAGGTCAATCACAGTATATATATAGTCGAGGTACCTTACTAGAATGGCAGTTCATTCAACACATACTCACGACCAAGTAACGATACAATTAACACTAGAATTCAACGATGCAGCTAGTACCAATCACATAGCAACGAGAGAAAATACCTTCCAACCACGCCGAACGGCACAATCTCCTCATAAAGGAGTTACCACCTTTATCACACAATGTCACATGATCATCAATAAACACATGTTTCCCCACAAATACCTCAACGAAGGGTTAAACTTTAAATCTACAAACGACATAATCACACAAAATGATACCCTACGAGAGTAAGGTATTCTTATACTCAACACTAATACACATACTTAGACAAGCACATTTAACAACGAAAACATACGAGTCATCTTTAAGGAAATATTGAAAAACATATCAATTCCTTTGAAAGTTAATTATAGACATTCATTCAGCACATATCGTCGATTACCAACTATTAAATCCATAAAACACGTAATGTATGGGCAAGATACTTGTCTCGATACCACGAGCAATGGAACACCGAACGGACATGGTCGGGTAGCCCTCAAACTTCCAAGAATGACCAAGAACTCGACAACTCCACGAAAACTACGAAAATAACATCACCACGAATCAATAACGATAAACGGAATACGAAACAACCCGAAAAACAACAAGGATCCGAGGGTTTCTTCGAGGAAATCGGAAATCAAGTCTCGGGTGATAAAAATTGATATACGAGTTACAAAATCAGAAGAGCATGACCAATACAACGCGATTACCATGAATAATTCATCAATATCGGACAAAATCAACGAATCATAAATAAAACCCCCAAAAATTACATAACTAGAGTTCTACGGATGAATTACCTCGATCCGGCGAAGAACAAGGATTCGGTGATGATATAATCGAAAAGGATCTTCCAAAACACCTTGGAAATGATTAGAATCGACCAAGGACTCAAGTTCCCGAGCCTCTCATGGCCATCCGCCGCAAGAAATGAGAAAAAGGGGTAAAAATGAGGTCTGGCCGAAGCCCAGGCCTATATATGCCGACAGTGTTACGGCTATAACCGGCAGGGCCTTACGGCCGTAACTCGGTCAACGCCTATAATGTACGCTATAACACCCCCGATATATTTAGGAATATTACAACACCGTAAATCCTTTACATAAGAATTTACAAGGCTGAAAAAATGAAAAGACAACAACAGATACCAACAAATGAAAGTAACTGAAATAAAATACAACAGTTCTGGGCAATACCGAGAATACAAATATCCAAAGGAAGAATATTTATACATCACCAAATCCAATCATCATAAATGACGACGTACTCGAGTACTTATTAAAAACAACACAAACAAAAAACGATTAAACCCAGCCGGAACATCACTCTGCACCCTCGTCGTCATGCAGCTCCAGTGCTCTCCCGGATCCTGAACATAAACAAATGTTCACACCCGAGGGGCTTAGCACAACGATGCTAGTACAAGTACCACAATATATTATTCAACATTTCATGAAGAATAATAATAACATAAATGACAATATACCAACGAGTCTCCTCCTACGAGAAACTCATAAATAACATACACAAATGATAATCACAACATGATATCACAACATACACATGGTAATTCCGACGATCCAGCGTTCACTGTCTAGAACCCACGATGATCCCGTTAGACCAACCCGTGGTGTAAAAACCCGCCCGATGATCCAGCGCACGCTAGCATAGATCCCCCGATAATCCCGTCGGACCAACACGAGGTGCACATACAACAACGATATATATGCACAAAAATATGTATAACATCAATACATAGAACAATTAAAGTACTTGCCTCGATTCGATGACAAGCATAATACTTCCACGAATATCAAAACACTCGAAGATCGCCCCTTCGATCAATCACGTAGCAAAGCTCGAACCTTAAACAAAAGAAATAATATAGAGTTCATCTCACATCGTACGAACATCTAACAATCCAAATTATGGTCGGAAGTTCATAAAAAGTATCCTGTCTAACATGTATAACGCACGTTACATATCCTTTGTAGCTTACGTCAAACCTACTCGTTAGCGCTTAAGCTACGAAGTCTAGCGTACGCTAACCATGTATCGCCAGTTCCTCTCTGATCAGTCGACTGACTCGTCTGATGATATAACGTACGTTACGTACCAAATGTAGCGTACGTTAACCTTGCCCGTTAGCGTACGTAAGATGCAGAGCCTAGCGTACGCTAAACAAGCATCCAAAAGTCTCTCACTGAACTGTCGCCTGTTCTGATTTATGATGAAGCGTACGAAATCCTCAGTGATTAACGTACGTTACCCTTCTACATATCATGCTCATAGAATTATGAATGATCTTACGGATTCAAATATCTTCGAATTCAAGGAAATATTTATCATCACAACACTTATATTCAATCTCGATTACCATTCTCGTGTGAAGTTCGGGTGATCTAAGGTTGATGCGCTTGTTTCCAATATCATCATTACATTCAAACTTTATCTTAAAGATGAACTAACCAATCCAACTTATAAGAAAGGATACAACTTTTGATGATTCTATCTTAAGTCCATTTAGCAAAAGTGGTATCAACACTAAGTCTACGATCAATATGATGATAACATTCGATATGGATTATCAATCTCAGAACACTATTCTCATCATTAGATATAACAAGATTCCAACTATGATGTTCCCAACAATGATAACCCAATCATAATCATCCCAACTTCTAAACATGATATTTGGTTGTATAAGTCGTCTATGTGATCTACTATCCTCGGTAGTATGATCATAACATCCCTAAGAACATGAATCCAAGGTTGGGGATAGCATAACATACCTTAAGATGAAGAAAATACTGAAATAATAGGTAGAGTCCAACTCCGGTTGCTTGTGTGCCAAACCAAGATGTTTCTTCACTTCAATGATCAAGCATAAGTGATATCCAATCTTCAAAGATCGAGTATAGATGGCCTATTGATGTTTATGAAGGATTGGAGGCTTTCTGGACTCCAAAGAAATGAAGGACAAGTGAAGAAAACGTAAACAAAATAACATGGGGTGTTGTCCCTTTATATAATGTTTCTGTCCTTACGTACATTAGCCTTCCACCCATAACGCACGTTACCTATTTAGCGTACGCTACCTTGATGTCATCACTGGTAGTTAACTGTCCTCATTCTGTACTCGATTACGTACGCTACACCATCATGTTACGTACGTATGTAACACACATTAGCGTACGCTAGACACATTCCTTAGCGTACATTAACAATCGTTGACTTCAAAAGTGTCCAGGTTCATCCGTGGGAATCTTATCCGGACCCATGTCCGGCTGGCGCATATGCTAGCCGCCCAGCTCAATTATTGGTTGTTTAACATACGCTACGCTACATTCGTAGCGTACGCTAACTCTGGCAGATAACGTACGTTAAGCTTCCTTCTTAAGGTACATTATCACGTATTTTCATGAGAAAATTTACATGTTGCCATACTCATGTACAAGGATACAAATACGAGAAATATCATACTTCGATTATCGATATCACAATTCCGAATAATACAGGGTTCAATTACAGATGAAATACTCAATAATTAATCCGGATATTACATACTCTCATACTAAAAAGGAGTTTCGTCCCGAAACGCAAGACGAAAATAACTATGGATATCTGGACTTCATGCTATCTTCCGTTTTGCAAGTGGCTTCTTCCACTCCGTGACGCGACCACTGAACCTTAACCAAAGCGATTGGTTTGTTTCTCAATTGCTTAACTCGACTCTCGAGTATCCTGATCGGTCTCTCTTCAAACGTGCCATCCTGAGCGACTTCGATCTCACCGAAATCAATGACATGACTAGGATCTGGTATATACTTCCGTAACTGGGATACGTGGAATATGTTATGAACATGGCTCAATGACGGTGGTAATGCCAACCTGTATGCCAACTCTCCAACTCTCTCAAGAATTTCGAATGGTCCGATATATCTTGGACTCAGTTTTCCTTTCCTCCCAAAATAAAAGATTCCCCGAGTAGGAGAAACTTTTAAAAGCACGTGATCTCCAATACTGAATTCTAATAGACGACGGCGCACGTCTGCGTAAGATTTCTGTCGACTCTAGGCGGTCAACAGCTTTTCGCGAATCAAGACTATCTTCGCTCGTGTCTGCACGATCAATTCCGGTTCCGTCCCGATCAAGTCTGATGAATCGTCCCAACATAGGGGCGATCTGCATCTCCTCCCGTATAATGCCTCAAACGGTGCCATCTTAATGGAAGCATGCCAACTATTGTTGTAGGTGAATTCAATCAACGGCAGATGAATTTCCCAATCAGTTGACCAATATAAGGCACAAGCCCTCAGCATATCTTCCACCGTTTGAATAGTCCTCTCGAATTGTCCGTCTGTCTGCGGATGATAAGATGTGCTGAAGTTCAATTTGGTTCACAGGGCTTTATGAACTGCTTTCCAAAAATGAGACACAAAGCGATAATCTCGGTTAGAAATAATGGTCTTCGCCGTACCATGCAATCGGACTATCTCTGAAATAAATACTCGTGCCAACTTCTCGGGTCCCCAAGTGACTTTAATGCCTAGAAAATGAGCCGATTTGGTTAGACGATCAACTATCACCCAAATCATGTTCATCCCCGTCTTGGTTCTCGGCATATTAGTGACAAAGTCCATCGATATGTCCTCCCACTTCCATTCAGGAATCGGGAGTGGCTTCAGCATTCCGGCAGGTCGTTGATGCTCGGTCTTAACCTGCTGACAAGTCAAACTTTTCGAGACATAATCCGCTACATCTTTCTTCATGTTGCCCCACCAGAAGTTCTGCTTTAGGTCCTTATACATCTTACTGGTGCCTGGGTGGATAGAATAGGGCGTGCTGTGAGCTTCCTTCATAATTTCCTGCTTCAGAACATCGACATCGGGAATGCAAAGTCGGTTCTGAAATATCAAGACTTCATCATCATGAATTACAAATCCTGGGGCTTTTCCCTTGTTCACTTCATCACGCAACCGAATCATCAGAGGATCATCCAATTGCTCAGATTTGATTTCTTCGGTTAATGATGAAGTTATTTCCATCATACGCAGTTGTCCTTGGACTCTTTGCAACCATACTTCAATTCTTTCGTGAATCAATTCTCGTTGAATGCTGGGCTGGGATGTCAGAGCCTCCAGCATCTGAATAGAAACAGGTTTGCGGCTAAGTGCATTGGCCACTACATTTGCTTTGCCTGGATGATAAAGAATCTCCAAGTCATAGTCCTTAATCAGTTCCAGTCATCTCCTTTGCCTCATGTTCAACTCTTTCTGACTGAAGATGTATTTGAGACTCCTGTGATCCGTAAAGATTTGACAGTGAGTCCCGTACAGGTAATGTCTCCAGATTTTCAAAGCAAAAACTACTGCTTCCAGCTCCAAATCATGCATTGGGTAATTCACTTCATAAGGTTTCAGCTGTCGTGACGCATAGATGATCACCTTCTCATTCTGCATCAATACACATCCGAGTCCTTGGTTCGAAGCATCACTGTAAACTATGAATAGTGGGAGTGCTAAAATCGGTGCCATCGTCAATCTCTTCTTCAATTCATCAAAGCTATTCTGGCACATCTCGTTCCACTCAAACTTTTGAGTTTTCTGCAGTAGTCGAGTAAGTGGGCAGGTAATTTTGGAAAACTCTTCCACGATTCGACGATAATACCGAGCAAGTCCTAAGAAACTCCGGACTTCTTTCACGTTCTTAGGAGACTTCCAATCCATAACTGCTTCGATTTTCTGGGGCTTTACTCGGACTCCTTCTGCTGATACTACATGACCGAGTAACATTACTTCCTTTAGCCAGAATTCACACTTAGAAAGCTTAGCGTATAATTGCTCGTTTCTCAGAAGGTCTAAAATGATCCGCAGATGCTGTGCATGCTCTTTCGGGATCTTGGAATAAATCAGAATGTCATCAATAAATACGACCACAAATTTATCCAAATACTCTATAAACACTCGGTTCATCAATTCATGAATACAGCTGGTGCGTTAGTGAGACCAAACGGCATCACTACAAACCCATAGTGTCCGTAGCGAGTTCTGAACGCTGATTTTGGATCATCGGATCCCTTAATACTCAACTGATGATATCCCGACCTCAGATCAATCTTAGAAAACACTATTGCTCCTTGCAACTGGTCAAACAAATCATCAATCCATGGCAACGGATACTTGTTCTTGATTGCCATCTTGTTCAGCTCTCGATAGTCAATACACAATCGAAGTGATCCATCCTTCTTCCAGACAAAAAGAACTGGTGCACCCCAGGACGAAACGCTTGGCTGGATATAGCCTTTGCCCAGTAACTCTTCCAGTTGCTTCTTCAATTCATACATCTCAGTAAGTGCCATACGATACGGCACCTTAGAAATTAGTGTAGCTCCTGGTTCCAGCTCGATGGTGAATTCCACATCCCGTCATGGAGGTAGTCCAGGTAATTCGTTAAGAAATACATCCGAAAATTCATTCACAACAGGAATGGATGAGAGTTCTACTTTTCCGTCTTCTTTCTTCATTGCGTAGCACCAGTATCCGGTACAGCCCTGTTTCAACAATTTGACGGCTTTCATTGCCTTGATCATTTTTCCTGAGCTTCCTGGTTTCCATCCTTCAAATAGTATTTTGGAACCATCGTCAGCTATCAGCGAGATATTCCTCTTTCGGTAGTTTACAATAGCTCCATATCCATTAAGCCAATCATATCCGAGTATCAGATCGTCTCCTTGCATTTCTATCACAATCAGATTTGAGGGCCACTCTCTACCTTCAAATGATACAGGGAAATCTCTAGTTTCTAAGTTTCCCACAATCCTCTCTCCACTCGGTAAACCCACTACATAAGGCTCACAATTATGAAAACCAAAAATATTCAAACGATTTACACAAGACAAGGATATAAATGAATGCGTAGCTCCTGTATCGAATCAAATGCTAACTGGCTGTGAAAGGATCTGAATAGTACCTGATGCGACAGCAGCATCCTGATCGTATGCCCTCCTCATCTCGTACAGATGTGGGGGAATGGATCCGGCACTCGATGCCCCCTTTCGGTCCAACTATCCTCTGCCTCGTCCGCGACCAAAATTTTGGGGTATCTGAACACTCTGCTGCGTCTACTGAATACTTGCTTCCTTCTGAGCTGGCTGCGATGTACGGGCTCTAAAAGATCTTGCAACCTCTTCACAGAACACCGCACGATGTCCCTCTCGACCGCAATCAAAACAGGTCACGGCAGGAAGGGGGTAATTTCGCCGATAGTTGTTGTGTCAAGATTTATTCATCCCGACAGGCGATCGACTATAAGGCCAAGCGACCGAGTCAACCCTAGTCAAACTATGGCTAGCTCGCCTAATCGAAGACACCAGACCACCATCAGGTACCTAGCGATCGACTCCCAAGGCGATCGCCCTTTGGCATCTGGCGATCGACTCTAGTGTCCGGCTACGGATAATCGGCCTACGCCCCGAACAGAGATGATCGCCCGTCAAAGTCATCGAAGACTGGATCTCAGAACAGCACCCACGTGCAGATCCACAAAAGGCGCTGACAGACAAGACCTTTGACCACAGCCTGTCACCTACCTCACCTACCGACAGGTCCGCCGAAAGTTACAAAGTGGGACCGCCCGTGACAGCAACTCAGGACGCGTGCAAGCTCCCCATTGGACCGTACAGCTGGCTGCCAGCAGCAGCCGCGGACTTTAAGGGAACAGGCCCATGTGCCAAAAGACGATCGCCCGATTATTATAATACAGCAAAGGTGATCGCCCGGCATATCCAAGTCCTATAAATAGGGAACCGCCTCCTACTGGAAAAAGGTTCAGAAATCACTCACTTATATTCCGAATTCATTCACGGAAATACAGAAGAACATACATATCATCAAGCTCCTAGCTTTCTCGCCGGAATCTACCTCAGGATTTCTCTCTCAGAATCTCTCATCCAGAAGACGATCGGCAGAGGCAAGAAGTCTCCAAAAGGCAGATTCCAAGAGATTCATAAGCCCAGGAGCTCAAGCTTCCAGCTACTACTCGCCGTGAGAGACTGTCGATCTTTCACCACCGCGACTGTTCACCTCCTTTGTTCCAAGAACTCACAGAGCATCACATCTGGTTCTTCCGGCAATCTACACGCTCACTAGCTAAGATAACAAGAATCTTTACACTCATTGTAATTGTATTCTTACATTAGTACTTGTATCCCCGAATATTAGTATTAATAATATCTCGCGAGAGCATTCAAGCCCGGGACTAACAACCCCGGCAAATCTTGTGTTATTTATCTTTCTCACGGAAGTGCTCTCGCATTTGTTTGCTATCCATCCATTCCAGCAATATCTATCTCCGGATAATATTTTGGGTAGCAACAATTGGCGCTAGAGGAAGGGGCGTCTAACCCTCAAATTTTTATTCCTACCGTCCCGAAGAACACTCACTGTTCTCGGGGCATATACTTGAAGTGACACTCACTGCGCTTCAAAGAAAACCTTCAGAATCATGACATCCGTCGGTACATCGAAGAGAGCCGCTCGCCTAACCGCCGGACACAATATCCCGGCCCAATCCAGCCCGGCCCGACGGCGGGAAGCCGCGGCGCGAGACTCGATCTCAAGCTTTTGAGAGATGGCCCCAACCTCTCACTCGATCAGTTCCAAACCGAGGAACAGATCGAGGAGGCTATGGCCATCCTAGAGGAGCGACGGAGAGCATGCGCGTCGCCCGTGATAACTCCCTCGATCGTCTGCTGCATGGGAAAACGGAAATTCAACGGGCTACTGAGCGAGCGATCGTCAGAAAGCCCCAATTCGCGAGAAAAGGCTCTCGCACGACCGGACGGATCTATATTCAATCGCTTGGGGCGCGACCCATCCTGGCGACCGGGGCATTCTGTTTCCAACCACGAAAAGACGGAATCCGAATCCGTCACCAGGATTTCGGCCTACCCACATCACAGCCGAACGCAGGTCAGCCATCTGACTCCCGTCCCGATCGCCATGGGATCAGTACTCAATCGCCTCGGCACCCTCTCCGAGCGCCGAGCCGCGAGCAGCCAGGCCACGGCGATGGCCGCTATACAACGCCAGCTCGACGAGATGAAAGCACTCTTGGACACTGGGGCAAGCGGCAACAGAAAGATCACCGGGCCGACCGAGCCACTCGTGGTCCACATCGAGCTTGACCCCGTGCAACCAACGATCGCTCCTCCCAAAACACCTCTGTATGAAGGGAGATCGGGCCCCGAAACCCACCTGAGTAAATTCCGAATCTACATGACTGGGTGTGGGGCATCTGATGCAACCAAGTGCCGGATCTTCCCGTTAACATTGGGCGAGCTGGCCCATAGGTGGTACGCCTCACTACCACCACGATCAATCACCTCCTTTAAGAAACTGGCGAATGACTTCACGTCATACTTCGCCACCAAGGTCGCCAGACCAGAAGACCCCCACCGCGTGATGAAAATCAGGCAGGGGAAAGACGAAACCGATGCAGATTACATCGACCGAGTAGACGAAATCATCCTCACCGGCGAACCCATCAGTGACGAGCTCGCTCTCTTTTCGGTCATAGGGGGATTCTACGGTCATTCTCCCATGTTTAGACATCTCACCAAGGATATTCCCCCAACCTACGCGATCTTCCGCGCTAAGGCTGCCAACTTTCTGGCCAGGCAAAGGCTACTCACCCTCCACCTAGGCGAGGAAACGCCACCTCCTGTCCAGAAGATAGTGATCGCCAAAGTAAAGAAGGCGATCGCCAAGCCACCCGGAGATCTCAAGGCCTTCGAGGACATGGAAGCCCATCTCCTCCATACATTCAACCGAACTCCGGCACATATTTTCTATGCCATCAAGGGGCACGAAAAGCTCAAAAAGCCAAAGGCGATAAGGGACCACGGTCACCTGGACAACAATCAATATTGTGCCTACCATAAGAGTCCGGCCACAAAGACCAACCAATGTCGCGACCTCCTCAAACAGCTCTGGAGATTGTTCGAGGAGGGCAAGTTGGACAGCTTATTGGCTTAGCCGAAGCCCCTACCAATCTCTATACACGATCGTCCGAGTCGAACACAAAACAGGTTGGGAATCTCATACGAGCCGACCCCTGGATCAACCTCGGCGACCGTCTCTACATGCTTCAATCAAGAGAAGGGGACCTCGGAAGTCTCCCCAATCTCCCTCCTTATTTAAGAAACTGGAGGACTCGCTCGCCATCTACAGTTCACCATCTAACATGATGGACTAAGGCACGAGATCGCCTCCCCCGCACAACGTACACCGTCGAAGGTCGGCATCTACATGACGATCCAAGGTGGAAGAGTGCAGCCATGGTCCTGGTGGTCGATGGAACCGACTGCTTAGGCCATGCAAGGTCTCTTTGGGCCAAGATCGCCCGCCCTTCGTTTAAATACGAGGCCGGCGTAGTCTGAGGGCCCTCCAAAATTAATCAGTGGACACGATCGCTCACCCTCAAAGGTTCATCATCTAACATGGTGAACCCGGACAATGCGACGTGCCACAACCCCCATCTCAACGTACACCGTCGAGGTTCTCCATCTTCATGGTGCGCCGAGGTGGAAGCAGAGCTAAACAAGCCGCGGGCGTGGAGTTGAATCATCCGACGCTGCCCCGCGCAAGGACTCCTCTAGACCGAGACCGCACGCCCTTCGTTTAAATACGAGGCGAGGCGCAGCCTAACAGAGGACCCTCATAATAAAGTGAGTCACGAGACACTCAATGTCTTCGCGCATCAAGACATGATCAGAGAGTCGGTCCATCAAACTCCGCGATCGTGCACGGTTCCTCAAGACAGACGACCGTCCTCTAGGATTCGACAAAGTTGAAGACCGCTCACTCAACGAGTTATTTCCATCCCCTTACTTTCGCTAAGTGAATAAAAACAAGGGAGAAGAGTGCGGACTACCTAAACAACGATCGTCCCTATTCATCCACATACGGAGGTCGTCATTTTTCAGATGTTGTGCAGCGATCGAATTTGTTGTAAAAGTTATCTATATGAGTTTATCAATTCATTTGGAACTACCCTCGCAACGATCTCTCCCCACACATTTGTACAAAGTCAAACAAAGACTCAAAAATAACAATCATTCAAGTGATAAGTCAAAATCAAACATTCATTTCATTGCTTGAAGTATCAAAATACATGGTCGCCCGAAGACCAAAATGCTACAGAGAAAACTACAAAACTACAAGACAAAAAGCTAAAACAAGCAAGCAAGAGTGAAGAGCCTCAGGCCTCCGCCCGGCTTTCGCCTTCAGCCGTCGGCTCGACCTGTGGTCCTTCCCCAATTTCCGGAGCGACCTCCCCGTCCTCCGGATCGTCAGGATTAACGATATTCGCCGGAGTCGAATACCAGCTCAGATCCACGCCAAGCTCCGAGAGATCCAAAATCGGCAAGGAGAAAGCAGGATGGAGAGGATGCTCCAACGCATACGCCTTGAAGTTCTCAGCAAGGGGCCCGACCTCCAAACCTCCTTTCTTAGCTGCTCGGATCGAGTCGACGAACGCCATATAATAGGCGAACTCGCTGACAAACTCCAAGTTTTGAAAGGGATCAGCCTTGGTCGCCTCTACCTCTCTTTTCAGCTCCGCCATCGCCAGTTGCGACCCTTGGAGCTCGGCCTCCCTCGCAGTAACCTTCTCCCTCGACTCCGCCAGCTCGCTAGTCAACCGAGCGATCGTCTCTTTCTGACGAGCGGCCTCCTCCTCAGCAACCTTCTGCGCCCGGACGGCATTCATCATCTTGTCCCGAAATCGGTCAACCGCCAAACGAGACAACTCGGTTTCCTTCCTCGCCAGCTCAAGCTCTTGGCTCGCCCGCTTGGCTGCCTCCAAAGAGTCCTTCTCCATCGCCACGATATTATCGGCAAACTCGGCGTTCTCTTTCCGAGCCGCCTCGAGATCCGCCTGCAGGCGAATAGTGGAAGGTCGCCCCTCAAACTCCTGCGCAGCCTGGACAGCCATGGTCGCCGTCTGGAGAGAAAGGCGAAACGACTGCATCGTACTCCCCGATCGCTGACGAGCGATCGCATCTAGATCGGTCGTCCAGGCCTTCGGTAGAGCAGAAGCGGCCTTGCTGACGTATTGCGGGATGTCACAGGACTGGCGAGGAGATCGGCTGGCTAAGAAATCCAACACCATCGGCGGGCAAGACGGATCTGTGCGACGGATCCTACATCAATACAACAAAGTTAAACACAACTCCTACGCAATTGCAAGTTTCAACCCAAAATTGCAATCTACCTCTCAGCCCTCTCGGGGTCGCGACCGAAGTACGGTTTCCCTCGAGGAGTCTCAGCGTCAGTGATCGCCATCTCTCGCATAAAAGCCGCAGAAGGCGGCTCGTTCTCCGGAGGGATAACGGTGATCGGAGGCGCGGCGATCGGCACCTCATTGCCAGGGGCAGAAACTGGAGTTTCTTCCGGCCTCGGCCTTTTGTGATTCGTTCGAAGCCCCTCCTCCGGAACTCCCTCCTCAGCCACGATCGGCTCCACGTGAGGCTCCGCCTCCGGAACAATTGGCAGCGCAACAGGTGGGGCCCGAGATGACTTCTTGTGGCGGAGACGGCCTAGAACTCCAGGATTCGACATGGCGATCTCCGACGGGGGCTCCAAAAAGCGAGGAAAGCGAACCTCTACAGTTAAGACGATCGATCAACAGTTAGATATTTTCCTCAAGAAAGGCGATCGCCTAGAAAGTGAAGGTCGCAGAAACTCATACCTGGTACCGAGAGATGTCTCGGGAAGCGGAATAGCCGAGCCGACAACCAACGGCTCTACTTATTGATCCGGCTAGCCTCAAGATCGTCGTCCGACAAGCTCCGTATCCGCTCCCAGACAACCAGGAAATCAAAGGGCAGCTCCTCGACTGCCGGAATGTGAAAACCTGCAAAACCGAAATCAAATTAGATCAGTTCAAAACGCATCCGAACGAAGGGAGAGTCTAAACCCTTACCGGGATTCCTCTCCCGAAACTCAGTAGGGATCTCCAGCTCGCCCGAAGGATTGTCGCTCGCAGAAGCCCTCCACGCGCCGGCGACCCAGAACCACTTCGTCGGATCGCCCCGCGCCTTATTCGGGACTCCGAGGATTACCAGACCAGATCGGCCCTGAATATGGTAACCTCCGACCGACCCTTTCTGAGCCGTCAGCTTGAACAAATGGTTCATCTCCGACGGCGATGGGAGGTGGTACAGGCGGTGACCACCGAAAAGAGTGAGAGTGCAGATAATTTGGAGCCAAGCGTTCGGCGTCAGCTGAAGTGGCGCCATGTTCCATGCGTCCAGCAGGTGGGAGACAGCAAAAGATAGAGGGAAGCGCAGCCCGGCCTCCATAACCGCCTCATTCACGGCGACCATACCTATCGGAGGCTGATCGGCTCGCTCATTCTCTGCCGGCGCGAATATATCCACATCTGAAGGAACATGGAACCTCGTCCTCCAGACGGCCAGATCTTTCCTGGTCGCCGAACTCCGGATTTGGCCAAGCGACCACAAAGATCGCTGCGCAGCCCGGTACTGCGACCGTTTGGGAAGCTCATAAGGATAGGCGATCGAGTATCCCCGGAAATCGAACCTCAGAGACGGACCGGCCAACTTCTCCATAATCTCAGCGAAAGCCTTATAGGCCCGGCCGAAAGCGCTATGCTGCTCCCAGTAGGCCCTAATCGCCAGATCTCTCTCTATCTGCGACCGTCTATCTTCAGCAGCCGCTTCCTTAGCGACGTCGGCTTCATTAAATAAAGCCTCGATTTCAGCAGGGTCAATTCCGGCCCGAATAGCCTCAGCAACCGTCTCCAGGTGGAAGTCAGAAGAAGGTCCTCCCCGGACAATCGATGTCCCGGTGGCGGAACTGGTACCCACTCCATGTGACGATGACGTTCCAGCCATTCTCAAAGAAAGAAAGGAGAAAAGGATTTTTTCTTACCCAAAGATGAAATCGAACGACGATCGGCACTAAGATCTTCAGAAAAATCTTCAGCAAATCCTTCTTTCTCCAGTAAGTGCGCGTGAGAACGAAGACTGCAATACTGCGCCCTTTTATAGGAGATGGCAGGGACTCGTTTGCAATAAGGGAAAATCACAGGGGTCGGATATCAAACGTCGCATTTATTGACTCCCTCGAGACCCGCGTACGCGTCTTTTGAAGGACGCGTCAGTCGAGGGGTCATTAATGACCGTTGATATCCTCCAACAGAAGCCCGACACGTGCGCGGAGACTTTTCCACGCCCATTGCCATTTCCCGCGCAGTTTAGCGGCCAACCAGGTCGTCCAAACTCATAATCTATCAGCTCAAAGACGATCGCCAGTTCAGTTAAACGCAAAGTCGCTCGTCGAAAGTCCAGCGATCGCCAGCAAAACCACCTCACCCCACGTTTCCAACATAGGAGCGAGCTGGGGGGCAATTGTTGTGTCAAGATTTATTCATCCCGACAGGCGATCGACTATAAGGCCGAGCGACTGAGTCAACCCCAGTCAAACTATGGCTAGCTCGCCTAATCGAAGACACCAGACCACCATCAGGTACCTAGCGATCGACTCCCAAGGCGATCGCCCTTTGGCATCTGGCGATCGACTCTAGTGTCCGGCTAAGGATAATCGGCCTACGCCCCGAACAGAGATGATCGCCCGTCAAAGTCATCGAAGACTGGATCTCAGAACAGCACCCACGTGCATATCCACAAAAGGCGCTGACAGACAAGACCTTTGACCACAACCTGTCACCTACCTCACCTACCGACAGGTCCGCCGAAAGTTACAAAGTGGGACCGCCCGTGACAGCAACTCAGGACGCGTGCAAGCTCCCCATTGGACCGTACAGCTGGCTGCCAGCAGCAGCCGCGGACTTTAAGGGAACAAGCTCATGTGCCAAAAGACGATCGCCCGATTATTATAATACAACAAAGGTGATCGCCCGGCATATCCAAGTCCTAAAAATAGGGAACCGCCTCCTACTGGAAAAAGGTTCAGAAATCACTCACTTATATTCCGAATTCATTCACGGAAATACAGAAGAACATACATATCATCAAGCTCCTAGCTTTCTCGCCGGAATCTACCTCAGGATTTCTCTCTCAGAATCTCTCATCCAGAAGACGATCGGCAGAGGCAAGAAGTCTCCACAAGGCAGATTCCAAGAGATTCATAAGCCCAGGAGCTCAAGCTTCCAGCTACTACTCGCCGTGAGAGACTGTCGATCTTTCACCGCCGCGACTGTTCACCTCATTTGTTCCAAGAACTCACAGAGCATCACATCTGGTTCTTCCGGCAATCTACACGCTCACTAGCTAAGATAACAAGAATCTTTACACTCATTGTAATTGTATTCTTACATTAGTACTTGTATCCCCGAATATTAGTATTAATAATATCTCGCGAGAGCATTCAAGCCCGGGACTAACAACCCCGGCAAATCTTGTGTTATTTATCTTTCTCACGGAAGTGCTCTCGCATTTGTTTGCTATCCATCCATTCCAGCAATATCTATCTCCGGATAATATTTTGGGTAGCAACAATAGTGTCCCGTCTGACTACAGTTAAAGCACTTCCTTGTCACATCTGTCGTGGCTGATACTTCTCCGAAGTTCTTTCCGCTCTTGGATGGGTGCGGAGGTTTCTTGAACGAATGAAAGGATGACTGAGCCTTGCGGGGCCCGCTGCTCTTGTGCTCTGTGAAACTACTAGAGACTTTCTGCTTCTTGGATTCTGCAAACTTCTCCATTGCTGCTTCTTTGATTTCATACGCTAATGCTTTATCCTGATATTGACGGAGAGTGGTACATTCAAAACCGGACATGTACCTCTAAATCTCTGGTTTCATTCTCATATCAAAATGGATCATCATTTCTGCATTTGTTTTGACTAGATGTCGAACAAATGCCACCTGCTGGTTAAACGTCTTAATCGCTTGAGATGCTGGCACATTCGAAGGTTGCGCGGAGAAAATTCCCAAACTTTGGCTTCCCTCACCGGACGAGGGTAGTACTGAGCTTCCATCATCAATTTAAATTCTACCGAGTCGGCATCATGATCTACAGGCTGGATGGATTCCCACCATTCGGACGCTTCCCCTATCAGAAAGTACCGAGCAATAGAGGCTCTCCGATCGTCTGGGCAATTAATCCCGGCAAAAATTTTCTCCAATTCTTTTAACCAATGGTCCCACGTTGGTGTCAATACCGAGAATACAAATATCCAAAGGAAGAATATTAATACATCACCAAATCCAATCATCACAAACGACGACGTACTCGAGTACTTATTAAAAACAACACAAACAACAGACAATTAAACCCGGCCGGAACATCACTCTGCACCCTCGTCGTCATGCAGCTCCAGTGGTTGTTTCTCTGCTCTCCTAGATCCTGAACATAAACAAATATTCACCCCCGAGTGGGTTAGCACAACGATGCTAGTACAAGTACCACAACATATTATTCAACATTTCACGAAGAATAATAATAACATAAATGACAATATACCAACGAGTCTCCTCCTACGAGAAACTCATAAATAACATACACAAATGATAATCACAACATGATATCACAACATACACATGGTATTTCGGACGATCCAGCGTTCACTACCTAGAACCCACGATGATCCCGTCAGACCAACACGTGGTGGAAAAACCCGCCCGATGATCCAGCGCACGCTAGCATAGATCCCCCGATGATCCCTTCGGACCAACACGAGGTGGACATACAACAACGACATATATGCACAATAATATGTATAATATCAATACATAGAACAATTAAAGTACTTACCTCGATTCGATGACAAGAATAATACTTCCACGAATATCAAAACACTCGAAGGTCGCCCCTTTGATCAATCACGTAGCAAAGCTCGAACATTAAACAAAAGAAATAATATAGAGTTCATCTCACATCGTACGAACATCTAACAATCCAAATTATGGTCGGAAGTTCATAAAACGTATCCTGTCTAACATGCATAACGCACGTTACATATCCTTTGTAGCGTACGTTAAACCTACTCATTAGCGTACGTAAGCTACGAAGTCTAGCGTACACTAACCATGTATTGCGAGTTCCTCTCTGATCAGTCCGACTGACTCGTCTGATGATATAACGTACGTTACGTACCAAACGTAGCGTACGTTAACCTTGCCCGTTAGCATACGTAAGCTGTAGAGCCTAGCGTACGCTAAACAAGCATCCGACAGTCTCTCACTGAACTGTCGACTGTTCTGATTTATGATGAAGCGTACCAAAATCCTTAGTGATTAACGTACATTACCCTTTTACATATCATGCTCATACAATTATGAATGATCTTACGGATTCAAACATCTTCGAATTCAAGGAAATATATATCATCACAACACTTATATTCAATCTCGATTACCATTCTCATGTGAAGTTCGGGTGATCTAAGGTTGATGCGCTTGTTTCCAATATCATCATTACATTCAAACTTTATCTTAAAGATGAACTAACCAATCCAACTTATAAGAAAGGATACAACTTTTGATGATTCTATCTTAAGTCCATTTAGCAAAAGTGGTATCAACACTAAGTCTACGATCAATATGATGATAACATTCGATATGGATTATCAATCTCAGAACACTATTCTCATCATTAGACATAACAAGATTCCAACTATGATGTTCCCAACAATGATAACCCAATCATAATCATCCCAACTTCTAAACATGATATTTGGTTGTATAAGTCGTCTATGTGATCTACTATCCTCGGTAGTATGATCATAACATCCCTAAGAACATGAATCCAAGGTTGGGGATAGCATAACATACCTTAAGATGAAGAAAATACCGAAATAATAGGTAGAGTCCAACTCCGGTTGCTTGTGTGCCAAACCAAGATGTTTCTTCACTTCAATGATCAAGCATAAGTGATATCCAATCTTCAAAGATCGAGTATAGATGGCCTATTGATGTTTATGAAGGAGTGGAGGCTCTCTGGACTCCAAAGAAATCAAGGACAAGTGAAGAAAACGTAAACAAAATAACATGGGGTGTTGTCCCTTATATAATGTTTCTGTCCTTACGTACGTTAGCCTTCCACACATAACGTACGTTAGCTATTTAGCGTATGCTACCCTGATGTCCTTAGCGTACACTATCGTCACTGATAGTTAACTGTCTCATTCTGTACTCGATTACGTACGTTACACCATCATGTTACGTACGTAAGTAACACACATTAGCGTACGCTAGACACATTCCTTAGCGTACGTTAAGAATCGTTGACTTCAAAAGTGTCCAGGTTCATCCGCGGGAATCTTATCCGGACCCATATCCGGTTGGCGCATGTGCTAGCTGCCCAACTCAATTGTTGGTTGTTTAACGTACGCTACGCTACATTCGTAGCGTACGCTAACTCTGGCGGATAACGTATGTTAAGCTTTCTTCTTAGCGTACGTTATCACGTATTTGCATGAGAAAATTTACATGTTGCCATACTCATGTACAAGGATACAAATACGAGAAATATCATACTTCGATTATCGATATCACAATTCCGAATAATACAGGGTTCAATTACAGATGAAATACTCAATAATTAATTCGGATATTACATACGCAACGGCCGACTCCTTGCGTACATAACGAACACTGCTTACGACCGTACTCGGCATGGCCTTACGGCTGTAACCGAACTCCCAGGACCAGTGCCAGAAATCTGCCGATGCATTACAGTCGTAACCGGCCAATGCCTAACGGCCGTAATGAAGCCTTACGGCCGTAACCTGGCGATCCTTACGGCCGTAATCGAGTGTCTCCAGGCCAAGGTGTGGGGGTGCATTACGGCCGTAATCGGCCATGCCTTACGGCCATAACGCAGCCCAGCCAACCCTCCGACTGCCCGGCTAGTGACTCGACGACGTCTCGATCACGCGAACGCACCGACTAAGATTCAAAACGATAACGAGCAGGCTACCAAACTCAACGAACCACAGTGCAAGCACATGATTCCAAAGACGCGGACGACAACAACCCGTTCGACCGAAGAAAAAAAATTCGACGAAATCGGAACGAAGATCTTGGGTATTACATTCTACCTCCCTTCGTCCCCGATACTTAAAACATAGAACGATCAACGCAAACCAATCTCGGGTAACACATGCTATCCGTTGCCGACGACCTGCAACGAGTCACATGTAGCACGTAGCCGCCACCATCCATATCGCTACACAAGTACGATAACAAAACACAACGAATACAATTAATATGGTTGACCAACCCGAACAGCACGACAACCCAAAACACGAGTTAACCGCTGAACAAATACGAGATTCCACAACCCAAGGGTTGGAAGATCGAAAACGAAGTTAAATTCCCATACTTAAGGGGAATTACGAAATGACCCGAACGCTCAAAAAAATCACGATATAAGATCAACAAAACCCGGACAACAAACGATCGAACCACAACAATCAAGACGACAACAGTCGAACAATCATGTTCGAATCACGTCGAACAACAAGAATCGAATATCAACTCCGAAGTTCACACCTCGACTCGAGATAATATATGATCCAGTGAAAACAACAAGATATGCATTTACATAAGATTCACAGAAGTGGAACCTTAAGGGTAAGGGCAAGGCCCCAATGGTTCCGAAGAACAAGAAGAAAAAGGACGCATGTCTCAAGTGCGGTGAGCTGGGCCACTGGGCAAGAGACTGTCCGATTCTTCATGGCACTTCAGGTACAGAACTTTTAGTTTTGGAAACAAATTGTTCTGCTACTGTATTTTCTACTTCCTGGATACTAGATTCTGGTGCTAGTTCTCATATTTGTACCGTGAATCAGGATCTGGAACAAAGTAGGAAGCTTGGGGCTGGAGAAGTTATGATCACAGTCGGAAGTGGGCATAGTGTCGAGGCGACCGACATATGATCACTTCTTTTGGGTTTAGAATCCGGCTTTGTTTTAACTTTAGAAGATGTAATTGTTTTGCCCAAGGGGCACAAAACATTATATTTATTCCGGTCATGGACCGAAAAGGCTTTTCATTTTTCATTGGTGGTGGTTCCTGCAAAATTTATTTCAGAAATAAACTAGTGGGTACTGCTACATTGTTAAATGGATTGTATCATCAAAATCTCAGCAACAAAGTAGTTGTGAATACTATGACTAGAAAACGTGGTAGGGATGAAACCAATCAAGTTTTGAAATGGCATCTTAGATTTGGTCATGTTGGTCAGACCAAGGTTTACAAGATGGAAAAGGATGGACTTATGGGTACATTGGGATCAGATCCCTTTCCTACTCGTGAATCTTGCCTTAAAGGCAAAATGACTAAGTCACCATTCACAGGGACTTTTGAAAGAGCTGCTGATAAACTGGGATTAGTCCATACCGACGTATGTGGTGTTTTGGAAATAACACGTGACGGATATCAATATTTCATTACGTTTACAGATGATCATACTAGGTATGGTTATGTATACTTAATGAAACATAAATCCGAGGCCTTTGAGAAATTCTAGGAATTCAAGGCCCTAGTCGAGAAACAAACTGGAAATCATATCAAAGCACTTCAGTCGGACCGAGGTGGCGATTATATGAGTACGAAGTTTGACGAGTTCCTTAAGGAACATGGAATAGTTTCACAACTAACACCTCCAGGTACTCCTCAGTTAAATGGTGTGTCAGAAAGAAGGAACTGGACCTTGTTGAATATGGTCCGTTCCATGCTGGGCTATACTGACTTACCAATTTACCTGTGGGGTATGCACTCCTGACTGCCGCTTACATCTTGAACAGATGTCCTTCCAAATCCGTTCCTAAAACTCCACATGAGATGTGGGAGGGCAGGAAACTAAGTCTTAATCATATTAGGATTTGCGGATGTCCCGTCTATGTCAAGAAGGCTAAGATGGAGAAGTTGGAAGCTAGGTCCGCGAAGGGACGTTTCATTGGATTCCCGTCTGGGACGATGGGATATCTATTCTACATGTCCAAAGATCGAAAGATCGTTGTTGATTTGCATGCACACTTCCTGGAAGAAGAGTTCATTCAGGAAGGCGGAGCACGTAGAAATATTTCTTTGGAAGAATACAATGAAACTCCTCAGGAGACGCCTGTTCAAGAAAAATGGAACCGGACCTTCTATAACACAAGTACAACCACCTCGTAGGTCAAGTAGGGTGTCTCAATTACCTGAGAGGTATAGTTTTATGCACTTGGAGGAACTGGGTTTCCTCGAGGTTCCAAGTGATAAACAAGAGACCGACCCGCGACCAATGACCTAGAAATGGTGGATGTAGACTCAATGAAATGGACTGTAGCAGTCTTCATGTAGTTGGGACCTTCATTTTGACGAGACAATCAAAGAGTTTGACTTCGTGCAAAATGAAGATGAACCTTGTGTATACAAGAGTGTTAGTGGGAGCAAGATCACATTCTTAGTACTATATGTAGATGACATTCTACTAATAGGAAATGATGTGGGAATGCTCAGTTCTGTGAAAGCTTGGCTTTCGAGTAATTTCTCCATGAAAGACTTGGGAGAAGAAACTTATATTCTTGGGATTAGACTCTACTGGGATAGATCGAAGAGAATGATAAGTTTTTCCCAAGCCCTCTATATAGATTAGATCTTAAAGAGGGTTCCTTCCGATGCGACATGGAATAAAAATCACCTTGAAGATGTGTCCTCATAGTGAGGAACAATGAAAGGAAATGAGTTATATACCGTATGATTCGGCAGTGGGTAACCTTACATATGCTTTATTGTGTACGAGACCTGACATTGCGCATGCTGGGAGCGTGGTAAGTAGGTTTCGGGCTAACCCAGTTCGGGAACATTAGACCGCCATAAAGAACGTTCTCAAGTACTTTAGAAGGACTAGAGATCTGGTTCTTATATATGGTAGTGGAGAACTAAATGTGATTGGATTCACTGTATTGGACTTCCAAGGACAGAAAGACGATTCTATGTCTACTTCTGGCTACATTTACTCTTAATGGAGGACCAGTATCATGGCATAGTGCCAAGTATAGTGCGACTGCTAATTCCACCTATTAGGCTGAGTATAAAGCAGCCTCGGAGGCCTCCAAAGGAAGAATTTAGAAGTTACTGGGAAAACTTCACGTGACATCATGTGATGCGCTGCCAGAGCGGTAGCACAGGCCTAGGAGCCGAGGTTTCACAACAGTACCAAACATATTGAGAGAGAGTATCATCTCGTAAGAGCATTCGTTCGCAAAGAGATACATTGTGCTGCATAGAGTAGAGTCAGCCGACTACGTCGCTGATCCACTGACCAAGCCACTTTCTCAGATTAGCTTAGAGCGTCATCTAGAGAACATGGGTATTAGGTACCATAGTGTGTGGCATTGAGTGCAAGTGGGAGATTGTTGGGAGTATGCCCTCGAATGCCACTCAGAGGTTGATTGAGTGAGGGCATTGTACTTGTAATTATGTAAATTCACTAATATAAGGCAATGGATATTTCTTTATTTACTGGTAGTTACTGATATTCCGAAATCGTAAATATACATATAGAAACTAGTCCGTGTATTTGAGAGCAAAACGTTCCACTCCTTATTGGATAAGGGGGTCGGCACTGGAAAAGTTTATAGCTCAAATATTTAATCGTTCGCAAATCGATGAAACTTGACTGGGCGTTAAGTTTATGTGAAGACTTGTATGACGTGTTCTTTGACATGGAGAGTGTCTGTCGAATGCTAATGGTTAGTGGGAGCACACGTTATAGGTATGCTAATTGGATTAGTATACTCGAACCGACTCACCCTCGATTCGTCACAAGGATTTCACTCTGGGACAGTCAATGACGGAATCGAAGGTTCTGATAGGGATGTGCTTGTGACGTCAAGATTTTCATTAGAGTAGTTCGACCCTGTAAACTGGAAGGCGGGGGTCAACCTCGACGTGCATCTTGACAGGCAAGTAGCAGGTCCTACTGAATACCAAGATAGAATTCTTTCTCCCATTAGTGAGCGGGTTATATGTCCTATGCGGTTATTGGCAGATGAGATCATAAGTCTTTGGCCAAAGCATTGGAGCTAGTTGTATTAGATACACGATAGCTCGATGATCTCGATTTGTATTAACGCATGCATAGCGTCAAGTACAGATATGGTTTGACTGACCGTGACCCTATAACTTGATCGGGACATTTGAAAGAAGGGTTTATACGTTTACTGATATTCACGAGAGAATGGTTCTTGAATGATCCCATCATTCGTTCTTAGTTGGGGTACAGTGTAGGCCGCCAGACTGGCTAGGTGGTGCTACTACTCTTTGGTTCCTCTCATTGCTGACTGAGACGAACCTACCGAGTCGCGCAATAGGATTGACGACGGAATGAATCGAGCTTATTCTCTCATTATTAATATTAGATATTAGATATCTAATTTATTGGACATTTGATGTCTAATTGATTTTGGAACATTGGATGTCTAAATTGATTTATTGGATAAATTGATTTACGGCCTAATGAATTAAATAAATTATTGGGTGATTAATTTAATTCATGGATATAATTATTTCTTGGAGAAATTAATTATGTTATTATGTATTTGATATGATTAATTAATTGGATTAATTGATCGATATAAGTACATCGGAACGGAATCGGAGTTTATCTGTTTAGACTCACGGGAGTCCGAAACGAAACGAACTTTTTCCTACCCTTCTAGAGGCCCCCCCCCCCCCCCAATTTCCTCCACCTTTCATCTTGTCTTTTGTTTCCATTTTTAAATGGAAGACAATCTCTCATGTGAGATGAGATGTTGAGTGAGTTGTTGGTGTATAAAGAATGAATAAAGGGAGAAGACTTGTAACTCTTTTTGAACACACTCTTGATTCCATACGTAAGTGGTAGAGAGAGAAAGAGTGAGAAAGAACTTAGAGTTCATTACAAAGTCTTCATCTCCTTCTTCATCTTGTTCTTGTTGTTCTTGGAGAAAAATCAAGAAATCAAAGAGAGAAAGTGAATTATACACTTAGAGTGTTATAATTTCATATTGGAAGCTTCATCACTTAGCTCTAGCCGTATCCTCGGAGGATAGCAAGGTGACCGTCGTTCCGGTCGTTTCTCCGGCGCGTGGCAAGTAGAGACGCGGTGCTTTCGGCGTTGGATCATTCAAGAGCTTGGAGCGGATTGAATTGCAGGGAGATCGCCTAAAGCATGGGGAATAGCTCAAGATAAGGATACCATTTAATCAACGGACTACAAGGGAATGTTTTCTCGTAACTCTTGTGTTTCATTTATATAATCGCATATACGTAGCTCGATCGATCCTCGTAGGGATTCAAATCGAATTAATTTTTTTGTTTTACCGCTTCCATTGGGCCTTCGTTTTAGGCACCGAATTCCAACACATTTACCATCAAATCCAATCACACGTCAACACCATCTGTCCACATAATTACAGTATCACACAAGCAACTGTCAAAAGATAATTAACATCGAAAACTGAAATTTTACCTCTCAGTAACGAGGACTCTCACAACAAGTGCATCCAGAACGACTTAATGTTTACACCACCAACTTAATCATAATTTTGAGCATTATTGCCCAAACAATAACGTCAACATCACTACATGCCTCCGAACCGACGATCGTGAAATCAAAAATTTGAAAGCGAGAGTCGTGTTTCAAGTAAATTCTTTTGGGTAGACCTCATTTGAGTTTTTAAAATCAAATTTTGAAAATTTGCAACGCACGATGAAAATGAAATATAAGTAGTTTGAATTCTCAAAATTTTCGGTTTCGAGGTCATTATACGAAAATCAAACCTTTTTTCTTTCTTGAAAGATGTTTTAAAATGAGAATTTACGCGACTTCCCAAAACATTTGAAGTTTTAAAATATCACATCGATAAACTTTCATTGAGTAACCAAACCAAAACATTACTCCTGTAAAAACGATTTATACAAAGATATATATATATATATATATATATATATACATTGGCACCACTCTTCATTCCAACACAGTACGAGAATCAACAAGCACGGATCACGTATTCACAATTCACATTTAACTCCACATCATAACATGAAAATCACAAAAGCTCCATATAACACGAGACACAACAAAGTGAGGAGACTTATATCCAGAGATCGCACGAAGATAATGGTTGTACCTCGATACTAATCACGACCGACACCTCAGACGACGCGTCGCAACACGACTCAGTCAGACAAAATCTGACAAGATAAAAACAAAATTGTGGAAAATTGATAAAAGCGTTTTACGCATCCACGAGCACAAAATCTATTTAGACATGCTAATTAGTTAACTACTAAGATTAATAAGTAATTTAAATATTATTTATTATTTATTAAATAAATATGTTGATAATAGAATATCCTAATTTAGATCAAAGATCATAGGATATTACCTTTGAAGCGTAGTGGTTGCTATTCGTCTTAATCTCCTTGTATTCTACCTTTAGACCTTCTAGAGTATGATCCGCCTTAACTGGACGTTGTATGGGCAACGAGCTGCGGATCTTGCTTGGACACAATATGAATCGGCCGAAATTCTTCTTCTTGAGAGTCACTCGATTTTTTCTTATTTTCTACTATTGTGTAATCACTCTTAGAAAATTAATGTGTTATCTAAATTGTGGAATCAAAGACACAAGTCAAGATCCACAATTAAACACAAGACAAGAAAATCGATCTCACAAGCTTGGTGATGAACAATTCGGCCGAACCCATGATGTCCTATTTATAGGCTCTTGAACTATTACTAGTGATCTTAAGGAGAATTGGGGAAGGACTCCTAATAGACCTCAAATTTCCATATTAGGACATTTCCTAATATATTGAGTCTATTAATATCAATTCAATACACTAAAGAATTAATATTGCACTTCCAACCCAAATCCCAATTTACGAAATCGGGCTCCTTATTTAAATATATTATTTTTCGTGTTTAAGATATCGAACGTCCATTAATTAATTATAAGCTACTAACAGCTTTAATTAATTAATATCTTATCCAAGAGTAGTACCACCCGAACCTTATTATTATATCGAAATTAAATCCACCTGCAGGGTTTAATATAATAATTATTATCGAGCTCCCCAAGGGGACATCATCAACCCGCACGAGTCGGGACATGATTTCTAGTAATAATAATAATTGTCATATAAATAATATTATTGCCCAAGATACGAAGCTTATTGAGTCGATCATTTTGACTCCCACCCATGGTAAACCAAAGCAATAAATATTATATACTTACAATTAAGAAATAATAATTATCCGAGATTTATGTTCTTCTTATAGTCAGTACAGAAGACACTATATCACCTCGATCCAGTTCAATGTATGCAAATACGCTAATGTATGCTAATAGTCAAGACCAACTAATCTCAAACATATACTACAACCTTTCATATAATTTGTCTAAATATTATATAGGTTGTGAACTATTATATTATTTTATAAGGCACCGACAATGTGATCTTCCGTGTGACACCAACACACCACATTATCTACAATATAAAATGATTAGATATTTCATTTGCATAACCATAATGTGAATAAATATGCAAAACATGTGATTAAATGTAATTAATATTCTCATAGATGGTTACAGAGAAATAAGGTAATACAAGCATAAAGTATGTTTTGCAGTATACAATCCTAACAGTTTAATACCCCGATAGTTACTACAACTCTGAGCATCGCCTTTGCTTTTGGAAAAAGGTACTAATGTACTACGTCTCCACTTCGCCGGCATCCTAACATCTCTGAGGATGATGCTGAACAGATCTGCTAGCCAGTGAACTCCAGCCTCCCCCAGTCACTACCACACCTCAATGGGAATCTGATCCGGACCTACAGCCTTAGCTCTTCCCAACTTCTGAAGGGCTACCTTGACTTCCTCCTTACTGATTAACTCATAAGAACTGGTATCTCGAGCAGACGATTGCCCTACTTCTTGCTCCACATCGATTCCGCTCCCCCTTGCCTCATTGAATAGCTTATAGAAATACCTACTCCACCTCTCCTTTATGGCATCCTCGTTCACTAACACTTGACCCAAATCATCCTTTACATACCTTACGGGACCCAGGTCGCGCCACCTTCTCTCCAGAGCTTTCACTAGTTTAATAGTATTCTCCCCTTCCTTGGTGTCTAGGGGTTTGTACATCTCCTCTCCTCGTACGCCTCACCTTTTGCCTTAGCCATTTCCTTCTTTGCCTCTCTTCTCGCTACCTTGTGAGCTTCTTTCTTCTTGATTCTCTCCTTCTCATCAGTAACCGACATTAGCTCTTTGAAGAGCGCTTGTTTAGCCTTAACTCTCTTTTGCACCTCCTCGTTCCACCGCCAAGGCTCCTTTAGGCCGCTGGGCCTTCCCGATGTTACCTCCACCACCTTTTCACCCGCGATTTAATTATGTTGGCCATGCAGATCCACATTAGATTAGCATCACAACCTCGTAAAAAAACTCATTTGCTAATCAGAGACTCCCTAAATTCTGACGCTTTAGCACCCTTTAAATTCTTCCAAAGAATCCTCGGTCTAGCCTCTCTAGCCCTGTTAACAACTCGACTCCCTATGGATAACTCCATAGCCAACAGACGATGTTGCGAAGCACATGCCTCGCTCCGGAACACCTTACAATCTATGCAAGACCTAACATCACATCTGCGCATAAGTAGGTAGTCAATTTGCATGTTATTTCCCCCACCACTGAAGGTGAAGAGGTGCTCAACCCTCTTCTGGAAGGCATTACGATAACCAACTCATGCGCAAAAGCAAACTCTAGGAGCGCAGAACCTCCATCATTCCTAACCCCGAAGCCAAAACTCCCATGCACTCTATGGTAACCATCCCCCCTCTCACCAATGTGCCCATTAAAATTGCCTCCCATAACTATAAATTGATCGTCAGGTATACTCCAAACCAAATCATCCAAGCAGACCCAAAATGCCGTTGGAAGATTTTGTTCCATACATAAATTAAAAGTGTTTTGATGATTAATGTTGACAAACAAAACAAAACAACGAAGAGGCGAAGCAAAGCATCGAAGAAAACGAAGTGCAAAAAGCTGGAAAAACACAAAGCTAACGTACGTAATATGTGATCATTAACGTACGTAATGTATGGCAATTAACGTACATAATAGTATGTAGTTAACGTACGTAAACAAGTTCAAACCAGATGAACGTTGGAGGAGTTAAAGTCAGAAAAGCATGCAACGGATATATGACGTCAGCAGTGACATAAGGCCTAACGTACGTAACTAAGGAAATGTTAACGTACGTAATCAAAATGACGAAACTCCCTGAACTGATTTGTGAAGAGGCTAACGTACGTAACCATTCAAGGTTAACGTACGTAACCATTCAAGGTTAACGTACGTAAAGGGACTTACGTACGTAATGGGAAGCATATAGCGTACGTAATGAAGGTCCTGGCAGCTAACGGCTAGTTTGATCAAGAAGCCTATAAATACCATGTCTATGGTATTGAATGAGAATAACAACTTCAAGCATATGAGACAATCATCTGAGATTCATATTGATATTATTGTTGTTGTAATATTGAGCTTACATTGAGTGATTGAGTGTTTATACACTAAATCATACACGAGTGGTAAAAGAAAAGATACGATTGGATTCGGTGTTATTAGGATCAAGGATCCGGCATTATTAGAATCGCAATTGCTATCTTCGTGAGGTTTATCTAGTACCCATAGAAAGCTAGAGAGGTTGATTTCTTGTCCTACGAAAAGGAAAACGGTTTAACTTGGACCGACACAAAGACAAGTACGAGTGGTTTATCACGGACCAATAGAAGACGTGATTGTAACGGTTATACCTCGACCGATAGAAGAGAGGCGTAGAGGTTGCTATCTTTAACCTATTGAAAAAGATAAAGAGAGGACGTAGGCTCGTTTATAGCCGAACCTCTATAAATCCGTGCGTCATTTAATTTCTGCATTTTATTTTACGCTTCCGCAACACGGCGCAATATCCGACCCCGTACCCAACAATTGGTATCGGATCGGTACTCCAATATGCGGCTTAACATCCGAGGAGAAAAAGATCCAATGGCGTTTCAATTCTCTCCAGTCGAAGGCCTTGCTCTCAACCGACCACCATTCTTCGATGGCTCAAATTATTTGACATGGAAGAAAAAGATGTCAATCTTTATTCGTGCCTACGATATAGAGATTTGGAAGATTATTTGTCTCGGCCCGAAAGTTCCTCTCAAATCCGACGGTACGCTCAAATCTTTCGAAGAATACGACGATGCCGATTGGAAAAATGACCATCTAAATTGTAAGGCTACTCAACTCTTATTTTGTGCCTTAAATCCGGAAGAAGTCAATCAAATCTCATCGTGTGAGAGTGCGAAAGAAATATGGAAAATTCTAGAAATCACACACGAAGGGACGACTCAAGTCAAAGAGACGAAGATCAATATGCTTCTCCATGACTACGAGTTATTCATGATGAAGGGTGACGAGTCCATCACCAATATGCTCGACCGATTTTCGGTCATCACCAATGGACTTGCTTCGCTCGGAAAACCATTATCTAGTAGTGAAAAAGTTAAGAAAATTTTACGATCACTACCTAGCGAATGGGACGGCACCGTGACCGCTATTATGGAATCCAAAGATCTCAACACTCTTGATTTTAGCGCCCTCGTTGGTTCGCTAATTAATTATGAGATCGTGTGAAAATCACGAGGTGTCAAACCTAAGCCGAAGGAACGATCGTTAGCCATGAAGGTTAAGATATTGAAAAAGAAAGAAGAAATACCGGTGAAGGAAAGCGACGAAGAAGCGGCATATTATGCCAAGAATATTAATAAATTCCAAAATTTATTAAACCGGAGGAAGAAAGATATCTCGAGCGAAACGAAAAAATTCGACAACTCTTGTCGACTATGTGGAAAACCAGGCCACTTCGCTAAACATTGCCGTGTGAAACCCAAGAAGGAGGTCCTCGTGGCAACATGGAGCGATGAAGACGAAGACGACGAATTCATCAATCAAAATAATCTCGCTCTCATGGCCCGGAGTTCGTTCGATGACAGCGACGTCGAAAGCCAAGTAAGTACATCCTCTCGTGATGAGTTATTTTGATGCATTTGAATTACTTCATACGGATTTTCAAAATGCATTATCGGAAATCAAATCCCTTAAGTCTAAAATTAAATCTTTGGAAATTGAAAATTCCAAAATTATCGAGAAGGGAAAATTTGTTGAAATCGATCATTCAAAGTGTATTGAAAATGAAAATATTTTGAAGAATGATCTTTTAAAAGTTCAAGATGAACTAAAATCTTTGGCAAGAAAATTCTCGTGCGGCAACGATAAATTTGAACAAATGTTGTGTTCAAAAATATACTTTAAATAAAGAGGGGTTAGGATTCAAACCACGTTCGAAAAACGAATCCGTTAATTTTAAAATACCCCATTGCGAAAAGTGTTTAAAAATCGGGCATCATATTTCAAGTTGCAAAAGCCCGAGGCGGACGATAAAAATTAAGAAAATTTGGGTTCCTAAAGGAACAATCGTTTCAAATATCGTCTACGTTTCTAAACAAAAACCAACTATAGGTTGGATCCCCAAAAATTAATTTTTGTATTTTACTCAGGGGGAGTATTTTTTTTTGGGGAGATACTATACTCAGGGGGAGTTTTTACCCTTTATGTAATTATTCATAAATTGTATCATGCATATTTTATATTTTGGTATTATTTATTTCAATTGATATTTTATCCACTTTTTGATGAAAACAAAAAGGGGGAGAGAATGGAGAAGGAGAAAAAGAAGTCGAAAATGTGATTAACTTTGAAAGGGGGAGAAAATCGAAAAATGAAAAGGAGAAGTCGAAAATGACAGAAAAAGAAAAATGAGGAGACGTCGAAAAGACGATGAAAAATTAAAAATGAGAAAAGAAAAGAAGGAGTCGAAAAAGAAATGGGAGAAGAAACTAACGAAACGGACAAAGTCGAAAACTTTGGTCTGTACACATATACATATATTTGTATTTCTGCAGGTAAATCCCATTGACGAAGTGTTGTTTTGTAATTATCAAAAAGGGGGAGATTGTTGGAACATTTTGTTCCATACATAAATTAAAAGTGTTTTGATGATTAATGTTGACAAACAAAACAAAACAACGAAGAGGCGAAGCAAAGCATCGAAGAAAACGAAGTGCAAAAAGATGGAAAAACACAAAGCTAACGTACGTAATATGTGATCATTAACGTACGTAATGTATGTCAATTAACGTACGTAATAGTATGTAGTTAACGTACGTAAACAAGTTCAAACCAGATGAACATTGGAGGAGTCAAAGTCAGAAAAGCATGCAACGGATATATGACGTCAGCAGTGACATAAGGCCTAACGTACGTAACTCAGGAAATGTTAACGTACGTAATCAAAATGACGAAACTCCCTGAACTGATTTGTGAAGAGGCTAACGTACGTAACCATTCAAGGTTAACGTACGTAAAGGGACTTACGTACGTAATGGGAAGCATATAGCGTACGTAATGAAGGTCCTGGCAGCTAACGGCTAGTTTGATCAAGAAGCCTATAAATACCATGTCTATGGTATTGAATGAGAATAACAACTTCAAGCATACGAGACAATCATCTGAGATTCATATTGATATTATTGTTGTTGTAATATTGAGCTTACATTGAGTGATTGAGTGTTTATACACAAAATCATACACGAGTGGTAAAAGAAAAGATACGATTGGATTCGGTGTTATTAGGATCAAGGATCCGACATTATTATAATCGCAATTGCTATCTTCGTGAGGTTTATCTAGTACCCATAGAAAGCTAGAGAGGTTGATTCCTTGTCCTACGAAAAGGAAAACGGTTTAACTTGGACCGACACAAAGACAAGTACGAGTGGTTTATCACGGACCAATAGAAGACATGATTGTAACGGTTATACTTCGACCGATAGAAGAGAGGCGTAGAGGTTGCTATCTTTAACCTATTGAAAAAGATAAAGAGAGGACGTAGGCTCGTTTATAGCCGAACCTCTATAAATCCGTGCGTCATTTAATTTCTGCATTTTATTTTACGCTTCCGCAACACGGCGCAATATCCGACCCCGTACCCAACAAATGCTTCTTTCTCAAGCTCACCCAGACCAACTTGCAGGGCATACGCACAAATCACGTTAACCACCTTCTCTCCCACCACTACTCTAACGAACATAATCCTGTCATTACATCTTTTCACTTCTACGACGTTATCCTCTAGCTCTTTTGACAGTAAGATGCCCACCCCATTTCTCGAGTTAGCTAGACCTGAATACCATAATTTATACTCGTTAGCCTCCCTGGACTAGGCCCCCTTCCACCTAGTCTCCTGAATACAAGCCACATCAACCCTTCTCTTACTCAACACATCCACGAGCTCCAAAAGCACAGAAAAATGAACTAGGCCTGAGACATAAAATTGGATTAAAAACAGGATAAAAATTCAGGCCTACCTGGGAGAGATGCAAAGCATGATTGAAATTCTACTATATAACAAATACAAACATGATTACCTTTTTCAACATCCTCATAAAATTCTATTTCTTAGATAGTTGGAAGATATGAAAGCCTCATGACACTATCCGACTTTAGCCAATTTTGAAGGGAAATAAGAGCTTCTACTATTTTAGGAGCCATGGAACTTCTCTGCGGGTCAATAACCCTTTTTTCAATTGAAAAACATGATTCACTAGCAATTATTGAAACTTGAATGACAAGTATATCCCTTGTAATAATCGACAAGGTGGGATATTTGCTGCCATTACGTGCCCACCAATCCGAAATCTTGAACTCAACATGATCATTTGGCTTCTCAAGAGAATCAAGCAAATAGCTATCTATTTCAGACCCAACCACCATTTCGATATGCCTATTCTAATCTTCAAGCATGTCTTTCTTTTTTCCACAAATATTTCTTTTTGTGTTTTGACTTATACCCTCACTAGATTCAGTTCTACTCTTTTGAGAATCATGTGAAGTGGTACTTTGGCTATAAGCATCACAAAGACTGACCAGTAAGTCCTTCACACCATCTGACCTTCTTTTGACCTCTACATTATTCATGTCAAGCATTTTCTCAAAATTTCTTTCCAAATACTAAAGTTTGTATCTCGGGTCCAACACAAGTGCCACAAGAAATAACTAGTTAATAGCATCTACCTTTTCAAAGTATTTGTTGTGCTTTTTTTCATCTTCTGGGCCATATTATGCAACAACACATCAGTTGCATTAGACTGTTCATCAATAGGCTTACCATACAACTCATCAATCTCAACCTTAATCGAGACTATGTCATGAAAAGCTAACTGAGGGGTAGGCTTCAATTGAGAACTTACGTTCAATGTAACTTGATAAAAAATCCTTAGAAAACTTATAAATATTTCTGCATTTTCCCAATATGCAGCTTTTGGTGGCCCAACCCTCTTCTTTGATGCTCTAGACCATGCTGGAGCCAAAACATATTCTGCTTCCTGGCCTTCCTCATCCCCCTCATCTTCGTCCTCATCCTCATCAAAATACGACCTACAAAGTAAAAAATGTATGGAGTATACATCAATAATTAAGGAAAATTACAATTTACGAAGTATATGAAAAGGGAACAAAGTATTTTATTTACCTATACTTTGAATCTTCTTCAGATGCCATCCTGTCAAATGCCCTTCTCAACTCCAAGGCAGTGTCCAACATAAGATAAGTCGAGTTCCATCTTGTATGTACATTCAAAATGTAATTTTCTTACATTATAGCCTTGTTTTTTCAAACACATCTTTTAAAAACATCCATTCTAGCCTCATAACTTCTCACATACCTCACAGCATTTGTAATGACAGCCACTGATTTATCCATTAAATTCAAACCAGATCTCACAATCAATATCAGAATATGAGCTAGGCATCTCACATGCATAAATCCCTCCCCCCCTCCCAAAAAAAAAAGTGGCCTCTTGTCTTAATCTTCTATTTGAGTTTTAAGATAATCAATGACAGCCTTGTTTGACAATGCATTATCAACACTTATTGTTAGCACATTCTCAATTCCCCACTCAAGCAATGCATTCTCTAAGAATTTTCCAATTGTAGTGCCATTATGATTGGAAATGACACTGAAGTTTAAGACTCTTTTGTGCATTTTCCAAGAATGATCAACAAAGTGGGTTGTAATGACCATATAATTAATATTTTGACAACTACTCCATGTGTATGTTGTCAAACACACAGAACGGGACTGTAACTCACTCTTCAACTCAGCCTTCTTAGCAGCATACATTTTCAAAAAAAAAATTAACAATCATCTTCCTAGTTGGAGGCTCCCATTTAGGGACCGCAACATCACGAATATGCCTGAAACCAGTCTTTTCAATGAAGCTAAATGGCAACTCATTTATAACTATCATCCTAGTTGTTGCATCAGTACAAGCCTCTTTAGTCGAAACAGTACTACCTAAAGTTCTCACATCATCAACCATAATGCTAATCTTAGTTAACATTTGTTCCCCCCTTTCGTTTATATTAACTTTACTCGGAAAACTCTTACACACAATCTCAATATGCTTTCTAAGGGTACTAGTGTCATTACCTCGTGACCCAAAAGTTGTGCCAGAGTAGTTGCATATACATCGCTTTGTGCTCCCGGCAACCTGTTTCACTCCATCAACAACGTCAACAAGAGGCTCATTTTATTTGAGTGAGGCCAAACACTAGGCTTTGATGTGTCATGTTTCTTGTTTGCAATAGTGGTCTTCCTTTTCTTACTTTTTGTAGTAGATTCTTGCCCTTTAACAAAGTCTTCCACATTTTTAGATGCTACAAATAAATAAAAGCATATGCTTAGGAATCACAACTCAATCAAGATAGTAATTCAAATGAGGCAACAAAAAGCAAGCAATTCGTTCAATACTGGCTCAATACTGCTTCAATGTTATCATCTCCCACAAAGCAAGCAATTCGTTGATTATTAGAGATTCATCTGTTCAAACTTCGAACTAAATAAATAAGATTTATGAAATGTACTTCAACCAAAAAGTGATCACTCCCTTTCAAAAATGCTTTGAAAATTGTACGATCAACATAAGTATTTTCATGAAACACAATCTTATAAGGATGAACTTCAACCGGAGAAATCTTTAATCTGTTACCAATTGAAAACTTCTCTATCACATAAAACTCTCCTGCAATTATAATATTGTCAAACCTATTAATAGTGTGTCCCTTTATTATCTAAAAATCATAAGTTGCGTGTAAAACTCTGCCATTATGTTTTGGTATGTAATAAGAAGACTGCCTCAAGTATATTTTTGTAACGTTATGGGATACAACAGGAGAAGGGCAGAGCACAAAGATGAGGAAAAAATAAACGAACAACATATTTAATAATTTATACAGATAATTGACACAATCTGCATTAAACAATTAATTATAGCTATCTCCATAGATTATCAGAGATGAAAAATCCAGAGTATAAAAACGATTATCGTTATCATAGATGAAATTTCTAATTTTCGGTACTTATCTAACTGTTCACTTTGTTCTTCATCCAACGTGTTGACGTCTGGTTTGGTCAACGTCACGTGTGCTGATCTGGACGAATGGATCGAAGCCACGTAGAAAATGATAAACAGGATATATAAACAGAATGGGAAGTATTGGACCATTAAATATTATTAATGATCTTGATAAAGAGTAGAGCCGGGCCGAAAATATTTTGGCCGGTCCGTATTGTTGGTGCTTGCTAATTACAAGTCTTATCCTTTTATCTTTTCTCTCTTTTTTATCTCTCTTTCTCTCTCTATCTATTTTTCTCTCTATATATCTCTTTTTCCAGCCTTTTTTCAGAGAGCCTCCTTTTATTGTACATTCTCCTGGCATATATATAGCCAATACTAGCCATTCATAAGATGACAGCTGGAAGATTCAGGTGAATATGCTTGATACGGAATTGAGTAGTCCAAATAAAGAAAACGAAGCACGGATCGACATAAATGGCCTTACAACGCGTCATGCACGTACGGCAACATTTTTAGGCGAGAAAACGGACACAAGCCAGAAAATGACACAACCTGCCGGAAAATGTCGTCGCCTGCCGGAAAATGTCGAGCCTGCCGGAAAATATCACACCTGCCGGAAAATGCCGGCCACTGCCGACCGAACTCGGTCGTGTCGTCCGGCACGGCCCGTGCTGTACTCGTCCGGAAATGCCAAGGTCCCTGTCGGTCGAATCCGACCGTGCCAGACGACACGGTCGAGTCCTACTCGCCCAGAAATGCCGAAAATGACTGTCCAGACGCCCGACCGTGCTCCAGGACACGGTCGAGTCAATGCCGAAGTCACCGCCGGACGATCATTGCCGGACGTCCTCAGCGCGCGGACCGTGTCGCACGGCCGAAGTCATTGCCGAACGCCCTCGCGCCGCGCCCGTGTCGAGTCTCCGCCAAACGCCCCTATCGCGCCGAAGTCATCGGACCCGATTGCCGGACGTCCCTGTCGCGCCGCGACCGTGTCAGTCGGACACGGTCGAGTCCCTGCCGACCAGATGCGCGCCGCGGCCGTGTCAAGCGACACGGCTCGTGTCCGGCAGCCAGCCTACTTTTTTTAATTGCTGATTTTTGTGTGTTTTGTCTTCTCTTTTCCTTTCTTTACTTATTTTAGGGATTGTGTTCCCATGTTTTGTGATGTATGTTTCTTTTTCTTATTTTATTTGATTTGTTTTGATTATTCAAAGATTTTGTAATCTTTGAATTATTTTCTTTAACTTTTAGGTAGACTTGAGGTTTGCTATATATAGCTTGTATAAGCATTGTAATAGAAAGAGTATGATGAATGTTGAATGTGAAAGAATACACTTTGTGTTTCTATCATTGGTAAATGATTTTTACCGAACCTTGATTTTTATTCGACGCGTTTTCGAATATTAATCCGATTGATTCTCAATAGGTCTTGGGAAGAAATCACCTTATCGAGTTATAGGTCTAATTCGATAAACCCTTGTTCTTGATCGTTCAAGTCTTCTTGTTCGATATTTTTATTGTTATCCGATATTTCATCCATATTCATACACTCGAATTACCATATTCATAAAAGCCTTCCGCTATCATACACTTACAAACACTCCGACCGATACGTATCCGCCTCTCCCCGGAGAATTCGTATCATAAGTGGTATCGGAGCCCAGGGTCATCTCCTTGGGCGATTTCTTCAAAGATTTTTTTTTTGTTCAAAACTATCTCTTGATTCTTTTTATGGATTTCTCCGATCTCAATTTCTTGATAAAACTCCGTGACGCACTAACGGCTTACCGGAGCAACGTATGCAAGAAAGACGCAGAGACGATGCCAACAATATTGATTTCTTGGCCAAATTTCGCAGCATACCGGAATTTCACGGAGATAGTAATCCAGATGCGTGCATAGATTGGCTTCGTGTTTGTGAGGAGCACTCGGACTTCAAGGCTGCCCCGATCAACCGCCGCGTTTCGCTGGTGACAAGGCCCTCCGCGGTAGCGCCGCCTTCTGGTGGCAAAAATTGAAACAGTCCCGTTCACAACAACGTAAGCCTAAAATTACAGATTGGCAAAAATTCAGAAAATATTTCAAGCGAAGGTTCAAAGCAGCATCTTATCACCAGTCGTTGTTTCCCCACCACTAATCCTTCGACGCCCCTCCGCCAACCTTTGATCAAAGATTTTTTTTTCATCGAAGAATTTCCAGTGAAGTTTTTTTTGACGAAGACGATGTCCCTACCACCATTTTTAATGAAGTAGACAAGACAGAGTTTTCAACGGAGCAATTCAACGAAGAAGATGAGTTGAGCCGTGTCTCCCTAGTCGACGAACCTGGATCTTGCTACTTTGAACATGGGTCAGTTGGTTGTGTTGGCCAAATTGACCAAAACGGACCAAATTATTTTAATGATGAGGAGCCTTTTAGTGTCATGGAAATTGGGTCGGATTACGAAGGGCCACCGGTCTTTGATGCGGAACCAGTTGACGAAGAGGAGTCCGTAATAAATCATGTGTTTTCCATTTTTGATGGTGAACCCGATATGGAATTATCAGTGTTTCCAATTCTGGAGGAGGAACCCGATGTGGAGTTAACTGCAAGGCCCCATTTCGTATATCCACTCATGTCATGATATCGGTATTACCTGGCGGAGTAATTATTATTATTTTATTAATAATGATAGTTATTTTGTTGGTGATTCTCGAGGGGGGGCCCACTACCTATCGTCTCAAGATTTTGGGCCATGTACGTACTGCGGACATTTTCGAGATCAAGTACTTAGAAGCTTTAATTAATTATCTTGACGACGAAGGAAGTTCGGAATTGAGGACAATTCCCTTTAAAGGGGGAGGGGATGATATGGAATTGAGTAGTCCAAATAAAGAAAACGAAGCACGGATCGACATAAATGGCCTTACAACACGTCATGCACGTACGGCAACATTTTTAGGCGAGAAAACGGACACAAGCCGGAAAATGACACAACCTGCCGGAAAATGTCGTCCGTCACGGAAAATGTCGAGCTCGGGAAAATATCACACTGCTGGAAAATGCCGCCATCGCCGACCAACTCGGCCGTGTCGTCCGCACGGCCCGTCCGTACTCGTCCGGAAATGCCAAGGTCCCTGTCGGTCGAACCCGACCGTGCCAGACGACACGGTCGAGTCCTACTCGCCTAGAAATGCCGAAAATGACTGTCCAGACGCCCGACCGTGCTCCAGGACACGGTCGAGTCAATTTCGAGTCACTGTCGGATCGGCCATTGCCGGACGTCCACTGCCGCGCCGCGGCCGTGTCGCCTCGCACGGCCGAGTCATTGCTTAACGTTCTGTCGCGCGCGCCGTGTCGAGTCACCGCCAAACGTCCCTATCGCGCCGAAGTCACTGCCGGACTGGGCCATTGTCGGACGTCCTCAGCGCGCGCCGCGTGTGCCGGGCCGGACACGGTCGAGTCCTGCCGGCCAGATGCGCGACACGGCCCGTGTCCGTGCTTGACTACTTTTTTAATTGCTGATTTTTGTGTGTTTTGTCTTCTCTTTTCCTTTCTTTACTTATTTTAGGGATTGTGTTCCCATGTTTTGTGATGTATGTTTCTTTTTCTTATTTTATTTGATTTGTTTTGATTATTCAAAGATTTTGTAATCTTTGAATTATTTTCTTTAACTTTTAGGTAGACTTGAGGTTTGCTATATATAGCTTGTATAAACATTGTAATAGAAAGAGTATGATGAATGTTGAATGTGAAAGAATACACTTTGTGTTTCTATCATTGGTAAATGATTTTTACCGAACCTTGATTTTTATTCGACGCGTTTTCGAATATTAATCCGATTGATTCTCAATAGGTCTTGGGAAGAAATCACCTTATCGAGTTATAGGTCTAATTCGATAAACCCTTGTTCTTGATCGTTCAAGTCTTCTTGTTCGATATTTTTATTGTTATCCGATATTTCATCCATATTCATACACTCGAATTACCATATTCATAAAAGCCTTCCGCTATCATACACTTACAAACACTCCGACCGATACGTATACGCCTCTCCCCGGAGAATTCGTATCAATGCTTATGACATTTGTCACAGTGTAGTGACTTCGTCGCCGCGTGTCATCTTCTTAGGTTTGCTTTGGGAAGGGATATGACAGCCCTCCTTTATTGTCCTGTCTGCCTGTTCTTCGTGCTTTTGGCAATACTTATTTATTGCGACCGACAACGGGGTCAGCCCTCGAGCTTCCTGCTATTCTGGTCGGTCTTGTTTATGATTATGGTTCGGAACGTATTCATATAGGGTCTGCTCGGTCCTTCTGGGTCGGATTCCGGGTCGGCTCTAATGTCTCTGCTCAGTCCGGTTCTTTGTGAGCCCGAGAGACAATCGGGTCTATGACCGGTTCGGCTCCAGGATCTGCTCGGCTGGTCGGCTGCCTGGAGCACTTAAGTGGATGCCAAGGCGGATCGACTACCAACAAGGGCCCCCGAGTCCAGGGCCGTGCCGGGTTGGCCGGTGCTGGAGTCGTTTCAGATTGAGGCCGACCCGGTTTGGGGATGGATAAGATCTCTTGAAGGGATGTCTCTTCGAGAGTCGCGTCGATTTGACTTCGGGGTCTTCAAGAGTCATAATAAGGGGGACGCGTGGCGGGACATAATTCGTCGTTGTGTTTCACGCGTTTTTGATCTTCGTGATGATTCATTATGAATCGCCGCTTCATGTGCTTTGGCATTTAATGCCCTTTTTTATCCTATAAATATAGAGAACCTTCTTCTCTATTGCTTCTTTCGCCATTTTTACGTGTTGTTTCAGAGAAAGATTTTTTCCGGCAATTTTTCTTCTTCCCCGATTTCACATAGACTTTCCCGGTAAGCTTGCTTTTCCTCCTCTTTTTCTTTTTCTATTTAAGATGTCGGAGATAAGGGGCGAGATAGAGGTCGGTTTGACCGTGTCGCCGGACCGCACGGGTGTGGTGGATCTGTCGATGGGTGATGTTCCCGTTGACTGGAGCGACAAGGATGGCAGCGAGGTCGCGAGATCGCCGGATTCTGGAGATGCAGATTCTGGAGACGTGGAGGTGGTGACGCCGTTGACGGCGGTTGGTGAGACTCGGGCCTGGATTCGGCCTCGGCCGTCTCCTTTTGTTGAGGCGGAGTGGGACTCGGCCTCGATACGCAGCACGGTCACCGATGGGCAGTTGGAGGCTTGGCGGGGGCGATTTAAGATACCCGCGGTGGTGCGGATGTTTGTTCCGAATCCAGAGGAGATACCTCACACTCCGCCCGTCGGCTGCACGGCGGTGTATTACCGCTCCCTGTTGTCAGGGTTGAGGTTTCCGCTTCCGTTGGTGTTCTCCCGGTGGTTAAGGCAGTGGGGCCTTTGCATTGCCCAAATTCATCCAAATTCTTGGGCTCGGATGGTGGGTCTTTTGATCCTTTTCAGTCAACGTGGCTGAACCGAGCCCAGTTTCGAAGAGATTAACAGTCTCTTCTTATGGAGGTCGGTTGGCCGATCCGGTTCTGGCTGGTTTTACTTGACAGCCCGGCACGCGATGTATAAAGAATTGGTGGATGTGCCGGAGACCATCCATAGTTGGAAGGAACAGTGGTTCTATGTAGGGGGGCCGTGGATGAGCTCGGTTGATGAGTGGGAACCTGGTGTGATACACGCCGAGCTTCGGATCCCAGAACACTTCACTGCTAAAATGAGTAAGTGTTGTGTTTTTTATTGCGGTTCCCTTTTTTGTCTAACGCTCATAATTTATTGTTTGTGCAGAACGTATCCCAGCTTCAGAGACTTCCACCTTATTTGATGACCGGGTTGAACAGCTCTTGGATCTTCCTGCCGATGGGAGGAAATCGTATCTTCTGGTTACTGAGAATAACCTTTGGGCAGCGGGACTTCGATCAACTGATCCGAGCAGAATGTCTTCATCAGGTAGCTCTTTTTTCTCTTTCTTTTTCTTTTTTTTTATTATTTTTTTTTAATACGTCTTCCTTATCCAGTCCCCAGAGGCAGGAGTTCGTCGGGACGGAAAGAGACGCCTGCGCAGCGGGTGGCGAGGCTGGCTGCTGAGGCCGCCGAGCGGAGGGAGCGCACGGGCAAACGGAAAAGAGTAGAGACCGAGCCTGAGGATAGCGTGACCAGGGCTGAGGGTTTCTCCATTCCTGAAATTGTTGTGTCCGCCCCGAGCCCTGTACGGACGGGCCGTGTGAAGGGTAAGGAGCCCGCGATTGATTTGGAGGGCCACTATCTCCCGGTGAATAAGGACTGGGAAGAACCTTGTGCCCAGATGAAGGGGCGGCGACCGCGCTGGTTCCTTGACTACATCCGGGCGGCCACGCCAACCGCCGAGATGCTCGACCGGATCCCTCCAGCAGTGGTTGAGTCTAGCCATGTCCCCATTTTGGGTTGGACGCCGAAAATGGAGATGGTGACCAATGACATGGGTCCGGATGAGCAGATCCAGTTTGGAAATGCTATGATGGGCCGCGCGTTGTGCACCTATGTAAAGGCCACTGGGGAGCTGATGGCCCTAGTTGAGAAGCACAAGAAGGCGGAGGCCGATCTTAAGGCCTTACAGGAGGAGCACCACCTCTGCCCTTCGCTTATCAAGTCTCTGGAGGAGGAGATGACCTCTCTGAAGGGTGAGATGGAGCTTCTGGAGAGCCGGGCCTTCGAGGCCAATATCTGGAAAGGAAAGGCCGACGAGATGGCCACGGCGGCCGAGAAGGCGCGGAAACGGTGTCTGGACATAAGGGCCGAGCACGAGACCTATTTGCATAGTACTAAGGCCCGGCTTGAGCAATTGACCGAGCGGGCCCATACTTGTGAAGCTGGGGGTTATGCCAGGGGCCTTGCCGACGGGGCGGCTGCTTTCCAGAAGACACCCGAGTTCGAGGAGTTGATTAACCTTAACTATGTCCCCACTTGTTATGAGATATTGGATCTCATGAAGGAAGGGAAAACCGTTGAGGAGGTCCAGGCCTATATAAAGTCTCAGGCGGCCGACCTGAAGGTTGAATCTCTCGGAGATGATGAGCCGAAGGCCGCAGAAGTTGTCGAAGATCCGGTGTTGATTCCGTCCGGCGAAGGTGGACAGTCTTCTCAGGCGGCCGGTCAGGAGGACAGGGCCGAGTAGATTTTTGTTTTATTCCATGTATGGCCTGCGTGCCGTTTTTCTTTGGTTTACTTTGCATCCTGATGTAGAACGGTTTATGAATGAAATCTTTTATGGCATCCGTCGCTTTTCTCTTTATGTTTGGGCCTGGTTGGTTTGGCCGTGGCCTCATCTGTTCACCTTTTGTTGATCGTGCCGGGTGGGCTGACCTTATGCGGTGTCGAGGCGAACTCGGACTTATAGTGCCGGATGGTCCGGTCTTATAAGGTGCCGAGACGAACTCGGACTTATAGTGCCGGATGGGCCGGTCTTATGAGGTGCCGAGGCAAATTCGGACTTATAGTGCCGGATGGGCCGGTCTTATTAGGTGCCGAGGCGAACTCGGTCTTATAGTGCCGGATGGGCCGGTCTTATTAGGTGCCGAGGCGAACTCGGTCTTATAGTGCCGGATGGGCCGATCTTATGAGGTGCCGAGGCGAACTCGGTCTTATAGTACCGGATGGGCCGGTCTTATGAGGTGCCGAGGCGAACTCGGTCTTATAGTGCCGGATGGGCCGGTCTTATGAGGTGCCGAGGCGAACTCGGACTTATAGTGCCGGATGGGCCGGTCTTATGAGGTGCCGAGGCGAACTCGGACTTATAGTGCCGGATGGGCCGGTCTTATGAGGTGCCGAGGCGAACTCGGACTTATAGTGCCGGATGGGCCGGTCTTATGAGGTGCCGAGGCGAACTCGGACTTATAGTGTCGGATGGGCCGGTCTTATGAGGTGCCGAGGCGAACTCGGACTTATAGTGCCGTATGGGCCGCTCTTATGAGGTGCCGAGGCAAACTCGGACTTATAGTGCCGGATGGGCCGGTCTTATGAGGTGCCAAGGCGAACTCGGTCTTATAAGGTGCCGAGACGAACTCGGACTTATAGTGCCGGATGGGCCGGTCTTATGAGGTGCCGAGGCGAACTCGGACTTATAGTGCCGGATGGGCCGGTCTTATGAGGTGCCGAGGCGAACTCGGACTTATAGTACCGGATGGGCCGGTCTTATGAGGTGCCGAGGCGAACTCGGTCTTATAGTGTCGGATGGGCCGGTCTTATTAGGTGCCGAGGCGAACTTGGTCTTATAGTGCCGGATGGGCCGGTCTTATGAGGTGCCGAGGCGAACTCGGTCTTATGGTGCCGGATGGGCCGGTCTTATGAGGTGCCGAGGCGAACTCGATCTTATAGTGCCGGATGGGCCGGTCTTATGAGGTGCCGAGGCGGACTCGGTCTTATAGTGCCGGATGGGCCGGTCTTATGAGGTGCCGAGGCGAACTCGGTCTTATAGTGCCGGATGGGCCGGTCTTATGAGGTGCTGAGGCGAACTCGGTCTTATAGTGCCAGAGGAGCCGGTCATTCGAGGTGCCGAGGCGAATTCGGTCTTATAATGTCGGAGGAGCCGGTCATTCGAGGTGCCGAGGCAAACTCGGTCTTATAGTGCCGGAGGAGCCGGTCATTCGAGGTGCCGAGGCGAACTCGGTCTTATAGTGCCGGAGGAGCTGGTCATTCGAGGTGCCGAGGCGAACTCGGTCTTATAGTGCCGGAGGAGCCGGTCATTCGAGGTGCCGAGGCGAGCTCGGTCTTATAGTGCCGGAGGAGCCGGTCATTCAAGGTGTCGGGGCGAGCTCGGTCTTATAGTGCCGGATGGGCCGGTCTTATGAGGTGCCGAGGCGAACTCGGACTTATAGTGCATTTGAATTAGAGATGAAATAGAGTTGAATTTTATTGATAATACCTTCCTAAGGACATGGCATTCGACGTATGAATTAATCCTTGGCCATTCATATATTCTAGCTAACAAACTCCGTTCTGAAGGGCTTTGTTCTCATACGGTCTGATACGAATTACGTATTAAGATGAACGTAAATTCGCCGGAAAATGCAGCGGATATATTTTGTTACCTCACAACACTCGTATATGTGTAACACTCGTAAGATATAACCGAAAGTAGGGCAATTCGGCTTACATAAACAAGAACAATATGAATGATTTATCAAACTAGACCTATAGTTTGATAAGATAATCTTTTCTCAAGACCTATTGAGAATCGATTCGATTAAAACTCGAAAACGCGTCGAATTATAACCAAGGTTTCGATGAAAAGCATTCACCAAGAAAACACAAGTGTATTCTTATTTCTTCAACATACAATATCCTCTTACAAAACTACTCAAAGGCTACTTATAGGAGATGTAGCCTTCTAACCAACTAAGGAATCAAAGCTTACATGATCTTGACATGACAACCAAACATCAAAATAAAAATAAGGATGGAATCAAACAAATGGGAGGGAATCACATAATAAACATAGTTATAAGTCACCCCACATAACATGCAAGTCTAATCATGACATGTGAGGGGAGGAAAAACAACAAAAAATAAAAAAAATCAGCAATAATGGAATTTGCTGGTCTGCCGGACACACGGCCGTGCGATCGGCACGGTCGCGCGCATCTGGCCGCAGAGGACTCGACCGTGTCGCCCGGCACGGCCGGGTTGGTCTGACAATGGGAATTGTACTATCCGGAAGAGTGTGACTGGCCGTGTCGCCCGCACGGTCGGGTTGTGCAGACGGCCGTGTCGGACGACACTGGCCGGTCTTGGCGGCGAGACTTCATTATCCAGACACCTCGCACGGCCGTGTCGGATGACACGCCGGATTCGGTCGGCAGTGATCGCCGCCCGGCAGTGCTGGATCGATTCCGGCAGTGGTGAATTTTCCTACGGTGGTGATTTTTTCATAGTCATTCATTTTCCGGCCGATTGTCGACCTTCCGGCATAGCATGACACGGGACGTGTTATATGACACGGCTGAGAACGAGACTCCACGTTTTATGTTCGTTTTCCCGCCTAAATACGGAGTAATCTGTGCATGGCGTGTTGTAAGGTCATTTACGTCGATCCTTACTTTGTCTTCTGCATTTGACACGATTGATTCCGTATCATCCCCTCCTTCTTTAAAAGGAATTGTCCTCAATTCCGGACTTCCCTCGTCATCAAGATAATTAATTAAAACCTCTACGTATTTGATCTCGAAAATGTCCGCAGTGCGTACATGGCCCAAAATCTTGAGACGATAGGTAGTGGGGCCCCCTCGAGAATCACCAATAAAATAACTATCATTATTAATAAAATAATAATAATTACTTTGCCCGGTAATACCGATATCATTACATGAGCGGAAATCGGAAATAGGGCGCACGGTTAATTTCAAATCGGGTTCATCCTCCAGAATTGGAAACACTGATAATTCCACATCGGGTTCACCATCAAGAATGGGAACAAAAGGATTTATTACGGATTCCTCTTCATAAACTGGTTCCTCATCAAATGCTGGCGGTCCGTCATAATCTGACCAACTCTCCGTTTCAATATTGTTGGGCTCCTCCAATAATAGCCCATCACAAAATAATTTACTTTCCTCAATTTGGTAATCATTCAAGACGATAAGTCCATTACGAGAAACCGCGTTGTTATAAAAATTTGGCCCAAAGTTGTCGTTTTCTTTTGACCGGCAAATCTCGCATACAAGTTCAATTTCCCTCTCACTAGAAAACATGGTTAGATTCGGTTTCTCACCTCGGTTAGGGATCATAGATTGAAGTGACATTAGTTTCAACACGATCCTCTTGTCCTTATCCCGTAACTCGTACTCGTTACTTCTTCCTCGATGTAAAACATCTCTATCGAATAGCCATGGTCGTCCCAAGAGTACATGGCATGCATCCATCGGGAGTACATCGCATATTATGTTGTCGACGTACGAACCCATAGTCAAACCGACCCGTACTTGTTTCGAGACTTTCACTTTACTCCCGTCATCGAGCCAATGTAATGCGTATGGTTTTGGGTGAGTAGTAGTGATGAGTCCGAGTTTCGTCACCATCTCCCTTGACGCTACGTTGGTACAACTTCCTCCATCGATGATCACACTACACCATTTGTTCCCGACTTGGCACTTGGTGTGAAAAATTTGATCCCGTTGTTCCGAATCATTTGAAATGGGTTTGACTTGTAAAGTATGAAGAACCAATGTTGTATCATAGTTTGGAGCCTCGTAAGTTTCACATTCTTCTCCCTCGTCTTCTTCAACATTGGAATCACCTAGTCTTTCTCCTTCGTCCTCGACTAGCAACTCATCTCGTATCGTGATGGCTTCTCTTAGCGTCACGACTCGTTTGTTAGGACAAGTATTTTGATAGTGACCGAATCCTTGGCATTTAAAACACCTTACTTTGGTTTGGCTTGTTTCCTTCGATACGCCGGGGGTTTTAGAAACGGTAGTAGAGATAGGAGTCGGTATCGTTGTGGTAATTGAACTTGAACCGATACTTGGATCCTCGAACTTTGATGTAAATTCGGTTTTGGCAAACTTCACTTTGTTTTGAGCTTCTATCTTTATGCATAGTCCGCATAAAGTGTCAAAATCTCCGTATGGGTATAATTCCACCGTATTTGAAATATTTCGGTTTAGACCACGTAAGAAACGTGACATTCTTTGTTCTTCATTTTCTTCAAGTTCTCCCATTAAGGCCAAGCCTTCAAATTCTTCGATATATTCTTCCACACTTAGTTTCCCTTGTACAAACTCCGCAATTTTTCGGTACAAGGTTAACCGATGTGATGTCGGGACATACATATTACGTAGTTTTTCTTCAAAGAATCCCAAGAACGGATTTTCTCTTTTCCCGCACGAGCTCGTTGTGTTTTCATACCCTCGAACCATAAGGAAACGCCCTTCCCTAACTTGAGAATTGCATATTTGCAACGTTTCTCATCGTTAAGGTGCTTGAAGTCGAACATACGTTCAATCTTCCTCTCCCACTCTAGGTAAACTTCGGGATTAGTACCTCCGACAAATTCCGGAAGTTCATTAACTTTAAATTCATCCACATGACGCGGTGAATGTGCATCATATCCTCCTCTTCTTGCTTGAAAACGTGGTTCTTGCATGCTGTGTAGTGCTTCACGTAGTTTCTCCATGAAATCGTCGGAAAAATCCATGATAAGATATTTTTGATAAGAAAATCGCCAATAGAGATTCGCCAAGGAAGTAACCTTGGTCTCCGATACCACTAATGATACGAATTACGTATTAAGATGAACGTAAATTCACCGGAAAATGCAGCGGGTATATTTTGTTACCTCACAACACTCGTATATGTGTAACACTCGTAAGATATAACCGAAAGTAGGGCAATTCGGCTTACATAAACAAGAACAATATGAATGATTTATCAAACTAGACCTATAGTTTGATAAGATAATCTTTTCTCAAGACCTATTGAGAATCGATTCGATTAAAACTCGAAAACGCGTCGAATTATAACCAAGGTTTCGATGAAAAGCATTCACCAAGAAAACACAAGTGTATTCTTATTTCTTCAACATACAATATCCTCTTACAAAACTACTCAAAGGCTACTTATAGAAGATGTAGCCTTCTAACCAACTAAGGAATCAAAGCTTACATGATCTTGACATGACAACCAAACATCAAAATAAAAATAAGGATGGAATCAAACAAATGGGAGGGAATCACATAATAAACATAGTTATAAGTCACCCCACATAACATGCAAGTCTAATCATGACATGTGAGGAGGAAAAACAACAAAAATAAAAAAATCAGCAATAATGGAATTTGTCGGTTCTGCCGGACACGCCTGCGGCCGACGGCACGGCCGCGGCGCGCATCTGCCGGCGAGGACTCGACCGTGTCGCCCGGCACGGTCGGGTTGGTCTGACAATGGGAATTGTACTATCCGGAAGAGTGTGACTCGGCCGTGTCGCCCGGCACGGTCGGGTTGTCAGGCAGACGGCCGTGTCGGACGACACGACGGGTTCGGTTAGCGGCGAGACTTCATTATCCAGACACCTCGGCACGGCCGTGTCGGATGACACGGCCGGATTCGGTGGATCGGCCGGGCCCGGCAGTGCTGGATCGGCCGCCCGGCAGGTGGTGGTCGGCAGCGATCGGCCAGTTCCGGCAGGTGGTGAATTTTCCGGCCGGTGGTGATTTTTCCGGCAGTTCGCCCATTTTCCGGCCGATTGTCGACCTTCCGGCATAGCATGACACGGGCCGTGTTATATGACACGGCTGAGAACGAGACTCCACGTCTTATGTCCGTTTTCCCGCCTAAATACGGAGTAATCTGTGCATGGCGTGTTGTAAGGTCATTTACGTCGATCCTTACTTTGTCTTCTGCATTTGACACGATTGATTTCGTATCACGGTCCTTGCCACTTGGATTCATGAGGTCCCGGATCTGGCCCCAATATTCGTTTAAGAATGAGGTCTTCGACCTGGAAGCTTCGATGGTGAACCTCGGGAGTTTTCTTTATAGATGGTATTCCGCCTTTCTGCTTGGTGCTATTTTGGCGACGAGGTCCATGTTTTTAGGGTCGCATTGATCTTATTCTTCGAAATGGGTTCTCCGGTGGGCGGGTGCTCCAATCCTGACCGGGGTCATCGCCTCAGTCCCAAAGGCTACAAAGATATTTCTCAAGTGGCGGACCGATGTGTTGCCAAGTCTCCAGGGAGTTCTTCAGGCCGTGACCCCTTGCGCTTTTCGAGGCGGGTCTTGAGGTACTGTTTCATAATTGTATTAATCGCCTTGACTTGTCTGTTGGATTGTTTCGTACATGGAGGCCGCGCAGAAGGACTAAGGGGTCTTGAGCGACTTTCATATAAGATTGTTTATTTTTTGCTCGGTTACCCGCGACAATGGTTCGGCCTGGGCCCGCTTTGCAAAATAATCTACTGTGATGACGGCGTAGTGTTACCTCAACTTCATCTTCTAGACGGGGGGGCGACCCGGACGATCGTCCCTTTGACAGGTGGCGGTAGGCCGTAAACGTAAGTGGATTTCATACGAGTTTTGGATCTAAGAAGTGAAGGTTTGGCATCGGGTGTATCTTTACCCCAGCCCAATGGCACCTTTCTCTGACTCGACCAGTAACATCCTAGTCGAGGCGATTTGTGGGCCGAGGTTGGGCCGCCGAAGTGGTTGTCGTGTGTCCGCTTGGGCACCTTTCTGAGCTGGGGGCATGGAGCTGGAGGCCGTGTTCGTTCTCGCCATTCGCGTTGTTCGGCCGCCGATGAGTTGGTTTGGTTGTTTCTTGGTTCGCGGAGGGCGTTGCAGTTTCTTGACGATCTTACCACCGGGTCCGAGCCGGGTCGAGGGATTTGACCAAACCGGGCTTCCTGGGTTTGTATCAGCCCCTACCCGAGAATTGCTCCAAAGATAGTGAGGTTAGCAAAATCAAGGGAGATTGCTACTTCCAGATCGGCCCGGAGGGCTTCATGTTCCGCTTTATAGTTGGCGGCTAGAAAATTTAAGCGAACGGTCGAGCGGAACAAACGCTGGTCGGGGCTTGTGAGGGCCATCCCAGCGCTTGTCTTCAGGGGGCTAGTACGAGTACATAGACCAGCTCTATCGGGGCGTATCCGATCTCGGCATCAGATAGGTCGGATGCCGGACCGCGTTTTCCGATCAAGCGAAGGCGGTGCAGATTGCGGCGAGATTCTTCTTGGGTCGGCAGTTACAGGATTGTTGGTAACTCGGTCAGCCGGGCCCCTCTTTCCTTATAAAGATTATTCCCTTGCTCATTTCAGTTTTACTAACATGTTCCACTTTCTGTCCTTTTTTCGTCATATCGAATTCCATATTTCACCGTTGGCACCGCTGTTCAGGCGTTTATGCGAAAAACTCCTTGGGCTCCGATGATTCCACCTGATCTCAGCCTAATCTTTGTCCAATAATGGTTTGAGTTTTCTCGCCTGCATCCCAACAGACTACTCTTTCCGGATTACCAGGATCTTTGTGAGGATCTGACGGGAATCCCGAAAGCGCTTGCAGACATTATGGTGTTGATTGCAACTTTAATTTGAATGATACGAGGGGATTCTTTGGGAAATCTTCTAGAGCTTTGAGTTGCGCCTGATATCCCCCGAGTTATGACCTTTAAAAGGCCAGTCGAGTCGAGCAGGAACTCATGGTCACGATGGCTCCTGTGCTTTCAACTCCTAATTACGATGATTCCTATGCTTTCGACTCATGGTTACGATGATTCCTATGCTTTCATCTCACCACTTATTGGTGAGGGTGGTTATTCCCGGATGAACGCAAGGTATGCCAAAGCGCTCCGCCAACTTGAACGGGTTTCCCTTCTTTGTGGCGGGCAGTTTATATCCAGAGCTTGTAGTTACCCCTTCTTCTAGCGCCATTCTGTTGACGTCTGGTTTGGTCAACGTCACGTGTGCTGATCTGGACGAATGGATCGAAGCCACGTAGAAAATGATAAACAGGATATATAAACAGAATGGGAAGTATTAGACCATTAAATATTATTAATGATCTTGATAAAGAGTAGAGCCGGGCCGAAAATATTTTGGCCGGTCCGTATTGTTGGTGCTTGCTAATTACAAGTCTTATCCTTTTATCTTTTCTCTCTTTTTTATCTCTCTTTCTCTCTCTATCTATTTTTCTCTCTCTCTATCTCTTTTTCCAGCCTTTTTTCAGAGAGCCTCCTTTTATTGTACATTCTCCTGGCATATATATAGCCAATACTAGCCATTCATAAGATGACAGCTGGAAGATTCAGGTGAATATGCTTATGACATTTGTCACAGTGTAGTGACTTCGTCGCCGCGTGTCATCTTCTTAGGTTTGCTTTGGGAAGGGATATGACAGCCCTCCTTTATTGTCCTGTCTGTCTGTTCTTCGTGCTTTTGGCAATACTTATCTGTTGCGACCGACAACGGGGTCGGCCCTCGAGCTTCCCGCTATTCTGGTCGGTCTTGTTTATGATTATGGTTCGGAACGTATTCATATAGGGTCTGCTCGGTCCTTCTGGGTCGGATTCCGGGTCGGCTCTAATGTCTCTGCCCGGTCCGGTTCTTTGTGAGCCCGAGAGATAATCGGGTCTATGACCGGTTCGGCTCCAGGATCTGCTCGGCTGGTCGGCTGCCTGGAGCGCTTAAGTGGATGCCAAGGTGGATCGACTACCAACACAACGTACAAGAAGACTCAAAGCCGGAGTTTTCAGTTGTAGGTGCTTGATTAACAATGGGGTTGGAAGAAGATGCCAATTGCCATGGATGGAAGCCGAAGAATTGACGATTGGGACTGTAGAGACCGGCGAGTCCGGAGATGATATTTCCGCTGAGAAGAAGCGAGGCTGGACTTCTGGCTGTAGGTAGGGTTTCTTCTCTTTGTGTTTTCTTTATGCCTTTCTTTTATTTTCTTTTAGTATTTTATGTGTACATTAAAATTATAATTATATTTAATAAGAATATATTATATTTTATTTAGACCGTCCGATTTTTTGGGTCAGTGCGGCTCGTGTTGGAAATAAAACGCAGCGGAAGCGAAGATGGTTAAAGATTGGTAAAAGCGTTTTCGCATCTACGAGCACAAAATCTATTTAGACATGCTAATTAATTAACTACTAAGATTAACAAGTAATTTAAATATTATTTATTATTTATTAAATAAATATGTTGGTAATTGAATATCCTAATCTAGACCAAAGATCATAGGATATTACCTTTGAAGTGTAGTGGTTGCTTTTCTTCTTGATCTCCTTGTATTTCTACTTTTAGACCTTCTAGAGTATGATCCGTCTTAATCCGGATGTTGTGTACTTGTGGGCAATGAGCTACCGAATCTTGATTGGACACAATATGGATCGGCCGAAATTCTATCCCTCACAATTCTCGATTTTTTTTCTTCAAGTAATTCCGATATGTAGCAAGAATTAAAGTGTATCAACTGTGAAATCAAAGACACAAGTCAAGATCCACAATTAAACACTTAGAATAAAAAAATCAAAATTTCTTGTGTATGAATATTGCGAAAATCGGCCAACCCCATAAGTCATATTTATAGGCTCTTAGGGTATGTTTGGATGCATTAACTGATAATCTAGCTGATTGTTGATAATCTAGCTGAAAACCAATAATCTAGATTATATCAGATAATATAGCTGAAAATTGATAATCTAGCTGTAGTATGATAATTTAGATTATTGTATTTAAAAGTGTTCGGCAAAACTAGCTATCATACTAGCTGAAATTTATAAAATGACATAAAGGTACATCTTTTATATTTATTGTTATATTATAATATTACAAAAACAACCTTAATATTTATAGATTAACTCTTATGTTGGTTATTATTCTTTGACATTATGCAATATTATTATTTATTTTGTTTTCAACTTCTAATGGTATTTTAGGTTTTTTTATGTTATCAATATTATTATACAAATTTTATACAAATATTTAGTAAGGGTAAAATCGGAATGAAAAATAAAATTTGTATATTATATTATATATATATATATAACATACATTAAGGGTAAAATCGGAATGAAAAAATAAAATCTGGTAGCTTTGGGTTGAAAGCTATATTCTAAAGCGTTTGAATTTAATCTAGATTAAGATTATAATCTAGATTAAATTAGCACCATCCAAACAAGATTTTGAAGGTCAAATTAGATTATTTGACCAACTTTAATCTAGATTAAGAGTATAATCTAGATTAAGTGGTCATCCAAATATACCCTTAGACTACTGCTAGAGATCTTAAGGAGGATTAGGGAAAGACTCCTAATAGTCCTCAAATTCCCATATTAGGACCTTTCCTAATATATTGAGTCTATTAATATCATTTCAATCCACTAAAGAATTAATATTGCACTACCAACCCAAATCCCAATTTACGAAATCGGGCTCCTTATTTAAATATATTATTTTCCGTGTTTAAGATATCGAATGTCCATTAATTAATTTAAGCTACCGAGAGCTTTAATTAATTAATATCTTATCCAAGAGTAGTACCACTCGAACCTTATTATTATATCGGAATTAAATCCACCTGCAGGGTTTAATATAATAATCATTATCGAGCTCCTCAATGGGACATCATCAACCCGCACGAGTTCGGACACGATTTCTAGTAATAATAATAACTGTCATATAGATAATATATTATTGCCCAAGATACGAAGCTTATTGAGTCGATCATTTTGACTCCCACCCATGGTATATCAAAGCAATAAGTATTATAAATACATAATTAAATATTATATATTTAGAATTAAGAAATAATAATTATCCAAGATTTACGTTCTTCTTACCGTCGGTACAGAAGATCTACAATATAAAATAATTAGACATTTCATTTGCATAACCATAACGTGAATAAATATGCAAAACATGTGATTAAATGTAATTAATATTCTCATAGGTAGTTGCAGGGAAATAAGGTAATACAAGCAGAAGTATGCCTTGCAGTATACAATCTTAACAATCTCCCATTTATACTCAAAGCATGCTTTTAAGTATACTACTCTATTACATAGTCTCTTATTTCTCCCACTTATATTCAAAGCAATGCTGTCATACACCGTAATCTCATTCCTTTCACATGCCTTTCAAAAACTTTTGAAGGTAGGCCGTTTCTAAAAGGATCAGCAAGATTATCTTCCGATGCAACACTGGCTACAGCTACGGCTCCTTCCTTTACGAAGTGTCGTATGATGTGGTACTTGCGGTTGATATGTTTACTTGCCTTCTGGGCTCGTGGTTCCCTTAATTTGCGACTGCACCAGTATTATCACAATAAAGTGTAATACCCTTTGGCAAATCGGGAATCACATCTAAGTCCTGCAGGAAGTACTTGAGCCATACCGCATCTTTGGCTGCCTCAGGGGCTGCCACATACTCGGCTTCCATGGTAGAGTCTGAGATGCATTTCTGCTTCACACTCCTCCAACTAGTGGCTCCACCTCTGAGGCTAAACATATAACCCCAAGTAGACTTGGACTTTTCTTTGTCTGATGAAAAAACTGAGTCAATATAACCCACTGGACATAGGTCGTCTGATTGATATACTAGCATATACTCCCTAGTCCTTCTCAGGTACTTGAGTATGTGCTTGACAGCAATCGAGTGTCCTGGTCCTGAGTTCGACTGATATCTAGCAGCCATGCCCACGCATGACAGATATCAGGTCTAGTGCAAAATATAGCATACATGAGGCTTCCCACAGCTGACGCATAAGGGATCAGCTTCATGTCATCTATCCCCTTTCGTGTCTTGGGACACATATCCTTAGATAGTTGAATTCCATGTCTGTAAGTTATAAAACCTTTCTTGAAATTCCCCATGCTAAACCGCTTCAGCACTGTATCGATATAGGATGCCTGAGATAAGAACATCTTTTTCTTTTGATCACGAAAGATCCTGATTCCAAATATGTGTCCTGCTTCTCCCAAATCCTTCATATTGAACTGATCAGATAGTCATACCCGTACGTCCGACAATTCCTTCACGTTGTTTCCAATCAGAAGGATATCATCTACATACAGTACAAGAAACAACAACACGTTTCCATCGCATTTCTTATACACACAACTCTCACTCGGACATTAGACGAATCCATATGACTGGACTACCTCGTCAAATCGAGTGTTCCAAGATCTTAAGTCCGTAAACGGATCTCTTAAGTTTGCACACTAAGGGCTCTTCTTCTTCAGCAATGAATCCATCAGGTTGGCGCATATAGATTTCCTTATCTAAACTCCCATTAATCTGGATCACTAAAAATAGTTAAATCGTCTTATTTCTTAACTAAAAATCTATTCTCACCAGAACTCATTATATATATAGCCAAATCGATGTTACCAAACCAAACCAAACCAAACATACCCAGTATATCCCGCTCAGAGCAGGGTCTGGGGAGGGTAAGATGTACGCAGATCATGCCCCTACTTATTACGGTAGGGATGCTGTTTCCGTGAAGACCCTCAGCTTACTGCACAGCAGAATCTTGTGTGATAAATACTGTTGTTACCGAAAATATTATCCAAAGATAGTATTGCTGGAATGATCGAGTAACAAACAAATACGAGAACACTTCCGTGAGAAAATAGATAACACAAGATTTGTCGGGGTTGTTAATCCCGGGCTTGAATGCTCTCGCGAGATGTTATTAATACAAATATTCGTGGATACAAGTATTAATGTGAGAATCTAAGTACAATGAGTGTAAAAAGATCCTGTTAATCCAGCTCTTGAGCGAAGCCTTGGTGTTCTTGCTCTCGGTCGATCGTCTTCTGTGGGAGAGAGGCTGAGAGAGAAGAATGAACCGAGAGATAGCTGTTGCCAAAAGTAGGAGAAAGCCAAGTTGTGAGTATTGCTTGGAGAGATGGACTTCAGAGAGTCAAAAATTCGGTCGGAATCCGAGAGATGTCCAAGTGCAGGGAGCCTTCTATTTATAGGGGCTGAGGAGCCTTGATTCCTGGCGGGCGGTCGCCTTTCGGCCAATATAATAATGGGGCAATCGTCTTTAAGTCACATGGGCAGTCTGCCTAAAGTCCAAGGCATTCTTGGCAATTGTGCGGTCCAATGAGGAGCCAGCACGCGTCCGGAGTTGCTGTCACAGGCGGTCCTACTGACACCTTTCGGCGGGCCTGTCGGCTGGTGGAAAGATGCTGATAGGCTGTGGTCAATGATCCGTGATATGCGAATCTTGTCTCGGCACTGCACGTGGGCTCTGTCCTGGGCTTCGACCTTTGCCGACTGGATGATCATCGGCTTCGAGCGGCATGAGGCGGTCGGCATTGGTCGGTCACCAAGGGTCGATCGGCAAGTCACCAGGGGTCGGCATCGATCGGTCACCAAGGGTCGATCGGCAAGTGCCGAGAGATGATCGTCTGCTAGTCGGCCACCAGGAGTCGATCGCCAAGTACCGAGAGACGATCGTCTTAGATGTTGATCGCTCGGCACCGGGACTTGTCCTGGGACCTTCGTCTGGCCGATCTGCCTTGGCTGCTCGGCTATGGCTAGGTCGCCTGACCTCTGGTCGGCAGTTCGGCCTCGGCTGCTCGGCTATGGCTAGGTCGCCCGGTCTCTGAGGCGATCGCTGGTCGACGAGTATAATTCTTGACACAACAAATACAAAGGAAAACATATGATTCGAAAAAGCTCGAAACCATACCTGAGCCCATGGCTTGATCCACATGGGACTTACCTAAGCGGAATTTGACTACTTCACTCCCGATGAACGCTGCTCTAACAAAAAAGAGGTTGGCTCTGCGCACAGCTCCCTGTCAAAAATGCACCACACGCAAAGACAATAGGATAAAATATACAATAAAAGTAAAAATGCAATGCTCTAGGTCAAAGCTAACCGAGACAACCCAACCCTGAGGCTCTCAACTACAGCACCGCTCCCTACAAAAAAATCCACAACTCTGATCTGGCGCCTCCAAGCGCACCTATCAACAGTCATGGTCTCGAAAAGGTTTAAGGCCTTCAAATCTAATCTCAATTGCTCCTCCCACGTCCTCCTCGGTCTGTCTCTCCTCCTCTCCCCGACAACCATTAAACTCTCAACCCTCCTCACCGGAAAACCCTAATCACCGGAAAACCCTAATCGATGTTGCAAGATGATTAAACCACTTGGTCTAGTCAGCTAGGCGGAGCTTTACCTCTATGTTTTTTTTTATATAAATGGAGTAGTTTGCAAGTTTTTACATGAAACTCAAAGTTTAGACATTTACCTAGTATCTTTAAGTGACGTAATTCAATTATTAATAATAATGATAATGTGAAGAATTCCGGTGTATGCATGAGGTGTGAAAATTCGAACAAACACTCACTCGTCAGTTTTTTTTTTTTTTTTTTTTTAAAAAAACTAGTTAAACAGTTTGACATAGATTCCAACCCACCCCCTTTTGTACCTTTTGCCTAATTTAGTGCAACTTATTTAAAATTCAACTTTATTTTGATGCGTCAAGATATTAAGTACTGGCTTAAAAATGCAGAGCCCTTCATAACAGATTGTTATATTTATGAGCCAGGTCTATGATGCAGTCACTTAAACTCTGAAAAACTGGAAAAGCTAAAACATAAACCAAAAAAAAAAAAAGAAAAAGATGCACAAAGAACACAACAAAGAAGAAAATAAACCACAAAAATCAGAAAAATAAAATCCATACACAATGTCATAGAAAATTGAACAATATAGATTAAAGCATGATTTTCAGATGAAAAATTTAGTAACACATGCCGACCAAATTTTCTAGGGGAAAAAAATGAAGAAAAGGGGGGGGGGGGGGGGAAGATGAAATACTAGGGGACTCAAAACATTGAACAAGAAATAAATACCTCCGCAGACAAAATATCCAAGAGTTACAGGCAGGGCAAAGTTGATATTTCGATAATAAGAGATAGAAAACAACAAAGATATCACACGATGGCGTCTTTACTCTTCTTCTTTTTCTTCTTCTTTTTGGCAGTTTCATCTTCTGCCAAGGATCCGTTCACGTCACTCTTTTCCTTCTCTTCTTCGTCCTCGAGTTTTCTCTTTTCTTTCTTTTTCTTCTTCTTCTCAGTTTTAGGCTCCTCGTCTCCGTTCGTTGTAGCTGGAGGCTCGTCGTCCTCTGCAGGAAAAAAGATGAGTTGGAATAACTTTTTAGATAGAGCAGAACAAAAATACAGCTCAGATAAAATATACTTCCTAAAGAAATCTTGGTGCATTACAATATCAGAACTTCACTCTTTTTCTTTGAATTTGGCATTGTACTCTCCACGTCAATTTTTAAATCAAAAAGTTAATTACAAAATTATCCCTGTGGTTTAGTCTAATTAAAACAGAACAAATAACAACTCAAGGTTTGTATTTACCATGCAAATAACCCCCTATGGCCATTCCTGATAGTGCGAGTTTTGTAAGACAAATATATACGTCTGGTTATGCATAATTTTGAATACTTGATTTTCTTTTGTAATCAGGTAAAATATCTGAAATTATCCCAAAAATAAACCATAAAACATGCTGCAAGACTTGAGTGCATATGAAATTTATATGAAAGCAGGGCAGTTGAATATCTAATCTCAGAATTCTCGGACAATTGATCCTCCATTCATTTTTCACAAGTACAACAACATTACCCCAATGCCTCAATGGCTCCCGCAAAAAGCGGGGTAAGGAGGGATTGGATGTACGCAGCCTTACCCCTGTCTTAACACAGAGAGGTTGTTTCGGGATGATCCAAAATGAAAATTGCATCGAGAATTGCATGGAATAACTAGTACTTCATGAGAAAAAGAAGTCCAACCAGTTTAGTGAGTCATTTTGTTTTATTCCATTATAATCAAGAACCAAAGAATAAGGAATCTTTGACTCCATTGGAAACAATGGAAATATTCATTTTTCACAAGTCCGTATAAAAAAACATAATCATCTAAAGATAGGAGAATGACAAACCTTTGCCGTCGACTGTTGCAATAGCAGATTTCATCATATCGAGGTTCTTACGAGGAGCGACTCCTTTATCATAAAAGTCCAGACGCTCTTCAACTTGTTCACGGAGTTTCTCTCCAAAAGCAGTGGTATTTTTTTCTAAAACGCAAAAAAAAAATCAGGATTCATCAACAAACTTCTTAATATACAATACAAAATAAACAAATGTTCCGGAAAATAAATCTAAGTTACCTAGGAAACAATCAATACGAGAAGCAATTGAGCACTTGTTTGCAAGATAGCGAGCCATCCGGCCTTTGTTTCGAGCAGACGCACGGCCAATAAAGGAAGAATGGAATATGAGACCATACTTAGGAGTGTTCCCTTTGGTTTTCAAGGCCCTGAGGTATAGTATAAGCACAGCATCAGGATCTTTTCGAGAAAAAAACATGAAGCAATTACAAATATTATCCATGAAGTTAAGATAAAAATGGGTCACCCGAGTATTTTTATAGATGGGAAATGGGATATTGAAATGTTTTTCACTGGGTAAATGTAAGATAAAATAAATATATTTTATGATTTTAAAAGTTAGCTGTTCCTTTTTCTTATTAGGTCCAAGGGACGAACCCCCCAAAAAATCAAAAGATATGCAACTTGTAAAGTACCTAAAGAGAGCCTTTTCAGCGCCAAGAATCTGGAGAGTTGATGAAGGACACTTCGCCAAGTTTGTGAGACTACCAGCATGGGAAATCAAACGGGCACCGACAACATCACCAACTAATGCAGCTAAATTAGGTGCAATGTCACTCATTTTGGCAACCAGATAGTCGTAAAGCTTCTTTCTGTACTCGGAAAGTTCCATCACTCTTTGCGCAAATTGCTTGACATTAATCAAGTCTAACGGTGACAAATCCTGCCCTGAGAAAACAGAGAAAAAGAGTGTCGATACAGGATAAAAACCATGTAAACTAGGACCAACATAAATCAAACCTTACCCATAGATGCTTTGGCAGCCTCTATGATCTCCTTTGCTTTATCTTCATCTCCGACTACGTCTGTCAGGTCTGATAACTGGTCCTCAGACAGCTGTGATTTGTCCTCCACATACTTCGCAACTTTGGCATAGAGATAGTTGTCGCTGACAATCTTCGCTAACTCAGGAAAATGCCACGAGTACCATTCTCTACAAGGAGAATGAGATAATTACAATTAGGGATAATTACCATAAAAGATCCTTGGGATTTAACTTAATTACGGAAAATAAAACAGACAACATTCAGAATTACAAAAATGAACTTGAGGTTTGATCAAGTGTTAAAATTAATTAGCTAAATGTATAAAAAAAATATCCAAGCGGGGTTTTGAAATGTTTTTTGCATAAGAATGGGGTAAACTAAGACGAAACAAGATCTTATAGGTAGGGGTTAGCTAAATTTTTTTTGGGCAATTAGGTCAAGTCTCAAGGGTGTTTTTGTAATAAACCATTAGAATTTAACAAAATCATGTGCACATTTAAATATGCAAATACATTTTAAGGGCAATAATAAATAATAGTCACTAATATGATCAATGTTGAAGTTAAAAGTTGATAATAGCATAAAAGGCAATTCATCAAGGGGCCAAATGACAGGGATATACCAACCTTACTCTCATGGAAAAGGAATTCACATCCTTATCAAGTGTATCAAGAAGAAAGATTGCCTGAATAACCATATTATCCACACGATTCACATTGAATTTCACCTTCGCTCTGCTGTAACTATGACCCAGACCTAGTTGTGCTCTCTCCAAGTCGCCAGTCTGATCAAATTTAGAGGGAAGAATCATTATCTCGATACGACATATAGAAAAACACGAAAACATAAAAAACACAAGACTGCATGTATTACCAACCTTTAGGTTTTGGGTAAAACGTTCATAATGAAGTCGCACACCCCGAAGCAGCTCAAGAACAAATTCATTGCATTGGCAGGGAATTTTAGTCACTTCATAGATATGTGACCCAAGCTTCGATTCTGCCACTCCCAAACTGAACTTTGGCTTCTTACCTTCTTTGACCTTTGGTAAAGTAAGCTCCAAAAAGTTCCTCAACTCCTCAGTCATTTGACCTTAATTCCAAATCATATCAGTCAGTTTATGTGTTTTCCATAAAATATTGGTAGACTAACGTAGTTACAGAAATGCCAAAGAAGAAGAACAATGGTCAAAATGGTCGACTTCAAATAATCAAATGCAATACTCTCAACTGATGAAGATTTCACTCTTTTAAGGTATTCATTTTATATTATACTATTACCTTATTACCCCTTTGAATAAACATTTCATATTATATTATCTTACTCCCAAACGCCCACCAAAACCACAGAAAGAAACAGACAACGGCTATAATGATGAAGATGATAAAGCAGGTTTCTGTTTACCTCCCTCATACCATTTCAAGAAGTAGATATATAAGTTCATCTGGTTCCAGATATCCTCTATTTCCATATAAACTAACCATAAAAAAGAGTTCACATCACAAAGACATAATCTGTTTCAAATCAATTCCACCCTTTTCATCCTCACAGTTGGACACATGCTCACAACCCACATTCAAAATAAAAACTAAATCAACAGGATTCGTTGAAAAAACCACAAGCACAACAACAACTCTGCATCAGAAAAAAAAAAAGTTAGACAATCAAACCCTTTTCATTTTTACCTTCGGAGACGGCGTTGCACTGGTTCAGAGCATCCAGCGCAGACTCAAAGGGGCTAAAACCGGCGAGCTTGACTACCTTCCCGAACCGGTTCAGATCGGAAACGGAGCTCCGAAGAGCCTCCGTATTCTGCCCGATTTCATCAATTCCGTGTACTAAAAATAACCCGTACCCTAACGCCGTCTCGGAGAGCACATATAGAGCCATCACACAAACTTATCTTCACCTACTTAGCTCTTTCTCTATCTATATATATATAGAGATATATATAAACCCCGCCGTCTGTATGTGTACTGTATGGAGGTGCGGAGCTTTGCGAGTAGGCGGATAAGATTTGTGTTGTTGGATTAGGGTTTAGGGGTTATGTTATATATTGGGTCATTGACCTGCGAAAGAGTAGAGAAAACGGACCACCTACGCAAAGTAAATAAAGTTGGGGAAAATACATACACTCTCTAGGTCAAGTCTAAAAAAAATTGGTATACAGTTTCATGAACTCTGTTTAGACCTCGTAAAATAACCCAAGTTCATGTATCGATCTAGCCTAGAGGTGATCCGGACCCGCAGTAGACCCGCCGACCTGGATCCGCGGGACCCGTCGTCGGACCTGTGATCTGCACGGATGGAATTCGGGTCCTAGATATCTCGTTTCGTCGACCCGTCGCGTCGGACCCGCGGGTAGTTTCAAAATTCAAACAAGAAATTATAAATAAAAATGACCTTTGCCAAGTTTAATTTTTTTGCAAAATGACCGGAATTTTTTTTAATTTATTTTTTCTAAATAACTTCGTAGGGCTTTGATTTCACATGAGGATATATACGTAAATTTAATTTTGAGAGAAAAGTTAAAGTTGAATGCAAACTAATTTTTTTAATTCTTTTTTAAGTAAAAGAACTACGTAGGCTTTGATTCCTCACTAAGATACGTAGGGCAATTTAATTTTAAGTGAAAATTTAAAATTAAATACAAAAAATAAGCTATAAGCTAGCCCAGGTTTGGGCACCTATAAGCTAGCCCTTTCGTTAAAAGTTGTGCTTTGGGCTTCACTAATTTATTTCAAAAAATGTTAGAACTGTTATAATATACCATGAAAATGATGTTTCAATTACCCATTTGTTTTTATATAGTGTGAATGACTATTATGCCCCTGATGTAATTATGTAATTACGATTGTGTCATCTGAAGTTTTCCTATAAATAGGGCTTCAGTTATTAATGAAAAATATACCTCAGAATCATTCTCTATTCTCTCTCTAAATTCTCTCTATAATATTACGATTTTACAACACATTATCAGCACGACTCTAACCATTTGAGTAATATATCACAAGAGTATGCTCTACAGTTGCATCTTATAGATGATCCTCTGTATCAGAAATTGGATTATCACAAACAAACACAATAAATCCAAGCACATGGGTCGGTTGCTTCTCACGATGCCCCCCATCAAATTGGCTCTAGAGTTGACTCCATTTCACATTCTTAGAATAATAAATTGTCCTCTCCCATCTCAAGCGTTGCTGCTCTCTCCTCTCTTGGACATCATTTTTCGGCGGCGGGCTCTACTCTTTCCGGTTCGGCGTCTTCTATCGTGAAGGAGGCGGTCGGAGCTTCATCTAATCTAGGAGCAGGTGTCGTTTCTTCTCCGTCGGTGATCGTGGTTGGTGTCCCTTCCATCTCGTCTGTTGCCGTCGATGGCTCTGCCGCGTCGGAGCCGCTCAGGTTCGGTCCCGATTTCTCCCTCCTGGTGGTTCCTGGTGCTGTTTTCCCTGATCCGGCGATCCCCATCTCCTCCTCGGCCGCAACTCCTGTTCTCGCTGGTGGCCCGGTCGTTGGTGCAGTCGGAGGTCCTCCATCGGCGGTTATTTTTCGGGTTTCGAGGTGTTAGGAGGTGCAGCCGCGGTGCTCTCTCCGCCGGCTCGTGTGCCGGTTCTTCCTTCTGATTGTCCGGACCCAAATATTGTGGCGGCAGTCACCGGAGTTCCTTCGATCAACGGTCAGTTCCTTGTGCCTGCACCTGCCCCTTCCACCGATGAGCAGTTGCCCGGTCGCCGTCATCTCACTATTATCTGTCATCTTGCTCCGTAAACAGAGCCTACATGCAGGTGCACTCGACGGTAATCTTAACAGTGGATGGTGGCAGATCTAGCGACAGTAGCAGCGTCGATCGGCCGAAAGAGGGAACTAGTTGAATCTATCTAAGGAATCTGTCGCTCAGCGCAGATCTTCGGACGAGAACCTAATATACTACACTAGGATCGGATATCTGGCAGGATTGCATACCGGAGCGTTTTACAAGGCAGTTGCGGGGCCGAAATCGGCGGAGTTTTCCAGCGGGATGATGACAATTTTGGCCAAAGTGGTTTTTACTTTGATCCAGGAAATTTGAAAACCGATCTGCAAGCTGGAGACAAAACACCCCAAGATGAAAAACAAGATGGAAAACTCAACGAGGAGAACAAGATCTCAACGAGGAGAACAAGATGAGAAACTCTCCACTGTAAGTATGTGAATTGTGTATGTATATGTATACAAAATGGAAATAATAGAAACCCACTAACTCGTTGAGGAAGAAAAGAAATAAAAAAAATGAAGGGGGAAGAGGACAGCCGAAAGCAGGCTGTCCGCAAAAGTAAAAGAAAAAAAATAACGAAAATTAAAAAAGAAAGAAAGAAGAAGTCAATGTAAAGAAACGAAAAATTAAAAGAATAAAATATTATTCTAATTCATTAAATTATAAATCTGGTTTCTTTTAAATATAAGATAAATATGATATCAGGATTAATTTTTCTTGATACCACCGTGACCCATTTCACGAGAGCTTCAATTTGACATTAATATTGATATGGGTATTAATTCTTTTCATATATGTCATTATTAAATTTATTAGAATGTACGAATAACATCCAACTCTGAAAATCGCAAATACTTAACGGTATTCGATATTTCGACCTATATCTTGACGGTGACTATATTTTGAGGAATTGATTGGACGATCCTGCTCTGGTAGGAGCAGTTAATTATTTTACAGTTTAAATTATGTCACTTATTTATCTCAAAGTGGTGGCATCAAACCAACACATTTATTAAGCTTACTTTCTGTAATTATAATACTTTCCATGTGATGAGTCCAATTATCACAAGATAGATGGTTTTACGTGTACGCAATTTATATATTATATCCACCATCGTGGTTGGTTATACCATATGAATGGTTCATAGATCCTGCTCCTGAAGAAGCAGTTGATAAAAATAAATCCTACTCTAGAGAAGTAGTTGATCGATTATCCAAATCCTACTCTCGAATAAGCAGTTGATAAAATAAATCATACTCTAGAGAAGTAATTGATCGATTATCCAAATCCTGCTCTCGAATAAGCAATTGATAAAAATAAATCCTACTCTAGAGAAGTAGTTGATCGATTATCTAAATCCTGCTCTGAAAAAGCAGTTGAAAGAAATAAATTCTGCTCTGAAGAAGCAGTTGAAAGAAATAAATCCTACTCTGAAGAAGTAGTTGATCAATGATTCAAATCATGCTCTCGAAGAAGAAGCAGTTGATGGAAATAATATCCAATCTCCATAATTATTAAACACGTACGGAGAAAATTGAGCAAGTGATACCATAAGCTATCACCGATTAATTAAAGAAAATCCCATGCAAACTGTATGCTGGGATCATTTGAGAAGTGATATGGAAAACTATCACTGAAAAATAATTGCTCAATAAATTCCATGTTGATTATATCACATAGTGGGATCATTGAAATCATATTGATTGACAATATTCATGGGGAAACATATATCACATATTTGTGAAAATATTGTATTTGCATAAAAGCAAAAGATGGTCTTATTATTACTGAAGAAGCACACAACAGTCGAAGTGAAAATATCGAAACTAGCTGAAAGGCAGTAAACACTCGACAATATGAAATGCGAAAAAGAAAATACATCTGAAACCCATAAAAAGAAAAGGGGTGCATCTCGAGAGTATAAAACTCCGTAACTCTGCCATCCCATGGCATAAGGGTTTATAATGAAAGATCTAAAGGATCTAAACTTCTTCTCCGTTTGGCGCCAATAGCCTGTGGCTGATGAGCTTTGACTTCCAAATTCTTAACTGAAATATATGCCTTAAACTTTATAAGTAGATCAGCAATAGTGTCAGCACATATTATTATATCTCGTGATGGCTGAGATATAAACTTGTGATCTACTCCTTGATCCAGAAAGGCAAGCAAATCGCTGAAGAAATTATTAATATTCAACAAACCTATAGGTTTGGTATGGAAGTCCCGCTCAGCCCATGACGTGATGTTGAATATCTCATTGAGTGTGCCATAGCCACCTGGAAGAACAATAAAGGCATCACTATTATTCACCACATATATCAAACTATCATGCACAGACTGTGCTTGAAGCATCAACCCAGTTGAACCCCCTATACTACTGGTTCTAACTGTGGGATAGTGTAAGGCACTTGTTACTCTTATTCTCCCATTTTGTGCAGCCTCTAAAAGATAACCCAAAAATCTATAATTACTCCCACCATACAATATATCGATTTTGTGTTTTTCTAATTCTTTTACGAATTGATATGCCATATCTATATGCTGGATATGACCTATCAGTTTGGATCTACCTAAAATACATATAGTTTTAATTGGATGAGATCTATATGAGGATTTTGAGAACTCCATCTTTCTACACTAGACTTTCAAAATACTTTTATGAGAGATACACTTCTTACGAAACGACAAATGACTTCACTATTTTCATTTGAAAAAGGAGAGGCAGATAAGTCATTACTTTTGACAAAATTGCAAAAGAAAACGAAAGATATGATATTATATTTTTCAATGAAAATGACGTTACCGATCGGCAGCTGAGAAATTTAAATATTAGAAAACAATATTCAACAACTTGCATTATTTTGCTATTTACCTTATACCAATTTTTGACAAAACGGACTTACAAACTGGATCTTTTGAGATTAATTTTTCATGACTATAACGTTCCCGTTCATCCTTAAATTGCATCCACAAAGCCATTAGTTCACGATGAACATATCCACTGGGATGTGTATCAAGAATCTGTTGGATATCATGATCCATAGATTCCTTACTCAATCCATCCTTGATAAATGCTATTTTATCTTCTCGATTTTTGGATACAAACCCCACAGATTTGCATCGTGTGTCACATGTCCACCGAGCACATTTATAGCACCCACCTAATCTTTTTGCTCTCCGTTTCTTTGCAAAACTACTCTTACCTGTACCTGGCATGTACTTAAATGAATTTGAAAATTCGTCAGATAGTCGAACTTGTGCTTTGATTAACCATCGAATATCTTTTGGGATGCCATTTCTCATTAGCACCCTTAATCTTTCGAGTCGAGCTCGATAAATTCTTTTTATGATATTCACTGGAAGAGATGGATAATATTTACGAAGATTCGAAAGCATTGAATCCATTATGATATTCAAACCCTCGGTATGGGTGATTGTGAATACAATGATAATCTATTTATAGATTGGAATACGCGTATGAGATTTGACTCCGCGTCCTGAAGCGTATGAATTACGGCTCTATATTTGAATAATGAACATAATATGACATGTGGGAGCAACGACTCCATGTTGAAAATGATGTGCAATAGTGGCACCGAAAGATGATGTGATATGCCGGTAAAATATCTATATGGTGATATAGACACATCGTCTTCAAATATTTGTTCTCGATTAATATCACTACTAGCCAATATTGGGAATTAATCCCTAATAAATTTGGAATATATTAAGGGGAATATGGGTCAACTTCCTCTACATGTGAACTACTAGATATTATGGATCCACTAGATAGTCACATGTGTATATGACTCGTAATCATAAATTTACGAGTTGATTTACTCACGATTTGAGCATATATTCCAGATCAGATAAAGCTAGTAATATGTCCCAAATAAACTTGAATAGATCCCAGAAAGGGTCAAGATATGCGCATACAAGTGGGATATCAATTGGCATACTATTTAAAGTCCTCCAGTTAATATCGAGAACATAATATATAAACTCCCATGACTGAAGATGAATATTGAGATACTGGCATATGTGTTTGTTGCTCAAGAAATCTCTCAGCATGAGGGGGAGTATTGGTAGTTGGAAATATGTGAAATGCATCACACTATATCCTCACAACTGAAATATGAACTTGAAGTTCAAAGATGCATGACAGATTATTAATCTTTGGTACCAACTACAACTGCTTTGATAAATACATAATAATTCCCCGAATATGAATCAAAGCAAATAATAAAAGGAGGCATATACTTTTGAGAAGTATATAGACATAACCACAATGTGTAATCCCAATGGGTGATTGATAATGAGATATCTCGGCAAGTTATGTTGCCATGGGGAAGTAAAAGTGTCGACACAATATAGCGCTATGAATGAAATGAGGATATCCATGACTGTGAAATATGAATATTGGAAATAAGGATATTAAAATCCATGATTTGTGGAAATGAGGATATTGAAATCCATCGAAATTGAAATATACGCCCTTATAATAAAATGAAACATATGGGCTTACTAAAAGTGACTCGTAAGGAGATTTTGAACATATTATCGGTCTTGTGATCACTCAAAATAAAGCGTTGTGAACGAAAATTATATGCTGTACTCTTTTCCTTGACTGAGGTTTTATCCCACCGGGTTTTTCCAGCAAGGTTTTTAACGAGGCAACTTAATCACAACTAATATGAAATTTCCAAAAGAAATTTGGAATATATCGCAAAGAATATGAGTTCGATATTACAAACTGCACTGAAGATGATACCCGTACTAATTCCTGGAGGATCATTGAAATGCATGTGGCATATTTCTATAAAATACGCGTTGCACTCTTTTTCCCTTGACTGAGGTTTTGTCCCATTGGGTTTTCCTAGCAAGGTTTTTAACGAGGCAACTGGAATGGCGTATTAGTATGAATAATGTACTCTTTTTCCTTCATTGGAATTTTTCCCATTGGGTTTTTCCTAATAAGGTTTTAATGAGGCATATTCATGGCATAATGAGGAACACTACAAAGATCAAGATTATTCCTCAAAGTTTGAAAACGGAAGGAGTAGTTGTACTCTTTTTCCTTCGATCATGTTTTTCCCACTGAGTTTTCTTGACAAGGTTTTAATGAGGCAACATATGGATACTCCAACAACGAATGATATATATGACATATTCACTCAGTTTTTGTCCCACGAGATTTTACTGAGACGGCACAAGAATATTCATACAAGAACTATCGAGATAAGGGGGAGCAAATTTACGAGATCACCGATTGCTGAAGTTTTATCCCACAGGGATTTCCTAGCAACATGATGTGATTGCCACAAGCTCCAGTACAAACAGTTTGAAAGTTTTTCTCCCATTGGGTTTTTCTTCAAACTAGTTCAGCAGATATTTATGTAAATAGTCATTCAAGGGAGAGTGTTATAATATACCATGAAAACGACGTTTCAATTACCCCTTTGTTTTTATATAGTGTGAATGAATATTATGTCACTGATGTGATTATGTAATTACGATTGTGCCATCTGAAGTTTTCCTATAAATAGGGCTTCAGTTATTAATGAAAAATATACCTGAGAATCATTCTCTATTCTCTCTCTATAATATTCCGATTTTACAACAAGAGCCTTTTTAGCTCGCCCAAAGTTAGTCTTTTTAGCTGACCCGTTCGCCCCGAGTGTTTGATTTTTTTTTTTTTTTTTGGTTTGAGAGGATGAAATTGAAAGTTCTGTTAGAATATTTTTAATATATATACACTATACTACATATACATTACCAATATAATGTTGTATGGTCTTGTTTTACGCGGGTTTCTGATGGAAATTCACGATATTACATCTAACTAATGAAATTAATAAACCCTGTGGGATGATATTAGTGGATAGTTTTGCATGACATATAATATTGTCTTGGAATCTCTCGTGACAATTAGTAATCTAGAATAATATAATGATGAAACGAAATGATCTACACATTTATTAGTGTTATTGTCATTATTATCATGATCACATACTACTTTCATTTCATGCACCAAAAGAATCAATAGTAGGAATAAGAGAATCAAAAGGAAAAATCTGCATGCCAAGCCGGGATCGCCAAGGACGTGCACGGTGTAATATCCGGATATAATTTTTCGTTTCTTGTATTGTTATATTATTGATATCCATATTGTATTTGTACTTTTGGTGATTATATTGGGTTGTGTTGTTCTTACTGAGCTTCGTGTATTGAACATATTTTAGAGTCGAATGTGACAAGTTTTGGAATGTACTCTGGAGGTCAGTCCCGGCCATACATTTGAATGTCATGGCCGTAGCACAATAGAGATATGATCGTATAAGTTACATGGTACGGCTTTAACACCCCCAATCCGCTCAGGGATATTACACGCCGTAGAACCTTTCCTCTTGGATCTACCAGGCTAGTAACATCATATAACAACTCAACTATGCCTTTAAGGCTAAAATGACTCAGTAGACCGATTTGGTCTTTCAATAAAGCATACAACTCGATTACAATACCAGCCCACGCAGGGGTCGAAATACAATAAACTCCCGTACAACGGGGAAAAGATACTGCAGCGGAAAAGAAAATACAACTAGACCAATACGACATCAACGGGTCCTCGTGTGATTAGTATCGTTCATCTTTCATCATCCTTCGTGCCGACCCTGTGTTATGCTCCAAAACCTGAATGCAAAAATAGACATCCACCCCCCGAATACTCGGGGGTTAGCAAAACTCCACTGTTTTGCTAGTGCAAATACAAGTGCAAAAATACGAGCCATACAATTCACATTCCACGAATAACAATAACCAGGAATCCTCAAAGTTCCAAACGTAACGAAAAGCACTTCCCGAGGCATAAGTTTGGTAAAACATTCCAAAACCGAAAGATCACAAATCAAGGGAAACAATTTGTAAAACAGTTTAAAATGCCATCGAGCGTTTTAATAGAAAACAATTTAGGATTTCCGAATCCTTCTCTTTCCAAAATCAACAGGGGTCACAGCCCAAAGGTTTTGTTTTCGCAAATAGAAAACCGACAACAATACACAGGGCCAGAGCCCAATATCACGTGTCCTCGACGGACATAAAATCAACAAAACATAATCGCGCACGCGCATCGCCTAAGACCGGGACGAAGCCACAAATCCCACTCGAGGCCTCGAAGGACCCTCCTGAGCTGGCTAGCTAAACAAATTACAACGTCTCAACATCACACGGGGTCCTCGACCCAATCCAAATAATATCAACATGAGATCAAACATCACAACATCACACGGGGTCCTCGACCCAATCCAAATAATATCAACATGAGATCAAACATCACAACATCACACGGGGTCCTCGACCCAAAACACAAAATGACAACACAGTAATAATCAAGGACACAGCCTTTCGTCCGCCCAAAAACTGCTCAAGACCCCTGATTAATTAACCCTCGGAGATCTCGTCAAATGTCCTTGGTTAATTAACCCTGATACCAACACTTTAAAAATGAGTTGAAACACACTTTCAGAAAACAAGAATCACGGTCTATATCGAGACCAACATTTGAAAAGGGTCGAAAGAATTTGAAATACGATAATCGTTCGGTAACGGGGTCTTAGCTAAACACTCAATATCCGTTACCAATAAGCCTGCCAGGCGCCTCCACTGAAACTCCTGTGCACCGTCGTTCACTCCACATGTCAGCCGCACCTTGTCCGTGTCCACCGCGCCGGCGTCACTCCCATAAGAGCCGCCCGTTGCACGCGCATCAGGTAAACACCGGCGCTCACCAACCATATGGAGCCGCACATTGCAGCGTACACCAGACCGTAGATCGCACGCCCCGCCCTCAGAGGCTCCCGGATATGACGTATCTCACAAAAAATATTCACATTGTCACAAACATCAAGTACACAGTCATCGTCGTAACAATTATCAAATCAATACACCGATTCAAATAACTCATCCGTCAGTCCACGACCACACGAATAAATAACAACACGCACGTTAACCATAACGCGACGGAAATAAGCAATATACGTACGCACGCATTATCAAGCGCAACATCAACACCAAATATATCCAAAGGATTCACGTAGTCACTTACAACCCACACAATTTACAAAACACACGCGTTTTGAAAGTGAGCCTTTAACGAGGCTAGCCGAATTCTTTGAAAACTCATTTCAAACAAATAAACAAACCCACCAAGATGATCACCAATTATCATATCCACAAAACAAGAATAGTATGGACAAGGTACTTGCCTCGATATCACGAGCAATGGAAAAATGAACGGATACGGCCGGGTAGCCCTCAAATTCCCGAACACTATCTAGAACGCGATAGCACCGAAATTACTACGGGAAAACACCACATGAATCATCAATCACCAACGGAATTCAACATCGGATCGAGCACCTATAATCCTCCGTAAGGAATAATAAAACATGATTACGACGAGAATCAAGGCCGAAAATAACGGAAATCCCAACAAACTATCAAAGGGAACTCATTCGAACATTTAATCGAACATTAAATGTTCAAGACCCTTCAAGAACAAAGAAATCACCCCTCGGGTCGAACGAACCAAAGATACGAGTATCCAATCCGTAGAACAAGTTCAAAACAACGTTTATACAACAATTAATTAATCAAAAACGGATTGGAATCGAAATCAAAAAGGAAAATCCCAAAATCTACAAAAACAAGGGTTCAAGCCAAAATACCTTGATTTGGATGAAGGATTCAAGTAGAGGTCGAAAATATACAACAATACTTGAGGTGGATGATCTCTACAAGTTTGGGAGCACTCAAATCGCCCAAAGTCGCCCTTAGAATCGCCTAGAATGGTAGGAGGAAGAAGAGAGGAGAAAATGAATGTTTCTCCTCGAAAATCTGCTAAAAAGTGCAGAAAAAGCCCGTGTGCCGCGGCACAGGACAAGTGTGCCGCGGCCCAGGGCAAAAAAAAACGCCCAGAAATCAGCTTAGTGCCGCGGCCCAGCCGAAGTGTGCCGCGGCACACGGTACAGTCCACTCCATCACCAAAAAGGCACATCATGCAGTTTTAGCTATTTCGACCATAACTCCTTCGTCTGGACTCCGATTGACTCACCGTTTGAACCATTGGAAAGCTAACTTGATGATCTATAATATTGCAAAGATTCAGAATTTTTGGAGTTTCCAAGATATAATGGTGACTTTACAAAGTCGAACTCCCACGTGAAAAAGTCGATTAAGGACACGGAACTCAACAAAACGACACCGAAACGAACTCGGATGACAAAAAGTGCAGAATTAATCATTCTCGGAATGACGAAACGGTCATGAGCGAGTCGTCAAAATGAACTTCTGCCAAAAAAAGAAAATTACCGAAATTCGAAATTGCGGATATTACATTCTACCCTCCTTAAAAGAAGTTTCGTCCTGAAACTTAAAACAAGTAGGGAGGAGAAATATCCCGTCAGGAAAAACTCAATGAGATACACAAGAAGTGCGTAACTTGCGCCCATCGGCGAAACGTTACAAGCAACGCAAAGGAATATACGGCGTGAAAACACGCTCCACGACGACCAACACAACGTCGCCGTTAGAAACACAATAAAACCAACAAGTGACAAACGAGTTATTCCGAAATAATACCACAATCGTTCGATCAACAAAAGCAAGGGATAGGGGAAAGTTCAGAAAATGTTAACGAGCATAAACGAGTCGACAGAATCGAAAACACAGGACTTCTAAATCCGATCCACTTCGAATAAAAGAATTAGTAGAACCAAAAGATGTCACTTCCGAACAAGGTTCACAAGAATCGAACCGAACTCGAAAAAGTCACAGCGATAACTAGATCGACCCACAACAAGATCACAGCTCATTTGGACGATAAAACCGAAATACAGAACAAGTTCATAAAGTGTCAGCGAACATGAGCGAATCGATGAACTGGAGAAAGAGAAAATACAGAAGTCAAAATAGTACAGGTATTACCCCCGACCTCATCCACGAAATTCACAAAAACAGGAGCAAGGTAACAAGACATTAAACAACCGACACATAACGGAACGATCACCGATGCACACGGCCATACCAAACCAAGCTCTAACAGCTCGCACATGCGCGACAACGCAGAAATCACCACTAGGCGACAATATTCAATACCAACACCCCACCTCTCACAGAGGGCTAACACAACAAGTGTGTGGAAAACGACTCAACGCTCACGCCACCAATTTAATCACAAATCGGGATTAACACCGTAACGAAAGTTCGAAAACCATACATGCATTTCCAGTCCGCAAACAGGAATGATAGGTTTTTAAAAATGAAAACCACCTTTTGAAAACAGTTTGGAAACAACAGTTGATCTTGAGTATCATTTTACAAAAAGTTGAACAAACATCATTTTCGAGACTTTGAAAATCATCTTGCGTTTGAACAAAAATGAGGACACCTTTCTTTTAGTGAAAAACTTTCAGAATATCCGACCCTCGGGTCTAAGTATAAGTGTTTCTAAAACATTGAAAATATCTCAAAACATTTTGGTCCTCGAGGTAGAAGAATTTGGAAACATATTGTGGCACCTTGGAAGTACCACGAGAAAACGATTCATTTTAAAAGTACGTCTCGAAATTTATTTTCTAAGATACTCAAGGTTTTCAAAGATAATTCAATGGGCTAGAATGCCCAAAAATTTCAGGTAATTACACAAAACTTTATAGCGTCGTGGGTCCCGTGCCGGAACTCACTAGGATAAAAATCATTTACAAAAACGCCAAAAAGGCCGATGACGGTAATATTTCAAAAACTCACAAAAGCCATTTACAAAATACTAAATACCGTCATAAGAATTTCGCCAAAATGATCAAGGCCATAATGCCAAAAACTCGGTTAAGGGAATCGGTTTTCGAAATAAAACTCAGTCGGTAAAATACCGAAAGGCATTACAAAAGAACTCACGCAGCGGATAAAAGAAATACAGTTCAACATGCATAATCCAACAACACTACTCCTCATATGAACGAAATATTAGAGTCAAATAACCACATACCACGAAATCAAAATCCATAAGAGGATTCCGTCACTGAACAAACAATCATAAAAATAGCTCGTGTCACACGAGGCACAACACAAAGAAGGGAGACTTACAGCCACAGGTCGCACGAAGATGATGATCGCCCCACGATACTAATCACGACCAACAAACTCAGACGATGCGTCGCGACACGACTCAGTCAGACAAAATCCGACGAGACAAAACTCAATAGACACCACTGACCCGATAGCCTAGGTTTCCACAACCTAAGCTCCGATACCATTTATGTAACACCCCCAATCCGCTCAGGGATATTACACGCCGTAGAACCTTTCCTCAAGGATCTACCAGGCTAGTAACATCATATAACAACTCAACTATGCCTTTAAGGCTAAAATGACTCAGTAGACCGATTTGGTCTTTCAATAAAGCATACAACTCGATTACAATACCAGCCCACGTAGGGGTCGAAATACAATAAACTCCCGTACAACGGGGAAAAGATACTGCAGCGGAAAAGAAAATACAACTAGACCAATACGACATCAACGTGTCCTCGTGTGATTACTATCGTTCATCTTTCATCATCCTTCGTGCCGACCCTGTGTTATGCTCCAAAACCTGAATGCAAAAATAGACATCCACCCCCCGAATACTCGGGGGTTAGCAAAACTCCACTGTTTTGCTAGTGCAAATACAAGTGCAAAAATACGAGGCATACAATTCACATTCCACGAATAACAATAACCAGGAATCCTCAAAGTTCCAAACGTAACGAAAAGCACTTCCCGAGGCATAAGTTTGGTAAAACATTCCAAAACCGAAAGATCACAAATCAAGGGAAAGAATTTATAAAACAGTTTAAAATGCCATCGAGAGTTTTAATAGAAAACAATTTAGGATTTCCGAATCCTTCTCTTTCCAAAATCAACAGGGGTCACAGCCCAAAGGTTTTGTTTTCGCAAATAGAAAACCGACAACAATACACAGGGCCAGAGCCCAATATCACGTGTCCTCGACGGACATAAAAATCAACAAAACATAATCACGCACGCGCATCGCCTAGGACCGGGACGAAGCCACAAATCCCACTCGAGGCCTCGAAGGGCTCTCCCGAGCTGGCTAGCTAAACAAATTACAACGTCTCAACATCACACGGGGTCCTCGACCCAATCCAAATAATATCAACATGAGATCAAACATCACAACATCACACGGGGTCCTCGACCCAATCCAAATAATATCAACATGATATCAAACATCACAACATCACACGGGGTCCTCGACCCAAAACACAAAATGACAACACAGTAATAATCAAGGACACAACCTTTCGTCCCCCAAAAAACTGCTCAAGACCCCTGATTAATTAACCCTCGGAGATCTCGTCAAATGTCCTTGGTTAATTAACCCTGATACCAACACTTTAAAAACGAGTTGAAACACACTTTCAGAAAACAAGAATCACGGTCTATATCGAGACCAACATTTGAAAAGGGTCAAAAGAATTTAAAATACGATAATCGTTCGGTAACGGGGTCTTAGCTAAACACTCAATATCCGTTACCAATAAGCCTGCCAGGCGCCTCCACTGAAATGCCTGTGCACCGGCGTTCACTCCACATGTCAGCCGCACCTTGTCCGTGTCCACCGCGCCGACGTCACTCCCATAAGAGTCGCCCTTTGCACGCGCATCAGGTAAACACCGGCGTTCACCAACCATATGGAGCCACACATTGCAGCGTACACCAGACCGGAGATCGCACGCCCCGCCCTCAGAGGCTCCCGAATATGACGTCTCTCACAACAAATATTCACATTGTCACAAACATCAAGTACACAGTCATCATCGTAACAATTATCAAATCAATACACCGATTCACATAACTCATCCGTCAGTCCACGACCACACGAATAAATAACAACACGCACGTTAACCATAACGCGACGGAAATAAGCAATATACGTACGCACGCATTATAAAGCGCAACATCAACACCAAATATATCCAAAGTATTCACATAGTCACTTACAACCCACACAATTTACAAAACACACGCGTTTTGAAAGTGAGCCTTTAACGAGGCTAGCCGAATCCTTTGAAAACTCATTTCAAACAAATAAACAAATACACCAAGATGATCACCAATTATCATATCCACAAAACAAGAATAGTATGGACAAGGTACTTGCCTCGATATCACGAGCAATGGAAAAATGAACGGATACGGCCGGGTAGCCCTCAAATTCCCGAACACTATCTAGAACGCGATAGCACCGAAATTACTACGGGAAAACACCACATGAATCATCAATCACCAACGAAATTCAACATCGGAATCATCGAGCACCTATAATCCTCCGTAAGGAATAATAAAACATGATTACGATGAGAATCAAGGCTGAAAACAACGGAAATCTCAACAAATTATCAAAGGGAACTCATTCGAACATTTAATCGAACATTAAATGTTCAAGACCCTTCAAGAACAAAGAAATCACCCCTCGGGTCGAACGAACCAAATATACGAGTATCCAATCCGTAGAACAAGTTCAAAACAACGTTTATACAATAATTAATTGATCAAAAACGGATTGGAATCGAAATCAAAAAGGAAAATCCCAAAATCTACAAAAACAAGGGTTCAAGCCAAAATACCTTGATTTGGATGAAGGATTCAAGTAGAGGTCGAAAATCTACAACAAGACTTGAGGTGGATGATCTCTACAAGTTTGGGAGCTCTCAAATCGCCCAAAATCTCCCTTAGAATCGCCTAGAATGGTAGGAGGAAGAAGAGAGGAGAAAATGAATGTTTCTCCTCGAAAATCTGCTAAAAAGTGCAGAAAAAGCACGTGTGCCGCGGCACAGGACAAGTGTGCCGCGGCCCAGGGCAAAAAAAAACGCCCAGAAATCAGCTTAGTGCCGCGGCTCAGCCGAAGTGTGCCGCGGCACACGGTACAGTCCACTTCATCACCAAAAAGGCACATCATGCAGTCTTAGCTATTTCGACCATAACTCCTTCGTCTGGACTCCGATTGAATCACCGTTTGAACCATTGGAAAGCTAACTTGATGATCTATAATATTGCAAAGATTCAGAATTTTTGGAGTTTCCAAGAATTAATGGTGACTTTACAAAGTCGAACTCCCACGTGAAAAAGTCGATTAAGGACACGGAACTCAACAAAACGACACCGAAACGAACTCGGATGACAAAAAGTGCAGAATTAATCATTCTCGGAATGACAAAACGGTCATGAGCGAGTCGTCAAAACGAACTTCCGCCGAAAAAAGAAAATTACCGAAATTCGAAATTGCGGATATTACAACGGCCATAAATGAGAGGTTGCGTCGTTGATTTTTGACATAGAGTAGCACATTCGTATATGTGTTGGAATACCGGTCGTGCATGTGAAAGATACAGCTGTGTCTGATGGTACATACTCCCATATTTCGCTATTCGGAGCTACTAAAAGTTGCAATTTTTATTGGACGTACGTATAGTACGATCGTACATCAGTCCGATACGGCCGTGTGTGGGTAGGTTACGATCGTATCCTAGGTTAGTAGGGGCCTATATCAGAATCTAGAGCTACATCGATTTTCGACGTACGAGTTTTACGCTCATATATACATGCATAGATACAACCCTATGTTAGGGATGTACGGACGTAGGAAAGACGTACACTTAAACATGGGTTAACTTGGAGTGTAAGTACAATAATACAAATATTATAACTCAAATCACAACATACATCGGAACACAATCTCAAATAAAAGATATAAATACAAAACACATCAATAGAATATGATGTTCGCTGCACTCAACCCTATACGGAACACTAGAGACCTCGAAGGGTCTTCCCTGGTTGGATTTAAATCTTGTTCTTATATCTCAATTCTAATTTCTTATATCTCAATTCTCATATCTCACTATTAAATATTGCTCAACTATAATTTCTTATATCTCGTTCTTATATCAATTTTAATTTTTTATATCTCATATCTCAGATCTCAATTTAATTTCTTATATCTCAATTCTAATTTCTTATATCTCAATTCTATATAGAATGCTGATTCTGATCCGTCCGTCGCCCGGCCTTCTAGCCCGTCAACCACCAACCACTGCCCACCCTAGACCCCACAACCACGCCCTAGGACGCAACAACAAGCAAGGATGGCTGAAGATGGTGATCGACGGCGAAACTAATGATTGAAAACTACACAGCTCAATTACGAAATGCACTTTCAACATACATAACTCGTATCTTAGGAGGTTACTTAACGAGCAAGTAAAAGGCATCATAAAGGCTAGAAGGCTAATCGCAAGTACACATTTTTAAAAGTCAAAGGGCTCATATCAATGTAAGAAACTTATGATTATCGAATTTCATTTTCGATTCTTAAATCAACCTCTAATCTTAGGAGAATACTTAACGACAAGTAAAAGGCATTATAAAGGCTAGAAGTCCGATCGAAAGTACACTTACTTTTTTAAAGTGAAAGGTCTCGTATCAATGTAAGAAACTTATGATTTCTTCGAGTTTCATTTCAGACTCCTAAATCGACCTCGTAATTTAGAAAATTACTTAACGAGCAAGTAAAAGGCATTATAAAGGCTAGAAGACCAATCGAAAGTACACATATCTTTTTAAAGTCAAAGGTCTCATATCAATGTAAGAAACTTATGATTCCATCGAGTTTCATTTCAGAGTTCTAAACCGACCTCGTATTTTTGGAGATTGCTTAACGAGCAAGTAAAAGACATTATAAAGGCAAGAAGGCAGATCAGAAGTACATTTACTTTTTAAAGTCAAAGGTCTCATATCAATTTAAGAAACTTATGACTTCTTGAAGTTTCGTTTAAGACTCCTAAATCGACCTTGTATTTTAGGAATTTACTTAACGTGCAAGTAAAAGGCATTATAAAGGCTAGAAGACCAATCGAAAGTACACATACCTTTTTAAAGTCAAAGGTCTCATATCAATGTAAGAAACTTATGATTTCATCGACTTCATTTCAAATTCCTAAATTCACCTTGTATCTTAGGAGATTACTTAACGAGCATGTAAAATACATTATTAAGGCTAGAAGGCTGATCCAAAGTACATATACTTTTTGAAAGTGAAAAGGCTCAAACAAATGTAAGAAAGTGATGATTTCATCGAGTTTCATTTCACATTCCTAAATCGATCTCGTATCTTAAGAGATTACTTAACGAGCAAGTAAAAGTTATTATAAAGACTAGAAGGCCGATCAAAAGTACAAATTTTTTAAAGTGAAAGGCTCATATCCAGTTTCACTTCAAATTCCTAAACCGACCTCATATTTTAGGAGATTACTTAACGAGCAAGTAAAAGGCATTATAAAGGCAAGAAGGCCAATTGAAAGTACACTTACTTATTAAAGTGAAAGGTATCATATCAATGTAAGAAACTTATGATTTCATCGAATTTCATTTCAAATTCCTAAATCGATCTTGTATTTTTAGGAGATTACTTAACGAACAAGTAAAAGGCATCATAAAGGCTAGAAGGCTAATCGAAAGTACATATTTTTTTTTAAAAGTAAAAGGGCTCATATCAATGTAAGAAATTGATGATTTCATCGAGTTTCTTTTGGTATTCCTAAATTAACCTCGTATTTTAAAAGATTACTTAATGAGCAAGTAAAAGGCATTATAAAGGCAAGAAGACCGATGGAAAGTGTACTTACGTTTTAAAGTCAAAGGTCTCATATCAATGTAAGAAACTTATGATGTTGGGATAAACAATCATGTTTTGATAATCGCCAAACATACAACAAGTTTTACAAAGTCGGAAGAAGTCGAAATGACACCAAGTATGGAAGCTGTCTAGAACATCCATACAGTCCCTTCTATACAGCACTAGAGATAGCCTACAATGTTGAAACCTACAGCTATAGCATTAAAGATGCAACTCGTTGGATACAACATACAGGCTGCAAGTGTTGGGATAACTAAACACGTATCCAACAGGACTGAAGACCGTTGCGACAGAATCTACTTTATTCACAAAAGTCAAAACACCGTTTGAAAGAAGTATTTAAATACTGATTGGATAAAGTATTTAAATACCAACCGACAAGGATATTCATACAAGGAGCAAAATCTGGATCGAGTATCTTGAAAGTCAATCAACCAATCAGAACGGACTTTTTGCTCACCAACCAGCCAACGGACATATTTATAACGGATTTATTCCAAAGTTATAAATAGTCCATGCAAGAGGACATTGCAGGCCACGAAAAACGAACGACCAATGAACGATATTGACGACGTACATAAGATTGAGATACTGAACTTTATACGTGAACAAGCATAGAAAGCTTTATCTCAAGCTTACAAGAGCAAACATATTTATTCGAGCATACTGCAATACCTTAGAGAAGAAATATACAAGTGCTCAACCTGAACAACACATCATCAGCCTAAGATCATCAAACATTCAAGCTGTTGTTCAAACCTGTGATTTTAACTTTGAATAAAATCATCAGCCCTGTGTGGACTGAAGAAGCCTTGCTCATTCGGAACTGTGTGTGAAGAATAAGCATTGTAGACGAAGCTTCCAACTGTGTGTGAAAAAGCAAGTCAAAGAACAAGCTCCAGCCAATCTGTGTGAACGGCAAACAGCTTCAACCCTTATATCAATCTGTGTGAACGATACTTTAGGTAGTTTAGTTATAGTCATGTAGTTGTGTACGTAGTGATTATAATAAACGTTTTACTCCTGTGTGGAGGACCAGTAGACGTAGAGGGGTTTACCTCAAACCACTTTAAACTTGTGTTATTTACCTTCTGCCTTTATTGTTTTCATCAACTGTGATTATATAAGTACACACTGCAAAACCCTGTACGTACTAAGCTAATAGGAGATAAGCCTAGTTGCTGTATTTATAGCAACTCACTTAAACAAACTTCTACTACACACTCACATTCGAAAATCGTACAACTTGTTGTACTAACACCTTCCAAGCTGTATTCTGTATATTTAGTGGCCAACAATTGGTATCGGAGCAGTTGATTCTAAAAAGAATCAGTCGTATTTTTAACCCAATCAGATCCTAAAATCACACATTCTTTTTGAAAACAGTCTTTATCTTTCATATTCTTTCACATGGATACCTCACTGATAAACAAGGTACCTATGTTTTCTATTAACGAGTTTGATGACTGGAGAATTAGGATGGAGGCTCATCTTGCCGCCATGCACGAGGAGATGATTTTATGTCATCCAAGAAGTCCCTATAAAGATTATGAAGGTAAATCCTGCCGCAAGGATTGAAGGCCAAGATCATGCCGAGATGCTCGAGGAAGAACGCGAACAGTGGACAACTGATGATCTGGAAGCGTGCCAAACTCGACAACATAGCTAAGAATGTGCTATTTGTCACTCTTGACAAAGGCACGTTCTCGAAGGTAAAGAGCTGTAAGACAGCCAAGGAAATCTGGGAAAAACTCAAGATGATTTGCGAGGGAACTGAGCTCTCAAAGGAAAACAAGATTTCAAAACTTACTCAGCAATTTAAATCATTTGAAATAAAATCTACTGAAACTCTTGAGGAACTTGCCTCAGATTCACTGGCATTGTCGGTGAACTTGGAGCGTTGGGCAGAGTTTATACCCAAAAGGAGAAAAACTTAAAAATTTCAGATCTCTCCCTGCCCGATGGGAGATTAAGACCACAGCCATGCGTGTGGGAGATTAATGACATTTCTACTTTTGACCTCTTCTCTGACCTCAAAGCTTTCGAGTATGATATTGACAGGAGAGAGAAGGCCGAAGAGTCACCTGCTAAGACTACAGCTTTAGCCGCTGTATCTAATAGGAGACACAGCATGCCCAACACATCCAAGTCTGCCCACAAGACTGCTGACAGTGACGATGATATCCTGTCACAAGATGAAATGTCTCTTCTCATGCAAAAAATTCAAAAAGTTCATCAAACAGTCTGGAAAGACTTCCTACAGGCCTAAGCCGGTTCACAAGGTAAGCTCCGAATATTCCTCTGGTGATGCTAACCTGTGTTACAACTGTAGGAAACCAAGACACTATGCGAACACTACGCCATAAGTGCTCATAGGCAATGCTTTTAGCTAGTGTTGCCACCAAAGCGTTTCAATAGATTGTTGACTTTTGATCTTTTGAAACACTACTAAAATAGTATTGCACTAGATATACATTTGGTGTTTTAAGATAAAAATGGTGTTGCGCGACGTGCAACACCTGTGATGGTGTTGCATTGTATCTATTTTTTTTAATAATTTTTCAAGTTATTGTCAAAAACAAACACACTGAAATAAAATTTAAATTTTGATAATTTTTTACTCTTAAAGTTTGATATATAACATATGATAAATTTGATTTAAATTATTTATATTTAATATAAATACTTATCATATTGTTTAATATTATAATTGAAAATTGTAAATATTTTTTATAATTTTAAATTTTAATATATTATCAATATATATAATGAAATTTAAATTATGATATGTTTTATTTTCAAAGTTTGACATATAATATAATATAAATTATAATTTATATATATTTAAATTATTTAATATAAATACACATTATAAATTTAATATTAAAATTTCAAAATTTTAAATTATAGAAAATAATACAATTCTTTTTAAAAATACTTATGTTTAACTAGGAAGCGCTATCTAAGAGTACACTTACATAGCATTTTTAGAAAATGCTGTGGTTGGTTCCGTATTTTAAGTAATATTTCTTTAATTTTTGTAAGTTTATGAATATTTGTTTATTCTTGCACAACTATATTTTGGAAGGGTATCGTAGTTAAAGACCACTCTTATAATAAAGATCAAAATTATCGCCCAATGGCAAATTAAATTAGAAGCGCAATAAAGATCAAAATTGCTGCCCTACAACAGATTAAATCAGAAGCCGAATGCTTCTCATTACCTTCCGTATGCCAAATCCCTAAACCCCAATTTCCTTAACCCTTTGTCCTCAACCTTTCCGGCGAACAAACGCCGCGGCTAGTGGTTTCAATTTCATTTCCGCATCTCGGGCCAATAGATACAGAGACTCGAGAAACGATGCCTTCCGTCAAGAAAACCAAGAAGACTCATGAGAGCATCAACAACAGGCTTGATCTGGTGATGAAGAGTGGCAAGTACACCCTTGGGTACAAGACAGTTCTCAAAACTCTCCGCAGCTCCAAAGGTAAGTTGATTCTTATCTCCAACAACTGCCCACCGTTGAGCAAATCAGAGATCGAGTACTATGCGATGCTCTCAAAAGTCGGGGTTCACCATTACAATGGAAATAATGTGGATCTGGGAACTGCTTGTGGCAAGTACTTCCGTGTCTCATGCCTCAGCATTGTTGATCCAGGTGATCGGACATCATCAAAATGTTGCACAGTGAACATTGAGAAGAGAGTTTTATGTTCTGCATCTGTACTTCCTTTGAAATGTTTCTTCATTTTTATAAATGTAGAAAAGGAGTTCCGTATTCGGGTATTTGCTGGTTTTTGGTTATTTCATTGTAGGTTTTTGACATTTCCTTATTATTTGATTTGGCCAATTTTATGTTAAATCCTGGAAAAAAAACCATTCCGGTGAACAAGAAGCAAAATGAAGATTATGATAAAGAGAAGTGTGTGGAAGAACTTGGAAGATGAACTTTTAAAGGCTGCTGTTATGAAATATGGGAAGAATCAATGGTCGAGAATTTCTTCTATGATGTTCCTGAAATCGGCCAAACAGTGCAAGGCCTGCTGGTACGAGTGGCTCGATCCGTCAATTAAAAATGTATTTTGAACTTTTTATTTTGGATTTAATTTGAAGGATTAAATTCTTTTTTTTTTGTTTAGATCCGAATGATTGCTCAAGGGTTTTCTAGTTTCTTTTCCCTATTTGATTGATTGCTAAGTGTATTTTACTGGTGGTGGTTATATTATGTTATATGTTTCAAATGTTGCACATTCAATCGAATTGAATACTAGACGTGGAAAACCAACTTGGAATTTGTAATTCAACATATTGGATTATAATGATACAAAACAGGTTAGCTACTGCTCTGTGTTTTCCGCTTTGTCATTCTTCTAAATCTCTTTGTATAGATTAATGGTGATTACCTAGGACTCCACGAAGTTTGTTGACATTACAAACACATTGGTGACATATGTTAAAGCATATAAAAACGAAGGTGTGACACCTACAGATTTCGTTAGACGTCTTCTTAGTGATTTTGGGCAATGAGGTGGACCAAGCAGTAGCCAAGATGAGGTTAGGCATTTGATACGCTGGAAAGAAATTGGACAAATAGTCTCTTGTGCTTTTAGGAGTGCTCATGGTTGTATCCATGTAATAATCTATATTGCACTTAATCATTTTATGCTCTTGTTTCTTGAATGAAAAAAATAAGAAATTTCTTTATTTTCATCGCGTCGTACATGGTTGGGCCTATGAACACTGAGCTGAAGCAGCATAAGAATGACGTTCATAGAAAGCGTGCAAGACCAACATAAAATGAACGTCCTGAAGAGGTCAGATTTTTCTGCCTTTTTTTTTTGACAAAACTAGTCATGAAATGATTTTAGATCTTCAGGAAAATGGAAGTAAAGGGTGATTCTGCTTTTTTCTTGACCTGTATGATGAAGATAACTGATGCGGTGTTCATGTAATGTCAACTAGGGCTTTTTATTCATAATTATAGTAGTATTTGTTTAAAATAATGTATGCATAAGTGTCCATCAGATAGGCATGTTGAAGTGGCCTATTTTGACCTAATAGTTCCTTTCTACATTCCTTCTTCGAGTCCATGTAGTTGAAAATGTGAACTAAGACAGTTACATTTATTTACTTATGAGTCATTTATTGCTTTGTGTAGAAAAATCACCCTCTTTTCAAATATCGAGGCATTTGTTGATATCTAAAATCGACTTTTACTCATTTTGATACTTTATTTTTGTTTTGCGGCTTGAAGGAACCGATAACGAAAAACGGATAATGATAAGAATATGGCCATTATGTTTAATAATCACAAACAAATTAGAATTTTTAAGTATATAGAGGCTTTCATTATGGATATATATAATCTCTCACATTCAACTACTCCATCTGGGATAACATAGAAAATATTTACAACAATTTGGTAGGGAATAGTGAAACAGGAAAGTGGGCGAACCTCATCCTGGCCTCAACTTGGATATTGGAGAATTTTGGGCAACGATATCAAGTGATCGAGATGATAATGGTACTCCTATGACTCAAGGCGGCACCAGTTACCAGTTATTTCAATATGTAAATTTCGATTACTTGTATTTAGAGTTTGTAATTTTATACTGTTTAAGTTAGATGGTGTTGCTGCTTGGTTTTGGTACTTTTGAAGTTAAATTGGTGGTTTGTTGCTTTGTATAAATTTAGGACTTTGTATTTTGTATTGGAAGCCTTGTTATTTTTTGGCTGCCATGGTTTATTTTGGATGGGTTAATGTAAAAATAAAGTGGTTATTTCAAAATATTTGTATGAAGTGTTGCCTTTTACTTTAGTTGTTGTATTTTATAAAAGTAGTATTAAAAAACCAAAAAAAACTGCTGACATGTCATAGATGTGGGGCTCATTGTTAACGTGGCACTAATGTAGAGCCACTGATGAAGTGGCATAAATGTGGGCCCCACTGATGATGTGTTATCAAGATGGGACCCACTGATGACGTGGCACAAATGTGAGACCTACTGATGATGTGGCACAAAGGTGGGACCCACTAATGACGTGTCACATGTGGACCCCATGTTCTGTTTTTTTTTTTTTTTTTGAAATCTTAGGCAACACCATTTCTTGTTGCCTTACTTGGTTATGTTGTTACATTATAGGCGTAATGCAATACTTTTCCATTGTTGCAGTAGAGACTAAAAGTGTTGCCTTAGGTGTCAAAGGCAACGGCCGTATTGGCAACAAGAGTTTGGTGTTGCCTTTGGTCAAAGACAACACTTTTGGTGTCTTCTGCAACAATAAACAGGCATTGCCTATGAGCACTTATGGCGTAGTGGAATAAGTGCCCGCACCCGAAAGTCCAAAAGTTGCTGGAAGCTGAGCAACAAGAGAACGATGAAAGAAGACGTACTTGGAAAAACAAGCCCAAGGCCCTGATCGGCGAATCAGAAGCCTCACCCGCACCAACCAAAACTGAGGAATGTCTTCAGGCAGTCACTGACAGTGCCTCGTCCGATGATGAATTCGAAGATAAAGCCTATATGTGCTTTATGGACAAAGACACACCGGGCGATGAAGACAGCGATGATGAGGTAAGCTCAACATCAAATACACCTGTAAATGCATCTCATACATTTGAAAATATGATGAATGAATTTAAAAATATTCAAAAGGCACATGAGATGTTGAAAAGAGAAAACATACAGCTCCAAGTTTCTAACTTTGAGCTGAAAGAAGAAAACGACTTGCTGAAGAATAATTAAGAAAATATGTCCGTCGATTGTGAAAACAGCAAAGTCAATTTTGAAAAACTCATGGAGAGCAATCATCAATTTGCCCACGATCTAAATGAGACCAAGTCTCATAATGAGAGCAAGACAAATGATTTAGCTCTACTCGAAGCCAAGTGAAAACTCTCGAGAAACGAGAAGGAGCATTAGGGACTGTTTACTTTTTTTTCATTAATCTCTGAATGGATTAAGCTGTCTGAGTGGATTAATCTGTCTGATTTGGAAAAATATCTTGTTGTTTCTTTCTTTTCTGAATAAACTATCTGAATGACAGAAATGACCATTTTACCCCTCAATATGAATTAAGTCCTTTTTGATAAAGGACGGATTGAGCATTTTAGTTTATATAATCAATTTAAATAATATGACATAATATATATTTTAATTTATATTATAATATATATATATTCATAAATCATATTATAATTTTCAAGTATATTTAAATAATCAGATAATATTTTTATAAATATATTTAGTTGTATTTTAATATATATAGTTATATTAATTTTTTTAACAGTGAATATAAAAAAATCAATTTAAATAATATAACATAATATATATTTTAGTTTATATTATAATATATATTCATAAATTATATTATAATTTTCAGGTATATTTAAATAATCATTATAAATATATTAAGTTATATTTTAATATATATATATAGTTATATTAATTTTTTTAATAGTCAATATAAAAAATCAATTTAAATAATATAACATAATATATATTTTAATTTATATAATATATATTCAAAAATCATATTATAATTTTCAGGTATATTTAAATAATCGATAATATTTTTATAAATATATTAAGTTATATTTTAATATATATATATATAGTTATATTAATTTTTAGTAGTCAATATGAAAAAAATAAATTTATTAAATATAACATAATATATATTTTAATTTATATTCTAATATATATTCATAAATCATATTCTAATTTTTAGGCATATTTAAATAATCAGATAATATTTTTATAAATATATTAAGTTATATTTTAATATATATATAGTTATATTAATTTTTTTAATAGTTAATATAAAAAAATCAATTTATATAATGTAACATAATATATATTTTAATTTGAATTATAATATATATATTCATAAATCATATTATAATTTTTAAGTATATTTAAATAATTAGAGAATATTTTTATAAATATATTAAGTTATATTTTAATATATATAGTTATATTAATTTTTTATCAATAAATTGTTTATATTTTATGACTTTTAAATATATAATATTAATGTATATTTTAAATTTATACTATATATACTCAATTATAATTAAGATTATATGATAATTTATACTATATATATACTCAATTCTGTTATTATTAGAGAGGGTAATTTTGGTATATTGGGGAAGTATTTCTGGCTTAATGGTAAGGACACCCCAAAAATTACTTAATGAAAAAGACATTATTATGATCATTAGGTTGAAAGTAAACAGCAAAATATAGCTGATCGATTAAGCTGATTAAGCATTAAACTGATTAAGTAAAAAATAAACAAACCCTTAGAGACCATCTTGAAATCTTTCGAGAAATCATCTAAGCGAATGGAAGAAATTCTAAGCACTGGGCAACATGCTCATGATAAAAGTGGCTTAGGATATAACTCATTCTCCAACAGAGGAAAATTTAGTACGATATTCGTCAGGGGTGTGGAACCCATTCTTGTACCTGAAGAGACCCCGAGTCCCGAAAAGGTACCTGTTGCCCCACGTACAGCAAAGGCTGCGATTCCGCCACCATATTCATATCATCGACAGCGAAAACCTCAGCCATCGAGACCTATAAGGCGTAACCTACAGCATGCTCCCCAAGCATATCAAAAGCGCCAACAGCCGTTCAGAAAGAAGGTTGTATATAAGTACCAAAGACATACACAGCAGTACTTCCAACAGTGCAGTGCACCTAGATATTGGATACAGGAACCCCGTTATCCTTCGAGAAAGTAGGTCGTCGTGCAGTATCAGCAACAGCTTTGGGAATCCAATTGGAGACCCAAAAGACAAGCTGTAAGATCTAAGAAAATGGCTCCACCTCCAAGGCGGCAATCGTACTGGAACAATAATAATAACCCTCGATTTTACATGCATCATGATTACCAAGGTTACAGTGACTACGTGCCTGCCCCACGTAGACATCGCAAAAATGGACCAAAAGTAACCTACATCAAGTCAATTGCTGTCGGAAAATTTGGGTACCAAAAGGCACTAACATACATGGACCCAACAATCAAAGGGGACCTAAATCTACTTAATTTCCTTGCTTACATGACATCATGGAAAAGGACATCTGGTACTTTGACAGTGGATGTTCTCAGCACATGACAGGATATAGAAGCAAGCTATCAGATCTTATAGAAGGTCGCGGTCCAAAAGTACACTTCGGTGATAAGTCCAAATGAAGAACAAGAGGGAAAGGAACCCTACTTGTAGGAAAATTCAAAGTCTCCGATGTAGCTTATGTTGAAGGCTTACAGTATAATCTACTTAGTATTATCTAGTTATGTGACAAACGGTTCTCGGTGAAATTCTATATAGATCACTGTAGAGTCAAGAACATTCTGACCAAAAAAGTTATGCTCACAGGAAGCAGATTAGGTAACATGTATATTGCTGACTGGAAGTCTACGAGCTCCACAATTCCTTGTTTTGTTGCCAAAGGCACTGCAGATCAAAGCTGGCTATGGCACAAAAGGATGTCGCACATTAACTTCAAGGCGATCAACAAGCTCTCCAGACAATGAATGCTTAAAGGATTGCCTGATGTGTCATTCAAAAAAGATAGCGTATGTAGACGCTGTCAGAAGGGCAAACAAATCAAATCCACCCTGAAAAGCAAATCATATCTATCCACTCACAGAGTTCTGGAAATGCTACATATGGATCTCTACTGTCCTGTAGACCATGTAAGTTTGGGAGGTAAAAAATATTATTTAGTTATTGTTGATGACTATTCCAGGTATGCTTGGACAATCTTCCTGAGCAAGAAGAAGGAAACCACAACAAAGCTGCCCAAGCACCTGAAAAAGCTTCAGAATGAGAAAGGGTTGAGTATCGTGTCCATTCGTTCTGATAGAGGTACTGAATTCACTAACCGATTTATAGAGCAATACTGTTTGGACAATGGAATACAGCACGAATACTCAGCAGCCCAAACTCCTCAACAAAATGGTTTTGCCGAGCAAAAGAACAGGACGCTTAAGGAAGCAACAAGAACCATGATCACCGCAAGCAAGATGCCGCAGCGGTTCTGGGGCGAAGCAACAAATACAGCGTGCTATACACAAAGCCGTTGTATCATCAACAAGCATCACTACAAAATAGCATACGAGGTATGGAACAACAAAACTCCACTAGTTTCATATTTCCACATATTTGGATGCAGGTGTTATGTTCTGAACAACGGGAAGGGTCAACTTAGAACCTCCGATGAGAATTCGGATGAAGGTATATTCATAGGATATTCCTCTGTCAGCAAAGCATTCAGAATCTTTAACAAAAGAAAGCTGACAATCGAGGAATTTGTCCATGCAGTGTTCGATGAACCTCACCATGACCTTATAGGAGTAGAAGATTTGAGTCAAAATATCCAATCACTCTCCATTAATGACCCTCAAACTCCAATAGAACATGTCGTTGACTTAGAAATCAACCCCGCAACTTTAAGAACAGAGGTAGTTGAAGCTGATGTTGTACAAGCTGACGCTGAAACTACATCACTACAAGATATAGTACGGGATCCAGAACTAGAACCTGACAGGAGATGGTTGAAAGATCACCCACATGAGTTGATCATAGGAGACATAGATGCTGGAGTATCTACCCATAGGAGAATACAAATTACACAAGGAACTATATTGTGTGCGCAAGAAGAAACCGAATCTGAGAAATCTCCATTTCCTGTATGGAAATCTCAAGCTGAACTTATAAGACTTGCTATGTGCACCCTCGATGTATTCTTAGCTCAATCCGAACCTGTTTCTATCAATGAAGCTCTGAATAACTCTCACTGGATTACTTTTATGGAAGAAGAGCTGAATGGTTTCGAAAGAAACAATGTATGGTATCTTGTACCTAGACCGAACATCAAGCAGTTATTGGAACTAAATGCGTATTTAGAAACAAGAAGGATGAGAATGGACTTGTTATCAGGAACAAATCCCGTCTAGTCGCACAAGGCTACAAACAGGAAGAAGGCATAGACTACGATGAGACATTTACCCCTGTAGCTAGATTAGAAGCCATTAGGATATTTCTAGCTTTTGCCGCCCATAAGAGCTTTATTGTATATCAAATGGACGTTAAGAGTGCATTCCTGAATGGAGATCTTGCCGAAGAAGTCTATGTTGAACAACCACCAGGGTTTGTCAACACAGAAGGTGGAGATCTTGCATACAGACTACGTAAAGCTCTGTATGGACTTAAGCAAGCAGTTAGAGTGTGGTACGAAACCCTATCCCTGTACCTTACTAATAATAGATTTGAGAAAGGTGCCGTGGACAAGACTCTATTCAAGATACATGAAGGTGATGACCTGTTGATGGTTCAAATATATGTAGGTGATATTATATTTGGCTCCACTAACCTTGCTTTATGTCAAAGGTTCAATCATCTCATGCAAAGTAAAGTTGAAATGAGTATGATGGGGGAACTTAGTTATTTTCTAGGATTGCAGGTAAAGCAGTTGCCTACAGGAATCTTCATCAACCAAGAAAAGTACAGCAAGGAGCTACTCAATACATTTGGGATGAATAACTCTAAATCCTCGTCAACCCCCATGAGCACTTCCGTGCAAATTAGTGCTGACGAAGTGGAAAGCCGGTTGATCAATCACTTTATAGGAGCTTATAGGCTCACTCCTGTACCTAACAGCTAGCATACCCGATATCCAGTTTGTTGTAGGAGTGTGTGCTCGGTATCAAGTAGCACCTAAAGAATCACACTTCACAACAGTCAAACGAATCCTTAAGTACGTCAAAGGAACAGTCGATGTAGGATTGTGGTATCCTAAAGAAGGCGGATTCGATTTAATTGGCTACAGCGACTCGAATCTCGAAGGCTACAAGCTAGATAGGAAGAGTACAAGCGGTACTTGTCACTTCCTTGTACCTAGACTTGTGTCACGATTCAGTAAGAAGCAATTGGCAAACTCGCTTTCTACAGCTGAATCGGAATACTATGCCGCTGGAAGTTGTTGTATGCAGATTCTCTGGATGCAACAGCAGCTGTCAGATTATAGAATCATTTCCAAAGAGACACAGATCATGTGCGATAGCACGAGTGTAATTGCAATAATGCACAATCCTGTATTGCACTCGCGCACTAAGCATATCGATATGAAGCATCATTTCATAAGGAATCATGTTGAGAATAAGGATGTTCGGATCGAGAAAGTTCATACAGACATCCAGTTAGCCGACATCTTTACAAAGCCTCTCAGCACATCCAGATTCTGTATGCTTCGACAAGAATTGGGAATGCTACAGCCTGAGTCCCTGTAAGTTTTATGCTTTTACTCATTAATCGAGGGGGAATGATGTAAGACCCAATAATACAGTATCTACCGTTAATTAACTGTACACTCAGACAGCAAGACAGTACTGTAGGACAAAGAAGGCACGAAACCTTCCTATAACTAACGTGTGCATTAATCAAGGGGGAATACAGTATGACCCATGAATACAGTATTAATCCAAACATTGGTGTAAGACTTGAATCTTGTATGTACCTTTTAAGGGGGAACGCTGTATTTTCACTGATACAGTACATACTATGGGACAATAATTAACATTATATTAATATTCTATTCGTATTTTAAAACAGTTTTAAGTCCACGTGCCCTATTTTAAAATTCAAACGTCTTTGCATTAAATGCTTTACACGACATATGGACTTCACTCTCTCATATACCGCAATTTTAATAATTTCAAAACCGTCATTTCGTGCAATAGGGGAAGTCGAATTCTCAGAAGTAGACCGGTTGTCGATTTTTAAAATCGGATGGATAAGATGTACAAGTTACGCTCGATTCATCCTATTTATTCATTTAAAACACGGTTCCCATCCCTTAAATCTGACCGTGCACTGTTTGTAACCCTAATCTTCCCTGCATACTATAAAAGGACTGTAGTTTGCTCCCTTCGACTCTTTACACTTTCTGCACATTAAACGAGTCCAAGAGCATACAACATACACAACTTTCTGCACTTTTCTGCAATTTGTTCTCTTTGTTTCTTCAGCACTTTTTTGTAGATTTATTGGCATCTTCTCAGACTTCAAGTCAATCGATGAAGAAGTAGGACAACATAATCGACGGACGTTTGTTCGTTAGATCTATCATCATGGAGAGGATTCAGACAGAGGCTGAAGATCTTGACGGCATGGAATGTGTCGTGTCCAGAATCAAGCAACAAGGCATGTATCGCCTTGGTAGCCAACACTCGGACCCCTACAGGTAGGTCTGAGAATGAGTCGTGATGACGCCCTCAAAGAAGAGTTCGCACGGATGCAAGCCCAACAGGGCCAGGGGACCTCAGCGAGACATCAGTCCCCTCCCCAACAGAAGCTGCTCAAGACCAGGAGGAATCAGTCCCTTCTGTCACTGAAGATCAACCAAGAACTCCTGAACAGGCATCCGAGTCTTTCGTAATCGAAGAAGAAGCCCGTGCCATCCCGCAAGAGGAATCAGTCCCTATGCCAAAGCAGGCGGAAGCTGAGAGACAGCAGGAGGAATCAGTCCCTCCTGTACATGTAACACCCCGAGATATTCGGAATAATTACAGCGCCGTAAACCCTTTAAGAAAGGATTTACAAGGCTAAATAAAAGAAATGTAAATATAAGACATCAATACCACGGAAATTCAAGTTTACAAAACCGATTCAACTGGTTCAACGAGTAATTAATACAACCATATCGAAAAGATATTAATAATACATTCGTACTCGAGTACTGAAAATGAATCAAGAAGACAATCAAAAGCAACGACAAACATCACTGAACCCCTTCGTCGTCACATCGATCGTGGTCGCTTTCCCGCCTCGGCTACCTGACATCAAAACAAATGTCCACCCCCGAAGGGGTTAGCAAAACGATGCTAGTACAAGTATCATATTAAACAAATCAAATATGCATCAACAATACATAACAAGATACACCACACGGACTTCCGCTACCGGAATCTGACAATGCGAATCCACAAGATTCCATTAACACAACAAGGGTATTCCAATGATCCAGCGCCCTCAGCATAGATCCCAAGATGATCCCGTCGGACCAACATGAGGTGGAAATAACCCATCCAATGATCCAGGGCCCTCAGCCTAGATCCCAAGATGATCCCGTCGGACCAACACGAGGTGGACATCCGATCCAGCGCCCTCAGCATAGATCGTACAACGTACACAAACACAACTCATGCATACACATATTCCAAATCATTATGTCCATCAACATGAACATAGAAACACTAGATAACGAATATCATGACAATTCAACAATAATAATTTCCATGTTCAACAACATGAATAAACCACAAACATTCTCAAAATACCAATTTTAACATATTACGATACTTGCCTCGAAGATGGCAAGAACGAAACACTTCAATGACCTCAACACACTCGAAGGCCGCCTCCTTCGATCAACATAGCAAGCTCGAACCTTAACAAAAGAAATGATATAGAATTCATTTCAAGTCGAACGAATACCTATCAATCCGGTCTACGGCCAAAAGCTCTAAATATGCAATCTGCCTGAACCACTTAGCGTACGCTACATACTCTACGTAGCGTGCGCTAAGCTTGCCTGTTAGCGTACGCTATCGTCTAAGTCTAGCATACGCTAGCCATGGACCGACAGTTCTCTCTGATCAGCCGACTGACTCGACTGATAACATAGCGTACGTTACGTACCAAACGTAGCGTGCACTAACTTATTCCCGATAGCGCACGTTAACTTACGTATGTTAGCGTGCGCTAACCGTGCATGGCAGACTACTACTGGCAGAAACTTGATCTAATTGTGATGAACTCATGAATTCTATGGTGATAATACATGTCATCCCCGTGCACATCATGCTCATAAGGAGTGTGAACGATCTCTACGGATTAAACGACTACACGATACAAGGGTACGTATTATCATCAAAATTCATCTTGATCTCGAGAAAGTATCTTAAGTTCCCTTCGTCCTACGTTCTAAAACGTATGATTCCAAAGTGTAAAATATAACAACTTGGTAATTTCCATCTACTGGTCACAAATTGGTTTGAAGCTTCAGAATATGCTAGGAGTTCAAACATAAAAAGGTTCCATGGTATTATACGATGAATAAGTACCGAAACATCGAAATTATCTTCCTAACACAAGATGCTCGACTACTACGAATTAACTGACTAGATAAGCATGATCAAACGTCCTTCAGAATACTACTAATATTGGCGAAGAAACACCTACCTCAAAGTAGCGAAGGACACGAAGGAACTTGAAGAAAATCCAACGCCGAAGGCTTGAACACCAATCCCCCAATGGTCTACGATCTTCAACACGAGCTAGGATGCTGATATGAAGTGTTTAGGATGAAGAGAGTAATACTCTGAGTATAAAGATTCGGATGTGGGAAGAGAAAAGACTGAAAATACGAAAAAGGATGCTGTCCTATTTACAGGAAATGATTATTAGCGCGCGCTAGTCCATACTCGTAGCGTGCGCTAGCGGATTACTGACTTCACTGTACTTAGCACTTAGCATGCGCTATTTCGTATCAGTAGCGTGCGCTAAGGCGTTGACTTGGGTTTTTCCCGAAAGCCGTCCAGGTTCATCCCGACACAATCCGACCGAAATCCTCAGCCGATGTCACCTACCACCCTGTCTTAATCATGCTGACTACGTATAGCGCGCGCTAAGGTTATGCACAGCGTGCGCTATGGATCCAACTTAGCATACGCTACACATAGTCGATAGCGTGCGCTACATGCGCAGAATCACAATTTACATCACATTCATGAAATCATACGCTCAACAACATCGGATTATGAAATACGGAGAATAATACTCAGATCAAAGTGCAACAATTACAATGTCACAAGTTTCCAAATACATATCAGAAATCTCGGGTATTACATCCTTCCTCCCTAAAAAGAAGTTTCGTCCCGAAACTTAAGATAAAAACAACTCTGTATATCTAGTCTTCATACTGTCCTCTGTTTCCCAAGTGGCCTCTTCAGCTCCATGTCGTGACCATTGTACTTTAACCAAGTGTATTGGTTTATTCCTCAACTGTTTGATCCGACTCTAAAGTATCTTGATTGGTCTCTCCTCGAAGGTGCCGTCATTAGCTATCTCGATCTCATCGAACTCAATGATATGACTGGGATCTGGTACATACTTCCGCAATTGGGATACGTGAAACACATTGTGAACGTGACTCAGCGATGGCGGTAAGGCCAACCTGTATGCTAAATCTCCAACTCTCTCGAGGATCTCGAATGGTCCGATATATCTCGGACTTAGCTTACCCTTTTTCCCAAAACGGAAAATCCATCGTGTAGGAGATACCTTTAATAGTACATGTTCGCCAACGTCGAACTCTAGAGGACGACGACGTACGTCTGCATAAGACTTTTGTCGACTCTGGGCAGTCAACAGTCTTTCTCGAATCAAAGCTATCTTCTCTTGAGTCTGAATTATCAATTCCGGTTCCGTCCCGATCAAATCTAAAGAATCATCCCAACACAGGGGTGATCGGCATCTTCTCCCATACAAAGCTTCAAATGGCGCCATCTTAATAGAAGCATGCCAACTATTATTGTAAGTGAATTCAATCAAGGGTAAGTGAACTTCCCAATCAGTTGACCAATCCAACGCACAAGCTCTAAGCATGTCTTCTACGATTTGAATAGTCCTTTCGGACTGACCGTCCGTTTGGGGATGATAAGCTGTACTAAAGTTTAGCTCGGTCCCCAAAGCCCTGTGCACTGCCCTCCAGAAGTGCGACACAAAGCGACCATCTCGATCTGAAATAATGGTCTTCGGTGTCCCGTGCAATCTAACTATCTCTGCAACAAATACTCGCGCCAATCTCCCTGGTCCCCATGTATCTTTAATTCCTAGGAAATGAGCCGACTTGGTTAGTCGATCAACTATAACCCAAATCATGTTCATTCCCGTTCTAGTCCTTGGCATACTGGTGATGAAATCCATCGAGATATCCTCCCACTTCCACTCAGGGATCGGAAGCGGCTTTAACATTCCGGCAGGTCGCTGATGTTCAATCTTAACCTGCTGATAGGTCAAACACTTCGAAACGTACTCTGCTACGTCCTTCTTCATATTCCCCCACCAGAAATTTTGTTTAAGATCTTTGTACATCTTACTGCTGCCCGGGTGGATAGAATAAGGTGCACTATGAGCTTCTTTCAGAATAGTCCATCTCAATTCATCATCATCGGGAACGCAAAGTCGGCTCTGAAATCTCAGAACTCCATCATCTTGTATCACAAACCCTGGGGCTTTTCCTTTCTTTACTTTGTCACATAACCGAAGAATCAGAGAATCGTCCAACTGCTTAGATTTGATCTCCTCGACTAGTGATGAAGTCAGTTCCATCACATATAGTTGCCCTTGGATTCCTGGTGCCCATACTTCAATCCCTTCGCGGATCAGTTCCGTTGAATCTTTGGTTTGGGACGTAAGTGCTTCCAACACTCGAAGAGAAACAGGTTTACGGCTCAAAGCATCGGCTACTACGTTTGCTTTCCCCGGATGATAGAGAATCTCCAAGTCGTAATCCTTGATCAATTCCAGCCACCTTCTCTGTCTCATGTTTAATTATTTCTGACTGAAGATGTACTTGAGGCTCTTATGATCGGTAATGATCTGACAATGAGTGCCGTACAAATAATGTCTCCAAATTTTCAATGCAAAGACTACAGCTGCTAACTCTAGATCATGAGTCGGGTAATTTACTTCGTACGGTTTCAACTGCCGAGAAGCATAGGCAATTACCTTATCCTTTTGCATCAACACACATACCAAACCCTGATTTGAAGCGTCGCTGTAAACCATGAATCCATCAGTTCCATCTGGCAATGCTAATATAGGTGCTTTCGTCAGTCTCTTCTTAAGTTCATCAAAACCAGCCTGACATTTCTCATCCCACGTGAACTTTTGAGTTTTCTGTAACAGCTGAGTGAGCGGACGAGCAATTTTGGAAAATCCCTCTACAAAGCGGCGATAATATCCAGCAAGTCCTAAGAAACTCCGGACTTCTTTCACGTTATTAGGAGCTTCCCATTCCAAGATTGCTTCGACTTTATTCGGGTCCACCTGAATTCCGTCAGCTGATATCACATGCCCAAGGAAAGTTACCTCCTTGAGCCAGAACTCGCATTTTGAAAGTTTTGCATACAGCTGTTCCTTCCTCAAGGTGCTTAAAACCACACGCAAATGTTCGGCATGCTCCTCTGCGTCCTTCGAATATATCAAGATGTCATCAATGAAGACGACCACAAATTTATCCAAGTATTCCAAGAATACCCGATTCATCAATTGCATGAATACCGCCGGAGCATTGGTAAGTCCAAATGGCATCACTACAAATTCATAATGCCCGCATAGGGATCCAAAGCGATTTGGTATATCTGATTCCTTAATTCTCAACTGATGGTATCCTGATCGCAAGTCAATCTTCGAGAATACCCTCGCCCCTTGCAGTTGATCAAACAAGTCGTCGATCCGAGGTATAAGATACTTATTCTTGATCGTCATCTTGTTGAGGTCCCTGTAATCAATACACAATCGGAGGGATCCGTCTTTCTTCCGGGCAAAGAGAACGGGCGCTCCCCAAGGAGAAACGCTAGGTTGAATATAGCCCTTATATAACAATTCCTCCAGTTGCTTCTTGAGTTCATACATCTCGGTTGGCGCCATACGGTATGGTGCTCTGGAAATAGGAGCTGCTCCAGGCTCTAATTCGATAGTGAATTCCACTTCTCTCTGCGGAGGTAACCAGGGTAGTTCGTCAGGAAATACATCTGAGAACTCATTCACAGCTGAAATAGACGAGAGCTCTACTCCTTCCTCTTTCCTCATGGCATAGCACCAAAGTCCATGACATCCTTGCTTCAGTAATTTCACGGCTTTCATTGCTTTGATCAACTTTCCCGAGCTTCCCGGTCTCCATCCTCGGAATAACTGTTCAGATCCGTCATCAGCAATGATAGAAATGACTCTCTCTCGGTAATTCAGAATAGCTCCATAACGGTTGAGCCAATCGTCTCCGAGAATTAAATAGTCACCGTAGATGTTAACTACAATAAGATTCGATGGCCAATCTCTCCCTCCTATAGACACTGGAAAATCTCTAGCCTCTAGGGTTCCCACAATTCTCTCTCCACTCGGCAAACCCACAACATATGGTTCACAATCAAATAAGCATGAGATTTTTAAACGATTTACACAGTTCAATGATATGAAAGAATGTGTAGCTCCGGAATCGAATAAAACACTAACTGGTTGCAAAAGGATCTAAATTGTACTTGATGCAACAGCAGTGTTCTGATCGTCAGATTTCCTCATCTCGTACAGGCGCGGAGGTACGGACCCAGCACTGGATGTCTCTCTCTTCCCAATATTTTGCTGCTGAAATCCACTCTGCTGCGTCTGGTTCACACTCATCTCCTTTGGAACTGGCGCTGGAGTGCGAGTAACAAAGGATCTAGTAGCAACTCCACAGAAAGCCGCACGGTGCCCTTCTTGTCCACAATCGTAACAAGTCACAGAATATGCGGGGCAATCACGTCGAATATGCCCTGCTCGACCACAATTGTAGCATTCCTTTGATGCGTCCGAAACTGCTGATGTAGTCCGGAACTTCTTTCCACCTCTAGAAGGATGTGGAGGTTTCCTAGCCGAATAAAAGGAAGACTGGCCCTTGCGGGCCCCACCACTCTTGTTTTCTGAAAAGTTGCCGGTCACTTTCTGCTTCTTTGCCTCCACCGATTTTTCCACCGCCGCCTCTTTCATGTCGTAGGCCAGCGCTTTGTCTTGATACTGTCGCAATGTAGTGCACTCGAATCCGGACATATACTGCTGAATCTACGGCTTCATCCGCATATCGAAATGAAAAAAATTTTCTGCCTCCGTTCTGACCAAGTGTCGCACACAAGTCAGCTGATGATTAAAAGTTTTGATTACATCTGTCACAGATGCTTCCGAACTCTGTGGTGAGAAAAACTCTTGGAACTTTGCCTTTCTAACTGGACGAGGACAATACTGTGCTTCCATCATTAGTTTGAATTCCGTCCAATCCGCATTATGATTCTCGGGTCGAATAGCTTCCCACCAATCAAAGGCCTCCCCAGTCAGAAAATACTGGGCAATGGGAACCTTCCGGTCCTCGGGACAGTTAAGACCCGCGAATATATTCTCTAACTCCTTAAGACAATGATCCCAAGTAAGTGCCTCAGCAGATCCGTCAAATTTTGGCGGGTGCAATTTGACCACCTCAGCAAGCCATCTGTCTCCCCGGTTATCCTCGTGGTGCTGCTGTCCCATCGCCGTCTGCATGCGGTCAACTACCTGGGCGAACTGGTTTATCTGCGCCACCACCTGTTGAAGCACTCCCGGCATGTTAGGATTTGCGTCGTCATTCGCCGATCCTTGCCGCCTCCGTAATGGGAATCGGTTCGACTAGCCGATAGTGCAGGGTAGTTGCGGAATCCTCCTATCTCATGTTACCCCGTCCGCGTCCACGACCGCGTCCGCGTCCACGTCCTCCTCTCAACATACTGTAAACACAATTCCTCAATATCCAGGACAAAGTTTTTGAAATAAAGCCCGTCAATACTCACAAAACAGTAATTAAGTAAAATGGTAGTATAAGAGATTAGGAGACTTACAACCACGGTCCACATGACGACTTTGGCTGAACAGTGATGTTACGAACGACCCGTAAATCAAATAACGTAAACAGTCCCAACTAAAACCCGACTGCCAAGATATCTATGAATCTTAGCTCCGATACCATATTCTGTAACACCCCGAGATATTCGGAATAATTACAGCGCCGTAAACCTTTTAAGAAAGGATTTACAAGGCTAAATAAAAGAAATGTAAATATAAGACATCAATACCACGGAAATTCAAGTTTACAAAACCGATTCAACTGGTTCAACGAGTAATTAATACAACCATATCGAAAAGATATTAATAATACATTCGTACTCGAGTACTGAAAATGAATCAAGAAGACAATCAAAAGCAACGACAAACATCACTGAACTCCTTCGTCGTCACATCGATCGTGGTGCTTTCCCGCTCCTCGGCTACCTGAACATCAAAACAAATGTCCACCCCCGAAGGGGTTAGCAAAACGATGCTAGTACAAGTATCATATTAAACAAATCGAATATGCATCAACAATACATAACAAGATACAACACATGGACTTCCGCTACCGGAATCCGACAATGCGAATCCACAAGATTCCATTAACACAACAAGGGTATTCCAATGATCCAGCGCCCTCAGCATAGATCCCAAGATGATCCCGTCGGACCAACACGAGGTGGAAATAACCCGTCCAATGATCCAGCGCCCTCAGCCTAGATCCCAAGATGATCCCGTCGGACCAACACGAGGTGGACATCCGATCCAGCGCCCTCAGCATAGATCGTACAACGTACACAAACACAACTCATGCATACACATATGCCAAATCATTATGTCCATCAACATGAACATAGAAACACTAGATAACGAATATCATGACAATTCAACAAAAATAATTTCCATGTTCAACAACATGAATAAACCACAAACATTCTCAAAATACCAATTTTAACACATTACGATACTTGCCTCGAAGATGGCAAGAACGAAACACTTCAATGACCTCAACACACTCGAAGGCCGCCTCCTTCGATCAACGTAGCAAGCACGAACCTTAACAAAAGAAATGATATAGAATTCATTTCAAGTCGAACGAATACCTATCAATCCGGTCTACGGCCAAAAGCTCTAAATATGCAATCTGCCTGAACCACTTAGCGTACGCTACGTACTCTACGTAGCGTGCGCTAAGCCTGCCTGTTAGCGTACGCTATCGTCTAAGTCTAGCGTACGGTAGCCATGGACCGACAGTTCTCTCTGATCAGCCGACTGACTCGACTGATAACATAGCATACGTTACGTACCAAACGTAGCGTGTGTTAACTTATTCCCGATAGCGCACGTTAACTTACGTATGTTAGCGTGCGCTAACCGTGCATGGTAGACTACTAATGGCAGAAACTTGATCTAATGGTGCTGAACTCATGAATTCTATGGTGATAATACATGTCATCCCCATGCACATCATGCTCATAAGGAGTGTGAACGATCTCTACGGATTAAATGACTACACGATACAAGGGTACGTATTATCATCAAAATTCATCTTGATCTCGAGAAAGTATCTTAAGTTCCCTTCGTCCTACGTTCTAAAACGTATGATTCCAAAGTGTAAAATATAACAACTTGGTAATTTCCATCTACTGGTCACAAATTGGTTTGAAGCTTCAGAATATGCTAGGAGTTCAAACACAAAAAGGTTCCATGGTATTATACGATGAATAAGTACCGAAACATCGAAATTATCTTCCTAACACAAGATGCTCGACTACTACGAATTAACTGACTAGATAAGCATGATCAAACGTCCTTCAGAATACTACTAATATTGGCGAAGAAACACCTACCTCAAAGTAGCGAAGGACACGAAGGAACTTGAAGAAAATCCAACGCCGAAGGCTTGAACACCAATCCCCCAATGGTCTACGATCTTCAACACGAGCTAGGATGCTGATATGAAGTGTTTAGGATGAAGAGAGTAATACTCTGAGTATAAGGATTCGGATGTGGGAAGAGAAAAGACTGAAAATACGAAAAAGGATGCTGTCCTATTTATAGGAAATGATTATTAGCGCGCGCTAGTCCATACTCGTAGCGTGCGCTAGCGGCTTACTGACTTCACTGTACTCAGCACTTAGCGTACGCTATTTCGTATCAGTAGCGTGCGCTAAGGCGTTGACTTGGCTTTTTCCCAAAAGCCGTCCAGGTTCATCCCGACACAATCCGACCGAAATCCTCAGCCGATCTCACCTACCACCCTGTCTTAATCATGCTGACAACGTATAACGCGCGCTAAGGTTATGCACATCGTGCGCTATGGATCCAACTTAGCGTACGCTACACATAGTCGATAGCGTGTGCTACATGCGCAGAATCACAATTTACATCACATTCATGAAATCATATGCTCAACAACATCGGATTATGAAATACAGAGAATAATACTCAGATCAAAGTGCAACAATTACAATGTCACAAGTTTCCAAATACATATCAGAAATCTCGGGTATTACAGTACACATGTCTACAGAAAATCAACAGGAACAGGAGGAATCAGTCCCCCCTGTGCTAGAGACTGATAATGCTGCCCATCCAACCACCGAACCCACGCCTGATGCCCCCGCATCACTTGTCCCTTGTGCTCCGAATGACGAATTCTTACCTTATAACATACCACGTCCTGATGTGATCTTGTGTCAACTTAATGGAGCAGATAAGAAATTAGCACAACCTGGCTCACCGCGTACAGAGGCCCAGATCGAGCAATTGCAAGCACTTGGCCGCCAAACTGTGTTCATGCAGGATGCTGTGAAGGCACTGTATGATGTTGGCAAAGAGCTTGATTAGATGCGGGAGACTGCCATCGATGAGTTGACTGGCCTAAAGAGAGAAGTCTCAAAAGTTGAAGAAGCGTTCTGCACCGTGCCTAGTGTATTACGGCAGGCACTTGCTCAACTTCAACAACGCCATGAGCAAATTCTCAAAGAAGAACAGGCAAAGCTCCGCATATCCGAAGCCAAGACTGTTGCCGCCCTACAGGAGACTGACTCCAGGCTAGCAGGACATGACCAAAAGATCGACATGTCACTGGTGCTCAGCTCTCTAGTTAACAAAATCTCAAGTATAGAGATCAAACAGGACAATACGATGAAGCTCCAGGAAAGCATTGATGCAAAGGTCACCTATCTTGATGATGCCAAAAAAGGGAAGAGGCCAGAGAGGCTGCAAGGCAATGGAAGATGGAAAGAGAAAGGGAATTCGATGCTGCATTAGAGCAAAGCGTCGCTGCTGCATAAACCGACTGAGTTCGCCTGCCCATGGATACAGGGTAACCGGTTCTCGCCCAGAGTTCCACGACCCCAACTATCCCTAGAAGAATAATGTGCAGAAGCCATCGGACATTCATTTGCCTGCCAACCGTCAGCCTACAGTTGATGAAGTGAAGAAATGGAGGAAGAACGAATTGATGAGGTACTTCGTCAAGCTCATCAGGTAGTCCGCCATCTTCAATAAGTGCAATACACTGGCGGAGGCTGCAGACGTACTCGCAAGGATGTTGGAAAAAAGACTGCTCCCATTGCAAATTTTAATGAAATCAAGGCACCAGAAGGAAGATCAACATACTCACCCCGACGACTGGATTCTTGCCTTCGACCAATCGGCTGAAGGAAGAGCGATCTATCAAGATCGAGGTAAGGGTTCATTAGAGTACTGGTGGAGAGGAACTGATAACGATGCCGATACTAGACCTTGGAGGCATACGCATTACAGGAAGTAGCTTGGATGCTCCTTTTTCTTATACTTGTTCTATCCCTACAACGTGCAGTCCCTGTATTTCTCTTTATATGCATTGTAATTTTCTGATTCTACATCAATAAATTTCAATTTTATTTTAAAAGACTACAACTCGTAATCTACGTTTACTGTTTTTAATATTTGATTACAAATTCAATTTATTTGTTGTAAACAAACAAGTATGAAATTTGTTATGTATAAAGCTGTAAGAACTTGTCTGCGAATAGTTCATAGGTTAAGTTGTATTCAACACTAGATCACACTGTAAGATTGTGCCTGTGCGCCAATCATAAGTTTTAAGTTGTAATACACTTCCCTGTTAAATGCTATCATTTTCTTAGAACTCGCCTGCGAGCAGTTCACATTTTTAGACTAAGCACTGAAGATCAGATCATTTGAAAGAAGACCAAGAAGTCACCCTCTTTAGGTCAAAATGTTATCTTTAAGAGGTTTTGGCATTATCAAAAAGGGGGAAATTTTTGAGATAAACAATCCTATTTTGATAATCGCCAAACATACAGCAAGTTGTCTCAGAAATTCGGAAGAAGTCGAAATGACACCAAGTATGGAAGCTGTCTAGAACATCCATAATGTAATATCCGCAATTTCAATTTTCGGTAAATTTTATTTTTTGGCAGGAGTCCATTTTGATGGCTCGCTTGTGACCGTTTCATCATTCTGAGAATGATTATTTCTGCACTTTTTGACATCCGAGTTCGTTTCGGTGTCGTTTTGTTGAGTTCCGTGCTTCTTAGCGACTTTTCCGCACTTGATTTCGATTCTTGCGAATCTCGTTCAAAATTGTTGTTTCGAGTTTTTCGTAAGTCCGTTTAACTTTGTTAGACGTGTTGTGAACTTTGGTTTGGTTATTCGATTACGTATCGTGATTTTCGGGCATTTTGGGCCATTTTATAATTTCTCAAAGTTGTGGGTATCCGCTAGGGATGTCAATTTTACCCGCAGGGTAAAATTACCCACGGGTAAACAGGTTATAGGGACGGATGGTACCCGCAGGTTCGGGTAAAGGGTAGGGTACTGCCCGTACCCGTTATTTTTTGTTAGGGTAAGGGTATGGTATGGGATTTATGTTTTACCTGATTACCCTACCCGATTACCCTACCCGCTTACCTTAAACATTATATATATATATATATATATAAGAATATATTGACCGATTTAATTTTAATTTTTATTAGTTATAATTTATACGTGATACATTAATAAATTTGAGTTAAATTATATGAAATTTTAATATATTGACTCATTTATTATATTTTTTTTGTATTTTTTAGAGTTTTTTTTTGTGAAATAGTATTAAATAATATAAACGGGCAACCCGCTTTAGCTGCGGGTACCCGTTTACCCGCAGGGTAATACCCATACCCTACCCGCTATAAAAAATAGGGTAATAGGGTAGGGTATGGGTAAGACATTTTATATAAGGTTAGGGTATGGGGAAGGCATACCCGTACCCTACCCTACCCATTGATATCCCTAGTATCCGCCTTCACATTTGTTGTTTCGACTCTTTTCATGGTCGCATGTGAGTTTGACTAAGAGCTTAAGCTCTTAATATGATCATATTCTGGAGCTTTCCATGCGTATCTTGAACTTGAAGATTCGGTCGGAGAAATCCGTCGTCGTACCCATTTTTTAGAGTACTGTTGCTGTCATTCTAAGTCAATAACGCATGCTACATCCAGGTGGATAGCGCGCGCTAAGGTGCTGTAGCTAGCGCACACTACGGTTGTGGTAGCGCACACTAACTGGTAGTTCGAGGCAGTCCAGAAGCTAGACTGGGTATGGAGGTCTCATTAGCACACGCTAACTTTTGTGGTTAGCGCACGCTAACTGTACGTTTTGGCATAAAGTTTATTTTTTATCCTTCGATAGCGCACGCTAATCAGTGAAGATTAGTGCACGCTAAGCTGTCCAGTATATATACTGGACATCAGTCGTTTTTCACCATTTTCATTCGTTTCTCCTCCTCTCCGCTGGTCTAAGACGGGGGGCGACTAGGGTTTGGACTTCTGGCCGATTTCTACTCCACCCAAGGTGTTTTGGAACATCCTAGGTGATTATAACATCATCTAATCCATTGTTGTTCGTCGGATCGAGGTATTTTCCTTGATTCCCTGGAGTTGACCTTTTTGGGAGTTTTGTTTTTGATTTCGTTGTTGTTGCCCGAAATATTATCCGGAGATAGATATTGCTGGAATGGACGGACAACAAACAAAGTGCGAGAGCACGTCCGTGGGAATGGAAATAACACAAGATTTGCCGGGGTTGTTAGTCCCGGGCTTGAATGCTCTCGCGAGATGTTATTAATAAGAATACGTTTGAGTACAAATATTAATGTAAGGATGCGATTACAATGAGTGTAAAAGATCCTATGTATCTAGCTGTTGAGTGCTTGACGGAAGAACTAGAATTGCTCTGAGTTCTTGCTCTCGTTTCTGCCGACCGTCTTAGGATTAAGAGGTGCTGAGAGTGAGAGAGAAATATGTCCGAAGTGTATAGCATTGCCAAGAGAGTGAAAGCTGAAAAAACCAAGCCCCTTTCCAAGTGCAGGAGGCCTTCTATTTATAGGAGCTGAAATGCCCTTTACTGACGGGCGATCGCCTTCCTTGTAATATAATAAGGGTCGATCGTCTTTTAGCACAGGGGCTGTCTGTCTTGAAGTCCGGCTGGTGGCGGCCAGTACCAGGCGATCAATTGGGAGCTGCACGCGTCTGAGTCGGCCCCGGCGGTCCCACTGCACCTTTCGGAGTGCAGCCGGTAGGTGAGTAGATGGTGACAGGTTGTGGTCAACGATACATGTCCTGCGGCGCCTTTTCCGGATCTGCACGTGGGTCTCTGCTTCGAGCCTCGGCCTTCGCCGACTAGACGGGTGCTGGCTTTGCGTGGCAAGAGGCGGTCGTCATTGGTTGGGCACCAGAGTCGATCACAAGGTGCCAAGAGACGATCGCCTTGGATGTCGATCGCTCGGCACTTGGGCTTGACCTGGGACCTTCGATCGGCCAATCTTCTTTGGCTATTTGACTTTGGCTCGGTCGCCCGATCTCTACGCCGATCGCCTGTTTGAGATGTATAAATCTCGACACAATAGTTGCCCCCCAGCTTGCTCCGATGTTGTTGACATGGGGCGAGGTGGTTCTTACTGGCGATCCTTTAAGATAAAGATGGGCGATCCGTTGAGCGGACCTTGGTATCGGACTTGGGCGATTTGATCGATTGGCGAGCTATCTTCGGTCTTGTACCTCCAATTTTCAAGTTTTGTCGATCCTTCGTGGAAAGCTGATCGTTTCGTCGTTGAGGAACCGTGCACAGTCGCGGAGTTCGATGGACTGACCTCCAGGACCGTGTCTTGTGCGCGAGCGACATTGTCTGTCTCGTGACTCATTTTATTGTGAGGGTCCTCCGTTAGGCTGCGCCTCGCCTCGTATTAAAACGAAGGGCGTGCGGTCTTGGTCTGGAGGAGTCCTTGCGTGGGGCGTCGTCGGATTAATCGACTCCACGTCCACGGCTTGTTAGCTCTTTTCTACCTCGGATCGTCATGTTAGATGACAATCCTCGACGCTATACGTTGAGACGGGGTAGGGACGCATCGCATTGTCCGGATTCACCAAGTTAGATGATGAACCTTTGAGGGCGGGCGAGCGTGTCCACTGATTAGCTTGGAGGGTCCTTCGGCTACGCCCGCCTCGTATTTCAACGAAGGGCGAGCGATCTCATCCCAAAGGAACCTTGCATGGCCGAAGCAGTCGGTTCCATCGACCACCAGGACCATGGCTGCAATCTTCTACCTCGGATCGTCATGTTAGATGCCGATCCTCGACGGTGTACGTTGTGCGGGGGAGGCGATCTCGTGCCTTAGTCCAACATGTTAGATGATGAACTGTAGATGGCGAGCGAGTCCTCCAGTTTCAGAGATGTTGCTTGATAATGGCGATCGGGTTGGAAGACTGGTGATCGTCGTTCGGCTACCGATCGCGTTGCTCATAGGTTAAAAAGTAACCTTTGCCTGGCCAAAAAGTCTGCGGCCTTAGCGCGGAAGATCGCGTAGGTCGGGGGGATGTCCTTCGTAAGGTGCCTGAACATAGGCGAAAGACCATGGAATCCCCCTAAGACCGAGTAGAGGGCGATCTCGTCGCTTACGGGCTCGCCGTTTAGGATTATCTCGTCTACCTGGTCGATGTAGTCTGCGTCGGACTCTTCTTTCCCTTGCCTGATCTGCATCATGTGATGGGAACCTTCTGGTCGAGCAACCTTGGCGGCGAAGTACGACGTGAAGTCGTTCGCCAGTTGATCAAAGGAACTGATGGATCGTGGTGGCAATGAGATGTACCACCTATGGGCTAGGTCGCCCAGCGTTAGCGGGAACATGCGGCATCTGGTCGCGTCTGATGCCCCACACCCGGTCATGTAGATCCGGAACTTGCTCAGGTGAGTTTTTGTTGGGATTCGGTGCCTAAAACGAAGGCCCAGCGGAAGCGGTAAAACAAAAATTAATTCGATCCGAATCCCTACGAGGATCGATCGAGCTACGTATATACGAATATATAAACGAAAAGCAAGAGTCGTAAGAAACTAACCCTCGAAGTCCGTTGATTAAATGGTAACCTTCTCTTGAGCTATTCCCCAAACTTTAGTTTGATCACTACGAGTTCAATACGCTCCAAGCCCTTGAACGATCCAACGCCGAAAGCACCGCGTCTCTACTTGCCACGCGCCGGAAAAACGACCGGAATAACAACACTTGATTAAACTCTAAGGTTACGGCTAGAATCAAGTGATGAAGCTTTTATTACTACACTCTAAGTGTATAATATATCTCTCAATAATTTCTCTCAATTTTTCTCCAAGAAAAATGAAGAAGAAGTGAATGAAGAAGATGAAGAAGACAACTGAGAAAAATGGTTTCTCTCTCTCTCTCTCTCTCTCTCTCTCTCACGTTGGAAAGGCTTCCAAAAGTTGAGTGAAGTGAGATCAAAGTCATCTTCCCATTCTTATTCAACTCCCCACCACTTGCAACAATTCATGCATGTGGGAATCTAACCCCACCTCCACAATTATAATTCATTAAAGAATGAAGACATAAGTCCAAAAGAAAGGTGGCTAGAAATGGGGGGGGGGGCATGGAGAAACGGATGAGTTTGGTCTGCTTTGACTCGAAAGTCCAAACAGATAAACTCCGATTCCGTTTCGATGTATTTATATCGATTAATTAATCCAATTAATTAAACATATCAAATACAAAATAATATAATTAATTTCTCCAAGAAATAATTATATACATGAATTAAATTAATCACCCAGTAATTTATTTAATTCATTAGGCCGTAAATTAATTTATCCAATAAATCAATTTAGACATCTAATGTCCCAAATTTAGATATCCAATATCTAATACACATAATGAGAGAATTAGCTTGATTCATTCCGTCGTCAATCCTAATGCACAACTCGGTAGGTCCGTCTCAGTCAGCAATGGGAGGAACCAAAGAGTAGTAGCACCACCTAGCCAGCCTGGCGGCCTACACTGTACCCCAACTGAGAACGAATGATTGGGATCATTCAAGAACCATTCTGTCGTGAATACCAGTATACGTATAAACCCTTCTTTCAAATGTCCCGATCAAGTTATAGGGTCACGGTCAGTCAAACCCTATCTGTACTTGACGCTATGTATGCGTTAATGCAAATCGAGATCATCGAGCTGTCGTGTATCTAATACAACTAGCTCCAATGCTTTGGCCAAAGACTTATGATCTCATCTGCCAATAACCGCATAGGACATATAACCCGCTCACTAACGGGAGAAAGAATTTTATCTTGGTATTCAGTAGGACCTGCTACTTGCCCGTCAAGATGCACGTCGAGGTTGACCCCCGCCTCCCGGTTTATAGGGTCGAGCTACTCTAATGAAAATCTTGACGTCACAAGCACATCCCTACTAAATCCTCAAGTCGAAGGTTCACAAATACCTATCACAACCTGTCGATTCCGTCATTGAATGTCCCAGAGTGAAATCCGTGTGACGAATCGAGGGTGAGTCGGTTCGAGTATACTAATCCAATTAACATACCTATAACGTGTGCTCCCACTAACCATTAGCGTTCGACAGGCACTCTCCATGTCAAAGAACACGTAATACAAGTCTTCACATAAACTTAATGCCCAGTCAAGTTTCATAGACTTGCGAACGATTAAGTATTTGAGCTATAATCCTTTCCAGTGCCGACCTCCTTATCCAATAAGGAGTGGAACGTTTTGCTCTCAAATACATAGACTATGATAGGACGTCGAATGTACGCTCCCTGAAAACCCGGTTTAAAATATGGACCAATAAAAGTCCGACCTAGGTTCTTAGGTAAGGAGATGACAACCCCAAGGTCCTTTAGAAGGTCGCCGACCTCGGAGGCCCCACTTAGCTGTAACATCTGTTAGAAGGGCGCTGACCTCGGAGGCCCCGCTGACCTATGATATCTGATAAAGGTCGCCGACCTCGGAGGTCCCGTTTAGCTGTGACATCTGTTAGAAGGGCGCTGACCTCGGAGGCCCCCGCTGACCTATGATATCCGATAACAGGTCGCCGACCTCAAAGGTCTCTCAAACTACTGATTTGAATAGGAATGAGCCGACCTAAAAACCACCAAACTCAGGAAGGTCGAACTCTTGGGAAAGAAGATCCTGACTCACCTGACAGAATCCCTAAGATCCAGGGGTTGAGAGCCCATACCTTGCCATCCCGGAGATCCAGGGATTGAGAGCCCATACCTTGCAATCCCGGAAATCCAGGGATGGAAAATCGCAGCTTGAATCCCTGGATATCCGGGATTCTCTCTGGGAATCAGGAAAAATCTCAGATAACAAGGCACCCTCCTCTTATAAAAGGGAGAGAGGGGGTTCCTCAAAAGACGACACACACTCTGAGAAGACAGCATATTTTAGAGAGAGAAAGAAAAAGAGAGTACTTCATATATTTTGGGTTTTCTTAGCTAAACTTCTAAGATTAACCCGGTTCTTGGTGACCGATCAGCTCGGTTACATCAAGTGGCGCCGTCTGTGGGAACTGTGACATCGAGTCACTTTGAGTTGAGACATGAGGTTAGTAATGGCAGAAGAAATGAACCAGAAGAGAACAGGGGAGTTAATACCCAGAAATCTAGAAGAGGAACTAGCAGCGGCGGGTGGAGAAGCGACTCTGGAGAAAACACCCGTCACCCCTGTAGAAGAAGTCGCACCAAGAACAATTACACTGACGAAGGAAGCCTTAGCCGACATAATCCCCAGTGCAATCCAGAAGAGCCGGGAGGTCGAAAAACAAAGGGTACCACGAAAAATAATACCCTTCCTTTCGGATGGGCCGGAAGAAATTGATCAGCAGGAAGAACATGGGGAGAGTTATCCAAAAATATGGGAGCGATCTAGGCAGGAAAAAACGCAGGATCCCTTGATATCCAAAGATGCAGACGAGCCTGGAAGAGTTGCGACAGAGGGTTGCGGGAGGGACATGGAAAGTCATCCGTGCCATCCCTTCTCGGAAAGGCATACTACAGCCGAGCTCCAGATGGGTTCGTGTGTCACCTTCACCTATGATGGACTCTCGATCCTACCCGACATTTATACCGATTCGAGAACATGGCGGTATCGCATAGATATTCGGATGCCGTGAGTTGCGTGGCATTCTTGCCACACCGACAGAGTCACCAGATAGGTTCCACTAGATACCACCTGGTCAATCACCGCCTTCAAAACTTTCGGCTCCGCGTTTGACGCACTTTGCCAGCGCTGTGGCGCACCAAAAGACCTTCATGTCCTTGTTCAAGATCAAGCAATATTCGAGAAGCGCGAGAGCTTATGTGACCCGATTCACGAAGGCGTGTCCGGAGGTACCCTCGTCCGCCGAAGAAGTAAAAACCAGTGCCTTGACGCAGGGACTGAGGCCGGGGTTGTTACGCACCTCATTAGCTAAAAAACCAGCCAGAACATACGATGAGGTCTTAGCCCGATGCTCGAAGTACATCAATGTTGAGGAAACCGAGAAGGATATGGAGGAGTTGCATGAAAAGCCCGAGGATGGGGAAAGGGGGTCCAGCAGATTGATACGACGGGAGGAGTACACCTTTCAAGGAAATTTGCCTCGGGAAGAAATGTCACGGGGAAAAACAGATCGGAAAAAGAACGATATCGTTCTAAGGCGACCAAGATTTGACCAATACAGCCTACTAACAATGAGGAGAGCCCAGGTTTTGGAAGCAGTTGAGGGCAAGATGAGCAGGGTCATCGAGTGGCCTGCATCCCGCCCTAATAGGCCCACCCAGCCGAAATCAGAGCTTTATTGTCGATTCCACAATGATTACGGGCATAAAACAGACGAATGCAAGTACCTTAAGGATGAGATCGAGAGGCTGGTCCGAGCGGGACATCTGATGGAGTTCACATATCAACAGAGAAATGGAGGTCGGAGGCAACCACCCATGCCCCAAGGAGGGGCGGGGGTGAAAAGAGAAGCTCCTCGGGGACCCGCTGCTCCCCCGGCTAAAAAAGGAGTGATCCACATGATATCAGGGGGACCAACCGACGGAAGTTCTAATCAAGCTAGAAAAGCCCACGCACGAAAGGCTAGGTGTCATCAACTCAAGGAGGTCGCCTCTGTAGGCAGTGGGCCTATCATTCAGTTCAGCCCCATGGATTATAATGGGATACATACGCCCCACAATGACGCGTTGGTCATCACAATGAAATCGCCGCCACGATGTGCAAAGGGTGTTTATCGATACGGGAAGCTCAGTAGACATCTTATTCTATGACTGTTTCAAACAGATGAACCTGGAAGTGGAATTGAGAAAGGTAGATACCGCGCTCTATGGGTTCTGTATGACCGAGGTGCAACTAGTCGGAGAAGTGGTGCTTCCAGTAGCACTAGGTCGGATGCCCCATCGGAAGGTCAAGACACTCAGATTTTTAGTGGTGGACACCAAATCGGCCTATAACGCCATTTTAGGACGACCAGGGCTCAACAAATTCGAAGCAGTAGCCTCTACCGCGCACATGAAAGTAAAATTCCCCGTAGGAGGTGAGGTGGGAGAAGTAGCAGGAGATCAGTTTGTCGCCCGTTCTTGTTATCAAACAACCGTAAAGCAGGGAGTGCAACGTGGAAAGAGGACACCCGAGCTCGGGGGTCCGGATCCGGAGTCTAAGAGGAATAAGCAATCGAAGGCACCCGAGGAAGCTGAGGAAGAAGGTGTCAAGCCCAACGAGGAGTTACTAGAAATAGAATTGGTTCCAGGAAAGCCGGAAACAAAGACTCGCATGGGAAGTCGGTTGGACGATGGAATAAAGGAAAGCCTCATCAGCCTGCTAAGAAGATTCGTGGACATTTTCGCATTCACAGCTGAGGATCTGGTGGGAATCAGCCCAACAGTTGCCGAACACAGGTTGAACATCGACCCCACCATAAGACCAGTAAAGCAGAAGAGGCATTTTGGGCCAGAGATGGATGAGGTCATTGGGGAAGAGGTCGATAAGCTCCTCCGAGCTGGGCACATAATGGAGATCCAGTTTCCGGAGTGGCTATCCAACGCTGTGATGGTGGGGAAAGGCCAGGGGAAGTGGAGGATGTGCATGGACTTCCGGGACCTAAATAAAGCATGTCCCAAGGATCACTACCCGTTACCCCGCATAGATCAGCTGGTGGATTCAACCTCGGGGTGCGAGTTACTCAGTATGATGGATGCTTCCCAAGGATATCATCAAATTCCTCTCGCACTTTAGAGACGAAAGAGGGTTAGTTTTGTGGTTTCAAAGGGAACTTTTTGTTATGTACGCATGCCTTTTGGATTAAAAAATGCAGGAGCTACATATCAGAGGATGGTCGACAGAATCTTTAAATCCCAAATCGGCAGAAACATGGAGGTATACGTGGATGACATGCTAGTGAAAAGTGTGAAGGCAGGAGAACATATCAGGGACCTAGAAGAGACATTCGAGAACCTGCGCACGTACGGGATGAAGCTCAACCCATCAAAATGTTCTTTTGGAGTCAAATCGGGAAAATTCCTGGGGTATGTGGTCACAGAACAAGGAATCGAGGTCAACCCTGAGAAGGTCAAGGCAGTACTGCAAATGAATCCTCCAAAAAACATAAAGGATATCCAGATACTAACGGGAAGAATAGCAGGGCAGAGCCGTTTCATATCACGCTCGGCCGAGAAGGGGTTCCCATTTTTTAAACTCTTAAGAAAAGGGAACAAGTTCGAATGGACCCCGGAAGCGCAAACGGCATTCGGAAAATTGAAAGAGTATTTGGCCGAGCTGCCCCTACTCACCAAACCGGTACCAGGAGAGGATCTTGTACTCTACTTATCCGTGGGGGAAGGAGCGGTGAGCTCGGTCTTGCTAAGAGAAGAAATGAATAAGCAAAAGCCCATTTATTATACAAGCCAAATCTTGCAAGGAGCAGAACGGAACTACTCCGAGCTAGAAAAAGGGGCGCTGGCGTTAGTGGTTACGGCCAGGCGATTGAGGCCCTATTTCCTAGCCCACCGGATAAAATTGCGAACTAACTTGCCCTTGAGAGAGATATTAGGGCGACCTAATGTGTTAGGTCGTCTGGTGAAGTGGGCGGTAGAAATGGGGGAGTACGACATGGAATATGAGCCGAGAACGACGATTAAAGCTCAGGCCCTAGCTGACTTTATCCAAGAGGGGGCCATGCCATCGCCACCAGAAGGACAGTGGCTGTTGCATGTGGATGGATCGGCGACAACCAGTGGTTCTGGGGCAGGGATAATCCTCACTACCCCGGAAGGTGAGAAATTAGAGTATGCCATAAAATTCGATTTCAGGGCATCTAACAACGAGGCCGAATATGAAGCCCTGGTTAAGGGAATGCAGCTGGGAATAGACTTGGGCGCGCGATGACTCATTGCTTACTCTGATTCCCAACTGGTCACACAACAGGTAGAAGGAAAATTTGAGATAAATGAAGAGCGGATGAAGAAGTATGTGGAGGAAGTGAAAGAGGCTGCCAAAAAACTAGGGGAATGGAAGTTAATCCATATCCCTAGGTCGGAGAATGCAAAAGCTGATTACCTAGCAAAGATGGGAAGCTCCTTAGTGGATTGCCGCTCGCGAACAGTAACGATTCTGGGAGCAGCCCGAAGTAGCATCATGAAACAGGTTATGGAGGTGAATGAGATGGCAGATTGGCGAACTCCTTTGTTGGCATACCTAAGAAGGGCAGAATTACCCAAGGAAAGACAAGAAAGAATGAAAATTGTGCTAAGTGCAGCGAGGTTCTGCTGCATTAATGATGAGCTATACAAGAGGTCCTACCTCGGGCCATACCTACGATGCATCTCGGAAGAAGAAGGGCGAAGTGTATTGGAAGAAATCCATGAAGGGTGCTGCGGAGACCATACCAAAGGAAGAGCGCTGATTAGCAAAACGCTAAGGGCTGGTTTCTTTTGGCCGACCATGAGCAAGAAAGCAGTGGAAATGGTTAAGCGATGCCAAAAATGTCAAGTGCACGCACCCTTAATTCATATCCCAGCCGAGGATATGATCACCATGGGAGCGCCCTGTCCATTCGCTAAATGGGGAATTGATATCATGGGGCAGTTTACACCTGGCTCGGGAGGAAGAAAGTTCTTAATAGTAGCCATAGACTACTTCAGCAAATGGGTAGAAGCCGAGCCCGTGGCCACCATAACCGAGCAAAGAATCATAAGTTTCCTGTTTAACAACATTTGCTGCAAGTAATGAGCGCCCGGATACTCATCTCGAGATAATGGAACCCAATTCAATGGGAAGAGAACCCGATCTGGTGCGAGGGTATGCATATCAAGCAAAGGTTCGCTGCGGTTGCTCACCCGCAAGCTAATGGGCAAGTAGAGGTAACTAACAGAACAATCTTGCAGGGGATAAAAACCCGCTTAGACAAAGTGGGAGGAGGATGGGTGGATGAACTTAGCTCGGTACTATGGTCGTACAGGACCACACCTAGATCGTCAACAGGAGAAACACCCTTCAGTATGGTCTACGGGTCCGAAGCCGTCATCCCCGCAGAAGTCGGAGAAATGTCCCATCGGGTTCGATGGTTCAACGAGGTGGAGAACGAGGAAATAATGAAGGAGGCGTTAGATACCATAGAAGAAAGGAGGGAAGCGGCAGCAGCACGAACTGAAAGATACAAAAGCCTGACAAAAGCAGCTCATGACAAAAGAGTCAGGAAGAGACAATTCCAGGTCGGTGATTTGGTGCTTAGGCGAGCTGATGCCCTCAGAAAAACAGGAAAGCTGGAGCCGAACTGGGAAGGCCCTTACAAGGTAATCCGAATTTATGTGGGGGGAGCTTACGAGCTTGAGGATATGGAAGGGCACCTCATCAAAAGACCTTGGAACATATGTCACTTAAAAAAATATTTTGTGTGAAGAGATGTGGAAAAAAGCTTATGTTGTTTTAATGAAAGTTTATTACAAAAATATATCTCTCTGAATGTGTTGATCAAGTAAAACTAGAAATGACATCTGAACAAAGCAACGCCTTCGGATCCGAGTAAGGGTGAACCACCCTCGACATCCGAATAGGCGAAACGCCTTGAGATCCAGTAAGGGTGAACCGCCTCGACATCCGAACAGGCGAAACGCCCGATCCGAGTAAGGGTGAACCGCCCTCTGACATCTGAATAGGCGAAACGCCTCCAGATCCGAGTAAGGGTGAACCGCCCTCTGACATCTGAATAGGCGAAATGCCTCCAGATCCGAGTAAGGGTGAACCGCCCTCTGACATCTGAATAGGCGAAACGCCTCCAGATCCAAGTAAGGGTGAACCGCCCTCTGACATCTGAATAGGCGAAACGCCTCCAGATCCGAGTAAGGGTGAACCGCCCTATGAAGCTATGACTAAGGGAAATACCCAACCTACACTAAAGATCGGTGAAAAGATTAAGTCAAACTGGTCGGATTACATTTAGGATTTTTCGAATTTTAAAAGTCGGGCCATATCGGAAAGTAATCGTATCAAATCAAACAGGCACAAGATACATCAAGGTTACAAGCAACACCGAACAATATCAACTTGTCATACAAAGCACACAAACCCAAAGTATATTTAACTCACAAAGTTGTCATTCAAAATAGCTGTGCCAGTACAAATAAAGTAGGGAAAAAGAAACAGAAGAAAAATATACATTGTCTACACTAAGCTACAGGCTCTGAAGACGGAGGAGGCAACGGAGGAGAAGCATCACGATCGGTCCCAACCACCTCGGGACTAGGAGTGCTGGCCTTAACAGGTGAACTGGGAGGATCAGAAGGCAGCTCCAAATCTAAGCCAGATTGCTTTATGGACTCCTCAAGGGCGTCCTTCCACCAGGCCGCCTCCGGAGATTCTTCCACGTCCCCGGACCAACCCGAAGGAACGGGAGCCCCGTCCAATACAGCATCCCGGTCCAGCTCGCCCGAAAAGCCCAATGAAGCTAGCTGCTCACGAGCACGAGTCAGAGCAAAATCAAAATATTGTGTCGCAGCTGGGACTAGCTTAACCAGGAATGCGGTGGAATTATGATACCGGGCCTGGAGGGCGGAACGGTAGGCCTCCAGAAAGGAGTGACCAACGTCACTAGTCAGGAATCGACGTCGGCCATCCATCGCCCCGCGCTCATAAGACGATCCCTCGGATCTAGCCTCGGCTAGTTGAGTCTCCAGCAGGATCACCTTTTCCGATGCCGCTCTAGCTTGAGCTTCGAGGTCGGCGACCTTCTCCAACTCAGCTTTAGACCGTGCCTCAAGTTGAGCTATCCTTTCGGATTCGGCCCTAGCTTCCGACAACTAAGCCTCGAGCTGGCCCACCTTCTCCGTTTCAGCTGAAGACATGGTCTTCCAAAATTTCAGCTCTTGGTTTAGCTGAACATTGGCCATCTGGGCCCGCTCTAAAACCGCCTCCCGCTCAGAATTTTTCTTAAGGGCAGCATCTAAGCGATACTCCCTCTCCTGAAGCCGGGCCGAAAGATCAGAATTAGCCGACAGGGCGGCCTCCAGGTCGGCTTGCATCTGGGTGAGCTGCGAAGAAGAAGTAGTGCCGAGCTTATGATCCTCGGCGAAGGTCACAAAGGTGGCGAAGAACTGCACAAGAAGTTATATCAGGTCGGCAGAGGGTAATAATAAACATAAAAATAACCAAAAGGGGTATGAAGGCGAAAAGGGGAATACCTTCCCAAAGTACATCATCATAGCATCAAATTTAGGGTCCTCCTCGGCGTCTCGTAACCCCAGCTTATCCTTAGCCGGGACCATGGAGCTAAAATAAGGAAGAAATCTCTCAAACTCCTTGCAACGGAGAAGAGTCTCCATAGCCGGACCTGGAGGACCCGCGGTCTTCGACCGTTTGGAAGCAGGGGAGCTAGGAGAAGAGGCCCTCTGAGTGACCTGAAGCTGCCGAGACGAGCTCGCAGAGCCTCGTCCGGTGGTCAAGGTAGGAGCCAGGTCGGATGGGAGAGTTACCCCAGACTTGGGGCGAGCAGGAACCTTCCGTTTAGCTTTGGACGATCCCTCCGCCCTCTCCTTAGGAGGATTCGTCGACTTAGGGACCTTCTCTTTTATTGGTTCAGCCGGCTTGGAGGCATCCGACTGGCAGGTCCGCATGAACCGATCTACAAAAAACAAAACAAACGGTCAAGGAAATAGCTAAAAAGCAAAATAACAAAGATCTAAAAAAAATATATATAGATAAAGCCTACCAATGTCAGGGATAGCCGGGTAGGGATTCGAGCTCAGCCCACAATGGAACAGAAGATCATGGAATTGCGTCAGCTGGAAAGCATTATAGGGAATGGCATTCCATTCCCGAACTTTCTCGACCCACGCAGCCCGGATGGAACTACGCCTAGGAATAGGATCCTGGCTCGGAGTAGCCTGCATCCATTTCGTAGGAAAGCCCCAAGAATCGGATGTGGGGAGCCGAAGGAAAAAGAAGCGGGACCTCCAGTCCTTCACATTGGAAGGGAGGTGGGTGAAGAAATGGGCGTTGTTTCGGGAAGTCAAGTAAAAAGAGCCTTTAAAACTCTTTAGCCCAAAGAAAAAATAGAAAAAGCCCAGGTCGGGTTCCTCATGTCTGTAATAACACAACACGAGAAAACCCACCATGTAGCGAAAAGAGTTAGGAGAGAACTGGTTGAGGGGAATATTGTATTTAACGGAGAGAGAGACAAGGAAGGGATGGGGTGGAAAGCGAAGACCACTGCTCACCTGATCCACAAACCAGGTAATATGACGAGGAGGAGGATGATCAGGGGTATCGCTAGCCTGAGGTGTGACAAATTCCCACCCCGGGGGAAGCCTAAGAAATCTTATAAAACTAGCCAGCGCGGCTGGGCTAGTCCTCGATAGAGGATGGGGAGGGAGAACTCGAGTCGCCCCTACAACCGTATGATATGGGTCGGCTAAAAGGCCGGTCACAGTTACCTCGTCCATAGGGGGAGGGGAAGGAGGATCTACAATGATTAGGGGGATGCCAGAGGGAGGGATGTCACCTAGCTCGGACCAGTCTACGTCACCTAAAGGCTCATCCCTAAGACGGAGGGAGGAACCAGTGGCTCGCCCCGACCTACCCCCCAAATCCCCATCAGAAGAGGAAAGACCCTCCAAAAAAGAGTTCACGGCCGATTCGCCGGAAATATTTTGAGAATCCGAAGCAGACGACATAACTAAAGGAAGAAAAGGGGAGGAAGAAGAAAAGGAAAATATCTGTAAAAACAAATCAAAAAGCTAAAGAGATGTTTAGATGAACATACCCATGGGATTGGGTGGAAGTTCGCCGGAGAAAGGTAGAGCAAGCGCGTCGCCGGGGACAGATAGCTGTGATCGCTAGTGTCGCCTGAGAATTTTCGCACCAGAGGTTGAGGGTATAAAAACGCGGAAGTGATAAAGGGGGAAGAAGACCTCCTTTTATAGGAGGGAGGGGCAAAAACCAAGAAGGATAGGGACGATCTGGAGCATCCGATGCCCTATTCGAAGGAACGGCTGGGATTTGGCACCGTCTTAGCCGACCTATGGCAGGTCGACACCTGGCTTCGGCCATCGACATGACGTTTGGGAGGCGGGGAAAGGAAAAGACAGGTTAATTATAGCGCACAAAGTCCGAAGAGCCTCGTTATCTGGGAACGGGAGTCCCAAGGATAATTGCGTCAAGGTCGTCCGGTTGTAAACAAATCTTACTCTACTCGATCTTACAGCTCGACTAGAGTAGGGGGGACTGGTTGATAGGACGTCGAATGTACGCTCCCTGAAAACCCGGTTTAAAATATGGACCAATAAAAGTCCGACCTAGATTCTTAGGTAAGGAGATGACAACCCCAAGGTCCTTTAGAAGGTCGCCGACCTCGGAGGCCCCACTTAGATGTAACGTCTGTTAGAAGGGCGCCGACCTCAGAGGCCCCGCTGACCTATGATATCTGATAAAGGTCGCTGACCTCGGAGGTCCCGTTTAGCTGTGACATCTGTTAGAAGGGCGCCGACCTCGGAGGCCCCCGCTGACCTATGATATCTGATAACAGGTCGCCGACCTCAAAGGTCTCTCAAACTACTGATTTGAATAGGAATGAGCCGACCTAAAAACCACGGAACTCAGGAAGGTCGAACTCTTGGGAAAGAAGATCCTGACTCACCTGACAGAATCCCTAAGATCCAGGGGTTGAGAGCCCATACCTTGCCATCCCGGAGATCCAGGGATTGAGAGCCCATACCTTGCAATCCCGGAAATCCAGGGATGGAAAATCGCAGCTTGAATCCCTGGATATCCGGGATTCTCTCTGGGAATCAGGAAAAATCTCAGATAACAAGGCACCCTCCTCCTATAAAAGGGAGAGAGGGGGTTCCTCAAAAGACGACACACACTCTGAGAAAACATATTTTAGAGAGAGAAAGAAAAAGAGAGTACTTCATATATTTTGGGTTTTCTTAGCTAAACTTCTAAGATTAACCCGGTTCTTGGTGACCGATCAGCTCGGTTACATCAGACTAGTTTCAATACGTATATTTACAAGTTAGGAACGCCAGTAACTACCAGTAACTAAAGAAACATTCATTGCCTTATATAAATGATTTACATAATTACAAGTATAATACCCTCACTCAACATCCTGTGAGTGGCATTCGAGGGCATATTCCTAACAATCTCCCACTTGCACTCAATGCCACACACTATGGTATCTAATACCCATATTCTCGAGATGACGCTCCAAGCTAGTCTGAGAAAGTGGCTTGGTCAGTGGATCAGCGACGTTGTCGGCCGAGTCTACTCTGTGCAGCACAATGTATCCCTTGCGAACAAATTCTCTTACGAGATGATACTTCCTCTCAATATGTTTGGTGCTGTTGTGAAACCTCGGCTCCTTGGCCTGTGCTACAACTCCGTCGTTGTCGCAAAGACAATGAACAGCAAATTTCAAAGACATGGAATCATTTGAAGTTCTCCTAAACTTCTTAATCCGTAACCCTTTCTTGGAAGCCTCCGAGGCTACTTGATACTCGGCTGACAGTGGAATCGCAGATCGCGCTTTGCTTGGCGCTACGCCAAGATACTGCTCCTCCATTAAGAGTAAATATATAGCCAGAAGTAGACATCGAGTCGTCCTTCAGTCCTTGGAAGTCCGAATCAGTGAATCCCACCACATCCAAATCTCCACCGCCATACATCAGAACCATATCTCTAGTCCTTCTCAAATACTTGAGAACGTTCTTTAGGGCAGTCCAATGTTCCCTACCTGGGTTTGCCTGAAACCTACTCACCATGCTTACAGCATGCGCAATGTCAGGTCTCGTACACAACATAGCATACATAAGGCTACCCACGACCGAAGCATATGGTATATTACTCATTTCTTTTCGTTGTTCCTCACTTTGAGGACATATCTTCAAGGAGAGTTTTATTCCATGTTGCATCGGTAGGAACCCTCTTTTATAATCATCCATCTTAAATCGCTTTAAGATTTTATCTATATAGAGGGCTTGGGAAAGACCTATTGTTCTCTTCGCTCTATCCCGGTAGAGTTGAATACCAAGAATATAGGTAGCTTCTCCCAAGTCTTTCATGGAGAAATTACTCGAAAGCCAAGCTTACGTAACCGAGCATTCCCACATCATTTCCTATTAGTAGAATGTCATCTACATATAGTACTAAGAATGCGATCTTGCTCCCACTAACCTTCTTGTATACACAAGGTTCCTCTTCATTTTGCACGAAGTCAAACTCTTTGACTGCCTCGTCAAAACGAAGGTTTCAACTATGCGATGCTTGCTTCAGTCCATAAATAGAACGCTGAAGCTTGCACACTTTCTGAATATCGACTTCGGACACAAAGCCTTTAGGTTGCTCTATATAGATTTCCTCCTCGAGGAATCCATTAAGGAAAGCCGTCTTTACGTCCATTTGCCATATCTCATAATCGTGGTAGGCAGCTATAGCAAGCATCATGCGAATAGACTTGATCATGGCTACGGGCGAGAAGGTATCGTGGTAATCGATCCATTCCTTTTGGGTATAACCCTTTGCCACAAGCCTGGCCTTATAGGCGTCAACCTTGCCATCACCATCAGTCTTTCTCTTGTAGATCCACTTATTCCCAATAGGCACTATGCCCTTGGGGTGGTCTACTAGAGTCCAGACCTGATTGACATGCATTGAGTTTATCTCAGATTCCATATCTTCACGCCATTTAGCGGAGTCTACATCCACCATCGCTTGGTCATAGGTCGTCGGGTCGGTCTCTTGGCTATCACTTGGAACCTCATGGAGACCCAGCTCCTCCAAGTGCACAAGCCCATACCTCTCAGGTAAATTATACACCCTACTAGACCTACGAGGTGGTTGTACTTGTGTTTCAGAAAGTTCGGTTCCAGTTTCTTGCACAGGTGTCTCCCGAGGAGTTTCATTGTATTCTTCTAAAGAAATACTTCTACCTGCTCCGCCTTCCTGAATGAACTCATCTTCCAGGAAGTGTGCTTGTAAAGCAACAACGATCCTTCGATCTTCGGGCATGTAGAATAGATATCCCATCGTCCCAGATGGGAATCCAATGAAACGTCCCTTCGCAGACCTAGCTTCCAACTTTTCCACCTTAGTCTTCTTGACATAGGCGGGACATCCCTAAATCCTAATATGATTAAGACTTGGTTTCCTTCACTCCCACATCTCATGTGGAGTTTTAGGAACGGATTTGGAAGGACATCTGTTTAAGATATAAGCGGCAGTCAGGAGTGCATACCCCCATAGGTAAATCGGCAAGTCAGTATAGCCCAGCATGGAACGGACCATGTTCAACAGGGTCCGGTTCCTTCTTTCTGACACACCATTTAACTGAGGAGTACCTGGAGGTGTTAGTTGTGAAACTATTCCATGTTCGTTAAGGAAGTCGTCAAACTCCGTACTCATATGCTCGTTACCTCGGTCCGACCGAAGTGCTTTGATATGATTACCAGTTTGTTTCTCGACTAGGGCCTTGAATTCCTGGAATTTCTCAAAGGCCTCGGATTTATGTTTCATTAAGTATACATAACCATACCTAGTATGATCATCTGTAAATGTAATGAAATATTGATATCCATCACGTGCTGCTTCCTAATCACCACATACGTCGGTATGGATTAATCCCAGTTTATCAGCGGCTCTTTCAAAAGTCCCTGTGAAGGGGGACTTAGTCATTTTGCCTTTAAGGCAAGATTCACAAGTAGGAAAAGGATCCGATCCCAATGGACCCATAAGTCCATCTTTTTCCATCTTGTAAACCTTGGTCTGACCAATATGACCAAGTCTAAGATGCCATTTCAAAACTTGATTGGTTTCATCCCTACCACGTTTTCTAGTCATAGTATTCACAACTACTTTGTTGCTGAGATTTAGATGATACAATCCATTCAACAATGTAGCAGTACCCACTAGTTTATTTCTAAAATAAATTTTGCAGGAACTATCACCAATGAAAAATGAAAAGCCCTTTCGGTCCATGACCGGAATGGATACAATGTTTTTGTGCCCCTTGGGCAAAACAAGTACATATTCTAAAGTCAAAACAAAGCCGGATTCTAAACCCAAAAGAAGTGATCCTATGTCGGTCGCCTCGACACTATGCCCGCTTCCGACTGTAATCATAACTTCTCCAGCTCCAAGCTTCCTACTTTGTTCCAGATCCTGATTCACGGTACAAATATGAGAACTAGCACCAGAATCAAGTACCCAGGAAGTAGAAAATACAGTAGCAGAACAATTTGTTGCCAAAACTAAAAGTTCTGTACCTGAAGTGCCATGAAGAATCGGACAGTCTCTAGCCTAGTGGCCCAGCTCACCGTACTTGAGACAAGCATCCTTCTTCTTCTTGTTCTTCGGAACCATCGGGGCCTTGCCCTTTCCCTTAAGGTCCTTAGCTTGCGGTCCAGTCCGCTTCTTGGTCTTTTTCTTCTTACTCTTAGACCTCCGAGGTCCAGAAGAAATCACAAGAGCAGACTCCTTCATCCGCGGAGTCTTCATCTGAGACTGAGCGGTCACAAGTTTGTTCATTAGCCCAGCTAAATTACATGCAATCTCATTGCAGTTGAAGTTCATAACAAACTGTGAGAAGGAATCGGGGAGAGACTGTAGGATAAGGTCGGTTTGGAGAGAAGTATCCATTTTAAAATCAAGAGCCTCCAATCTCTCGATCATAGATGTCATTTTGAGGATGTGTTCCCCAACCTTCTCACCTTCCTTCATCCTTGCACCGAACAGTTGCTTGGATATCTCATATCTAGCAGTTCTGCTGTGCTCACCATAAAGTTCGGTTAAATGAGATAGAATCTGCCTAGCAGAAGTCATTTTCTCATGAGCTCTCTGAAGCTCATTAGACATGGAAGCCATCATATAAGAACGGACTTTCACGTCATCCTTAACCCACTTTTCGTGGTTTTCAATCTCTTCCTGATTGGCTCGGGTCCGTACAGGAGGCGCCGGAATGTCCGTCTCCAAGACGTATCCCAGTGCCTCTATACTGAGGACAATCATCAGATTGCGGAGCCAATCCACAAAGTTAGGTCCCATTAAGGTGTTCTTTTCGAGCAGAATTGAGAGTGGATTCATTGTCATATTGAGATTTGAGTCTGCATTAAGTATAACAGATTAATTAGTGACTCATTCAATTATGTTATGAGTATAGAATTAAGGTCTTTTCTATTCTTGTTACCCAACTTTCACTATTTTTATCGGAATAACACACTCCCATGTGAAATCCGGAAGTATCGTCGCTCTACTTCATAGTGTTGATCGAGTTCTTTATAAATCTTAATAGAGGGCAACCGAACAGGTTTCTAGTCTATTAATTTTCATAAAGTGGTGTCCAGCACCAACCCATCTAATGGATGATTCGATCTTCTTTTTCCCCTTGTTCACTCCCCTCAACCTATACGGTTTCTATGGTTCGTGAACAAGTTAAGTTTATACCATCGACGCAAATCAGTTTCACAATTGAATCTTATCCGGCAACCTATCAGGTCTCTAGGGATAAAATTTGCTCCAACCGAAGGCATCCAATGTGCTCCCGGTAATTTATCCGTCCTCCCCGAACGACTACCACCATAACTCGGAAGCATAGCACATCCGGTTTGGATTTCAATTTCCCAAAAACTCGATGGAGGGAAGGAAAACCTTGAAACCTTATAAACTTAATAATTTATCGTGGGAGAATTTTCGCGATTAGCGTTACACTTTGCACATTAATCGTTTAAGCGCGTTTGTGGCATTCATACAATATGAAACAACTATTCACAACCTAGTTGCTACCAACATGTGGTTCATGGACCGTTCCTAGAAAACAAAAACTCCGTAATCTAATTACAAGTCTTCGTCTTGAATCTTCGTCTTCTCGAAATGGATCTTCCTCCGGTCTTCGTCATTACATATAAATTTTACATTGAAAATTGCATCCTAGATACAAATATTTCTAGTAAAATAAATAGGCTCAAAACGGCCTTTACAACCCAATTGAATAAAACGAACGATTCAAAACTAAGTCCACGAACCACATCCCCATTCAAAAAGCATACATCCAATAAATACTATATAAATGGAAAGCGTAGAGATACATTGATCCAATCAACAATACGAACCGATCCAATCGATTCACCTGATTGGTAATATGATAACGTTCAAAATAATTGATCGACCATAAATATTCCAATTAATCAATTTTCCCTTATAAAATGAAATACCATAAATCATTTTAATCATATTAAATCGATTTAACATGAGGGGATTAATTTTCAAGAATACGAAAAAAATTGAGCCGGGCGAAAAAGGCTGCCATGGCCGAGTCACGCTCGGCGGTGCCGGCCGCCCAGAGCCTGCGCCGCGGCCCCACGAAGCACTGGCTGCGGCCCCGATCTGATGCCCAGGGCCGCGGCCCCCTGCTCGGACCCCTCCGGACCATCCAACGGGATTTGGGCTAGTTTTTCGATAGGATATCCAATATCTATATTCTCCAACATTCATATCTTCAATATAAATCATATTTCCAAGAAATTAAGATTTATATTTAGACATAAACTTACGAAAAATATAACTACAACGAACGTAAAAACATATACCACGATTATGACTAAAATAATTCCAAATCATTCACCATCTAATCGAGCATTCCAAATGCCAATATCGTATATACGATCGCAAGACCTATGCTCCGATACCACTGTTGGGATTCGGTGCCTAAAACGAAGGCCAGTGAGCGGTAAAACGAAAATTAATTCGATCTGAATCCCTACGAGGATCGATCGAGCTACGTATATACGAATATATAAACGAAAAGCAAGAGTCATAAGAAACTAACCCTCGAAGTCCGTTGATTAAATGGTAACCTTCTCTTGAGCTATTCCCCAAACTTTAGTTTGATCTCTACGAGTTCAATCCGCTCCAAGCCCTTGAACAATCCAACGCCGAAAGCACCGCGTCTCTACTTGCCACGCGCCGGAAAAACGACCGGAATAAAAACACTTGATTAACCTCTAAGGTTATGGCTAGAATCAAGTGATAAAGCTTTTATTACTACACTCTAAGTGTATAATATATCTCTCAATAATTTCTCTCAATTTTTCTCCAAGAAAAATGAAGAAGAAGTGAATGAAGAAGATGAAGAAGACAATTGAGAAAAATGGTTTCTCTCTCTCTCTATCTCTCTCTCTCTCTCTCTCTCTCTCTTTCTCTCTCTCTCACGTTGGAAAGACTTCCAAAAGTTGAGTGAAGTGAGATCAAAGTCATCTTCCCATTCTTATTCAACTCCCCACCACTTGCAACAACTCATGCATGTGGGAATCTAACCCCACCTCCACAATTATTATTCATTAAAGAATGAAGACATAAGTCCAAAAGGAAGGTGGCTATAAATGGGGGGGGGGGGGGGGCATGGAGAAACGGATGAGTTCGATTCGTTTCGGACTCCCGAAAGTCCAAACAGATAAACTCCGATTCTGTTTCGATGTATTTATATCGATTAATTAATCCAATTAATTAAACATATCAAATACAAAATAATATAATTAATTTCTCCAAGAAATAATTATATACATGAATTAAATTAATCACCCAGTAATTTATTTAATTCATTAGGCCGTAAATTAATTTATCCAATAAATCAATTTAGACATCTAATGTCCCAAATTTAGATATCCAATATCTAATACACATAATGAGAGAATTAGCTTGATTCATTCCGTCGTCAATCCTAATGCGCGACTCGGTAGGTCCATCTCAGTCAGCAATGGGAGGAACCAAAGAGTAGTAGCACCACCTAGCCAGCCTGGCGGCCTACACTGTACCCCAACTGAGAACGAATGATTGGGATCATTCAAGAACCATTCTGTCGTGAATACTAGTATACGCATAAACCCTTCTTTCAAATGTCCCGATCAAGTTATAGGGTCACGGTCAGTCAAACCCTATCTGTACTTGACGCTGTCCATGCGTTAATGCAAATCGAGATCATCGAGCTGTCATGTATCTAATACAACTAGCTCCAATGCTTTGGCCAAAGACTTATGATCTCATCTGCCAATAACTGCATAGGACATATAACCCGCTCACTAACGGGAGAAAGAATTCTATCTTGGTATTCAGTAGGACCTGCTACTTGCCCGTCAAGATGCACGTCGAGGTTGACCCCCGCCTCCCGGTTTATAGGGTCGAACTACTCTAATGAAAATCTTGACGTCACAAGCACATCCCTACTAAATCCTCAAGTCGAAGGTTCACGAATACCTATCACAACCTTTCGATTGCGTCATTGACTGTCCCGGAGTGAAATCCATGTGACGAATCGAGGGTGAGTCAGTTTGAGTATACTAATCCAATTAGCATACCTATAACGTGTGCTCCCACTAACCATTAGCATTCGACAGGCACTCTCCATGTCAAAGAACACGTCATACAAGTCTTCACATAAACTTAATGCCCAGTCAAGTTTCATCGACTTGCGAACGATTAAGTATTTGAGCTATAAACCTTTCCAGTGCCGACCTCGTTATCCAATAAGGAGTGGAACGTTTTGCTCTCAAATACATAGACTAGTTTCTATACGTATATTTACGAGTTAGGAACGCCAGTAACTACCAGTAAATAAAGAAACATTCATTGCCTTATATAAATGATTTACATAATTACAAGTATAATACCCTCACTCAACATCCTCTGAGTGGCATTCGAGGGCATATTCCTAACAGTTTTGGGATCTGAGCTTCTCTCGTACAGAGGTGTTTGCGTAGGAGCAATCCTACGTTGCACGGGGGCGAGCTCGATGTGGACCGCGAGTGGTTCGCTCGGCTCGGCGATCTTGCTACTGGCGCCTGCCCCAGTTTCTAGGAGCGCCTTCATGTCGTCGAGCTGGCGTTGCATCGCGGCCATCGCCGTAGCTTGATCGCTCGTGGTTTGTCTCTCGGAGCAGGTGCCGAGGCGATCATGTACCGATCTTCTGGCTCTGTGGTAGGCGATGAGGTCATCGCTGACGATCACGGTTCTTCGGCGAGGATCCAGATGGTTGGCCTGCCCTCTGGGAGTTGGGTATGCCGAACTCTTGGTGACGGACTCGGGCTCCGTCGTCTCCTGGCTGGGGCCGAACGGCCCCGGTCACCACGATAGGTCACTTCCTAGGCGGCTGAAGATGGAGGTATCCCGCCTTGCAAGCGCCTCTTCTTGCGAATCGGGGCCTCCTGGCGATCGCTCGGTCAGTAACCCCTTGAACTTCCATTTGCTCACGCGGCGGATGGCCGAAGGGGTTATAGCGGGCGCGTTGAATGCTCTTCGTCTAGGATGGCCATGGCCTCTTCAATCTGTTCCACGGTTTGGAACTGATCAAACGAGAGGCTTGGGCCGTCCCTCGGGGGCGGGATCGAGAGTCTCGGGTCGCCGCGGCTACCCTCCGCCATAGGCCGGGGCTCGGATTGAGACGGAATGAGGCGTCCGGCGGATCGGCCAGCGGCTTTCTTCGATGCGGAGGCAGAAGTCATGATTCTGAAAGCTTTCTTTGAAGAGCAGTGAGTGTCTCTTCAAGTATATGCCCCGGAGAACAGTGAGTGTTCTTCGAGACGGTAGGAATAAAAATGGAGGTTTAGATGCCGCCCTTCCTCTAGCACCAATTGTTGTTGCCCGAAATATTATCCGGAGATAGATATTGCTGGAATGGACGGACAACAAACAAAGTGTGAGAGCACGTCCGTGGGAATGGAAATAACACAAGATTTTCCGGGGTTGTTAGTCCCGGTCTTGAATGCTCTCGCGAGATGTTATTAATAAGAATACGTTTGAGTACAAATATTAATGTAAGGATGCGCTTACAATGAGTGTAAAAGATCCTATGTATATAGCTGTTGAGTGCTTGCCGGAAGAACTAGAATTGCTCTGAGTTCTTGCTCTCGTTTCTGCCGACCGTCTTAGGATTAAGAGGTGCTGAGAGTGAGAGAGAAATATGTCCGAAGTGTATAGCGTTGCCAAGAGAGTCAAAGCCGAAAAAGCCAAGCCCATTTCCAAGTGCAGGAGGCCTTCTATTTATAAGAGCTGAAATGCCCTTTACTGACGGGCGATCGCCTTCCTTGTAATATAATAAGGGGCGATCGTCTTTTAGCACAGGGGCTGTCTGTCTTGAAGTCCGCATTGCGGTGGCGGCCAGTATGCGGTCCATAGGAGCTCGCACGCGTCTGAGTCGGCATCGGCGGTCCCACTATGCACCTTTCGGCGGGTCTGTCGGTAGGTGAGCAGATGGTGACAGAATGTGGTCAACGATCCATGTCCTGCGGTGCCTTTTCCGGATCTTCACGTGGGTCTCTGCTTCGAGCCTCGGCCTTCGCCGACTAGATAGGCGCTGGCTTTGCGTGGCAAGAGGCGGTCGTTATTAGTCGGGCACCAGAGTCGATCGCCAGGTGCCAAGAGACGATCGCCTTGGATGTCGATCACTCAGCACTTGGGCTTGACCTGGGACCTTCAATCGGCCAATATGCTTTGGCTATTTGACTTTGGCTCGGTCGCCCGATCTCTGCACCGATCGCCTGTTTGAGATGTATAAATCTCGACACAACATTCGTATTCCATCCGATTTTGATGAATCGATTATTGTTAAATGTTGTTGTTAAACATATCCTATGGATTGTATATCCATGTTTCGGTTTGGAATTCTGTTTTCATGTTTTTGTCGAGTCGATTAGTGTTCTTGACCATTTTGGGAGAAGCCCTTAAACTTTCGTCGTTTGTTCCTTGAATTCAGCGGATTTAGGTCGTGCTATGGAATTCATTTTCATTGTTGTTATTGTCGTTCGTAGTTTGTTGTCGCGGGTTGGCGTTCGGCGAAGTCGGTGCCATCCTACTTCGGACGATTCTAAGCGTTTGTGATTATTCGAGGCAAGTACCTTGTTCATACATTTCTTGTTTTGTGGATATGATGATCGGTGATCGTTTTGGTGTGTTTGTTTGGTTGCTTGGAATGAACTTTCAAAAGATTCGGTTTAGCCTCTTTAAAGGCTGTCTTTCAAAACCGTGTGTATTTTGTGAATGTTGTTTTTATGAATGATTGAGTGAATCCTATGGATATGTTCGATGTTGGTGTTGTGATTTGATAATATACATATATACATATATTTTCCCATTTCAGTGCGTCGACGATTGTGTCGTGCTATATGTTTGTTGCCTTTGGGTGAATTGTTTGGATATCCTTGGAGTAGTGTGTTATGTGTGAATGTGTGGATATGGGCGGGGTCTATGGTGACACATGGCTTGTGATCATGTGGTCAGGATGCAACAAGTTATTGATCCAACCGTGAGAGCCTAAGGATACCTACGGTGACACATGGCTTGCGATCATGTGGTCAGGAGACAACAAGTGATTGATCCAACCGTGAGATGACGTGGCAAGTGATCACGGTGGTATAAGAAAACCTATGGTGACATATGGCTTGCGATCATGTGGTCAGGAGACAACAAGTGATTGATCCAACCGTGAGATGACATGGCATGTGATCACGGTGATATGTATATGATTTTGGATGTGTTTTGCTAGGTCGAGTACCTTGGACGTGTTACCAAGATTTCGTATCTTGGGTGGTTATATTCTATTGACTTTATTTCCGTTGAGGACACGTGACGTGGGCTTTGAACCCTGTGAATTGTTGTTGGTTTTTAATTGAGAAAGCAAATATTTGGATTGTTACCCCTTTCGGTTTCTTTGAAAAGAGAAGGATTCGTTAATCCTAAATGGTTTTCCATTAAAACTCCCGAGGGCTTTCATTTTAAAAACATTTTATAAATTGTTCTGTTTGATTGGTGATCTGTCGAATACGGAAAGTTTTACTCAAACCCCTTTGCTCGGGAAGTATTTTCCGCTATGTTTGAATCTTTGAGGATTCCTGGTTATTATTATTCTTGGAATATGATTTGTATGACTTGTATTTGCACTTTGTACTTGCACTAGTAAAATAGTGGAATTTTGCTAACCCCCGAGTAATCGTGGGGTGGATGTATGTTTTGCATTCAGGTTTTGGAGAGCATAACACAGGGTTGACACGGAGTAGGATGAAAGATGATCGATACTAATCACATGAGGACCCACACGATGTTGTGTTGGCCTAGTTGTAGTTTATTTCCGCTGCAGTATTTTCCCGTTGCACGGGAGTGTTCTATTTTGACCCCTGCGTGGGTATGTATTGAGATTGAGTTGTATGTATTAATTAAAAGACCAAATCAGTCTACTGAGTCATTTTAGCCTTAAAAGGCGATGTTGAGATATTTGATTTTAGTTACCGGCCTAGTAGATCCTTGAGGAAAGGGTCTACGGCGTGTAATATCCCTGAGTGGATTGGGGGTGTTACATAAATGGTATCAGAGCAAGGTTGTGGAAACCTAGGCTGTCGGGTCAAGTTGTGTCTGTTGAGCTTTGTCGCGTCAGATTTTGTCTGACTGAGTCGTGTCGTGACGCGTCGTCTGAGTCTGTTGGTCGTGATTAGTATAGTGGGGCGATCGTCATCTTCGCGCGACCTGTGGATGTAAGTCTCCCTCATTTGTGTTGTGCCTCGTGTGACACGAGCCACTTGTATGATTATTTGTTAACTGATGGAATCTTTACGTAGATTTTTATTTCGTGATATGTGTTTATTCGACTCTCAAATTTTGTTTATATGAGGAGTGGTGTCGCTACTAATGTATTTGTGACTCTTGATTTTTGTCCGTTGCTAATGATTTCCAAAATGATTTGCTCGTTTTGCAAGTATTCTCGTGGGACCTTTATGCTTAACATGAAATGGTGATGTATAATATGTGTGTGCTTTGCTCACTCCGGGAGGGTCCGACGAGGGCCTCGGGGGAATCCGTGACTTCACTCCGGATTCACGAGCCTGTTTGCTAGCCAGTTCGGGAGGGTCCTTAGAGGCCTCGAATGGGACCAGTGGTTTCGCCTCGGTCCCAGGCAAATTGATTAGTGACTGTTTGTTTTCCGGGGAAAAGACATGTCTGTTTTTGGGTTTTGAAACGATTTGATGCATGTACTATGAGATGCGTAAGCGAATGTTGATACGTGTGAGTTTTTGGGCATTATGGCCTAATGAATTTTTGCAAGTCTTAAATATCTTAGAGAATAAACTTCGAGGCGTATTTTTAAAATGGATTATATTTTCAAGGCACCTACTAGCGCAACTATATGTTTCAAGATTCTTCTACTTCGAGAACCAAAATATTTTGAGATATTCTCAGTAATTTAAAAACGCATTTGCTTAGACCCGAGGGTCGAATATTTCTGAACGTTTTTCACTAAAAGAAAGATATCCTCATTTTTATCAAATGCAAGATGATTTTTCAAAGTCTCGATGACGCTGTTTTTATTACTTTTCGAAATGTGGTACTTAAGATCAACTGGTGTTTCCAAATTATTTTCCAAAATGTGGTTTTTTTAAAAACCTATCATTTCCTGCTTGAGGTTAGAGAATGTGTGTATGTTGTTAGCATTGTCGTTAGGGTGTTAGCCCCCCGAGTTGTGATTGAACTGGTGGTGTGAGCGTCGAGTCGTTCGCCACACATTTGTTGTGTTAGCCCTCTGTGGGGGGTGTGATGTTGGTACTGAATGTTGTCGCTTTGTGGTGATTTGCGTGTTATCACACCTGTGCGAACTATTAGAGCTTGCGTTTGTGTGATTATGTACATCTGTGATTGTTTCATGATGTTTTGTAATTGTGTGCTGGTTATCGTTCGGGCCGTGGAAATCGCCGAACGATGTCGTCGTTGCTGTGATTTTCATATGTGTGTTGCCTTACGATGGTAATCGCTGTATGTGTTGTGTTATGATCTTCTGCTGTGATGAGTGGTTACTTATTCAGTATGCCAAGGAGCAGAGGTTGTGGTCGTGGCGATCAAATGCGTGATCAGGATCATGATCCCGGTGATGGTGTTGGTATCGGTGTTGCTACTATTTTGCATCAGGTAGCTGCACAGATGACTCAGTTGACTCAAGTAGTTCAACGTAATACAGATGTGACCCAAAAAATTGGTGTAAATCAGTGGCTTCGAGAAGTGGTTCGCATGAATCCCCCTCGTTTCGCTGGTGCCGCAGATACATTGGTCTGGGATGGTTGGCTTTTCCAGTTGGAAAATATATTCGAGGTAGTTGATTGTCCAGAAGAGCGTAAGTTGCCTGTCACTCAGTATCTTCTTGACAAGGATGCCGCTAATTGGTGAGAGGCTGTTAAGCCTCGAGATCACGTTGTCACATGGGCAGAGTTCCAGAGATTCATGAGAGTTGAGTTTTGTCCGGAACTGATCATAAATCAGAGGATTAATGAATTCTTTTCGGCGGAACCACAAGATGTACCGATGTCTCAAGCTATTATTGACTATAGTAAATAGCTCATCTACGTTCGGGGTGAGGTCAGGACAGAGGAAGATAAGATCTATCATTTTAATAGACGAATGAAGCCAGAGATTCGTCAGTACATGACGTCTCACTTGTACTTCATTGAGAGAGTATCAGAATAGGGCGCTAGCCTATGAGCTATCTGTAGCATCGACTGAGCATATGTCGGAATCGAAGAAACAGAAAACTGTTGGGAACTTTTTAGGAAATCAGGGGGGTGGGCCCCTTGGGGATGGGACTTCGTGTCATCATCCTAAGAAGGTTCCTCAATCGCGTGATCACAGGAAGAGTATTACCCCTGCAGTGAGTAATGTGAGCAGCATGAAGACATGTTACAACTGTAGTCGAGCGGGCCATACCGCGAAGAATTGTCGTTCACCGCTAGTCAGCTATTTCGATTGCGGTCAATTGGGACATCGAGCCGTGCATTGAGAGATGGTACTTAGAGGTTTGTAGATCGAGTTCGCATCTCCACTCTGAAAGGACACAGAGATGCCTAGTGTGGTTTTCGATAATTTCGGTGTGGTCGGAGTTCTTTGTGGTTACCCTCGCGGATCGTTGTGTATTTATTTTCTATTCTTAGACTGTGCGTGTTTTCTTGTAATAGGTACCTTTGGTTTTGTGATGGTTTGTATACTTGACTTGATCGTGCTATCTGGTTAGTGATACTTGGCATTGGTTGGTTTTATTATGTTTCTGCTTGTGACATTGTGATGGTTGTCGTCGAGGTGATTTCACTCTGTATGTTTCTTTGTGTTTCTTGTAATGTTTCGTCGATGGGCGTAAGTTACGTGGTTAATTTGTATGTCGTTGGGTAGTTCCTGGTGGGATCCTCCCTACTTATTTTTAAGTTTTGGTATGAAACTTCTTTTAAGGAGGGAAGTATGTAATATCCCCCAATTTCGATTTTCAATAAATTTCATTTTTTGACAGGAGTCCATTTTTACGGCTCGCTTGTGACCGTTTCAACATTCTGAGAATGATTAATTCTGCACTTTTTGACATCCGAGTTCATTTCAGTGTCGTTTTGTTGAGTTACGTGCTTCTTAGCGACTTTTCTGCACTTGAGTTTAATTCTTGCGAATCTCGTTTGAAAATGTTGTTCGAGTTTCCCGTAAGTCCATTTAACTTTGTTAGACGTATTGTGAACTTTGGTTTGGTTATTCGATCACGTATCGTGATTTTCGAGCATTTTGGGCTATTTTGTAATTTCCCAAAGTTGTGGTTATCCGCTTTCGTATTTGTTGTTTCGACCCTTTTCATGGTCGCATGTGAGTTTGATTAAGAACTTAAGCTCTTAGTATGATCATATTCTGGAGCTTTCCGTGCGTATCTTGAACTTGAAGATTCGGTCGGAGAAATCCGTCGTCGTACCCATTTTTGAGAGTACTGTTGCTGTCATTCTGAGTCGATAGTGCACGCTACATCCAGGTGGATAGCGCGTGCTAAGGTGCTGTAGTTAGCGCATGCTACGGTTGTGCTAGTGCACGCTAACTGGTAGTTCGAGGCAGTCCAGAAGCTACTGGACTGGGTCTGGAGGTCTCGTTAGCACACACTAACTTTTGTGGTTAATGCACGCTAACTGTACGTTTTGGCAGAACGCTTGTTTTTTTATGCTTCTATAGCGCATGCTAATCAGCAAAGATTAGCGCACGCTAAGCTGTCTAGTATATATACTGGAAAATAGTTATTTTTCACCATTTTCATTCGTTTCCTCTCCTCTCCGCGGGTCTAAGACGGGAGGCGACTAGGGTTTGGACTTCTGGCCGATTTCTACTCCACCCAAGGTGTTTTGGAACATCCTTGGGGATTATAACATCATATAATCTATTGTTTTTCGTCGAATCGAGTTCTAGTTCGGATTATCCAACATTTAATCTTCTCCACCGCTCCAAATCGAGGTAAACTTCGCATAACCCTATTTTCAGGAATTGGGGGTTCCTTCGCGATCTTTTCGATATATCTTGTTGATATGATGGAAATATGTTGGGTATGGATTATCTACCTCCGATACATGTTTTTCCTACGAAATTATTGGTATATTTCCGGTATTGTTGAGGATTGAGATGGTTGATTGTGATTTACCATCTAGGAGGTTTGTCGACGGATTACATGTATCGTATGTGGGATTTTCGGGTGGATTCCAACTTATTTGCATGTCGATTGATTATTAATAGTTGGTTACGAACTTTTCTAGGTTCGGATTTGTGATTCCTTAAATCTTGGTACCTTGTTGTTCGTACCCTTTTCCTTCGATCCAGGCAAGTAATTCTTGTGAAGGTTATATTCTTAAATGTGAAAAGTAATGCATATGAGTGTGAGAGTTTTATACGTTCACTCTAGGAGGGTCTGACGAGGCCTCAGAGGGATCCGCGCATTTTCGGGTCTACGAACATTTGGGTTAACCCTTCGGGAGGGTCTGACGAGGTCTCGGAGGGATTCACGCATTGTCGGGTCCACGGTTACTTAGGGAGGATTTTTCACTATTGAGATATATTGGATAATTGCATTTTTCGGAAATCATTATCATGGATTTGAAATTTATGCATGTGCTTTAATGTGTAAGATGTGACGGTTCACTTGTATTACTTGCACTAACCCCCTTTTTGGGGTGGGAAAACTCGTTTCTTGTTTTTCAGGTTCGAAGAATCCAAGCGAACGAGCACTGGGGCGGTACGACGATGAGGGCGAGGCGTGATACAGTGATGGATTATGTCCTTTCTTTCGAACATTGTCTTTTGGACTGCTTTATCCATGTATTATTAGATGTACTCGAGTACTATAGGAGTTTCCTTTCGGGTTGATGTATTAACTCTCGTACTTTCTTGAGATCTTTTGTATTTATTCGCTAGAGTTTCCCTTGATTGTCTCTGATTTATTGATCCCTGTTTGGATATCGTGAGTTTGGATGTGTTATGTGTAAAAGTAAGCCTAGTGGGTCCCAGGTAGGGATTCACGGAGCTGTAATATTCTCTGAATACCTCGGGGGGTGTTACAGATTTATTCTGCCGCGAGCAATTTTTTTATTTAATACTCTCTTTCGGATTACCAGTGAAATATAGAACTTGAATTTCTTTTCATACCATTGGCTTTGACTTTTCTTTTGTGTAAGGCAGGAAACTGGAAGGCACATCCCAATTGATCAAAGTGGACTCTTTGCTATGGACCAGAGCAAGTAAATATTCAACTTATAGAGCATTTCAACCAATATCTGGGGATTTTAATTTTCAAACAAAATCATAAGCTGCGTATAAGTTTTTGGCAACATCAGAAATCTAGAGAATTGCCATAACATTAATTTATGAGGTTGCATTAGTCCAAATTTCATGTTGGGTACAACATTTATGTCAAATAAGCCCGTGATCAAGAAATATGTCGACTAGCATACAAATTCCAAATCTCATGCAATCACTAGACATAACAACAGCTCAAAAGTTTTCAATCCATTAAAGTATGAATAAACTAGTATTCGAAGGATTAGATAATGAAACAAGCTCACAATTGTTCATTCCGTTAAAGTATGTATGTGGTGATATACATTATTTTATCCAAGCTATCACCTAAGTAAACACTCCCTAAAGTGATACATTTCATTTGATTTACATCAACAATTTGGCATGCAATCCAAGAATAAAAATGTCAGCTTGAGCACAACATACTAGCTACACATTGTAGTAATCCAGAATAAAACTACTCTATCATAATCAAAGCACATAAGCATTGCAAGCAATCAAAGTATAATTATCAATAAATGTAAGAATTTGATGAAAGTGGTGTAAGAATCATACCAATGCTCGATATACCGATCAAAGGAATCGCCACTCCAACCATCAGTCTTATCCGCAGCCATAAGTGAAAATGAAATCAAACAAGTAATCACCTCAAAAACTCAAAATGCCAGCGCCACCCTCCTCACCGTAATATTCCTCCTGAGCCTCTTCAAGATCGACGACACCACCGCTCTCGACCGCCGCTCCCCCACTATATCCTCCCCACCGCCTCCTCCGTACCCATCCTCCAACGCCCCATCACCACCCCTGCCAACAAACCGCCCCACTTTCTTCATGGCCGTCGGCAGCTCCTCCCTCACAAACTTATTAAGCCCCACAACCGCCGCCGCTGGAATCGCAGGATTAGCCGGCAAAGGTTGTTGTGTTATTTAAGGCCCAAATGAATTATTTTATAACTAGGCCCAATAATAATACATTTTGTGTGCAGGCAAGATTTTTAATACACCTAACCCAGGCCCGGATTCCAGAATACTACTGGGATAATCTCGGCCGTCCCTTTTGTAGGGCTTATCTCACTCGTCTATCCATGTGATATAAATAACCTCGCCATATGTAACCTTAATCACTTCTTTCTGTCTTCTTCTTGTGCAGCTCTCGCATATCATTCGTCTTCTCCGATATTCTCTCTCTCTCTCTCTCTCTCTCTCTCCCCCCCTGAGTACCCATTTCAGTTCCAATAGATGGGAACCGCAACCCCTATCAACCCGATGATAAGGATGTTGTGGTTTCCTCGACCGATCGTGATTCTTGTTACGGATTCTGGCCCTATATATTATGGAGAGTTTCTTCAGAGGAGATATCCGAAAAATTAAGTGAGACTTTCAAAGCAATATCAAGTTTGATCTTTCTGAGTGAAAAACATCGATTTTCTGTGTGAAATTTTTTTGCTTCAGAAATTTTCTGTGCGAGAAAATTTTTAGGGTTCTTGGTTATTGGTTGATTTCCTTGGATTCTCTTTGTTTCTCTGTGAAACCGCTTGGTGTTGGTGTATTTTTGTCTGCTGGCTGCCGCTCGTTTTGAGCCTTGGACGTGGGTATACGAGACTGGAGGACTGAGACGACATTTGATTGATTCTCACCACCTTCATATCTCGAGTTTTCAGATCTATTTAGATCTGCTCGTTTTGAACTTCAATCTTTCTGATTTAATTGTATTTATTGTGTTTATTTAGGATTTCTTTTACTCTGTGTAATTTGTTTACTCGATTTGTTATGTGGACCCTAATTTCCGATTACCATAGGTTCTTTATTTGTAATTCATTTATTATTGTGTTTTGTAAACTTATGTATTCCGAATAGATACCCAACAGTGGTATCGGAGCCACTAATAGTGGTTTCTATTCGGAAAGGCGTACGGATTCTGGCCGAGGAATCCGCTCAGGTATTGCTTCTTCCACCTTACCTTATTTACTTTCCGTACTTGTGAGATTGGTGGTGTGTTGCTCTTAATCGGTAATCTGTTTACTTATATTGCTTCTGTCTGCTTTTATATACTGTGCCTTGTCTGTGTGACTGTGACTGCTTTCATTTATTGCCTTTGTGTTGAGACTGTGGTAGTCGTGATCTACGAGCATACCAAACCCTCCTGCCTGAACCGTAAGTGTTCCTCGGATCTTGTAGGGGCTTGGGGTTACGATTTCAGCTCATTTAATTTTAAAATCTTGTGTGGTTTTTCCCATTGTGATACCTGCGTGATTGGTGATTGTCGTCTCAGTTTTTACATTGTTAGTAGTACCGTGGTCTTTTGATTAAAATCTTGTCTGATTTTTACAAACATTAAAATGTCTTCTCTTACTTACTTTACTATGGCATCTTTCGATGGCAAGGAAGATTTCAAAATCTGGCACCAGAAAATGAAATCCATCCTTGTCCCACAAAAATGTTTTTAAGCCATTGAAGGTACTTTTCAATCTAATGTAACTCCTGAGAAAGATGAAGAACTGATTGAGTTTGCTCATTCATCTATAATCTTGAACTTATCTGATTCTGTGATTAGACGAATAGGCAAAACTGATAATGCTAAACAACTATGGGATAAACAGGAAGAACGCTTACTGAAACATTTCTGCCCAATAAATTATTCATTCTTGAATTTTTTTTCCCCATAAAAGCTGGACTTAAACAAAGATATCGATGGTAATCTTGATACTTTTACAAAGTTAGTACAAGATATAAAACAATCTAGTGATAAAAACATTAATGATTATACCCCTATTGTGCTTTTTAATGCTATTCCTGTTACCTATAATGATGTTAAATCAGCTATCAAATATGTAAGAGACTATCACTTTAGATACTGTCATAAGTGGCTTAAAAAAGAAAGAAATTAGACTTAAAGGTTAATAAAGTTTCCAAACCTGTTAGTGATGTCAATTTTGTAAGGGGTAGACAACATGTTAAAAAGAAACCTCATAACAAAAATGACTCTGATAAGTCTAACAAGAAAAAGGGGCAATGGAGGGATAGATCTAAGTCCTGGCCTAAAAATTGCAAGTGCTATAATTGTGGGGAACCTGGTCATTATATACAAGAATGTACTAAACCTAAGAAGAATCAGCAAAATGACCAGGCTAATATAGCTATGGGCGATGTTTTTATGGTAATTGAAGAAGTACATGCCTCTGTGAATTTTGTGCTGTCTGATCTAAGTGAAAATGAATGGCTACTTGATTCTGGATGCACTTATCATATGACACCTTATAAACAACATTTCACTAATTACACTAATCTTGGTGATCGGTATGTTTCTATGGCTGATAATGTGAAACGTATTGTGGCCGGTATTGGTGATGTTTGTCTGAAATTTGATTATAATACTCTATTTGCTCTAAAAATGTCAGACATATTCCTGATTTATCTCATAATTTGATTTCTTGTGCTACTCTGTAAGATGAGGGTCTGAGAGGTAGCTGGGGGAAAGGTTGTATGAAAATAAGTAGGGGATCCTTAATGTTGTTTAAATGCATTAGGAAATTTAACTTATATATTTTCCAAGCTGAATCTAATGCATGTGCTTACATGGTTTGTGCCGATAAAACAGAATTGTGGCATAATAGGTTAGGACACATGATCATGAAGGGATTAGATATCTTGCATAAAAAATGATGTTTTGGAAAAGAAAAAATCTCCAAGATGTCTTTCTCTGACTCTTGCATGTATGGCAAACAACACAAATTGCAATTTCCTAAACCTCCCAATTCCCCTGATCCCTTTCCTAAGAAATCTAGTAAAAGTTCCAATGTGCTTGAATATGTTCATGCTGATGTGTGGGGTCCTGCCAGTGTTCCAACGCATGGTAGGAACCGCAATTTTCTGTCTATTATTGATGATTACTCTAGGAAGGTTTTCGTATTCTTGCTTAAACTAAAATCGGATGTGCTTGAAAATTTTCAAAATTGGAGAATTTTAAAGGAAAATCAAACAGGTAATTAAACTAATTCGAAAACTTAGGACTGATAATGGTCTTGAATTTTGCAATACTCAGTTTGATACTATGTGTACCGAAAATGGCATCCGTAGTCATAAGACAGTTCACTACACCCCTCAACAAAATGGGGTAGCTGAGCGAATGAACTGAACCCTTCTTGAAAAGGTAAGGTCCATGCCTGCCACTTCCAAATTGTATAAAAGTTTTTGGGGGTGAGGCTCTTTTAACTGCTGCCTATCTTATTAATAAATCTCCTTCTGTTCCATTGAATGGCAGTTACCCTAAGTCTGTATGGTCGTGTCATTCTATTGATTTATCAAACATTCGTGTGTTTAGCTGTGCTGCTTATGTGCATCAAAATGTTGATAAACTTGAACCAAGGGCCATTAGATGTGTTTTTCTTGGTTACCCTGATGGTGTTAAAGGTTATCGATTACGGGTTAGATCTGAACCTAGCTTGAAAGTTATAACTAGTAGGGATGTGGTCTTCAATGAAATTGAATTTCCTTGTCTTTATTACCCATTGCGTGCTCCTATTTTACAAAACCAAAACTTCTTCTCACCCTGTTCAAATCAGGGTGGAGCATCTTAGTGATAGTGAAGTACCTGTTGAATCTGAGAATGAGGAAAATCATGAATCTTCTAATGCTCAGTCTGATAACCCTGAAAACAAAGATGAATCTGAATCTGTTCTAGATGATTTGTCTGATTATCAATTAACTAGGGATAGGCCTAGAAGGAACATTAGAAGATCTGTTCATTTAGATGATTTTCACATGGCTTTTCTTGCTTTCAATGTGTTTGATATGCTTGATGGTAATGAACCTAAAACTTATAACGAAGCTCTAAATCAGATAACTCTAATGAATGGTTAAATGCTATGAATGAAGAGGTGACATCCTTGCATGCTAACCAAACTTGGACCCTTGTTCTGAAACCTAATAACTATTCATTGATCGACTGTAGATGGTTGTTCAAGGTTAAAAATGAAGAAGATAGTGTCAGATTTAAAGCTAGATTAGTTTCTAAAGATTTCACTCAACGTGAAGGTATTCTGTAGTTAAATTCACCACTGTTCGAATCATGCTAGCATTAGTTGCACATCATAATTGGAAAATGAAACAATTAGATGTTAAGACTGCATTCTTGCATGGTGAATTAAAGGACCATATTCATGAAACAACCTGAGGGTTTTATAGACAATAATCATCCTGAACATGTTTGTCTTCTTAAAAAATTGTTGTATGGTGTTGCTACCCAAAATATTATCCGGAGATAGATATTGCTGGAATGGATGGGATAGCAAACAAATGCAAGAGCACTTCCGTGAGAAAGATAAATAACACAAGATTTGCCGGGGTTGTTAGTCCCGGGCTTGAATGCTCTCGCGAGATATTATTAATACCAATATTCGGGGATACAAGTACTAATGTAAGAATACAAATACAATGAGTGTAAAGATTCTTGTTATCTTAGCTAGTGAGCGTGTAGATTGCCGGAAGAACCAGATTTGATGCTCTGTGAGTTCTTGTAACAAAGGAGATGAACAGTCGCGGCGGTGAGAGATCGGCCGTCTCTCACGGCGAGTATTCAGCTGGATGCTTGTGCTCCTGGGCTTATGAATCCCTTGGAATCTGTCTAGTGGAGACTTGCTGCTTCTGTCGATCGTCTTCTGGACGAGAGATTTAGGGAGAGAAGTCCTAAGATGGATTCCGGTGAGATAGCCGGGAGCTTGATGATATGTATGTTCTTTAGTATTTCCGTGAATGTATCGGAATGTGAGAGAATGAGTTCTGAGCGTAAGTCAGAATGAATTTTGAACCGTTAATGGGATGGATTTCCAACCTTTTTCCAGTAGGAGGAGGTTCTCTATTTATAGGGCTTGGATACGCCGGGCGATCGCCTTTTCTGCAATATAATAATCGGGCGATCGTCTTTTAGCACATGGGCCTGTCCCCTCAAAGCCTGCAGGAGTTGTTGGCAGTCAACTGCTCGGTCCAATGGGGAGCTTACACGCGTCATGAGGTAGTCACATGCGGCCCTACTGACAACTTTCGGCGCACATGCCGGTAGGTGGGGTAGGTGACAGGCTTTGGTCAAAGATCTTGTCTGTTAGCAAAAGATCTTGTCAGCGCCTTTTATGGATCTGCACGTGGGTGCTTTCCTGAGATCCAGTCCTTGATGACTTTGACGGGCGATCATCTCTGCTCGGGGCGTAGGTCGATTGCCCTTAGCCGGTCACTAGAGTAGATCGCCAGCTGCCAAAGGGCGATCGCCTTGGGAGTCGATCGCTAGGTACCTGATGGTGGTTTGATATCTTCGACTTGGCGAGCTAACCATAGTTTGACTGGAGTTGACTAGGTCGCTCGGCCTTATTGTTGATCGCCTGTCGGGATGAATAAATCGTGACACAACAATTGCCCCCCAGCTCGCTCATACGTTGGAAACGTGGGGTGAGGTGGCTCTCTTGGCGATCGCTGAGCTTTTGACGAGCGACTTTGTGTTTAACTGAACTGGCGATCGTCTTTGAGCCGATATATCCTGAGTTCGGACGACCTGGTTGGCCGCTGAACTGCGCGGGAAAAAACAACGGGCATTGAAAAGTCTCCGTGCACGTGTCGGGCTTCTATTGGAGGACGCCAACGGTCATTAATGACTCCTCGGCTGACGCGTCCTTGAAAAGACGCGTCACGCGGGTCTCGAGGGTCAACTATTGCGTCGTTTGAGATCCGACCCCCGAGGTTTTCCCTTATTGCAATCGGGTCCCCGCCTCCTCCTATAAAAGGGCGCGGTGCCGCAGATGTTACTCACGCGTGCTTTTGGAGAAAGAAGGACTGCGCCGAATTTTACGAAGATCTTAGAGCCGATCGTCGTTCGATTTCACTTTAGGGTAAGAAAAATCCTTTTCTTCTTCTCTAACTCGAATATGGCCGAGCCTCATCATCGTTTGGAGCGGGTACTGATTCGCCACGGGACATCGGTGCCAGGAGAAAATCCTTCCGTCTTCCACTGAGGCGGCAATGCTGCCATTCGAGCCGGAATCGACCCGTGAAGTTGAGGCTTTGTTTAATGAGGCCGATATTGCTAAGGAGTCGGTGCCAGAAGAGACGATCGCAGATCGAGAGAGATCCGGCGATCCGGGCTTCGGGAGCAACATAGCACTTTTGGTCGGGCTATAGGGCCTTTCTTTGAAATAATGGAGAGGTTAGCGGTCCTACTCCGAGATTCGACTTAGGGGATATTGGTCGCTTATCCCTATGTGCTTCCCAAGCGATGCGATGTCGTGCAGCGCGTGATCGTTGTGGTCGCTCGGCCAAATACGAGCTCGGCGACTGTGAGAGATCGGCCGTCTGGAGGACAAGATTCCATGTTCCTTGAGATGTGGACATGTTCGCGCCGCGGAGAATGAACGAGCCGACCCGACCTCCGATGGGTATGGTCGTAGTGAGTGAGGCCGTTATGGAGGCCGGCTACGCTTCCCTCTGTCCTTTGCGGTCTCCCATCGGTGGCCGCTTGGAATGTGGCGCCACTTGGTGACGCCGAATGCAGGCTCCAAATTATTTGCACCCTCACCCTTTTCGGCGGTCATCGCTGTACCGCCTCCCATCGCTGTTGGAGATGAATCATTTGTTTAAATTGACGGCTCACGAGAGGTTGGTCGGCGGTTACCATATTCAAGGCCGATCTGGTCGGGTGATTCATGGAGTCCCGAATAAGATACGTGGCGATCGACGAAGTGGTTGGGTCGCCGGCAAGTGGAGAGCTTCGGCAGTGACAATCCCACGGGCGGTGGAGATCCCCACCGAATTTCGGGAGAGGAATCCCGTGGGGTTTAGACTCTCCCTTCGTTTGGATGCGATTTGGGTGATCTAATTTGATTTGTTTTGCGAGCTTCCATATCCGCGATCGAGGAGCCTTTCGACTTTCTCGTTGTTTGGGAGCGAATTAGGAGCTTGTCGGACGGCGACCTAGACGCCACTCGGATCAACAAGGAGAGTCGGTTGTCGGCTCGACTATTCCGTTTCCCGAGACATCTCGCGGTGCAGTATGAGCTTCGCGATCTTCACTTTCTAGGCGATCGCCTTACTTGAGGAAAGTGTCGACCGTTAGTCGATCGTCTTTAGCTGCAGAGGTTCGTTTCCCTCGCTTTTTGGAGCCTCCGTGAGATCGCTATGTCGAACCCGAGTCCTAGGCCGTCTTCGCCATAAGAGGTCGACTCGGGTTCCACCGTCGCATTGCCTATAGTTCGGAGGGGAGCCTCGTGTGGGCCGGAGCCTCGCGTGGAGCAGTCGTGGTTGAGGAGGAAATTCGGGAGGGGCTTGGGCGAATCGCAAGAGGCCGAGGCGGAAGAAACCGTTTCTGCCCGGGCGATGAAGTGCCGATCGCGCTCCTCCGATCACCATCGTTGCTCGGAGGCGAGTCGCCCTCTGCGGCTTTTCTCGGGAGACGGCGATCGCGGATGCGAGACCTCGAGGGAAACCGTTTTCGGTCGGGATCCCGAGAAGGTAGATAGCATTTACGTGTTGAAAATTGCATCCGCATAGGAGTTGTATTAACCTTGTTGTTTTGATGCGAGATCCGTCGCGCAGATCCGTCTTGTCCACCAATGGTCGTGGATTTCTGGCGAGTCGATCTCCTCGCCATTCTGCGACATTCCTCCCTATGTCGGCAGTGCTTTGCTCTTAGAAGGCATGGACGGCCGATTTGGATGCGATCGCTCGTCGGCGATCGTCGAGTTCGATGCATGCCGTTGTCGCCCTTTCTCTTGAGACGGCGACCATGGCCGTCAGTGCCCAGGAGTTTGAGGGGCGGCCCTCCACTATTCGCCTTCAGGAGGATCTCGAGGCGGCTCGGAAAGAGAACGCCGAGTTTGCTGACAAGATCGCGGCGATGGAGAAGGACTCCTTGGAGGCGGCCAAGCGGGCGAGCCATGAGCTTGAGCTGGAGAAGAAAGAGACTGAGAAATATCGAATGGCGGTCGACCGATTTCGGGACCAGATGCAGAGTGCCGTCCAGGCGCGGAATGTTGCTGAAGGGGAGGCCGATCGTCAGAAGGTGACGATCGCTCGGCTGACCAGCGAGCTGGCGGAGGCGAAAGAGAAGGTTGCTGCGAGGGAGGCCGAGCTCCAGGGATCGCAACAGGCGATGGCCGAGCTGAGAGGAGAGGTTGAGGCGACCAAGGCCGATCCCTTCCAAAACTTGGAGTATGTCAGCGAGTTCGCCTATTATTTGGCGTTCGCCGACTCGATCCGAGCGGCTAAGAAGGGAGGCTTGGAGGTCGGTCCTCTAGCTGAGAAGTTCAAATCATATGCATTGGAGCATCCTCTCCATTCGGCTTTCTCCTTGCCGATCTTGGACCTGGCGGACATCGGCGTGGATTTGGTAGTATCCGTCTCCCGCAGTCTTGCTCATCCCGATGCTCGGAAGATGAGGGACCGCGCCGAATGCGATGGCGAAGGCCGAGCGAGGGCACGAGGCGCTTCCTTTTAACGCTTTTAGCTTTATTTATTTTTAGTTTGTAGATTTCTTTTGTAGCAATTAGGACTTCGGGAGATCTTGTACTACGATTTTTCAAGTTTTTAAATGAGCTTTTGTCTTTCTGAATTATCTCTTGAATGAATGGTTATTTTTAAGTCTTTGTTTGACTTTGTACAAATGTGTGAGGAGAGATCGTTGCGAGGGTTGTTCCAAATGACTTGATAAACTCATAAAGATAACTTTTACAACAAATTCGATCATTGCACTACATCCGAAAAAATGACGATCTCCGTATGTGGTTGAATAGCGGCGATCGTCGTGTAGGTAGTCCGCACTCTTATTGCCCCTTGTTTTTATTCACTTAGTGGAAGGAAGGGGATGAAAATAATTCCTTGAGTGAGCGGTCTTCAACTTTGTCGAGTCCTCGGGGACGGTCGTCCTTCTTGAGGAACCGTGCACGATCGCGGAGTTCGATGGACCGACTCCTTGATCATGTCTTGATGCGCGAAGACATTGAGTGTCTCGTGACTCACTTTATTATGAGGGTCCTCTGTTAGGCTGCGCCTCGCCTCGTATTTAAACGAAGGGCGTGCGGTCTCGGTCTAGAGGAGTCCTTGCGCGGGGCAGCGTCGGATGATTCAACTCTACGCCCACGGCTTGTTTAGCTCTGCTTCCACCTCGTCTCACCATGAAGATGGCGAACCTCGACGGTGTACGTTGAGACGGGGGTTGTGGCGCGTCGCATTGTCCGGGTTCACCATGTTAGATGATGAACCTTTGAGGGCGAGCGATCGTGTCCACTAATTAACTTTGGAGGGCCCTCAGACTACGCCGGCCTCGTATTTAAACGAAGGGCGGGCGATCTTGGCCCAAAGGGACCTTGCATGGCCTAAGCAGTCGGTTCCATCGACCACCAGGACCATGGCTGCACTCTTCCACCTTGGATCGTCATGCAGATGCCGACCTTCGACGGTGTACGTTGTGCGGGGGAGGCGATCTCGTGCCTTAGTCCATCATGTTAGATGGTGAACTGTAGATGGCGATCGAGTCCTCCGGTTTCTTGAATAAGGAAGGAGATCGGGGAGACTTCCGAGGTCTCCTTTTCTTGATTGAAGCATGTAGAGACGGTCGCCGAGGTTGATCTAGGGGTCGGCTCGTATGAGCTTTCCGGCTGTTTGTGTTTGACTCGGACGATCGTCCATAGAGGTAGGTAGGGACTTCGGCTAAACCAATAAGGCATCCCAACTTGCCCTCCTCGAACAATCTCAGAGCCATTTGAGGAGGTCGCGGCATTTGTTGGTCTTGTGGCGGGACTCTTATGGTAGGCACAATATTGATTGTTGTCCAGATGACCGTGGTCCCTTATCGCCTTTGGCTTTTTGAGCTCTTCGTGCCCCTTGATGGCATAGAAAATATGTGCCGGAGTTCTGTTGAACGTATGGAGGAGATGGGCTTCCATGTCCTCGAAAGCCTTGAGATCTCCGGGTGTCTTGGCGATCGCCTCCTTTGCTTTGGCGATCGCTATCTTCTGGATAAGAGGCGGCGTTTCCTCGTCTAAGCGGAGGGTGAGTAGCCTTTGCCTGGCCAGGAAGTTGGCAGCTTTAGCGCGGAAGATCGCGTAAGTTGGGGGAATATCCTTGGAGAGATGTCTAAACATGGGAGAGTGACCGCGGAATCCCCCCATGGCCGAATAGAGAGCGAGCTCGTCACTGACGGGTTCGCCGGTGAGGACGATATCGTCCACTCGGTCAATGTAATTTGCGTCTGATTCGTCTTTCCCCTGCTTGATTTTTATCATGCGGTGGGGGCCTTCTGGTCTAGCGACCTTGCTGGCGAAGTATGACATGAAGTCGTTCGCCAGTTTCTTAAAAGATGTGATAGATCGCGGTGGTAGTGAGACGTACCATCTATGGGCCAGCTCGCCCAATGTTAACGGGAAGATCCGGCACTTGGTTGCATCAGATGCCCCACACCCAGTCATGTAGATTCGGAATTTACTCAGGTGGGTTTCGGGGTCCGATCTCCCCTCATACAGAGGTGTTTTGGGAGGAGCGATCGTTGGATGTATGGGGGCAAGCTCGATGTGGACCGCGAGTGGCTCGGTCGGCCCGGCGATCTTTTTGCTGGTGCTTGCCCCAGTGTCCAAGAGTGCTCTCATCTCGTCGAGCTGGCGTTGTATGGCGGCCATCGCCGTGGCCTGATTGCTAGCGGCTCGGCGCTCGGAGCGGGAGCCGAGGCGATCGAGTACTGATCCCCTGGCGATCGGGGCGGGAGTCAGATGGCTGACCTGCGTTCGGCTGTGAGGCGGGTAGGCCGAAGTCCTGGTGACGGATTCGGATTCCGTCTTTTCAAGGTTGGAGACTGAATGCCCTGGTCGCCCTGATGGGTCGCGTCCCAAACGATTGAATATAGATCCGTCCGGTCGTACGAGAGCCTTTCCTCGCGAATTGGGGCTTTCTGATGATCGCTCGTTCAGTACCCCGCTGAATTTCCGTTTTCCCATGCGGCGGATGATCGAGGGAGTTATTGCAGGCGACGCACATGCTCTCCGTCGCTCCTCCAGGATGGCCATAGCCTCCTCGATCTGTTCTTCGGTTTGGAACTGATCGAGTGAGAGGTTGGGGCCATCTCTCGGACGCGGGATCGAGAGTCTCGCGTTGCTGCGGCTTCCCCCTGTCGTTGGCTGGGGTTCGGATTGAACCGGGAAATGGTGTCCGGCGGTTCGGAGAGCAGCTTTCTTCGATGGACCGGGGGATGTCATGATTCTGAAGGTTTTCTTTGAAGTGCAGTGAGTGTCACTTCAAGTATGTGCCCCGAGAACAGTGAGTGTTCTTCGGGACGGTAGAAATAAAAGTTCGAGGGTTATCATGCCCCCCTTCCTCTAGCGCCAATTGTTGCTACCCAAAATATTATCCGGAGATAGATATTGCTGGAATGGATGGGATAGCAAACAAATGCAAGAGCACTTCCGTGAGAAAGATAAATAACACAAGATTTGCCGGGGTTGTTAGTCCCGGGCTTGAATGCTCTCGCGAGATATTATTAATACCAATATTCGGGGATACAAGTACTAATGTAAGAATACAAATACAATGAGTGTAAAGATTCTTGTTATCTTAGCTAGTGAGCGTGTAGATTGCCGGAAGAACCAGATTTGATGCTCTGTGAGTTCTTGTAACAAAGGAGATGAACAGTCGCGGCGGTGAGAGATCGGCCGTCTCTCACGGCGAGTATTCAGCTGGATGCTTGTGCTCCTGGGCTTATGAATCCCTTGGAATCTGTCTAGTGGAGACTTGCTGCTTCTGTCGATCGTCTTCTGGACGAGAGATTTAGGGAGAGAAGTCCTAAGATGGATTCCGGTGAGATAGCCGGGAGCTTGATGATATGTATGTTCTTCAGTATTTCCGTGAATGTATCGGAATGTGAGAGAATGAGTTCTGAGCGTAAGTCAGAATGAATTTTGAACCGTTAATGGGATGGATTTCCAACCTTTTTCCAGTAGGAGGAGGTTCTCTATTTATAGGGCTTGGATACGCGGGGCGATCGCCTTTTCTGCAATATAATGATCGGGCGATCGTCTTTTAGCACATGGGCCTGTCCCCTCAAAGCCTGCAGGAGTTGTTGGCGATGTTGCTCGGTCCAATGGGAGCTTACACGCGTCCCGAGTTAGTCACATGCGGCCCTACGGCAACTTTCGGCGCACATGCCGGTAGGTGGGGTAGGTGACAGGCTTTGGTCAAAGATCTTGTCTGTTAGCAAAAGATCTTGTCAGCGCCTTTTATGGATCTGCACGTGGGTGCTTTCCTGAGATCCAGTCCTTGATGACTTTGACGGGCGATCATCTCTGCTCGGGGCGTAGGTCGATTGCCCTTAGCCGGTCACTAGAGTAGATCGCCAGCTGCCAAAGGGCGATCGCCTTGGGAGTCGATCGCTAGGTACCTGATGGTGGTTTGATATCTTCGACTTGGCGAGCTAACCATAGTTTGACTGGAGTTGACTAGGTCGCTCGGCCTTATTGTCGATCGCCTGTCGGGATGAATAAATCGTGACACAACATATGGTTTGAAGCAATCTCCTAGACAGTGGAACAAGAAATTAATGATTGCATGCTCACTTTGGAATTCCAGCGTATTTCTTATGATCCATGCCTTTATTTTAAAATATTTTCTGATGTTCCTACCTGCTCATTTATGTTGATGACATGCTTCTGATTAGTTCTTGCAGTCAATTGAGCATGTTCAAAATTATCTAGATAAACAATTTGACATGAAATACCTAGGACATGCTAAAAGAATATTAGGAATGAATATTGTTAGGGACAGACCCAATGGCACTTTATTTCTTAATCAGTCGTCTTACATCAGTAAAATTCTTGAGAAATTTTCTATGACTGATGCTAAAACTGTGAGTGTGCCCTTGGCGCCTCATTTCTTATTATCTGAAACCCAGTCGCCGAAAACTGAATATGAAATTAGTGAAATGAGATCTGTCCCTTATGTAAATGCTATTGGATATGTCATGTACCTCATGGTTAGTACTAGGCCCGACATTGCATATGTTGTGAGTTGTCTTAGTAGGTATATGGCTAATCCTGGTAGACCTCACTGGGAGGCCCTTGAGTGGATACTCGTTACTTAAAAAATTCGGTATCTGATGGTCTTGTTTTCTCTAAATATGGAGATGGGGTTACTCTTAAAGGATATGTTGATTCCAATTATGCTAATGACAAAGATGAATGTAAATCCACCACTTCTTATGTGTTTACTGTTAGATGTATTTGTATGCGCTTAATTATCATTATTTTATCTCCATATTATGTTTAAATATGCATAGATGAGATTTTAATGCTTTATGTTTATATATTTTCAAGGAAATTAGAGTCCAGGAGCTTAAACGAAGAAAAACGGGCCAAAACGATATTTTTTGGTCAAGGGCCGCGTCACAACGAGCTAGAGCCGCGGCACAGGAACACCCAGAAGCACGCCGGTACAAACTGTACCAGGGGCCGCGGCACGCTCATCCTGAGCCGCGGCCCATAAGAAAAAAGGCGCCCAGGCCTGGCAACACAACGGCAGGGGTCGCGCACACTAAAGCTGGGCCGCGGCCCATAATGCGGGATTTGTGACTGCAGCCCGTGATTTCGGCTATTCTGAAGTCCATTTTCGACCTAATTTTCGGATGCGTTTTGGAGGCGGAAGAAAAGTTATAAAAGAGCATTGAAGGTCAGAAAAATAATCAAGAGGAGGAGAAGATAATACCTAGCAGAAGGAAGCAAGGCCAGAGAACGGAAGAAGCCAGTCTCCAATTGTGTTTGGTTTTTCTTCCTTATGTTGAATTTGAATCTTTGTATATTGTTTTCTAGCATGTCGGGCTAGAACCCTTATTCTAGGATTGTGATTAAACTGAGATTTTGACGGATTAACTCTTGATTTTACATTATTTATATATTTCCCTTTCTATTGAGTTTTCCCAATTGTTCTTAATGCATTCAATTATGTGGCCCATGATTGAATTGTTTTAATTACGCAACTCGAATCGGGATAGGAGAGTTAGTAGGAAAAATTGGTGAGAACCATTTTATCTTGTGAGATAGGAATATACTCATAGGAATTACGTAGCTCGTTTGAAGATTTTAGACTTTTTGGCTATTGTTGAATTAACTCACCTAGGAATAGAGTGATTTATTCACCTTAGAAAATTCTATTATCCTCGGGAGAGGTTTTAGATTATCTTAGAAATCTTCGTTTTCAATAAATTGAGAATTTACATAAATTATATAAATCGAGATTAATTCGGATTTATCGAGGCAAATTCTGAATCCTAGATTCTTCTCTTATTTGATCTCCTTTCTCCGGATTATTGATTTTTACTAGCTATTTCTAGTTTACTGCATTATTTAGTTTTTAATAATTCTTCCACCACCAAATTCGATCGTTCAAATAAAACTAGAATAAAAATAAATTGGTAATTAGTACGTCAGTCCTCGAGGGAACAATATCTTTCTTATCACTTTATTACTTGATTACGACAACATGCACTTGCGTTCACTAAAATACGTAACAAGTTTTTGGCGTCGTTGCCGGGGACGGATTGTTTTTACTAATATCAATTTTCAGTATTTTTAGTCTTAATTTGAACATTATTTTATTTTTATGTAAATTTGTTTTTATTTGTTTTCCTTTCAGGAGTTTCGTCTAATGCATGAGAAAATTTGGTGACGAAGGTCTACTTCCTTTGGATACCGAACTCGAGCGCACCTTGCGAAAAAACAGGAAGGAAAAGCGTGAATTGTCAACTACGATTACTATGGCTGAAAACACTGGAAATAAAGGGGTCGACAATCCCATTCAGTAAGCTCAACCGGCATTGGCACTCCGTGATTATGCACTGCCACAAATCAACGCAAATTTTTCGGGAATTCGGCGTCCAACCATCTAAGCAAACAATTTCGAAATTAAACCAGCTATAATCCAAATGGTACAAGCAAAGCCAATTTTGCGGACTAGCGAATGACGGCCCGAATGCCCATATTGCATCCTTTTTCGAGATATGCGATACTTTCAAGAATAATGGAGTTTCTGATGACGCTATTCGTCTACGACTTTTTCCATTCTATTTTAGGGATAAAGCCAAGTTTTGGTTGAATTCACTTCCGCTGGGCTCTATCACGACTTGGGCGGAGTTAGCACAAGCCTTTTTGGCTAAGTTCTTTCCGCCGGCAAAGACAGCGAGACTTCAGAATGAAATAACGACCTTCGGGCAACTTGAGATGGAATCGCTTCATGAAGTTTGGGAGCGATACAAGGATTTGCAAAGGAGATGCCCACACCATGGTCTACCGGATTGGCTACAAATTCAGACATTCTATAACGGACTGAGTGCTTCTACACGCACTCCTGTTGATGTAGCCCCTGGAGGAGGTTTAATGAGAAAGACTGTAACACCCCAAACTAGGCGGATATTACAGTGCCGTAGATCCCCAACTGGGACCCACCAGGCAAATGAAAATGAATGAATTATACAAGATAAATGTAGTACCGAACTACATTACAGCAATAATTACTCCGATGAGGAGTTTAGTTACAACACACCAGGACAATACCGAATACTAGTGTATTTTATATGAAGATAAAATACACAACACTGAATGAAACGGAGTATTCAAATGAAAGTCTGCAGCGGAAAATAAAGGACAATAACATGAATAACTGAAAGATCGGGGCCCCCTACTAGTATCACTGGGACTCCTCGACATCAACATGCTATTCCCGTGCATTTGCCTTGCCATGACTAAAAACAAAATCCCCAAACGGGTCGAGCATAAAGAACAACAATCCTCAAGAGTTGAAAATACACAATCATGATTATATCGAAGTTATGAAACATCCAGCCGAAACATACGCAATCAAACATGCTATATGAATCAACTAACAAGACGGCTCAAAGGAAATGGCGCCACACTACGCCCGGGATGGAAATGTGTCCGTGCACAAGCCACCAACGAGTATCGATCGAATACACGTGTGGTCTTGTACCTAATCGATCTCACGAGACAATATGACTCGTGTGCACACCCAATGTGAGGCCACCAACCAACACACGACTATAATGTGCCCAACATGAAAATCCTACACATACCAACCGCACGCCAAGATGACCCGGAATGCCACGATATAACAAAAGTGACATCGAAAATGAATAATGACTCACCGAGGTGGAATGGTAATGAAATAAATGACAATCAATGAAAAGATTGGAACCGCTGCTCCTTATGACGAAATGATTAATTGACAACAACAAGTTTTTATACGGTTAATACAATGATGAATGAATTATGATTATGAATGAACAACAACAAAAGGGATGAATATCCTTTAACCGAGTAAGAATTAACTTACACAACACCGCGACAATTATCCTTCCACGAACAACGCCCTAATTGAGATATCGGTCGCCGAACAACCTTAAATAATACAATTACCAACAATCCGCTCAATATACGAATCAAACACGAATATAACGGACTCAAAACGTCGATACGACTAAACCAAGTCCATAGAGGCATTAAATCAAACACGTTGTATCCAAACTCCGATTGTTTACAATCAAACCTCAATATACCAATATCAAAATCCCCAAGAAGTGTTTCAAACCAACAAAACATCTCCAATACGATCAATAATCCGTTATGAATATCCAAAATGTGATTATAACAACAATTAGTCGAAAATCCCCAATTCCAACTCGATATTCAAGGTGTTCTTGAATAATCCCTCAATAATCCAATGAATCCTTATACAAACTCATAATCATATACATATCCCTTCATATAACATGATTATAACGTCCAAAACATCATATCTCAACACAAAATCGAAGTCCAAAGTGTTGAAGGAATTACCTCTTGAAGATCCAAGTACTTTAATCCGAAGAACACGCGTTAGATTGATTATCCAAGCTTCACGATCGAAAGGAGATGAAGAAAATCAAACACTCAAATGATAATTGATGAAGAAAACTCTCCCTCAAGCTTTCTCTCTCGGTTGCGGTGAAGAAGTGGAAAAAATGGAAGAAATGAGATGAAATGCTCAAAAACGAATTTATAGGGGTTGACTGGCCGACAGACTCGACCGTGTCCGCTCGACACGGTCGCGAGCGCAGCCGGCCGGCAGGACTCGACCGTGTCCCGCTTGACACGGTCGCGCGCGAAGGGGCCTACCGATAGGACTGTCGCGGCGCGGCATTGACTCGACCGTGTCCTCGAACACGGCCGGGCCTCTGGGCGGTGCTCGCTTATCCGGAAGGGTTCGACTCGCCGCGCTGCACGACACGGCCGGGTCTCGAGGCGTAGTCTTCGGCATTTCCGACGAGTACGGCACGGGCCGTGTCGGACGACACGGCCGAAGTTCGGTCGGCGGTGATCGCCAATAATCGAAAAGAGCGGGTGAGCTAAAACGACCATAACTCTCTCGTCCGGACTCCGATTGACTCACCGTTTGAACCATTGGAAAGCTAACTCGATGCTCTATAATATTGCAAAGATTTAGAATTTTTGGAGTTACCAAAAATTAATGGTGATCTAACAAAGTCGAACTCATAAGAGGAAAGTTGAAACAATGAACAATAATGATACACAACTCGAAGTTTTTACGAACGGTGAACACGGGTGAATGAACATGATTGATGAATGATTATAAATGAGTGAAAATCCACTGAGTGACAATCACCGAATGAAATTACTGAATGATAATGACTGAATTACAATCGGGTATTACATACACCCCCCCTTAAAAGAGTTTCGTCCCCGAAACTAAGGGTCAAACAACTCGGGATAACTCTCTCGCATACTATCCTCGGTTTCCCAAGTAGCCTGTTCGACTCCGTGTCTGGACCACTGAATCTTGACCAAAGGGATCGTCTTGTTCCTCAACTGTTTGATTCGCCGCTCCAACACTCGTACAGGACGCTCCTCGTACGAATAATCATCCGCGATCTCGATTTCGTCGAAGTGAAGTATGTGACTCGGGTCGGCAACATACTTCCGCAACTGAGAGACGTGAAACACATTATGAATCCTGCTCAAAGCTGGAGGTAAAGCCAATCGATAAGCTAACTCGCCTACTCGATCCAAAATTTCAAACGGTCCAATGAATCTTGGGCTCAACTTCCCCCGTTTTCCAAAACGGAAAAATACCTCGACTCGGGGATACCTTGACCAAAACATGGTCACCCGTCTCGAACTCTAGTGGTCGACGACGATTATCCGCATACGATTTCTGTCGACTCTGAGCTGTCAACATACGACTCTTGATCAAAGCTACCTTCTCCCGGGCGGCTATAAGCATGTAGGGTTCGGTGCCGATTGATTCTGACAAGTCATCCCAACACAAAGGAGATCGACAACGATGACCGTACAAGGCCTCGTAAGGTGCCATCTTAATGCAGGCATGCCAACTATACTGTACGTGGACTTAAACAACAGTAATTGGGCTTCCCAATCGTCTACTAATCGAGGACGCATGCCCTCAATATGTCCTCTAATGTCTGAATAGTTCTCTCTGATTGTCCGTCGGACTGAGGATGAAAGGCAATACTGAGATTAAGCTGAGTTCCCATAAGACGATGAATCGATTTCCAAAAATGGGAAACAAATCGTCCGTCACGATCGGAAACGATACTCTTAGGAGTACCGTGCGCCTCACTATCTCCTTGATGAACAATCGATCCAGTCTCTCGGGACCCCACGTATCCTTGATCTCAAGGAAATGAGCTGATTTAGTTGAGCGGTCCACAATCACCAGATCGCATTCATGCCACGATGACTCGTCGGCAAACTCGTGATGAAATCCATAGAAATGTCTTCCCACTTCCATTCCGGAATAGGAGCGGTATCAGATACTCACGGCCGCCGATGTTCCATCTTGACTTGTTGACAGTTAAGCATCTCGAAACAAATTCTGCGACTTCTCGCTCATATTACTCCACCGGTAATTTTGTTTCAAGTCCTTATACATCTTGGCCGGACCCCTGATGAACAATAAGGGGTAGCATGAGCTTCTCTCAAAATAGAGTTTTTCAACTCGTCATTCGCCGCATACGCACAACCGGTTCTTAAACTTCAAAAGTCCATCCTCGTGGACCACGAATCCGTGGGCTTTCCGAGCCACATCTTCACGGATGCGCAACAATGAAGGGTCTCGAACTCGATTCTCTCGATTACCTCCTCAAGTGACGATGAAATCTCTAACATACAAAGTCGTCCTGAACTCGAAGCGGACCTCGATCTCGGGTCTAAGGAATTCCTGTTGAAGCTCCTTCTGAACTGTTAAATGAGCAAGCATCTGCTCTTGAACGGACTTACGACTCAAGGCGTCGGCGACAATGTTCGCCTTGCCCGGGTGGTAAAGGATCTCGATATCATAATCTTTGAGTAGTTCCAACCACCGTCTCTGTCGCATATTTAACTCCTTGTGAGTAAATATATACTTCAACTCTTGTGATTGGTGAAGATCTGACAGGTGATGCCATAAAGGTAACGACGCTAAATTTCCAACACGAAAACCACGGTTGCTAGCTCCGTCCGTGGGTTGGATAATTAACCAGCTAATACGAGGAAACATCGGATTTAATTAATATCTTTCGGAGGTTGCCAATCTCGGATAGTCTCCGACTTCTGAGGGTCGACACGAACTCTGTCAGATGAAATTACATGTCCGAGAAAGTCACTTCGGACCTCCAGAACTCATATTTGGAAAACTTTCCATAAAGTTGCTCTCGTCTCAACACGTCGAGAACCTGATGAAGATGAACCTCGTATTCCTCTCGGCTACGAGAATAAATCAAAATGTCGTCGATGAAGAAAACAACAAACTGATCCAAAAAGTCGATGAAAACCCGATTCATTAACCCCCATGAATACCACAGGTGCAATAGTTAGCCCGAACGGCATAACTACGAACTCATAATGACCATAGCGTGTATGAAACGCTGTCCTCGCGATATCCGACTCTCGAATCCGCAACTGGTGATATCCAGATCTTAAGTCGATCCTGGAAAATACTGAGGCTCCCTGAAGTTGATCTAAAAGATCATCAATACGGGGTAAAGGATACTACTCTTGATCATCACCCTGTTCAACTCCTGGTAATCGATACACAAGCGAAAAGAACTATCATTCTTCTTGACAAACAGCACTGGTGCTCCCCACGGGGACGTACTCGGTTGGATATAACCTTTCTCGAACAATTCCTCAAGTTGATTCTTCAACTCTCGCATTTCGGTCGGGGCCATCCGATACGGTGCCTTCGATAAATGGGACGTACCGGCTCCCACTCACTCCTGAATTCCCCTACTCTATGTGAAGGCAACTAGATAACTCGTCTGGAAATACATCGTCAATCGATGACAATGATACCACGAATGATTGAACATTTCGATTGCCCTAGAATGGTCAATCGATAAAAAGAGATACCAATAATGATTGATCAACTCGATTGCCTTAGAAAGGCCAATCGATGAAGATGATACAATGAATGTTTGAATAACTCGATTGCCTTTGAAAGGCCAATCGAAGAAAATAATACAATGAATGATTGAATAACTCGATTGCCTTAGAAAGGCCAATCGATGAAAATGATACAATGAATGATTGAATGACTCGATTGTCTTAGAAAAGCCAATCGATGGAAATGATACAAGGATTGATTGAATAACTCGATTGCCTTAGAAAGGCCAATCGATGAAAATGATACAATGAATGATTGGATAGTTCGATTGCGGAATTCCTCTGCTTTCGTCATAATAATACTTCTTCTGGAACAACGGGGATTACTTCCCTGAAGCACCCATTCGACAACTAACGATGGAAAGATAGCGACCAAACGCTAACAAACACTGAGGATAGTATCGAGACGATCAAACCAACTAATACCGAAAATTACATCGTCCTAAGATAAATTCACCACGATTAGATCCATCAACCAATCGCGGTCATTAAGTAGGACTATCCCGAAATAAGTCTATTCAAGCATGATTCGAAAATGAATGAATGCGGTGTACCAGCATCAAAAGGTACACACAAGTTGAAATAAAATTACGAGTATACCTGAAATCATTCGGGCCACCGGATCATCGATCCTCCTCATCATATGAATATGGGACTTGCCGGCCCCCGAACCGGATGCTCCCATCTGATAAATACGAGCTCCAACTCTATTTGCTTCCATTGTCTTAAACGACGATGACAAAGCAATCTGATTCTGAAACGCTGGTTGCTTCGGGGCCTGAGATGCCGCCGGAGCCGACTTGGAGTCCTTTCGGCAAAAACGGGCCTTATGCCCAAAATTCCCACAATTATAGCACGTGATAGACGGTTTCAGACACTCAGTGCTGAAATGACCCGCGTTCCACAATTGAAACAGTGATGGCGGCGGCGCTCGGGAATGAGATCCCGCACGATTATGCGCCGTAGAGGTCGCTTAAATGATAGGACTCACACGAGGCTTCTTGAAGGTTGATCGACCGCCTTCGGATTGATTACGCCGTTGATTTCTTGGCGACAAATGAAGGTTGTTGTTCAAGACTTTCCTTAGCACTGGCTCATACGGGAGAGTTCTCTCGATTAATCCGCCGAGTGGCGCAATGATGATTGAGCAAGCGCACATGGGTCATCATGGCCTGCATAAAAGTGAGTGGATCAACCCGAACATCTTCTCGATCGAGCCGAGTCCCGGGCACGATTTCCCGGCAATGAGTGATTATTTCTCGGGTTTCGGTCCGCACTGCGCCTCTCCCCGTGCATCCTCGACAGCTTCTCTCATATCGAAGTAGGAAGGTCGCATAATGATTATATTTCCCGCATGATTAGCACGTTATGATTATGTCATGAGATGATGAAAATGAGTATACATGTTCTAACTTAGTGATTATATGAATGATTTACTGAAGTTACATGATTATCTGATGAAATTCTTGAAATGATTATCTTGAATAACTTAACAAGATTGATAATATGATCATCCAGATTGACAACTGAGTAATGAAATGAATTGAGTAATTAATGAGTTAACATGATCGTCCTGATTATTAACTGAGTAATGAAATGAATTAAGTGATTAATGAGTTAACATGATTGTCCTAATCACAATGAATGATGATGTTTGAGGATTGTTAAATGATGAATGATGAATGAATGACTATTGCCAGAAATTATACCATGGCGTTAGAAGTCTTAAAGTTCTTTCGGTCTGATTGGCTCGGCATCTGCACAGGTCACACGTGACGTGAAAGTCCAATGATACTAGTCCGATGACGATGATTTCAAATGAGACATGACTCGGAAGGTAGTATTCAAAACCACGCTCCGATACCAACTCTGTAACACCCCAAACTAGGCGGATATTACAGTGTCGTAGATCCCCAACTGGGACCCACCAGGCAAATGAAAAGGAATGAATTATACAAGATAAATGTAGTATCGAACTACATTACAGCAATAATTACTCCGATGAGGAGTTTAGTTACAACACACCAGGACAATACCGAATACTAGTGTATTTTATATGAAGATAAAATACACAACACTGAATGAAACGGAGTATTCAAATGAAAGTCTCAATGGAAAATAAAGGACAATAACATGAATAATTGAAAGATCGGGGCCCCTACTAGTATCACTGGGACTCCTCGACATCAACATGCTATTCCCGTGCGTTTGCCTTGCCATGACACGAAAAACAAAATCCCCAAACGGGTCGATTACAAAGAACAACAATCCTCAAGAGTTGAAAATACACAATCATGATTATATCCGAAGTTATGAAACATCCTGTCGAAACATACGCAATCAAACATGCTATATGAATCAACTAACAAGACGGGCTCAAAGGAAATGGCGCCACACTACGCCCGGATGAAAATGTGTCCGTGCACAAGCCACCAACGAGTATCGATCGAATACACGTGTGGTCTTGTACCTAATCGATCTCACGAGACAATATGACTCGTGCATACCCAATGTGAGGCCACCAACCAACACACGACTATAATGTGCCCGACATGAAAATCCTACACATACCAACCGGCACGCTAGTATGACCCGGAATGCCACGATATAACAAAAGTGACATCGAAAATGAATAATGACTCACCGAGGTGGAATGGTAATGAAATAAATGACAGCTCAATGAAAAGATTGGAACCGCTGCTCCTTATGACTGAAATGATTAATTGACAACAACAAGTTTTTATACGGTTAATACAATGATGAATGAATTATGATTATGAATGAACAACAACAAAAGGGATGAATATCCTTTTAACCGAGTAAGAATTAACTTACACAACACCGGCGACAATTATCCTTCCACGAACAACGTCCTAATTGAGATATCGGTCGCTCGAACAACCTTAAATAATACAATTACCAACAATCCGTTCAATATACGAATCAAACACGAATATAACGAACTCAAAACGTCGATACGACTAAACCAAGTCCATAGAGGCATTAAATCAAACACGTTGTATCCAAACTCCGATTGTTTACAATCAAACCTCAATATACCAATATCAAAATCCCCAAGAAGTGTTTCAAACCAACAAAACATCTCCAATACGATCAATAATCCGTTATGAATATCCAAAAATGTGATTATAACAACAATTAGTCGAAAATCCCCAATTCCAACTCGATATTCAAGGTGTTCTTGAATAATCCCTCAATAATCCAATGAATCCTTATACAAACTCATAATCATATACATATCCCTTCATATAACATGATTATAACGTCCAAAACATCATATCTCAACACAAAATCGAAGTCCAAAGTGTTGAAGGAATTACCTCTTGAAGATCCAAGTACTTTAATCCGAAGAACACGCGTTAGATTGATTATCCGGGCTTCACGATCGAAAGGAGATGAAGAAAATCAAACACTCAAATGATAATTGATGAAGAAAACTCTCCCTCAAGCTTTCTCTCTCGGTTGCAGGTGAAGAAGTGGAAAAAAAATGGAAGAAATGAGATGAAATGCTCAAAAAACGAATTTATAGGGGTTGACTCGGCTGACAGACTCGACCGTGTCCGCCTGACACGGTCGCGGAGCGCAGCTGGCCGGCAGGGACTCGACCGTGTCCTGCTTGACACGGTCGCGGCGCGAAGGGGACTACCGATAGTGACCTGTCCGCAGCGCTCGGCATTGACTCGACCGTGTCCTGGAACACGGTCGGGCCTCTGGGCAGTCGGTTCTGGCTTATCCGGAAGGGTTCGACTCGGCTGTGCCAGACGACACGGTCGGGTCCTGAGGCAGAGTCTTCGGCATTTCCGTACGAGTACGGCATGGGCCGTGTCGGACGACACGGCCGAGTTCGGTCGGCAGTGATCGGCCAATAACTGAAAAATGAGCGGGTGAGCTAAAACGACCATAACTCTCTCGTCCGGACTCCGATTGACTCACCATTTGAACCATTGGAAAGCTAACTCGATGCTCTATAATATTGCAAAGATTTAGAATTTTTGGAGTTACCAAAAATTAATGGTGATCTAACAAAGTCGAACTCATAAGAGGAAAGTTGAAACAATGAACAATAATGATACACAACTCGAAGTTTTTACGAACGGTGAACACGGGTGAATGAACATGATTGATGAATGATTATAAATGAGTGAAAATCCAATGAGTGACAATCACCGAATGAAATTACTGAATGATAATGACTGAATTACAACCGGGTATTACAAAGACGATGGCTGAAGCTCATTCTTTATTGGAAGATATGGCGGTAAATGCGTATCAATGGCCTTCTGAGCGTCTGAATCCGAAACGAGTTATGGGAATTTCCGATAATGATCCAATATCTACGCTATCGGCCCAAGTTGCAGCCTTGACTCAACAACTTCAAGTGTTATCGCACAATCCTTCTACCGTTACCACGGAAACATGTAATTACAACAGGTCTCATCCTAGTGTTGAATGCCAAGTCGGGAATCCTCTCGAGCAATCTCAAATGGAACAAGCTAAATTCGTGGGGAATGGAAATCGACAGAATAATCCGTATTCTAACACTTACAACCAAGGGTGGCAGAATCATCCAAATTTCTCATGGAGGAATGGGCAAGCATTGAACAATCCTCCACAAGCTCAAGTCACTCAGCCACCACAGCAACCCCCTCAACCACCGAAGGTTTCTTTAGAATATGCGATTGCTCAATTGGCGGCTAACACGAGTCAATTCATGACCCGCACGGAAACCAATCTACAGAATCATTCCGCTTCTATTCGCAATTTGGAAGTCCAAATTAGTCAAATAACAAATTTGTTAATAGCCCGACCTTAGGGTACTTTGCCAAGTACAACTGAGACGAACCCCAGAGAGAGTGTTAATGCCATTGGCTTGAGAAGTGGTAGGGAAGTATGTGAGCAACCCGGGAAAAACAAAGTGGGAGGTGAAGATAAGGAAAAGAAATATTCGGCAGTAGGAGAATCACAAATTTCCAAAAACTTGAAATTGTTTCCAGATAATCCAATAGCCTATGTGCCACCAGTCCTGTTTCCTTAGCGGTTGCAAAAGCAAAAGTTAGACAAGCAATTCTCCAAGTTTCTTGACGTCTTCAAGAAATTACATATCAATATCCCATTTGCCGACGCTTTGGAACAAATGCCGAGCTATGTGAAGTTTATGAAGGACATCTTATCTAAAAAGAGGAAGCTCGAAGAATATGAAACGGTGGCACTGACTGAAGAGTGCAGCGCTATCTTGCAGAAAAAGCTCCCGCCTAAATTGAAGGATCCAGGAAGCTTCACTATACCGTGCACTATAGGAAACTTGTCTTTTGATCGAGCGTTATGTGATCTCGGCGCTAGTATAAATCTTATGCCTCTTTCTGTGTTCAAGAAACTAGGAATTGGGGAAGCCAAGCCTACTACGGTATCTCTGCAACTAGCCGATAGATCCATCAAATATCTGATAGGGATAATAGAAGATGTCCTGGTCAGGGTGGATAAATTTATTTTCCCCGCTGATTTATTGTGCTTGATATGGAAGAGGATCATGAAATTTCGAGTATTTTGGGTAGACCGTTTTTGGCCACTGGTAGAACTCTTATTGATGTTCAGGAGGGTGAATTGATGCTTCGGGTTCAAGATGAGCAAGTCACATTCAAGGTGTTTCGATCTCTCCCATGTTCAAGTAATGTCGATAAGGGTTCTCAAATTGAAAGCTTAGATATTTTTGCGAAAAACACACACCGGGAAGGTCGTCAGTCGAAATATTCAGAATTTGTTGTAGTTGCTCCGACATCTGAGAAAAATGTAGAACGAGTCGCATATATTAGGCATTTGGATATGTCGTCTTCATCAGCCATTCACTCACCATCAAAAAATTCTCATGCCGTCAGAAATTCATCCGTGGAACAGAAAACTAAGCCGGAAGTAAAACAGGTGCCAAGTCTAGTGCAATTTGGGTGTTTTGGAAAGTTATTATTGTTCAAGTCTTTTCGCAAAGAACGTTGGATATCCAAACCAAAAATTGAACTGCTAAAAACTAATGCTAAAAAATATAAAACACATAATAACGGTTTGATAGACTGGGCGGAGTTCAATTGGTGTGTGCGAAAAGCAAATTGATCTTAAAAAAGTCCGGCTGAAGACTATAAACTTAGCGCTTCTCGGGAGGCAACCCGAGCATTAGTATAGATTTTTGTTTTGTTTGCTATTTTTTTCTTCATTTTAGGAGACTAATATTTTTGCGTTTTTGGCTTTGCTATGCTATATCTCATGTTCTTGGTGTTTTTCCTTTGAAATTTTTGTGCAGGAACCTTCCAGGGGAATTTTAAGGCAAGGGGCCGCGACACACATAAAGAGCAGGCCGCAGCACACGCAAATTCAAAATACAGGCAAACTTTCTGTACTTTGTGCCATGGCACGAAGATGCTGAGCCGCGGCACACTTTGTAACACCCCCAAAATATCTCGAGGTATTACAGTGCCTTGAACCCCACGTGGGACCCACAAGGCTAGTTGGAATAATAGGCATTTTAAGAAAATCGCGATAAAATATTAAATTCAAGGTTTAGATAACGTGAGTCGAAAGATTTAAGGAAAAATGTAGTTTGTAGTCCAATTATTACACAACAAAATTTTTTCCAAAGAAAACAATTTATTTCAATCTGAGCAGCGGCTAGAGATAATTCCAACACTGTTCAAGTCTGACCGGACCCCTCGGGAATGTCCTGCACATGATGAACAATTTTACCTGGTACGACGAATCATACCAGGCAACCAAGGTCAGAGAATGCATACCAAATAACAGTTACTAACATTGATATACGTCATCTTTACAATCACAGTATCTAGTAATCACATGGAATATTTCATCACTCGAACGACGTTGTCTCTCTCTTTTATCACATAAGCCCCAAGGTCGCAACCAAGGGTCACGGAATTATCCAAACGGGAATACCCCGGAACATAGGCGCCCAATTCGGGTCTTACCCCCTAACACATTTCCACACGGGTACCATACAGGTTTTATCCCCAACACATCGGCCCATTTATAACATTTTTAGAGAAAGACAAACGTCGGCTTTTATCAAAATGGCACATACGCACATACGGTAGAACATTGATATTAGAAAATTCTCGAGCAAGGTTTCACTTGCCTGTGATCCGATAGTAGGTGCTTTGTGATAAGGAGTCCCCACGCCCGCTCGAGCTTAACCTAGCCACGAAATATCCGATTAACACCTCGTACGGATTATGATGAATAAAAATAGTCTCCCTTTCCTAATCGGATTCCTAGTGTAGTTTTGGTTGTCGATATAATTATCGTTTCTAAGTTTTAACGCATTGCGTACCATTATCCCGTTCAATCCTATAATTATCATTAGGTATATCGATTTACTCAAAAAGATAATCCTATCATTCTTCGATTGACAACGAATTATTATGGCGTAATCGAATATCATGCCTTCTAATTCAATTCTATATTCTGAATACTATAATCGACGGATTCTATTGCACAATAACTTTGGTGGTTTGATACCCAATATTAATTATACTATCGAATCGTTTTCCTTAGTTTGCTAAGTGTCAAAAATCACAAGGTAAGGGTGGCTACGAACAATGGAACATACGGTAACGGATTACTACGAATTTTCCCACAATTGATTCGTCAAATTTTACATTCTTAGCGATGATTTGAAGTGAAATTTCGTATGATAGATATGATTTGCATGAAACGAAACATATGAGAAACGATACTTCCGGTTACTACAATTCCATCCGACAAGATTGTTTACGAAGTTTAGCAAAATCTACCCAATACCTGCAATCTAATAAGTATAAATACGAAAACATCAAAGATATAACTCCAGGGATTGGTGGCTTACCTTATTGGAAGAAGAATAATGAAGATAGTTGACGGATTCACAAGAACTACGGGGAAAACGAGAAGTGACTTGAACGACTTGGATAATCTTCACCGGAGCTCAAGAATCCACCTCCTCAATGCTAGTTCAAGTGTATAAGAGGCTTAAAAACCGGGTATAGGGCTAGGAATTTCTCTAAGGGTGATAGTTTGTGATGTTGGGTCGTGCAAATGAAGAAGGGAATTGCCATTTTATAAAACTTGTTTTTGGTAACGTACGTTAACGATAAGAGTGTTACGTACGTAAGGCGTATTACGTACGTAACAGTGTAATGACAACGTCTGTAAATAACTCACTGCCGAAATGTGCCAAATGTTACGTACGTTAAATTTGGGACATAACGTACGTAACGAATAGTTGACTCGTTTGTCCTCTAGCCCGCCGAAAGTAACTCTGTCCGTGTCAAAGGAAAGATTCTGGTCGGGAGACCGACCCACCCGTTACGTACGTAATATAGCTACCCTAACGTACGTAACAATCAAAATATAGCGTACGTTATGCATGAGTGATAGCGCGCGTTAGACAGAACTTTAACGTGCGTTAGACATAAACTCTTTAGCCTCAAACCACATTCTAACCATCTCGGGGTGACTATCCCTTCCACTCGTCAACAATTATCGGGGAACAAGACGTTGGCCACCGTCATATTTGCATCGACGATCGTCCCACGGCGTCAAGGCGTGTCACCCCCGTTTCATTCACATCGTACAATTATATAGCACTCAATGGAATACATAAATAGAAATGACGTCACATTACCAAACATTCACACAGTACAAAGTAATCAAGCATGGAATACTGGAGGTATTACATATCACCCCTCTTAAAAATAGTTTCGTCACGAAACTTAAGAAAATAACTCGGGATGACTCTCCTTCATGCTCGACTCGGTTTCCCAAGTCGCTTATTCCGTGCCGTGGTGCGACCACTGAATCTTCACGAGGGGTATGGCTTTATTTCTTAACATCTTCACACGCCGATCCAAAATGGCGGTCGGTATCTCTCTAAAGGTAGCGTCATCGGAAATTTCCACTTCTTCGAAATTGAGCTTGTGACTCGGGTCATAGACATACTTCCTTAACTGGGAGACGTGAAAAACGTTATGCACTCCATCCAGATGCGGTGGTAGAGCTAATCGATACGCGAGTTTCCCTACTCGGTCCAATATCTCAAACGGACCTATAAATCTCGGGCTTAACTTGCCCTTCTGGCCGAAACGCCGGATACCTCGCATAGGTGATACTTTGACCCAAACATGATCCCCGACCGTAAATTCTAACGGTCGCTGTCGGTTTTCGGCATAAGATTTCTGTCGGCTCTGCGCGGCTAACATGTGTTTCCGAACGATACAGATCTTCTTAATGGACTCCTGGATAAGATCCAACTCGGTAACCGCGGTGTCGGAGGCATCATCCCAGCATAACGGTGACTTGCATCTTCGCCCATACAGGGACTCGAATGGTGCCATGCCTATGCTTGTATGCCAGCTGTTGTTGTACGAGAACTCCACTAACCCCAAATGTCTAGCCCAATCCTTTCCCCAATCGAGCACACATGCCCTCAACATATCTTCCAAGGTTTGAATCGTACGCTCGGTCTGTCCATCTGTCTGAGGATGATAAGCCGTGCTAAAGTGTATTTGGGTCCCCATAGCTTTATGGACGGCTTTCCAAAAAACGAGACACATATCTGGTGTCCCTATCAGAAATGATGGACGAGGGAACACCATGTAGCCTTACGATCTCTCTAATGAAAATGACGGCCAGCTGTTCTGTCCCAGTTGTCTCTTGAATAGGAATGAAATGTGCTGATTTTGTCAATCGATCAACAATGACCCAAATTGTATCCTTTCCTCCCACTGCCGTAGGTAGCTTAGTGACAAAGTCCATTGATATGCTCTCCCATTTCCACTCCGGGATGGGTAGGGGTTGCATAATTCCGGCTGGTCTGCGGTGTTCAATTTTCACTTGTTGGCACGTCATACATCGAGCGACGAACCTAGCAACTTCCCATTTCATATTCTTTCACCAAAAACTCTGTCGCAAATCTTTGTACATCTTGCTTGTTCTGGGGTGAATAGAATAGGGAGTGGAGTGCGCCTCTTTCAGTATAGTTTGCTTCAGCCCATCATTCGGTGGAATACATATCCTGTTCTTGAACCTCACCAAATCACCCTGAATCTTATAGTCGGAAACATCTCCTTTCTCGATTCTTGCACCAATCACACGTAATTCAGGATCTTCCATCTGTGCTAGACGTATCTCATCTAGTAAGGACGAAAGTATATTGATTGAGCATAATTGTCCTTGCCTACGTCGTACCCATACTTCGGTGTTGCTTCTCCTGATATCTTGCTGCAGTTTGGGCTGAATCTATGCCGATACCATTACCTCTTGTGTAGTTTTCCGACTAAGAGCATCAGCCACCACGTTGGCTTTTCCGGGATGATAAGAGATTTCCACATCGTAGTCCTTGATTAGCTCCAACCAACGCCTCTGTCTCATGTTTAATTCTCTCTGCGTGAAGATATATTTCAAACTCTTATGATCCGTGAAAACTTTGCAAGTAACTCCGTAGAGATAGTGCCTCCAAATCTTGAGGGCATGCACCACCGCGGCTAGCTCCAAGTCATGTGTCGGGTAATTTACTTCGTACGACTTCAGTTGTCGGGATGCGTACGCAATGACTCTGCCATTCTGCATGAAGACACACCCTAGTCCATGCTTGGATGCATCCGTGTATATAACGAATCCTTCTGTACCCTGTGGTAACACTAGTACTGGGGCGGTAGTTAGCCTACTCTTGAGCTCGTCGAAGCTCTCTGGCAGTCTGCAGTCCATACAAATTTGGTGCTCTTTCTCAGTAGATTCGTTAACGGTCGGGCGATACAGGAAAAAGCCTCGACGAATCTTCGATAGTAACCCGCCAGTCCCAGGAAGCTCCTAACCTCCTTGACATTCTTCGGCGGTTCCCAACTCTTTATTGTCTCGATCTTTTGTGGGTCGACCTTGACACCTTCTGCCGAGACAACATGTCCGAGAAAAATTACCTCCGGCATCCAGAATTCGCATTTGAACAGTTTCGCATAAAGTTGGTGTTGCCTTAACACGCTCAGCACTTGCCTCAAATGTTCCTCGTGTTCCAGTCGGCTTCGAGAATATATCAGGATGTCGTCGATAAAAACCACCACGCATTTATCGAGGAAATCAATCAAAACTCTATTCATCAGTTCCATGAAAACGGCTGGGGCATTAGTCAACCCGAATGATACCACGATATACTCGTAATGCCCATACCTCGACCGAAATGCAGTCTTGGGTATATCTTCATCCCGAATCCTCAATTGGTGATATCCGGACCGTAAATCGATCTTTAAAAACACGACTGCCCCTTGTAGCTGATCTAAGAGGTCATCAATTCTTGGTAGTGGATAACGATTCTTGATAGTAACCTTATTCAACTCCCTGTAGTCGATGCACAAGCGTAGAGAGTTGTCTTTCTTCTTAACGAAAAGTACCGGCGCGCCCCACGGCGAGGTGCTTGGGCGGATCCACCCTTTCTCCAACAGATCTTCGAGCTGTATCTTTAATTCCTTCATCTAGGCCGGTGCCATCCTGTAAGGAGCTTTGGAAATAGGCCTCGTCCCCGGCTCGAGTTCAATGGAAAGGTCAACTTCTCGGTGCGGTGGCAGCCCTGGTAGTTCATCAGGAAAAACGTCTGGAAACTCATTCACCACCAGAATGTTTGTGATTGCAAGTTGTGAAGTGTCCTCTCGAAGAACATAACACCAATAGTACTCACTTCGAGAGCTGCAGGAGGCTTCTGTTGCGATAATGCTGAGAGACCCTTTCATACTAAAGTGTTCACGTCCGCTGATGACATGTGTGGTACCGTCATGAGCCAAAATGGAAATAGTCAAGTGGTAGGTATCCAAGATTGTTTTGTGCAATGGCATCCAGTCCATACCTAATATGATATCTTCATTCTGGAGCGGAAAGACCATAAGATTAGCGGTCCAGCTATGATTGTTGATGCAGATCCGACTGTCTCGAACCTTTTGATCGCCGCTTAATCTACTACCCTCGGGTAGTTTAACAGTAAAGGGCTCACAAGGTACACAAACAAGATTTAAGCGTTCAACACATTCCACAGATATAAATGAATGGGTGGCTACGGTATCAAATAGTACATGCACTGGCTGAGAGTTAACAAGAAGAGTACCTGAGATAGCTGGTGCAGACTGACCATCCGTAGCCATCAGCTCAAATACACGAGACAGCTCAAATACCTCCGCCGCGCCCACGGCCTCGTCCGGCACCGTGTAGTGGTGGTTGGTTCTGGTGGGATGGGGCTCGGTAGTTGGAAACAGCAGGCATCCTAGGGGATTGCACAGAGCCATGTTGACTTGGTTGGGAAGTTGGGCTCTGAGTGGAATTGGCCCGCCAGCAGTAACGAGACATGTGTCCACTCTTTCCGCAAGTGAAACATTTGGTAGCCGTCTTCTGACACCGATCCTTAGTATGCCCGATCATACCACAATTGAAGCAGTCCCTACGGTAAGGCCGATCAGATACACCCTTCTGTTGGTACGAAACCGCCGACTTAAAAGAATATGCAGGCCCCGAATTCGTTTTGTTGCTGCTCCCAGGCTGAACTGATGTCTTCTGCTTCTTCGAGTTATGCCCGATGTCGGTATTAACAACTGTACCGGCATATGCTGTGACTATGTCTTCGTATGCTCTCAGGGTCGTGCAGTGAAATCCGGCGGCATAGCGCTGTACATCCTCCGGTAACCTCTGTGCAAGATGGTATATTCGTTGATCTTCTGATGGAACCATCTGGGAGATGTAACTATGCTCGATTCGATAGGCCCGAATGATCTCTGGTACTGGCATGTTCTGAGGCCCGGCACTGAAAAAGTCTCGTGCGTGAGCTTTGGGCTGATCTGGGACAGTACTCGCTCCGTAGTAGTCGGGCAAATTCGGTCCACCCGACCACTCGGTCCTCTGGCCTGTAAGTCCTCCACCAACATGCAGCAGTGTCACGGAGTTGATTAATTCCGAGCGACACCTTTCTATTCTCTGGACATCCGATTACCTCGAATGCAGTCTCCATTTCAGAAATCCAGTCGTCCACGTGTTTCTCTCCTGTTCCGTCAAATAATGGAGGCCTAGCCTTCAACATCTCTCCCAACCATCGATCTCTTCCTGCGTTATCTTCCACATTGATGACCGGTATCCGTTCCGCCTGATTGACCTCAGCAATTCCCATGGCGATGGCCTGGGCAAGGGCCTGAACAAAAGCTGGGTCCATACCCCCCGGGTTGTTATTCTGGCGCTCCGCCTCCTGATCGTTTTGATTAACTGGTGGCGGCTGGCCCCCAGCAGGATGGGTCTCGGCAGTGTTCCCGTCCTCATTGTGGTTCGCGGCTGAACCCTGAGCGTCATTCACCATCCTCCTAGCTCCTCGGCGTGCCATCACTAACGGTATTAATCTAAAGCCAGTTCCACGCATGGTTTACAATCAAATGTTGTACAAAAATAGAAACACACACATATCACTTACTTGCATTCCCATGAGGAGTTTCGATCGCTTGGGGTGTTGGACTTTGAAAAAAAAAATAGGATAAAGTTTATTCAAACCAGGAGTTTCGGCTCTGATACCATTTTCTGTAACACCCCCAAAATATCTCGAGGTATTACAGTGCCGTGAACCCCACGTGGGACCCACAAGGCTAGTTGGAATAATAGGCATTTTAAGAAAATCGCGATAAAACATTAAATTCAAGGTTTACATAACGTGAGTCGAAAGATTTAAGGAAAAATGTAGTTTGTAGTCCAATTATTACACAACAAAAGTTTTTCCAAAGAAAACAATTTATTTCAATCTGAGCAGCGGCTAGAGATAATTCCAACACCGTTCAAGTCTGACTGGACCCCTCGGGAATGTCCTGCACATGATGAACAATTTTACCTGGTAAGACGAATCATACCAGGTAACCAAGGTCAGAGAATGCATACCAAATAACAGTTACTAACATTGATATACGTCATCTTTACAATCGCAGTATCTAGTAATCACATGGAATATTTCATCACTCGACCGACGTTGTCTCTCTCTTTTATCACATAAGCCCCAAGGTCGCAACCAAGGTGTAACACCCCCAATCCGCTCAGGGATATTACACGCCGTAGAACCTTTCCTCAAGGATCTACCAGGCTGGTAACAACATAGAACAACTCGACAATGCCTTTAAGGCTAAAATGACTAAGTAGACCGATTTGGTCTTTCAATAAATACATACAACTCAAACTCATTACATGCCCACGCAGGGTCGAGCATAACACACTCCCGCACAACGGAAAGAATACCACAAATGAAAATAAACTATAACTATACCAATGACCTCACGGATCCTCGTGTGATTAGTATCGTTCATCTTTCATCATCCTCTCGTGCCGACTCCGTGTTATGCTCCCAAACCCGAATGCAAAACAGACATCCACCCCGAATACTGGGGTTAGCAAAACTCCACTGCTTTGCTAGTGCAAGAACAAAGTGCAAATACGAGCCATACCATTCATATTTCACGAATAACAATAACCAGAATCCTCAAAATCTAAACGTAACGAAAAGTACTTCCCGAGGCATGAGTTTGATAAACATTTCTCAAAACCGAAAGATCACCGATAAAGGGGAAACCATTTATAAAACAGTTTTAAAGATGCCATCGAGAGTTTTAATAGAAAACAATTTGCAAGAAAGCCACTCAATCAACACAAACGAGTCTTCACAAATAATTCCACGGGATTCTCGACCCAAAATCAAATAATATCGGCACGAGATCAAACATCTCAACATCACACGGGGTTCTCGACCTGCACTCCAAATAATATCAACACGAGATCAATCATCTCAACATTCCACAGGGTCCTCGACCCAAAACACAGAATAGCACCACAATACCATCAAAGGTACAATCTCTCATTCGACATATCCTGCTCAAGACCCCCGATTAATTAACCCTCGGAGATTCCGTCAAACCTCCTTGGTTAATTAACCCTAATACCAACGCTTTAAAAACAAGTTGAAACAAGCTTTCAAAAACACGAATCGCGGTCTATATCAAGACAAACATTTAAAAGTGAGTTGAAAGAATTTGAGATATGAACATCGTTCGGTAACGGGGTCTTAGCTATCACTCAAATACCCGTAACCAATAAGCCTTCCAGGCGCCTCCCTTGCGCACCTGTGTACCGGCGTTCACTTCCATCATGTTGGCCGCTCATTGAACATGTCACCGCACCGGCGTCACTCCCGCAAGAGCCGCCTCTTGCGCGCGCATTAGGTAACACCGGCGTTCACCACCCATATGGAGCCGCACATTGCAGCATACACCAGGCCGGAGTGCACGCCCCGCCCTCAGAGGTTCCCGGATACGACGTTTCTCACAACAAGTATCCACATTATCACAAACATCAAGCACATAATCGTTGTAACAATTATCAAATCGATACACCAAATCACATAATTCATCCGTCACCCACGACCACACGAATAAATAACAACACGCACGCCAACCATAATGCGACGGAAATAAGCAATACACGCATACGCATTATCAAGCGCAACATCAACATCAATTATATCCAAAGGATTCATGTAAGCACTTACAACCCACACAATTTACAAAACACACGCGTTTTGAAAGTGAGCCTTAACGAGGCTAGCCGAATCCTTTGAAAACTCATTTCAAACAAATAAACAAACACACCAAGATGATCACCAATTATCATATCCACAAAGCAAGAATGGTATGGACAAGGTACTTGCCTCGATACCACGAGCACGGAACCACGAACGGATACGGCTCAACCTAAAGCTTCGAACGCCCGATGTTAACGAAAAGGAAGACGACAACGAGCGGAAGGGTTCAACACGGTTTCTTCACAAGAAACTCGACCCTAACAACAATATAATCAATAAATCATCGATCATACGAGGAAGGATAATCGTAGAACGCCCAAAAACCCCTTCTAAGACATTTTATCGAACACCTTCAAGGCGTCGATAAAATACTCAATAAAACGACAAATCCGTGGCGATCCAACCGTGGAATAACAAGGAATTAGATATAATATATCTTAACAATCATCAATCCATCAATATTCTGAGTTAAAACGAATTAAACGGACAAATCGAACAAAATCCCCAAAACTATATTTTAGGAAAACTTGCCTTGATTCGGTCGATCGGAGCAAGTTATGGAAGGATTAATCGATGTTATGAACCTCCAAACTCCATGGATATGTTGTTAAACAACATGGCTTCAAGCTTAGAACACGCCCAGCTGCGGAAGAGGAGAAGAAGAAGGTGAAAAATGGCAAGAAAAACGTCTGCAGGGCCTTTTATAGGCTTGCAGACTCGACCGTGTCCGCCTGACACGGTCGTGGCGCGCAGTTGACCGGCAGGGACTCGACCGTGTCCTGCTAGACACGGTCGCGGCGCGGAGGGGCCTTCCGAGTGACCGTCCGACAGGCCGACTAAGACGACTCGACCGTGTCCCGGAACACGGTCGGGCGTGTCAGCGATCGGTTCCGATTTCCGCAGTGCACGCACGGGCCGTGTCGGACGACACGGTCGGGTCCTGAGACGAAACTTCCGGCATTTCCGCATTTAGTACGGCACGGGCCGTGTCGGACGACACGGCCGAGTTCGGCCGGCAGTGATCGGCCAATAACGAGCGGGTGAGCTAAAACGACCATAACTCTCTCGTCCGGACTCCGATTGACTCACCGTTCGAACCATTGGAAAGCTAACTCGATGCTCTATAATATTGCAAGGATTTAGAATTTTTGGAGTTACCAAAAATTAATGGCGACTTTACAAAGTCGAACTCCCACGTGAAAAAGTCGATTAAGGACACGGAACTTAACAAAACGACACCGAAACGAACTCGGATGACAAAAAGTGCAGAATTAATCATTCTCGAAATGACGAAAGGTCATGAGCGAGTCGTCAAAACGGACTTCCGCCGAAAAAAGAAAATTACCGAAATTCGAAATTGCGGATATTACATTCTACCCTCCTTAAAAGAAGTTTCGTTCCGAAACTTAAAACAAGTAGGGGGGAGCAATATACCCGCCAGGAAAACTCGACGAGATACACAAAAATAGAAAACTCGCGCCCAACGGTGAAACGCTGCAAGAAACGCAAAGAGGCATACGGCGTGAAAACACGCTCCACGACGACCAACACAATGTCGCCGTTAGGGATACAATAAAACCAACAAATGACAAGCGTCATCAAACGGATAATATAGTCAAGTCGATTATCCGAACAATCACAAAACACAACGAACGAAAATCAATACGATTGACCAACCTGACGGTCCATCAATCTAAACGCGGGTCAAACGCTGAACAAATATGGAATTCCACCGCAAGGTTGGAAGATCGGAAACGAGACTAATTTCCCGAACTTAAGGGAATTAGGAAGGAGCCTGAACGCTCAACAATCACGAAACGAGAACAAAACCGAACAAACAAACGATCGAGACAACAAAAATCGAACGATCATGTTCGGATCACGAAGAACAATAAGGTTCAACCGACAACTCCGAGGTTCACATCTCGACTCAAGACAAAACAAGATCCGGAAAACAACAAGATGCACACTCGCATAAGATCCACAGGAAAGGGAATAACAATTGAAAAGTCACAACGACAAACGAGTTATTCGAAATGATGCCACACTCGTTCGATAAACAAAAACAAGGGGCAGGACAAGCTCGTAAATGTCAACGAACATAAATGAGTCAACAAAGTAGACTATACGAAGTTCCAAATCCGATCCACTTCGAATAAGAGAACTAGTAAAACCAGATGATGTCACTTCCGAACAAGGTTCACAAGAATCGAGCCGAACTCGAAAAAGTCGCAATGATAACCGATTGACTCAAAACAAGATCACACTGCTCGAACGACGAAACCGAAATACGTAACAAGTCTGTAAAGTATCAACGAACACGAGCGAGTCGATAGACTCGAGAAAGAGAAAATGCAGAGTCTAAAAACAACACGGGTACTACATTCGACCTCTTATAAAGAAGGTCGCCCCGCAACTCACAACAATAAATCAAGGTGACGACACAACAAGCAACCGAAACATCCTTCAAAGGCCTCTCAAGGCCGATTCCGATGATCGGCCAAGCGCGAACTCCAAAAGTCTCGTAGCCAATTCGCAAAATTGAATTCGGTGTCCTCGAGTCCACACTTGAAATGTGTTACCGACGAGAAGGACAATATACACGTGCATGCCCCGCACATTACGGTTGAAACGTCTCGGCTCGGCATACCGAAAATACAAATGCTCGATACAATGGATCAAAACACCGCAAAACAACATACCGGAGATGCCAACTCAAAGATAACATATCAACGCATACAAAAATCACAACAACAACGGCATCATTCGACGATTACAACATCCCGAACGATACCAAGACACAATCACAAACATCATGAAACAATCACCCATGTGTATAACGCACAAAAATCCAGCTATAACAACTCACACTAGTGCGACAATACGCAAATCACCACGAGGCGATAAACAAGAACACCGCTTCACACCTCTCACAGAGCCAACAAAACAAATGCGTGGCGAACGACTCGATGCTCACGCCACCAATACAATCACAATTCGGGGTTGACACCGTAACGAAAGTTCGAAAACCAAACACGCATTACCGGTCCGCAAACAGGAAAGATAGGTTTTAAAAACGAAAACCACCTTTGAAGACAGTTTGGAAACACGGTTGATCTTGAGTATCATTTTACTAATATTTGAACTTACTTCATTTTCGAGACTTTGAAAATCATCTTGCGTTTGAACAATTATGAGGACACCTTCACGTAGTGAAAAACTTTCAAAATATTCGACCCTTGGGTCTAAGCAACTGCATTTGAAAATATCTCAAAAATGTTTTTGGTCCTCAATCGGAAAATTTTTGAAATGTATTGCGGCATTAGAAAACACCTTGAAAACACCGCAAGAAAATAATTCGTTTTAAAAGTACGTCTCGAATTTTAATTTTCTAAGATACTCAAGGTTTTCAAAAATAATTCAATGGGCTAGAATGCCCAAAAATTTCAGGTAATTTCACAGAACATTATAGCGCCGTGGTCCCACGCCGGAACCCACCAGACTAAAAACCATTTACAAAAATGCCAAAAAGACCGATGACGGTAATATTTCAAAAACTCACGAAAGCCATTTACAAAATACTAAATACCGTCATAAGAATTTCGTCAAAGTGGTCAAGGCCATAATGCCAAAAACTCAGTTAAGGGACACGGTTTTCGAAATAAAACTCGGTCGGTAAAATACCGAAAGTCATTACAAAAGAACTCACACAGCGGATAAAAGAAATATTGTTCAACATGCATAATCCAACAACACTACTCTTCATATGAACGAAATATGAGAGTCAAATAACCACATATCACGAAATCAAAATCCATAAAAGGATTCCGTCACTTAACAAATAATCATAAAAATAGCTCGTGTCACACGAGGCACAACACAAAGAAGGGAGACTTACATTCAGTGTCGCACGAAGATGATGATCGCCACGATACTAATCACGACCAACAAACTCGGGCACGCGTCGCGACACGACTCGATCGGATAAAATCCGACAAGACAAAACTCAACAGACACCATCGACCCGACGGCCTAGGTTTCCACAACCTAAGCTCCGATACCATAAATGTAACACCCCAATCCGCTCAGGGATATTACACGCCGTAGAACCTTTCCTCAAGGATCTACCAGCCGGTAACAACATAGAACAACTCGACAATGCCTTTAAGGCTAAAATGACTAAGTAGACCGATTTGGTCTTTCAATAAATACATACAACTCAAACTCATTACATGCCCAGGGGTCGAGTACAACACACTCCCGCATAACGGAAAGAATACCACAAATGGAAAATAAACTATAACTATACCAATGACCTCATACGGATCCTCGTGTGATTAGTATCGTTCATATTTCATCATCCTCCGTGCCGACCTGTGTTATGCTCCCAAACACGAATGCAAAACAGACATCCACCCCGAATACTCGGGGTTAGCAAACTCCACTGTTTTGCTAGTGCAAGAACAAAGTGCAAATACGAGCCATACCATTCACATTTCACGAATAACAATAACCAGAATCCTCAAAATCTAAACGTAACGAAAAGTACTTCCCGAGGCATGAGTTTGATAAACATTTCTCAAAACCGAAAGATCACCGATAAAGGGGAAACCATTTATAAAGCAGCTTTTAAAGATGCCATCGAGAGTTTTAATAGAAAACAATTCGCAAGAAAGCCACTCAATCAACACAAACGAGTCTTCACAAATAATTCCACGGGATTCTCGACCCAAAATCAAATAATATCGCACGAGATCAAACATCTCAACATCACACGGGGTTCTCGACCTGCACTCCAAATAATATCAACACGAGATCAATCATCTCAACATTCCACAGGTCCTCGACCCAAAACACAATAGCACCACAATACCATCAAAGGTACAATCTCTCATTCGACATATCCCGCTCAAGACCCCGACACTAACCCTGGAGATTTCACAACCTCCTTGGTTAATTAACCCTGATACCAACGCTTTAAAAACAAGTTGAAACAAGCTTTCAAAAACACGAATCGCGGTCTATATCAAGACAAACATTTAAAAGTGAGTTGAAAGAATTTGAGATACGAACATCGTTCGGTAACGGGTTCTTAGCTATCACTCAAATACCCGTAACCAATAAGCCTGCCAGGCGCCTCCCTTGCGCACCTGTGTACCGGCGTTCACTTCCATCATGTTGGCCGCTCATTGAACATGTCACCACACCGGCGTCACTCCCGCAAGAGCCGCCCCTTGCGCGCGCATTAGGTAACACCGGCGTTCACCACCCATATGGAGCCGCACATTGCAGCATACACCAGGCCGGAGTGCACGCCCCGCCCTTAGAGGTTCCCGGATACGACGTTTCTCACAACAAGTATCCACATTATCACAAACATCAAGCACACACAGTCAATCGTTGTAACAATTATCAAATCGATACACCAAATCACATAATTCATCCGTCAGTCCACGACCACACGAATAAATAACAACACACACGTCAACCATAACGCGACGGAAATAAGCAATACACGTACACACGCATTATCAAGCGCAACATCAACATCAATTATATCCAAAGGATTCATGTAATCACTTACAACCCACACAATTTACAAAACACACGCGTTTTGAAAGTGAGCCTTAACGAGGCTAGCCGAATCCTTTGAAAACTCATTTCAAACAAATAAACAAACACACCAAGATGATCACCAATTATCATATCCACAAAACAAGAATGGTATGGACAAGGTACTTGCCTCGATACCACGAGCACGGAACCACGAACGGATACGGCTCAACCGAAAGCTTCTAACGCCCGATGTTAACGAAAAGGAAGACGACAACGACCGTTTGGGTTCAACACGGTTTCTTCACAAGAAACTCGACCCTAACAACAATATAATCAATAAATCATCGATCATACGAGGAAGGATAATCGTAGAACGCCCAAAAACCCCTCTAAGACATTTTATCGAACACCTTCAAGGCGTCGATAAAATACTCAATAAAACGACAAATCCGTGGCGATCCAACCGTGGAATAACAAGGAATTAGATATAATATATCTTAACAATCATCAATCCATCAATATTCGAGTTAAAACGAATTAAACGGACAAATCGAACAAAATCCCCAAAACTATATTTTAGGAAAACTTGCCTTGATTCGATCGAGCAAGTTATGGAAGGATTAATCGATGTTATGAACCTCCAAACTCCATGGATATGTTGTTAAAAACATGGCTTCAAGCTTAGAACACGCCCAGTGGAAGAGGAGAAGAAGAAGGTGAAAATGGCAAGAAAAGCGTCTGCGGGCCTTTTATAGCTTGACAGACTCGACCGTGTCCGCCGACACGGTCGTGGCGCGCTGATTGACCGGCGGGGACTCGGCCGTGTCTCGCTAGACACGGTCGGCGCGGAGGGGCCTTCCGAAAGTGACCCGTCAGCGGCAATGACTCGGCACGACTCGACCGTGTCCTGGAACACGGTCGGGCGTGTCGGCAGTCGGTTCCGGCATTTCCAGACGAGTACGGCACGGGCCGTGTCGGACGACACGGTCGGGTCCTGAGACAGAAACTTCCGGCATTTCCAGACGAGTACGGCACGGGCCGTGTCGGACGACACGGTCGAGTTCGGCCGGCAGTGATCGGCCAATAACGAGCGGGTGAGCTAAAACGACCATAACTCTCTCGTCCGGACTCCGATTGACTCACCGTTCGAACCATTGGAAAGCTAACTCGATGCTCTATAATATTGCAAGGATTTAGAATTTTTGGAGTTACCAAAAATTAATGGCGACTTTACAAAGTCGAACTCCCACGTGAAAAAGTCGATTAAGGACACGGAACTCAACAAAACGGCACCGAAACGAACTCGGATGACAAAAAGTGCAGAATTAATCATTCTCGAAATGACGAAAGGTCATGAGCGAGTTGTCAAAACAGACTTCCGCCGAAAAAAGAAAATTACCGAAATTCGAAATTGCGGATATTACACAAGGGTCACGGAAGTATCCACACGGGAATACCCCGGAACATAGGCGCCCAATTCGGGTCTTACCCCCTAACACATTTCCACACGGGTACCACACAGGTTTTATCCCCAACACATCGGCCCATTTATAACATTTTTAGAGAAAGACAAACGTCGGCTTTTATCAAAATGGCACATACGCACATACGGTATAACATTGATATTAGAAAATTCTCGAGCAAGGTTTCACTTGCCTGTGATCCAATAGTAGGTGCTTTGTGATAAGGAGTCCCCACGCCCGCTCGAGCTTAACCTAGCCACGAAATATCTGATTAACACCTCGTACGGATTATGATGAATAAAACTATTCTCCCTTTCCTAATCGGATTCCTAGTGTAGTTTTGGTTGTCGATATAAGTATCGTTTCTAAGTTTTAACGAATTGCGTACCATTATCCCGTTCAATCCTATAATTATCATTAGGTATATCGATTTACTCAAGAAGATAATCCTATCATTCTTCGATTGACAACGAATTATTATGGCGTAATCGAATCTCATGCCTTCTAATTCAATTCTATATTCCTAATACTATAATCAACGGATTCTATTGCACAATAACTTTGGTGGTTTGATACCCAATATTAATTATACTATCGAATCGTTTTCCTTAGTTTGCTAAGTGTCAAAAATCACAAGGTAAGAGTGGCTACGAACAATGGAACATACGATAACGGATTACTACGAATTTTCCCACAATTGATTCGTCAAATTTTACATTCTTAGCGATGATTTGAAGTGAAATTTCGTATGATAGATATGATTTGCATGAAACGAAACATATGAGAAATGATACTTCCGGTTACTACAATTCCATCCGATAAGATTGTTTACGAAGTTTAGCAAAATCTACCCAATACCCGCAATCTAATAAGTATAAATACGAAAACATCAAAGATATAACTCCAGGGATTGGTGGCTTATCTTATTGGAAGAAGAATAATGAAGATAGTTGACGGATTCACAAGAACTACGGGGAAAACGAGAAGTGACTTGAACGACTTGGATAATCTTCACCGGAGCTCAATAATCCACCTCCTCAATGCTAGTTCAAGTGTATAAGAGGCTTAAGAACCGGGTATAAGGCTAGGAATTTCTCCAAGGGTGATAGTTTGTGATGTTGGGTCGTGCAAATGAAGAAGGGAATTGCCATTTTATAAAACTTGTTTTTGGTAACGTACGTTAACGATAAGAGTGTTACGTACGTAAGGCGTATTACGTACGTAACAGTGTAATGACAACGTACGTAAAGAACTCACTGCCCGAAATGCGCCCAAGTGTTACGTACGTTAAATTTGGGACATAACGTACGTAACGAATAGTTGACTCGTTTGTCCTCTAGCCTGCCGAAAGTAACTCTGTCCGTGTCAAAGGAAAGATTCTGGTCGGGAGACCGACCCACCCGTTACGTACGTAATATAGCTACCCTAACATACGTAACAATTGAAATATAGCGTACGTTATGCATGAGTGATAGCGCGCGTTAGACAGAACTTTAACGTGCGTTAGACATAAACTCTTTAGCCTCAAACCACATTCTAACCATCTCGGGGTGACTATCCCTTCCACTCGTCAATAATTATCGGGGAACAAGACGTTGGCCACCGTCATATTCGCACCGACGATCGTCCCACGGCGTCAAGGCGTGTCACCCCCGTTTCATTCACATCGTACAATTATATAGCACTCAATGGAATACATAAATAGAAATGACGTCACATTACCAAACATTCACATAGTACAAAGTAATCAAGCATGGAATACTGGAGGTATTACAGACTTGTCCCAAGAGCCGCGGCACGTTGACACTGAGCCACGGCACGCCGAAAATCAAAAAAATGTATCCAGGAATCTGTACCCTGTGCCGCGGCACGCAAGCTCTGAGTCGTGGCACACTAACCTCAGAGGCCGCGACACCCATGAAATGAGCCGCGGCACACATCGAGACTCACCAACGCCCTGAGCTAACTGTACTGTGGGCCACGACTCAGTTGATACGTGCCACAACCCCCGTCGAGAATTTAAAGAGTCTGCATATGACTAAGAATCCATTCGGCCGAAACACAGGTATCCTTCAAATCTTTTCTTCTTCGCGCGGCGCAAGGGTATCATCTTCAAAATCTCTTATTCTTCTTCTTCAATCCAACACAAGGTAATTCTTATCCCTTAAACTTCAATGCAACATGGATTGAGAATTGGGGTAATATTTTTCATTCATTGATGAACTCTCTTTTTGTTTTATTTCCTAAATTTCCATCAAAATTTGCATCGGATTATGTTAAGATTATTGATTGATTGATGGTGTTTTGTTTTTTTGTCATGAATTGCTGTGATTATCGATTGATATTGTTGTTGTTGGGGATTGAATTAAGAAATTATTGTTTTTGTTCTTCATTTAAGCTAACGCATGCAAGGTGTTCGATGAAATGCCCCAATGAAATTTTTTGAGCTAAACATCTCCAATTTGTATGCAACGAATACAAATTTCAGAATAATATGCCCCCCAACCCTTACATCATGTTTGAGTTTAAATTTTCACATCATATCCCTCGTATGGAAGTGCAAGTTTTTGTTGCTATATTCGTTCCCCGCACGTCATAAGTTGAGATTGGTGTAGTGTTTTTTTTGAGGTCGTCTAAACTATCCTGCTTTTATTTTTCAGGACGTCACTATGGCTTGGAAAAGAAAGTTGAGTACAAGGGCTAGGACGCGATCATCCCCCATGAGAGGGGTAACGTCACAAAACCGAGCGGAAGGGGAACCCCACCAATTTTCCGACCCAGAAATCCATCGAATTTTCAACGAAAGAATCCGTCCTCGTCCTATAATTCCCGAGCGGGGATTCACTCCTGCTCCCCAAGACGGCGAGCTACTAACGATGATTAATGAAATGGGATGGACTCGTTTCACTGCACAGCCCGAGCCAGCGGTCATTTCTATCGTCCAAGAATTCTACGCCAGCGCGTTATTACGACATATCTAGGCTGGGCAGATGATGGGACGACCGGATTCACGTACTGAGGTCTTCGTCCGTGGCCGGACAGTGGACTTCTCGGCAGCTGCTATTCGGGGCCTATACGAGCTTCCCGAGGTTGACGAGTCGGCATACACGCGGACAGTGAGTACCCTCTCGAGGGAAGCCTTACTAGAGGCCCTTGCTCAGCCGGATTCAGTCTGGGAAACACGCGTCCCAAGATCCACAGTCTTCTACTTCAAGAGTTCCCGCCTCAGTTGGCTCGGGCGAGCTTGGCTTTATTTTCTCTGCTCGCGAGTCGACCCGACTTCTCAAATTCGCTCGGTATTATTTCCTCGCGCTCGACTTCTATATGCCATCACGACCGGACTTCGTTCTGATGTGGCCCCACGACTGGTCCGATCTATTCTCCAGTGCATTCAAGGAGGGGCCAAGACGGGGCTGAAACACCCCTCTCTCATTTGTGCCCTATGCCGCCAGTCAGGCGTGACTTGGTCGGATGACGAGCCGACGCTAGCATCCCAGGGTCAGATCGATCATCGCATTATCTCTCACTTCGACCAGTGGGGTGGCGCGCGGGTACATCCGCGGGGACGAGGATTTCTTTTGGATGATCCGCATGAGCACTCCCCCGAGTCGCTTCTTCTGACACATGAGCCGGTGGCTGAGACTGATGATCAGACCGAGTCCACCCTGCCGGCAGCGAGAGACCACAACCTTCAGGCGATGTTTGATAGCTTGAGGGAGGAGATGCGAGCGGAGAGAGATAGTGTCCTTGCAGCCGTTCGAGAGGAGATCCGCCAGGCCAACCGACGTGCTGAGAGACGCTTAGCCGCGAGAGATGCATATCACCGGGACTATTTAGCTATTTGGACGGACCACATCCTTCGCCCGGACGGACCTTTCATTCCTCTGGTCAGGCCACCTACACCACCCTCTTCACCGGACGAGGCCGATGCCTGAGCTTATCTTAGGGGAGTACTTGACATTTCTCTTACTGCATATTTTTATTTGTTGTCTATTGAGGTCAATGTACATACCAAGTTTGGGGGGGGGGGGGTACTTTTTAGTATTTATTTATTTTTCTTTGTTTTTGATTCTAGCCTTGCTTGTCTTCTATATTCTGGACTTTATTTTCATTCGTGAATATTTCGTGCTGCCTTGTGTAAGACTGATTATATGATACTGATTTCTTTTTGAAGAAATGGATGAGTATTGATCGAGTTCGCATTATGCGATTTGTTTCCCTCAAGTATTTATTTCGGTCTGAATTTTGTTTGCATCATTGTGGTAATATTGGCATATAAGAAATGAGACATACGTGTTTGTAGTGTCCGCATTACACGAGCCATCGTCTATACATTTGGTTACGCTTTTCACTTAGCTAGTCGTCCAATAACATTAGTCTTGTTGGCATTAAATTTAGTACCTAAGTTTAGGCTTTGAGTCGGACAGTTGTTATTCCCAAAATTTAAGAATTTTTGCTTGTTCTATGATGGGAAGTCTAGTAACTGGGGGTATTCACGTGACCCGTTGTTTACTCTTGCGTAAAACAACAACCTTGAATAGACGAATGGTTCAGAAAATTCGCATCTCCGATGATGGGAAGCCTAGTAACCGGGGGTATTCACGTGACCCGTTGTTTACTCTTGCGTAAAACAACAACCTTGAATCGGACGTGCGAGAATAGCTATTCGAGTTTTTTCTCCGTTGTAGAGGGAGACTTAGCAACTAGAAGCATTCATGAGCCCCATGAGTGTCTTTTACGTCAAACGGTTCCCCAATACATGAGAATGGAAATCCACCCTAGGGTTATTTCATGAAACATTCTGGAGTCGAAACCTAGTGGTTAACTCGAATCATTATAATGATTATATTTAAGGGAGCGCTGTCCGAGGAAAATTATGATGACCCTTGTGTTTTTGCCAAGAGACTTTGGAACTGGGCGTGTTGGCCTGTTTAATCTAAACATTCATATTGGCGGTCGGCTCAATTCACGTTTGTTAATCTTTAAGCCTTGATTTTCTTCATGAGCTATTGATTTGCACTAGAAATGTTTACCTTGTGAATCATTATCCATACTGTGACTCAATGGTACGATATCCATAGTATTCTTTGAGATTTTCAGGATAGTATTGATCAGTTAAGCACTATGGATTTGCACGATTGTCCACGATACTTGTCGTCTTATTTGAAATTGATTTTTGCTTGAGGACAAGCAAATGCTTAAGTTGGGGGTATTTGTTAGATGTATTTGTATGCGCTTATTATCATTATTTTATCTCCATATTATGTTTAAATATGCATAAATGAGCTTTTAATGCTTTATGTTTATATGTTTTGAAGGAAATTAGAGTCCGGGAGCTTAAACGAAGAAAAACAGGCCAAAACGACATTTTTTGGTCAAGGGCCGCGTCACAATGATCCATAGCCGCGGCACAGGAACACCCAGAAGCACGCCGGTACAAACTATACCAGGGGCCGTGGCACACTAAAGCCGGCCCGCGGCCCGCAATGCGGGATTTGTGACTACAGTCGGTGATTTCGGCTGTTATGAAGTCCGTTTTCGACCTAATTTTCGGACGCATTTTGAAGGCGGAAGAAAAGTTATAAAAAGGCATTGAAGGTCAGAAAAATAATCATCGAGGAGGAGAAGACAATACCTAGCAGCAGGAAGCAAGGCCAGAGAACGGAAGAAGCCAGTCTCCAATTGTGTTTGTTTTTTCTTCCTTATGTTGAATTTGAATCTTTGTATATTGTTTTCTAGCATGTCGGGCTAGAACACTTATTCTAGGATTGTGATGAAACCGAGATTTTGACGGATTAACTCTTGATTTTACATTATTTATATATTTCCCTTTCTATTGAGTTTTCCCAATTGTTCTTAATGCATTCAATTATGTGGCCTATGATTGAATTGTTTTAATTACGCAACTCGAATCGGGAGAGGAGAGTTAGTAGGAAAAATTGGTGAGAACCATTTTATCTTGTGAGATAGGAATATACTCATAGGAATTCCGTAGCTTGTTTAAAGATTTTAGTCTTTTTGGCTATTGTTGAATTAACTCACCTAGAAATAGAGTGATTTATTCACCATATAAAATTCTATTATCCTCGGGAGAGGTTTTAGATTATCTTAGAAATCTTCGCTGTCAATAAATTGGGAATTTACATAAATTATATAAATCGAGATTAATTCGGATTTATCGAGGCGGATTCTCAATCCTAGATTCTTCTCTTATTCGATCTCCTTTCTCCGGATTATTGATTTTTACTAGCTATTTCTAGTTTATTGCATTATTTAGTTTTTAATAATTCTTCCATCACCAAATTCGACCGTTCAAATAAAACTAGAATACAAATAAATTGGTAATTAGTACGCCAGTCCTCGAGGGAACAATATCTTTCTTATCACTTTATTACTTAATTACGACAACGTTGTGTGGTTCGTGCATTTCATGAAAATCTCAACTTCAGCATATAGTTACTTTGTCTACTGCTTGTAGGAATATAAAATGCAGCGGAAGCGAGATTGAATATTTAAATATATTTGGTTTTATAAACTAACCAACAAAATTGCGGATCTATTTAGGCTTGTCAATTAATTAATTAAAAAGACTAATTAACAATTTAAATATACGTATTTACGCAGTAGAATTAGTAATTCATACCTTTGAAGTGAAGTGGTAGAAAAATTCCTTTTTGGTCGATCGAACTCCTCCTTGTACTCCTCATTGATCTTCTTGTATTTCTACCTCAAGATCTTCTAGAGTATATTCCGTCTATATCCGGATGTCGTGTGGGCAACAATCTACCGGACTGCTTGGACTGCAATATGGATCGGCCGAAATTTTTCCAAAGAAATACCTTACGAATTTTTCTCTCTATTTATTTTGAATATTTTAGTATTTAGAAAAGTATTGTGTTATCTAAATTATGGAATCCAAGACACAAGTCAAGATCCACAATTAAACACAAAATTAGAAGAAAAATCGAAAATTTCTTGTTCCAAGAAGTGTAAAATCGGCCACCCCTTAAGTCCTATTTATAGGTGTTATGTGTTACTCTAGGGACCTTAAGGAGGATAAGGTAAGGACTCCCAATAGATTTCATCTTACCAATATTAGGACTCTTCCCAATATAATGAATCTATTAATATCAACTTAGTCCACTAAAAGATTGATATTGTACTTCCTACCAAAATCCTAAATTACGAAATTAGGCTCCCTTTTAAATTAATTATTTTCCATGTTTAAGATATTCCATGTCCATTAATTAATTTAAGCTACTGACAGCTTTTAATTAATTAATATGTTATACATGAGTATACCACTCGAGCTTTATTATTATATCAGAAAATTAATTCCACCTGCAGGGTTTAATATAATAATCATTTCGAGTGCCTCAAAGGACATGATCAATCCGATTGGTCGGGACACGATTTCTAGCTATAATATTAATTATCATATAAATAATAATATTGCCCAAAATATCGAGTATATTGAGTCAATCATTTTGGCTCCCATCCATGATAAATCAAAGCAATAAATATTAAATATATGTAATTAAATAATAATCACTAGAATTAAGAAATAATAATTGTCCGGGATGTATGTTCTTCTTATAGTCGGTACAGAAGAATATATCTCACCTCGAACCTGTTCAACGTATACCGAATACGCTAATATATGCTAATGGTCAAGACCACCCAATCTCAAGCATATATTACAACCTATCACATAACGGTCTAATGTTATATAGGATGTGAACGAATTATTACTATATAAGGGACCGATAATGTGATCTTCTGTGTGACTCGACACACCACATTATCTACAATATAAAGTAATTTAGACAACACTTGCATAACCATAGTGTGAATAAATGTGCAAAACATGTGATAAAATGAATTAAATATTCTCATAGATAAAGACCGGGAAATTAGGTAATACAAGCATAAAGTATGCTTTGATGTATAAAACCCTAACAATCTCCCACTTATACTCGAAGCATGCTTTTGAAGTATACTATCTAGAATATGTCTATCTATCTCCCATTTATAATGCTGCCATACATCTCAACCCCATTCCGTCCACATGCCCTTCAAATGACTTTGAGGGCAACCCTTTCGTGAAAGGATCAGCTAGGTTGTCTTCAGATGCTGTCTTGGAGACAATAATCTTTCCTCTCTTCACAAAATCTCGAATGAGATGATATTTGCGCTTGATATGGTTGCTTGATTTGTGGGCACGTGGTTCCTTCGAATTTGCAACAACATCGGTATTATCACAATAAAGTGTAATACTCCTAGCAAATTAGGAATCACACCCAAATCCTTTAGGAAGTACTTGAGCCATATCGCCTCTTTAGCTGCCTCTGAGGCTGCTACATATTCGGCTTCCATGGTAGAGTCCACTATGCATTTATGCTTCACACTCCTCCAACTGATGGCTCCACCTCCCAAAGTAAAAACATATCCGGAAGTTGATTTCGACTTTTCTTTGTCCGAAATGAAATCTGAGTCAGTGTAACCCAAAGGACAAAGTGTATCTGATTGATATACAATCATATGCTCCCTAGTCCTTCTCAGGTACTTGAGTATATGCTTGATAGCAATCCAATCTCCCGGTAGTGGGTTCGACTGATATCTCGCCACCATGCCTACAGCATAACAGATATCAGGCTTAGTGTAAAGCATATGATACATGAGGCTTCCCACTGCCGAAGCATAAGGGACCAGCTTCATGTCATCTATCTCCTCCGTGTCCTAGGACACATAGCCTTAGATAGCTGAATTCCATGTATGTAAGGTAAGAAACCTTTCTTGGAATTCTCCATACTAAACTGCTTTAGGACCGTATCGATATAGGGTGTTTGAGATAAGCACAACATCCTTTTCGTGAAATATCGAAAGATCTTAATACCAAGCTTCTCCCAAATCCTTCATATCGAACTGCTCAAACAGTCATACCCTTACGTCTAATAATACCTTCACGTTGTTTCCAATTAGAAGTATATCATCTACGTACAGTACAAGAAACACTAACACGTTTCCATCGCACTTTTTGTATACACAAACCTTACTAGGACACTGTTCAAAACCATACGATTGAATGCCCTCATCAAATCGCATTCCAAGACCTTGATGCTTGCTTGAGACCATAAATGCCTCTCTTAAGCTTGCACACTAAGTGCTCCTCTCCTTCAGCAATGAATCCCTCAGGTTGGCGTATATAGATTTCCTTATCAAGACTCCCATTCAAGAACACAGTCTTGACATCCATCTTTCAAATCTCTATATCCAAATACGCAGCTATAGCTAAGACAATCCGGATCGATTTAAGCATGGCTACCGGTGAAAAGGTCTCATCATAGTCGATGCCCTCCTTCCGAGTGTAACCTTTCGCAACAAGTCTTGCTTTGAAGGTTTAAACCTTCCCTTTTGATCCTCTATTACGCTTGTAGACCCACTTACTTCCAATGGGTTTTACTCCATTAGGTACTAGCTCCCACACTTAATTAGAATCCATAGATCTCATTTCGGATTCCATTGCCGTTTGCCAGGATTCAGCATCCTTATCTTGAACTGCTTGCCTATACCTACATGGATCCATTTCATCCTGGTCCGGGGAGTGGTCCGAAGATGCTCCCACGCCGACGAAATGATCAAGTTGACGAACGACCCTCCCACTACGACGAGGCATGTCCTTGGTTTGCGTATCCACAATAGTGTCGATACGTGGTACACTGGGTGTTTGTACAATTGGTATTGTCGAAATCTCGCCCCTAAGTTCCTATAGAATGACCTCACTCCTAGGCTTGTGGCTTATTACATAGTCCTCCTCTAAGAACCGGGCATTGGTGCTAACAATGACCTTCTGATCTTTAGGACTGTAGAATAAGCCACCCTTCGTTCCCTTTGGATATCCTACAAACACTCATACTTCTGTACGAGATGCCAACTTATCAGCTTCCTTATTCAGAACGTGTGCTGGTGAACCCCCAAATTCGAATATGTCCCAGGCTGGGTTTGCGCCCATTCCACAGTTCTGTGGGTATTTTTGGAACTGATTTCGAAGGAACCAAGTTTAGAATATACGCCACTGTTTCCAAAGCGTATCCCCAAAACGAAATAGGCAAATCAGAATAACTCATCATTGACCTAACCATCTCTAATAAAGTACGATTCCTTCATTCAGCAACACCATTTTGTTGTGGTATACCAGGCGCAGTGAACTGGGAAGTAATCCCCTCATGTGCCAAGAAATCCAAAAACTCTCCACTAAGATATTCGCCACCACGATCAGATCGTAGTGACTTGATACTCTGTCCATGACACTTCTTCGTTTCAGCCTTGAATTCTTTGGACTTATCAAAAGATTCAGACTTACGTCGCATCAAATAGATGTATCCATATCTCGAATAATCATCTATAAACATGATGAAGTATTTGAAACCACCTTTAGCCTGGATGTTCATTGGACCACATACATCGGTGTGTACCAATTCCAATATATTTTGTGCACGATTTCCTTTGCTTTAGAAAGCTCTTTTAGTCATCTTCCCTTCCAGACAGGATTCGTAGATTGGAAATGACTCAACTTGGAGTGAATCCAATGGGCCATCGTTTACCAATCTTTGAATCTTTCTAAGATTAATATGACCCAATCGTAAATGCCACAAATATGTTTGATTTATGCTCGAAGGTTCTTTTCTTTTATTAGGATTAGTCAAAGAATTAAGCAATTTATAATTATGCAAGGGAGTTGGTGCAGCATTAATGATATAAAGTCCTTCATTATAAGTACTCGTGCAAATATATTCACAATTTCTTTTAATAATTGCATTATATCCCAAAGAAACTGAATATCCATCACAACGCAATTTAGAAACTGAAATTAATTTCCTTATAAAATTAGGCACTAATAATACATTATTTAGGACTAGAATCCTAGAATTAACTTTTAACTGCACGACTCCTACTGCAACAGCCTTCAGCCTGGAATAGTCTCCCCAGCTAATAGTAATCTCATCTGGACTAAGTACTTTGGTTACTGGGAACCCCTGCGAGTCATAACAAACATGATCAGTGAAGCCCGAATCTACTATCCCCGAAGTGATAGAACATGCAGTCAAACATATTTTGACTACTAGTGCATGAGACGTACCTTTGTTAGGGCAGTCACTCTTGAAATGCCTCTTCAGACCGCACTTATATCATTTGCCCTTCGGATTTTTGTTTGCCTCAGACTGAGGAGCCTTGGACTGAGGAGCCTTGCCCTTAGCTTTGAAGGTTGCCACTTGCTTCTGGCCAACCTGCCTTTTCTTCTTTCCCCATTTGGGTTTTGAAGAAGTAGCACCGGTTGCCGCAAGAATTTGATGATAACCTTGTTTGAAGAGACCTTCAGGAGATTGAAGCTCTGTCAGAAGTTCCGTCAAAGTGTATGTCCTACGATTCATATTGTAGTTAAGGCGGAACTGCTCAAAGCTTCATGGTAAGCTGCGCAAGATAATATCGACCTGCGACTCCGCATCGATAGTAGCCCCCAGTATGCTGAGTTCGTTTAAATGAGACATCATTTTCAGAACATGATCCCTTACTGGAGTCTCTTCAGACATTTGGGTTGTCATCAACACCCTCATCGCATTTTGCCTAGCCTCCCGGTTCTGATGACCAAACATCTCGGTGAGATTTTTCATCATCTCCGCGGCTGAGCCCATCGTCTGATGCTGATGCTGCAATACATTTGTTAGTGAAGCCAAAATGTAACAGCAAGCCATCTCATCAGACTTCGTCCATTTTTGGAATTCATCCAACTCTCCAGGAGTGGCATCCGGTTCTGGTTCAAGAGGGCGTTCCTCAGTTAACACATTTTTATGCCCCTCGACAGTCAGGACAATGTCAAGATTTCTTTTCCAATCGGCAAAATTAGTGCCATCAAGTTTATTTTCTTTGAGAATAACAGCTAGTGAATTGAAAGACATCTGAGAATAAAATTAAAAACACCATTCATCACATAATTTGACGCTAAATATATTGAAAAACTTTAAAAACACAATATATATGCAGTCAATCAACACCTCAAAAAAACCGCACATGCAAGCCACGTTAGTGTGGACGTTTACATATACATTTCTCAAGTAAATTTTAACGTCTTTAAGTTTACTATCTAGTCAAGATGCATTTGGACAAGTAAAATTAATAGTTGGATCCTATTGGCCATGTATTAAATTAACATAGACTCCGATGGGGAGCTTATTAATTAATACACCTAAGTGAACATCATAATTTAACAAACATTAGAATATTATTTAATGATAATAGTCATACAGATGGAGAGGTCCTATCATAAAAAATAACATTCACATTTTTGTTATCTAATTGAAGTTTAAAACTTAGTGAGCTAATAATCAGCACATCCGATGTGGAGGAAGACTCTAATGTCAACGCGCATGCTAATTATTTCACAATTTAAACCAATTATGGAGGCCAACTTGATTTTGAAAAATCAATTATTCACTTAGTTATTTTCAAAAAAATAAGGTTTTTAATTTTTTTCGTCCTAACATGCAAGAAACATATCACGCATACATCCATACATGTCATACATCAAAACAGTAACACCAACAAATAAATAAAACTAGATAATTAAATCCAATTATCATGGCCTTTATTCCTCGTTTTGAATAACGAGAAAATCCTTAGCTCTTTTGCTCTCACCGCTTCAAGTGTCTCGTCACCTCCTCCCGGTTGGGGCATAAAAATTGCCAAATTTAGAAACTTTCTTCCATACAAAATTATTTGCACAAGAATTTTCCAAAAAAAAAAAAATTATTGTGCTCCAACGGACGCAACGAACGACATATAAATGAATAGGACCATACACCGAACGAACCTTCCCGGACAAGCCCGACCCGCTACCCGACCCGACTCGCGACTACCTAGCCCAGACTGACCGACCCGCGGCCCTGCACAGCCCGACCCGAGGCACACGCGGCCGAGACAGCATGTGCTGGCCGAGTCCCGATCGGCAGCAGGCTGGTCTTGGTCGGTTCGTCCGATCGGGACTCCTTTTCTTGCTGGACTTCTTTTCCTTCGTACTTTGTGTATCCAACTCGATTACAATTTTACACTTAATAAAATACATCGAATTTTACAACAAAAATTGCAAAGAAAAATAAAATCCTATTCTACCCATAGATTTTCTTATGGGAAAAACTTATACATGCCTCAAAACCGGGCCATATTACCAAAAAAAAAAACGTAAATAAATAAAATATCACATAGCCATGTTAATTGGACCATATTTACGTGCAAGACAATTTCTAAGAAAAAATATTCCAAACATCATACCATATGAATATATTAAATTTCTAGCAAATTAATCACAAAATTAATTAAACTGAACAGAACCTAAAGACCGTCTCTGATACCAATTGTTGGAATATAAAATGCAGCGGAAGCGAGATTGAATATTTGAATATATTTGGTTTTATAAACTAACCAACAAAATTGCGGATCTATTTAGGTTTGTCAATTAATAAATTAATTAATTAAACAGACTAATTAACAATTTAAATATACGTATTTACGCAGTAGAATTAGTAATTCATACCTTTAAAGCGAAGTGGTAGAAAAATCTCTTTTTGGTCGATCGAACTCCTCCTTGTAATCCTCCTTGATCTTCTTGTATTTCTACCTCAAGATCTTCTAGAGTATATCCCGCCTATATCCGGATGTCGTGTGGGCAATAATCTACCGGACTGCTTGGACTGCAATATGGATCGGCCAAAAATTTTCCCAAGAAATACCTTACGAATTTTCTCTCTATTTTTCTTGAATATTTTAGTATTTTGAAAAATATCGTGTTAGCTAAAATATGGAATCCAAGACACAAGTCAAGATCCACAATTAAACACAAAATTAGAAGAAAAATCGAAAATTTCTTGTTCCAAGAAGTGTGTAAAAATCGGCCACCCCTTAAGTCATATTTATAGGTGTTATGTGCTACTCTAGGGACCTTAAGGAGGATAAGGTAAGGACTCCCAATAGATTTTATCTTACCAATATTAGGACTCTTCCTAATATAATGAATCTATTAATATCAACTTAGTCCACTAAAAGGTTGATATTGCACTTCCTACCAAAATTCTAAATTACGAAATTGGGCTCCCTTTTGAATTAATTATTTCCCATGTTTAAGATATTCTATGTCCATTAATTAATTTAAGCTACTGACAGCTTTTAATTAATTAATATTTTATATATGAGTATACCACTCGAGCTTTATTATTATATCGAAAAATTAATTCCACCTGCAAGGTTTAATATAATAATCCTTTCGAGTGCCTCAAGGAACATAATCAACCCGACTAATCGGGACACGATTTCTAGCTATAATATTAATTATCATATAAATAATAATATTGCCCAAAATATCGAGCATATTGAGTCAATCATTTTGGCTCTCACACATGATAAATTAAAGCAATAAATATGAAATATATATAATTAAATATTAATCACTAGAATTAAGAAATAATAATTGTCCGAGATGTACGTTATTCTTATAGTCAGTACAGAAGAATCTATCTCACCTCGATCTTGTTCAACGTATACCGAATACGCTAATATATGCTAATGGTGAAGACTAACCAACCTCAAGCATATATTACAACCTTTTACATAACAGTCTAATATTATATAGGTTGTGAACTAATTATTACTATATAAGGGACCGATAATATGATCTTCTGTGTGACTCAACACACCACATTATCTATAATATAAAGTAATTTAGACAATATTTGCATAACCATAGCGTGAATAAATGTGCAAAATATGTGATAAAATGAATTAAATATTCTCATAGATAAAGACCGGGAAATTTGGTAATACAAGCATAAAGTATGCTTTGATGTATACAACCCTAACACTACTGAAGCTGAATATATTGCCACCATTGAAGCCTTTAAGGAGGCTATCTGGTTGAAAGGTTTACTTCTTGAAATTGGTGTTCTTCATGATAGTGTTGTGGTTTTCTCTGACAGTTAATCAAGTATTCACTTGTGTAGAAACCCTACTTTCCATGATCGTACCAAACACATTGATGTCAGGCGCCATTTCATCCGTGATATCATGGAAAAGGATAATTGATTTGAAGAAAATCCCGTCTCAATCTAATCCTACAGATATAGGCACTAAGTGCCTACCAGTTGAGAAAATCCGATCATGCAAGCCGACTCTGAATATCGACTCCCTTGACTGAGGGCCTTCCAACTTTCAGTTTTTTTGCTATCTTTGTGATATTTTTTTCTAGTTTTCTTTGTGATTACTCGACTTCTTTCTTAGTGATTTATTTACGTCTTTATATTTGTACTAACTTTATGTGATGTACAGATGGTGTGACATTCAGCGATGATGACCTCCGTCTCAAATTGTGTACCCCAATGTCTCATTTGGTCCGGGTGGAGAAATGTTGTGTTATTTAAGGCCCAAATGAATTGTTTAATGACTAGGCCCAATAATAATACATTTTGTGTGCAGCCCATATTTTTAATACACCTAACCCAGGCCCAGATTCCAAAATACTCCTGGGATTAATCTCGGTCGTCCCTTTTGTAGGGTTTATCTCACCAGTCCATCCATGTGATAAAAACAACCTCACCCCGTGTAACCCTAATCACTTCTTTCTGACTTCTTCTTCTTGTGCCGCTCTCTCATATCTTTCGTCTTCTCCGATATTCTCTCTCTCTCTCTCTCTCTCTCTCTCTCTCTCTCTCTCTCTCTCTCTCTCCTCAGAGTACACATTTCCGTTCTGATTAGATGGGAGCTGCAACCCCTATAACCTGATGATAAGGATGGCTGCAGTTTCCTCGGCCGATCGTGATTCTTGTTTCGGATTCTGGCCCTATATATTCTGGAGAGTTTCTTGAGAGGAGATATCTGAAAAATTAAGTGAGACTTTCAATGAAATAGCAAGTTTGATCTTTCTGAGTGAAAAACATCGATTTTCTGTGTGAAAATTTATTGCTTCAGAAAGTTTCTATGTGAGAATTTTTTTAGGGTTCTTGGTTATTGAGTGATTCCCTTGGATTCCTTTTGTTTCTCTCTGAAACCGCTTCGTGTTGGTGTATTTTTCTCTGCTGGCTGCTGCTCATTTTGAGCCTGTGACGTGGGTATACGAGATTGGAGGACTGAGCCGACATGATTGATTCTCACCACCTTAATCTCTCGGGTTTTTAGATCTATTTAGATCTGCTCGGTTTGAACTTCAATCTTTCTGATTTAATTGTGTTTATTGTGTTTATTTAGGATTTCTTTTACTCTGTGTAATTTGTTTACTCAATTTGTTCTGTAGACCCTGTTGTGCGGCGATTTATACACCTCGACGGCGATCGGCGTAAGGGCCGAGCGACCAAATACAGCATCAAATAAATCCAAGGCAGACTTGCCAAGCGAAGAGTCCAGACCGAAATCAGGTGCCCAGCAATCGACGTCCGGGGCGATCGCCTTTTGGCACCTAGCGATCGACTCTGGTGCCCGACCAAGGACGACCGTCCTATACCACGTATAAGGCCATCATCCGTTAAGTCTATGAAGACTGGATCACGGAGCGAGGACCCATGTGCAGATCTACGAATGGCGCCACAGAATACGGATCGTTGACTCCAGCCCATCAGCAGCTGTCAGTGACAAGGACGGCCTCACCTACCGACATATCCGCCGAAAGGTCCCAGGTGGGGCCTCCCAAGACAGCGACATAGACGCATGTTGGCTTCTCATTGGTTCGCACATCCGGCTGCCAACAGCTGCTACGGACTTTAAGGAGACCAACCCATGTGCTGAAGACGATCGCCCGCTTATCATAATACAGCAGAGGCGATCACCCAGCGACTCCTAGTCCTATAAATAGGAAACCTCCAGCAACTAGAGAGAGGTTGAGAAGTTCAGATTTTAAGAGGTTCACAAGTTCAGAAGCTCATACATTCAGCTAAAGAACTTAGCACTCCGTCGTTGTTACAAGAACTTACAGAGCATCATCCCTAGTTCTTCCGGCAATCATCAGCACTCAAGAGCTAGATAACTAGGGTCTTTACACTCATTGTAATTGTACTCTAACATTACTATTTGTACTCTCAAGTATTCATATTAATAATATATCGGGAGAGCATTCAAGCCCGGGACTAACAACCGCGGCAAATCTTGTGTTATTTACTTCCCCACGGATGTGCTCTCGCATTTTGTTTGTTACTCGTCCATTCCAGCATATCATGCTGGAACTAATGTGTATTGAGATTTTCAAAAAGCTGAATTTCAAAAAGTCCTCACCAATTGTTCAGATAAAAGTCCTCACCAATAGTTCCTCACCAAATCTTCAATGCTGGAACCTCATGCCTCTGTCGATTTTCAAAAAGCTGAATATCCAAAAACTTATTGCGATTTTTCCTACATGCAAGTGCACGTCATCGTTTACAAGTAATAAAGTGATAAGTAGAGTATCGTTCCCACGAGGACTGAATCTCTAACTACCGATTTTTTCGTATTCCAATTTTATCTGAACAATCGAATTTGGGTTTTGCGATTAATAACTAAAAGAATTACTCAAAGACTAAGCAGTAGAAAACAATATCTTGGATAAAAGAAATCAAATGATGAATAAGTCTAGGGTTCTGAATCCACCTTAGTTTATCCGAATATACTCTCGATTATCCGTAATAAATAATTTTCCCAATTTATTGAAGGCGGAGATTGCTAATATATTCTACCGCCTCTCCCGAGGTCAATAGATTTATCTAAAGGCGAATAACGCACTCTATCCCTAGGTGAATTAATTCGTCAATAGGCGAAAAGCATAAAATCTCCTAAGGCCACGTAGTTCCTATGAGTATATTCCTATCTCACAGAATAAAACGGTCCTCACCAATAGTTCCTCACCAAATCTCCTCTCCCGATTCGAAGTGAATGATTAAATCAATACAACTATTGGCCAGATAATTGCAAGCATTAAACATAATTGGGAAAACTCAATAAAAAGGTAATAAATTGGATAATCTCAATCAATTCGTCAAAACAAAGGTTTCATCAAAACCCTAGATTAGGGCTTTAGCCTGACATACTAAAAACTGAAAATACAGAATAAACAAATGAAAGCATAAAATTCAAATGCAGATGAAGCTCGGATTCCTCCGTTCTTCAGCTTCCGCCCTCTGCCCTTGAAGTCTTCTGCTTTCCTCTTCTTCTGTCGTCTCCAAGCTTAAGCTCTCAAAGATTAAAGATCCAAAGATTCCCAGATGATTTAATTAGGGTCTTAAACCCTATTTATAGCTCAGCACAACTCCAAATCGCGTCCGTATCAGTCGGTCGAAAATCAAGCCAAACGGCCCAAAATCCGCGGACATACAAAAACCGCCAAGTGTGCGCGGCGCACTAAACTGTGCGCGGCACATCGCCTTCAGTGAATGCAGGCGTTAATTAATTCTTCGTGCCGCGGCACGCCTGTGTGAGCCGCGTACGCAGTACAGTTACTCGCCTTGGTGTCTTCCCGTGCCGCGGCTCAGCTTCCTTGTGCCGCGGCTCAGAGTCCAGATTTGCCGTTTTCGCCTGTTTTGCCTCGTTTTAGCTTCCGGACTTCAATTTCCTGTCAATCATACAAAATTAAGGCATTAAAAGCTCATTTCGACGATTTCACTCTCCAAAATACTACAAAATTATTGATAAATAAGCGTATAAAAATACGCCTAACAAATACCCCCAAACTTAAGCCTTTGCTTGTCCTCAAGCAAAAAGAATTAAATTCAATAAAAGAATGTCGTGAATCATCGTGCAACTCATAGTGTTCAACCTAATCGATACTATCCTGTAATTCTCTCTAAATAATACGAGTGTCATAAAAGCGAGCTGCACTCAGAATAATGATTCCGCAAAGTAATCAAGTTCAGTCCTAATCACTCGTTCATGAAGAAAATCCAGCTCAAAGATTAACAAAACGTGAGTCAAATCGACCGTCAATATGAAAGGCTAACATAAACAAGCTAGTTTGTCCCGTTCCACAGTCTAAAAGCACAATTTTCACGAGTTTCATAACAATTAAACCTCGGACAGTATTCCCTTATATATATGCTCAAGAATTTGATTCGAGTTGACCACTAGGTTAGGATCTCGGGATGTTTCATCGGGATAATCCTAGGGTGGAAAACTCCATTCTCATGTATTGGAAAACCGTTTGACGTAAAAGACACTCATGGGGCACATGGATGCTTCTAGTTACTAAGTTCCCGTCTACAGCGGAGAAACAACTCGAATACATAATTTCCGCATGTCCGAATCAAGGTTGCCGTTTTACGCGAGAGTAAACAGCGGGTCACGCGAATACCCCCGGTTGCTAGGCTCCCTATCATTGGCACATGTGAAATATCTAAATCACTAGTCTAATCAGGGTCGTCGTTTTACGCGAGAGTAAACAGAGGGTCACGCGAATGCCCCCGGTTACTAGACTTCCCTTCATAGAACACATTATCTCGACTTTTTGGGAAAAACTGACCGACTCTAAACTTAATCTAAGTGCCAAAACGACTAAAGAAACAGTACGACTCACTATCCGAAAAATGTAGCCAAACGTATTGACGGTGATTTTAAAACGAGTATGTATCGTCTCTTATCTGCCAAGACCTCTACAATCACGAACAATTTTGGACCTAAATGAATACTAAGCAGAACAGAAATAACTGACTACAGCTCGACTAAAACTCGACCGTTTCTTCAGAGAGAAAAAACAGTGTCGTAACATCAGTATCACACAAATAGAAGCACGAAAAATTCACGAATAAATAAAAACTAAGACAAGCAAGGCTATCTAAAAAAATTTTTTACGCAAAGTAATGAAAAGTGCAACGAAATAAAGTACAGCAATAAAATAAAGTACAGCAATGAATGTAGCAACTGAAAGTACACCCCCCCCCCCCAAACTTAGGACGTACATTGACCTCAATGGACAAAAATGATATGCAATAAAAGTAAAAGGTCAAATACTCCCCTCCAGTCTGCTCAGGAGTTGGTGCCGGCATCGTCCGGTGAGCTTGCACGCTTCTTGACTACATCATGCGGAGTGTGAATAAATGAGCTTGCATCATCAAAAAGGAAGTTAAGTACGAGCTCTCAAGTTGAACATGATGTAGGGGTTGGGGATAATGTAATTCGACAACACGATTCATTGCATATAATTTTGAAAATGCCTAGCTTACCAATTTTTCATTGCTGCAATTTATCAAACACCTTGTGTGCACAAGTTAAAATGAAGAACAAGAATTTTGATGGTTAATTCCAAATCCCAAAAATAATAACACAGATTATAACCCTGAATCACGACAACTATCATCAAAAATTCGTTCATAAACATCAATTCCATCACAATATCAAATTCCCCATATTCCAACTCCATTTTAGAAACAAAAGTGAAGAACAACTAGCAATATAAAACTCCAAATCTTTTCACATCAAGAATCACTTATGATTTAGAACTCAACAATTACCTGGAGAATTTGACAGGGAGACAATAGAATGGTATCAACTGACCTCATTATGTGAAAGAAGGAAGGGAGGGAAGAAGTATCCTATGCAGGCCGATCGATTGAATGAGCCCTACCTGGCTGCTCTTATTTTGCGACGGGGGCCACGGCACAATATAAGTGAGCCGCGGCCCAAAGTACAGTAGGACTGGGACATTTTGTAATGTCGTCGGGTGCCGCGGCTCAGTTTTCGTGTGCCGCGGCTCAAGTTTAGTGTGCCGCGGCACAAAGTACAGGCTCCCTGGGTGTTTCTTGGCCATTTAGTGTGCCGCGGCTCAGTTTTCGTGTGCCGCGGCTCAGCGACCTGGTGTGCCACGGCTCAGTAAGATCATGCCGCGGCACAGGGTACAGTTTGATCGGCCATTTTTCATCAGCTGGTGTGTGCCGCGGCTCACCTGGACTGTGCCGCGGCCCATCATTGAATTCCTCCCCTTTGCTGATTCCTGCACAGAATTTTTACACGAAAACATCAAGACGAGAGGGAAGGATGGATCAAAGAAGAAAGAAAACAAAGAGAGACTCTAAAAATGCAATAAAACAACAAAGAATCTACAACTAATACTCGGGTTGCCTCCCGAGGAGCGCTAAGTTTATAGTCTTCAGCCGGACTTTTCTCGCATTCATCCGGCGGTGGATAAGGTGACGCTCGTTTTCTGCGTGTCTATTGGATTTCCCAAGTATGCCTTCAACCGTTGTCCATTAACTTTGAATTTTCGGCCATCTCTTTGAACTTCTACTGCACCATGTGGAAACACTTGAACTACGGTGAACGGTCCCGACCATCGTGAACGCAATTTCCCGGGAAATAACTTTAAGCGTGAGTTAAATAGCAACACCTCTTGACCCGGGACAAATTCTCTCTGCGTGATGTGCTTATCATGCCAAATCTTTGTCCGCTCTTTATAAAGTTTTGCATTTTCGTATGAGTTGTGGCGAATTTCTTCCAACTCGTTCAGCTGCAAACAACGCTTTTCCCCAGTGGATTTTAGATCAAAGTTTAGTTTCTTTATCGCCCAGTAAGCACGGTGTTCCATCTCTACGGGTAGATGGAAACCTTTCCCATAGACCAATCTGTAGGGCGACATTCCGATAGGTGTTTTATACGCAGTCCGGTACGCCCAAAGTGCATCATCGAGTTTAAATGCCCATTATTTTCGAGACGAGCTGACCGTCTTTTCTAGAATACACTTCAGCTCTCGATTTGATATCTCGACTTGACCACTCGTTTGCGGATGGTATGTTGTGGCAACACGATGAGTGACTCCGTATTTTCTCAAAACCGCATCAAGAAAGTTGTTGTCGAAGTGTGACCCACCATCACTTATAATAGCACGTGGAGTCCCAAAGCGTGTGAAGATATGTTGTTTAATAAACTTGATTACGACATTGGACCCATTCGTAGGTAGTGCCACCGCCTCAACCCATTTTGAGACATAATCTACGGCCACCAAAATATAGAGATTCTTGTTTGATGGGGGAAATGGACCCATGAAGTCGATCCCCCATACATCAAATAATTCGACTTCAAGTATGGTGTTCAGCGGCATTTCGTGTCGTCTTGAGATGTTTCCTGTCCGTTGACACCGATCACATGTAGACACAAAGGAGTGAGCATCTTTGAATAAGGACGGCCAATAAAATCCCGACTGTAAGACCTTCGCTGCTGTTCTATTTCCACTAAAATGTCCACCGTATGGTGATGCATGGCAATGGTTCAGCACACTGTGGATTTCCTCATCTGGAATGTATATACGGATAATTTGATCGGGGCATCGCTTGAAGAGAAAAGGATCGTCCCACAAATAGTACTTAGCATCCGAGATTAGCTTCTTCTTTTGATGACGTGAGAGGTCGTTCGGAATTGTTTTACTTGCTAAGTAGTTCACTAGATCAGCATACCAAGGCGCATGTGTTGAATCCAACTTGTAGAGCTGCTCGTCGGGGAAGGTTTCTATAATTTGTGGCTGACTTTCTTCCTTCTCGAGGGAACTCTCTAATCGTGAAAGGTGATCGGCTATAACATTTTCTGTCCCTTTCTTGTCCCGAATCTCCAAGTTGAATTCTTGAAGGAGTAGCACCCACCGAATCAACCTTGGTTTGGCATCCTTCTTCTCCAAAAGGTATTTTATTGCCGAATGATCGGTCCACACTATCACTTTCGTTCCTAGTAGATAAGCCCGAAATTTATCAAATGCAAAGATCACCGCCAACAATTCCTTCTCCGTTGTGGCATAATTTCTTTGGGCGTCATCGAGTGTTCGGCTCGCATAGTATATGACATGGAACACCTTCCCTCGTCTCTGCCCCAAAACAGCCCCAATGGAAAAGTCGCTAGCATCGCACATTAGTTCGAACGGAAGGTCCCAATCCGGAGCGACTATCACCGGTGCCGTGCTTAGAGCTTTTTTCAGCAACTCGAAACTTTCTTTACAAGACTCGTCGAAAGTAAATGGGACATCTTTCATGAGTAAAATTGCATGGTAACCGTGATCTTTGAAAAATCCTTAATAAATCGGCGATAGAAACCGGCATGTCCCAAAAAACTCCTAATCCCATTGACCGAAGTGGGTGGAGGCATCTTCTCAATTGTCTCAATTTTCGCTCGGTCGACTTCAATTCCATGTGAGTATATTCGATGGCCAAGCACAATGCCCTCCTGCACCATAAAATGACACTTCTCCCAATTCAAGACTAAATTGGTCTCTTCGCATCTCCGCAAGACTTTCTGCAAATTTTCCAAACAAATGTCAAATGAATCTCCAAAAACAGAAAAATCATCCATAAAAATCTCAATACACTGCTCTACCATGTCAGAAAAAATAGCCATCATACACCGTTGAAAAGTAGCCGGCGCATTACACAATCCAAAAGGTATGCGCCTATAAGCGAAAATGCCGTAAGGACATGTAAACGTCGTTTTCTCTTGGTCTTCGGGGGCTATGTAAATCTGATTATACCCCGAATAACCATCGAGAAAGCAATAGAAATCGTGTCCGGCTAATCTATCTAACATCTGATCAATAAAAGGCAAGGGGAAATGATCTTTTCTAGTGGCCTTATTTAATTTCCTATAATCTATGCCACCCCGTAACAATCCTGGTGGGAATTAATTCATTATTATCGTTTTGAACAACTGTTATCCCACCCTTTTTGGACACAACTTGAACCGGACTTACCCACTTACTATCAGAAATTGGAAAGATCATACCTGCGTCGAGGAGTTTTAAAACCTCGACTTTTACCACCTCCTTCATGTTAGGATTCAGCCGGCGTTGATGCTCCACGGATGGTTTGTAGTCTTCCTCCATCAAAATCTTGTGCATGCAAATCGATGGGCTGATCCCCTTAATATCCGCAATAGACCATCCAAGAGCAGATTTGTACTCCCTCAAAACTCTTAATAATTTTGCCTCTTGATCTCCTGCTAAAGTGGCCGAAAGAATAACTGGAAGGGAGTTGTCGGGCCCCAGGAATGCATATTTCAAATGAGGTGGCAGCTTTTTGAGTTCCAACTTTGGAGGTTTTTCAATCGATGGGGTCGGTCGAGTTAGTGAACTTCCTAGCTCCTCGAATGGTTTACGAATAAAAATTGGCGGGGAAGCATCCATGTGTCGTACGTAGGCTGCATGCTCTCCATTTGGTTCGGAAATTTCAATCAAAACGGATTCCAATGGATCGGGTGGATAATTTTCTCGAAAAGTTCTACTCACGCACGAGTCAATGACGTCAACTTGGAAACAATTTTCAGCGTCACTTGGATATTTTACGGATCGAAAAATATTGAATGTTACTTGCTCCTCTTGAACACGCAAAGTCAGCCTTCCCTTTTCCACATCAATCAACGTTCGGCCTGTTGCCAAAAATGGTCTTCCCAAAATAATTGGGATATCTTGGTCTTCTTCCATGTCAAGCACGATGAAATCGGCCGGAAAAATGAACTTATCAACTTTGACTAAAACGTCCTCTATCACACCCCTCGGATATTTGATGGATCTATCGGCCAATCAGAGAGATCGGCTTGGCTTCCCCAATCTCCAGCTTTTTAAAAATAGAAAGGGGCATAAGATTTATACTGGCCCCGAGATCGCATAGGGCTCTCTCAAAAGATGAATTTCCGATGATGCAAGGGATGGTGAAACTTCCCGGATCTCTCAATTTAGGTGGGAGCTTCTTTTGTAAAATAGCGCTGCACTCCTCCGTTAAAGCGACCGTCTCATATTCCTCGAGCTTTCGTTTATTGGACAAGATCTCTTTCATGAACTTGACGTAACTCGACATCTGTTCCAATGCGTCGGCGAACGGAATGTTTATGTGCAATTTCTTGAAAACGTCTAGGAATTTTGAAAACTGCTTGTCCAGTTTTTGCTTTTGGAAACGCTGTGGGAATGGAATTTGAGGAGTGGGTTGAGTAGTAGATACTTCCTTTGGCTTAGGCGTCTCATCCTTTTCCTTCTCGTTCTGCTCGATCGGCTGCTCTTTGTCATTAATAGGCTGCCCTTTCAACTCCTTTCCGCTTCGTAATTCGATCGCTTGCACATTTTCCTTGGATTTCACTTCGGCTGCGCTGGGTGATGCACCTTGAGACCGAGAAGACAATAAATTAGCAATCTGCCCCATTTGTGTTTCTAGATTTCGGATGGAGGTCGAATGATTTTGGAGGGTCGTCTCGGTGCGGGTCATGAATTGGCTTGTGTTAGCCGCCAATTGAGCAAGAGCATCTTCCAAAGACACCTTTGGTGATTGAGGGGGCTGCGCGAAGTGAGGTTGTGGAGGCTTCATAGCTTGCCCATTTCTCCATGGAAACAACTTGACATTCCGCGCTCGGGTGTGATCCGTTACACCAATTGCATGTCTCTATGGTAACGGGGGTTGGTGCGTGCGAAAATGCCTGGAGCTGTTGTGTCAAAGCGGCGACTTGAGCTGACAAAGTGGAAATCGGGTCATTGCTTGAAACTTCCATGACTCTCTTCGGTGTCAATCTTTCCGATGGCCATTGGTATGCGTTTTCGGCCATATCTTCCAAAAGCACGTGTGCCTCGGCCATAGATTTTCCCATGAAGGTCCCACCAGAGGCCACATCCACGAGAGTGCGTGTAGAAGCACTCAAACCATTATAGAACGTATGAAGCTGAAGCCAATCAAGAATGCCGTGATGAGGGCATCTTCGTAGCAAATCTTTATATCGCTCCCACGCCTCGTGGAGCGATTCCATATCGTACTGGACAAAAGTGGTTATTTCGTTTCTCAACCTCGCCGTCTTAGCAGGTGGGAAGAATTTGGCAAGGAAGGCTTGCGCTAACCTCTCCCATGTTGTAATCGACCCCGGTGGTAAGTAATTTAACCAAAACTTTGCTTTATCCCTCAAAGAGAAAGGGAAAAGCCTCAATCGGATGGCATCGTCGGTGACACCATTAGTCTTGAACGTGTCGCATATCTCAAGGAAAGAAGCAATATGGGTATTCGGGTCGTCATTCGGCAATTATTGACTGGCTCGCCTGCACCATCTGAATAATAGCAGGCTTGATCTCAAAATTATTAGCTTGGATAGTGGGACGCCGAATTCCCGAAAAATTAGCGTTGACCTGCGGCATGGCATAATCTCGAAGAGCTAGTTCCGGTTGAACTTGCCGCACTTGGTTATCTCCTCCTTGGACTTTGATATTCTCGGCCATGTTGACCGTCGTCTGCAACTCTCTTTTCTCCTTTTTGTTCCTTCTTAGAGTGCGCTCGAGCTCGGTATCCAAAGGTAATAGGCCTTCGTTACCGAGTTTTCTCATGCACTATACGAAAGGTCCTGAAAGGAAAAACAAATAAACGAAATTAAATACACAAAAATAAAAATAAAACGTTCAAATTAAGACAGGAAATACTTAAATCGATATTAGAAAATTTCAAGTCACCGGCAACGGCGCTAAAAACTTGTTGCGATATTTCCTACACGCAAGTGCACGTCATCGTTTACAAGTAATAAAGTGATAAGTAGAGTATCGTTCCCACGAGGACTGAATCTCTAACTACCGATTTTTTCGTATTCCAATTTTATCTGAACAATCGAATTTGGGTTTTGCGATTAATAACTAAAAGAATTACTAAAAGACTAAGCAGTAGAAAACAATATCTTGGATAAAAGAAATCAAATGATGAATAAGTCTAGGGTTCTGAATCCACCTTAATTTATCCGAATTTACTCTCGATTATCCGTAATAAATAATTTTCCCAATTTATTGAAGGCGGAGATTGCTAATATATTCTACCGCCTCTCCCGAGGTCAATAGATTTATCTAAAGGCGAATAACGCACTCTATCCCTAGGTGAATTAATTCGTCAATAGGCGAAAAGCATAAAATCTCCTAAGGCCACGTAGTTCCTATGAGTATATTCCTATCTCACAGAATAAAACGGTCCACACCAATAGTTCCTCACCAAATCTCCTCTCCCGATTCGAAGTGAATGATTAAATCAATACAACTATTGGCCAGATAATTGCAAGCATTAAACATAATTGGGAAAACTCAATAAAAAGGTAATAAATTGGATAATCTCAATCAATTCGTCAAAACAAAGGTTTCATCAAAACCCTAGATTAGGGCTTTAGCATGACATACTAAAAACTGAAAATACAGAATAAATAAACGAAAGCATAAAATTCAAACGCAGATGAAGCTCGGATTCCTCCGTTCTTCAGCTTCCGCCCTCTGCCCTTGAAGTCTTCTGCTTCCCTCTTCTTCTGCCGTCTCCAAGCTTAAGCTCTCAAAGATTAAAGATCCAAATATTCCCAGATGATTTAATTAGGGTCTTAAACCCTATTTATAGCTCAACACAACTCCAAATCGCGTCCGTATCAGTCGGTCGAAAACTGGCTTCGAAACGGCCTAAAATCCGCGCGGACATACAAAAACCGCCAAGTGTGCCGCGGCGCACTAAACCTGTGCCGTGGCACATCGCCTTCAGCTGAATGCCTGGGCGTTAATTAATTATTCTGTGCCGCGGCTCACTGGCCGTGCGCGCATGCAGTACAGTTACTCGCCTTGCCGGTGTCTTCTGTGCCGCTCGCTTCCTTGTGCCGCGGCTCAGAGTCCAGATTTGCCGTTTTTGCCCGTTTTGCCTCGTTTTAGCTTCCGGACTTCAATTTCCTGTCAATCATACAAAATTAAGGCATTAAAAGCTCATTTCGACGATTTCACTCTCCAAAATACTACAAAATAATGATAAATAAGCGTATAAAAATACGCCTAACAATCATCTCCGGATATTATTTTGGGTAACAATAATTGGCGCTAGAGGATGGGCATCTTAACCTTCATTTTCATTCCGACCGTCTCGAAGAACACTCATTGTTCTCCGGGGCATATACTTATGAATAATGGCGTCTGCGACCACAGCAAAGAGAGCCACTCTCCAAACCGCCGGATGTCATATTCCGGACCAATCCAAGCCCCAGCCTACGGCAGAGGGTAGCCGCGGCGACGCGAGACTCTCGATCCCGCCCCTGAGGGACGGTCCCAGCCTTTCGTTCGACCAGTTCCAAACCGCGGAACAGATCGAGGAGGCTATGGCCATCCTAAGGGAGCGACGGAGAGCATACGCAGCGCTCGCTATAACCCCATCGGCCATTTGCCGCACGGGCAAATGGAAGCTCAAGGGGTTACTGGTCGAGCGATCGTCAGACAGCCCCGATTCACGAGACAAGGCTCTCGCGAGGCGGGATGGTTCCGTCTTCAGCCGCCTAAGAAGCGATCCATCGTGGCGACCGGGGCATTATGGACCCAACCACGAGATGACGGAATCCGAGTCCGTCACCAAGAGTTCGGCATACCCAACTTCGAACCGAATACAGGTCAGCCGTCTGGCCCCCATTCGCTGAAGAGTCGAGCCACGCAGCAAGGACATCATCGACAGCGAAGCCAGGGGATCAGTACTTGATCGCCGCGGCGATGGCCACTATGAAGCGCCAGCTCGACGAGATGAAAGCACTCATGGAAACTGGGGCAAGCGCCAGTAGAAAGATCATCGGATCGAGTGAGCCACTCGCGGTCCACATCGAGCTTGCCCCCGTGCAACCAAGGATCGCTCCTCCCCAAACACCTTTGTATGAAGGGAGATCGGACCCCAAGACTCACCTAAGCAAGTTCCAGATCTACATGACCGTATGTGGGGCATCAGACGCGACGAGATGCCGAATTTTCCCGTTGACATTAGGCGATCTATCCCATAGGTGGTACATCTCACTGCCACCGCGATCGATCAATTAATTTGAGAAACTGGCGAGGGACTTCACGATATACTTCGCCGCCAAGGTCGCCAGACTAGAAAGCCCCCACCGCATGATGAAAATCAGGCAGGGGGAAGACGAGTCCGATGCAGATTACATCGACCGGGTTGATGAAATAGTCCTCACCGACGAGCCCATCAGCGACGAGCTCGCTCTCTACTCGGTCCTGGGGGGATTCTATGGTCATTCACCCATGTTTAGGCACCTCACAAAGGACATCCCCCCGACCTACGCGATCTTCCGCGCTAAGGCTGCCAATTTTCTGGCCAGGTAGAGCCTGCTCACCCACCGTCTAGGCGAGGGGACGCCGCCTCCCGTCCGAAAGACGGTGATCGTCAAAACCAACAAGGCGGTCGCCAAGCCACCCGGTGATTTCAAGGCCTTCGAGGATGTGGAAGCCCATCTCCTCCACAAGTTCAACCGAACTCCGGCCCATATTTTTTACGCCATCAAGGGGTACGAACCGCTAAGTAAGACAAAGGCGATAAGGGACAACGGTCATCTGGACCACAACAAATATTGTGCTTACCACAAGAGTCTCGGTCACAGCACCAACCAATGCCGTGACCTCCTCAGACAACTCTGGAGATTATTCGAGGAGGGCAAGCTGGACAGTTTATTGACTTAGCTGGAGCCCCATCAATCTCCTGATACGGTCGCCAGAGTCGAACGCGACAGGCCAGAAAGCTCATACGAGTCGACCCCTCGATCAACCTTGGTGGCCGTATCTATATGCTTCAATCAAGAGGAGGGAACTTCGGAAGTCTCTCCTCGATTCCCGCCACGTCAAACCAAAGTCTACTGCCTGAGCAACGCTTCGAAAAAGAGGATGACTCGCTCACCCTCTAAAGTTCGTCATTTAACATGATGGACCTAGGCAGCGATCGCCTCCCCTAGCACAACGTATACCGACGAGGATCACCAACCAACATGATGGTCCGAGGTAGAAAAGTGCCGCCATGTTCGCGAAGGTCGATGAAACCGACGATCCGTCCATGCAAGGTTTCTTTGGGCAGCTTCGTTTAAATACGAGGCGGGCGTAGCCGAAGGACCCTCCAAAAAAAATCAGAGGATGACTCGCTCGCCCTATAAAGTTCATCATCAACATGAAGAACCTAGGCAAGCGATCGCCACCCCTTACACAACGTACACCATCGAGGATCGCCATCTAACATGACGGTCCGAGGTAGAAGAGTGCCGACATAGTTGTGGAGGATGATGGAACCGTTCTCTATGACCATGCAAGGTCCCTTTGGGCAGCGATCACTCACCCTTCGTTTAAATACGAGGCGGGCGTAGCCAAAGGGACCTCCAAAACAGATTTTTGGACATGTTCGCCCGCCCTCAAAGGTCCATCACCTAACATGGTGGATCCGGACAATGCGACGCGTCCCTCCCCCCATCACAATGTATACCGTCGAGGATCGCCATCTAACATGACGGTCCGAGGTAGAAAAGTACTAACAAGCCGCGGTCGTGGAGTCGATTAATCCGACGACGCCCCGTGCAAGGACTCCTCCAGACCAAGACCGCACGCCCTTCGTTTAAATACGAGGCAGGCGCAGCCTACGGAGGACCCTCACAATTAAGTGAGTCGTGAGAAGTTGGCCATCAGACGGAATGTCGCTCGCGCACAAGACATGGTCATGGAGGTCGGTTCCATCGAACTCCGCGATCGTGCACGGTTCCTCTAGGCAGGGATGGTTGGCCTTGCTCGAGGAATCTGCAAAATTGAAGACCGCTCACTCAACGATTTATTTTCGTCCCCTTACTTTCACTAAGTAAACAAAAACAAGGGGGAAGGGCGGAGCTATGTATACCACGATCGTCTCTACCCAATTACATGTATGGCGATCGGCATTGTTCAGAAGTATGTGCAGCGATCGACTTTGTTGTAAAAGTTATCAATATGAGTTTATCAATTCACTTGGAGCTGTACACGCAACGATCTTTCCTCACACACTTGTATAAAGTCATGCAAAAGACTCATAAAGACAATCATACAAGCAAGAAATCAGAAAAGCGAACATTTATTTCATCACTTGGAATAAAAATACAAACACGGTCGCCCGAAGGCAAAAGTACAACGAAAGCTACAAAAATTACAAGTAAAAAAGCAGAAAAAGCTCAAGGATCGGCGCCCGTTCCATCGCCAGCTGCAAGCTCTGAACCCCCATCCTCCGAGGCACCCGGATGAACAAGGTTGTCCAGCAGTGGGTACCAGTTCAAGTCGATTCCGAGATCCACGGAAAGGTCGAGGATCGGCACTGTGAAGTCAGGCTGCAGAGGATGCTCCAGCGCATAGGCTTTGAAATTTTCAGCCAAAGGGCCCACCTCAAGCCCTCCCTTCTTAGCGGCGCGTATGGTGTCAGCATAAGCCATGTAATAGGCGAATTCGCTGACGTACTCCACGTTAACGAAGGGATCGGCCTCAATCGCCTTCAGATTTTCCTTCAACTCCGCAACCGTTTGGCTTGCACCCTCAAGCTCGGCAATTTTAGCGGTCTCCCCTTCTTTCGAGGATGCAAGCTCGCTGGTCAGTCGGGCGACGGTCACCTTCGGCTGGTCAGCCTCCTTCTGCGCGGCCGCGTGCGACCTGCGGGCTTCTGTCATTTGATCCCGCATCCGGTCAGTCGCCGCCCGCGCCCGGTCAGCATCCTGCTTCACCTGCTTTTCCTCCTCCGCGGAGCTTTTCTCCATGGCTACGAGCCGGTCGGCAAACTCAATGATTTGTCTCCGTGCGGATTCGAGGTCTGCATGGAGACGGGCAGTGGACGGCCGCCCCTCATAGTCCCGCACGGCCTGGGCAGCCATCGTCGCCATCTGAAGGGCCAACGCAAAGGTAACCTGCATCGCATCAGCAGATCGTCGGTGCGCGATCGCATTCAGGTCGGTCGTCCAGGCCTTCGGGAGGGAAGCAGTAGCCCAAGCAACATAGGAGGGGATATCGCTGACCTCGCGAGGAGCTTTGCTCGACAGGAAGTCCAGCACCATCGGCGAGCAACTCAGATTGGAATGGCGAATCCTGCACATATGACAAAAGAGTTAAGTGTGTTTCCTACACAAGTTTCATAACTTGGCAAAACGACCAGGCTTACCTCTCGACCTTCTCTGGGTCACGACCGAAGAACGGCTTGCCACGCGAAGTCTCGGCCTCAGAAGTCGCCATGGACTAAAGAAAAGTCGAAGATGTCGTGGACTCCTCCATCGGAGGAATCGCGGAAATCGGAGGCACAAAGATCGGCGGCTCGTCTGCAGTAACAGGGGCCAAGGTCTCCACAGTCCTCCATTTCTTACGGATAAGCCGAAGTTGCTCCTACTCCCGAGGCTCCCGCCCTCTGACGACAGGCTCCTGGAGAGGTCTTGCATCCGAGGTCGGTCGCGGCGGAGCAGAAGGAGCTCGGCTCACCTTTTTCCCTTGGCGAAGATGGTTCATAACCCCCGGATTAGACATGGCAATCGCAGCAGGAGGCTCTGGGAAACAAGGGAAATGAATTTCTGCAAAAAAAAAAAACGATGAAGTTAGTAATCTTCCTCAGTCAAGACGATCGGCATATCAAAGAAGATCGCGAAAGTTCGTACCTGGAACCTTTAGATGACGAGGGTAGCGAAACAGCCGAGCAGCCAACCATCAGGCTTCGTTGTTAATTTGGCGGGCGTCTATACGGTCGTCAGTAAGACTCCGTATCTTTTCCAGACGATCGCAAAGTCAAAGGCAAGGTCGCCCGCTGCCGGAACAATGACACCTGCAAAAAGAAGGCCAAAATCAGATCAGTTCAGAAAATGTCCGAACAAAGGGAGAGTCTAAATCCTTACTCGGACTCCTCTCCCGAAAGCCAGTGGGAATATCCAACTCATCAGTCGGATTGTCGCTCGCTGCCGATTTCCAAGCACCGCTAACCCTGAACCACTTTGACGGATCACCCCTCACTTTATTCGGGACTCCAAGAATCACCCGACCCGAGCGACCTTGGATATGATAGCCACCGACCGTGCCTTTTTGAGCCGTCAACTTAAAGAGATGGTTCATCTCCAACGGCGAAGGAAGACGATATAATCGATGGCCGCCAAACAGAGTGAAGGTGCAAATGATTTGCAGCCAGACGTTCGGTGTCAATTGAAGCGGTGCAACATTCCAGGCGGTCAACAGATAGGAGACAGCGAACGACAGCGGGAATCGCAGTCCAGCCTCCATTACCGCCTCATTGACGGCGACCATGCCCTCGGGAGGTTGATCGGCTCGCTCGTTCTCGGAAGGCACGTGGAGGCTTACATCAGAAGGAACATGGAACCTCGCCCTCCAATGGTCCAGATCCTTCCTGGTCGCCGAGCTCCCGATCTGGCTAAGGGTCCACGGAGAGCAGCGAGTAGCCCGAAACAACGTCCTCCTTACAGGTTCATAAAGATGGGCGATCGAATAATCATTGAAGTTAAAATTGAGAAGAGGGCCGTCCAATCTCTCCATGAGTTCGGCAAAATCTGTGAAGGCTTTGCCGATCACGCTATCCAGCTCCCTGTGCGCCGTCACATTCGCCTCCTCCCGTTTTAGTAAACGGATCCGATCGGCCTCCACCGTCTTGGTCGCGTCAGCCTCGTTAAAAAGTTCCTCGATCTCCGCATGCTCAATCCCGGCACGAATGGCCTCAACGGCGGTGTCAACATGAAATTCCATAGAAGGTTCATCCCGGGCGGTCAAAGCCCCGGCAGCAGAAGCACTACCCGACTCATACATGTTGCTACCCAAAATATTATCCGGAGATAGATATTGCTGGAATGGATGGATAGCAAACAAAATGCGAGAACACTTACGTGAGAAAGTAAATAACACAAGATTTGCCGGGGTTGTTAGTCCCGGGCTTGAATGCTCTCGCGAGATGTTATTAATACAAATATTTTGGGATACAAGTATTAATGTTAGAATACTATTATAAAGAGTGTAACGATTCTAGTTATCTAAGCTATTGAGCGTGTAGATTGCCGGAAGAACCAGATATGATGCTCTGTGAGTTCTTGTAACAACTTTGATGAACTGTGACAACCGTGAGAAATCGACAGTCTCCCACGACGTGTAGCTGTTGAAAGTTTGAGCTCCTGAGCTTGTGATTCCCTTCGAATCTGTACTGTGGAGACTTCATGCCTCTGCCGACCGTCTTCTGGTTGAGAGGTGCTGAGAGAGAAATCCTGAGATAGATTCGGGAAAGGAAGCCAAGAGCCTGAAAGTATGTATGTTTGTATGTATTTCCGTGAATGAATTCGGAGCCTTTTTCCAGTTGCTGTATGTTCCTTTTTTATAGGACTGGGAGATGTTGGGCGATCGCCTTTGCTGTATTATAATAAGCGGGCGATCGTCTTCAGCACATGGGTTGGTTCCCTTAAAGTCCGCAGGAGTTGCTGGCAGCCAGCTGTGCGGTCCAATGAGAAGTCTGCACGCATCTGAGTCACTGTCACGGGCGGTCCCACCTTGTACCTTTCGGCGGATCTGTCGGTAGGTGAAGCCATCCTTGTCAGAGACAGCTATTGGTGGTCAATGATCCATGTTTCGCGGCGCCTTTTGTGGATCTGCACATGGGCGCTGGCTTTGAGATCCAGTCTTTGTAGACTTTGACGGACAATGGACCTGATTGTGGCATAGGTTGGTCGTCCTTGGTCGGGCACCAGGGTCGATCGCTAAGTGTCGAAAGGCGATCGCCTTGGGAGTCGATTGCTGGATACTCGACGGTGGACTATTATCTTCGTTTAGGCGAGTTTGCCATAGCTTGACTGGTTGAGGACTCGGTCGCTCGGCCTTGAAGTCGATCGCATGTCGAGGTGAATAAATCTCGACACAACAATTGCCCCCCAGCTCGCTTCTATGTTGGAAACGTGGGGTGAGGTGGTTCTGCTGGCGATCGCTGAATTTTGATGAGTGACTCTGTATTTTACTGAATTGGCGATCGTCTTTGAGCTGATAGATTCTGAATTTGGACGACTTGGTAGGTCGCTAAAAAGAGCGGGAAATGGCAGCGGATGCAGAAAAGTCTCTGGGGCACGTATCAGGTTCCTGTTGGTGGAGACCGACGGTCGTTTATGACTCCTCGTCTGACACGTCCTTGAAAAGATGCGTATGCGGGTTTCAAGGGAGCATTAATTGCGACGGTTGCGCTCCGACCCCTGAGATTCTCCTTAATTGCACATGAGTCCCTGTCATCTCTTATAAAAAGGGGCAGGGTTGTAGTGTTCACTCTTACGCACTTTTATCGGAGAAAGAAGGATAATACTGCTAAAGAATTTTCTGAAGATCCGATTGCCGATCGTCGATCGATTCCATCCTTGGTAAGAAAACACTCCTCTTCTTCTCATCTTGAATTCGAGAATGTCTGGAACATCTTCTTCGTCGGGAATGGGCACCTCCTCCGCCGCTGGGACTTCTAACGTCAGGGGAGGATCCTCCGTAGATTTCCATCTGGAGACGTCCTCCGAAGCTATCCGCGCCGGTATGGACCCCGCGGAAGTCGAGGCGCTATTTAATGAGGCCGACGTCGCTAGGGAGGCAGTGGTTGAACACATACGCTCGTAGATGGAGAGAGATCTGGCGGTGAGGGCCCACTGGGAGCCGCATAATGCTTTCGGCCAAGCTTATGTGGCCTTTGCTGAGATTATGGAGAGGTTGGCCGGTCCGTCTCCTCGATTCGACTACCGGGAGTATTCGATTACTCATCCTTATCAACCTCTTAAGCGATCGCTATTTCGGGCTGCTCAGCGATCTCTATGGTCCCTCGGTCAGATAAGGAGCTCGGCGACCAAGAAGGACCTGATCGTCTGGAGGACGAGGTTTCATATCCCTTCAGATGTGGATCTATTTGTGCCGGCCGAGAATGAGCGAGCCGATCAGCCTCCGGAGGGGATGGTCGCTGTGAATGAAGCAATCATGGAGGCCGAGATGCGGTTCCCCTTGTCTTTTTCCATTTCTCATTTACTGGCCGTCTGGAACGTGGCGCCGCTTCAGCTGACGCCGAATGCCTGGCTCCAGATCATTTGCGCCCTTACCTTGTTCGGCGATCACCGACTGTACCGCCATCCCTCGCCATCGGAGATGAAACATTTGTTCAAGCTGACAGTTCAGAAGGGGTCGGTCGGAGGCTATCATATTCAAGGCCGATCCGGTCGGGTGATTCTTGGAGTCCCGAACAAGGTGCGGGGCGATCCTGCTAAGTGGTTCTGGGTCGCCGGTGCCTGGAAGGCTTCTGCTAGCGACAATCCCACGGGCGAGCTGAATATCCCCACTAGCTTTCGGGAGAGGAATCCGGGTAAGGGTTCAGACTCTCCCTTTGTTTGGATATGTTCTGAACTGATCTAATTTGATTTCGTTCTTGTACTTTCCATATTCCGGCGATCGAGGAGCTGCCTTTTGATTTCCTGGTCGTCTGGGAGCGGATACAAAGTCTGCCGGACGATGACTTGGACGCTCAGTGGATCAACAAGGAGAGTCGTAGGCTATCTGCTCGGCTATTCTGCTTCCCGAGACATATTTCGGTCTCAGGTATGAGTTTCTATGATCTCCATTTGCTTGGCGATCGTCTTGCTCGACGAGTATGATTAACTGTTGTTTGAGTGTTCTTTATTGCAGAAGTCCGCTTTCCTCGCTTTTTGGAGCCTCCACCGGAGATAGCTATGTCGAACCCAGGAGTTTTGGGCCGTATTCGCCAGAAGAAGTCATCACAGGTTCCTCCGGTGGCGTTACCTATCATTCCGGAGGTGAGGCCCACCGGGGAGCCGACCGTGGCTGAGGAGGAAGTTCGGGAGGAAGGGCTTCGGACGAATCACAAACGGCAGAGGTCGGGAGAAACTCCAGTTTCTGCCCCTGCCAGCGAGGTGCCGATTGCCGCGCCTTCGATCACCGTTGTTCCTCCGGAGAATGAGCCTACGCCCTCCGCGGCTTTCTTACGGGAGATGGCGATTGCCAATGCTGAGACCCCTCGTGGGAGACCATACTTTGGCCGCGATCCCGAGAGAGCCGAGAGGTAAACTTTGCTTGCTGAGTTGAAACTGGTCATTCGCGTAGGAGATGTGTTAACTTTTTGTTTTGATGCAGGATCCGTAGCACTAATCCCTCCTGCCCGCCGATGGTGTTGGACTTCTTGGCGAGCCGATCTCCTCGCCAGGCCTGTGATATCCCGCGGTATGTAAACCGGGCTGTTTCTACCTTGCCGAAGGCCTGGATGACGGACTTAGATGCGATCGCTCGTCAGCAATCTGGGAGTTCAATGCAGGCAGCTTTCGTCCTTTCTCTCCAGGCGGCGACGATGGCTGCCCAAGCTGTGCAGGAGTTCGAAGGGCGTCCTTCCACTACTCGCCTGCAGGCGGATCTCGATGCGGCTCGGAAAGAGAACGCCGAGTTCGCCGACGGGATTGTGGCAATGGAGAAGGACTCCCTGGATGCAGCTAAGCGTACGAGTCATGAACTTGAGCTGGCGAGGAAGGATGCCGAGGAAGCCCGGGCGACGGTCGACCGATTTCGGGACCGGATGACAGATGCCCGACGGTTGCAATTGGCCGCTGAGAAAGAGGCCGATCAACTTAAGGTGACCGTCGCTCGTCTGAATAGCGAGCTGGCGGCGTCGAGGGGAGAGACGGCTGCAAGGGAGGCCGAGCTCCGGGATGCGCAACAGGCGATGGCGGAGCTAAAAGGGAAAGTAGAGGCGACCAAGGCCAATCCCTTTCTTAATGTGGAGTTTGTCAGCGAGTTTGCCTATTACATGGCATTCGCTGACTCGCTCCGAGTTTCTAAGTAGGGAGGATTGGAGGTCGGCCCTCTAGTCGAAAACTTCAAGGCGTATGCGTTGGAGCACCCTCTTCACCCTGACTTCTCTGTGTCGATCTTGGATCTTGCGGAAATCGGTGTGGATTTGAGCTGGTATCCGACTCCGGCGAATTTTATTCATCCTGACGCTCCGGTGGGCGGGGAGGCCGCTCCGGAAGCTGGCGAAGGGTCGCGGGCCGATCCGGAGGTTGCAGGCGAAGGCCAGGCAGGGGCCTGAGGCTCTTCGTTCTTTTTATTTTAGCTTCGCGTCATGTAATTTTGTAGCTTTCTTTTTGTAGCACTTAGGCCTCCGGGCGATCACGTATGTACTTCTGAAACTTCAAGTAATGTAATGAACGTTTATTCTTCGATTTATCACTTGAATGATTGCTATTTTTGAGTCTTTTGCTTGACTTTGTACAAACGTGTGAGGAGAGATTGTTGCGAGTGTAGCTCTAAGTGAATTGATAAACTCATATAGATAACTTTTTACAACAAATTCGATCGCTGCACAAACATCTGAAAAATGCCGATCTCCTTACGTCGTTGAATAGGGACGATCGTCATATAAATAGCTCCGCACTCTTACCCCTTATTTTTGTTCGCTTAGTGGAAGTAAGGGGACGAAAATAAATCGTTGAGTGAGCGATCTTCAAGTTTGTCGAGTCCTCGAAAGGCCGTCCATCTCGGTCTTGAGGAGCCATGCACGATCGCGCAGTTCGATGGACCGATCTCCACGATTATGTCTTGCGCATGAGCGACATTCCGCCTGATGGATAAGTTCTTGTGACTCACTTAATTGGTAGGGTCCTCCGAAGGCTGCGCCTCGCCTCGTATTTAAACAAAGGGCGTGCGGTCTTGGTCTGGAAGATTCCTTGCGCGGGGCGTCTTCGGATTAATCAACTCCATGTCCGCGGCTTGTTAGCTCTGCTTCCACCTCGGCCTGCCATGAAGATGGCGACCCTCGACGGTGTACATTGAGACGGGGGTAGGGACGTGTCGCATTGTCCGAGAGGACCCACCACGTTAAGTGGTGGACCTCCGAGGGCGGGCGAACGTGTCCACAGATTAGTTTTGGAGGGCCCTCAGACTACGCCAGCCTCGTATTTAAACGAAGGGCGGGCGATCGTGGCCCAAAGGGACCTTGCATGGGCGCCAAGAATGGTTCCATCGTCCTCCACAACCATGGCGACACTCTTCTACCTCGGACCATCAAGTGGGATGACGATCCTCGACGGTATACGTTGTGTAGTCCTCTGATTTGATTTGGAGAGACCTTAGGCTACGCCAGCCTCGTATTTAAACGAAGGGCGAGCGATCGGAGCCCAAAGGAACCTTGCATGGACGGATCGTCGGTTTAATCGATTTTCGCGACCATGGCGGCACTCTTCTACCTCAGACCATCATGTCAGATGATGATCCTTGACGGTATACGTTGTGCTAGGGGAGGCAATCGCTGCCTAGGTCTACCATGTTGATGACGGACTTTAGAGGGCGAGCGAGTCATCCTCTTTTTTCGAAGCGTTGGCTCAGGCAGTAGCCTTTGGTTTGATGAGGCGGAAAAACGGGGAGAGTCGTCCGAAGTTCCCTTCTCTTGATTGAAGCATGTAGATACGGTCGCCGAGGTTGATCGAGGGGTCGGCTCGTATGAGCTTTCTGGCCTATTCGCGTTCGACTCGGGCGACCGTGTTGGGAGATTGGAGGGGCTCTGGCTAAGCCAATAAGCTGTCCAACTTGCCTTCTTCGAACAATCTCCAGAGTTGTCTGAGGAGGTCGCGACATTGGTCGGTGTTGTGACCGGGACTCTTGTGGTAGGCACAATATTGATTGTGGTCCAGATGACCGTGGTCCCTTATCGGCTTTGGCTTGCTTAGCGGTTCGCGCCCCTTGATGGCGTGGAAAATGTGGGACGGAGTTCGGTTGAACGTGTGGAGGAGATGGGCTTCCCCATCCTCGTTGGCCTTGTGGTTGCCGGATGGCTTGGCGACCTTCTTTTTGGTTTTGGCGATCGCCGTCTTTCGGGCAGGAGGTGGCGTTTCCTCGCCTAGGCGGAAGGTGAGTAGGCTTTGCCTGGCGAGAAAGTTGGCAGCCTTAGCGCGGAAGATCGCGTAGGTTGGGGGGATGTCCTTAGTCAGATGTCTAAACATGGGTGAGTGACCGTAGAATCCCCCCAGGACGGAGTAGATAGCGAGCTCGTCGCTGATGGGCTCGCCGATGAGGACGATTTCATCTACTCGGTCGATGTAATCCGCATCGGATTCGTCTTCCCCCTGCCTGATTTTCATCATGCGGTGGGGGCCTTCTGGTCTAGCGACCTTGGCGGCGAAGTAAGACGTGAATTCGCTCGCCAGTTTCTCAAAGGAGGCGGTCGATCGCGATGGTAGTGAGATGTACCACCTGTGGGCCAGCTCGCCCAATGTTAACGGGAAGATTCGGCATTTGGTCGCGTCTGATGCCCCACACCCAGTCATGTAGATCCGGAATTTACTTTGGTGGGTTTCGGGGTCTGATCTCCCTTCATACAGAGGTGTTTTGGGAGGAGCGATCCTTGCTTGCACGGGGGTGAGCTCGATGTGGACCGCGAGTGGCTCGGTCGGCCCGATGATCTTTTTGCTGGTGCTTGCCCCAATGTCCAAGAGTGCTCTCATCTAGTCGAGCTGGCGTTGCATAGCGGCCATCGTCGTGGCCTGACTGCTCGCGGCTAGGCGCTGGGAGCGGTAGCCGAGGCGATCAAGTACTGACCCCCTGGCGTTTGGAGTGGGAGCCAAACGGTAGACTTGTGTTTGGCTAGGAGTTGGGTATGCCGAACTCCTAGTGACGGACTCGGATTCCGTCGTCTCGTGGTTGGGGCCAGAATGCCCCGGTTGCCATGATGAGTCACTTCCCAAGCGACTAAATACGGAACCGTCCGGCCTGGCGAGAGCCTTTTCTCGCGGGTTGGGGCTTTCTGACGATCGCTCGCCCAGTAGCCCCTTGAACTTCCGTTTGCCCACGCGGCGGATGGCCGAGGGAGTTATTGCGGGCGATGCGCATGCTCTCCTTCGCTCCTTTAGGATGGCCATAGCCTCCTCGATCTGTTCCTCGGTTTGGAACTGGTCGAGTGAGAGGATGGGGCCACCCCTCTGTTGCGGGATCGAGAGTCTCGCGTGGCCGCGACTTCTCTCTGCCGTCGGCTGGGGCTCAGTTTGATCTGGGATATGGTGTCCGGCGGTTCGGAGAGCGGCTCTCTTCGATGTGGAGGCAGACGTCATGATTCTAAAGGTTTTCTTTGAAGAGCAGTGAGTGTCACTTCAAGTATATGCCCCGAGAACAGTGAGTGTTCTCCGGGACGGTAGGAATAAAGAATGAAGGTTTAGATGCCCTTCCTCTAGCGCCGATTGTTGCTACCCAAAATATTATCCAGAGATAGATATTGCTGGAATGGATGGATAGCAAACAAAATGCGAGAACACTTCCGTGAGAAAGTAAATAACACAAGATTTTCCGGGTTGTTAGTCTCGGGCTTGAATGCTCTCGCGAGATGTTATTAATACAAATATTCTGGGATACAAGTATTAATTAATGTTAGAATACTATTACAAAGAGTGTAACGATTCTAGTTATCTAAGCTAATGAGCGTGTAGATTACCGGAAGAACCAGATATGATGCTCTGTGAGTTCTTGTAACAAATTTGATGAACTGTGACAACCGTGAGAAATCGACAGTCTCCCACGGCGTGTAGCTGTTGAAAGTTTGAGCTCCTGAGCTTGTGATTCCCTTCGAATCTGTACTGTGGAGACTTCGTGCCTCTGCCGACCGTCTTGTGGTTGAGAGGTGTTGAGAGAGAAATCCTGAGATAGATTCGGGAAAGGAAGCCAAGAGCCTGAAAGTATGTATGTTTGTATGTATTTCCGTGAATGAATTCGGAACCTTTTTCCAGTTGCTGGATGTTCCCTTTTATAGGACTGGGAGATGTTGGGCGATCGCCTTTGCTGTATTATAATAAGCGGGCGATCGTCTTCAGCACATGGGCTGGTTCCCTTAAAGTCCGCAGGAGTTGCTGGCAGCCAGCTGTGCGGTCCAATGAGAAGTCTGCACGCATCTGAGTCGCTGTCACGGGCAGTCCGACCTTGTACCTTTCGGTGGATCTGTCGGTAGGTGAAGCCGTCCTTGTCAGAGACAGCTGTTGGTGGTCAATGATCCATGTTTCGGGGCACCTTTTTTGGATCTGCACATGGGCGCTAGCTTTGAGATCCAGTCTTTGTAGACTTTGACGGACGATGGCCCTGATCGTGGCATAGGTCGGTCGTCCTTGGTCAGGCACCAGGGTCGATCGCTAAGTGCCGAAAGGCGATCGCCTTGGGAGTCGATTGCTGGATACTCGACGGTGGACTGTTATCTTCGTTTAGGCGAGTTTGCCATAGCTTGACTGGTTGAGGACTCGGTCGCTCGGCCTTGAAGTCGATCGCCCGTCGAGGTGAATAAATCTGGACACAACAATACACATCTGATCTTCCTCCGGACATATTCAAAGAAAGGAGGGAGAAGGAATTTTTTGTTCTTACCTAAGGTCTGAGTCGAACGACGATCGTCGGACATAGCTTCAAGAGAAATCGGCTATGTCTTCTCCTCAGGCAGAAATGCATAAGGTTTTTAACCTTGTAACCCCAATCCTTTTTATAAGCAGGAGCGGGGGCTTCTAAGCAATAAGCGGAGTCCCGAGGATCGAAGTGCAACCGTCAGATAGGCAGTGTTTAATGTTGTCCTCGAATCCCGCGTCCGCGTCGTTTTGAGGGCACGCCAAAGGACAGCCCAACAAAACCGCCAGACTCCCCCAACAGGAGCCCGACACATGCCCCGGTGACGTTTCCACAACCGCTGTCATTTCCCGCTCATTTCAGCGATCGACCAGGTCGTCCAAATTCAAAACCAGTCCGTTCAAAGACGATCGTTTGTTCCGTAAAATGCTGAGTCGCTCGTCTAAGTTAAGCGATCGCTAGTAGAACCACCTCACCCCACGCCTTCGACATGGGAGCAAGCTGGGGGGCAATTGTTGTGCGGCGATTTATACGCCTCGACGGTGATCGGCGTAAGGGCCGAGCGACCAAAGACAGCATCAAATAAATCCAAGGCAGACTTGCCAAGCGAAGAGTCCAGACCGAAATCAGTTGCCGAGTGATCGACGTCCGTGGCGATCGCCTTTTGGCACCTAGCGATCGACTCTGATGCCCGACCAAGGACGACCGTCCTATGCCACGTATAAGGCCATCATCCGTCAAGTCTACGAAGACTGGATCACGGAGCGAAGACCCATGTGCAGATCCGCGAATGGCACCACAGAATACGGATCGTTGACTCCAGACCATCAGCAGCTGTCAGTGACAAGGACGGCCTCACCTACCGAGAGACCCGCCGAAAGGTCCCAGGTGTGGCCTCCCAAGACAGCGACATAGACGCGTGTTGGCTTCTCATTGGTTCGTACATCCGGCTGCCAGCAGCTGCTGCAGACTTTAAGGAGACCAACCCCATGTGCTAAAGACGATCGCCCGCTTATTATAATACAGCAGAGGCGATCGCCCAGCGACTCCCAGTCCTATAAATAGGAAACCTCCAGCAAATGGAGATAGGTTCATAAGTTCAGATTTTAAGAGGTTCACAAGTTCAGAAGCTCAGACATTCAGCTAAAGAACTTAGCACTCCATCGTTGTTACAAGAACTCACAGAACATCATCTTTGGTTCTTTCCGGCAATCATCAGCACTCAAGAGCTAGATAACTAGGGTCTTTACACTCATTGTAATTGTACTCTAACATTAATATTTGTACTCTCAAGTATTCGTATTAATAATATCTCGCAAGAGCATTCAAGCCTGGGACTAACAACCCCGACAAATCTTGTGTTATTTACTTCCCACTGACGCTTCTCGCATTTTGTTTGTTACTCATTCATTCCAAAGATATCATCTAGGATAATATTTTAATGCAACCTAATTCCCGATTACCATATGTTCTTTATTTGTAATTCATTTATTATTGTGTTTTATAACCTCATGTATTCCGAATAGATACCCAACAAAGGTTCCTCCACCGGAAGGTTTACTCTTCCTCCCTCATTTCCGCCTTCTGGCGTTGTGCTCACCAGAATATCAAGATTCTCAAACTCGGGCTTCTCCTAGTGGGGACACCGCCGCGAGTCCTTGCGTCGAGCGGAGAACTCGCTGGAGCAGCCTATTTCCCCGGAGATGGAACGGGGGAGTAGTACTTATCGACCAAAACTATGGCCTTGTCATTCTTGTTGCCGGGATCATCGTTTTCCGGCCGAAAAGAAAGGTCGTCAGAGCGTAGAGGCGACTCCATGCAAAGAGGCGAGTGCCACGAGTCGACCTGACTCGTCATTGACTCGATGTCCGACATATATATATGTGGCTGTTGCTGCTTCTTCGGAAACTTTTTTTACTATGATTGCTGGCGTCGGCACCTTCCATTTTCGAAAATTCGCAAGGAAATTAGCGAAATTTGTGATTGTTTGGAGTTGAAAAATTCAAGAAAAGGGTGAAGTAAAAAGAAAAGGATCCTGAAGGAGTAAAGGCGTTGTGGGTTTATGCTTTCACCTGTCGGAAGGGTTTTCATTCCGTGTTAGAAAGCGCACGGTAACATCCTGTTGAATTACCATTTTTATTTCAAATTCATAATTATAGTTTAATTTCAACTAATAATTTTATTCATATCTGACCTGGCAAGCGATGGTTGCGTTGTTATATGGTTTGTGACTGTTGCAAATAATTGCAAGATGTTACAAATAATTGCAAGATGTTATGACTAGGGGTGAAAACTGGGTGGATATTTTCCGCCCGATCCGGAGCCGTATTCGATCGGGATCAAATTCGGGATGAAAAATAGGTATCCGGTCGGATTCAGATACGGATCCGGATAGTTGAATTCGGATACGGGTTCGAATTCGGATAATGCAATATCCGCCCGTATCCGAGTTTTCCCATATTTTATCGAATATTATCCGGATATCAATCCGGATAATAAATCCGGATATCCCATTTTTTTTTTTCAAATTCTAGGCTCATTTATGCGGGCAAGCAGCTTGGAGATGACAAGACTGCCAAAGAGTACAACATTGAAGGTGGGTCTGTTCTTCATCTGGTCCTTGCCCTGAGAGGTGGTTCTCTTTAGACTGCGCCCCGTGCCGGAAATTTGCTATAAAACTGCTTGGGTTTGATTTATTTATGAATATAAATATTGCGCAATGAATAGAAACTGCTCTTTGATTCCTCAAAGAATGAATGACAGTCTCAACTACCTTGCCCATTTTGGGAAAATATTGGGTTGATATATCTAATCGATCCAGAGCTACTGCTTCAACAATCAACCAAATTCATTAACCATTTTAAAATAAATGTATTAGCCAAACACTTTAATACTAACTTATAAATTATTTGTTTCATATGAAATGTATTTTAAAAGAAATGTTCTATTCAAGTAAATAGAGGGGCAATTATATATATTATAATAATGGTTAAAAATAATTAAATTAACACTCTTTAGTCTTTACTAAGTATGGAGCTTATGTTTTTTATGGAGAGAGACTGAATAAGTAAAAATGAGGGAACCTTATTATGAAAGGATTTTTAAAAAAATTACTATAATTTACATTAGAACTTTTATGAAATATTGTGTAGGTAGTTTTTTTATATGCTTCAATCACTTCCAAACGATTTTTGTATGACACGTATTATCCGATTATATTTATTCGAATCCGGCCCGAATCCGTCCTGTATCCGTCCCGTGTCCGTATCCCGAATAATCCGAATTCGTATCCGTATCCGGCCTTCCCGTATCCGACTCCGAATCCGAGAGAAAAATATTAGTTAGGATACGGGAAGAACACTATCCGCACGTATCCGATCCGTTTTCACCCCTAGTTATGACTGTGTAATTACTCTTTTGTAACTTAATTAAAGATATGGAGAGAGAAGTGTTATAGTATAAATATTTAATTGTAAATGAGCTGAGCTACTCAGATCTCAATTAGATAAAACCTTGAACTTGAAGATGCTGAACTCCGTTAACTAGCGAGTTTGGCTCGTGAAAGACACCACTAGATTTTATCTATCTTTGTGTTTCATTTATAAGACTGGATGAGGTCATGCACGCACGATCCTGGCCGTCAATTTCTAAGGCTAACATTGTCAAAGGACTAACCAGATAATTAATACTAGTACTAACATGTTGTGGGAGACATACATACAGTCGGAAAATCTATTTCAAATTCAATTCATTGGCCCCATAATGCCAAAATACACGTAACGAAGGTACTAAAATTGAGATTTCAAAAAAAAAAAAAAAAAAAAAAGGTACTAAAATTGAAATCCTGACAACGAGATATAAATGACCTTCAGATGGAGAAAATTGTAAGAAAATGACCTAAACATATAAATGGTATTTTTTTTTTCACTCGTCTGTAATCTTATGAATTCATTCTTACATCAATTTCGATTAAAATTTAGCATGTATTCTGCATTAGAACTACCTCAACCACGGGCAACTTCAAGTAGCTCCTCCCACGTTGCAAGTTTTTCTCTGGGTTTATTCTTCAAACTTCCGCGCCTTCTCTCCTCACAGTCGATTTTTTCCCAGGCATCAAACGGGACGATTCTGGTGTTTCTCGCTTCTAACAATTGCCCGAGTCCTTCTCTTCCTGGCTTCGTCGAGGTGGATGCTAAAACACCTTTACTTATGTCGTCTGAGATGCATGAGAGCTGCAAATATATAATGGTAAGAAAGTAACACAGAGAGGAGTAAGTAACATGCATCGTTGAAGATGACGCGACTCAAATCACGATTATCTCATAGAAGAGCTACTTGTGACAAAATAAATGAGCAAACATCAAGTTCTATAAATGCAATGCATATACTCACAGTTTCTTCAGCACAATGAAAATTTGTACCAATGATCCCGGTTGGGCCTCTCTTCAACCAACCACACACATATAAGCCTTTCTCGTATTGCAAATGATCGTGCGAAGCATCAGCTAGTACACGGCCTCCAACATTTGGAACAATACCTAGAATAGTAACCCGGAAAAGTATTAGGAACTGTAATAACTATCATCTGCATATGAAATCCACAACTAACTCTTACTCTACACTGCTTTCGTCAGGTTAAAGCTCAAGGGATAAAGAAAGAAGTAAGATATATTTGATCATGGGCGCAGCTATATAGGGGCGGGGGGCGCCCGACCCCCCGAAATTTTTTTTGCGATGTAGGGGGTATATAGTTTTCGTGTAGAAAAATTTCGGTATATTCGGTTTCGACCCCCCATTTTAATTGTGAATTTTTTTTTATACATTAAGCAATAAAATTGATCCATTACATTTTACATAAGCCCATCTACCCAAACTAAAATCGATTAACAAACCAAATCCCAAACTAAAATCCATTACTTATCCCATTAAAAAAAAAAACGAACAATAACAATTAACAAACCAATTAACCAAACCCGAAACCCTCCCCCTTCGACCCTCATCTCCTCCCACCTTCCTGGCTCCTGCAGTCCCGCCGGCCACCGCCGACCGCCGCTCCTGGAGTCTCCTTTTTAATGTTTAGTTGTCTTGGACAAATGTTTAGTTTCTGTTTTTTAGTGATTGAAACTTTTTTTTATAATAATAGTATTTAATTTTTGATCCGACCCGAATCGAATCACCGACCCGAACACATTACCCGAAAAATAGCGTTAGGAAAAAAAAATTTAGATCCCGACCCCCCACTGAAAATTTTCTAGCTTCGCCACTGTATTTGATGAAACGATGCATACAAAATACTGAGGTACTCGATTTCTAAAGTTACAATGTTGTAACTCATGACCAACCTTTATAGTTATCAAAGGGTAAACCATCAACAGTGACTGATTTGTAACCGATACTCTTCAAAGCTAACCTACAAAACAAGAATGGAAAGTTTTCTTAATCAGGAAAATGGAAAAGCTTAATTGATCAAAACAAATTGTCAACAGCAAATAAATTCAGGTCAACAAATGAACTCGAGTCCCAATATATAATTACAACTTTGTATATATTGTTTCTATTTATTTTCTATTGAATATGTTAACCATGTCAAGCCTACACACGAGCAGCAATAATTTTAGCTCTTCGTTCAAGTGCATGCCATAACTTGAAATACGTCATTCAATCACTAAAAAAGAAAAAAAAAAAAAAAAAAAGGAACACATTGTGCTATTGGAGAACTTGCCCGCATGTTATGTCCTCGTACACTCCTGTGCCAACTGCAACCTGCTTCACCATTTCACCATCTCCTACATCTTTAAGAAAGCTTGTCAAATTTGGATAGATACGAAATCGGAATTTTGAACTCCCAACTGGATTTCAATTATATCTTCTTAGAACGGAACAGACAATATTCTGCTTAATTAAGAGTAGTTTACTTCAGATTCATATACATATGTCTAGACATCAGAAAAGAAATAGATGATTCCCCACTAAGTCCAATTGCGCCATGCCAAAATGAAAGAAGTGAAACAACATCATGCAGACATCATCTCACCAATAAGTCCAAAACAAAAAAATTATAAAATTTGGGAAATATTATTTTCTGACATAATTACAACCGACCAGAACTTCATGAATCTTTACATGTTGCAAGACTTCCGATCTTAATACTTCACCACTTAAAAAGATGACGCTTGGTTCAATACATGATACCATTTTGCAATGCTCCGAAAGCAAATAATTAGTATTTCACATGGTTGGTGCTCATATAATGAAAAAAATAAATAGAGATTCAGTACATTACCCTACTGCCGACTTATGGGTACTGTTACCTCTAAGTGCAGTCTTCTCAAGCCGGATGCCACCAACATGACTTCTGTCATCTGACTCCAGAAACCTGTCAGGCTTGTGGAAGAAGACAAAATGCAGTTCACGCTTACTGGCAACAGGCGCGCACGGCGTGACTGCCTTAGAGAGCAATTCATACACCCGCCTCCTGATCCTGCTATTCTTCATTTCTATCTTTGCCCAAGCAAACAAGATGTGAGGAACAAGGCATCAGTCCTCTGAACAAATTAGTTTTTTTGTACACGAAGGATATTCTATAAAGATGGTATTTTAATGGTAGATATTGTCATGAGCAAATATACCTCATCGGCTGGTGTTGTAACTAGATCAGCTTCTTTAATATAGACACCCAAATCCTTGATTCCTGCAAAAAAAAGAGTATGCTCAATTATGGTATTCTTTTTCTGTTATAATTCTTATGAATGCCATGGGGACTTTTTCAGTTAAGGAATGTGAATGGAAATCTCAACCTTAATATAATCGGATCATAGACTATCATAGATTCATAAACATCAAATTTGAGCTGTGACATTCCATACAACTGAAAATAGTTGAATCATGGTGGATTTCACACGGATGAATCATTGACTTACAAGTTCTAAGTTAAACATGAAATCTTTTTTTTTTTTTTTTCTGATTGCGAGTTAAACATGAAATCTATATCAACATAAACTCTCATTCAACCTTTTAGTCTACTACCAAGAAAACCGTTTTGTCCAATGAGCCAAACTTAAATTTGGTTCTAACTCCTTCCATACTGGAACAAGAATAAGTATAATCAACTTAAGATTTAGAACATAAGGGCAGATGACAGCATATATACAAGATAATCCTATACCCTATAGAATGAAAAGTCACCACTACCCAGAATTTCTCGTAGTTCTTTTGTAGTACAGGCTGCTTGTACTGGTCCACGCCTTCCAACTAAGTAAACTTTCCTGATAATTGTAATTGTTACCGAGCAAATCATGATACGAAACAGTGGTCTTTATTTCTAAAATATCCTGTAGCATATAAACAAACCTTATAGAGCTCTCTTCTAAAGCAGCCAATGCATGGGAAGCAATGTCAGTTTTTGCCAATTCCTCTGCTGGCCGTAAAAGAATTCGAGCAACATCAAGGGCCACATTACCCTAAAGCAAAACAATATATAGTCAATGCAATTGCTATTTGAAACTAGAAGATACCAATTGACTTCAAAAGGTATAAATCATTGCCTTAAATAAGATTTGACACATTAATCCATCATACTCTTTTATTTTATGACATCTTCTACAGCATCAAAATAAGCAATAGTCTATCCCAACCAAATTCGTGGCTATATGTTCATTCTGTGGGGACATGCCAAAATAAGGGTATATTCCCTATGGAAAATTTTTCTCCATAAACTACCCTTTTAATTAGAGCAAGGATGTGGCACCATAAACTCAGATTCAGCACTTTTCAAGGTTATATTCCACGAACAAAAACTCAAATTTCCTCGACTCTGATCGAGAACTTCTAGTCAAACCTACAAAGCACCAGACCTTAAGGATGGAGGAATTAAACTTTTTTCAAGTCAAAATTGTAACACTAATATGCACAAGCTTTCTGTAATACTATCCATGAATCATAACATCATAGGTGAACTTATTATTAGAAGAGTTTCTGCCAGTCTCTCCTTGAGAGTAAGCTACATATTCTGAGTATTCCATTTGGTTCAATTTGATCACAAACCATAAAAAAAGCATTAGTGATTCTAAGATACCTGGCCAAGAATAACAGCAATATCACTGCTTTTTAAATCTGGAGCAAGATTTCTATAGTCTGGATGCCCATTATACCACCAAACAAATTCTCTTGCAGCAAATACACCACCCAACTCCTGCATTAAAACAATTTACTAAGACGCTGAGTGCAAAATTTCAATTACAAAAATTTACACAAAAAAAAAACAGGGCATTATAAAAAGTTGTACAAACCTCCCCTGGTATGCCAAGAGATCTGTCACTTTCAGCACCATAGGCAAGAACTACCTGCGCCACAGTACAAATGAAAATTACCACATGCATATTTTATAAATAACTATTATGGTCAACAACAGCCTTCAGCAAAGACCTAGTATCTTACAGCATTATACATTTCACGCAGCTCCGGCAATGTCACTGAGAATCCAAGGCACACGTTTCCAAAAAAAGAACAACGTTCATTTTGTGCCACGCGTGTGAACTGATTGATCACTACCTGCAGCAATTTTTTCATATAATTTAGTCCATAGGTGAAATTAAGAAAGGTAAAAAAGCATAAACAAGATTATGTCTCAAACAACGGACAAAGATATCCTGGCATTCTTATTCAATTGTACTCAGACTCCCAACAGCAAAATATAACCATCACTAACAGTAACAATACACATAGAGCAACATCCACCCAAATTCTATAATTTGAGCATTATCCCACTTGAAAGCAATTTCAGAAAACCACTTTTATTACACCTAAACCCCATTAAAATACTTTAAATTACATGAAAATTTTAAAACGGCACTAGCACACAAACCTCATTTTTTTTTTTAAAAAAAACACACAAATAAAATAAATAACCTTTGTTTCAGGATGATCCGGCGCGACGCCAGACCGAACTAATCCGAACGGAGTAGGCAGCCGATCAACTATATCAACTTCAACTCTTTCATGCGCCTTCAAGAGCTACAAAAATTCAAGAATTTAATAAAGACATTACAACACAAAAGAGCTTCTGAGCTAAAAACTCAGCCATATCTAATAATTGCACGTATATAGATCAAGGGTTATGGTCAGAACAATATAATACCACAATCACGGTGAAGATTCTCATCTTCTGCATACCTTTTCAGCTGTGTAAAACCCCGCAGGCCCACTGCCAACAACACAAATGCGCAAAGGAGACGAAGAGATTGTCGAAAAGCTTCTTGAAATTCGTCCGATTTTCCCGAAACTCGTCATTTTCATGAAATAAATAGAATTCGAAGTTCAAATTTGCGTTGTTTTTTAGCAGCATATGCTGCTGATTTTCAAGAAAAATGGAATGTTTCGGAAGGAAAATAAGGGGAAAAGAGTTGTTGTTCACACATCACAGTATGTTAGCTTTGGGCCACTAAAGCCCAATAGAAATGAACAAATTCAGCCCAGATCAGTAGGAGTATGTATATATTTTTAAATAATTAGTTCATAAATATTAACGGTAGTACTACCGGACACACGGGTTAAATTAGGTAAATTGCATAATCCCCTAGTTTTGAAATTAATTCAATTATTCCTTTGATTTGTAGACGAGACATCATGGCCCGTGCGATGCACGGACTTTGTTCACTATGATTAAAATCATATTTGTTTTCGGGTAAAAAGTGTTCGGGTTATGTTGAGATGTTGATTCTTTTGTATATACTCTTAATCTTCACTCATCATGTGTACGGTGTACCATCAAATCGTTGATGAACGATTTCCAATCTTCGAATTCTATCTTAAGCCGAAATTATAAACCGGAATAACTTCCATGGAAGTCATTTCCAAATTAAAAACCGGAAAAACAATTCGTGGAAGCCATTTAGTAAGCATGAAACTGAAATTTTAAAAATATCATTAAAATGGCTCTCCACACTAAGCCAATTTTGTAAGCACAAAATAAAAAGGCTCTTCAACTCATCCTAATAACTAATTTTTTTAAAGAAGAAAAATCAAAATGTCATAGTCCATGCACTGGACAATGCAAGAATTTTAAATATGAATTTTAACTTTTGGTAACGGATGATTACTTCTGCTTTACTTCAAGTGCTAAATCTTCAGATTTGGCCTAGAAGAACTTGCTGAGTGCTTTGATGGAGTTTTTTTATCGGGCCTTATTCAAATTCATTAGCGTAAACTACATATTTTAGTTTATTAGCTTGTGACATTAATGCTCACATTCAATAGGAGGAACTCATTCTTTATATATATATAGATATAGATATAGATTTACTTCGATGCTCCTTAACCATTTTTCATGAGTTTTACACCAATTTTTATTTTGAAATTCGAGTTACTGTTTTGAAATTCAAATCTCCATGCTTAAATATTAATTACGATTTTAATTAACTTTTTTCTTAATCTTAATCAAGCAGCCTTCTTTAAAATGATTATCTTCCGTCATTGTTCTTCATCATTTTTTTTGTCATTCTTATTCATTTTTTTCGTCATTGTTCTTCATCATTTTTTTGTCATTCTTCTTCCGTCATTCTTCTTCATCTTTTTCGTTATTCTTCTTCATTTTTTTCGTCATTGTTCTTCATCAATTTTTTCGTCATTCTTCTTCATCATTTTTTCGTCATTCTTCTTCATTTCTTTTCGTCATTGTTCTTTCTTCATCTTTTTTTCCGTGATTGTTCACTGTCTTAATAATGGACATGAAATGGAGAAGAGGGAAAGAAAAGAAATTCTATATTGTATTTGAAGGTTTACATGTTGGAATTTTTTCAAGTTGGGAGAATTGCTCCCCATATGTTCTTGGTATTAAGGGAAGCTTGTACAGATGTTTCCGAACAAAAGAAGAAGTCGTCGAAAATAATTAAATATGGATTAGTTACATAATTAAGAACATAACTAAGGGGGTGCTTGGTAGGATGTTTTTGAGGGTGGGTAATGGTAAAGGTAATGAAAAATAATGCTTGGTGCTCTATAATGGAATGGCTCATTACCCAATAGTGGGTAATGGACCATTACCCAATAAATTAAGGGGAATGCTTTTTTCTCCCTTTTCCTTTCCCCACTATTATCATTACCTTTCCCTTTCCCTTTCCCGAGTTTGAACCAAGCACGCCCTAAGAATGAATTTTATTAATGTCTACAAAATCGCGAGAAGTTTTAGGAACATATAAAAGCACCGAAAATATATTAATTTGGAGGCAAAAAATACTTAGAGGCACATTAGTCTAATAGCATTATGATTAAAATAAGAAATTGGATAAATGCTAAATCGATCGGTTCGAAAACGATGTGGACCGCGTGTATCTGGCCACAGTGTGGCTGGATAGAATTACTGAAATATTAAGTACCTAAATTTAGAAATAAAATAATACTCTCCTCGTCCATTAATTATACTCTACTAAATGTCATTTGAGACCACATTCAATAAATCTTCGTGGCGGACATGTCTCACGGTAATTTTGTATACCATATTTAATAATTTATGTTGGTACAAATAAAATTAATAGGATAATAATAACAAAACGTAAGAGAGTGAAAGTTGAAAGAATACTCCTCCATCCCCAAATACTTAAGTATTGCTAGTCATTAAAATTATGCATACTAATATAATGGATAAAATTACTATTTATCCTTAATTATTATATAGAGAATTGAAAAAATAACAACTTTATTTAAAATCAAATGGTAAATAAGAAATTTCGACATACTTTTTACAATAAATTCCATAAAAATAATATTTATTCCGGAGATAAAAATAATGGTATTAAATTGACATCTATTCGAGAACGGAGAGACGTACATGTGAAATTGGAACAGAGTTTTTATGGGTGAGAGACAGGCGTCTTCACTCTTCAGGCACATGTGTGTTTGAAACTTGTTCGTAGAAACTTGCCGGGAGAAACTAAATTACAATTGGAAAAACAAAAGTACAACTCGAAAAATAAAAAATTACAGAAGTCGAACGAAAAAAGAAATTACGGAAGAATGGTGAACAAACTCGTGAAAATACAAGGAAATGGAAATAGAATCTGAACTAACAAGAAGCAAATTAAAAATACAAGAAAATAATCAAAACAACAAAACTAGAAACGAAACTAGATTGTTGTAGAAGTCGCACGAAGATACCTTCTGGCCGCAAGACGAGAAACGCCCCAGTAGTGTTCACGGATTGGTGGCTCGTGTAATATCCGGATTTATTACTGTGTATTTCATCAGTATTCAAACCCTGTATTATTCGGATTTGTGGTTTTGATTATTGGAGTATGATATTTCTTGCATTGGCATCCTTGTACTTAAGTATAACAACATGCAAATTTTCTCATGCAAACTCGTGATAGCGCACGCTAAGAATGTAGCTTAACGCGCGCTATCGGCTATTACTAGCGCACGCTACGTATGTAGGAGTTGCGTGCGCTAGACACTGAATTATTGAGGTAGGCGGCTAGCACATGCGCCAGCTGGGACATGGGTCCGGATAAGATTCCCGCGGATGAGCCTGGACAGATTTGGAGTCAACGCTTATTAGTGCGCGCTAAGTATGTATTGTAGCGTGCGCTAATTAGCTAAAGTGCAGAATATTATAAATGAGACAATTACATTTCCTTCGTCCATTCTTCATTCTTGAGAGGCCAGAGAGCTATAATCATCCTTCTAACACACTTAGAACACATCTTAGTGATCCTTGACTATTGGTTATCACTTGTGAGTGATCATTGAAGAGAAGTAACACCTTGGAGTGGCACATAACCAACCGGAGTCGGATTCTACCTTGTGGTTCAGTGATTTCGTCATATTAAGGTATGTTGATTCTATCTTCAATTCTAGCTTCGTGTTATGGAGAATAAGATGATCATGTTAGCAAATATTGATCTTCTTGGAGGAATTATCCAAAGTACATCATGTTTGGAATATTGAGATGAATAGGCCTTAAGTACCTTAATTATGAACATCATGATTCGAATCTTATTACATTGAACAAGTAGAGGAAGCTTTTATCATTGGTAATCCGAATCTAGTAGGTGTTTTCATAACAATCATGGACTTGACTTTTACATCATTATTGTTAGACGAATCTATAGGGTTGATCATGGAAGGATTTATTTTGTAAAGATGGATCACTATTCAAACTTCAGAGTGATAGTTTTCATTGATATAAAGGTGTTGATATCAACCGTTAAAGCCTTCCGAATCATCGCATGAAGAATTGTATTTGTAATGGAATATGGTTTCATAATAGTATACATATTCTTGAATCCGAAGTTGTTGTTATCCGTAAAATCATTCATAACCGTATGAACATCATATTCATGGAGGTAACATGAATTAACACTGAGGATTTCATTTGGTTTGATCATGTTGAGATCCGTCATCGCCTAAGAGGTAAATCGCCATACGCAGTTAGCGCACGCTAAGCTATGTAGATTAACGTGCGCTATCGAGCATGAGTTAACGACGCCACGTTTGGTACGTAACGACGTTAGCCATCGCCAGTCGGTCGATCGATCGGTGAGGCACGACCACGCCCGGTTAGCGACGCTAGCCGTGTGTACTGCGTGCACTAACGAGTAGCATTAACGTACGCTACATAGGATTCGTAGCGTGCGTTAAGCGATCCAGACAGATTGCATATTAAGGACTTCCTACCGTAATATTTGAATTGTTAGACGTTCTTACGGCATGAGATGAATTCTATACTATTTCTTTTGTTAAGGTTCGGGCTTAACACGTGGTTGATCGAAGGGGACGACCTTCGAGTATTTTGATATTCGTGGGAGTTTTATTCTTGTCAACGAACCGAGGCAAGTACTCTAATTGGAATTGTTTATATTATGACAATTATGATGTGATTGTATCGTGTAAATATGTTGTGATTATATGTCCACCATGCGTTGATCCGACGGGAATCATCATGGGAATCTATAGCTGTGTGCGTTGGATCGTTGGACAGGTAGTTCCACCATGTGTTGGTCCGACGGGATCATCATGGGAATCTATAGCTGTGTGCGCTGGATCGTTGGAATACCATCAATATGTTAAAACTGTTATGATATGATGTGTTGTGGATATTTCTCGTTGGAGAAACTTGTTAGGATATAATTGTTGATTATATCACTGTTGTATGATTATTGTACTTGTACTAGCATCATTGTGCTAACCCCTTCGGGGGTGAACGTTTGTGTATATTCAGGATCCAGGAGAGCGGGGAAACAACCACTGGAGATGCATGACGACGAGGGTGCAGAGTGATGTTCCGGCCGGGTTTACTGTCTGTTGTTTGTTGGTTATTTCAATAAGTACTCGAGTACGTCGTCAGTTTATAATGTTTGGATTTTAGTGATGTAATAATAACTCTTCATTGGATATTTGTATTCTCGGTATTGAACCAGACGGTTGTATTTTATTTCAGTAATTTCATAAATTGGTATCTGTTAGTGTCATTTCTTTTATTCAGCCTTGTAAATTCTTATGTAAAGGATTTACGACGCTGTAATATTCCTGAATATATCGGGGGTGTTACAGAATATGGTATCGGAGCTAAGATTATGGATATCTTAGCCATTGGGTTAAAATAGGGGTCATTTACGTCTTTTGAGGTAACCGGCCGTGAATGACATCACTGTACTGCCTACGTCTTCATGCTAACAGTGGTTGTAAGTTCCTAAACTCTATCTCGTTCTTTACATGTTGTACCTTCTTATACTTGAACATTAGAACGATGTTGTTTCCTGTATATTAAGTATTTGTGCTTACAGTATGTTGAGAGGCGGACGTGGACGTGGTCGCGGTCGTGGACGCGGACGAAGGAATGCTGAAAGGGAGGCGTCGCCTTCTAATCAGGCTAGTCATAGCTCAGGCGAGCCGCAACAATCCATCAATAACGAACCGGAACCTGCTGTACCAGAAATCCTTTGCCAAGTGGTGAATCAGATGACTCAGTTCGCTCATGTCGTGGACCGAATGCAGATGGCGGTGGGACTTCAGCAGGGAGATGGACAACAAAGGATCCCAGAAATGGGAAATCGAGGTGACCGATGGTTGCAAGAGGTAGCGAAAATGCAACCACCCAAATTTGACGGCTTTTCCGAGACTCCCACTTGGGATCATTGGTTGAAGGAATTAGAGAAAATTTTTGCTGGAATTAATTGCCCAGACGACAGGAGAGCTCCTATTGCCCAAGATTTCGATTGGGAGGCATCCGAGTGGTGGGAAGCTATCCGACTGCAGATCATGATGCCGATTGGGAGAATTTAAAATGATGATGGAAGCTCGATCGCCTCGTCCCGTGAGGGAAGCCAAAATTCGAGAGTTTTTCTCCGCTCAGCCATCAGACGAACCCGTATCCCAGACAATTAAGACGTTTAACCAGCAGTTAGCATTTGTTCGACATCTGGTCAGAACAGATGCGGAGATGATGATTCATTTTGAAATGAGGATGAAACCAGAAATCCAAAGGTACATGTACGGTTTTGAATGTACCACTCTCCGCCAATACCAGGATAAGGCGTTGGCGTACGAAATAAAAGAAGCAGCAATGGAGAAATTTATGGAGTCGAAGAAACAAAAAGTCTCTGGTATTTTTACAGAGCACAAGAGCAGTGGGCCCCGCAAGGCCCAGTCTTCTTTTTCTTTCAAGAAACCTCCGCACCCATCTAAGAGCGGAAAGAATTACGGAACAATGTCAACCACGATGGATACAACTAGGAAGTGCTTTAACTGTGGTCGCCCAGGCCACCTTTGGCGTGATTGTTTGCGCAATCCAGTTACATGTTTTGACTGCGGACAGGAAGGGCACCGTGCGACGTTTTGCAAGGACGCCAACAAGTACAATGGAACCCGTTCATCGCAGCCAGTTCAGAAGGAAGCTAGTATCCAACAGACGCAGCAAAGTGTTCAGATGCCTCAAAGTTTTGGCCGCGGACGAGGCAGAGGACAATGGGACCGAAAGGGTACATCGAGTGCCGGATCTGTTCCCCCATGTCTGTACGAGATGAGGAAAACAGACGATCAGGATGCTGCTGTCGCATCAGGTACTGTCCAGATCCTTTCCCAGCCAGTTAGCGTTTTATTCGATACAGGAGCTACGCATTCTTTTATATCATTGTCTTGTGTAAATCGTTTAAATATTTCCGATTTTCATGCTTGTGAACCTTATGTTGTTGGTTTACCGAGTGGAGAGAGGATTGTCGGGAACTTAGAAACCAAAAAATTTCCTGTATCATTTGGAGGTAGAGAGTGGCTCTCAAATTTGATTGTAATAGAAATGCAAGGAGACGACCTGATACTCGGAGACGATTGGCTTAATCGATATGGAGCAATTGTAAACTACCGAAGGAGGAATATTTCGCTAATCGCTGACGATGGTTCCGAAGTACTGTTTGAGGGATGGAAATCAGGAAGCTCAGGAAAGTTGATTAAGGCGATGAAAGCTGTGAAATTGTTGAAACAGGGCTGTACCGGGTACTGGTGCTATGCAATGAAGAAAGAAGACGAAACTGTGGAACTTTCATCCATTCCTGTTGTTAACAAATTTCCAGATGTATTTCCTGACGAGTTACCTGGACTACCTCCACGAAGGGATGTAGAATTTACCATTGAACTGGAACCCGGAGCTACACCAATTTCTAAGGCGCCGTATCACATGGCACCTACTGAAATGTATGAACTGAAGAAGCAGCTGGAGAAGTTACTGGATAAAGGCTATATTCAGCCAAGCGTTTCACCCTGGGGAGCGCCAGTCCTTTTTGTCCGAAAGAATTGTTGGCCACTTAAGTATACTGGATACAGTTTGGAAAAGTAGTTTAAACAACAAACTGTATGGAATCTAAATCTGAGTGCGTAGCGGAAGTCTTGGATACAGTTAGTTGCCGTGGATACAAGAATGAGTATTTGGTGTATACTTAATATATCACGTAATTTCAAACAAGAAAAGCTGAAGGTAAATGACACAGTAATTTAAGTGGTTCGAGGTAAACCCCTCTACGTCCACTGGTCCTCCACACAGGAGTAAAATGTTTATTATATAATTACTGCGTACACAACTACGTAATTATAAACAAACCTATCCTTGTATCGTTCACACAGATTGATACAAAGAATATCACTTTCAACCGTTCACACAGATTGGTTAAAGCTTCCTTCTTGACTAGCTTCTTCACACACGGCCCAAAGCTTCGTCCTTATTCGTCCCACACAGTCGAATAACTTGTTGAGTTCACACAGAGCTCGGTTTTTACACAGAGGTAAAAGGTTAGGTAACCGGTAAGAACAGTGACTTTGAATATCAAGATCGATGATAGTGTTCTTGATGTTTGAGCACCGTATATCTCTTTCGTTCTTAATAGCAGATGCTTTGGAGATATGTTTGCTCGGATGATAACTTGATAGCTTTGAGAGTTATGTTACTTGGGGTAATCGATCTTCAATGTCTTCAAGGATATATATAGCCTCGAAGAAAGTATCCGTTGAGATGTCCGTTTGAATAAGATTTCCTTCAACGGAATATGACATGATCCGGATTTCGGGATTCTCAAGAATCGAAGATCGATATTTAAATACTTTATCCTTGAGTATTTAAATACTTCTTTGTTCAACGGAACTTGACTTGTGTTCTTTCTTGTCCTTTTGTGAACTGTATGGAGGGTGACTGTATTTAGGGCATCGAGACAGTTTTCCATACTTGATCTATTACAAGTCTTCTTGCTGTCTTGTGAGCTTCACTTATGCCGATTCGAGGTGGTCTTCGATACATGATAAATCCTTAAGCCTCGTCTGTTTCCTTTACTGTATTTGGCATATATGTCAAAACCTTCTCAATAACAAATAACAATCGATACAGGGATCGGGTATCCCGGCTGATTCGATACAGGGTGTTTGTTTTTCCTAACAATTTCCCCCTTTTTGACAATTTGCCAAGACTTAACTTACTTCAACTCTTCGAGTCTTCTTGATGATGCCAAAACCTTCTTCATGAAGCATTCTTCTTCGATGACTTCTGGCAGATTTCTTGGTCTCTTGTCAATAGGTCTGACTTAGTGACTTAGTCTACAATAATGAACTGCTCGCAGGCATGTTCGATACAGTTTTGAGATTTATTACAACTTAAGCCTATGATTGGCGCGCAGGCACAATCTTACAATGTATTCTAAGTTTACAACTGAAACTATGAACTGTTCGTAGACTAGTTAAATGCGACTTAATTTTTCAATCAAGTTTATCTAACTTGAGATTCCTATCAAACAATTTTAAATAATCATACATTAACACAGTAGATTACGAGTTGTAATCTTTCAAGACAAACAAACTATTTTATTGATATTCAAAAAGATTGAGTACAAAGTTTGTGTCGAATAGAAATTACAAAAACAAAAATAATATACATAAATTTCAGCTCTTTATCTTTGATCCGCATGCCTCCATGGTCTCTTTCCTAGCTCATACTCGGTGCCGCGCCACCAGTTTTGAAGTGAATCATTGCCTCGTTCCTGGTAAATCGCTCTTCCTTTATATGAACGATCAAAGGCAAGTATCCAATCCTCTGGATGGGTGACCCGATCTCCTCTTCTATGTTTTGATTTCATTTCAATTTGGAGAGGGAGTTTACCTTCTTCGAGCATCTTTGAAAACCTATCTGCCGCTTCCGCCAATGTTTTATAATTTTTGAAGATGGCGGATTCCCTGATGAGTCTGACAAAATATCTCATCAGTTCATTCTTCCTCCAGTGCTTCACTTCTTCGGCAGTTGGGTTGCGGTTGGTTGCGACGTATTTAGAAGGTCTTTGAACAAGATTTTTCCAAGGGACATTTGGGTCATGGAATTCAGTGCTGAGCCCGAAATTCTAAAGCTTTGGGGTTGAGGTGCTAGCTTGTTCAATTCGGCAATGATCTGCTCTGAGCGACCTCAAATTCCCTTTCTGTTGAAGTCTTATTCTCCTTGCAGCTTCTCGTGCTTCTTCCCCCTTTTTGGCTTCATCAAGACTTTGCAGGATTTCAAGAGCGGCGTCTTGTTTGGTCTCGATCTGTTTATTCTTTCAACGAGGAGGAAAGAGTCTGCGACATCTCTTGAATGGATTTGTCGTGCGCACGCAGCTGAGAGCTGTTCTCTATCATTGCACAGGCTGTCTTGGCTTCAGCAATTCTTGTCTTTGAAGCTTCCTCCTTCAGCAGTTGCGCTTGTTTATCCTCCATAATCTTCAAGGCTTGCTTGAACACTTCTGGCAGAAGAATAAATGCATCAACAACTCGAGATACTTCGTGTTGAAGAGTTGTCATTTCTTCAACTGCAGAGGTGTGCATCCAATTCAGTGCCTTTTCTACGGAAGAGAGAGCGTTAACTGCATCTTGGATAAATACAGTCTGAAGGCCAAGAGCTTGCAGGCGCTCTTTGCGTGCAACAGAGATAGGAGAGTCAGGCTGGGCGAAGTCTTCAGCACCGTTTAACCTCCTTACGTTCACGGATGGACGTGAAGTAGGTTGGATATCCTCAGGTTCGTTACCGTCCTCGGATTCCAAGGTTGCAGGGGCGGGAGTAGCTTCTTGTGGAATGACGACAGTTGGTTCAGAAGCGTCCTGTGGCGAAGTTTCTTCGGCAGACATGGATTCAGGAGGGACTGAATCCTCCTGTTGCCTTGCAGGAATGGCTTCTTTGGTCGCAACAGGCTCGGGTGCCTGTTCCAAAATTTCTTGATTTTCCTCGACTGGAGGGACTGATTCCTCCTGTTCTGGAATGTTCTCCGGCTGTGGCGAAGGTGGATTGGCTTGGGCAGATGGCCCTTCGTCTTTTCTGGGTGGAGAGAAGGCTTGGGCTTCAGCCTCTTCACGGCTCATTCTCAGACCTGATTGAAGAGCATTGTCGCCGCTGCCCGAGTCGTGGTCGCTGCCGTCTTTTGGATTGATGGGAGAGTCCTCGACTTCTTCTTTCCTTTTCTTCTCGCGCCGGATTTGTGCAGGAGGTGGCTTTCAATGAGATCTTTGCAAGAAGCGTTGTCCCATCGGCCAGGCCTCAATTTGATTGAGTCTTACATTTCGAGACAAATCGCTCTTCGTGGCTCCATTCGCTCCGGTTATACGGTGTCGTACGGAGCTAGCCTAAAGCTTTTCCATTGCAATTCTTTCGTACGCTGTTCAATTTGTACTTGAAAGAAGTGTTTGATTTATAATTGAGTCTGGGAGGGACTTGAATCACGCCGAGACGCTGTTTCGAGGGATTCCAGACAGTATGGGATCCTGACGGAAGATGGACTCCTTGCAGGGATGGTGCCTCAAGGAAATTGGATCCCGCACGGTGTGGGATCCGTAGAGGAGAAGTAGCTTTTGGCCCGAATGGGCACACGTGCTAACGTCTTGAATGTTGGCAGATGTCTCTACATCCGTCGTAGCCGCCAAAGGCTCGGGATCTACCGTCGAAGCGTAGGAGACACCTCTTCCGCAGGGTTGGGCCACGGGGTGCTATATCGATGGGTTGCGCCACGGCGAGACATCTTCGGAGTGTTTGGCTTTGATTTTTGAGAGCCTCCTGAGTCTCTTCTTCGACTTTTCATCGCAGAGTGCTTCTTGCGTGAGAACGCTTGCGCTTCTTCTTTGAAGATTCCAATTCGGGGACCTTCACGGTTTCGCCTCTCGGGGTTGTCGAAATAGGCATGTGCACGGTTCTCGGTTGATTGGCATGCATTGTGCTCTGGTTATAGGCAGGGTTTGACGCCTCCTAAATATATCCGTGAGTCGCTTTTTCTTGGCATCGGCGGATTTGGACTCGCACTCGCCGAATGTAGTTTAGCATTAAACCAAATGATTTCTTTTGGGTGGCGGTTTGCACACCTCTTCTGAAGTCGTTTCAAAATGATTTGGCACCAATTTACCTTTTCACAGGTCAAGATAGCGACCATCATTGAACCTAAGATTCGTGCACATCTCGAACGCACCGGTTCGATTTTCAATGATCTGGAACAGAAATCGTGGAGATAAACGAAATGAAGAAGAAAATTTTTCTTGTGGCACGTAGTTGTCACCATATCAACCACTTTGGACCCGGTAAATAGTCCATAAAACTTGGTAATCACTCTGAGACCCAAACGTCTCAAGTCGGTCCATGGTCAGCCGTCGGGCGGCTGTAGATTTTCTCAAGTAAGTCGCTATTGATGCAGACTTGCACTCCTTGGATCACATTGCGGTGATGTCGCAACATGTCCTCCCCGGGCTAGTGAGAGAAAACGAACGGCGCTTGAGGTAGAATTCCTCAACTAGATGAGCGTCGTATTTGTCGGCGATTTTGCTTCCGGCGATAAAGTCCTTGTTGTTCAAGACGAGTAATGATATACTCCATTGGTTCGTGTCGTTGATTTCCGAGATTATACGCTCGATGATGACTGGTTTCGAGAAGATCCGCCATCAATGATGCCGAAGTTTTCTTGAACGGGGATGAAGATTGAGTAGCATGGATGTTTTCTTAAAACGAAGGTAGAAGAAAACAAGAGAAATTCTCGGTGAATATGCAGAAATATGTAGGTTTGTTTGCTTGAGATCTCTTGTAATTGCGTAAAGCGTAAAGAGTCTCTAATGGCGTATATCCTTTTATACTTAGGGCGAAATAGGGTTTTGCGTATCACGAATGGTCGATTTTAAGGGATGGGAACCGGTTTTGAAATCGACGGTCGATGGATTTAGTGTAACTGCACGCTAATCCATTAAAAGGTTTTAAAATACAATGGTCCCACTTCTGACATAGGTTGATTACCCTAAATGCCTAAAACGGCGGTTTAAAAATAATAAACAATTTAAAAACATCGCGGCTTTTGAGATTCAGTTGTCCAGATGTCGTGTAAGACATTTAATGAACATGACGTTTGACATAAAACATGGCACGTGGACAAAAATTATTTTAAAAAGGAAATAATATTATATTATATACTGGATCGAAATCCCATAGTATGTGCTGTTCTCCGCGTCGATACAGCGTTCCCCCTTAAAAAGGTACTAATAGGTTTTAAATTCCATACGGCAATATTTGGATTAATCCGTATTCATGGGTCCTACAAAGATTCCCTTAATTATTGCACACATCGGCCGTAGGATTCATATGCCTTCGCTCGCTACGATCGTATTGATGATTCCGAGTGTACGATAATTAATGTTGATATCGTATTCACGGGTCTTACAAAGATTCCCCTCAATTGTTGAGTAAAAGCAGAAATTTACTTACAGGAGTCCGGGCCGCAGATTCCCACTGTTCTTAGCATGTTGAATCTTGCCGTGTCGAGAGGCTTGGTGAAAATGTCGGCTAGCCTGGATGTCTCAGATGGACTTTTTCCGTGCGAACATCCTTGTTCTCGACATGATTCCCGATGAAATGATGCTTCATGTTGATATGTTTTGTGCGCGAGTGCAAAAGCGATTGTGCGTGATTGCAATTGCACTCGTGCTATCACACATGATCGAGTCTCTCTAGCATCGATTCCATAATCGACAGCTTGTTGCCGCATCCAAAGGATTCGCATACAAGACTACCAAAGAAGATAGTACTGATTCACCGTGGAAAGGAGTTAGCCAATTGCTTCTTCTTGAACCAAGAAACGAGTCTAGGTCCGAGAAAGTGACAAGTTCCACTTGTACTCTTCCTATCTAGCTTGCGACCTCCGAGATCCGAGTCAGATCCAACTAAATCGAATCCGCCTTCCTTAGGATACCACAGTCCGCATCGACTGCCTTTGACGTATTTCAGGATTCGCTTTAGTCAGTATTGAAGTGTGATTCCTTAGGTGCAACTTGGTATCTTGCACACACTCCAACAAAGAATCGATATCGGGCTCGCTAGCCGTAGGTACAGGAGCGAACCAATGAGCTTCTGTAGAGTGATTGGTCAAACGGCTTTACGGCTTCATCAAGACTAATTTGCACGGAAGTGCTCATGGGGTTGGCGAGGATTTGGAAGTGTTCATTCCAAATTTGTTGAGAAGCTCCTTGTATTTCTCTGGTTGATGAATATACCGTAGGCATCCGCTTTATCCGCAAACCTAGGAAATAATCGAGTTCCCCCATCATACTCATTTCAAATTTGCTTTGCATGAGATGTGAGAACCTTTGACATAGAGCAAGGTTAGTTGAACCAAAAATAATATCATCAACATAGATTTGTACCATTAAAAGGTCATCACCTTCCTGTATTTTGAACAAGGTTTTGTCGACAGCACCTTTCTCAAATCCGTTGTTGGTTATATACTGGGACAGGGTTTCGTACCAGGCTCTAGGGGCTTGTTTAAGTCCGTACAGCGCTTTCCTTAGCCTGTAAACTAGATCGATACCGTCCGTGTTGGCAAACCCTGGTGGTTGTTCAACATAAACTTCTTCTGTAAGCTCTCCATTTAGGAAAGCACTCTTGACGTCCATTTGGTATACGATAAAACTCTTATGGGCGGCAAAGGCTAAAAATATCCTGATGGCTTCTAGTCTCGCTACAGGGGCGAAGGTTTCATCATAGTCGATTCCTTCTTCCTGACAATAGCCTTGTGCTACTAGTCTGGATTTGTTTCTTATGATAAGTCCATTTCCATCCTTTTTGTTTCGAAATACCCATTTTGTTCCTATAACCGATTGGTGTGTCGGTCTGGGTACAAGATACTATACATTGTTTCTTTCGAAACCGTTAAGCTCTTCTTCCATAGATGTTATCCAATGAGAGTTGTTAAGAGCGTCTATGGTCGAAACAGGTTCAGATTGGGCTAAGAATACAGCGATAGTGCACATATTGAGTCTTCTAAGTTCGGATTGAGATTTCCATTCAGGAACCGTGAGACTTCAAAGATTAGATTCTTCTTGTGCACAAAGTACATTTCCTTGTGTACTCTGTATTCTCCTACGAGTAGAGACACCTGCATTAATGTTTCCAATGATCGGTTCTTGCGGGTGATCTCTCAACCATCTTCTCGGGTTCTAGTTCGGTGGTCCCGCATCAGATCGAAAGTTTCGTGGTACGGCTTTCACTGACAGTCGACTTCATCCACATCGATTCTTACGGCTGGGTTGATTTCTAAATCAACTACAGTTCTATCGGTGTAGGTGGATCCAAGATAGATAGATGGTGAATGTCCCGAGTGATATCATCTACTCTCGTAGGTCATGGTGTGGTTCGTCGAGCACTACATGAATCGATTCCTCGATTGTCACCTCCTTTTATTAAAGATTAAAGCTTTGTCGACGGAGGAGTATCCTACGAATATTCCTTCATCCGATTTTTCATCAAATGTTCTAAGTTGGTCCTTCCCGTTGTTCAATACGTAACACCCGCATCCAAAATGTGAAAATACGAAACTAATGGAGTTTTGTTGTTCCATACCTCGTAAGTCGTTTTGTTGTGGTGCTTGTTGATGATACAAATGTTTTGAGTGTAGCACGCCGTATTGGTTGCTTCACCCTGTAAACGCATGCGCTTTGCTTTCGCAATCATTGTCCTTGTTGCATCTTTCAACGCCCTATTCTTTCGCTCGGCAACACCATTTTGTTGAGGTGTTCGGCAAATGAGTATTCGTCCGTATTCCATTCTCCGAACAAGATTGCTCTATAAAGCGTTAGTAAATTCAAGACCTCTATCGGAACGAATGCACACGATACTCGATGCTTTTTCATTCGCAACTTTCTCAGAGCTCTGGGCACTTGATGTTGTTTCCTTCTTCTTGCTAAGAAAGATCGTCCAAGCATACCGGAATAATCATCAACAACAACCATGCAATATTTCTTACCTCCCAAACTTACTGGGTCTACAGGACCGTAGAGATCCATGTGTAGCATTTCCAACACTCTTTGGGTTGAAAGGTAGGATTTGCTCTTCGTGGTTGACTTGATTTGCTTGCCTTTCTGGCATGGTCCGCAGACGCCGTCCTTCTTGAATGACACATCCGCAAACCTCTAACCATACACCGCCTTGAAAGCTTGTTGATCGTCTTGAAGTTGACGTGAGACATCCTCTTGTGCCATAGCCACTAAGATCTGCAGGTGCCTTTGGCAACAAAACATGGAATTGAGGAGCTCATAGGCTTACAACAAGAATGTACATATTACGATCGCTTCTGTAAGCACAACTTCCTTGGTTTGGGTGTTCTTGACTCTACAGCGATCTATATAGAACTTCACCGAGAACTGTTTATCACAGAACTGGCTAATACTAAGTAGATTATACTGTAAGCCTTCAACATATGCAACATCGGTGACCTTGAATTTTCCGACAAGTAGGTTTCCTTTCCCTCTTGTTCTTCCTTTAGATTTATCACCGAAGCAAACTTTTGGACCGGGACCTTCTACAAAATCAGATAGCTTGCTCCTATCTCCGGTCATGTGACGAGAGCATCCACTATCGAAATACCAGGTATCCTCTTCTAGAATGTCCTGTAACAAAGAAATTAGGTAGATTTAGGTCCCCTTTGATTTTTGGGTCCATATATGTTAGTTCCTTTAGGTACCCAGATTTTCCTGACAGCAATTGGTTTACTGTAGGATGTACTCGGTACAGTATTGCGGTATCTACGGGGGGCATATCCGTAGTTGTTATAATCACGATAATTATTATGCATGTAAAATTCAGGATTATTATTATTATTCCAGTACGAGTGCCGTCTAGGAGGTGGAGCCATTTTTCTAGGCCTAACAACTTGTCTTCTGGGTCTCCAGTTGGATTCCCAATGCTGTTGTTGATACTGAACTGGCATCTGCTGTCTTGAGGGATAACGGGGCTCCTGTATCCAATACCTAGGTGCACTGTACTGAGGGTACTGTTGTGCGGGCCTTTGGTGGTTGGATACCGTCTTCTTTCTGAATGACTGTCGGCTTTGATGATATGCTTGTGGAGCATGCTTTAGATTACGCCTTTCGAGTGGTTGTTGGTTCCACTGTCTCGAATAGTAGAGTTGAGGGGGCGGAATTGCAGCTTTCGGTTTTCTCGGTACAGCAGGTTCCTTTATGGGACTAGGGACATCTTCCGATTCTGGAATGTGTTCCACACTCTTGACGAACACGGTACTAGTTTTACCTTTATTCGAACATGAGCTGTATCCTAAGCCACTTTTATCATGAGCATGTTGCCCAGTGCTCAGAATTTCTTCCATTCTTTTGGACGATTTTTCAAAAGACTTTAGAATGGTCTCAAGTTCAGTTTCTCGCTTCTCGAGAGTTGTAATTTTGGTTTGTAGTAGAACCAAATCATTTGTCTTGCTCTCATTACGGGTTTTAACTGCATTTAGTTCATGAGCAAGTTGATGATTGCTCTCCATGAGTTTTTCAAAATCGACCTTGCTGGTTTCACAATCAAGAGACATATTTTCATAGTTTATTTTCAGCAAGTCATTTTCATCTTTCAGCTCTAGATTTGTTAATTGAAGTGTATATTCTCGCTTTTAGAGTCTCATGGGCTTTTTGAATGTTTTTGAATTCATTCATCATATTTTCGAAAGTATGAGATGCACTAGGTGGAATAACCGAGGTTGAACTTACCTCATCGCGCTGTCTTCACCTTCGGAACATCTTTGGCCATAAAGCACATGTATGCTTTATCATCGAACTCATCGTCGATGAATCACTTTCATGACCACCGAAGACATTCTCACGATTTGATGCCGTGGGGAGGCTTCGATTCTCCAATCGTGGCCTTGAGCTTGTCTTTCCAAGCACGTCTTCTTTCATCTCGCTCTTGTTGCTCGGCCTCGTGCAATCTTTGGACTTTGGGATGAGGACATTTGTTTGCATAATGGCACAGTTTCCTGCAGATTATAAGACAAAGTTAGCATCACCAGATGAGGTTTCGGTACTTACCATGTTGACAGGTTTGGGCCTGTAGGGAGTCTTTCCAGACTGTTTGATGAACTTTTTGAACTTATGCATTAGAAGCGCCATTTCATCTTGTGACAGGATGTCTTCGTCACTGTCAGCGTTCTTGTGACCGGGCTTCGACGAGCTAGGCAAGCTGTGTCGACGGTTCGATACAGCGGCGAGAGCTGTGACCTTTGAAGGAGATTCTTCAGCTTTCTCTCTTCTGTCAATGTCATACTCAAAAGCTTTAAGGTCAGAGAAGAGATCAAAAGTGGATATTTCATTAAGATTACATGATACACGCATAGCTGTGGTCTTAATGTCCCATCGGGCTGGGAGAGATCTGAAAATTTTTAAGTTCTTCTCCTTTTGGGTGTAAATCTTGCCCAACGCTTCAAGTTCACCAACAATACCAGTAAATCTGAGGTCAAGTTCCTCAAGTGTTTCCGTTGGTTTCATTTCAAAAGATTCAAATTGCTGAGTAAGTTTTGAAATCTTGTTTTCTTTTGAGAGCTCAGTTCCCTCACAAATTAGCTTGAGTTTATCCTGATTTCTTTGGGTCAGCTTTGCTCTTTACCTTTGAGAACGTGCCTTTGTCAAGAGTGACAAATAATGCGTTCTTAGCCACGTTGTCGAGATCGCTCGCTTCCTTTCATCGGTTGTCCATTGCTCGTTCCTTCTCGAGCATTTCAGCATGGTCTTGGCCTTCAATGCTTGCTGCTGGATTGACCTTCATGATCTTGATCGGACCATCCTGTATAACAAAGATCATCTCTTCGTGCATTGCTGCAAGATGAGCTTCCATTCTAATTCTCCAGTCGTCAAATTCATTAATAGAGAACATAGGGACTTTGTTAATCATAGAAGTATCCATACTGATAATATAGGAATGAAAGAGACTGTTTTGAAAATAAGTGATTTGAATCTGATTCGGTGAAAAGAAATACGACTGATTCTTTTTAGAATCAACCGCTCCGATACCACTTGTTGGCCACTTAAGTATACTGGATACAGTTTGGAAAAGTAGTTTAAACAACAAACTGTATGGAATCTAAATCTGAGTGCGTAGCGGAAGTCTTGGATACAGTTAGTTGCCGTGGATACAGCAACAGAGTATTAGGTGTATACTTAATATATCACAGTAATTTCAAACAGTAAAAGCTGAAGGTAAATGACACAGTAATTTAAGTGGTTCGAGGTAAACCCCTCTACGTCCACTGGTCCTCCACACAGGAGTAAAAAGTTTATTATATAATTCTCGCGTACACAACTACGTAATTATAAACAAACCTATCCTTGTATCGTTCACAGATTGATACAAAGAATATCACTTTCAACCGTTCACACAGATTGGTTAAAGCTTCCTTCTTGACTAGCTTCTTCACACACGTTCCAAAGCTTCGTCCTTATTCGTCCCCACAGTCGAATAACTTGTTGAGTTCACACAGAGCTCGGTTTTTACACAGAGGTAAAAGGTTAGGTAACTGTAAGAACAGTGACTTTGAATATCAAGATCCGATGATATTGTTCTTGATGTTTGAGCACTGTATATCTCTTTCGTTCTTAATAGCGGTATGCTTTGGAGATATGTTTGCTCGGATGATAACTTGATAGCTTTGAGAGTTATGTTACTTGGGGTAACTGATCTTCAATGTCTTCAAGGATATATATAGCCTCGAAGAAAGTATCCGTTGAGATGTCCGTTTGAATAAGATTTCCTTCAACGGGAATATGACATGATCCGATTTCAAGGGATTCTCAAGATTCGAAGATCGATGTATTTAAATACTTTATCCTTGAGTATTTAAATACTTCTTTGTTCAACGGAACTTGACTTGTGTTCTTTCTTGTCCTTTTGTGAACTGTATGGAGGGTGACTGTATTTAGGGCATCGAGACAGTTTTCCATACTTGATCTATTACAAGTCTTCTTGCTGTACTGATGAGCTTCACTTATGCTGATTCGAGGCTGGTCTTCGATACATGATAAATCCTTAAGCCTCGATACAGTTTCCTTTACTGTATTTGGCATATATGTCAAAACCTTCTCAATAACAAATAACAATCGATACAGGGATCGGGTATCCCGGCTGATTCGATACAGGGTGTTTGTTTTTCCTAACAAGGATGGATCGCTTCGACTGTGTATTGACTATCGAGATCTGAACAAGATGACGATTAAGAACAAGTATCCGTTGCCACGGATTGATGATTTGTTCGACCAGTTGCAAGGGGCAACAGTATTTTCTAAAATCGATCTGAGATCAGGGTATCATCAGCTGAGGATTAAAGAATCTGATGTTCCGAAATCAGCGTTCAGAACTCGCTACGGACAATATGAGTTTGTAGTGATGCCGTTTGGTCTCACTAATGCACCTGCTGTATTCATGCAGTTGATGAACCGAGTGTTCATCGAATATTTGGATAAATTTGTGGTCGTGTTCATTGATGACATTCTGGTGTATTCTAAGAACCCGGAAGAACATGCACATCATTTGCGGATTGTATTAGGACTTTTGAGAAGCGAGCAACTGTACGCCAAACTCTCTAAGTGTGAATTCTAGCTAAAGGAAGTAATGTTCCTCGGTCATGTGGTATCAGCTGAAGGAGTCCGAGTAGATCCGCAGAAGATCGAAGTGGTTTTGGATTGGAAGCCTCCAAAGAATGTGAAAGAAGTCCGAAGTTTCTTAGGACTTGCTGGGTATTATCGTTGGTTCGTGGAAGGATTTTCTAAAATTTCCCGCCCACTTACTCGACTCCTGTAGAAAACTCAAAAGTTTGAGTGGAACGAGTCGTGTCAGACTAGTTTTGATGAATTGAAGAAGAGATTGACGACGGCACCGATTCTATCACTTCCACAGGGAACTGGGGGATTTATAGTTTACAGTGATGCTTCGAACCAAGGACTCGGGTGCGTATTGATGCAGAATGCCAAGGTGATCGCTTATGCGTCGCGACAGCTGAAACCTTATGAAGTGAATTACCCAACACATGATTTGGAGCTAGCAGCAGTAGTTTTTGCTTTGAAAATCTGGAGGCATTATCTGTAAGGGACTCACTGTCAGATCTTTACGGATCACAAGAGTCTCAAATATATCTTCAGTCAGAAAGAATTGAACATGCGGTAAAGAATATGGTTAGAACTGATTAAGGACTATGACTTGGAGATTTTGTATCATCCAGGCAAAGCGAATGTAGTGGCCGATGCACTCAGCCGCAAGCCTGTTTCTATTCAGATGCTGGAGACTCTGACCTCCCAACTTAGCCTTCAACGAGAGATGATTCGAGAAGGAATTGAAGTGTGGTTACAAAGAGTTCAAGGACAACTGTGCGTGATGGAATTAACTTTGTCATTAACCGAAGAAATCAAATCTAGACAGGCGGATGATCCTCTGATGATTCGGTTACGTGATGAAGTGATCCAAGGAAAGGCCCCCGGATTCCTAATTCATGATGATGGAGTTTTGAGATTCCAGAACCGATTCTGCGTTCCTAATATCGATGTTCTGAAACAGACAATTATGAAGGAAGCTCACAGTTCGCCCTATTCTATCCACCCGGGCACTAGTAAGATGTATAAAGACTTGAAGCAGAATTTCTGGTGGAGCAACATGAAGAAAGATGTAGCGGACTATATTTCGAAATGCTTGACTTGTCAGCAGGTTAAAATCGAGCATCAACGGCCTACCGGGATGTTGAAGCCGCTCCCGATTCCTGAGTGGAAGTGGGAGGACATATCGATGGACTTTATCGCTAGTATGCCGAGAACCAAGACCGGAATGAACATGATTTGGGTGATAGTTGATCGTTTAACCAAATCAGCTCATTTTCTAGGCATTAAGGACACGTGGGGACCAGAGAGGTTGGCACGAGTATTTATTTCGGAGATAGTTCGATTGCATGGTACGCCGAAGACCATTGTTTCTGATCGAGACGGCCGTTTTGTGTCCCACTTTTGGAAGCAGTTCATAAGGCCTTGGGAACCGAATTGAACTTCAGCACAGCTTATCACCCACAGACTGATGGACAATCCGAGAGGACTATTCAAACGGTGGAAGATATGCTGAGGGCTTGTGCTTTAGATTGGTCAACTGGTTGGGAAGTTCATCTACCGTTGGTTGAATTTACCTACAACAATAGTTGGCATGCTTTCATTAAGATGGCACCGTTTGAGGCATTATACGGGAGGAGATGTATATCGCCCCTATGCTGGGATGATTCATCAGACTTAATCGGGACGGAACCAGATTTGATCGTACAGACTCGAGAGAAGATAGCCTTGATTCGTTAAAGGCTGTTGACCGCCCAAAGTCGCCAGAAATCTTACGCAGACGTACGCCGTCGCCCTTTGGAGTTCAGTACGGGAGACCACGTACTTTTAAAGGTTTCTCCTACTCGGGGAATACTTCATTTCGGAAGGAAAGGAAAGCTGAGTCTGAAATATATCGGACCATTTGAGATCCTTGAGAGAGTTGGAGAGTTAGCATACAGATTAGCATTGCCGCCGTCGTTGAGCCATGTTCATAACGTGTTCCACGTATCTTAGTTACAGAGGTATATACCAGATCCTAGTCATATCATCGATTTCGGCGAGATCGAAGTTGCTCAAGATGGGACGTTTGAAGAAAGACCGGTCAAGATACTCGAGAGTCGAGTTAAGCAGTTGAGGAACAAACCAATCATTTTGGTCAAAATTCAATGGTCACGCCACGGAGTGGAAGAAGCCACATGGGAAACGGAAGATGGTATGAAGTCCAGATATCCCGAATTATTTTCGTCTTGAGTTTTCGGGACGAAACTCCTTTTCAGTAGGAGAGTATGTAATATCCGGATTTATTACTGTGTATTTCATCAGTATTCAAACCCTGTATTATTCGGATTTGTGGTTTTGATTATTGGAGTATGATATTTCTTGCATTGGCATCCTTGTACTTAAGTATAACAACATGCAAATTTTCTCATGCAAACTCGTGATAGCGCACGCTAAGAATGTAGCTTAACGCGCGCTATCGGCTATTACTAGCGCACGCTATGTATGTAGGAGTTGCGTGCGCTAGACACTGAATTATTGAGGTAGGCGGCTAGCACATGCGCCAGCTGGGACATGGGTCCGGATAAGATTCCCGCGGACGAACCTGGACAGATTTGGAGTCAACGCTTATTAGCGCGCGCTAAGTATGTATTGTAGCATGCGCTAATTAGCTAAAGTGCAGAATATTATAAATGAGACAACAACCCGTTTTGGCTTACATTTCCTTCGTCCATTCTTCATTCTTGAGAGGCCAGAGAGCTATAATCATCCTTCTAACACACTTAGAACACATCTTAGTGATCCTTGACTATTGGTTATCACTTGTGAGTGATCATTGAAGACAAGTAACACCTTGGAGTGGCACATAACCAACCGGAGTCGGATTCTACCTTGTGGTTCAGTGATTTCATCATATTAAGGTATGTTGATTCTATCTTCAATTCTAGCTTCGTGTTATGGAGAATAAGATGATTATGTTAGCAAATATTGATCTTCTTGGAGGAATTATCCAAAGTACATCATGTTTGGAATATTGAGATGAATAGGCCTTAAGTACCTTAATTATGAACATCATGATTCAAATCTTATTACATTGAACAAGTAGAGGAAGCTTTTATCATTGGTAATCCTAATCTAGTAGGTGTTTTCATAACAATCATGGACTTGACTTTTACATCATTATTGTTAGACGAATCTATAGGGTTGATCATGGAAGGATTTATTTTGTAAAGATGGATCACTATTCAAACTTCAGAGTGATAGTTTTCATTGATATAAAGGTGTTGATATCAACCGTTAAAGCCTTCCGAATCATCGCATGAAGAATTGTATTTGTAATGGAATATGGTTTCATAATAGTATACATATTCTTGAATCCGAAGTTGTTGTTATCCGTAAAATCATTCATAACCGTATGAACATGATATTCATGGAGGTAACATGAATTAACACTGAGGATTTCATTTGGTTTGATCATGTTGAGATCCGTCATCGCCCAAGAGTAAATGCCATGCACAGTTAGCGCACGCTAAGCTATGTAGATTAACGTGCGCTATCGAGCATGAGTTAACGTACGCTATGTTTGGTACGTAACGTACGTTAGGCCATCAGTCGAGTCAGTCGGCTGATCAGTGAGGCACTGACCACGCCTGGTTAGCGTACGCTAGGCTGTGTGTACTGCGTGCGCTAACGAGTAGCATTAACGTACACTAAATAGGATTCGTAGTGTGCGTTAAGCGATCCAGACAGATTGCATATTAAGGACTTCCTACCGTAATATTTGAATTGTTAGATGTTCGTACGACATGAGATGAATTCTATACTATTTCTTTTGTTAAGGTTTGGGCTTAACACGTGGTTGATCGAAGGGGACGACCTTCGAGTATTTTGATATTCGTGGGAGTTTTATTCTTGTCAGCGAACCGAGGCAAGTACTCTAATTGGAATTGTTTATATTATGACAATTATGATGTGATTGTATCGTGTAAATATGTTGTGATTATATGTCCACCATGCGTTGATCCGACGGGAATCATCATGGAAATCTATAGCTGTGTGCGCTGGATCGTTGGACAGGTAGTTCCACCATGTGTTGGTCCGACAGGATCATCATGGGAATCTATAGCTGTGTGCGCTGGATCGTTGGAATACCATAAGTATGTTGAAACTGTTATGATATGATATGTGTTGTGGATATTTCTCGTTGGAGAAACTTGTTAGGATATAATTGTTGATTATATCACTGTTGTATGATTATTGTACTTGTACTAGCATCATTGTGCTAACCCCTTCGGGGGTGAACGTTTGTGTATGTTCAGGATCCAGGAGAGCGGGGAAACAACCACTGGAGATGCATGACGACGAGGGTGCAGAGTGATGTTCCGGCCGGGTTTACTGTCTGTTGTTTGTTGGTTATTTCAATAAGTACTCGAGTACGTCGTCAGTTTATAATGTTTGGATTTTAGTGATGTAATAATGACTCTTCATTGGATATTTGTATTCTCGGTATTGAACCAGCGGTTGTATTTTATTTCAGTAATTTCATAAATTGGTATATGTTAGTGTCATTTCTTTTATTCAGCCTTGTAAATTCTTATGTAAAGGATTTACGGTGCTGTAATATTCTTGAATATATCGGGGGTGTTACAGCTCGTCCCCAAAGGTAAACGACTTCACGTCTCCACAGTAGAAACACCGCAAACCGGAGAGCTCCGACGAACTGGACGAGGATTGAGAACTTGAGCTATTCTCATACACTAATATTTGTATGTAGAGGAAGATGTCCGAAAATCATATCTGAAATGCTCAAATGCCTATGCCTATTTATAGGTTGCTCTCAACCATGGAGGGATTAATGCAGATTTATTCTCATTAATCTGCCAATAAATTGTTATGGACGTTACATGAATCAAACATTTGAATTCTGATGTTACAGAATTCCATTACATTCATGTTTGGACGTTTCTGCTTTAAATTCCGCTGTTTCAGATTTCAAAACTGATCTGCTTCAGTTTCGCAACTGATAGCATCCGTTTTAGTTTGGGCCAAGACAACTTCAGTCTTTACTTCAGTTTCAAAAACTGAAGCCCAAAAGTATTTTGTCCAAAAAGAATATAGTTGGACCCAAATACCACCCAAAGCACCAATTGCCAAGGTCCAAGGCCCAAGGCCCACGGCCCACGGCATGCGGCCGAGGCGAGGCGAGGCGAGGCGAGCGGACGGCGCGTGTGTGTGTGTGCGCGCGAGGTCATGGCCTTCACCAAGCCCACTAGCAAGCCCACAAGTTAATAGCTCCATGAGCATTGCTATTCTTATTCATGAGAATACCTCTCTCATTTTTCAATGTGGGACAATAAATACTTCCCAAGTATTATTTCCCTACACAACATCCAAACTTTGACATACAATATCTCACTCACCAGGAAACCAGTTTTGAGACTTCAAGTATACCACGTTTATCTACTCGAGACGTAGATTAACATCCAATAATTATTTCAATTAAATAATAAATATTTATATAATAATTTCCAGATTTGTATTTACAACCAATTTCCAACAATCCCACACATGAGTGAGAAAGCCGTATGCAAATATATGCAGACACTTAGTTCAGTTCTCAAGAGGCGTTAAAGTATAAAGATATGTAGTTCGTGGCTTTGAACCTTCCATAGTCAACACCATCGGGTACACAGGTGGATTAGTAGCGGGATGCTTTGAACTATTCCCCCACAGCGTGCACCGAGACAATGGTGCTAACACTTGAACACCTCAACCTCATCCGTTCTCACGTTTTGTGTCCTTTGCGGGCCTTGGACACCCCTTTGGATTCATAAGTGTATTTCATGAAGCGGCCCTCACTTCTCACTTATATAGGTGATTCTTTATCGAGTATCTTGTCATACTCAATCTCCTCGAGGTCTTTAGGAATCATTAAAAGTCATAGACTTAATCTCACCACTAGGCAAGTTTTCAACACTCAATTGCTCTATAGGGAATAAACTTAGATGAGTGTTCCACACGAACTCTCATAGCTTAGTTCTCCCATTGAACCAAGTTCTTGGGATCTCCAGTCATCTTGATTGGGTTACCACTATGATAATTCTCAATTTGTGGATTTTAAATCCATTCCCTCTAGCAATTTATTCATTTGATCACGATTTAACCCTTTGGTTAGCGATTAAACTTCTTGAGAACTTTCTCGGCATAGTGAGATTGTGTCAAGATGATTCCATCATATTTTCTCAAAATTTCCATTCAAAGAATCACATCGGCTAGCCCCATGTCTTTCATGTCAAAATTTCTTTTTAACATGTTCTTAGTATCATTAATCACTTGTATATTGCTACCTATGATTAACATGTCATCTATATAAGGACACACAATAACATAGCCGTTATTAGTGTTCTTAATATAAATACATTTATCTCACTCGTTTATTTTAAAACCATTTGATAACATCACATTATCAAATTTCAAGTGTCACTGTAGTGGAGCTTGTTTCAATCCATATAAAGACTTAACTAGTTTGCAGACCTTTCTCTCTTGTCCAGGTACTACAAACCCTTCGGGTTGTTCCATATAGATCTCTTCATCTAGATCACAGTTCAGAAAAGCAGTCTTAACATCCATTTGATGAATCTCAAGATCATGCAAAGCAGCAATCGCGAGAAGCACTTGAACATATGTAATAGGTATCGAAAAAATCGTACCCTTCATTCTGCTTGAAATCTTTGACTACTAAACGAGCTTTATACTTATCAATTAACCCATCAGCCTTATACTTTCTTTTAAGGATCCGTTTGCATCCTAAGGGCTACAACCTTCAGGTAAATCAACCAAAACCCAAGTTTGGTATTGTAAAATTGAGTCAATTTCACTCTGAACTGCTTCTTTCTAGAGCAACCCGTCTGGTCTAGCATAAGCTACTTTGATCGATGTTGGTTCTTCATCCAACATGAATGCTATGTAGTCAGGTCCAAATGTCTTTGGTGTCCTAACCCTACTACCACGTCTCGGTTCTACATCTTCCAGATTAGATCTCGATCGTTTACGTGACTTTGGATCTACATCCACAGGTTTTGAACTTGTTTCTTCATTTTCAACTCTATTGCTAGAATTGTTCTCAACTTTATCGTTGTCCTTACAAGGATATATGTTTTCAAAGAATACAACATTCCTTGATTCAATTGTTTTTCCCACGGTCATTTCTGGTACTTCTGAATTGTGGATAACAAACCGATAGGCATACCCAATAAAGACACAATCGACCATCTTAGGACCGATTTTAACTTGTTTAGGAAGAGGCACCTCAACCTTCGCCAAACATCCCCACACTTTGAGATATTTGTCTGAAGGTTTTCTACCTTTCCACAACTCATAAGGAGTAATATCCTTACCTTTGCATGGAATCTTATTCAATATGTAGTTGGCTGTCAAGACAGCTTCCCCCCACATATTCTGGGGCAACCCTGAACTAATAAATAAGGCATTCATAATATCTTTAAGTGTTCGATTCTTACGTCCAGCAACGCCATTAGCGTATAGAGCCGTTGTTTGATGATTTATACCACTCTTGTTGCATAATTCCTCAAACAGAGCTGCATATTCGCCACCTCTATCGCTTCGAACCATCTTAATACGACAGCCTAATTGATTCTCGGATTCATTCTTGAATTTCTTAAAGACTTCAATAGCCTCATCTTTACTTCTCAGAAGATAGAGATAACAATATCTTGTGCAGTCATCGATGAAAGTGATAAAGTACTTCTTACCACCTCTAGTTTGCACAAATTTTAAATCACACACGTCTGTGTGAATTAATTCAAGGGGTTTTGTGTTCCGTTTTACCGAATGAATCGGTAGCCTCAACACAAATCTCACATTTGTTTTGAGTATTGACTTCATTTAATTTCAGTAAATCTAAGTTTACTAATCTTTTTACAGCATTTGTATTCACATGACCTAATCCACAATGCCATAAATCAGAACACTCAGTCAAATAAGAGGAAGCAATAGCATTTTCATTAGGATTAGCAGAATTGGTTACATGGCGCATATCCAAAGCATTAAGTTTAAAGAGTCCCTCCCTAAGGTAACACTTACCAAGAAACCTATCAAATTGTTTTATGATAACTCTATCTGACTCAAACACTAGTTTAAACCCCTTATTAACTAGTATCGAGCCCGAGATCAAGTTCTTCCTCATATCAGGAACATGAAGCATATTCTTCAAGGTGAGTGTTTGTCCGGACGTTAGCTTGAGGTCCACTTCTCCAACTCCGATAATCTCAGATGAAGTTGGATTCCCCATGTTGAGCTTCCTCCCCTCAACAACTTGATAATTCTTAAACTGGCTCCTACAGGCACCAACATGGGCGGTCGCACTGGTGTCGACATATGAACCACCTTGGTTCTCAATGTGGTTGACCTCTTCAGTGACCACAGTAGCAAGATCGTCCTCTTTCCACACGCCGTTAATCTCGGCGATGTTGGCAACATGTTTATTCTTTTTGTTGGCCTTCAGCTTCCGGCAGTCCTTCACCGCGTGTCCATGTTTGCCACAGTTGAAGCAATCGCCATCAAACTTCTTGACTGGTTGCTTCCCTTTGTTCTTGTTTTGGACACTTGGGCGAGCTCGTTTATTGGAGGGAACGCCTTGCTCCAACAGATTGGCCTTAGCATTAATCAGGCCTTTTGGTTTATGATCATTCTTGCGCACGTCAGACTCGATGCGCAATTTCACAATCAAGTCTTCAAGAGTCATCTCCTTTTGCTTGTGCTTGAGATAGCTCTTGAAGTCTTTCCAACTGGGGGGCAACTTCTCGATCACAGTTGCAATAGTGAAAGCATCTGACAAGACCATCCCTCGGCATTGACATCATGAATTATGAGTTGGAACTCTTGCACTTGTTCCATGATTAGCCTTGAGTCAACCATCTTGTAGTCCAAATACTTGGCGACTACAAACTTCTTTGTACCTGCATCATCACTACGGTACTTCTTTTCAAGTGCAACCCACATCTCTTTTGAAGTGTTTACAACAGAGTACTATATATTGTACAAACTATCCTATAGAGAATTTAGAATAAAGTTTTTACAAAGGTAATCTCCATTATGCCAGTTGTCATAGGCAGCTCGGACAGTGAAACTAGTCTCTTGTGCACTTGGCGCCGGTGGCTCATCTTCCTTAAGGAAATTAGCAAAACCCAATGTTGTCAAATAGAACAACATCTTTTGTTGCCACCTTTTAAAGTCGGCTCCACCAATCTTGGGTGGCTTCTCGGCGGTAGGCATCATCCCTGGCCCCAAGGTTTTTGTAACGCCCCCAAATCCCATTAAGTTATTACAGTGCTGTGGACCCCACTCCAGGAGATCCACCAGGCGAACACGACTAAAACACAACAAACTGACCAAAAGGGTAATCATAATCCCTACTATCATAACCGACATAGTGTTCCGATATGGAATTTCAACGACAAGAATGGGCCTACATGGACAAAATGAAAATACAATAACATCCACGAGACTCGCTCGGATAATAAAACAATGACAACAACTGACGAAACTGGAGTACTCCAAACTGTCTGACCGACATGAACACCGAAACATCTCGGACTAGTATCGCTCGCAGGCCTCGTCGCCATCATCATGCCCCTGTGTCTCAACTCTCTTCTCGCAAACACCTAAAACATGAAAACATGTTCCGCCCCCACGGGGTCAGTCATCCAGATAATGAATATCAAATACATGTACGACATGATATGCATCCAACGACAGAATAAACAGTACAATAATGGTAATACGAGATGCTCACAAACCAAAGTAAGAACCGAGCATTCGTGAAACACTATGCCCACGGTATACGATCGGTACCTGCTCAACAGGTTAGAATACAAGTGCCCAACGGTGAATCATCAATATAGAACACAACAATGCATTACCCGAAGGTAAACCAAACCAAAGCTGAAATAGATACAAGTCACAATGCGTGAAGGCTCCAACGGAAATATCAATACATCACAATGGCCTGAAAGCCCCTCAGCCGAAGCTGCCAAAATATACCAATGGTCTGAAAACCACTCAGCCGAAGCTGCCAATCATCATAATGGTCTGAAAACCACTCAGCCGAAGCTGTCAATCATCACAATGGCCTGAAGCCAAAACAACCCGAAGCTGTATCACATGAGGGCCGAAGCCACGACACGAAGCCGTATTACAATGAGATCATCCAATGACCGTGACCTGCTGAATTGTAGGTGCTGGGAAACCAACCGCGAAGATTCAAGCCCCAGACTTACCCATAATGAGATCACCCAGTGACCGTGACCTACTGAACTGTAGGTGTTGGGAAACCAACCGCGAAGGTTCAAGCCCCAAACTTACCTATAATGAGATCATCAACATGACCGTGACCTATTGAACTGTAGGTGTTGGGAAACCAAACGCGAAGGTTCAAGACCCAAACGTACCCATAATGAGATCATCAACATGACCGTGACCCACTGGACTGTAGGTGTTGGGAAACCAACCGCGAAGGTTCAAGCCCCAAACTTACCCATAATGAGATCATCAACATGACCGTGACCTACTGAACTGTAGGTTTTGGGAACCAAACGCGAAGGTTCAAGACCCAAACTTACCCCTCGAGCACTAGCCGAGACTAGCCTCCAAAACACAATTAATCACAAATGGCAACGATCCCGAGATTACTGAATTCACAAGAATAATAGTATGCTGCCTTGAGTCGGTCAACACGACAACAATAACTCATGGATGGGCACCGTCCTCGGCGGTCCCAATTCAAATACCTCGACTGCCTTGGAATGGCCAATCGATCACAACGACTCAACGGATGGGAACTATCCTTGACAGTCCCAATTCAATACATCAATTACCTTTAGAACGGCCAATCGATAACAACGACTCAACAGATGGGAAATGCCCTCGGCAGTCCCAATTCAATACATCGATTACCTTAGAATGGTCAATCGATAGCGACTCAACGGATGGGAAATGTCCTCGATAGTCCCAATTCAATACATCGATTACCTTCGAACAATCAATCGATAACGACTCAACGGATGGAAAATGTCCTCCACAGTCCCAATTCAATACATCGATTACCTTAGAATGGTTAATCGATAACGACTCAGTAGATGGGAAATGTCCTCGACAGTCCCAATTGAATACATCGATTACCTTAGAACGGTCAATCGATAACAACTCAATAGATGGGAAATGTCCTCGACAGTCCAAATTCAATACATCGATTACCTTAGAACGGTCAATCGATAACAACTCAATGGATGGGAAATGTCCTCGACAGTCCCAATTCAATACATCGATTACCTTAGAACGGTCAATCGATAACAAGATACAATTAGAACAGATGTCCCGGTGCCTTTAATCGACCACCAGAAACAGAGATGACAATCAAATACATGAATGCCTTCAATTGACCAATACAACGTCAATAGCAAAGCACCAATATCAATAACAATGATCACAACAATGTCTTAAATCGACATCAATACCAACAACAACAATCGATACATCGATATCGCGAACCGGCTATCGACAATAACATCAACAACGAGTATCTCAATGCCTTGAACGGCTTTTTCCGAACAATAGTAACATTGGCATAATTTGCCGAAGGGTATCGTGTCAAACAATCCCCTAATATCAACAAAATCATAAAGAGACCAAGTCTCGAAATGATACACACATTCATACATATACATGATAACATTAATCTCATTGACTAGTACGAGTATAAAACTTGCCTCAAACCGAAGGCGAGAAAGTCCTTCCACGATCAACGTCCTCCCACAAAACGACGAACGACATCCTCCGACGATCACAAGCACTCAAACAACCTTTAATGAAATACGATTCATTCAATAACACAAAATCAATGGAAAACAACACCAAAAACAATCCCGATTCAATTTTGAATCGGTTAGACCCCACAAACGAATATCATAGTTCTCAACTATGAATTCCAACATCCTCCAACACCTCAATTATCAAAATGATCAAATGTTCTTACACTTGTGAAAATAATTCAACAAGAATCACTTAAGAACAACATTATACTAATCATCCCAAAATTATAACCTCACTAATATAACAATAACACCTCAAGAACATCATCGACACAACAAACATGATGTCCAATCGATAATCCTCCACCAATTCATCATGAATTCGGATTAATCAACAAGATTAAATCAACAATTTCAAGATTATGACAATTATCACATAATTCATCATAATTCTATACTAAAATGGTTATAATCTTCCAAGAACACAACCAACAACAATAATCATCTCAAAGCTATGTTAATCATCTAACAATCTTAACATAACTCTTCCTAGACATGATTATAACTCCCAAGTATTCTAAAACATCAAGAAAAACCCCTCCTCAAGATATAATCATCATGTTCTTAGTCATAAGTTATAAAAACTCATCAAGAATCATGCTATCCTCCATCCATCAATCAATACACGAAGTAAACAACAACCACAACAACAACATACTCGAAAATCACTTGAAGAACAAGAGATTAAGAAAACTTACCCAAGAAGAACAAGATGAACTCTCCAAACACCAAAGGAGTAAGAAAAGCTTCCAACCTCGAGTCTCAATCCAAGCTAGGATGATCAAAATCACATTGGAAGAGTCTCAATATCAAGAACAAGTCCAGAGGGGCAATTATAGGGAGAGGAACTCGGTTTTGGTTCGTGAAGAAATGAAATATGAAACCAAGATATATAACCTGACCATCACATTACGTACGCTATACAAAAAGCATAACGTACGTAAGAGCCATTACATACGCTATCACAAGGGTGTTACGTATGTAATACTCCTCCAAAGGCAACTGCCTCAAAATGGGACACTCGTTACGTATGTTAACAAAAATATGTACGTAACCAACCTCAGCATTACTTACGTTAACCTCAAGGTATAGCGTACGTAATGGGCGTTGATCTGCCTGTCCCAATCGAACCCCACGAATCCAGCCTCGTCTGGCCCCACAAGCCGAAAGATCTGATCCGGATAGATGCCCTGTGTTACGTACGTAACTAACAAGGTTTAACGTACGTAACAATCCGCCCGTAGCGTACGTAATGCTATACATATAGCGTACGCTATGGCTAATATACTTAGCCAAAAATCCAAACTCACCCAGCAACAACAAAACGGCGACTACAATACTGACGACAAGTATAAATATTTCGATTCCGAAATATTCCAACGTAATATACATTGTACCTGTCAAGTACAACAATACTTGTACAATTCCGAATGAATTCGTACAACATAACAGTAACACAAAAAAAAAATTATCCCCGGATATTACATACTCCCCCCTTAAAAAGAGTTTCGTCCCCGAAACTCAGGGTGCACAACTCGGGGTACGAACTATCCATCAGGATCTGAAAATAACATCTCCAGGAATACTCCTCACTGCGAACCACTTCGCCTGCATAACCGGGCCAACCCCTCGGGTCCCCCGCGTCTCCTCTGCCTGAACACGACGAACGTTAAGTGATAAAAATATTCAACCAAATGCGAGATCAGTCGAATCATGACTCCTCCGCTAGAGACCAGCCTGAAAATCTTACCACCTGCATGACTCGTAACACCGGCATACACACACCGCAGGAGCTGCCCATTGTACATGTCTACAGTCATCAGTGTACACTTCCCCGTTCTCTTCGGCATCGAACGCCCATGCAAACACTGACTAACGCCACTAAAAGAAACAACAACGCACATATAGTCCTCGGGACCATATTAATCGCGTGTCCCAGTCCTCACGACTTAGACGTCTTGAATCACCATGAACAATTACCCAGATCATCACAAAAATCTCGGGTACAACACCAAAAGGAACGTATCAAATGACCTCAAATCTCAAGATTCTCAAATACTATCGTTACAATATAGATCAACAACAAATGGTTCACAACCACAATACATTATTACAGATTAAGTTAAACATTAATCCAAAAAACAAAGAAAGGAGAATACAATAATTAAGGCTATATCTCAAGTGCACCCAACATCGATATCCTCCAGGTCGTCGATCTCCTCAATCTCATTGAATCGAGGAAGGCCCAAAATTGAGTTCTCTGATCCTCCTCGGATGTCCTTACCTCTGGCTCTCGAAGCTCGATAGGACCCATTGGATGAAATACGGACTGGACAAACAAAATCTCTCGAGGCCACTGAGCTCTCTTGAGATCCAATGGCACTAGAACTCCTACAGTATTTCTGTAGGTGTCCCATCGAGGCCTGCATGGTCTCCATTATCTGCATCATCTGAGTCATCTGGGCCATCATGCCCCTCATAAGTAAGAAAGGGTCGATGTTTCCACTCTCAGTCTGATCGACTTCTCGAGTATGACGTCCCAAAGGGAAATCGTCGCATAAGTAACACCACCGGCTGAACTCTGATTCATCTCGATATCCCCATACGCATAAACACGAGGTTCTGGGTTCTGGCTCGTTCCGCAACCCTTACTCCCTCTGCCATGTTCTTGGATTCCTCCTTCCATACTAAAAGAATAACGCTCGATCATGATCATAACTCAAATATGCCTCGACGGCCAATCCAGAACGCTAAGTCCATAGCCAAACACGAGTATACATACACAACATATAAACAATCACATCAATCATGCTAATCATAGCCAATACAGAGCCCGCACGCTCCAAAACAAATAATCATGAATCATTCATAACACGAATGTTACATACAGGTTTCAACAAAACATGTATAACCAATGACATAGTGAATGTATGAACATAAAAGAGAATCGAGTCCTTACACAGGTCATACGAAGCTTCGAGGTCTTGCGATACTAGTCTTTACTGACGACGATGACTCAATCAAAGAATGACTCATACACTCGTTCAACTATCACGACTCACAAAACCCGACTGTCCAGATTGTCATAACCTGACAGCCCCACTACTACCGCGTCGGTAGAGCCACATAACTCACATATCAGGGTATCTCACAACCCATTGCCCTGATACCATCTTCTGTAACGCCTCCAAATCCCATTGGGTTATTACAGTGCCGTGGACCCCACTATAGGAGATCTAACAGGCGAACACGACTAAAACACAACAAACTGACCAAAAGGGAAATCACAATCCCTACTATGATAACCGGCATAATGTTCCGATATGGAATTTCAATGACAAGAATGGGCCTACATGGCCAAAATAAAAATACACCAACATCCACGAGCCTCGCTCGGATAATACAACAATGACAACAACTGACGAAACTGGAGTACTCCAAACTGTCTGACCGACATGAACACCGAAACATCTCGGACTAGTATCGCTCGCATGCCTCGTCGCCATCGTCATGCCCCTGTGTCTCAACTCTCTCCTCTCAAACACCTAAAACATGAAAACATGTTCCGCCCCTATGGGGTCAGTCATCCAGATAATGAATATCAAATACATGTACGACATGATATGCATCCAACGGCAGAATAAACAGTACAACAATGGTAATACGAGATGCTCACAAACCAAAGTTAGAACCGAGCATTCGTGAAACACTATGCCCACGGCATACGATCGGTACCTGCTCAACAGGTTAGAATACAAGTGCCCAACGGCGAATCATCAATATAGAACACAACAATGCATTACCCGAAGGTAAACCAAGCCAAAGCTAAAATAGATATAAGTCACAATGCCTGAAGGCTCCAACAGAAATACCAATACATCACAGCTTGAAAGCCCCTCAGCCGAAGCTGCCAAAATATAACAATGGTCTTAAAACCACTCAACCGAAGCTGCCAATCATCACAATGGTCTGAAAACCACCCAGCCAAAGCTGTCAATCATCACAATGGCCCGAAGCCGAAACAGCCTGAAGCTGTATCACATGAGGGCCGAAGCCATGGCACGAAGCCGTATCACAATGAGATCATCCAATGACCGTGACCTGCTGAATTGCAGGTGCTGGGAAACTAACCACAAAGGTTCAAGCCCCAGACTTACCTATAATGAGATCACCCAGTGACCGTAACCTACTGAACTGTAGGTGTTGGGAAACCAACCGCGAAGGTTCAAGCCCCAAACATACCCATAATGAGATCATCAACATGACCGTGACATACTGAACTGTAGGTGTTGGGAAACCAACCGCGAAGGTTCAAGCCCCAAACTTACCTATAATGAGATCATCAACATGACCGTGACCTACTGAACTGTAGGTGTTGGGAAACCAACCGTGAAGGTTCAAGCCCCAAACTTACCCATAATGAGATCATCAACATGACCGTGACCTACTGAACTGTAGGGGTTGGGAAACCAACCGCGAAGGTTCAAGCCCCAAGATTACCCCTCGAGCACTAGCCGAGACTAGCCTCCAAAACACAATTAATCACAAACGATAACAATCCCGAGATTACCGAATTCACAAGAATAATAGTATGCTGCCTTGAGTCGGTCAACACAACAACAATAACTCACGGATGGGCACCATCCTCGGCGGTCCCAATTCAAATACCTCGACTGCCTTGGAATGGCCAATCGATCACAATGACTCAACGGATGGGAACTATCCTTGACAGTCCCAATTCAATACATCAATTACCGTTAGAACGGCCAATCGATAACAACGACTCAACAGATGGGAAATGCCCTCGGCAGTCCCAATTCAATACATCGATTACCTTAGAACGGTCAATCGATAACGACTCAACGGATGGGAAATGTCCTCGATAGTCCCAATTCAATACATTGATTACCTTTGAACGGTCGATCGATAACGACTCAGTGGATGGAAAATGTCCACGACAGTCCCAATTCAATACATCGATTACCTTAAAACGGTCAATCAATAACGAAGCTGTAATATCCAAGGGTAATATTTTTCGTTTCACTGTTGTTTTGTATGTATACATTTAGAATTGTACAAGTGTTGTTGTATTTGACTGATACAATGTATATTGTATTGGGATATTTTGGAATCGAAATATTTATACTTAGCGTCGGTATTATGTTGCCGACCGGATGTTGCTTGGTAAGTATAATAGCCATAATGTACGCTATATGTTTAACATTACGTACGCTATGGGCTGAGTTTTACGTACATTAAACCTGGAAGGTTACGTACGTAATGATGGGTATCAGATCGCATATGACTTTCGGCATGTGGGACGGAATGGGATTGGATCATGTTGGCCTTTGGAGGCAGCCAAGTCAACGAGCATTATGTACGTAATGCTTATGCCTGTAACGTACGTAATGCATGGTTCGTTTTGAAGCAGTGAATTCTGGCAGAACTTAGCATACGCTACATAGAGGCGATAACGTATGTTATATGTATAACGTACATTAAGGTGGTGATATAGCGACCATAGTGTGATGTGCAAATTATAAAGACACGCTTCGTTTTTCATTTTCTCACGATCCAATTTCGATTTCTCTCTAGAAATCATCCCTCTGCATCTCTTAGTGAATTCCAGCCTCTTCCAATTTGATTTGGAGCTTCATAACTTGGATTGAAGCTTAGGAACTTGGAGTTCGGAGTGTTTCTTGATGGTTTGAGGTTGTTCTTCACTTCTTCAAGAGGTACATGTTTAATCTTGTATTTATCTCGAGATTATGTTGTTGCTATTGTTGATTACTTCGTGTTTTGATGGATGGATGGAGGATAACATGATTCTTGATGAGTTTTTATAACTTATGACTAAGAACATGATGATTATGTCTTGAGGAGGAGTTGTTCCTGATGTTTTAGAATACTTGGTGGTTATAATCATGTCTACGAAGAGTTATGTTAAGATTGTTAGATGATTAAGGGGATTATAACAATTTTAGTACAAAATTATGATGAATTATCACTACTACAGATTTGCACTTGCATAGCGCTCTTTTTTGCACTTACATAGCGCTTTTGAGCGCTATGTAAGGCGCCGCTATGCAAGTGCATATGACTTGCATAGCGTTTTTTTTAGAGCTATGCAAGTAGCATACTTAGATAACATTTTTTAAAGCGCTATATAAGTATGTGGTTTCTAAGTGCATCGCTTAAATAGCACTTTGGTATGTGCTATGCAAGTAGGATATTTAATATATAATATTACTTCAATAGCACTTAAAAAAACATTTTCTAAGTGATATTTTTTAAAATTTCATTGTTATTATGCATTTTGTTTTTACCAGTAATATTCCAAAAAATTCATAAATACAATAAAAATAGACAAAATGCACAATCCAAATTTCTTTGATGTAATTAATATAAATCACAAAGATTAACTTCATTAATTTATTTGGTGTCTACTACAGGGAACATGTTCTGGTGTCTAGTACAAGTACAGGGGATTAGCTCTGGCAGGGATACAAGAAAACATAAAGCATAAACATAGACTAAACTAGATCATCATGCTTCTAAGTAAGACCAAGTACTTGAACTGCAGAGTCAGTCGCGGCATTGTTGATTCCTTTATTAGATGTCGAATTTATGGTAGATTTTCCCCTCCACGGAAGGCTTCCCTACATAAGCATGCATTTGGTAGCGAAACATAAGTAGTCAAAGATAAATTCTTGAAAAAGCAAACATTGCCAGAGAAAAATCTGAAGCAAATGCATCAACTAGCAAGATGTGAACATGAGCCGAGGACCTGGAGAACAGCTCAGTTGTCGTTATTTATAGTCTCGCTTGATATCTAATATACATATAACTATCAGTTTGAACTATGATTACAAACAAAACGGATTAACAGAAAGGTAAAGAAGATAAAAGCATGCATGCTAATAAGTATTGACATTGTCAGGTCCTTATCGTAAACAATATTGACTATTAACTCATTTACATAATAAGGCTGACTACATAAAAAACAATCCCATCCCATTTCAGTGAAATAATACAAGTGTTACGACAAGAATAGTAACTCGTAAAAGTGTAAAGAGAAGTTTCAGGGAATAGCATTTAGAGATACCTTTATTGGTCCAAGTACACCATTCAAACTTCCAAGAAGAAACCTTGTAGCAATGACCATCCAAAAATTTATACGTAGACCGAAAAGAGTGTTAGCCACAACCCTGCAAATAATCAGTTATAGGAAACTGTTACAAGACAAGAATATAAGAAATAGCCAAAAAAAATCCCAGAGCAAGTAACAAGAGTTAAAATACACCTGACTGGGCTATGGCATTATACGAGGAACATGCTATATATAAACTAAGTAGTTTAGTCCATCACGAAACCAATACTGAAAGTAATACCATTTGAGCACATCCTCCTTCCCGAAACTTCTCTCGTGATGATAATTGACACCAAAGAAGCGTATATACCATCATTATAGCCCCACTTTAGGAAGATGCATGAATTAATACTGACAGGATCATAATAAAAACATATCCTTAAACAATATCTTTAGTTCCTTAAAGCTTTCCACGATGTTCTCCTGACAAATGTACAACAACATTCAAATAAGAAGCTTGCTTCAATTACCCTAATTAATAGGTTTGTAATATTCTAAATAGTGGCCCTCGGTGTTGCTATGTGAATTCAGTGTCAAGTGTAGAGATACTAATACACTGTTCAACAAATAATCTCCTATGTAATAGCAAGAACATACTATGTAATATCAAGAACATACATGGTTCATACGTAATCAACTTTGCCAAATGGTGGAAAAATTCTCAAACCTGTAGGATCCAATGATAATAACAAAGCCAAATCAATTGTTCATTTTAAGGAAAACTGCATAAAAGAATATTAAAATATTGAACCAGAATTCCAGACACGACTTGGATTATTTGCAATACATACAAACCACTAATAGAAAGGGGAAAATTGCTAGATAACATCAAACCTGAAGCTATTACAAACTAATAACGACTAAACAACGAAGGTTGGAAAGTGGGCACAATAAGTTGGGAAAAAACAAATACCATGATGCACGTGTAAGGACATTCTTTTTTGCACTTTATACCCACATCAAAATGTACTTGGCATCTTACTAGTTTGTCACAGTAAATGTGGAACTTATTCAAATTAGCAACAAAAAATCTCAAGATTAGAATCCCTTGTGATATGAAAACGTAGTTGACTTCTAATTCTTTAGGTTACAAATCCCAAAGCATACTTTGTCCATATCATTAATTGAGAAACAATGGCACACAGGCAATTTTGCTTTTCGTCTTTTTCAACAAAAAGAAAGTGATACTTCATAGCACACTGATTTCAACTTTAGACCACTCTTCAAATATACTAACATGCACCAAGTTAGATTTCAAAATTTGCTATCCGTTCTGAATACTTCGAATTATAGTTGTCTTGCATAGCCGTAAAAGTACCGCAAAGATCCGCCTCCTCCTTGGTTGCAAAAGCAGTGTGACCTTCCCGCCATAGAAACTCTCTACTCCCAATGCCAAGAACCCACAAAACAGTTCAAGAAGATCTATTTTCCCTTTTACCATCACAAGAAATCAAGCTGTTAAATCATTTTTAATAAATATTAGTATATCAATAGTCTTGATGCATAAGAGGGGGGTATACAATCCAAAACTCGAACAATAAAAAGCTAAGGATCCAAAAAAGAGAAAACCTGCTGAAGAGAAATGTACCGCTTTCTACATATTGCAATCATGAATCACCCTCACCCATCCCCAACCAGCAACCAATATATATATATATATATATTATATTATTGGTAGAGGAGTTTAAGGAGTTTATAAAAAAGGAGAAAAACAATCACAAAAATATAACGGCTTGTTCTCGGCAAACCATGGCCACGGCGGAACCCAAACATCATAGCCCGAATCGGACCTCAGAAACCAATAGAAAACAACAAATTAAATCCCGATCGAACTCAGATCTCCATCCGAGTTCGTCCGACTCAGAACCCATGACCTAATTTGTATCAACACAGAATCCCAAATCCATAAACCCCTAACACCGTACTTTACCCGAACTCGAACCGAACTCACCTCGGGAACCGGGAAGCCGAGCCCGCACCAAAGACCAAGACTCTCACGCCGCAAAGACGCTGAAACCTCGCCACCGCCTGAGCCGCCTAGTTCGCAGCGGGTCTATATGGCCGATTTAGTGTTTGCACGATTGGTGTGTATATTGGTGTTTGTGTGTGTGCCTCTTACCGATTGTGTGCCTGTGTTTCCTGCATATTTTGAGATGTTGCCAAGAAGATTTGAGAGAGAGAGAGAAGAGGATAGAGTAAGACGAGAGGAAAAAGAGTGAAATGAGAAATGAGGGTTCACAAATTTAGTTAGGATATGTGGGACTTCAAAAACGCTTTTGAAAGCGCTATTGTAGCATTAGAAACTAATAAAAAATCAAAATGTTACTTAAAAATTGCTAACTAGCATTGCGCTGTTGGAAACGCTGTTGAAGATAAAAACTAATATAGCGTTTTCAAAATAAACGCTATTGAAGTATTTTTTTATTTTCAATTTATTTTTAAAAATTATGATAATAACTTGGATAGCGCTTTTCTCGTGAAGCGCTGTCTAAGTGCCTTACTTGCATAGCGTTTTTGAAAAAGCGCTATGCAAGCAGCATCTCCTAAGCCCAGATTTGTAGTAGTGTATGTGATGATTGTCATAATCTTGAAATAGTTGATTTAATCTTGTTGATTAATCTGAATTCTTGAAGAATTGGTGATTGATTTTGGTGGAGACATCATGTTTGTTGTGATGATGATGATGATGTTCTTGAGGTATTGATGATGATATTGGTGATATTATCATTTTGAGAGGATTGATTTGATGTTGTTCTTGATAATCCTTGTCGAATTGTTTTTCTCACAAGTGTTAAGAACATATGATCATGTTAATTGATCATTGAGGTGTTGGAGGATGTTAGAATTCATAGTTGACAGCTATGATATTCGTTGGGGAGTTTAACCGATTCGTGATCGAATCGGGATTGTCTTTGGTGTTGTCTTCTGTTGATTTTGTGTGATTGAATGAATTGTATTTCATTCAAGGTTGTTCAAGCGCTTGTGATTACCGGAGGATGTCGTTCATCATTTCGTGGGAGGACGTTGATCGTGGAAGGACTTTCATCGTCTTCGGTTTGCGACAAGTTTTATACTTGCACTAGTTAATGAGATTAATGTTATCATGTATGTGTATGAATGTGTTGTATCATTTTGAGACTTGGTCTCTCTATGATTCTGTTGATATCAGGGGATTGTTTGATACGATAACCTTCGGCAAATTATGCCGAATGTTATTGTTGTTCGGCAAAAGCCGCTCAGGGCACTAAGATACTCGATGTTGATGTTATTGTCGATAGCCGGTTCGCGGTATCGATGCATCGATTGTTGTTGTTGATATTGATGTCGGTTTAAGACAATGTTGTGATCGTTGTTATTGATATTGGTATTTTTCTATTGATGCTGTAATTGGCCGAATTGAAGGCGTTGACGTATTCGATTATCATCTCTGTTTCTGGTGGCCGATTAAAGGCACCGGGACATCTGTTCTAATTGTTTCGTTGTTATCGATTGACCATTCTAAGGGAATTGAGGTATTGAATTGGGATTATCGAGGATAATTCCCATCCATTGTATCATTGTTATCGATTGACCGTTCTAAGGTAATCGATGTATTTAATTGGGATTGTCGAAGACATCTCCCATCCATTGTATCGTTGTTGTCGATTGACCGTTCTAAGGTAATCGACGTATTTAATTGGGACTGTCGAAGACATCTCCCATCTGTTGTATTGTTGTTGTCGATTGACCGTTCTAAGGTAATCGACGTATTGAATTGGGACTTTCGAAGACATTTCCCATCCATTGTATTGTTGTTATCGATTGGTCATTCTAAGACAATCGAGGTATTGAATTGGGACTGTCGAGGATAGTTCCCATCCGTTGAGTCTTTGCGATTGATTGGCCAGTCCAAGGCAGTCGAGGTATTTAAATTGGAACCGCCAAGGATGGTGCCCATTTGTAAATTATTGTTATCATGTTGGTCGTCTCAAGGCAATATATCATCATTCTTGTGAACTCGGCAATTTTGTGATCGTTGAGGGCCGAGGATTCCAGGGTTTGTGGTGTTGTGGTTGTTGATCGTATTAATCAGTCTTTAGGGATTGTGATCCCAGGATGGTTGTTTTGGATATTGTTGGTCGTGTCGATATTTCATTATCCGTGTGTAATTGATCACTTTGGTAAGTCTTTTGATCCTTATAGGATGTGTTATTCTTTGAGTTTCGTTGTCATGTTGCATCGTGACATATCTGGAATCATATCTGCGTGCCGATTGGTTATGTGTAGGATTTTTAGCCAGGTACACGATGGTCATGTGTGGATGTTTCCGCATTAGACTGTGCACACGAGAGGTAGTTCGTGAGGCTAATTAGGTACATTGTCCCACGTATATTCTGGATTCCATATACGGGGTGGACATGTGCACAGACATATTTCCGGATCGGGCATACTGTGATGTCTTTCTTTGAGCCTTTTGGTTTGGTCGTTCATAGTCCATGTTGTATTGGATATGTCCGACAGTTTTACGACTGGTTGTTCATACACCGAGGGGTATGTTCGATAGCCAGGTTTGTTTATTTGAGATCCGTATTGCGATGGTTGGCAGCTTCGGCTGAGTGGTTTTTAGACCATTGTGATATTTTAGCAACTTTGGCTGAGGGGCTTTCAGGCCATTGCGATGTATTGGTATTTCCGTTAGAGCCTTCGGGCACTATAAATCCTATTTAGTCAGTGTTGGTTTGGTTTACCTTTGGGTAATTCATTGTTGTGTTCTATATTGATGATTCGCCGTTGGGCACTTGTGTTTTTACCTGTTGAGCAGGTACTGATCGTATGCTGTGGGCATAGTGTTTCACGAATGCTTGGTTTTTGCCTTGGTTTGTGAGCATCTCATATTACCATTGTTGTACCATTTATTCTGCCTTTGGATGCATATCATGTTGTACATGTATTTGATATTCATTATCTGGATGACTGACCCCGTGGGGGCGGAACATGTTTTCATGTTTTAGGTGCTTGTGAGGAGAGAAATGAGACATAAGGGCATGACGATGGCGACGAGGCATTCGAGCGATACTAGTCTGAGTTGTTTCGGTGTTCATGTCGGTCGGTCGGTTTAGAGTACTTCAGTATTGTCGGTTGTTGTCATTTTGTATTATCCAAGCAAGACTCATGGATGTTGTTGTATTTTTATTTTGGCCATGTAGGCCCACTTTTGTCGTTGAAATTCCTTATCGGAATATTATGTCGGATATCATAGTAAGGACTGTGATTTTCCCTTTTGGTTAGTTTGTTGGATTTTAGTCGTGTTCGCCTGGTGGATCTCCTGGTGTGGGGTCCACGGCACTGTAATGACCGAATGGGATTTGAGGGTGTTAGAGAAGATGGTATCAGAGAATTGGGTTGTAAAATACCCTGATATGTGAGTTATGTGGCTCTACCAACGTGGTAGTAGTGGGTATGTCAGGTTATGACAATCTGGATAATCGGGATTTGTGAGTCGTGATAGTTGGGCAACTGTATGAGTCATTCTTTCATCGAGTTGTTATCAGTGAAGACTAGTATCGCAAGACCTCGAAGCTTCGTATGACCTGTGTAAGGACTTGATTCTCTTTTATGTTCATACATTCATTATGCCATTGATTTTACATGTTTTGCTGAAACCTGTATGTGACATTTGTGTTACGATTAATTAATTCTTATTTGTTTTGGAGCGTGTGGGCTCCGTATTGGCTATGATTATCATGATTGATGTGATTGTTTTGAGTATGTGTACTCGTATTTGGCTATTAACTTAGCATTATGGATTGGCCGTTGAGGCGTATTTGAGTTATGTTCATGATCGAACGTTATTCTTTCAGTATGGAAAGAGGAATCCGAGGACATGACAGAGGGGGTAAAGGCTGCAGAACAAGCCAGAACCCAGAACCTCATGGTTATGTGCGTACAGATGCCGAGACAGATCAGAGTTCGGCCGTTGGTGCTATCTACGCGACTGATTTTTCCTTCGGGGCGTCATACCCGAGAAGTCGATCAGAATGAGAGTGGACACGTCGATTCTTTCGTGGTTATGAGGAGCATGATGGCCCAGATGACTCTAATGACACAGATAGTGGAGACCATGCAGGCCTCGATGGTTCGTGGTCCACTGCCGCAGGGATTTCAGGTGCCGTTTCATGGGCAGAATGGGGAAGTGAGACAGATTGCTGGATATATCTCTCTTCAGAAGCCTCATTTCGAGGGTTCGTCAGAACCAGCTGATATCGTCCATTGGCTTGGACACTTTGATAAACTTTTCGACATGGTTTAGTGTCTGGAAGAGAGTGAGTTGGCAGTAGCATCTTACTACCTGAGTAAGGGCGATTATTCTTGGTGGCTTTATGTGAAACCCACCGATCGTGATTATGTTTAGAGCGAGTTCAAGACTCTCCTGTTAGAGAGGTATTATCCGGCTCCACTTCATGAAGCCAAGACATTTGAGATTTTGAACCCCGAATCCATCGAGGATGAGGGTGTTGTTGTCATTGCTGATAAGTTTCATGGACTTTTTCAATTTGTTTCGTCTGTTATCCGTACTGAGGCGGATAAGATCAAGTATTTTAGCAAGGGGATAGACCCGCAGTTGAGGATGCAGTTGTTCAACCACAATTGTAATTAACTTGGTGAATTCATCGAGAAGGCTCTTGGAACAGATATTTTGATCAAGGAGCTTGCTCGGAAGTACCCTTCAGCTTCTTCTGGTGGGAGGACTAGGATGCCGGTTCGTTCAGAGGGACATCGGGCTTCGACGTCCAAGAGGTCATTTTCTAGTCGTCTTCGTGCTGGAAAAGCATCTTCTTCTCAGATGACGAGTTCGGCTGTTGTTTGCTTTAACTGTGATTCAGCTGGGCATGTTAGTACTCGTTGTCCGGTGCCAGCTATTGCTTGTTTTCTGTGTGGGAGGCAAGGACACCTTCAGAAATACTGCCAGAGTTCTAGTGCCAGTAGGTCTCGAGAGAGCTCACGGGCCTCAATAGATTTTGTTACTCCAGTCCGTACTTCATCCGAGGTGTCCTATCGGGTTTCGGGAGCCAGAGGTAAGGACATCCGAGGAGGAGCAGCGAGTTCAGATTTGGGGCTTCCCTAAATCGATGAGATCGATAATCTGAAGGATATCGATGTTGGGTACATTTGAGATGTAGCCTTGATTTGTATTTTCCTTTCTTAACCATTTGTTGTTGATCTATCTTGTAATGATAGTATTTGAGAATCTTGAGATTTGAGGTCGTTTGACACGTTCTTCTTTTCCTTCTTGGTGTTGTACCCGAGATTTTGTGATAATCTGGGTAATTGTTCATGGTGCTTCGAGACGTCAAGTCGTGGGGACTTAGGCGTGCGATTGATATAGTCCCGAGGACTATATGTGCGTTGTTGTTTTCCTGTGCATGGCGTGAGCCAGTGTTTGCATGGACGTCCGATGCTGGCGAGAACGGGGAAGTGTACACCAATGATTGTAGACATGTACAATGGGCGGCTCCCGCGGGGTGTGTACGCTGGTGTTACGAGTCATGCGATTGGTATGACTTTCTGGCTGGTCTCTAGCGGAGGAGTCATGATTCGACTGATCTCGCACTTGGTTGAGTGTTTTTATCACTTAGTTTTCACCGTGTTTGGGTAGGGGAGACGCGGGGACCCGAGGGGTTGGCCCAGTTACTCAGACGGAGTTGTTAGTTTTGAGGAGTATTCTTGGAGATGATGTTTTCAGACCCTGATGGATAGTTCATATTCCGAGTTGTGTACCCTTAGTTTCGGGGACGAAACTCTTTTTATGGGGGGGAATATGTAATATTCGAGGGTAATTTTTATCGTTTCACTATTGTGTTGTACGTATTCATTTGGAATTGTACAAGTGTTGTTGTATTTTACTGATACATTGTATATTGTATTGGGATATTTCGAAATCGAAATATTTATACTTGTCGTCGGTATTGTGTTGTCGATCGGATGTTGCTTGGTGAGTTGGGAGTTTGAATTTGGCTAAGTATAATAGCCATAACGTACGCTATATGTTTAACATTATGTACGCTATGGGCTGAGTTTTACGTACGTTAAACCTAGAAGGTTACATACATAATGATGGGTATCAGATCGCATCTGATTTTCAGCGTGTGAGGCCGAATGGGATTGGATCATGTTGGCTTTTCGAGGCAGCTAAGTCAATGAGCATTACGTACGTAATGCTTATGCCTATAACGTACGTAATGCATGGTTCGTTTTGAGGCAGTGAATTCTGGCAGAACTTAGCGTACACTACATAGAGGCGATAACGTACGTTATATGTATAACATATGTTAAGGTGGTGATATAGCGGTCGTAATGTGATGTGCAGATTATAAAGACATGCTTCGTCTTTCATTTTCTCATGATCCAATTTCGATTTCTCTCTCTAGAAATCATCATTCTGCATCTCTTAGTGAATTCCAGCCTCTTCCAACTTGATTTGGAGCTTCATAACTTGGATTGAAGCTTAGGAACTTAGAGTTTGGACTGTTTCTTGATGGTTTGAGGTTGTTCTTCACTTCTTCAAGAGGTATGTGTTTAATCTTGTATTTATCTCGAGATTATGTTGTTGCTATTGTTGATTACTTCGTGTTTTGATGGATGGATGGAGGATAGCATGATTCTTGATGAGTTTTTATAACTTATGACTAAGAACATGATGATTATGTCTTGAGGAGGAGTTGTTCCTGATGTTTTAGAATACTTGGTGGTTATAATCATGTCTACGAAGAGTTATGTTAAGATTTTTAGATGATTAACATAGCTTTGAGATGATTATTGTTGTTGGTTGTGTTCTTGGGGGAATATAACCATTTTAGTACAAAATTATGATGAATTATGTGATGATTGTCATAATCTTGAAATAGTTGATTTAATCTTGTTGATTAATCTGAATTCTTGAAGAATTGGTGATTGATTTTGGTGGAGACATCATGTTTGTTGTGATGATAATGATGATGTTCTTGAGGTATTGATGATGATATTGGTGATGTTATCATTTTGAGAGGATTGATTTGATGTTGTTCTTGATAATCCTTGTCGAATTGTTTTTCTCACAAGTGTTAAGAACATATGATCATGTTAATTGATCATTGAGGTGTTGGAGGATGTTAGAATTCATAGTTGACAGCTATGATATTCGTTGGGGAGTTTAACCGATTCGTGATCGAATCAGGATTGTCTTTGGTGTTGTCTTCTATTGATTTTGTGTGATTGAATGAATTGTATTTCATTCAAGGTTGTTCAAGCACTTGTGATTACCGGAGGATGTCGTTCATCATTTTGTGGGAGGACGTTGATCGTGGAAGGACTTTCATCGTCTTCGGTTTGCGGCAAGTTTTATACTTATACTAGTCAATGAGATTAATGTTATCATGTATGTGTATGAATGTGTTGTATCATTTTGAGACTTGGTCTCTCTATGATTCTGTTGATATCAGGGGATTGTTTGATACGATAACCTTCGGCAAATTATGCCGAATGTTATTGTTGTTCGGCAAAAGCCGCTCAGGGCATTAAGATACTCGATGTTGATGTTATTGTCGATAGGCGGTTCGCGGTATCGATGTATCGATTGTTGTTGTTGATATTGATGTCGGTTTAAGACAATGTTGTGATCGTTGTTATTGATATTGGTATTTTTCTATTGATGCTGTAATTGGCCGAATTGAAGGCGTTGACGTATTCGATTATCATCTCTGTTTCTGGTTGCCGATTAAAGGCATCAGGACATCTGTTCTAATTGCTTCGTTATCGATTGGCCATTCTAAGGCAATCAAGGTATTGAATTGGGATTATCGAGGATAATTCCCATCCGTAGTATCATTGTTATCGATTGACTGTTCTAAGGTAATCGACGTATTGAATTGGTACTATCGAAGACATCTCCCATCCGTTGTATGTCTTGTCGATTGACCTTTCTAAGGTAATCGACATATTGAATTGGGACTATCGAAGACATCTCCCATCCGTTGTATCGTTGTTGTCGATTGACTGTTCTAAGGTAATCGACGTATTGAATTGGGGCTGTCGAAGACATTTTCCATCCGTTGTATCGTTGTTATCGATTGGTCGTTCTAAGACAATCGAGGTATTGAATTGGGACTGTCGGGGATAGTTCCCATCCGTTGAGTCGTTGTGATTGATTGGCCATTCCAAGGCAGTCGAGGTTTTTAAATTGGGACCGCCGAGGACGGTGCCCATCCGTAAATTATTGTTATCATGTTGGCCGTCTCAAGGCAACATATCATCATTCTTGTGAACTCGGTAATTTTGTGATCGTTGAGGGTCAAGGATTCCAGGATTTGTGGTGTTGTGTTTGTTGATCGTGTTAATCGGTCTTTAGGGATTGTGATCCCAGGATGGTTGTTTTGGATATTGTTGGTCGTGTCGATCTTTCATTATCCGTGTGTAATTGATCACTTTGGTGAGTCTTTTGATCCTTATAAAATGTGTTATTCTTTGAGTTTCATTGTCATGTTGCATCGGACATATCTGGAATCATATCTGCGTGCCGATTGGTTATGTGTAGAATTTTTAGCCAGGCACACGATGGTCATGTGTGGATGTTTCCGCATTGTACAGTGCACACGAGAGGTACTTCGTGAGGCTAATTAGGTACATTGTCCCACGTATATTCTGGATTCTGTATACGGGGTGGACATGTACACGAACACATTTCCGGATCGGGCGTACTGTGATGTCCCTCTTTGAGCCTTTTGGTTTGGTCGTTCATAGTCCATGTTGTATTGGATATGTCCGACAGTTTTGCGACTGGTTGTTCGTACACCAAAGGGTATGTTCGACAGCCAGGTTTGTTTCTTTGAGATCCATATTGTGATGGTTGGTAGCTTCGGCTGAGTGGTTTTTAGACCATTGTGATATTTTGGCAGCTTCGGCTGAGGGGCTTTCATGCCATTGCGATGTATTGGTATTTCCGTTGGAGCCTTCGGGCATTGTGATTCGTATCTAGTCAGCATTGGTTTGGTTTACCTTCGGGTAATTCATTGTTGTGTTCTATATTGATGATTCGCAGTTGGGCACTTGTGTTTTACCTGTTGAGCAGGTACTGATCATATGCTGTGGGCATAGTGTTTCACGAATGCTCGATTTTTGCCTTGGTTTGTGAGCATCTCGTATTACCATTGTTGTACCATTTATTCTGCCTTTGGATGCATATCATGTTATACATGTATTTGATATTCATTATCTGGACGACTGACCCCGTGGGGGCGGAACATGTTTTCATGTTTTAGGTGCTTGCGAGGAGAGAATTGAGACATAGGGGCATGACGATGGAGACGAGGCATTCGAGCAATACTAGTCTGAGTTGTTTCGGTGTTCATGTCAGTCGGTCGATTTGGAGTACTCCAGTTTTGTCGATTGTTGTCATTTTGTATTATCCGAGCAAGGCTAGTGGATATTGTTGTATTTTTATTGTGGCCATGTAGGCCCACTTTTGTCGTTGAAATTCCTTATCGGAATATTATGTCGGATATCATAGTAAGGACCGTGATTTTCCTTTTTGGTTAGTTTGTTGTATTTTAGTCGTGTTCGCCCAGTGGATCTCCTGGTGTGGGGTCCACGACAATGTAATGACCCAATGGGATTTGGGGGTGTTACAGAAGATAATATCAGAGAATTGGGTTGTGAACTACCCTGATATGTGAGTTATGTGGCTCTACCAATGGGGTAGTAGTGGGGATGTCAGGTTATGACAATCTGGACAGTCGGGATTTGTGAGTCGTGATAGTTGAGCGAATGTATGAGTTATTCTTTAATCGAGTCGTCGTCAGTGAAGACTAGTTTCGCAAGACCTCAAAGCTTCGTATAACCTGTGTAAGGACTTGATTCTCTTTTATGTTCATACATTCATTATGCTATTGATTTTACATGTTTTGTTGAAACTTGTATGTGAAAATTGTGTTATGATTAATTCATGATTATTTGTTTTGGAGCGTGTGGGCTCCGTACTGGCTATGATTAGCATGATTGATGTGATTGTTTTGAGTATGTGTGCTCGTATTTGGCTATTAACTTAGCATTATGGATTGGCCGTTGAGGCGTATTTGAGTTATGCTCATGATCGAACGTTATTCTTTCAGTATGGAAAGAGGAATCCGAGGACGTGACAGAGGGGGTAAAGGCTGCAAAACGATCCAGAACCCAGAACCTCATGGTTATGTGCGTACAGATGCCGAGACAGATCAGAGTTCGGCCGTTGGTGCTACCTACGCGACTGAGTTTTCCTTCGGGGCGTCATACCCAATAAGTCGATCAGAATGAGAGTGGACACGTCGATTCTTTCCTAGTTATGAGGAGCATGATGGCCCAGATGACTCTGATGACACAGATAGTGGAGACCATGCAGGCCTTGATGGTTCGTGGTCCACTGCCGCCAGGATTTCAGGTGCCGTTTCATGGGCAGACTGGGGAAGTGAGACAGATTGCTGGAGATATCTCTCGTCAAAAGCCTCATTTCGAGGGTTCGTCAGAACCAGATGATATCGTCCATTGGCTTGGACACTTTGATAAACTCTTCGACATGGTTCAGTGTCCGGAAGAGAATGAGTTGGCAGTAGCATCTTACTACCTGAGTAAGGGCGATTATTCTTGGTGGCTTTCTGTGAAACCCACGGATCGTGATTATGTTTAGAGCGAGTTCAAGACTCTCCTATTAGAGAGGTATTATCCGGATCCACTTCATAAAGCCAAGACATCTGAGATTTTGAACCCCGAATCCGTCGAGGACGAGGGTGTTGTTGTCATTGCTGATAAGTTTCATGGACTTTTTCAATTTGTTTCGTCTGTTATCCGTACTGAGGCGAATAAGATCAAGTATTTTAGCAAGGGGATAGACCTGCAGTTGAGGATGCAGTTGTTCAACCACAATTGTAATTAACTTGGTGAATTCATCGAGAAGGCTCTTGGAACAGAGATTTTGATCAAGGAGCTTGCTCGGAAGCACCCTTCAGCTTCTTCTGGTGGGAGGACTAGGATGCCGGTTCGTTCAGAGGGACATCGGGCTTCGACGTCCAAGAGGTTGTTTTCTAGTCATCTTCATGCTGGAAAAGCATCTTCTTCTCAGACGATGAGTTCCGCTGTTGTTTGCTTTAATTGTGATTCAGCGGGGCATGTTAGTACTCGTTGTCCGGTGCCAGCTATTGCTTGTTTTCTGTGTGGGAGGTAAGGACACCTTCAGAAATACTGCAGGAGTTCTAGTGTCAGTAGGTCTCGAGAGAACTCACGAGCCTCAAGAGATTTTGTTACTCCAGTCCGTACTTCATCCGAGGTGTCCTATCGGGTTTCGGGAGCCAGAGGTAAGGACATCCGAGGAGGAGCAGCGAGTTCAGATTTGGGGATTCCCTAAGTCGTTGAGATCGAGGAGATCGATAATCTGGAGGATATCGATGTTGGGTACATTTGAGATGTAGCCTTGATTTGTATTTTCCTTTCTTTGTTTTTCGGATTAATGTTTAATTTAATCTGTAATAATGTATTGTGGTTGTGAACCATTTGTTGTTGATATATCTTGTAATGATAGTATTTGAGAATCTTGAGATTTGAGGTCGTTTGATGCGTTCTTCTTTTCCTTGTTGGTGTTGTACCCGATATTTTGTGATAATCTGGGTAATTGTTCATGGTGCTTCGAGACGTCAAGTCGTGGGGACTTAGGCGTGCGATTGATATAGTCCCGAGGACTATATGTGCGTTGTTGTTTTCCTGTGCGTGGCGTGAGCCGGTGTTTGCATGGGCGTCCGATGCTGGTGAGAACGGGGAAGTGTAAACCAATGATTGTAGACATGTACAATGAGCGGCTCCCGCGGGATGTGTACGCCGATGTTACGAGTCATGCGGTTGGTACGACTTTCTGGCTGGTCTCTAGCGGAGGAGTCATGATTCGACTGATCTCGCACTTGGTTGAGTGTTTTTATCACTTGGTTTTCGCCGTGTTCGGGAAGGGGAGATGCGGGGACCCAAGGGGTTGGCCCAGTTACCCAGACGGAGTTGTTAGCATTGAGAAGTATTCCTAGAGATGTTGTTATTATATGGATAACTGACCCCGTGGGGGCGGAACATGTTTTCGTGTTTTAGGTGCTTGCGAGGAGAGAATTGAGACATAGGGGCATGACGATGGCGACAAGGCATTCGAGCGATAGTCTGAGTTGTTTTGGTGTTCACGTCGGTCGGTCGGTTTGGAGTACTCCAGCTTTGTCGGTTGTTGCCATTTTGTATTATCCGAGCAAGCCTCGTGGATGTTGTTGTATTTTTATTTTGGCCATGTAGGCCCACTTTTGTCGTTGAAATTCCTTATCGGAATTTTATGTCGGATATCATAGTAAGGACTATGATTTTACCTTTTGGTCAGTTTGTTGTATTTTAGTCGTGTTCGCCTGGTGGATCTCCTGGTGTGGGGGTCCACGACCATGTAATGACCCAATGGGATTTGGAGGTATTACAGACTCAACGGATGGGAAATGTCCTCGACAGTCCCAATTCAATACATCAATTACCTTAGAATGGTCAATCGATAACAACTCAATGGATGGGAAATGTCCTCGATAGTCCCAATTCAATACATCGATTACCTTAGAACGGTCAATAGATAACGACTCAACGGATGGGAAATGTCCTCGACAGTCCCAATTCAATACATCAATTACCTTAGAATGGTTAATCGATAACAACGATACCGTTAGAACAGATTTCCCGGTGCCTTTAATCGACCACCAGAAACAGAGATGATAATCAAATACGTCAATGCCTTCAATCGGCCAATACAACGTCAATAGCAAAGCACCAATATCAATAAAAATGATCACAACAATGTCTTAAATCGACATCAATACCAACAACAACAATCGATACATCGATACCGCGAAATGTCTATCGACAATAACATCAACAATGAGTATCTCAATGCCTTGAACGGCTTTTGCCGAACAACAGTAACATTTGGCATAATTGCCGAAAGGTATTGTGTCAAACAATTCCCTGATATCAACAAAATCATAAAGAGACCAAGTCTCGAAATGATACACACATTCATACATATACATGATAACATTAATCTCATTGACTAGTACAAGTATAAAACTTGCCTCAAACCGAAGGCGAAAAAGTCCTTCCACGATCAACGTCCTCCCACGAAACGACGAACGGCGTCCTCCGACGATCACAAGCACTCGAACAACCTTGAATGAAATACGATTCAATCAATAACACAAAATCAATGGAAAGCAACACCAAATACAATCCCGATTCAATCCCGAATCAGTTAGACCCCACAAACGAATATCATAGTTCTCAACTATGAATTCCAACATCCTCCAACACCTCAATGATCAATATGATCAAATGTTCTTATTGATCAAATGTTTTTACTCTTGCGAAAACAATCAACAAGAATCACTTAAGAACAACATTATACTAATCATCCCAAAATGATAACCTCACCAATATAAAACTAACACCTCAAGAACATCATCGACACAACAAACATGATATCCAATTGATAATCCTCCACCAATTCATCATGAATTCGGATTAATCAACAAGATTAAAGCAACCATTTCAAGATTATGACAATTATCACATAATTCATCATAATTCTATACTAAAATGGTTATAATTCTCCAAGAACACAACCAACAACAATAATCATCTCAAAGCTATGTTAATAATCTAACAATCTTAACATAACTCTTCCTAGACATGATTATTGCTCCCAAGTATTCTAAAACTTCAAGAACAACCCCTCCACAAGACATAGTCATCATGTTCTTAGTCAAAAGTTATAAAAACTCATCAAGAATCATGCTATCCTCCATCCATCAATCAATACACGAAGTAAACAACAACCACAACAACAACATACTCTAAAATCACTTGAAGAACAAGAGATTAAGAAAACTTACCCAAGAAGAACAAGATGAACTATCCAAACACCAAATGAGTAAGAAAAGCTTCCAACCTCAAGTCTCAATACAAGTTAGGATGATCAAAATCACATTGGAAGAGTCTCAATATCAAGAACAAGTCCAGAGGGACAATTCTAGGGAGAGGAACTCGGTTTTGGTTCATGAAGAAATAAAATACGAAACCAAGATATATAACCTGACCATCACATTACATACGCTATACACAAAGCATAAACATACGTAATAGCCATTACATACTCTATCACAAGGGTGTTACGTATGTGATACTCCTCCAGAGGCTACTGCCTCAAAATGGGACACTCGTTACGTACGTTAACAAAAATACGTATGTAACCAACCTCAGCATTACGTACGTTAAACTCAAGGTATAGCGTAGGTAATGTGCGTTGACCTGCCTGTCCCAATCGAACCCCGTGAATCCAGCCTCGTCTGGACCCACACGCCGAAAGATCTGATCCGGATAGATGCCCTGTGTTATGTACGTAACCAACAAGGTTTAACGTATGTAACAATCCGCCCATAGCGTACGTAATGCTATACATATAGCATATGCTATGGCTAATATACTTAGCCAAAAATCCAAACTCACCTAGCAACAACAAAACGACGACTACAATACTTACGACAAGTATAAATATTTCGATTCCAAAATATTCCAACACAATATACATTGTACCTGTCAAGTACAACAATACTTGTACAATTCCGAATGGAGAGACGTACATGTGAAATTGGAACAGTGTTTTTATGGGTGAGAGACAGACATCTTCACTCTTCAGGTAATTCTATGTGCCCATATATGTGTTTGAAACTTGTTCGTAGAAACTTGCCGGGGGAAACTAAATTACCACTGAAAAAACAAAAATACAACTCGAAAAAACAAAACTTATAGAAGTCGAACGAAAAAAAAACTACAGAAGAATCCGGTGAACAAATTCGTGAAAAATACAAGGAAATGGAAATAGAATCTGAACTAACAAGAAGCAAATTAAAAATACAAGGAAATAATCGAAACAACAAAACTAGAAACGAAACCAGATTGTTGTAGAAGTCGCACGAAGATTCCTTGTGCCCGAAAGACGAGAAACGCCCCGGTAGTGTTCACGGATTGGCGGCTTGTCCCCAAAGGTAAACAACTTCACGTCTCCACAGTAGCAACACCACAAACCGGAGAGCTCCGACGAACTGGACGAGGATTGAGAACTTGAGCTATTCTAATACACTAATATTTGTATGCAGAGGAAGATGTCCAAAAATCATATCTGAAATGCTCAAATGCGAATGCCTATTTATAGGCTGCTCTCAACCATGGAGGGATTAATGCAGATTTATTCTCATTAATCTGCCAATAAATTGTTATGGACGTTACACGAATCAAACATTTGAATTCTGATGTTACAGAATTCATTTGCATTCATGTTTGGACGTTTATGCTTTAAATTCTGCTGTTTCAGATTTCAAAACTGCTCTGCTTCAGTTTCGCAACTGATAGCATCCGTTTCAGTTTGCGCCAAGACAACTTCAGTCTTTACTTCAGTTTCAAAAACTGAAGCCCAAAAGTATTTTGTCCAAAAAGAATATAGTTGGACCCAAACACCACCCAAAGCACCAATTGCCAAGTCCCAAGGCCCACGGCACGCGACTCGCGGCTCGCGGCCGAGGCCGAGGCGAGGCGGGCGGCGGCGGCGCGCATGTGTGTGCGCGTGCGCGCGAGGTCATGGCCTTCACCAAGCCCACTAGCAAGCCCACAAGCTAATAGCTCCATAAGCATTGCTATTCTTATACATGAGAATACCTCTCTCATTTTCCAATGTGGGACAATAAATACTTCCCAAGTATTATTTCCCTACACAACATCCAAACTTTGACATACAATATCTCACTCACCGGAAATCGGTTTTGATACTTCAAGTATACCACGTTCATCTACTCGAGACGTAGATTAACATCCAATAATTATTTCAATTAAAAAATAAATATTTAAATAATTATTTCCAGATTGGTATTTAAAACCAATTTCCAATAATATGTCATACTAATGTTATGCCGCAACTCTCACACACACTACACACACTCACATTTTCATCTCCCCCTATATATTAATGCAGAATATGTTGAACTTAATGTAACACACCGATGAGGCGGCCATTACAGTGCCGTGGACCCCACACTGGGATCCACCAGGCGATACCCAAAGTACAGATTAAATACACAATACATGTGATACCGAACCACAAAACATAGTACTTACTCCGATCTGGAGTTTACAGCAGTATGGCCTACGGCCTTATTACACACAGGATCCAAAAACATAAGTATAATCCATATGGAGATGAAATATACCTTAAATAACAATACATTTGTTCAAACTTAAAATAAAGCGGAAAGATAACATTACACGGTACGAACATGACCGGACACGAAAGACTTGGGGCCCCCGAACTAGTATCCTTCGAACCCTTCGTCATCACCTTGATCTTCCCATGCCTTGCCTTTTCCTCGACCTAAAATACAACACAAGTATTTCGCCCAACACAGGGTCAGATATACATGATAAATGATTCTCAAGATGTTATACAATTCACGTATATAAGATTTCAAGAATAACGCCCCGACTAACGAACATACCCCTCGGGCGTATGAACGCTCAGTCACAAAACGTCGAACACATCCAAGTATAAAAATAGACTGTGAACGACTAAGATAGTACGGCTCAAGAGGGACATCACTGTACGCCCGATCCGAATATGTGTCAGTGCACATGTCCACCCCGTATACGGAATCCAGGATATACGTGGGACAATGTACCTAATTAGCCTCAACGAACTACGTCTCGTGTGCACAGCCTTTCACGGAAAATATTCACGCATGACTATATATGTGCCCGGCTAAAAATCCTACACAATATCCAATCAGAACGTAGATATGACTCCGGATATGTCACGATGCAACATGACAACGAATTCAATAATTCACAAATCCGATTAAGGACCGAGGACTCACCGAAATGACAACAAGATCAACAATATCAAGGGTCCAAAAGTAACGAACTTGGGAATACAATCCCACGATGAAAACGGGACATCATTAAGAACAACCTCAAGTCACAATACACCAGTTTATAAGTGTTTCATATACACGAAATGCATAATCATCATAAGAATCCACACATCATTATAACCAAGCAAGATAACTTGCCTCAATACGGAGGCGAGTAAAGTCCTTCTTTGTCGAACGAACAGCCGGCCCTCGATTCAAAATCGGTTATTCGAACAATCAACCTTGAATGAAGTATATTTTGCTCAATAATACGTTCATATGATCATCTATACCAAACTTCAACGAGACAACATCCTAATTCTCATTTGAGTAGTTCAACTTTAAGATGTTGAGGGTTACTCCAAGAACCCTATTCAATACCATTCTATTCTTACAATTGATTACAAGATGTTTACCAAATGTTTGCTGGATTAAGATGTGTTAAACAATAATCTCCTACTCTTTAAACTTATCAAGAACATCTCAATTGATTAAAAGTAAAATCTGCACTTCAATCAATTACTTATGTTGAGTTAAGTGGTTATAATTCCATATTATGATCAAGAAGACTACTTCAAGTTCAACACCTTCCTTATAATCTTCTAGTTAACTTGGAGGTTCAAACATTACTCCCCTGGATTCATTTAGCTTAGGTTCAAGAAGGTGATTCCATTCTTCTAATGATCAACAAGGGTTTCTTAAAACATTTTATGGTAATTATTCCAATAAGTTATTTACATTATAATGAAACAAAGACTATTAGTATTCCATTGGTGTTATTAGTCCAGGAATAAGAGTTTGGTTTAACTAAACATGACCATCACCATTTAAAACACTAAGAACACATCATTACAAAAACCCTTAATCATCATATTTATCATTAAGTTTGTTGGAAGCTTAACTATAAACATGTTTAGCTTGATTAATTCCTCACTAGGTGGAGTATACTTGATCACTATCATTATAACTATGAGATTATAGGGTTAAAACGTATGACATACCTTCAGAATTGAAGAACAATACACCAAAACCATAGGAACACAATCTAAGCTTCAAGAATGACTCCAACTCCCAATCAACAAGCTCCAAAATCCAAATGTAAAGCTCAAACACAAGTTGGAAGAAGGTAATTTTGATCTAGGGATGAAGGGGATGATTATATTGGTGAAAACTCAGAGTTTGGTCATGCAAAATGAAAGACACAAGTTGTCTTTTTATAACAGCACAGTTCGTTACGTATGTTATGACAAGAGGATAACGTACGTTAACAGCTTTACGTACGCTACACGGAAAGTGTTACGTACGTAAGCTAAGTCCAGAGGCTACTGGACTGAAATACGAACATCGTTACGTACGTTACCTATCGAAGCATTACGTACGTAATGTAGGTCAACTAGATTGCCTCCAAAAGATCAGATATTCGAATCATGTCCAGCCCCACACGCCGAAAGTTGAGATCGAATACGATTGCACTGGTTACGTACGTAACAAGTACCCCTTTACGTACGTAAAGGACTTAAAATAACGTACGTTATGCTTGAGGATTAGCGTACGTTAGACTCAGGTTTAGTAGCTCAAAAATGTATTAATCTATGCGACGTTGAGAATCCAATTATAGTGCGAGTGATCGTTATTATTATGTCTACTCATGATATATTCCAACATCAATAACAATACACAAATGCAACAAGACTACAACAGTATTTGATTTATCTGAATGATACAACAGTAAGTAAGAATTTCCGTCGGATATTACATACTCCCCCCCTTAAAAGGGGTTTCGTCCTCGAAACTAAGGGGTAAACAATTCAGGATACCTCTCTTCAATGCTTCTCTCCGTCTCCCACGTGGCTTCCTCGACCCCGTGTCGTGACCACTGAACCTTCAGTAGTGGAATCGTCTTATTATGCAGTTGTTTGATCCTCCTCTCAAGTATTTGTATGGGGCGCTCCTCATACGAATGATCCTCCGCTAAATCGATCTCATCGAACTGAAGTACATGACTCGGATCAGCAACGTATTTCCTTAACTGGGAGACATGGAACACGTTATGAATTCGGCTCAGGGCTGGTGGTAAAGCCAGGCGATAGGCTAAATCGCCTACTCGGTCCAAAACCTCAAACGGCCCGATATATCTCGGACTCAGCTTGCCTCTCTTCCCAAAACGAAAAACTCCTCGAGTAGGGGACACCTTCATTAGTACATGGTCACCGACCTTGAACTCAAGTGGTCGCCGGTGGTTGTCTGCGTAGGACTTCTATCGGATTTGAGCCGTCAACAAACGACTCCTAATCAGGGCGATCTTCTCACGGGCTGCTAACAACATATCGGGTTCCGTACCCAGGGTTTCAGATGGATCGTCCCAACACAGAGGGGATCTACAACGACGGCCATACAATGCTTCATAAGGTGCCATCTGAATCGAAGCGTGCCAGCTATTATTATAAGTGAATTCCACCAAGGGTAGTTGGGCCTCCCAATCATCCTTCCAATTGAGAACGCACGCCCTCAGCATATCCTCTAAAGTTTGGATAGTTCTCTCAGTCTGACCATCCGTCTGCGGGTGAAATCTCATCTTTGAAGTTCAAATGCGTACCCATCGCACGATGAACTGCTTTCCAAAAATGTGACACGAATCGCCCGTCACGATCTGATACAATACTCTTAGGGGTACCATGTAACCTTACAATTTCTTTGATAAATAGTTGGGCCAATCTCTCGGGTCCCCAAGTATCTTTAATCTCCAGAAAGTGGGCTGATTTGGTCAAACGATCCACAATCACCCAAATCGTATTCATCCCTCGACGACTCGTCGGCAGGCTGGTAATAAAATCCATCGATATGTCCTCACATTTCCACTCGGGTATCGGAAGCGGTTTCAGCAATCCTGCGGGTCGCTGGTGCTCAATCTTAACTTGTTGACAGGTTAAACACCTCGAAACGAATTCTGCAACTTCACGTTTCATACTTCCCCACCAATAATATTGTTTCAAATCCTTATACATTTTGCTAGACCCCGGGTGGATAGAGTACGGGGTAGCATGAGCTTCTTTCAGGATAGAATTCCTTAACTCATCATCAGCGGGTACACAAACTCGGTTTATGAAGCGTATCAAACCATCCTCGTGTATTACAAAGCCAGGAGCTTTCCCTTGAGTTATTTCATCGCGAACTCGGGATAAGAATGGGTCCGTAACTTGCTTCAATCTAATTATATCCTCAAGGGACGATGAAATCTCAAGTGTACAGAGTTGCCCTTGAATATGCTGTAACCAGACTTCAATTTCCGGCCTCACTAATTCTAACTGCAATACCCTCAGAGTTGTTAGGCGGGCAAGCATCTGTTCCTGTACTGTTTTACGACTCAAAGCGTCAGCAACTACATTTGCTTTGCCCGGATGATAAAGGATCTCGATATCATAGTCTTTGATGAGTTCTAGCCACCTTCTCTGCCTCATGTTTAACTCCTTCTGAGTAAAAATGTATTTCAAGCTCTTGTGATCCGTAAAAATCTGACAGGTAACTCCATACAGATAATGACGCCAGATTTTTAAAGCAAACACCACGGCTGTGAGTTCTAAATCATAGGTGGGGTAGTTAACCTCGTAAGGTCGTAGCTGTTAGAGATGTTAAACGGGCTAGCCCTAGCGGTTCCGGGCTAGCCCTACCGGGCTTCGGGCTAAACGGTCCGGGCCAAAAAAGCCCGGATTTAAACGGGCTAGGAAATATCGGCCCTAACCCTAACCCTAACGGGTTTCGGGCTAAGCGGGCTAAACGGGCTAAATATTTAAAAAATCTATTTTTTATTTTTTATAAGTCATAAACAAAAAAAAACAGTAACAATATATTTTATATATAGTAACAAATATACTATAATAAATATAACAAAAAATACACTTTTATGTATATATATAAACACACACTATATTAACAAATACAGTAATAATATACATTATATATAATAGTAATATATATTACATATATAATATTAATATATATTAAATATATAATATTATTATATGTTTTATAAATATAGTATTACTGTAAGTTAATATGAACAATATATATATATATATATATATATATATATATATATATATATATATATATATCGGGCCAGCTAGCCTAGCGGAGTTCGGGCTAGCCACTAACAGTTTCGGTTAAACGGTCCGCTAAAAGCCCGGATTTAAACGGGCTAGGAAATATCGGCCCTAACCCGGTTTTTTAGCGGGTTAAACGGGCCAGCCCGGCGGGCCCGAGCCCGTTTAACATCTCTAGTAGCTGTCTCGATGCATAGGAGATAACCTTCCCGTTTTGCATTAGTACGCACCCAAGGGCCTGTTTAGATGCGTCACTATACACTACAAACCCTTCCGTTCCTTTCGGTAGGACTAAAATAGGTGCCGAAATTAACCGACTCTTAAGTTCATCAAAACTCCGCTGACATGCCTCTGACCATAAATACTTCTTAGCCTTCCTCAACAAATTAGTCATTGGTTGGGTAATTTTGGAAAAACGCTCCACGAACCGTCGGTAATAACCTGCTAGTCCCAAGAAACTGCGTACTTCCTTAATGTTCTTTGGTGGTAACCAGTCTCGGATAGCTTCTGTCTTCTGTGGGTATACTCGCACCCCATCAGCTGGTATCACATGTCCGAGAAAGATAACTTCATTCATCCAGAACTCACATTTAGAAAATTTTCCATAAAGCTGCTCTCGCCTTAACGCCTCGAGAACTAGATGGAGATGACGCTCGTGCTCTTCATGGTCACGAGAATAGATCAGAATGTCGTCAATAAAAATGACTACAAAGCGATCCAGATAATTAATAAAGACTCGATTCATCAGCTCCATGAATACTGCCGGTGCATTCGTCAGTCCAAAAGGCATCACTACGAATTCATAATGCCCATAGCGAGTACGAAAAGCGGTCTTCGAAATATCAGACTCACGAATCCTCAACTGATGGTAACCAGACCTCAGGTCGATCTTAGAAAACACAGCAGCCCCTTGAAGCTGATCCAATAAATCATCAATACGCGGCAATGGGTATTTGTTCTTAATGGTTACCCTGTTCAGCTCACGATAATCAATACACAGACGTAGGAATCCGTCCTTCTTCCATACAAATAGTACTGGTGCTCCCCAAGGGGACACGCTAGGTCTAATGTAGCCCTTCTCGGTTAAATCCTCAAGTTGGATCTTCAGCTCCTGCATCTCAGTCGGGGCCATACGATACGGTGCTTTTGAAAGCGGGGACGTACCAGGCTCTAGCTCAATATTGAACTCTACATCACGATGCGGAGGTAAGCCTGGGAATTCATCTGGAAATACGTCTGGGTAGTCTCGGACTACCGGAATATCGATCAATTCAACTAGTCGATCCATTGTCTTGGTCATGTAACACCAATAGCCAATACTGTAATATCCGGAATTTCTATTACTATTGTTTAATGTTATCTGATTTATGTTGTACAGCGTGGAATCTGTACAGTATGGGTAAAATAATTGAAGGACCGAGACATCTGTATTTGTATAATTGTCGTACTTGGTCGACAATTGGATGTAAGAAGTATATGTATTCAGTATGTCGTATGTTCGTATTCTGTATGTTGAGACATTGGACAAGAATAGCTGAAAAATGGCTAAGTGTAATATTATTAGCGCACGCTAATAATCATGAGTAGCGCACGCTATCGTGCAGGTTTAGCGCACGCTACGGATATAAGATAACGCACGCTAATGCAGTCAGATCGGAAGGAATCTGCGTGTGGACCAGGCCACTTTCGACGCACGTTCTGATAAGTCAACGGATTGTAATGTAGTGATAGCACACGCTAATGCATGTTGATTAGCGCACGCTAACTGTATATCGGACAAAAAGGAATCTTATCCTCGTCATCACTTTCGGCGTGTGGACCTGTCTTCGGAAGCATACAGACAAACGAGTCAACTATGAGTAGCGCACGCTAAGGTAGGACACTTGCGTACGCTAAATAGAGGCATTTACGTACGCTATTGCATGGGCATTGCGTACGTAAATCACTTCATGCAGTAAGACAGTTGCCTCTGGACTTCGATAGCGCACGCTAACAAAGACAGTTAGCACACGCTAAGTGTGTAACGTACGTTAACTGAAGATGTTAGCATACGATAGTAATGTACAGTATATATATAAGTGCAGTTGGCCATTATTCGTCATTTCCGTCCATTTCGTCATGTGAACCGATAGAGAGAGGTCTTAGAGAGAAGTTGAGGTTCCAAACACTTGAGTTGATCATTCCTAACAACATTTGAAGCTTGGAAGTGATTGAAAACGGATTCAACCTTGGGATTCAATCCATTCCTTCAAAGAGGTAATTGCTCTCCACTTTGGGATTTCATTTTGGATTGTATATGATGTTCTTGAGTTGATGATCGTCATGTTTATGAGTTGATGAGTATGGTTATGAGATGGATTACTGAGTTATGTTGATAATATGGTTGATATGCGGATATTGATATGATTCGTGTGGTTTTGAACGGTGTTGTTTTTCTTCAAGAGATATGTTGGTTAATATCTCCCTTCATTTCGGGTTTTTAATATTGTTGTTATTGTTTACTTCGTATGATGATGAACATGCAAGTGGTTATGATTCTTGGTGTATATGATATGATTAAGAAGACTATATGTTGAAATGTTAGTGGAAATAAGATTTGGACACTTGTTTGGAAAGTAATGTGTATAAGGTTCGACTTTGGAAAATCACCACCGATTCTTGAAAACTCCAAAAATTCTGAATCATAACAGTATAATAGAGCATCGAGTTAGCTTTCTAATGGTTCAAACGGTGAGTTAATCGGAGTCCGGATGAGTGAGTTATGCTCAAAATGGCAAAAACTATACTGTTTGTATTCTGGGAATAGGTAGCGCACGCTATTGATAAAGTTAGCGTACGCTAACATGCCTGGGCGTATAAAAACGTAAAGCAGTCGGGAATTTCATTTCCCAACCCATCCTACACGATCCCCTTTCGTCCCAAATCACCCAAACTCGGTTTTTAACCCCTAAACCTCAGCTTTTGAGTTGGTTCATCAAGTGATAACATCTAGGAAAGCTTGGAACAAGGATTATAACATCATTATTGATTCTTTCGCCGGATTGAAGGTAATTGGCTTGAACTCTAATATTTTGGGATGTTTGAGATTCTTGATATATTTTGGTGGTTTAGTTCGTATCGATGGCTAGAATCATGTAATGTTGAAGGATATATATGTTTGGGATTATGTTCTTCGTGTTCTTGATGTGGTTGGTGTTTGTTGAATGATGATTCGAATATACCTTTGAATCCCGCCTTCAAGGTGTTTGATTGAAGTTTTGAAAGAGAAATTGATTGGAATATTTCGGTTAAGTTTGTATACTCGCCTTATCGAATCGATATGTGGGCTTTGTGGAATCATGGGAATGAATTCGTAATTGTTTGAGTTAGATTGTTCGGACTTGTGTTTAATCGAGATATTTTGGAATCGTTGGTTTTGTGGATTAGTTATATCGATTATTGATTGTTATCGAATGTATATTAAATCGATTATTGTAATAGGTTGAGATTATTGATCGATGTTTAGAACCATGCTTTGCGGTCGTATTCAAGAATGTTCGTAGATTGCTTTGATCAGGGCCGAGGGACATGTAGACGACGGAAAGGAATTGGTAACGGCTTCATTGGTATCGAGGCAAGTTATTACTTGCTCAGTTTATAATATTTAATGAATGGTTTCAGTTTCATTCGTTTATAATTCGTATGATAATGTTTTGAGAACCTTGAGTATTATTGAGATACCGTACAGATATTTCGGTATTATTTTAATGTGTTGTTAAGGATACGAATTGTGGATTCTCGTAAAGTTACGACGGTAAGATTACATTGGTCGTATTCTTACTTAGTATTTCCATTGATATGTAATTATTGACGAGATATGATGGTTATCATTGTTGGATATTATGGCTGACCCCGTCGTGGGCTTTCTTTTTAGGTTATTGGATTATCAAGCTTGTAGCGGTCGTGGAGAGATGAACTTCCCGGAGGATACTGGCAAGGGCATGTATTTGTGTTTTGAGTTTCTGATCAGTTGTTGTATTCCGCTGCTAGAGTATTTTAATTGTTTGTCTTTATCCGTTGCGGGAGTATTTTTAAATGGCCTTTTTGGTATCCGGTAACTTAGGTTACTTTGGCAATCATTTTTTAAATCTATTCTGTCGGTACGTGTAAGCGATAGCTTAACGTATGTTTTTAAACTGTTGAGTTTTGGCATTTTGGGCCTTGTGGTTTCAAATGAGTTTCTACGACGGTTTGATAAACGAGTTTTATAAATCTTCGAATGTTTTTAATAGATAATACCGTTGTTAGCCTCTTGGGCGTTTGTAAATGTTTGCGAAAATTTCCTTCAGCCTTGTGGGTTCCATCTCGGGGCCCACGGCGCTGTAATATTCCCGGTCGGATCTGGGGGTGTTACAGAATATGGTATCGGAGCTTAGGTTGTGAAAACCTAGGCAGTCGGGTCGAGATGGGTCGTGCTTTTGTCGTGTCATTCGAGTTGTTAGTTGACAAGTGTTTGAGCTCTAGGTTTTTGTTGTTCACTCGGGCTTGTGCGTTATGTGATTTACCAGTGTGGTACTGGGATTGTTGTAACTTTTTCAAATGGTGTTAACGTGTTTCTTCAGATAGAGCTGTGTTGTTTTCTCGAGTTGAACTGAGTTTGCAAAATGTGTGTTTTGAAAATATCTGTGTCGAGTATTTTCTTGAGTCGAGACATGTGCGATATCACGGGAATCGTCGGCTTCACGATCTGTAAGTATTGGATTTTGAATTACATTGAGATTTATTGCCGTTCTAAGTTGATATGTTCGAGGTTCGAAAGATATTATGCGTTACGGTATAAGATGACGAGTTGGGACAGATTGATGATCTTGAGAAGTTATGATTTTGGAAATCAATATGTCGATTAAGTTTTGGAATGGAGTGTGCATTTGGGAGAAATATTGTGGATTGTTCAGGAGAACATGTAGTCATGTTAGTTCATTTTGAGATATATGAACTGTTTTTGAGCATTTGAAAATGATACTTTTCAAAATGAATGTTTTACGGATGTTTTACCGTAAATGATTTTTGGGCCGAGACCCAATAGATTTTTGAAATTGTTTTATAACTCAGGACTTGGGGTCCGAAAAAGAGTTTCCTACTTTTTAAACTTCTTGTAATGCGGAACGAGATACGGGCTGAGACCCTAATATTTCAAAAGACTTTTCTGTTTTCTTAAAAACTCCCGAGACTTGTAAAACACTTTATCAATCGTTTATCTATGTCGTTCCTGCCTTTCGGGGTTCTGGATTACTTGTTCAAAAGAAACTTCTCGGGAAGTCTTTCGCTATGTTGATTTATTTCATGCATTATCATAGCATAATTGAGGTGATCCAGGATGGAAAATGATTGACGTTGCGAGTCATATGTGGAAAAGGAGTTTTAGTCGGAGTTTATATATTGAAAATTTCGGAACTTTATCGTGTGGTTTTCCGATGGAATAGCGAACCGAATTGGTATACAGTAATATAGATGTAGTCCAGCATTTGCATAGTTTTCATTTGAAACTTCGAAATCGTGTAGAATCGAAGGAAACTGTTATCGAATACTTGGCACCAGCGAGCAGATTTAATTTTTTTCGAAAATTGATTTCGTGGACTTACGAGAATTTATGTTTTGAGTTTTGAAATTTTTGAAAGAACTTTCGGAAATTTGTCTTTTGACGAGACTATGATTTCAAACTGGTTTTGAAAATATGATCGATATAAATACGCATTTAGTGCATAATGCATATCATGATGAAGTTATGAGTGTGACTCACAAACTAGATAAGGCATCAGTACGGTACGATGAATAAAGATTCGAACTTCAGTATGGTAGTTGGTTATCTAGGGATGATCGGTCGATTGATCGGATAAGAAGAATATGATACAGGGTGTAGAATTCATGCACAGGATGTAATTTTGGAACTGTGGGTTTTGTAAAACTGAGACATTGGAGATGGTGACCCCATGCTGGTTGCTTTGAATATTGAGTGGTCGTTCCCACTCCATATAGGATTGGATATGTTCGCCAGTTGGGTATGTTTATTGAGATCTACTGTACGTGATTGGTGTGTCATTTTGAGAATGTTATTCTTTCGTATATCTGTTTCCGTGGTTCTGTGTTGACCATGTTGGAGCTTACCGTGTGAAAGTATTCTCGAAGTGTGTTTTGACCTTTGGATGGTCGAATTAGAGTTTATCATGTCGATGATATTCTTGGCTAATTTTTTGATTGATCATAGTTAACGATCGTATGAGCATTCGGATGTTATGTCGATATTTCGGGGTCTGTTGTCATTGTTTTGGACAGTTGTTTCACAGTTGTATTGTGTATTATTGATTTGTATCCGGATTGGGATTTGATTGTGCAATCAGGCAGACAAGATCTGACACGGATAGATTATTTCATCTGACGATAATATATCTGGTTGGGACTTATGGAATTGTTATTGTAATCGTGTTGAGGCTTTTCAGTGAAGTCACTTGCTAGTATCTCAGGAGATCGTCGACTTGGCGCATATGTAAGTATGCTATTTTGGTTATTCGGTAATAATGATGATTAATCATTGTCGTGATTATTTCGGGATATTTTGGTTGAACGGTTTATTTGTTTTTATGACGGATTGCAAGTTTCGAGGACGAAACTTATTTTAAATGGTGTAGTATGTAATATCCGGAATTTCTATTACTATTGTTTAATGTTATCCGATTTATGTTGTACAGCGTGGAATCTGTACAGTATGGGTAAAATAATTGAAGGACCGAGACATCTGTATTTGTATAATTGTCGTACTTGGTCGACAATTGGATGTAAGAAGTATATGTATTCAGTATGTCGTATGTTCGTATTCTGTATGTTGAGACATTGGACAAGAATAGCTGAAAAATGGCTAAGTGTAATATTATTAGCGCACGCTAATAATCATGAGTAGCGCACGCTATCGTGCAGGTTTAGCGCACGCTACGGATATAAGATAACGCACGCTAATGCAGTCAGATCGGAAGGAATCTGCGTGTGGACCAGGCCACTTTCGACGCACGTTCTGATAAGTCAACGGATGTTGTAATGTAGTGATAGCGCACGCTAATGCATGTTGATTAGCGCACGCTAATCGTATATCGGACAAAAAGGAATCTTATCCTCGTCGGCACTTTCGGCGTGTGGACTGTCTTGAAGCATACTGACAAACGAGTCAACTATGAGTAGCGCACGCTAAGGTAGGACACTTGCGTACGCTAAATAGAGGCATTTACGTACGCTATTGCATGGGCATTGCGTCGTAAATCACTTCATGCGGAAGACAGCTTGCCTCTCGACTTCGATAGCGCACGCTAACAAAGACAGATTAGCACACGCTATGTGTAACGACGTTAATCAAGATGTTAGCGTACGTTAGTAATGCTGATATATATATAAGTGCAGTTGGCCATTATTCGTCGTTTCCGTCCATTTCCTCATGTGAACCGATAGAGAGAGGTCTTAGAGAGAAGTTGAGGTTCCAAACACTTGAGTTGATCATTCCTAACAACATTTGAAGCTTGGAAGTAATTGAAAACGGATTCAACCTTGGGATTCAATCCATTCCTTCAAAGAGGTAATTACTCTCCACTTTGGGATTTCATTTTGGATTGTATATGATGTTCTTGAGTTGATGATCGTCATGTTTATGAGTTGATGAGTATGGTTATGAGATGGATTACTGAGTTATGTTGATAATATGGTTGATATGCGGATATTGATATGATTCGTGTGGTTTTGAACGGTGTTGTTTTTCTTCAAGAGATATGTTGGTTAATATCTCCCTTCATTTCGGGTTTTTAATATTGTTGTTATTGTTTACTTCGTATGATGATGAACATGCAAGTGGTTATGATTCTTGGTGTATATGATATGATTAAGAAGACTATATGTTGAAATGTTAGTGGAAATAAGATTTGGACACTTGTTTGGAAAGTAATGTGTATAAGGTTCGACTTTGGAAAATCACCACCGATTCTTGAAAACTCCAAAAATTCTGAATCATAACAGTATAATAGAGCATCGAGTTAGCTTTCTAATGGTTCAAACGGTGAGTTAATCGGAGTCCGGATGAGTGAGTTATGCTCAAAATGGCAAAAACTATACTGTCTGTATTCTGGGAACAGGTAGCGCACGCTATTGATAAAGTTAGCGTACGCTAACATGCCTGGGCGTATAAAAACGTAAAGAATTCGGGAATTTCATTTCCCAACCCATCCTACACGATCCCCTTTCGTCCCAAATCACCCAAACTCGGTTTTTAACCCCTAAACCTCAGCTTTTGAGTTGGTTCATCAAGTGATAACATCTAGGAAAGCTTGGAACAAGGATTATAACATCATTATTGATTCTTTCGCCGGATTGAAGATAATTGGCTTGAACTCTAATATTTTGGGATGTTTGAGATTCTTGATATATTTTGGTGGTTTAGTTCGTATCGATGGCTAGAATCATGTAATGTTGAAGGATATATATGTTTGGGATTATGTTCTTCGTGTTCTTGATGTGGTTGGTGTTTGTTGATTGATGATTCGAATATACCTTTGAATCCCGCATTCAAGGTGTTTGATTAAAGTTTTGAAAGAGAAATTGATTGGAATATTTCGGTTAAGTTTGTATACTCGCCTTATCGAATCGATATGTGGGCTTTGTGGAATCATGGGAATGAATTCGTAATTGTTTGAGTTAGATTGTTCGGACTTGTGTTTAATCGAGATATTTTGGAATCGTTGGTTTTGTGGATTAGTTATATCGATTATTGATTGTTATCGAATGTATATTAAATCGATTATTGTAATAGGTTGAGATTATTGATCGATGTTTAGAACCATGCTTTGCGGTCGTATTCAAGAATGTTCATAGATTGCTTTGATCAGGGCCGAGGGACATGTAGACGACGGCAAGGAATTGGTAACGGCTTCATTGGTATCGAGGCAAGTTATTACTTGCTCAGTTTATAATATTTAATGAATGGTTTCAGTTTCATTCGTTTATAATTCGTATAGCAATGTTTATAAATCGTAATCACAGGAGATTTGAGATTATAGGTTGTATTTGAGTTTTGGGAATTAAATCATAATGTATATGATTTACATTCTTGTTGGCATACTTGGTATCGAGGATACATCATGGTATAGACAAAGGCGTGAATTATTTACCATCCGTGACATTTCGGATCATCGAATATTCAGAATAATGGTTCATGATGGTCTGGATATCGAGATTGCTCTCGAAGGACTCGGGGCAAGTACTCTAATCATTTTTGTCATTTCGTGTCGATCATGTTGTGATACATGCGTGTATCGTTGTTGTCATGCATTGTGTATCATTGTTATATGCATTTGTGCATTGTTGTTGTATGTCCACCTCGGGTTGGTCCGACGGGATCATCGGGGGATCTATGCTAGCGTGCGCTGGATCAACGGACGGGTTTTCCACCTCGGGTTGGTCTGACGGGATCATCGGGGGATCTAGGCTGTGAACGCTGGATCATCGGATTGCCATGTATTGTTGTTGTGCATATGTATATTATGGGTTTGCCATAAGTATACATTGTCGTTATTGTTGTGATCATATTGATGTTGTCATATGAGTATGCATTTGTAGGTCATGTGTTAGGACCATGTCCGTATGTTATGTTGATCTGATCTCGGATTAGACTGACGTGATTGTCATGGTATTTCGTATCTTGAGGTATGTTCCGTATTTCCTTGGTACTTGTCTTTGATGGACAATCGATTATCGTATTGGAATTGTCGATGTTATCCGATGGATTGAATTGGCCAGAGTTGGTATAATTTCCGTATCGCGAGTTATGATAATGTTTTGAGAACCTTGAGTATTATTGAGATACCGTACAGATATTTCGGTATTATTTTAATGTGTTGTTAAGGATACGAATTGTGGATTCTCGTAAAGTTACGATGGTAAGATTACATTGGTCGTATTCTTACTTAGTATTTCCATTGATATGTAATTATTGACGAGATATGATGGTTATCATTGTTGGATATTATGGCTGACCCCGTCGTGGGCTTTCTTTTTAGGTTATTGGATTATCAAGCTTGTAGCGGTCGTGGAGAGATGAACTTCTCGGAGGATACTGGCAAGGGCATGTATTTGTGTTTTGAGTTTTTGATCAGTTGTTGTATTCCGCTGCTAGAGTATTTTAATTGTTTGTCTTTATCCGCTGCGGGAGTATTTTTAAATGGCCTTTTTGGTATCCGGTAACTTAGGTTACTTTGGCAATCATTTTTTAAATCTATTCGCTTGTGACGTGTGTTTATAGCTTAACGTATGTTTTTAAACTGTTGAGTTTTGGCATTTTGGGCCTTGTGGTTTCAAATGAGTTTCTACGACGGTTTGATAAACGAGTTTTATAAATCTTCGAATGTTATTAATAGATAATACCGTCGTTAGCCTCTTGGGCGTTTGTAAATGTTTGCGAAAATTTCCTTCAGCCTTGTGGGTTCCATCTCGGGGCCCACGGCGCTGTAATATTCCCGGTCGGATCTGGGGGTGTTACAGAATATGGTATTGGAGCTTAGGTTGTGAAAACCTAGGCAGTCGGGTCGAGATGGGTCGTGCTTTTGTCGTGTCATTCGAGTTGTTAGTTGACAAGTGTTTGAGCTCTAGGTTTTTGTTGTTCACTCGGGCTTGTGCGTTATGTGATTTACCAGTGTGGTATTGGGATTGTTGTAACTTTTTCAAATGGTGTTAACGTGTTTCTTCAGATAGAGCTGTGTTGTTTTCTCGAGTTGAACTGAGTTTGCAAAATGTGTGTTTTGAAAATATCTGTGTCGAGTATTTTCTTGAGTCGAGACATGTACCAGTATCACGGGGAATCATCGGCTTCACGATCTGTAAGTATTGGATTTTTGAATTACATTGAGATTTATTGCCGTTCTAAGTTGATATGTTCTGAGGTTTAGAAAGATATTATGCGTTACAGTATAAGATGACAGAGTTGGGACAGGATTGATGATCTTGAGAAGTTATGATTTTGGAAATCAATATGTCGATTAAGTTTTGGGCAATTTTGTGCATTTGGGAGAAATATTGTGGATTGTTCAGAGAACATGTAGTCATGTTAGTTCATTTTGAGATATATGAACTGTTTTTGAGCATTTGAAAATGATACTTTTCAAAATGAATGTTTTACGGATGTTTTACCGTAAATGATTTTTGGGCCGAGACCCAATAGATTTTTGAAATTGTTTTATAACTCAGGACTTGGGGTCCGAAAAAGAGTTTCCTACTTTTTAAACTTCTTGTAATGCGGAACGAGATACGGGCTGAGACCCTAATATTTCAAAAGACTTTTCTGTTTTCTTTAAAACTCCCGAGACTTGTAAAACACTTTATCAATCGTTTATCTATGTCATTCCTGCCTTTCGGGGTTCTGGATTACTTGTTCAAAAGAAACTTCTCGAGAAGTCTTTCGCTGTGTTGATTTATTTCATGCATTATCATAGCATAATTGAGGTGATCCAGGATGGAAAATGATTGACGTTGCGAGTCATATGTGGAAAAGGAGTTTTAGTCGGAGTTTATATATTGAAAATTTCGGAACTTTATCGTGTGGTTTTCCGATGGAATAGCGAACCGAATTGGTATACAGTAATATGGATGTAGTCCAGCATTTGCATAGTTTTCATTTGAAACTTCGAAATCGTGTAGAATCGAAGGAAACTGTTATCGAATACTTGGCACCTGACAAGCGATTTAATTTTTGAAAATTGATTTCGTGGACTTACGAGAATTTATGTTTTGAGTTTTGAAATTTTTGAAAGAACTTTCGGAAATTTGTCTTTTGACGAGACTATGATTTCAAACTGGTTTTGAAAATATGATCGATATAAATACGCATTTAGTGCATAATGCATATCATGATGAAGTTATGAGTGTGACTCACAAACTGGATAAGGCATCAGTACGGTACGATGAATAAAGATTCGAACTTCAGTATGGTAGTTGGTTATCTAGGGATGATCGGTCGATTGATCGGATAAGAAGAATATGATACAGGATGTAGAATTCATGCACAGGATGTAATTTTGGAACTGTGGGTTTTGTGAAACTGAGACATTGGAGATGGTGACCCCATGCTGGTTGCTTTGAATATTGAGTGGTCGTTCCCACTCCATATAGGATTGGATATGTTCGCCAGTTGGGTATGTTTATTGAGATCTACTGTACGTGATTGGTGTGTCATTTTGAGAATGTTATTCTTTCGTATATCTGTTTCCGTGGTTCTGTGTTGACCATGTTGGAGCTTACCGTGTGAAAGTATTCTCGAAGTGTGTTTTGACCTTTGGATGGTCGAATTAGAGTTTATCATGTCGATGATATTCTTGGCTAATTTTTTGATTGATCATCGTTAACGATCGTATGAGCGTTCGGACGTTATGTCGATATTTCGGGGTCTGTTGTCATTGTTTTGGACAGTTGTTTCACAGTTGTATTGTGTATTATTGATTTGTATCCGGATTGGGATTTGATTGTGCAATCAGGCAGACAAGATCTGACACGGATAGATTATTTCATCTGACGATAATATATCTGGTTAGGACTTATGGAATTGTTATTGTAAGCGTGTTGAGGCTTTTCAGTGAAGTCACTTGCTAGTATCTCAGGAGATCGTCGACTTGGCGCATATGTAAGTATGCTATTTTGGTTATTCGGTAATAATGATGATTAATCATTGTCGTGATTATTTCGGGATATTTTGGTTGAACGGTTTATTTGTTTTTATGACGGATTGCAAGTTTCGAGGACGAAACTTATTTTAAGTGGTGTAGTATGTAATATCCGGAATTTCTATTACTATTGTTTAATGTTATCCGATTTATGTTGTACAACGTGGAATCTGTACAGTATGGGTAAAATAATTGAAGGACCGAGACATCTGTATTTGTATAATTGTCGTACTTGGTCGACAATTGGATGTAAGAAGTATATGTATTCAGTATGTCGTATGTTCGTATTCTGTATGTTGAGACATTGGACAAGAATAGCTGAAAAATGGCTAAGTGTAATATTATTAGCGCACGCTAATAATCATGAGTATCGCACGCTATCGTGCAGGTTTAGCGCACGCTACGGATATAAGATAACGCACGCTAATGCAGTCAGATCGGAAGGAATCTGCGTGTGGACCAGGCCACTTTCGACGCACGTTCTGATAAGTCAACGGATGTTGTAATGTAGTGATAGCGCACGCTAATGCATGTTGATTAGCGCACGCTAACTGTATATCGGACAAAAAGGAATCTTATCCTCGTCAGCACTTTCGGCGTGTGGACCTGTCTTCGGAAGCATACAGACAAACGAGTCAACTATGAGTAGCGCACGCTAAGGTAGGACACTTGCGTACGCTAAATAGAGGCATTTACGTACGCTATTGCATGGGCATTGCGTACGTAAATCACTTCATGCAGTAAGACAGTTGCCTCTGGACTTCGATAGCGCACGCTAACAAAGACAGTTAGCGCACGCTAAGTGTGTAACGTACGTTAACTGAAGATGTTAGCGTACGTTAGTAATGTACAGTATATATATAAGTGCAGTTGGCCATTATCCGTCATTTCCGTCCATTTCCTCATGTGAACCGATAGAGAGAGGTCTTAGAGAGAAGTTGAAGTTCCAAACACTTGAGTTGATCATTCCTAACAACATTTGAAGCTTGGAAGTGATTGAAAACGGATTCAACCTTGGGATTCAATCCATTCCTTCGAAGAGGTAATTACTCTCCACTTTGGGATTTCATTTTGGATTGTATATGATGTTCTTGAGTTGATGATCGTCATGTTTATGAGTTGATGAGTATGGTTATGAGATGGATTACTGAGTTATGTTGATAATATGGTTGATATGCGGATATTGATATGATTCGTGTGGTTTTGAACGGTGTTGTTTTTCTTCAAGAGATATGTTGGTTAATATCTCCCTTCATTTCGGGTTTTTAATATTGTTGTTATTGTTTACTTCGTATGATGATGAACATGCAAGTGATTATGATTCTTGGTGTATATGATATGATTAAGAAGACTATATGTTGAAATGTTAGTGGAAATAAGATTTGGACACTTGTTTGGAAAGTAATGTGTATAAGGTTCGACTTTGGAAAATCACCACCGATTTTTGAAAACTCCAAAAATTCTGAATCATAACAGTATAATAGAGCATCGAGTTAGCTTTCTAATGGTTCAAACGGTGAGTTAATCGGAGTCCGGATGAGTGGGTTATGCTCAAAATGGCAAAAACTATCTGTCGTATTGGGGAGGAGCAGTGGCGCACGCTATTGATAAAGTTAGCGTACGCTAACATGCCTGGGCGTATAAAAACGTAAAGAATTCGGGAATTTCATTTCCCAACCCATCCTACACGATCCCCTTTCGTCCCAAATCACCCAAACTCGGTTTTTAACCCCTAAACCTCAGCTTTTGAGTTGGTTCATCAAGTGATAACATCTAGGAAAGCTTGGAACAAGGATTATAACATCATTATTGATTCTTTCGCCGGATTGAAGGTAATTGGCTTGAACTCTAATATTTTGGGATGTTTGAGATTCTTGATATATTTTGGTGGTTTAGTTCGTATCGATGGCTAGAATCATGTAATGTTGAAGGATATATATGTTTGGGATTATGTTCTTCGTGTTCTTGATGTGGTTGGTGTTTGTTGATTGATGATTCGAATATACCTTTGAATCCCGCATTCAAGGTGTTTGATTGAAGTTTTGAAAGAGAAATTGATTGGAATATTTCGGTTAAGTTTGTATACTCGCCTTATTGAATCGATATGTGGGCTTTGTGGAATCATGGGAATGAATTCGTAATTGTTTGAGTTAGATTGTTCGGACTTGTGTTTAATCGAGATATTTTGGAATCGTTGGTTTTGTGGATTAGTTATATCGATTATTGATTGTTATCGAATGTATATTAAATCGATTATTGTAATAGGTTGAGATTATTGATCGATGTTTAGAACCCTGCTTTGCGGTCGTATTCAAGAATGTTCGTAGATTGCTTTGATCAGGGCCGAGGGACATGTAGACGACGGCAAGGAATTGGTAACGGCTTCATTGGTATCGAGGCAAGTTATTACTTGCTCAGTTTATAATATTTAATGAATGGTTTCAGTTTCATTCGTTTATAATTCGTATAGCAATGTTTATAAATCGTAATCACAGGAGATTTGAGATTATAGGTTGTATTTGAGTTTTGGGAATTAAATCATAATGTATATGATTTACATTCTTGTTGGCATACTTGGTATCGAGGATACATCATGGTATAGACAAAGGCGTGAATTATTTACCATCCGTGACATTAGTTAGGCGTATTTTTATACGCTTATTTATCATTATTTGGCAGTGTTTTGGAGTGTGAAATCATCTAAATGAGCTTTTAATGCCTTAATTTTGTATGATTGACAGGAAATTGAAGTCCGGAAGCTAAAACGAGGCAAAACGGGCGAAGACGGCAAAACTGGACTATGAGCCGCGGCACAAGGAAGCTGAGCCGCGGCACAGGAAGACACCAGCCGAAGGGCGAGTAGTAGTGTACTGCGTCGCGGCACGGCCTGTGAGCCGCGTACGAAGAATTATTTAACGCCCAGGCATTCAGCTTTTTGCGATGTGCCGCGGCACAGGTTTAGTGAGCCGCGGCACACTTAGCGGGTTTTACACGTCTGCGCGGATTTTGGGCCATTTCGAAGCCAGTTTTCGACCAACTAATACGGATGCGATTTGTGGATGTGCTGAGCTATAAATAGGGTTTAAGACCCTAATTTAATTATCTTGGAATCATTGAATCTAAAACCTTGGAGAGCTTCAGCTTGGAGACGGCAGAAGAGGAGGAAAGCAGAAGAATTCAAGGGCAGAAGGCGGGAGCTGAATAACGGAGGAATCCGAGCTTCATCTGCGTTTGAATTTTATGCTTTCGTTTATTTATTCTGTATTTTCAGTTTTTAGTATGTCAGGCTAAAGCCCTAATCTAGGGTTTTGATGAAACCTTTGTTTTGACGAATTGATTGAGATTATCCAATTTATTACCTTTTTATTGAGTTTTCCCAATTATGTTTAATGCTTGCAATTATCTGGCCAATAGTTGTATTGATTTAATCATTCACTTCGAATCGGGAGAGGAGATTTGGTGAGGAACTATTGGTGAGGACCGTTTTATTCTGTGAGATAGGAATATACTCATAGGAACTACGTGGCCTTTAGGAGATTTCATGCTTTTTGCCTATCGACGAGATAATTCACCTAGGGATAGAGTGCGTTAGGCGCCGTTAGATAAATCTATTGACCTCGGGAGAGGCGGTAGAATATATTAGCAATCTCCGCCTTCAATAAATTGGGAAAATTATTTATTACGGATAATCGAGAATAAATTCGGATAAACTAAGGTGGATTCAGAACCCTAGACTTACTCATCATTTGATTCCTTTTATTCAAGCTATCGTTTTCTGCTCAGTCTTTTATTAATTCTTTTAGTTATTAATCGCAAAACCCATATTCGATTGTTCAGATAAAATTGGAATACGAAAACGTCGGTAGTTAGAGATTCAATCCTCGTGGGAACGATACTCTACTTATCACTTTATTACTTGTAAACGATGACGTGCACTTGCGTGTAGGAAATATCGCAACAAGTTTTTGGCGCCGTTGCCGGGGATTGAAATTTTTCTAATATCGATTTAAGTATTTCCAGTCTTAATTTGAACGTTTTATTTTTATTTTTGTGTATTTAATTTCGTTTATTTGTTTTCCCTTTCAGGACCTTTCGTGTAGTGCATGAGAAGACTCGGTAACGAAGGCCTACTACCTTTGGACACCGAGCTCGAGCGCACTCTAAGAAGGAACAAAAAGGAGAAAAGAGAACTGCAGACGACGGTCATCATGGCCGAGAATATCGAAATCCAGGGAGGAGACAACCAAGTGCGGCAAGTTCAACCGGAACTAGCTCTTCGGGATTATGCCATGCCGCAGGTCAACGCCAATTTTTCGGGAATTCGGCGTCCCACTATCCAAGCTAATAACTTTGAGATCAAGCCCGCCATTATTCAGATGGTGCAGGCGAGCCCATTCTGTGGACTGCCGAAGGACGACCCGAATGCCCACATCGCTTCTTTCCTTGAGATATGCGATACTTTCAAAACTAATGGTGTCACCGACGATGCCATCCGATTGAGGCTTTTCCCTTTCTCTTTGAGGGATAAAGCAAAATTCTGGTTAAATTCCTTACCGCCGGGGTCGATTACAACATGGGAGAGGTTAGCGCAAGCCTTCCTTGCAAAATTTTTCCCACCAGCTAAGACGGCGAGGTTGAGAAACGAGATAACTACTTTTGCCCAGTACGATATGGAATCGCTCCACGAGGCGTGGGAGCGATATAAAGAATTGCTACGAAGATGCCCTCATCACGGCATTCTGGATTGGCTTCAGCTTCATACATTTTATAATGGTTTGAGTGCTTCTACACGCACTCTCGTGGATGCAGCCTCTGGTGGAACCTTCATGGGAAAATCTATGGCCGAGGCACACGTTCTTTTGGAAGATATGGCTGAAAACACATACCAATGGCCAGCAGAAAGATTGACACCGAAGAGAGTCATGGAAGTTTCAAGCAATGACCCGATTTCCACCTTGTCAGCTCAAGTCGCCGCTTTGACACAACAGCTCCAGACATTTTCGCACGCACCAGCCCCCGTTACCATAGAGACATGCAATTGGTGTAACGGATCACACCCGAGTGCGGAATGTCAATTTGGAAATCCGTTCGAGCAAAATCAGATGGAGCAGGCTCAATTTGTGGGAAGTGGGAATCGACCGAATAACCCGTACTCCAATACTTATAATCCGGGGTGGCGTAATCATCCCAACTTCTCATGGAGAAACGGACAGAACGCACACCAGCCCCCGTTCGCCCAGAATCAACAGCAGCCCCCTTCCGCTCCCAAAGTATCTCTCGAGGAAGCACTTGCAATATTAGCGGCAAATACGAGTCAATTTATGACCCGTACGGAAGCTACATTACAAAATCATTCTGCTTCCATTCGGAATTTGGAGGTCCAGCTGGGCCAAATCGCTAATGTGTTGACAAATGTCGGAGGGAGCATTGCCGAGTACAACAGAGAAAAATCCTAGAGAGAGTCTAAATGCAATTAGCTTGAGAAGCGGGAGAGAGGTACTGAATCAGCCCGAGCGGGGTAAAGAGAAGAAGGAGATTGAAGAAGAGAAGGATTTAAAAGTAGAGGAGTCGAAGGAATTGAAGCTGGATAACTCGAAGACATGTGTCCCCGCCGTTCCGTTTCCGCAGAGACTACAGCAAAGAAGGGCGGACAAACAATTTTCTAAGTTCCTTGTTGTGTTCAAAAAGCTTCACATAAATATTCCGTTCGCCGACGCATTGGAGCAGATGCCGAGTTATTGCAAGTTCATGAAAGAGATATTATCTAAGAAGAGAAAACTTGAAGAGTTTGAAACGGTCACCTTGACAGAGGAGTGCAGTGCAATTCTTCAAAAGAAGCTCCCACCTAATTTGAAAGATCCGGGAAGCTTCAACATACCTTGCACCATGGGGAATCTTTCATTTAATAAGGCACTATGCGATCTTGGTGCGAGTATCAACCTCATGCCTCTGTCGATTTTCCAAAAGCTGAATATTGGGGAAGCCAAGCCAACCACAGTCTCATTACAATTGGCGGACCGATCGATAAAGTATCCGAGGGGAGTGATCGAGGATGTATTAGTTAAGGTTGACAAGTTCATCTTTCCGGCCGATTTCATCGTACTAGACATGGACGAAGATGAAAATATTCCAATCATCCTGGGACGACCATTTCTAGCGACGGGCCGAACCCTTATAGACGTGGAAAAGGGAGAGTTAACTCTGAGGGTCCAAGACGAACAAGTTACTTTTCAAGTATTCAAGTCATTCCCATGTCCCGGAAGTGCTGATAAAGGATCACAAATTGAGAGGGTGGATGCCGTTGAAAGAGGAAAGCACCGAAAACATCGTCGGTGGGAAAATTCAGATGTTGTGTTAAATGGCCCAAGTCTTAAGAAGGATGTATAACGAGTGTCGTTCCTCGAGCATGAGGAAAATCACGTAATCGTGAGTTCGTTTGTGAAGGAGGAGAGTGAGCCGAAAGCCAAGTGGAAAATTAGTCATGGAGAAACCGGGTGTTTCGGAAAGTTATTCAAGTCGAAACCTTTTCACAAACAACATTTGATGACCGAACCGAAAGTCGAACCGCTGATGACCAATGGTCATAATTTTAACCAAAATATAAACGGTTCGATGAACGGGGCGGAAACCAAATGGAGTTTGCGGAAAGCGAACTAATGTTGTCCAATAGGTCCGGCTGAAGACTATAAACTTAGCGCTTCTAGGGAGGCAACCCGAGTTCGTAGTTGTAGATTTTTGCATTTCTTTATTTTTCTTGTATTCGTGATTCTTATTTTTCATCATTTTTGTGCTTCCATTTGCTTCTGCCTCTCGTTTTTAACGTCTTCTTCTCAAAATTCTGTGCAGGAAAGTCCCAGGGAAGAAACTGAAGTATGAGCCGCGGCACAGTTATTGTGAGCCGCGGCACACATCAATCGCAAAGGGAGGCTAAACCAACTGTACCCTGTGCCACGGCACGGAATAAATGAGCCGCGGCACACTTGAGCAATGAGCCGCGGCACACGAAATCTGTGCCGCGGCACACGACAAAACGAGACACAGGTAAAAGGGACTGTACCTTGTGCCGCGGCACAGTTATTGTGAGCCGCGGCACACTATGCGGAATCCGAAAGGCCAGGTAGCATATAACACGCTTTCGGCCGGCACTATCAGGTACGCTTTTCCTTCTCCCTTGTTTTCCCTCCCCAGCGCGCGACCAAGCCGACCGAAGTTCTTTAAAAATTTTCTTTTCTTCCTGCGATTTTTCTTGCAATCTTCAAAAAGGTACGTTTGAATCTTTAATTCTTATTTGCTTATGGTTGATATATGGAAGTTGTTTATGCTTTGAATGATTGGAACATGCTTATTTTCCTTCAAATAGTTTTGTGATTGTTAGAGAATAACAGGGTAGTTTTATCGAATTTCAATGGTTAAATCAGAATATCAATGAGTTGAATGTGTTTAGTTGATGATGATTGACTTATGTTTTGATTTTTGAGGGTTGAATCGAACTAGAACTATGTTTATTCTTCAAGTAAACTTGTGCCCTCAAGGTGTCCGATAAATTGCCTAAATGAAAAATTTTCTTTGAAAAGGCAATCGTTTTGAATTTTCGTGCAACGTATATGTTTTGAATTTACAGCAAACCCAACCCTTACATCCAGGTTACATGTTTAAGTCCAATTTCATCCTTCTCTCGTGTATGCGTATTTTCTTAAATTCGGAATTTCTGGTTGGACGTCCTTAGCCGAGCATAGATCATTGTTATCATTTTTGCGTGAATAAACCCTCGTGTTTCACTTTTCAGGACTGATTATGGCGCGCACAAAGAAGCTGAGCAAGCGTGCTAGGACCGAGTCATCCCCTACTCGAGGGGAGACCTCTCGTGGTCGGGCCGAGGCGGAGGGGCATCAGTTTTCGGACCCCGAAATTCACAAAATATTCAATGAAAAGATCCGGCCACGACCACTTATTCCCGAGAGAGGTTTTACTCCAGCTCCTCAGGACGGGGAGTTGCTCACCATGATCGACGAGATGGGATGGGCCAGATTTACCGCACCTCCTAAGCCAGCGGTTATTTCGATCGTCCAGGAGTTTTACGCCAGCGCTCTACTGAAGCACATCCGGGCAGGGCATACGTTGCCGTCTTTAGAGTCTAGGACTCAGGTTGACGTCCGAGGGGTTACAGTTGATTTCTCCCCGACTGCTATTCGGAGGCTTTTTGGGTTTCCGGCGGTTGACGAGTCAGCCTATACCCGAGTGATGACCAGCCTCACTAAGGAGGCCCTGCTTGAGACCATTGCACAGCCCGGTACCGACTGGGAGCAGCGAGCACAGAGCTCTTCCACTTTTCACTTCAGGAGCTCGCGCCTCAGCCGGCTCGGGCGAGCCTGGCTTTATTTCATCTGCGCACGCATTGACCCCACCTCCCAGATCCGTACAGTTTTTCTCTCCCGCGCCCGGATACTTTTTGCTATCACTTCCGGGCTGCGTTTCGATGTGGCCCCCATTCTGGTCCGATCTATCTTCCAGAGTATCCAGGGGGGGCTAAGACGGGGTTGAAGCACCCCTCCCTCATCTGCGCTTTATGCCGGCAGTCGGGGCTGACGTGGTCAGACGACGAGCCGATGCTTGCCCCACAGGCCCCGATCGACCACCGCATCATATCACACTTCGACCAGTGGGGCGGAGCGCCGGCACACGCTCGGGGGCGAGGATTTTTGCTAGAGGAGGCTCATGAGGGATCCCCCGAGCCGCTTTTGTTGATGCATGGAGATGCCGGCCCGCAGCCCGACAGAGCGAGGTTGGAGGAGCTGTTTGATGGGCTGCGGGAGGATTTGAGGAGACAGAGAGAAGAGCATAGGGAGGAGCTGATGAGAGAGAGAGAGGAGCTGAGAGAGGAGTTGAGGAGAGAGAGAGAGGAGTTGAGGAGAGAGAGAGATGAGATGAGGAGAGAGAGAGAGAGAGCTTGATGGCTGCCATGCGGGAGGAGCAGCGGGCGGAGCGGGAGAGCGTTATTGCTACCGTCCGAGCCGAGTTGAGAGAGCAGGCCCGCCGGGCCAGCCGACGAGCGGCGAGGCGTCTTGCTGCGAGGGATGCTTATCATCAGGAGCACCTCGCCGCATGGACGGCCCACATCATGCATCCCGACGGGCCATTTATTGCACCCGCCCGGCCAGCAACACCACCCTCCTCACCGGACGATGCCGGCACCAGCTCCTGAGTAGACTGGAGGGGAGTACTTGACCTTTTAATTTTATTGCATATCATTTTTTGTCCATTGAGGTCAATGTACGTCCTAAGTTTGGGGGGGATTTACTTTCAGTGCTACATTCATTGCTGTACTCTATTTTCTTGCTGTACATTATTTCGTTGCACTTTTCATTTCTTTGCACAATTTTTTTTTTTAGATAGCCTTGCTTGTCGTAGTTTTTCCTTATTCGTGAATTTTCGTGCTTCTATTTGTGTGATACTGATGTTACGACACTGTTTTTCTCTTTGAAGAAACGGTCGAGTTTTAGCCGGGCTGTAGTCAGTTATTTCTGTTCTGCTTAGTATTCAATTAGGTCCGAAATTTTTCGTGATTGTAGAGGTCTTGGCAGATAAGAGACGATACATACTTGTTTTTAAATCCCCATCAATACGTTTGGCTACATTTTCTGGATAGTGAGTCGTACTGTTTCTTTAATCGTGTTGGCACTTAGATTGAGTTTAGAGTCGGTCAGTCTTTCCCAAAAGTCGAGATAAAGTGTTCTATGAAGGGAAGTCTAGTAACCGGGGGTATTCGCGTGACCCGTTGTTTACTCTCGTGTAAAACGACGACCCCGATTAGACTAGTGATTTAGATATTTCACATGTGCCAATGATAGGAAGCCTAGTAACCGGGGGTATTCGCGTGACCCGCTGTTTACTCTCGCGTAAAACGGCAACCTTGATTCGGACATGCGGAAATTATGTATTCGAGTTGTCTCTCCGCTGTAGACGGGAACTTAGTAACTAGAAGCATCCATGTGCCCCATGAGTGTCTTTTATGTCAAACGGTTTTCCAATACATGAGAATGGAGTTTCCACCCTAGGATTATCCCGATGTAACATCCCGAGATCCTAACCTAGTGGTCGACTCGAATCAAATTCTCGAGCATATTTATATAAGGGGATACTGTCCGAGGTTTATTTGTTATGAGACTCGTGAAAATTGTGCCTTTAGACTGTGGAACGCGACGAACTAGCTTGTTTATGTTAGCCTTTCATATTGACGGTCGATTTGACTCACGTTTTGTTAATCTTTGAGCTGAGTTTTCTTCATGAACGAATGATTAGGACTGAACTTGATTACTTTGCGGAATCATTATTCTGAGTGCAGCTCGCTTTTATGACACTCGTATTATTTAGAGAGAATGGCAGGATAGTATTGATTAGGTTGAACACTATGAGTTGCACGATGATTCACGACATTCTTTTATTAACTTTAATTCTTTTTGCTTGAGGACAAGCAAAGGCTTAAGTTTGGGGGTATTTGTTAGGCGTATTTTTATACGCTTATTTATCATTATTTTGCAGTGTTTTGGAGTGTGAAATCATCTAAATGAGCTTTTAATGCCTTAATTTTGTATGATTGACAGGAAATTGAAGTCCGGAAGCTAAAACGAGGCAAAACGGGCGAAGACGGCAAAACTGGACTATGAGCCGCGGCACAAGGAAGCTGAGCCGCGGCACAGGAAGACACCACCAAGGGCGAGTAAGCCAGATACGTGCCGCGGCACAGCCCAGGTGAGCCGCGGCACAGAAGAATTATTTAACGCCCAGGCATTCAGCTTTTTGCGATGTGCCGCGGCACAGGTTTAGTGAGCCGCGGCACACTTAGCGGGTTTTACACGTCTGCGTGGATTTTGGGCCGTTTCGAAGCCAGTTTTCGACCAACTAATACGGACGCGATTTGTGGATGTGCTGAGCTATAAATAGGGTTTAAGACCCTAATTTAATTATCTTGGAATCATTGAATCTAAAACCTTGGAGAGCTTAAGCTTGGAGACGGCAGAAGAGGAGGAAAGCAGAAGAATTCAAGGGCAGAAGGCGGGAGCTGAAGAACGGAGGAATCCGAGCTTCATCTGCGTTTGAATTTTATGCTTTCGTTTATTTATTCTGTATTTTCAGTTTTTAGTATGTCAGGCTAAAGCCCTAATCTAGGGTTTTGATGAAACCTTTGTTTTGATGAATTGATTGAGATTATCCAATTTATTACCTTTTTATTGAGTTTTCCCAATTATGTTTAATGCTTGCAATTATCTGGCCAATAGTTGTATTGATTTAATCATTCACTTCGAATCGGGAGAGGAGATTTGGTGAGGAACTATTGGTGAGGACCGTTTTATTCTGTGAGATAGGAATATACTCATAGGAACTACGTGGCCTTTAAGAGATTTCATGCTTTTTGCCTATCGACGAGATAATTCACCTAGGGATAGAGTGCGTTAGTCGCCGTTAGATAAATCTATTGACCTCGGGAGAGGCGGTAGAATATATTAGCAATCTCCGCCTTCAATAAATTGGGAAAATTATTTATTACGGATAATCGAGAATAAATTCGGATAAACTAAGGTGGATTCAGAACCCTAGACTTACTCATCATTTGATTCCTTTTATTCAAGCTATCGTTTTCTGCTCAGCCTTTTATTAATTCTTTTAGTTATTAATCGCAAAACCCATATTCGATTGTTCAGATAAAATTGGAATACGAAAATGTCGGTAGTTAGAGATTCAATCCTCGTGGGAACGATACTCTACTTATCACTTTATTACTTGTAAACGATGACGTGCACTTGCGTGTAGGAAATATCGCAACACAAAGGCGTGAATTATTTACCATCCGTGACATTTCGGATCATCGAATATTCAGAATAATGGTTCGTGATGGTCTGGACATCGAGATTGCTCTCGAAGGACTCGGGGCAAGTACTCTAATCATTTTTGTCATTTCGTGTCGATCATGTTGTGATACATGCGTGTATCGTTGTTGTCATGCATTGTGTATCATTGTTATATGCATTTGTGCATTGTTGTTGTATGTCCACCTCGGGTTGGTCCGACGGGATCATCGGGGGATCTATGCTAGCGCATACCGGATCAACGGACGGGTTTTCCACCTCGGGTTGGTCTCGACGGGATCATCGGGGATCTAGGCAAGGAACGCTTGGATCATCGGATTGCCATGTATTGTTGTTGTGCATATGTATATTATGGGTTTGCCATAAGTATACATTGTCGTTATTGTTGTGATCATATTGATGTTGTCATATGAGTATGCATTTGTAGGTCTTGTGTTAGGACCATGTCCGTATGTTATGTTGATCTGATCTCGGATTAGACTGACGTGATTGTCATGGTATTTCGTATCTTGAGGTATGTTCCGTATTTCCTTGGTACTTGTCTTTGATGGACAATCGATTATCGTATTAGAATTGTCGATGTTATCCGATGGATTGAATTGGCCAGAGTTGGTATAATTTCCGTATCGCGAGTTATGATAATGTTTTGAGAACCTTGAGTATTATTGAGATACCGTACAGATATTTCGGTATTATTTTAATGTGTTGTTAAGGATACGAATTGTGGATTCTCGTAAAGTTACGACGGTAAGATTACATTGGTCATATTCTTACTTAGTATTTCCATTGATATGTAATTATTGACGAGATATGATGGTTATCATTGTTGGATATTATGGCTGACCCCGTCGTGGGCTTTCTTTTTAGGTTATTGGATTATCAAGCTTGTAGCGGTCGTGGAGAGATGAACTTCCTGAGGATACCGGCAAGGGCATGTATTTGTGTTTTGAGTTTCGATCGCTTGTTGTATTCACGCTAGAGTATTTTAATTGTTTGTCTTTATCCGCTGCGGGAGTATTTTTAAATGGCCTTTTTGGTATCCGGTAACTTAGGTTACTTTGGCAATCATTTTTTAAATCTATTCTGTCGGTACGTGTAAGCGATAGCTTAACGTATGTTTTTAAACTGTTGAGTTTTGGCATTTTGGGCCTTGTGGTTTCAAATGAGTTTCTACGACGGTTTGATAAACGAGTTTTATAAATCTTCGAATGTTTTTAATAGATAATACCGTCGTTAGCCTCTTGGGCGTTTGTAAATGTTTGCGAAAATTTCCTTCAGCCTTGTGGGTTCCATCTCGGGGCCCACGGCGCTGTAATATTCCCGGTCGGATCTGGGGGTGTTACAAATACATCCTTGATTAAGCAGTTTCACCGTTTTCATAGCGCTGATGATTCTCCCGGAACGGATGGGATTATCACCCTGGAAAGTACACTCAATACCATCGTCAGAGGTGACGGTCACTGTTCGCTTGCGGACACTAATTATGGCATCATGACGGTCCATCCAATCGATACCCAAGATCACATCATCTTTAGGTAAATCAACCACAATTAAATTTGACAACCACTCACGGTCGTTCATTCGAATCGAGCAGTCCTGAACTTCACGATTCCCAACAATTCTTCTACCATCGGGTAGACCAATTATATAAGGTTCACAATTGATAACATGCTCTAATTGCAAACGACTCAAATAAGAAGTATATAAAAAGGAGTGTGAAGCACCAGTATCAAAAAGAACACGATGTGCCGAGATCGGATCTCGAGAGTACTGCAATCATGTTGGCCGGGATCTTCACCCTCTTCATCTCGTAAACTCTAGGTTTTGCGGCCCTGCACTGGATGTACCCTTGATTTCCACGTCCCATCCCCTTGTTTGCCCCTTAGTCCGATAAGAAGCGGATGGAGGTACTGGTCCCGAATCAAGATCAGTGGAGCATGAGGTGTTGCGGGAATACGTACTGGTCCACTCCTACAATAACGAGCACGATGTCCGTTCTTCCCACAAGTATGGCATGACACGACTGGCCTAGGACATTTCGAATTGATGTGCCCCTGGTCTCCACAATTATAGCACACAATGATAGGTGACCGCTCGAGGTTGCGATCCGGTTGGCTTCAATGTCGAGGTTTCCGTTCGGAAGGATTTGCACTTGGTTGGGGTCTCTTGAATGTTCCCGATTCTTTGTCCCGGGTTCGGTTCTGAATTTCTTGTTGTTAGACTGCGGTTGCTTCTTGGAAATTTCCTTCACGGTCAATTCATACTCCAGAGCTTTCTCGATGAACTTCGGTAGGGTCACACAATGATGGTTCAACAGCTGCATCCTCATTCGGGGTTTAAGCCTTTTGAGAAAGTATTTGATCTTATCAGCTTCTGTGTGGACAATCGTCGCGGCAAAAGGGAGAAGTGCCTGGAATTACTCGGCGAGATAATACGTCATCATCTTCGGACGGTTCTGGATTCAGCAATTCTGATAGTTTGGCCTCGCGGAGAGGACCTGGATAGTAACGATCTAGCATGAAATTTTTAAATTCTTCCCAAGTACATACGCCATCAGCTGGCCTCACCGAAAGCCACCAAGTGTGGGCGCCCTTGCCCAAGTAGTAAGCTGCTACGGAGACGCAATTCTCATCGGAGTCTACCATATCGAACAATTTCTCGAAGTGTTCGATCCAATGCACGATATCAGCCGCTGCAGGAACCTTCAAAATCGGGGTCGTTGGCGCGAGATGTCGCTGATGATCCGATTCACCGCCCGCCATGTACGGGAGGTGGCCCCGATCTTGGTCGGTAGCGACTCTGCATAGTTTCCATTAACTGACCCATTTGGGTCATCTGAGCCATCATGCCCTGCACTACAGTGTAAGGATCGACACGAGCATCCTCGCGTCCATTATGGTGCGATTGGTCCCTAGAAGGCGAATCACTGCCTGCGGAACTATGCTCTGTGTTCGCACGTCTCTTGGCTCGCGGTATCGGGATTCGGCCCCTTCCGCGGCCTCGTCCCCCTCTGCCACGGCCTCTCAAATTACTTTCCATACTGAAAGAATCAATTTTTAATGATAATCATAAGTACAATTCATGATACCAATCAGAATTCATGCTAAGTTAATGGCAGTAAGAAATTACATATTCAAGAAAATAGTTCGTAATGAATTATCGTCACTACGAGAGTCACACAGAATACCATATCGACGTTTGAGCCGAATGATTTCAATCATATAATCAATCCAGAATTTTATTGAATCATCAATCAGATAATTCCTGCCACAAACCCTTAAAATGCCAAGATCAACAAGGAGATCTATTCAGAGATCAATATCATGTCAGTAATTTATTCATGGTTCATAAAGTACGTACCGCATTTGGCTCGTAGGATCAGGCACTCGCACGGGTTACACGTGACACGAAGGTCTCTTGATACTAGTTCAATACACAAACACTCAAAAGAAAGAAAACGACCTCTAGCAATTTCTCTGATACCATCTTCTGTAACACCCCGATGAGGCGGCCATTACAGTGCCGTGGACCCCACACTGGGATCCACCAGGCGATATCCAAAGTACAGATTAAATACACAATACATGTGATACCAAACCACAAAACATAGTACTTACTCCGATCTGGAGTTTACAGCAGTATGGCCTACGACCTTATTACACACATGATCCAAAAACATAAGTATAATCCATATGGAGATGAAATATACCTTAAATAACAATACATTTGTTCAAACTTAAAATAAAGCGGAAAGATAACATTACACGGTACGAACATGACCGGACACGAAAGACTTGGGGCCCCCGAACTAGTATCCTTCGAACCCTTCGCCATCACCTTGATCTTCCCGTGCCTTGCCTTTTCCTCGACCTAAAATACAACACAAGTATTTCGCCCAACATAGGGTCAAATATACATGATAAATGATTCTCAAGATGTTATACAATTCACGTATATAAGATTTCAAGAATAACGCCCCGACTAACGAACATACCCCTCGGGCGTATGAACGCTCAGTCACAAAACGTCGAACACATCCAAGTATAAAAATGGACTGTGAACGACTAAGATAGTACGGCTCAAGAGGGACATCACAGTATGCCCGATCCGAATATGTGTCAGTGCACATGTCCACCCCGTATACGGAATCCAGGATATACGTGGGACAATGTACCTAATTAGCCTCAACGAACTACGTCTCGTGTGCACAGCCTTTCACGGAAAATATTCACGCATGACTATATATGTGCCCGGCTAAAAATCCTACATAATATCCAATCGGAACGTAGATATGACTCCGGATATGTCACAATGCAACATGACAACGAATTCAATAATTCACAAATCCGATTAAGGACCGAGGACTCACCGAAATGACAACAAGATCAACAATATCAAGGGTCCAAAAGTAACGAAGTTGGGAATACAATCCCACGATGAAAACGGGACATCATTAAGAACAACCTCAAGTCACAAGACACCAGTTTATAAGTGTTTCATATACACGAAATGCATAATCATCATAAGAATCCACACATCATTATAACCAAGCAAGATAACTTGCCTCAATACGGAGGCGAGTAAAGTCCTTCTTTGTCGAACGAACAGCCGGCCCTCGATTCAAAATCGGTTACTCGGACAATCAACCTTGAATGAAGTATATTTTGCTCAATAATACGTTCATATGATCATCTATACCAAACTTCAACAAGACAACATCCTAATTCTCATTTGAGTAGTTCAACTTTAAGATGTTGAGGGTTACTCCAAGAACCCTATTCAATACCATTCTATTCTTACAATTGATTACAAGATGTTTACCAAATGTTTGCTGGATTAAGATGTGTTAAACAATAATCTCCTACTCTTTAAACTTATCAAGAACATCTCAATTGATTAAAAGTAAAATCTGCACTTCAATCAATTACTTATGTTGAGTTAAGTGGTTATAATTCCATATTATGATCAAGAAGACTACTTCAAGTTCAACACCTTCCTTATAATCTTCTAGTTAACTTGGAGGTTCAAACATTACTCCTCTGGATTCATTTAGCTTAGGTTCAAGAAGGTGATTCCATTCTTCTAATGATCAACAAGGGTTTCTTAAAACATTTTATGGTAATTATTCCAATAAGTTATTTACATTATAATGAAACAAAGACTATTAGTATTCCATTGGTGTTATTAGTCCAGGAATAAGAGTTTGTTTTAACTAAACATGATCATCACCATTTAAAACACTAAGAACACATCATTACAAAAACCCTTAATCATCATATTCATCATTAAGTTTGTTGGAAGCTTAACCATAAACATGTTTAGCTTGATTAGTTCCTCACTAGGTGGAGTATACTTGATCACTATCATTATAACTATGAGATTATAGGGTTAAAACGTATGACATACCTTCAGAATTGAAGAACAATACACCAAAACCACAGGAACACAATCTAAGCTTCAAGAATGACTCCAACTCCCAATCAACAAGCTCCAAAATCCAAATGTAAAGCTCAAACACAAGTTGGAAGAAGGTAATTTTGATCTAGGGATGAAGGGGATGATTATATTGGTGAAAACTCAGAGTTTGGTCGTGCAAAATGAAAGACACAAGTTGTCTTTTTATAGCAAAGATTAGATTACGTATGTTATCACAAGAGGATAACGTCGTTAACGACTTTACGACGCTACACGGAAAGTGTTACGTGCGTAAGCTAAGTCGAGGCTCTTGGTGAAATACGAACATCGTTACGTACGTTACCTATCGAAGCATTACGTACGTAATGTAGGTCAACTAGATTGCCTCCAAAAGATCAGATATTCGAATCCTGTCCGGCCCCACACGCCGAAAGTTGAGATCGAATACGATTGCACTGGTTACGTACGTAACAAGTACCCCTTTACGTACGTAAAGGACTTAAAATAACGTACGTTATGCTTGAGGATTAGCGTACGTTAGACTCAGGTTTAGTAGCTCAAAAATGTATTAATCTATGCGACGTTGAGAATCCAATTATAGTGCGAGTGATCGTTATTATTATGTCTACTCATGATATATTCCAACATCAATAACAATACACAAATGCAACAAGACTACAACAGTATTTGATTTATCTGAATGATACAACAGTAAGTAAGAATTTCCGTCAGATATTACACTTAAGTGGCAGTTTCTCATGCTTCGACTGCCACATATCTTCTGCTGGTGCTTCGTGTGCCTATGTGTCAGCCTCTCATGCTTCAGCTGACACATAATCAATTACTGGCCTAATCATCATTGCATTAATTACATCATAATCATACCTCAAATAACTCCACCTACCTTATTAATCGTACGAATTAAGGAATATAAATTACGAATAAGTAGGAATTGATTATATTTACAGAATTTCATGTTTTCATTAATTAAAAAATATAAATCCCACAAAGAGAAATTTAATATAGTAGTATGCACTATATATTAAAAACTTAAACCTAAAATCTCGCGGAGATATTATATATTTCTATTAATTAATTAGTTTATATTAGTTAGTCACTATAATTAGCATGGTTCTAAAAAACGCTAGGCGTTAGGCATTCGGATTGCTAACGCCTAGCGCCCAGAGGATTACTCGGGGATTAATCGGGGATTAATCGGACTAGGCGGATTTATTTTAATCATTTTTATATATACAAAATTATATATATATAAAAAATAATTAAAAATAACTAAAATTTAACCATTTAAATAGATATATAATCAATTATATATTAAATTTAAAATACTGATATAGATATCAATGAGTCCATATTTTCTATAATATCTCAGTTTAGGAATTTGTGTACTATTAGAACAAAACAAAAAAAACAAAAAAGTATAACCGCCTAGGCATCCGTCTAGTCGCCCACGTAGCTAGGAAATCTGAAACGTTGATATAGGTATAAAGTAGTTCATAGTATCTTAGATTGTCTTCATAGGTCCCCGCAGCCAGCCTAGACGATCGATTCACACCCAAACGCTTAGTATAAGCGCCCAGGCCATAATCGGAACGGCCGATGACCTTCTAGGGATTAATCGGAGGATTAATCGGCCTAGGCGGGTTTTTTTAGAACACTGATAATTAGGTATCAATAAAAGAAATATCAATTTAAATGAAAGATGCTTGAGAGTCAAAAAAAGTGTTTAATATAAATAATTAAAAAAGTACGAAGTCCTAATTAATTAAATAAATCGAAATAATCTTATTAAAAAATATTATTAAAAGTGTAGAAACAATGGTTTTAATTATTACTTATAAATAAATCAAAGAAACTATGGAATAAACAAATTAGTCTATCTTAGTTTAAATCTTATTTAGTTAATATAAAATAACAAAATAAATAGAAAACTCATTTTACTAAATTGTATAATTACTGATTTTATGAATTTCAAAGAGATATTTCTAAATATACAAGAAATTAAATTTAATAATAATATACTAATTCGTAGATTCATCTTTGCACAAAGAGAATTTCAGAAAATAAAAATTGATCATTTATGTATTCTTTAAGTGATTTTTTATGTTTTTTAGTTTTAAAAGATTTATTAATTTATTTACTTTTGAAATCAACTATATATTTTGAAAATTTTGGATTTGCTTTTGTATTTTAAATTATATCCTAATAATATATGTAATTTTATTCAAATATAAGGATTAAATTATCTCCGTTTTTGCCATTTAACAGAAAATATTAAATACTTAACGATTTGGACCATTTTGACAAAAAAGACCAAAAAAGAACGTGGAACCAAATCTATTTTTAAAATAGGATGAGAGTGTAATGTCTCCTCCTAAAATATGTAATAAATTATTTTGATAACAACATATTTATCAATAGAATGATCTCTATATAAAAGAGGGTTATAGAGGATAAAAATCGACTATAAATCTTTTTAAAAATGTATCTCGATAAGTTTTTTAATTACTTTTTATTTTCAGTCACTCAAAAAGTAGAAAATTCGTATGAGAAAAGAAGAGAATTATTGTGCTATTACAACAATAATTGATTATGTGAGAGACTTTAGTTTTGTTTATTTTATTTTCTAATATGCTTTGGATGATGCATATTTACAATATATTGGTACAATTGCTTCCATAACATTTATTATGTTATACTACATATTTAGGAGTAAAGTATTTAGTTCATAAATGATATTAGACTCAACAGATGGTAGATTGGCATTTAAATCTCAAAGACGGTAATTTTCACTAATTGTTCTTTTTCATTGTTATGTACTCTCTTATGTTGGCGTGCATCTGCCAAGACATATTTAATCGTGGTCAGTTTTATGTAGCCGTATCAAAGTGAAGAGCAAGAAAGACTTCAATTTTTTTTATTGCGACAAGAATGATGCAATCGTAAGTAGAATAACTAATGTAATTTACAAAGAAGTGTTATAAAACTTATGGTGAATGGTTGGGTAGTATTCATTTCTATGTGAATTTTTTCTTATATTTTCGTATTTTATACGGGTAGTATACTAGTATATATATATAATATATATATACACACATATATATATACATATATATATATATATACACACACACACACACACATATATATATATATATATATATATATGGGTTAATTGTTTGTAAATTCCAAACGTTTGGCCGAATTATGGAATTGCACCACTTTTTAATATTTTCGTTTTTAAAACCCAAACGTTTTGATTTTTCGCAGATTAGCCCTTCCGATCGATTTCCCCCAATTTAACATCTACGTGGCACTCGCCGGAGCCACGCTGGCAACGCCGGATGGCTAAGCTCAACGACGTCGTTTCTACTTAACCCCTCCCTACCCAAAACGACGTCGCCCCAAATCGTGACATTCAAAAACTAGGGCTAGAGAGAATCGAACCAGAGAGAAAGAGGGAGAGGAGAGAATTGTTGTTGATTGAAAATCAGAGAAGTATAAGGGCACGCGAGAGAATCGAAAGCAGAGAGAAATAGAATCAAAATCAGAGAAGAGAGGGCAAAGAGAGAATCGAAGTAGAGAGAATCAAAGCAGATAGAAAGAGAGGGAGGAGGAGAGGGCACGCGAGGGAGAAGAGAAGAGAAGAAGCCGCGGAGATGAAAGAGCAACTGGAGGATTTGATGAAAGAATATGAAGCTCTTGTTTTAGAGTGTGCTGGTCTTCGCCAGCAGCTCAAACATTTTGAGATGATGGTTGAGCAGAATGAGAGAGTATGTTGTGAGTTTGAGAAACTGATGATGGATTATGAAGCGAAATGTGCAGAGTGTGATGGGCTTCTCCAGCAGCTCAAACAATTTCCAATGATTGAAGAGCAGAATCAGAGAGTATGCTCTAAGTTGGAGAAACTGATGATGGAGTTTTAAGGCAAATGTGCTGATTATGATCAGTTATTGAGTGACATTGAAGTTAATTGTTCACAGAACGAAGAGCTCTGGTTCTTCACAAATGAACAACTGAATCATACCAGTAATTTAGAGTGTCAAGTTAGCTTTTTGTACATGATTTTAGCGTTGGTTTCTCTTGTAGTTATTTAGATGTATTAATTGAGGCAGGATGTAGTAGGTATGTAGTAAATATGAGTTCTACTTATGTTAGATGTATCAATTAATTGGCAATGAAGAAGCGGCATTGGTTTTTTCTAATAACTAGTTCTTACTCTGTATTGTTACTGGAAATATTCAACAACCATCACATGCTAGATAAATCGAGTCAACAACCATAAGGAGATATTCAATCCAACAACTGATAAGAACATTCAATTTGACAACCAAATAAAGTTACATTCAATGCAACAACCAAAACATTTCCAGTTTGGGAACAAGATTCAGTTCATTTTGCCAAAATACAATTGACACAAAACACATCATCATCTACTACAGTTTGAGACATTACATTGACAAAATACAAGTGGTGAGACTAAACACAAGTTTTCAAAAAAAATTACACAACAGTAAATTCCCATATCAATGTTTTTATCTTGAATCATCTCAAAAGGGTGGAGGCCCCCTGCTCTCTTGAGTTGAAGGCCCTGCACTCATGGTAGTTGCTGCAGAGGTGTGTACCACACTTGAGCCTGGTTGGTGAATGTATGATCCATGAAACACACCAAATCCTGAAGCTGCAAAATTTCTTCTTCCTCTTCCCCTTCCCCTCTGTGTATAACACCCCCAAATCACTCGGGAATATCACAACTAATATCACACAACATCACGTAATCACCGAACAATTACACATATCAATACACAATCCTCGGCAATTAATTACGGTCTACTACATTCACTAAATATGTTCCACATCTTCCAACATACGAAACTAACGCACATATTCCGAAAGCACATTAATCCACGAAGCATACGAGTTAACTTTTGGAAGACAACAATTATCAAGAATATACCGATCCTTTTTAAAGTTCATTTAGACATTCGGATAGCACATAAAATCATTTACCCAACAATTACATCTACGAAACATGAAACGTATGGGCAAGATACTTGCCTCGATACTACGAGCAACGAAGCAACAAACAGACATGGTCGGATAGCCCACGAACTTCCAAGGACGACCAAGAATCCAGCAACCCCACGAATACTACGAAGATAACACCAACATGAATCAATGACACTAATCGGAATCCGAATCGATCCTAAAAACAACAAGGATCTACGTTTTCTCAAGAAAATTAAGAATCATTGTTCCGGGTGATACAAAATCAATAAATGAGTTGTCAACCCAAAAGCCACGGCCAAGACAATCAATAATACTCAACCGATCGGATGAGATCGGGTAAAAATCACCAAAACCAAGGAAAACCCCCAAATTCAAGAAACTAAGATTCTAAGAAGAGATTACCTTAATTTGAGCAAATGAGATGATTAGATGTTGTTAAACACCTACAAATCCACTCCAAGATGAAGCTTGATGAAGAAGATCACCCAAAAATCACTCCTGGAGCTCAACTCGGTCGAAGAGGACGAAGGGAGAAGAAAAAATGACGAAATAAGGCTGTTGTCCAGTATTTATACTGGATAGTTCTTAGCGTGCACTAGGCAGACTGCATTAGCGCGCGCTAATGGGGTCAACGCTCCAGAACAAACCGCCCGTAACACAGTTAGCGTGCGCTAGTCAATATGTGTAGCGTGTGCTAACGAGTCATGAATCCAGTCCAGTGGCTTCTGGACTGGTCTGCACCTACCAGGTAGCGTGCGCTAGTAATAAAAATCAGCATGCGCTAGGCAGACGATAGCGTGCGCTATCAACCAACCATAGCATGCTGATCGGTCAAAAACTTATCCTAAAAATAGGAGTTTTTGAGTCGCTAGCAAATATATACGAGGTAGAAGTAGTTTGTGGTAAGTTCTACCAAGGTCTTTTCTCTCGAGGATTGTCCAACAGGGCTTCGTATAATATTTTGTTACAAATTGCGAGAAATAAATACTAAAATATTCTAAAATATATTTTTTTGGTTTTTAAATTAACTAAATTAAAATGCACTATTTTTAATTTAAACTATTTTTAATAAGACTATTTTAATAAGACTATTTTTAATAAGACTATTTTAATAAGACTATTTTTATACTAGACTATTTATATTAAGACTATTTATACTAGACTATTTATATTAAGACTATTTATACTAGACTATTTATACTAGACTATTTTTAACTAGTGAAAATGAATAGAATTAAAATGAGTTGGGAATTTATAAAATCTAGGGGATTACGGGTTCATTAAATTAGGTTTTTAATTAAGTATCGGAATTGATTTATACGGATATAAAAGAAAAAACGAATGTTTATCGAGTAATCAACTTTTCACCTCTGTACTTTCGTATTCAAAGATGTCTTAATCACTTTCGCTTTTTTAAGATGTTGATAATAAGATTAACACTTGATAGATTGAAAAGATGTGTTTCCAATACACTTAACAATCAATCAAGGATGTTTCACTAGTAGAAATAGGATATGATCAATCTCTATTTAAACCAATTAGTCCTTTCATTTCTCTAACTTGACTATTTTTAGGATAAACGATCGTTCATCGAGTAATCAACTTTTCACCTCATAACTTTCGTATTCAAAGGTGTCTTAACCACTTTCGCAATCTTAAGATTTTGATAACAAGATTAACATTTGATAGATTGAAAAGATATGTTTCCAATTCACTCAACAATCAATCAAGAAGGTTTCATTAGTAAAAATAGGATATGATCAATCTCTATTTAAACCAATTAGTCCTAAAAATAGTTTAAATCAATCAAATACTCAATATATAATCTAATAGAAATTCCCCTTCCCCTAGGAAGAAAGATTAGCTACTCATTGGTTTATACATACTAAAATTATAATAGAAATAATTGATATATATAATATATATAGAAACTTTTTATTACTAGAACTTAATGACAGTAGATAAAACTTACTTGAATATGATGTATCAAAGTGCAAGAAATATACTTCAAATTATAACTTCAAACTTGTTCAAAGGTTACAAGCTTACAAAAATTGAAAGTAAAACACTAAGTAAAATACTAAGTGCTTATTGATCAAGCACTTTTCAATTACAAACTAAATGAAAGAAAAACTTCAAACCAAAAATGAAATACAAACTAAAATTGAGAGTTCTAAGGAAAATATATTGCTAAAAGAAAGGAGTATTTCTTAGCAAGAAGATGGGTATTATTTCTTCATGAGTGAAGGTGTCCTTTTATAGGTGATTTTCAAGAATACAATTGATTATTTAATTCAAAATATCTATTGTAGTATCTTGATTAATTCTTTGTTCACACTTCACCTATGGCTTTGAATTTTCAGATTTTTGACCAAAAAAATATCTTGTGGTTGAGTTCACAAGTTGGTCAAAAGTGGACTATTTTTGCATGGCATCTGTTGAAAAACGGCGATGAAAAACGGCCCAGTTTGCCCCTTGTTGTGCGCCGTTTTGTGGTGACTCGGTCTCTTCCGGAATACGCGCGAGGACACGGCGCTAAATGCCGGCCATGTGTGAAACGGTCCAAGACACGACCCTTGTTGTGCCGTATGTGAAACGGCCTACATAACACGGTCTTTTTTGCGCCGTGTTGTATGGTCGTTTTGCCTTGAAAAATTCCCGTCGTTGGATTTGATCTTGTTTTCCGTCCTTTTTGATGCTTCATGTCAGTAATCTGTAAAATAACCATTTTTAGCTCATGTTTGGACATATCTGTAAAATATGTATTTTTAATCACAAATCAGTACGATTATGTCCAGAAAAAGGAATATTTTGTATATGAATTTTAGATCAATTATGCACTAATCAAATACCCCACACTTAAATTCTTGCTAGTCCCGAGCAAGACTCTTTATTAATCACACACAAAATAAAAATTAAAATAAGACACAAAATAAAAAATAAAAAATAATACACACAAATTTAGAAAGAATAATTATATATAAAGATAAAAAGAGATCAAAATGCCATTAATATACAATAACCAACTTTATACAGTAGATAGAAATGAATCAAGATTCAAAATAAATCTACTAACGATTTTGAAGTTAAAACACGGTTTTTATTTTTGTAATTCCAAAATGCAAGGTTTTCCCCCCAAAAGGTTGATTATTTCTTTCCCACTCGTGACTCACACGACTCCCTTTAATGGTTGCTCTCGATCACTCGTTTATTTTTCGACTCAATATGAAGAAGAATTTCATTGGCGTCATCAAATATTGTGATTTTTCACGAAATTGAGTGTATTGAAATTCAGCCGCTAATTAATTCAAGTCTGTTCATAAACTACATTCCTTAGTGATAGCTGTAATATCCGCAATTTTCGATTTTCGGTAAATTTATTTTTCGGCCGGAGTCCGTTTTGACGACTCGCTCATGACCGTTTCGTCATTTCGAGAATGATTAATTCTGCACTTTTTGTCATCCGAGTTCGTTTCGGTATCGTCTTGTTGAGTTCCGAGCTTTTTAGCGACTTTTCCGCACTTGAGTTCGATTCTTGCGAATCTCGTCCGAAACTGTTGTTTCGAGTTTCTCGTAAGTTCATTTAATGTTATTATTCATGTTGCGAGCTTTGGTTTGGTGTTTCGATTGCGTATCGTGATTTTTGGACGTTTTGGGCCATTTTCGTAATTTCCCAAAGTTTTGGGTAATTACTTCCGTTGTCGAATTCCGAGCCTTCGGGTGGTCGGAATCGTGTGTTCAATTAGCTCTTAGATTCGTCTTTGCGAGTACTTCGTAAACGTAATTTCAATTCGTATTCAGGTTCGGGTTTCGGGGTCGTTCGGATCGTCGTTGTGGTTCGGACGTAATTTTGATGCATGCGGAGGGCTGCCCGGACACATGCAACACGGCCACAGCAGCGCTGCTGGCGCGCCGTGTCTGCGCCAGTCGGCCGGGCCAGCGGCCTTCGAGACACGGCCGAGACACACGGCTATGCAGGCCGTTTCTTTGCGCCGTGTCCGTGAACTATAAATATGGCAGGCGATCGCTTTTTTCACTCATTTCATTTCCTATCCTTCCTGTCCGCGGCTGGAGTCTTTGGGAAGTCGAAGACATGTTGTTATACTATAAATCCACGAAATTTGGAGTTCATAACATCAATTGATCATCACGTAACATCCTTCAATCCAGCGAATCAAGGCAAGTTTTCTTAAAATCTAGTTTTGGGGATTTTGTTCGATTTGTCCGTTTAATCCGTTTTAACTCAGAATAGTGATGTATTTATGATTGTTAAACAATATTATGTCGAATTCCTTGCTGTTCCTCGGTTGAATCGCCGAGGATTTGTCGTTTTATTGAGTTTCTTATCGACGCCTTGAAGGTGTCCGATAAAATGTCACAAAGAGGATTCGAGCATTCTACGATTATTCTTCCTCGTTCGTTCGTTAATTTATTGATGGTATGATGTTAGGGTCAGATTTCTCGCAAAGAATTCGAGTCGGAACCCTTCCGTTCGTCGTTTTCTTCAAGCTTTTCGATCGTGGGTGTATTCATTGTCTTCGCCGGAGAATCGTAGGTGTTCGAGGTGTCCCGACTGATCCGTGATTGTGGGAGTGTCCGGTATCGATTATCGAGGTAAGTATCTTGCCCATACATTACGTGTTTTGTGGATATAATGGTTGCTAAGTGTCGATATGTGCTAAATAAATATTTATAATCATTTTTCAAAAGAATCGGTATATTTACCATCATGGTTTTCGTTAAGGTGACCCGTGTGGATCGGGAATTAATATGCTTAGTTGATTATGTGTGCTAGTTTCGAGTATAGGATCACCTTACTTTCGTGTGATGTCATTATGTATGATTATGGCATCGGTAAATGTAAAGTGTAATTCTCTTGTCAAATTATGTGCTTGGAGTCCCGTGGTTACGGATGAATATGTGAGTTTTTGTGATATTAGTTGTGTCGTTCGGTGCTGTTGAGATCTTGTGCTCCCTTGTGAATTGATATAGTTATGGGTCATGAGTACGTGTTGGATAATTTGGCCATTCTAGCAAGGTACCTCGACTATATATATTTTGTGTGTTTGACCTTTGAGAGTCGTGGTTTTGTAATCTGTGAATTGTTACTCTTCCACCTGGGGACGGCATGTGGCCTCTGGGGGCCGATACTAATGGGTATGGCCACGGAAGTGGACTTGGGTGCGTGTGTTGATGTTCTTCCACCTGGGGATGGCATGTGGCCTCTGGGGGCCGATACTAATGGGTACGGCCACGGAAGTGGACTTGGGTGCGTGTGTTGATGTTCTTCCACCTGGGGACGGTTCGACGGGACCTCTGGGGGCCGATACTAATGGGTACGGCCGCGGAAGTGGTTTCCCACCTGGGGACGGTCCGACGGGGCCTCTGGGGGCCGATACTAATGGGTACGGCCACGGGTTACCAAGTGTGATTTCTGTGATATTGATGTTGATGTTTTGATGATCAATTGTGATATTGTCCGGAGTATCACAATGCTTTGCGCTCGGGGTCGAGAGACATTATATATCGAGTCTTGGTGCTTGGCTAGAATGGCATAAGAATAATGTGTTATGTGTAATGTGTCCTTGTTAGTGAATTGCAGTGGATGATCGGGTCGTTGGCCCTGTGTTTTGTGATCGAAATGGTTGGGCCGTGGACCTCGTATTTTGTTAATGGATTTATATTTTGAAAAAAAAGAACTTTGGGGCTGTGACCCTAAATGGCTTTCGAGGAATTAAGAACTTTTCAATTTCTAATGTTTTCAAAACTCCCGAGATTTGGAAGTGTTTTCAAAGTGCTTACTTGCTTCGTTTCTACTTTCAAGACTTGAACTATTTTTAACTAAATATATCTCGGGAAGTCTTTTGTTGTATTCTCGGAATGTGTTGTGTATGGCTCGTATTTGTACTTTATACTTGCACTAGCGAAACAATGGAGTTTTGCTAACCCCCGAGTAATCGGGGGGTGGATATCTGTATTGTGTCCAGGTACATGCAGGTTTTCGGGAGCAAGACACAGGATCGGCACGAGGGATGATGAAATACGAATGATACTAATCTCACGAAGGCCAGTTTTGGGTTCAGTTAGTCGGAGTCCATTGTATTGTCTTTTCCGCTGTCTTATTGTTTGTTGTTGCAAGTATTTTACCCTTGCATGTGTTAGGAGTATGCCCTCGAATGCCACTCAGAGGTTGTTGAGTGAGGGCATTGTACTTGTAATTATGTAAACCATTTATATAAGGCAAATGAATGTTTCTTTATTTACTGGTAGTTACTGGCATTCCTAACTCGTAAATAAACATATAGAAACTAGTCCGTGTATTTGAGAGCAAAACGTTCCACTTCTTATTGGATAAGAGTCGGCCTTTGGAAAGGTTATAGCTCAAATACTTAATCGTTCGCAAGTCGATGAAACTTGGTAGGCGTTAAGTTTATGTGAAGACTTGTATGACGTGTTCTTTGACATGGAGAGTGCTGTCGAACACTAATGGTTAGTGGGAGCACACGTTATAGGTATGCTAATTGATTAGTATACTCAACCGACTCACCCTCGATTCGTCACATGGATTTCACTCGGGACAGTCAATGACGGAATCGAAAGGTTGTGATAGGTATTCGTGAACCTTAGACTTGAGGATTTAGTAGGGATGTGCTTGTGACGTCAAGATTTTCATTAGAGTAGTTCGACCACGTAAACCTAAGGCGGGGTCAACCTCGACGTGCATCTTGACGGCAAGTAGCAGTCCTACGAATACCAAGATAGAATTCTTTCTCCCGTTAGTGAGCGGGTTATATGTCCTATGCGGTTATTGCGATGAGATCATAAGTCTTTGGCCAAAGCATTGGAGCTAGTTGTATTAGATACACGCATGACTCGATGATCTCGATTTGCATTAATGCATGCATAGCGTCAAGTACGGATAGGGTTTGGTCGACCGTGACCCTATAACTTGATCGGGACAGATGAAAGAAGGGTTTAAACGTATACGGGAATACACTACAGAATGCTTTTTGAAAGAACCCAATCATTCGTTCTCAGATGGGGTACAGTGTAGGCCACCAGGCTGGCTAGGTCGTGCTACTACTCTTTCGTTCCTCCCATTCTTGGTCGAGACGGACCTACCGAGTCGCGCATTAGGATTGACGACGGAATGAATTAAGCTAATTCTCTCATTATGAATATTAGATATTGGATATCTAATTTGGGACATTGGATATTTAAATCGATTTATCGGATAAATTGATTTACGGCTTAATGAATTAAATATATCACTGGGTGATTAATTTAATTCATGGATATAATTATTTCTTGGAGAAATTAATTATGTTATTATGTATTTGATATGATTAATTAATTGGATTAATTGATCGATATAAATACATCGGAACGGAATCGGAGTTTATCTGTTTGGACTCACGGGAGTCCGAAACGAACCGAACTCGTCGTATTTCTTCATCATAGCCGCCCCCCTTCCCCACACCTTGACAAGACTTTGATTTTTAAATCAATTGGAATCTTGATTAGGTGTTTAATGAATAGATATTTGATATCTTTTTCAAGGTGGGGTTAAATATGAGTTGTTCTCATGTGGAAAGGAATTGAATAAGAAGAGAAGACTTGTCACTCTCTAAAAAGATGATTGTGCCAACCGTGAGATACATTGAGAGAGAGAGAAAGTGAGACTTTGAGTTCAAACACTTATCTTCATCTTCTTCTTCAACTTGTTCTTGGTGATTCTTGGAGAAAAATCAAGAAATAAATGAGAGTTGTGAGTTATACACTTAGAGTGTGATAATCTCATATTGGAAGCTTCATCACTTAGCTCTAGCCGTATCCTCGGAGGATAGCAAGGTGATCGTCGTTTCGGTCGTTTCTCCGGCGCGTGGCAAGTAGAGACGCGGTACTTTCGGCGTTGGATCGTTCAAGAGCTTGGGGAATAGCTCAAGAGAAGGTTTCCATTTAATCAACGGACTTCGAGGGTTAGTTTCTTATGACTCTTGCTTTTCGTTTATATATTCGTATATACGTAGCTCGATCGATCCTCGTAGGGATTCGGATCGAATTAATTTTCGTTTTACCGCTTCCGCTGGGCCTTCGTTTTAGGCACCGAATCCCAACAGTGGTATCGGAGCGTAGGTCTTGCGATCGTATATACGATATTGGCATTTGGAATGCTTGATTAGATGGTGAATGATTTGGAATCATTTTAGTCATAATCGTGGTATATATTTTTACGTTCGTTGTAGTTATATTTTTCGTAAGTTTATGTCTAAATATAAATCTTAATTTCTTGGAAATATGATTTATATTGAAGATATGAATGTTGAAATATATTGATATTGGATATCCGGTCGAAAATCGAGCTCCGAATCGTCGTCGGACGACTTTTCGGACAAAGGGCGAGAAGTCGCCAGGTGACTCGGCCGTGTCCGGTGACACGGGCCGTGTCAGCGATCCCGAGCCTTTGCCAGGCAGACCGACCGTGTCGAGACACGGGCCGTGCACGGCCGTGCCGAGCGTGACTTCGGCCATGCCAGCCGGGCCGGAAGAAGGTGCCGGCGATGACTTCGGCCATGGCAGCCATTTTCGCCCGGCTCGATTTTTCGTGTATTCTTGAAAATTAATCTCCCGCATGTTAAATTGGATTTAATATGATTAAAATGATTTATGGTATTTCATTTTATAAGGGAAATTTAATTAATTGGAATATTTATGGTCGATCAATTATTTTGAACGTTATTATATTACCGATTGTGTGAATCGATTGGATCGGTTCGTATTGTTGATTGGATCAATGTATCTCTACGCTTTCCATTTATTTAGTATTTATTGAATGAATGCTTTTGAATGGGGATGTGGTTCGTGGACTTAGTTTTTGAATCGTTCGTTTTATTCGATTGGGTTGTAAAGGCCGTTTTGAGCCTATTTATTTTACTAGAAAAATTTGTATCTAGGATGCAATTTTCAATGTAAATTTTATGTGTAATGACGAAGACCTAAGAAGATCCATTTCGAGAAGACGAAGATTCAAGACGAAGACTTGTAATTAGATTACGGAGTTTTTGTTTTCTAGAACGGTCCATGAACCACATGTTGGTAGCAACTAGGTTGTGAATGGTTGTTTCATATTGTATGAATGCCACAAACGCGCTTAAATGAATTAATGTGCAAAGTGTAACATTAATCGCGATAATTCTCCCACAACAAATAATTAAGTTTATAAGGTTTCAAGGTTTTCCTTCCCTCCATCGAGTTTTCGAAATTGAAATCCAAACCGGATGTGCTATGCTTCCGAGTTATCGGGTAGTCGTTCGGGAGGACGGATAAATTACCGGAGCGCATTGGATGCCTTTCGGTTGGAGCAAATTTTATCCCTAGAAACCTGATAGGTTGCCGGATAAGATTCAATTGTGAAACTGATTTGCGTCGATGGTATAAACTTAACTTGTTCACGAACCATAGAAACCGTATAGGTTGAGGGAAGTGAACAAGGGGAAAAAGAAGATCGAATCATCCATTAGATGGGTTGGTGTTGGACACCACTTTATGAAAATTAGTAGACTAGAAACCTGTTCGGTTGCCCTCTATTAAGATTTATAAAGAACTCGATCACCACTATGAAGTAGAGCGACGATACTTCCGGATATCACATGGGAGTGTGTTATTCCGATAAAAATAGTGGGAGCTGGGTAACAAGAATAGAAAAGACCTTAAATTCTATACTCAGAACATAATTGAATGAGTCACTAATTAATCTGTTATACTTAGTGCAGACAAATCTCAATATGACAATGAATCCACTCGCAATTCTACTCGAAAAGAACACCTTAATGGGACCTAACTTTGTGGATTGGCTCCGCAATTTGATGATTGTCCTCAGTATAGAGGCACTGGGATATGTCTTGGAGACGGACATTCGGCGCCTCTGTGCGGACCCGAGCCAATCGGGAAGAGATTGAAAACCACGAAAAGTGGGTTAAGGATGACGTGAAAGTCCGTGCTTATATGATGGCTTCCATGTCTAATGAGCTTCAGAGCTCATGAGAAAATGACTTCGCTAGGCGATTCTATCTCACTTAACCGAGCTTTATGGTGAGCACGCAGAATCGCTAGATATGAGATATCCAAGCAACTGTTCGGTGCTAGGATGAAGGAAGGTGAGAAGGTTGGGGAACACGTCCTCAAAATGATATCCATGATCGAGAGATTGGAGGCTCTTGATTTTAAAATGGATGCTTCTCTCAAACCGACCTTATCCTACGGTCTCTCCCCGATTCCTTCTCACGGTTTGTTATGAACTTCAGCAACGAAATTGCATGTAACTTAGCCGGGCTAATGAACAAACTAGTGACCGCTCGCCTCGAGATGAAGACTCCGCGGATGAAGGAGTGCACTTGTGATTTCTTACGACTTCGGAAGTCTAAGAATAAGAAGAAAAAGACCAAGAAGCGGATTGGACCACAAGCTAAGGACCTTAAGGGAAAGGGCAAGGCCCCGATGGTTCCAAAGAACAAGAAGAAGAAGGATGCTTGTCTCAAGTGCGGTGGTGGGCCACTGGGCTAGAGACTGTCCGATTCTTCATGGCACTTCAGTCTGAACTTTTAGTTTTGGAAACAAATTGTTCTCGCTCTTGTATTTTCTACTTCTGGATCGGATTCGGTGCTAGTTCTCATATTTGTACCGTGAATCGGGATGCGGAACAAAGTAGGAAGCTTGGATCGGAGAAGTTATGATCACGGTCGGAAGCGGGCATAGTGTCGAGGCGACCACATAGGATCACTTCTTTTGGGTTTAGAATCCGGTTTTGTTTTGACTTTAGAAGATGTACTTGTTTTGCCCAAGGGGCACAAAAACATTGTATCCATTCGGTCATGGACCGAAAAGGCTTTTCATTTTTCATTGGTGATGGTTCTGCCAAAATTTATTTTAGAAATAAACTAGTGGGTACTACATTGTTGAATGGATTGTATCATCTAAATCTCAAAGAACAAAGTAGTTGTTAAAACTATCACTAGAAAACGTGCTAGGGATGAAACCAACCAAGTATGGAAATGGCATCTTAGACTTGGTCATGTTGGTCGACCAAGGTTTACAAGATGGAAAAAGATGGACTTATGGGTCCATTGGGATCGGATCCCTTTCCTACTTGTGAATCTTGCCTTAAAGGCAAAATGACTAAGTCCCCTTCACAGGACTTTTGAAAGAGCCGATAAACTAGGATTAATCCATACCGACGTTTGTGGTGCTTTGAAGCGACGTGACGGATATCAATATTTCATTACGTTTACAGATGATCATACTAGGTATGGTTATGTATACCTAATGAAACATAAATCCGAGGCCTTTGAGAAATTCCAGGAATTCAAGGCCCTAGTCGAGAAACAAACTGGTAATCATATCAAAGCACTTCGGTCGGACCGAGGTGGCGAGTATATGAGTACGGAGTTTGACAAGTTCCTTAAGGAACATGGAATAGTTTCACAACTAACACCTCCAGGTACTCCTCAGTTAAATGGTGTGTCAGAAAGAAGGAACCGGACCCTGTTGAACATGGTCCGTTCCATGCTAGGCTATACTGACTTGCCGATTTACCTGTGGGGGTATGCACTCCTGACTGCCACGTATATCTTGAACAGATGTCCTTCCAAATCCGTTCCTAAAACTCCACATGAGATGTGGGAAGGAAGGAAACCAAGTCTTAATCATATTAGGATTTGGGGATGTCCCGCTTATGTCAAGAAGACTAAGGTGGAAAAGTTGGAAGCTAGGTCTGCGAAGGGACGTTTCATTGGATTCACGTCTGGGACGATGGGATATCTATTCTACATGCCCGAAGATCGAAGGATCATTGTTGCTTTACAAGCACACTTCCTGGAAGATGAGTTCATTCAGGAAGGCGGAGCAGGTAGAAGTATTTCTTTAGAAGAATACAATGAAACTCCTCGAGAGACACCTGTGCAAGAAACTGGAACCGAACTTTCTGAAACACAAGTACAACCACCTCGTAGGTCTAGTAGGGTGTCTCATTTACCTGAGAGGTATGGGCTTGTGCACTTGGAGGAGCTGGGTCTCCATGAGGTTCCAAGTGATAGCCAAGAGACCGACCCGACGACCTATGACCAAGCGATGGTGGATGTAGACTCCGCGAAATGGCGTGAAGCTATGGAAGCTGAGATAGACTCGATGCATGTAAATCAGGTCTGGACTCTAGTAGACCGCCCCAAGGGCATAGTGCCCATTGGGAATAAGTGGATCTACAAGAGAAAGACTGATGGTGATGGCAAGGTTGACGCCTATAAGGCCAGGCTTGTGGCAAAGGGTTATACCCAAAAGGAAGGGATCGATTACCACGATACCTTCTCGCCCGTAGCCATGATCAAGTCTATTCGCATGATGCTTGCTATAGCTGCCTACCACGATTATGAGATATGGCAAATGGACGTAAAGACGGCTTTCCTTAATGGATTCCTCGAGGAGGAAATCTATATGGAGCAGCCTAAAGGCTTTGTGTCCGAAGTCGATATTCAGAAAGTGTGCAAGCTTCAGCGTTCCATTTATGGACTGAAGCAAGCGTCGCGTAGTTGGAACCTTCGTTTTGACGAGGCGGTCAAAGAGTTTGACTTCGTGCAAAATGAAGAGGAACCTTGTGTATACAAGAAGGTTAGTGGGAGCAAGATCGCATTCTTAGTACTATATGTAGATGACATTCTACTAATAGGAAATGATGTGGGAATGCTTTACGTGAAAGCTTGGCTTTGAGTAATTTCTCCATGAAAGACTTGGGAGAAGCAACCTATATTCTTGGTATTCGGCTCTCTGGGATAGATCGAAGAGAACAATAGGCCTTTCCCAAGCCCTCTATATAGATAAGATCTTAAAGCGATTTAAGATGGATGATTCTAAAAGAGGGTTCCTACCGATGCAACATGGAATAAAACTCACCTTGAAGATGTGTCCTCAAAGTGAGGAACAACGCAAGGAAATGAGTAATATACCATATGCTTCGGCCGTGGGTAGCCTTATGTATGCTATGTTGTGTACAAGACGACATCGCGCATGCCGTAAGCGTGGTGAGTAGGTTTCGTGCAAACCTGTAGGGAACATTGACTGTCAGAAAGAACGTTCTCAAGTACTTGAGAAGAACGAGAGATATGGTTCTTATGTATGGCGGTGGAGATTTAGATGTGGTGGGATTCACCGATTCGACTTCCAAGGTGAAGGACGACTCGATGTCCACTTCGGCTATATATTTACTCTTAATGGAGGGCGTATCTTGGCATAGTGCCAAGCAAAGCGCGATCGCGATTCCACTGTCAGCCGAGTATCAAGCGGCCTGAGGCTTCCAAGGAAGGGTTACGATTAAGAAGTTTTTGGGAGAACTTCAAATGATACCATGTCCGAGCCGTGCTGTCTACTGCATCGCGACAACGACGAGTCAGAGCGCAGCCAAGGAGCCGAGGTTTCACAACAAAGACCAAACATATTGAGAGGAAGTATCATCTCGTAAGAGGATTTGTTCGCAAGGGATACATTGTCTTTGCACAGAGTAGAGTCGGCCGACAACGTCGCCGATCCACCGACAAGCCACTTTCTCGGACTAGCTTGGAGCGTCATCCGGAGAACATGGGTATTAGATACCATAGTGTGTGGCATTGAGTGCAAGTGGGAGATTGTTAGGAGTATGCCTCGAATGCCACTCGAGGTTGTTGAGTGAGGGCATTGTACTTGTAATTATGTAAACCATTTATATAAGGCAAATGAATGTTTCTTTATTTACCGGTAGTTCTTGGCATTCCTAACTCGTAAATAAACATATAGAAACTAGTCCGTGTATTTGAGAGCAAAGCGTTCCACTCCTTATTGGATAAGGGAGTCGGCCTTTGGAAAGGTTATAGCTCAAATACTTAATCGTCATAAGTCGATGAAACTTGGTGGGCGTTAAGTTTATGTGAAGACTTGTATGACGTGTTCTTTGACATGGAGAGTGCACCGTCGAACACTAATGGTTAGTGGGAGCACACGTTATAGGTATGCTAATTGGATTAGTATACTCGAACCGACTCACCCTCGATTCGTCACATGGATTTCACTCCGGACACCAATGACGGAATCGAAAGGTTGTGATAGGTATTCGTGAACCTTAGACTTGAGGATTTAGTAGGGATGTGCTTGTGACGTCAAGATTTTCATTAGAGTAGTTCGACCCTCGTAAACCGGAAGGCGGGGTCAACCTCGACGTGCATCTTGACGGCAAGTAGCAGTCCTACGAATACCAAGATAGAATTCTTTCTCCCGTTAGTGAGCGGGTTATATGTCCTATGCGGTTATTGGCGGATGAGATCATAAGTCTTTGGCCAAAGCATTGGAGCTAGTTGTATTAGATACACGATGACTCGATGATCTCGATTTGCATTAATGCATGCATAGCGTCAATCAGATAGGGTTTGGTCGACCGTGACCCTATAACTTGATCGGGACATTTGAAAGAAGGGTTTATACGTATACCGGTATTCACTACAGAATGGTTCTTGAATGATCCCAATCATTCGTTCTCGGTTAAAGCAGTGTAGGCCACCAGTGGCTAGGTGGTGCTACTACTCTTTAGTTCCTCCCATTGCTGACTGAGACGGACCTACCGAGTCGCGCATTAGGATTGACGACGGAATGAATTAAGCTAATTCTCTCATTATGAATATTAGATATTGGATATCTAATTTGGGACATTGGATATTTAAATCGATTTATCGGATAAATTGATTTACGGCTTAATGAATTAAATATATCACTGGGTGATTAATTTAATTCATGGATATAATTATTTCTTGGAGAAATTAATTATGTTATTATGTATTTGATATGATTAATTAATTGGATTAATTGATCGATATAAATACATCGGAACGGAATCGGAGTTTATCTGTTTGGACTCACGGGAGTCCGAAACGAACCGAACTCGTCGTATTTCTTCATCATAGCCGCCCCCCTTCCCCACACCTTGACAAGTCTTTGATTTTTAAATCAATTGGAATCTTGATTAGGTGTTTAATGAATAGATATTTGATATCTTTTTCAAGGTGGGGTTAAATATGAGTTGTTCTCATGTGGAAAGGAATTGAATAAGAAGAGAAGACTTGTCACTCTCTAAAAAGATGATTGTGCCAACCGTGAGATACATTGAGAGAGAGAGAAAGTGAGACTTTGAGTTCAAACACTTATCTTCATCTTCTTCTTCAACTTGTTCTTGGTGATTCTTGGAGAAAAATCAAGAAATAAATGAGAGTTGTGAGTTATACACTTAGAGTGTGATAATCTCATATTGGAAGCTTCATCACTTAGCTCTAGCCGTATCCTCGGAGGATAGCAAGGTGATCGTCGTTCCGGTCGTTTCTCCGGCGCGTGGCAAGTAGAGACGCGGTACTTTCGGCGTTGGATCGTTCAAGAGCTTGGGGAATAGCTCAAGAGAAGGTTTCCATTTAATCAACGGACTTCGAGGGTTAGTTTCTTATGACTCTTGCTTTTCGTTTATATATTCGTATATACGTAGCTCGATCGATCCTCGTAGGGATTCGGATCGAATTAATTTTCGTTTTACCGCTTCCGCTGGGCCTTCGTTTTAGGCACCGAATCCCAACAGCATGGGTATGAGTCTGGAAGAGTTTATGTATTTTGATTTGTAAGTCGGTGACGAAAGACCAAATCGGTCTGTTGGTCCGTTATTTTGATTCGTCGGTATGTAATATAATATGTTGTTTTGATGTCTAGCCTGGTGGATCCTCACGGAGAGGGTCTGCGGCGTGTAATATTCCCGGTTTGATCTGGGGGTGTTACATTTATGGTATCAGAGTTTAGGTTGAGGAAACCTAGGTTGTCGGGTCGAGTTATATGTTGTTGAGTCTTGTATTGTCAGATTTTGTCTGACTGAGTCATGTCGCGACGCGTCGTCTGGGATGTCGGTCGTGATTAGTATCAAGGTGCAGCCATCATCTTCGTGCGATCTGTGGATGTAAGTCTCCCTACTACATGTTGTACCACGAGCTATACGAGCCTGTATGATTCTGTGTTATGTAGTAGTATTTGAAGGTGCATCGTGAGTAAGTGACATATATTTGTTAATTCCCGTTTTGTGCTAGAATGAAGAATGATATGGCCAAATGTATCCTTGTATGAACTGTTTTTCTTGCAAGAGCAACAACCTTGGAATTTTTAGTTTCGAAGGCTTCCGGGGAGCCACGTAAATTTTTAAAATGTTCTCCAAAGGAGGAAAAATTTTGATTTTCGTATGATGACCTCAAGGTCGAAAATTTTTAGACTTCAAACTACCGATATTTCATTCTCATCTCATACTATAAGTTTTCAAAACTCGAGTTTTTAACTCAAATAAGGTCTTCAAAATATACTCAAGACGTGACTCTCGTTTGTAACTTTTGGGTTTCATGAATGTTGGTTAGAAGATGTGTATTGATGATGCTCTCGTTGTTGAGCAGTGGTGCCAGTTTTATGATTAAAATAGTAACGTGAATGTTGAGTCCATCGGTATGTATGTGTTGAGATAGTTCTCCTTATTGAGAAGTATAATTTTCGTTTTTGTAGGATGATTTTCTTTTGATGGTTGCTTGTGAGATGTTATAATTATGTGAATCGATGACATTTAGACTCGTATGTTGTTGCTTATTTGTAACCTTCGAGTCTAGTATTACCTCATATATGTTTGCAATTGTGTTGGTGATTAGAGCAGTTAGCACAGGCTTAATACGAGCCTAACGCGCGCTAACGTGGCGTGTTTAGCGCACGTTAATCTTTGTTGTAACGCGCGCTAATCAACCTGGGCAGAGGCTATGGAACCGCATTATAGCCGTTAGGTCTAACTTTTGCGGCCAATCACTTGTAGTTGTATTCTATACGTGGTGTCTAGTGATAACAACTGTTGTGCGTGAATGTGTGTTAAGACTTTTCATATTGCTAGGTGATATTTGATTGTGTTTGATGAATTGATAAATTATGTCTGCTGTGTGTGTTCAAAAACACTTTCCTGGAAACTTCACAAAGTTTTGACGGTTCGATTAATCGACGGCTCCGTGTATACTTTGAAAATTATTTGGAATTGGCAAGCCGGCCTTGGATTCTCAAATAAAACCTCGATGGTATTTGAAAGAGTTGTTTTAAAGTACATGTAGACATTTTGTAAAATATTACCGTCGTTGATGTTTGTGAAGTGTTGGGAGAATTTTCGAAAATGATTTTTAACGTATTGTTGTATTTTCAAATAATTCGAGTGAATGATTTTGAAAAATCTTTCACACCATAAAAATATTTTATTTCAAAAACCAATGCGATTTTTATTTTCAAAAAAAAATATAGTGAAAGATGAAAAATCTCACTCGATGTAAAGTTGAAACTCGGATTTGGAAATGTTAGAGTATGTAAGAATGATGTGATGATCTTGCATGGTTAACTTGTTAGTTGTTAACGGTGATGATGATACGTAGAGGCATGATGACTTCAAATGATTTCAAATGAGACGGTTAAAGTATGTTGTTTACAAGTTTTGATGAAACAACCCGAGGTACCAAAAGTACTTTTAAAGTTTATTTTAAATAGCATACAAATCCAAGGATTTTCAAAAGATTTCCTTTAAAAGGATACCTCGTGGATTTTCTTTTCGAGTTGTTATTGGTTACCTTATGTGATATGTCGTGCTGAGTTGGTACTTTAGTATAATATTTTGCGAAGTTGTGCAATCGTATTAGTGGGAATCCGCTTAGTATGCCGATGGGCAGAGGACACAGTCGTGACCACGATACTAATGGCCATGAATATCGGATGTGGACCAAGAGGATATGGTCGGGAAGGTTGCTATTCCAGCACTTCGTTCTCGTTGTTTAGGTTTCGGGACGAAACCTCCTTTAAAGGTGATATGATGTAATACCCACATTTTTCTTTCTTTCTCTTCTGTTTCGTCCAACCGTAACGACTCGACTGTGTTCGTTGATGCTTCTGACCTGGTGTTGTTTCTCACCTTTGTCATTCGAGCGAGTTCTGATATTGTCCCAAATTGATATATATATCGTTGTGACCTTTCCAAGTTCGGAAAACTAGTCTCATTTTCGATCTTCCAACCCTTGGGCGGTGGAATTCCGTATTTGTTCAGCGATTAGCTCGCGTTTTGATTGATGTACCGTTGGGTTGGTCAATCGTATTGATTATCGTCCGTTGTGTTTTGTGATTGTTCGGATAATTGACTTGATTGTATTATCCATTTGATGACGCTTGTCACTTGTTGGTTTTCTTATATCCCTAACGGCGACGTTGTGTTGGTCGTCGTGGAGCGTGTTTTCACGCCGAATATTCCTTTGCGTTGCTTGTAATGTTTCGCCGATGGGCGTAAGTTACGCATTTCCTTGCGTATCTCGTTGAGTTTTCCTGGCGGGATATTGCTTCTCCCTACTTGTTTTAAGTTTCGGGACGAAACTTCTTTTAAGGAGGGTAGAATATAATATCCGCAATTTTCGATTTTCGGTAAATTTCTTTTTCGTCCGGAGTCCGTTTTGACGACTCGCTCATGACCGTTCGTCATTTCGAGAATGATTAATTCTGCACTTTTTGTCATCCGAGTTCGTTTCGGTATCGTCTTGTTGAGTTCCGAGCTTTTTAGCGACTTTTCCGCACTTGAGTTCGATTCTTGCGAATCTCATCCGAAACTGTTGTTTCGAGTTTCTCGTAAGTTCATTTAATGTTATTATTCATGTTGCGAGCTTTGGTTTGGTGTTTCGATCGCGTATCGTGATTTTCGGACGTTTTGGGCCATTTTCGTAATTTCCCAAAGTTTTGGGTAATTACTTCCGTTGTCGAATTCCGAGCCTTCAGGTGGTCCGAATCGTGTGTTCAATTAGCTCATAGATTCGTCTTTGCGAGTACTTCGTAAACGTAACTTCAATTCGTATTCAGGTTCGGGTTTCAGGGTCGTTCAGATCGTCGTTGTGGTTCGGACGTAATTTTGGCCTGTCGGAGGGCTGCCTGCACTGCAACACGGCCACAAAACGGCGCTGCTGAGCGCCGTGTCTGCGCCGGTCGGCCAGATCGGCAGCCTTCCGAGACACGGCCGAGACACACGGCGCTGCCGCTGCTTTGTCGCCGTGTCCGGCAGGCCTATAAATATGGCCGAGCAGTCGTTTTTTTTCACTCATTTCATTTCCAATCCTTCCTGTCTGCGGATGGAGTCTTTGGGAAGTCGAAGACATGTTGTTATACTATAAATCCACGAAGTTTCGGAGTTCATAACATCAATTGATCATCACGTAACATCCTTCAATCCAGCGAATCAAGGCAAGTTTTCTTAAAATCTAGTTTTGGGGATTTTGTTCGATTTGTCCGTTTAATCCGTTTTAACTCAGAATAGTGATGTATTTATGATTGTTAAACAATATTATGTCGAATTCCTTGCTGTTCCTCGGTTGAATCGCCGAGGATTTGTCGTTTTATTGAGTTTCTTATCGACGCCTTGAAGGTGTCCGATAAAATGTCACAAAGAGGATTCGAGCATTCTACGATTATTCTTCCTCATTCATTCGTTAATTTATTGATGGTATGATGTTAGGGTCAGATTTCTCGCAAATAATTCGAGTCGGAACCCTTCCGTTCGTCGTTTTCTTCAAGCTTTTCGATCGTGGGTGTATTCATTGTCTTCGCCGGAGAATCGTAGGTGTTCGAGGTGTCCCGACTGATCCGTGATTGTGGGAGTGTCCGGTATCGATTATCGAGGCAAGTATCTTGCCCATACATTACGTGTTTTGTGGATATAATGGTTGCTAAGTGTCGATATGTGCTAAGTAAATATTTATAATCATTTTTCAAAAGAATCGGTATATTTACCATCATGGTTTTCGTTAAGGTGACCCGTGTGGATCGGGAATTAATATGCTTAGTTGATTATGTGTGCTAGTTTCGAGTATAGGATCACCTTACTTTCGTGTGATGTCATTATGTATGATTATGGCGTCGGTAAATGTAAAGTGTAATTCTCTTGTCAAATTATGTGCTTGGAGTCCCGTGGTTACGGATGAATATGTGAGTTTTTGTGATATTAGTTGTGTCGTTCGGTGCTGTTGAGATCTTGTGCTCCCTTGTGAATTGATATAGTTCTGGGTCGTGAGTACGTGTTGGATAATTTGGCCATTCTAGCAAGGTACCTCGACTATATATATTTTGTGTGTTTGACCTTTGAGAGTCGTGGTTTTGTAATCTGTGAATTGTTACTCTTCCACCTGGGGACGGCATGTGGCCTCTGGGGGCCGATACTAATGGGTACGGTCACGGAAGTGGACTTGGGTGCGTGTGTTGATGTTCTTCCACCTGGGGATGGCATGTGGCCTCTGGGGGCCGATACTAATGGGTACGGCCACGGAAGTGGACTTGGGTGCGTGTGTTGATGTTCTTCCACCTGGGGACAGTTCGACGGGACCTCTGGGGGCCGATACTAATGTGTACGGCCGCAGAAGTGGTTTCCCACCGGGACGGTCCGACGGGCCTGCCGGGGCCGATACTAATGGGTACGGCCACGGGTTACCAAGTGTGGTTTCTGTGATATTGATGTTGATGTTTTGATGATCAATTGTGATATTGTCCGGAGTATCACAATGCTTTGCGCTCGGGGTCGAGAGACATTATATATCGAGTCTTGGTGCTTGGCTAGAATGGCATAAGAATAATGTGTTATGTGTAATGTGTCCTTGTTAGTGAATTGCAGTGGATGATCGGGTCGTTGGCCCTGTGTTTTGTGATCGAAATGGTTGGGCCGTGGACCCCGTATTTTGTTAATGGATTTATATTTTGAAAAAAAAAAGAACTTTGGGGCTGTGACCCTAAATGGCTTTCGAGGAATTAAGAACTTTTCAATTTCTAATGTTTTCAAAACTCCCGAGATTTGGAAGTGTTTTCAAAGTTCTTACTTGCTTCGTTTCTACTTTCAAGACTTGAACTATTTTTAACTAAATATATCTCGGGAAGTCTTTTGTTGTATTCTCGGAATGTGTTGTGTATGGCTCGTATTTGCACTTTATACTTGCACTAGCGAAACAATGGAGTTTTGCTAACCCCCGAGTAATCGGTGGGTGGATATCTGTATTGTGTCCAGGTACATGCAGGTTTTCGGGAGCAAGACACAGGATCGGCACGAGGGATGATGAAAGACGAATGATACTAATCACACGAAGGCCAGTTTTGGGTTCAGTTAGTCGGAGTCCATTGTATTGTCTTTTCCGCTGTCTTATTGTTTGTTGTTGCAAGTATTTTACCCTTGCGTGGGTATGAGCCTGGATGAGTTTATGTATTTTGATTTGTAAGTCGGTGATGAAAGACCAAATCGGTCTGTTGGTCCGTTATTTTGATTCGCCGGTATGTAATGTAATGTGTTGTTTTGATGTCTAGCCTGGTGGATCCTCACGGAGAGGGTCTGCGGCGTGTAATATTCCCGGTTTGATCTGGGGTGTTACAATAGCTTTCACACCGTTATTTGCTAACGTGTAGCTCTTTTCACCAACACAATTTCTATCTTTTTTTTAAAAGGTGATAGCTTTCACACCGTTATTTGCTAACGTGTAGCTCTTTTCACCAATTTTTCTGTGAGATGGCAGCTACACCAACAATGGTTAGTCCTTTATTTTTCGCAAAATTTTAAGACCCCCAAAATTAGGCAGCTGTTGCTGCTCAACACTTCTCCTTTTTGTCATTTTTTTAGGTGATAGCTTTCACATCGTTATTTGCTAACGTGTAGCTCTTTTCACCAATGACTCCTTTTTTTTAAGGAGTAGAATTTTTGCAGAAAATCATTTATTAGTTAAGCATGAAAAAATCAAAAACTCCACAAATTAAGTAAATTTCAGTTCTATTTTTCATCAACCGACTGATTCTTCTTTTCTCAAGGTAACGAATGACTCGATTTCATATGATAACTACAAGGCTTGGAAAGAGAGATTAAGGCTCAAAATTTTTGGAATATACAATTTTTTTACCGGTTAAAACAATTTTAGAAGCTTGTATATAGCTAAATTATTGGTGTTATGGCCAGATCTAGAAATCTCACAAATAAACAAAATAAATATATATATATATATATACATAAAAAAAATCAAAGCCAAATAACAAAAATAATCAAATCACACCACAATAATTAAAACATATCACCCCAAACTTGAAAATAAAACTGTCCTCAGTTTTTAGAAATGAAAAACAAGTGAGAAAACAGAAAACTCCCTGAAATGAAAGTTGATGCTTGTGCTAACGCCATTTTAGATCTGCATGAAAAAATATACGAGGCAAACAACAACAAAAAAAAAATATACCCGGAAGTATAACACAGTTTTTAAGATGCGCTTCAGGAAAGTCCGAAGAGTCGCCTTACGCTGCCATCAATGCTTTTATTAAAAAAAAATTACGGCAATAAAAATAACAATACATAAATCGCGAATAGATGCGCGTCAAGAGATCAAAAAGAAACTCCTTAAGCTGCCATCATTTAGCACGATTTTTACACACGACAGAAAGTAAAAATAACAAAAGGTCTGATATGGGGTATCAAAGGGAGAGGAATGAATCCACTTTTCGTTTTCTCACGGTGAGATCTTCCATCCAGACAATATTAGCTAGAGCTGGATCTGGTTGAGGAATAAATTCAATGAGTTTTTTGATTAGCTCTTCTGGTGTTGTTGCAACGACTATGATTCGTTTAGCACGCTCGGAAATAAAACCCTTTTCAGCAGAGTAGCCGATGAAAGATAGTAAACCATCAAAGAAATCATTGACATTTAGCAGACCTATTGGTTTTTTGATGAACATTTAGTTGGGCTCTGGTAACCACATGAAAAAGTCCCTCACTGTAACATCCCCAAAACCGTATGGGAATATTACACGCCGTAGACCCTTTCCATAAGGATCTACCAGGCTAAACATCCATAAACAACCAAATGCTTGCCCGACCAGGGTCAAACAATAAAATGATACAGACCGATATGGTCACTTACACGTGAATACACAGACCGATGAGGTCACACAACCTAATCGATAAAACTGACTTAAATAACATTACCCACACAGGGGTCGAAATACAATACAGCGGAAGACTGAAATCAACTCTGACAACACAACAAAAATCAGAACAACTCTCGACTCATGATTAGTATCGCAGCTCGTCATCCTCTTGTGCCAATCCTGTGATGCTCCCGAATGCATGTACCGGACGCAAAGCAGACATCCACCCCCGATTACTCGGGGTTACTAAAACTCCACCGCTTTACTAGTGCAAGTATCAAATCGCATTTAAATGTAACAAGCAATTAATAATCGTGATCAAATATAATAATCAAGTATCAAATATTCTGGAGGTTTTCACAAGAGAAGATAAGCTATGAAGCATTCGAAAATAAGATTATCATCTCTGAATTTTTAGAATTTCAAAACCTTAAGACCTCAAGTCCTTATTCACAAAACCTTTCGAAAAACTTAAGGGCCTTAACCCAAAACTTGTTTCATAATTCAACAGTTTACAATACCGGAAACATTTCCATAAATCTCGTGGGGCTCGGCCCAACATTCTTTCTTAAAACTTTTCCTGTAAAAACTTTGATTTGAAAAGTATCATGCTCATGACACCGTGATCCACTGTCACGTGTCTCCGTAGGTTCAACAACCCGCACGGACTACATCACGCACAATTAAACAAACATAATCAATTCCGACACCGTGATCCACTGTCACGTGTCTCCGTAGGTTCAACAACCCACACGGACTATTAACCAAACATAACCAATTCCGACACCGTGATCCACTGTCACGTGTCTCCGTAGGCATAACAACCCGCACGGACTATATCAATCACAACAATCACACACACAGTCCTGACACCGTAGTCCACTGCCACGTGTCACCGTAAGCCCCGTCGAGCTCACCCGGTTGGACGCACTGTGTCCGAAACTCATGGTCCACTGCCATGCGTTATCATATGCCTCGTCAGACCAGCACGATTGGACCTCAGTACCTCACTAAGTTCTGATCCTGTAGTCCACTGCCACGAATCCTCGGAGGTCCCGTCGAACCAACACGAGTGAACTTAGCGGTCACACACATATTCACATTCACATTACATACAACAACGAGCACAATTAATCAATCACCTTGATCACCACAAAATCGTACATTGCACGCAAATAACACAACCTCGACACTCGCAACAACTATCATCAATCAACGACATTTAACCAACATAACACATATTCGGTATACAATACATTGTACAACCAAGTGTACAACCATCCCATATGTACGTCGCATTCCTGCACAAATGGCACAACGCCTAACACGTATACTGATATAACACTATTATCACAAAGCCTTCAAATTGCGGAAAACACAACCAACTCAAACGGAACATATTTACGAAGGCAAGCGAAGTCATTATACATCTCATACGTAATTACTAGTCGCAAGATACAAGTCGTATAGTAAGATACTTGCCTTAATAACCGCTACCGAACGCTCCGAAGAACATGGTTCGACCGGGAAGCTCGAACCCCAAAGAAGGCAACGAACGGAAGGGTTCCGACTCGAGTTCTTCACAAGAATTCGCTCCTAAGTCACAACGATGTCAATTCAATCACAATTCTACGAAAACGTATGGAACTTCCCAAGTTCTACTCATTGAAGCATTTTATCGGACACCTTGAGGGCGTAGTCCAATTCAATCGATTATTCAAGGTAATACTCAAATTCGTTTCACAAAACTTCAGGGGTAATGAATGATTTCGAGTATACAACCATGTTCTAACAATAATCTAAACTAAAACGAATCAAATCGGCCAAAACATCAAGAAACCTCAAAAATTCCCAAAACCAAGAGTTTAGGTGTTCTTACCTTCGATCCGGGTGGAATATGATGTTAATCCATGAATCAAACTTCCAAAATGTGTTGTTCTATGATTCTCTTACTCAAATCCATCCATTTATCTTTGAAGAAATCGCGAAGGAACGAAGGAAAAATGAGAAATGGCGGATAACTCACCCGTGCCATTAAATAGCCGATTCGCACCGTGTGCCGCGCAAGACAGACAAGTGTGCCGCGGCCCACGGCCAAAAACTGCCCAGCATCGGCTTAGTGCCGCGCACGCTGAAGTGTGCCGCGACACACGGCACACCCATTCCAACACCAAACGGCACATCGTGCAGTCTTAGCTATTTCGACCATAACTCCTTCGTCCGGACTCCGATTGACTCACCGTTTGAACCATTGGAAAGATAACTTGATTCTTTATAATATTGCAAAGATTCAGAATTTTTGGAGGTTCCAAGAATTTATGGTGATTTTTACAAAGCCGAACTCATACTTAGAAAAGTCGTTTAGTAATCCCGAACTCCACAAAACGACACCGAAACCCGAGCCTGAATACGAACCGAAGATACGGTTACGAAGTACTCACAAAGACGAATCTAAGAGCTAGTAGAACACACGATTCCGACCACCCGAAGGCTCGAAATTCGACAACGGAAGGTAATTACCCCAAACTTTGGGAAATTACGAAAATGGCCCAAATGCCCGAAAATCACCATACGACAACAAATAATCAAACCGAAGCTCACAACACGTATAACAACGTTAAATGAACTTACGAAAAACCCCAACGACAGCTTGAACGAGATTCGCAAGAACCGAACTCCGCGTGGAAAAGTCGCTAAAAGCACGGAACTCAACAAAGCAAAGACCAAACGAACTCGGATGACAAAAAGTGCAGAATTAAATATTCTCCGAATGACGAAACGGTCGAAAGCGAGTTTTCGAAACGGACCTCCGCCGAAAAATGAAAATTACCGGAAATCCGAAATTGCGGATATTACATTCTACCCTCCTTAAAAGAAGTTTCGTCCCGAAACTTAAAATAAGTAGGGAGAAGCAATATCCCAACAGGAAACCTCAACGAGATACACAAGAACGCATAACTTTCGCCCATTGGCGAAACGTTACAAGCAATGCGAAAGAATATGCAGCATGGAAACACGCCCCACGACGACCATAACAAACCCACCGGCAATGATTCAAAACAATAACAATCAATTAACGACGCATCACATACCACATCATATGCACACATTTAATCAAAGAAACGTACGCGACAACAAGTCGCACCCGACTAAAACGGCTATGCGACAGAAACAAATAGAGTATTATGATAGAAATCAGTCCGATTCTCATCAACAAGAAAATGTCTGACGTCAAAACACAAACAATTCAAGATAACGGAAAACGAGAATACCGGATATTACATTCTATCCTATTAAAATTAAGTTTCGTCCCGAAACTTAAAATAAAACATCATGATAGAATAGAAACAAAACCAAAAAGTTCACGCAACAAATATCAATCTCTACACGAATTACAGCACAAAGTACGATACACAACTATATCACTGGACACCACCGGGCCCTCCCCGAGTAGGAACGAAAACCCGATTCCCAAACATCCTGGCAACGGTCTCACAATGCACCGCTTGGTGCCCCAGTTGGCCGAACTTAAAACAATTAACCGGTGGCGAACGACAATTCTGTCTCGCATGGCCTACACGACTGCAGTTAAAGCAGGTCTTCACACTGATCGTCTTACTTGCCTCTGGGGTAAGGTTCTTAGACTGGTCAACCGAATGAGGAGTGCTCCCAGAAGGAAACTGCGAAGCAACAGGCTCATGGATCTCACTCCTCTGGCCTCTTGAAAAATTTCTCGAGGTCTTCTGTCTCTTACTCTCTGAACCAGATTCCGTCACAGAAACGGCCATCTCAATGGCTAAAGCTCGGTCCTGATATTCCTTCAGGGTGGTACACATGAGCGGAGCCATACTCTCACGGATATGGGGTTTCATACGCATATTGAAGTATCGGACCTTGTCCGCTTCACTTCTCACTTGATCACGAACATAAGCCAACTGTCGATTATAATCGACTATCGCCTGGGATATTGACACATCCTGGGGCGTAGCCGAGAAAAATTCAACGATTCTGCGTTCACGAATAGGCAACGGGCAATACTCTGCCTCCATGGCGGTCTTAAACTCAGCCCATGTAGGTGTACGATCTGCAGGCACTACAGCGTGCCACCAGTCTGCAGCTTCTTTGTCGAGTAGGTACTGAGCAATGGGTACCCTCCTATCATCCGGACAAGCTACAGCATCAAATATTCTATCCAACTGGAAGAGCCAGTTTTCCCAACCTAACAAGTCAGACGAACCCACAAAACGGGGCGGCTGCATCTTCATCACATCTCGTAACCACTTACTAGTTTCGTTATCCCTATTTGGGTTCTCATCCCGACGTACGGCCTGATTCATCTGCACTAATCGATCAACCACCGACGAAGGATGGTGGCGGCGCCAACGTCAACATTAACGCTAGTCGAATATCCCCGATCCATCGAGCTGATTGGTACTCGGCAAGGAGGGAGTCGCCCTCTCCTGCTCCCGATTACGACCACGACCACGACCATGACCACGGCCTCGACCTCAACCCCTTAGCATACTGAACGGACATCCAATCAGAATAACAAGATAAAACAAACCTCACATAATCGACATAAGCCCAAAATCAGCAGCACAATGCAATATTCACACGTTCACATTGACAAAGATGAATGACCTATACCTCAGCATACACGGTTAAAACATTAAGCATACCGTTGCGGTCCAACACCGGTAATATTTTAAAAAAAAAACAAGTTTATCGAGGTATTTGTTCGAATGATAATATAAAACAAATTCGCGAGTTCGAAAGATTTTGCTGGGGTGAAATTTTGAAAGTACTTTGTTTAATACCTCGGTCATTGAAGTGGGGAACGATACCTAACAACGTATCCCGCCACTTGGGCATACAACCCAGATTTTCTGACGAGAATAATAATATAGCAACTCACTGCACGACTTAACCTCAATACATAAACACATAACGTTCTAAATTACGGAAGCCAAAGTTGTTTTGCAAAACAGAAATTTTCCAAAATCCTTTAGTTCATAAGCAAAATGACGGTAATATTTTACAATGTCCGAAGTATTTTAAAACACATTTTTCAAATACCGTCTGATTGTGTCATTTGAAAATACACGGCCCATTTGTCAAAATTTAACAAATTTTAAAAATCCATATAAAGTATGGTTTGACCGCACCACCAAAATATTTTCCAAAAATCGATTTCTACAAAATTCTCAAACTGTAAAGTCCTTCAGGAAACATTCACAAACTTACCCATAGCGGACAAAAATTACAACATTCCAAAAACAGTCGAATTTAAAACCACATACAAATGGCAACCAGGGTCGCCAATTCAATCAAATGCATCTCGTGGTATCAAGTTTAAACACACAGCAAAATCATTCATCGGAGTTTCTCACAAACTCTACCGTTGGTACCTTTTCGAAACCCATCGAGGTTTACAACCTTCACAAGATACCACCCCACCCGGTGGTTCAAAGATAAAATAATAACGTGCCCAGTTCTATACACATACTATGTGCCACAAGTGTGAAACACAACTATATTACACAATACTGTGTAAATAAAATTATACACCGCAATTAACTCACTAAAATAAAATCGAGATACACAGGTATTACGCATAAAGGAGGAGACTTACATCCAAAGGTCGCACGGAGGTGACAGTCGCCCACGATACTAATCTCGTCCGACAGCATAACCGACACGTTGTGACCACGCACAACTCAACTTGTCACCTAACGACTCGAACGACAAGACAACACATTACTCGACAAAACACGACTTGAAACGACCCGACAGCCTAGGTTTCCGCAAACCTAAGCTCTGATACCATAATTGTAACATCCCCAAAACCGTATGGGAATATTACACGCCGTAGACCCTTTCCACAAGGATCTACCAGGCTAAACATCCATAAACAACCAAATGCTTGCCCGACCAGGGTCAAACAATAAAATGATACAGACCGATATGGTCACTTACACGTGAATACACAGACCGATGAGGTCACACAACCTAATCGATAAAACTGACTTAAATAACATTACCCACACAGGGGTCGAAATACAATACAGCGGAAGACTGAAATCAACTCTGACAACACAACAAAAATCAGAACAACTCTCGACTCATGATTAGTATCGCAGCTCGTCATCCTCTTGTGCCAATCCTGTGACTGCTCCCCTGAATCTGCATGTACCTGGACGCAAAACAGACATCCACCCCCCGATTACTCGGGGGTTACTAAAACTCCACTGTTTTACTAGTGCAAGTATCAAATCATACGAAATGTAACAAGCAATTAATAATCGTGATCAAATATAATAATCAAGTATCAAATATTCCCGGGAGGTTTTCACAAGAGAAGATAAGCTATGAAGCATTCGAAAATAAGATTATCATCTCGGGAATTTTTAGAATTTCAAAACCTTAAGACCTCAAGTCCTTATTCACAAAACCTTTCGAAAAACTTAAGGGCCTTAACCCAAAACTTGTTTCATAATTCAACAGTTTACAATACCGGAAACATTTCCATAAATCTCGTGGGGCTCGGCCCAACATTCTTTCTTAAAACTTTTCCTGTAAAAACTTTGATTTGAAAAGTATCATGCTCATGACACCGTGATCCACTGTCACGTGTCTCCGTAGGTTCAACAACCCGCACGGACTACATCACGCACAATTAAACAAACATAATCAATTCCGACACCGTGATCCACTGTCACGTGTCTCCGTAGCTTCAACAACCCACACGGACTATTAACCAAACATAACCAATTCCGACACTGTGATCCACTGTCACGTGTCTCCGTAGGCATAACAACCCGCACGGACTATATCAATCACAACAATCACACACACAGTCCTGACACCGTAGTCCACTGCCACGTGTCACCGTAAGCCCCGTCGAGCTCACCCGGTTGGACGCACTGTGTCCGAAACTCATGGTCCACTGCCATGCGTTATCGTAGGCCTCGTCGGAAAGACGACGATTGGACCTCAGTACCTCACTAAGTTCTGATCCTGTAGTCCACTGCCACGAATCCTCGTAGGTCCCGTCGAACCAACACGAGTGAACTTAGCGGTCACACACATATTCACATTCACATTACATACAACAACGAGCACAATTAATCAATCACCTTGATCACCACAAAATCGTACATTGCACGCAAATAACACAACCTCGACACTCGCAACAACTATCATCAATCAACGACATTTAACCAACATAACACATATTCGGTACACAATACATTGTACAACCAAGTGTACAACCATCCCATATGTACGTCGCATTCCTGCACAAATGGCACAACGCCTAACACGTATACTGATATAACACTATTATCACAAAGCCTTCAAATTGCGGAAAACACAACCAACTCAAACGGAACATATTTACGAAGGCAAGCGAAGTCATTATACATCTCATACGTAATTACTAGTCGCAAGATACAAGTCGTATAGTAAGATACTTGCCTTAATAACCGCTACCGAACGCTCCGAAGAACACGGTTCGACCGGGAAGCTCGAACCCCAAAGAAGGCAACGAACGGAAGGGTTCCGACTCGAGTTCTTCACAAGAATTCGCTCCTAAGTCACAACGATGTCAATTCAATCACAATTCTACGAAAACGTATGGAACTTCCCAAGTTCTACTCATTGAAGCATTTTATCGGACACCTTGAGGGCGTAGTCCAATTCAATCGATTATTCAAGGTAATACTCAAATTCGTTTCACAAAACTTCAGGGGTAATGAATGATTTCGAGTATACAACCATGTTCTAACAATAATCTAAACTAAAACGAATCAAATCGGCCAAAACATCAAGAAACCTCAAAAATTCCCAAAACCAAGAGTTTAGGTGTTCTTACCTTCGATCCGGGTGGAATATGATGTTAATCCACGAATCAAACTTCCAAAATGTGTTGTTCTATGATTCTCTTACTCAAATCCATCCATTTATGCTGAAGAAATCGCGAAGGAACGAAGGAAAAATGAGAAATGGCCGGATAACTCACCCGTGCCATTAAATAGCCGATTCGCACTTTGTGTGCCGCGGCACAGGACAAGTGTGCCGCGGCCCACGGCCAAAAAAACTGCCCAGCACTGGCTTAGTGCCGCGGCACCGCGGAAGTGTGCCGCGGCACAGTGCGATCCATTCCAACAACAAAAGGCACATCGTGCAGTCTTAGCTATTTCGACCATAACTCCTTCGTCCGGACTCCGATTGACTCACCATTTGAACCATTGGAAAGCGAACTTGATTCTTTATAATATTGCAAAGATTCAGAATTTTTGGAGGTTCCAAGAATTTATGGTGATTTTTACAAAGCCGAACTCATACTTAGAAAAGTCGTTTAGTAATCCCGAACTCCACAAAACGACACCGAAACCCGAGCCTGAATACGAACCGAAGATACGGTTACGAAGTACTCACAAAGACGAATCTAAGAGCTAGTAGAACACACGATTCCGACCACCCGAAGGCTCGAAATTCGACAACGGAAGGTAATTACCCCAAACTTTGGGAAATTACGAAAATGGCCCAAATGCCCGAAAATCACCATACGACAACAAATAATCAAACCGAAGCTCACAACACGTATAACAACGTTAAATGAACTTACGAAAAACCCCAAACGACAGTTTCGAACGAGATTCGCAAGAACCGAACTCCAGCGCGGAAAAGTCGCTAAAAAGCACGGAACTCAACAAAGCAGCACCGAAACGAACTCGCATGATAAAAAGTGCAGAATTAAATATTCTCCGAATGACGAAACGGTCGAAAGCGAGTTTTTGAAATGGACCTCCGCCGAAAAATGAAAATTACCGGAAATCCAAAATTGCGGATATTACACTCACGAGTGCCAAAACCACCGGGAAGGGTGATAAAGGCGATACTTGCATATTTACAGATCTAAACTCATCTCCAATAGTTGACCCGGTGATTTTACTTTCAGCCAGAGGTTTTGGAATTAATCCCAACACTCTTACTCCTTCCATATAGGTAGAAGCAGCAGCTCGTCCCATTAATCCTAGACTTCCTCCTCCGTAAACTACATAAATGCATTTTTATCCTAAAGTATGACCCAAGTTGTGGGCTGCTTCAGTAAAGCATGCATCTTTTCCATAACTAGCTCCACCAAAAATGCAGACTGAGTTAAATCTTTTTGTGGAAGATGATGATTCCATTTTTGAAAAGAAATTTATTAAGAGAGAAACAGAGAAAAGTGCAAGTTTGAGGGATGAATAAAAGAAACAAGCACAATGTTTATTTATAGAAGAAAAAGAAGGTAAAAATTGTTTAACAAGTTTATGATTGCGTTGATTGCGCTTCAACTACTCAATAGAATAATGAATGCATTTATCGCGTATCACATTTTTTTTTTCAGAAAATCTCACCATACGACAAAAATAAAAGATACTTACGCGTATGCACAGTAGTTGTGATTGTGGCTTACATCTTCCTCTGGTTTTACGTTCAGAAACGGCCTAAACGCCTTCTATGAGTCGGGGAGAAGCTTCCCATCCAATTTTCTTACAAATTGGCAAACAGGGTCTTTTAACGTCAGATTCCCAAGACGTTGTTCATATTCTGGTTTGAATTTATTCCACAAACATCGAATTCCGTAATGTACGAGTCCACTAGGATGCGTGTCAAGAGAAATTTCGATATTATCTAAATTCTCTTTATTCAGACCATCCTTAATGAACTGAATTTTATCTTCTCTGTTTGTAGATGGAATTCCTAAAGATCGACATTTTAAATTACAGTCCATCTAGCACATTTATAGCAAATGGCTATTATCTTTGCTCGTCGTTTCTTTGCATATGAACTTTTTCCAAGCCCTGGTAAAAATCTAGTAGGTGTTCCCGTGAATTCACCTGCTATTCTCACTTTGGCTTCAATTATGAACCTAATATCAAAAGGTATGCTTTTATTCATAAGCAACCTCATCCTTTCAATTCTTGCTTTGTAGATTTTTAAAATTACTTTTTTGCTTAGAAAGGGAAATCTTTTTTCAATATTATTCAAAGTTTCATCCATGATAAATAAAAAATAATATAAAAAGAGAAAATATTAACAAATATCGATTGTTGTGGAAATCGAAAATCCGACTTTGATAGTCACGGAGTACCGTTATCCGCCACTTGACCGGACAGAAGGATAAAAGATGCAGAAATAAAGAAAGATAAAATAACAAGATATAAATAAAAGTATACAAAAAATTACATTTGGCCTAAAACAATCCCCGGCAACGGCGCCAAAATTTGATCGGTCAAAAACTTATCCTAAAAATAGGAGTTTTTGAGTCGCTCGCAAATATATACGAGGTAGAAGTAGTTTGTGGTAAGTTCTACTAAGGTCTTTTCTCTCGAGGATTGTCCAACAGGGCTTCGTATAATATTTGTTACAAATTGCGAGAAATAAATACTAAAATATTCTAAAATATATTTTTTTGGTTTTTAAATTAACTAAATTAAAATGCACTATTTTTAATTTAAACTATTTTTAATAAGACTATTTTAATAAGACTATTTTTAATAAGACTATTTTAATAAGACTATTTTTATACTAGACTATTTATATTAAGACTATTTATACTAGACTATTTATATTAAGACTATTTATACTAGACTATTTATACTAGACTATTTTTAACTAGTAAAAATGAATAGAATTAAAATGAGTTGGGAATTTATAAAATCTAGGGGATTACGGGTTCATTAAATTAGGTTTTTAATTAAGTATCGGAATTGATTTATAGGGATATAAAAGAAAAAACGAATGTTTATCGAGTAATCAACTTTTCACCTCTGTACTTTCGTATTCAAAGATGTCTTCATCACGTTCGCTTTTTTAAGATGTTGATAACTGTAACACCTCCAAAACCGTATGGGAATATTACACGCCGTAGACCCTTTCCACAAGGATCTACCAGGCTAAACGTCCATAAACAACCAAATGCTTGCCCGGCCAGGGTCAAACAATATAATAATACATACCGTTAAGGTCACTTACACAAAAACACACGGACCTATGAGGTCGCACAACTCTATCAACAGAACTGACTAACAACATTACCCACACAGGGGTCGAAACACAATACAGCGGAAGACTGAATCAACTCTAATACTACAACCAAACTCTATCAACTCTCGACTCTTGATTAGTATCGCAGCTCGTCATCCTCTTGTGCCAATCCTGTGACTGCTCCTTAAATCTGCATGTACCTGGACGCAAAACAGACATCCACCCCCCGATTACTCGGGGGTTAGTAAAACTCCACTGTTTTATTAGTGCAAGTATCAAATCATACGAAATATAACAAGCAAATAATAATCGTGAATCAAATATAGCAATCAAGTATCAAAATATCCCCGGGAGGTTTTCACAATAAAATACAAGCTATGAAGCATTCGAAAATAAGATTATCATCTCGGGAATTTTTAGAATTTCGAAACCTTTCGAAAATCTTAGGGTCTTAACCCAATCTCAAAATTGTATTTCAACAATTTACAGTACGAAAACATTTCCATAAATTTCATGGGGCTCGGCCCAACATTCTTTTCTTAAAACTTTCTTACAAAAAGTTTTATTTACAAAACATGATTCGTGACACCGTGATCCCCTGTCACGTGTCTCCGTAGGTTCAACAACACGCACGGACTGAACCAATCACCACAATCACAACAATCAATCATGCTCATGACTCCATGATCGCTTGCCACGAGTCTCCGTAGGTTCAACAACCCACACGGATTGAGCAAACACAACAATCACAACAAACAGTCCCGACCCCGTGAACCTGTGTCACGTGTCACCGTAGGTTCCGTCGAACCCGCACGGTTGGACGTACTGTGTCCTGACTCAATGGACCTGTGCCATGAATCATCGTAGGCCTCGTCAGACCCGCACGATTGGACCTCATCACCACACACTAAGCTCTGATCCCATGGACTTGTGCCATGAATCCTCGTAGGCCCCGTCGAACCCGCACGAGTGAACTTAGTGTTCCAGCACATCACATTCACATTCACATTACATACAACAATGAGCACAGTTAGTCAATCACGTTGATCACCACAAAAATCGTACATTATACGCACATAACACAATCTCAATACTCTCAACAAAACTATCATCAATCAACGACACACAACCAACATAACACACGTTTGGTACACAACACATTACACAACCAAGTGTACAACCATCTATATGTACGTCGCAATCCTGCACAAATGGCACAACACCTAACATGTATACCAACATAGCACTATTATCACAAAGCCTTCAAATTGCGGAATACACAACCGATTCAAACGGAACATATTTACGAAGGCAAGCAAAATCATCATAAATATCATACGTGATTACTAGTCGCAAGATACAAGTCGTATAATAAGATACTTGCCTCGATAGTCGGCACCCGAATATTCCTACGAATACGGCACAACCCGGAAAACCCCGAACACCTACAATCCTAAATCCAACGAAAACATGGTTACTACGAGAATAACAATTGAAAACAAAGGAAAACACGATCAAGAATCGAAGGGGACCCTTTGAGACATTTAATCGGATACCAAATGTTCAAGGTTCCTTAGAAAACCAAAAATCCCGATTGGGTTCCAAAGAACTCAAAACACGAATATACAATCCGTAGAACACGTCCAAAACAATGTTTATACAACAATTAATTGATCGAAAATGGATTGGAATCGAAATCAAAAGGAGAAATCCCTAAAATCTTCAAAAATAAGGGTTCAAGTCAAAATACCTCGATTTGGACGAAGAATGTAATACCCTCGCCTTTAATATTGTATTTTATGATTTAAGCTAAGTATTTTCGCACCATATCTGTGATGTTGTAGCAAGTATCGATGAATTATGTTAAGTTGGAATCATGGTCATTCATACTATATTAGTTGTTGGGTGATATTGGGAGAATTCCATTTATGCTTGTTATAGTACTTAACGTACGTTAACCTGTCTTCATAACGTACGCTATGTATGTCGCCTTACGTACGTAACATCAATACGTTAACGTACGTAATGCGGGAGATCCTCCGGCAGTCCGCCTTTCGGCGGGTGGGGCCGAGCGGGGGTAGGTGGTCGGGAGTCGATCTCGACAAATTAAGTCAACGGCTATTACGCATTTAATAGCTATATAGTTACGCACGTAACTAATTGCGTGTTTTGAGGCAGAAAGATCTGATGAAATTGGTTACGTACGTAATGATCATAAGATTACGTACGTAAGGGCTATAACGTACGTTAACCACTTTCGTTAACGTACATAATGCCGAGTTCAGATTATAAAAGTATGACTTGCCATTCATTTCCTACTCGACCCTTTCAACCTCCCAACTGAGAAACGATTCCTTTCCCTTCCAACTTCGTTTCTAAGCCTTTCTAACTTGTGTTGGAGCTTCAAAGACTTGATTGGTGACTTGGAGAGTTAGAGATTGAAGTGTATCCCTTGAAGTGTTGGTGTTGTTCTTCATTTTAAGGTTGGTCTTTCTTTAATTCATATCAATTCCATGCTTATGATGATGTTAGTAGATAAATACTTCACATAATGTTAGTTTAAACTAGTGCAAACATGATAAGTTAATTGAATCATGCTCAAACTAAGTGAAGATTAACATTGAAGGTATTAGTGTTACTTCTTGATGTAAATAACTTCATAATGTGATTGTGTTGATAATGATATACATAAAACCTGATGTATAACATGATAATCGGAAGTTGATTATAGTCTCAACACTAGGAACATGTTAGGGATGATATCCTTAATGATTAAAAGTGAGAAATGTTAAATTTGTCTTGAACATTCAATTGACTCTTGAAGGTAGTATGGAACCATGATTTTTGGCCTCTAAAACCTTTGTAATAAAATTGTTGGAAAGATTATGTTAACCCTTTGAAGATGATCTTCGCTAGATGGGATGAAGTTACTTCAAAAATTTCAAGTATCCAATGATATAACTAGGCTTTTAATAAATTCTTCAAAGTAAAACAATGGATGTTGATAGAAGGAAGTTGTAATCTTCATATGTTCAAATTAATCGATTTCGTTAAAGGGTGTTAATCACTACATTAATAGTTTGATAATGTTCTTAAGAGGATTGTGTTGAATATGATGATACAAATACGGTAGATGAGTAGCCGAATTCCATTTCATTAATCCGTGCGTGTTAAGAGACGTAAATTAAGATGATGTTCTTAATGCACTAAAAACTTAAACTTATGTTTCATATAGTAATCAAGTTTTGAATGTAATCGTTGGTAAAATAATGAAGAACGTAATTAAACACAAACTTATATCGTAATTGGAAGTGTCGATGATTTGAAAAGATATTTTCACGATATTACATTGATAATAAACTAGACATCAAGTATTTGACATTAAGGTTAGAATATGTGAATGAACATGATAAACATACGATGATTTGTAATAAGAACATTAAAATGATCAATAGGATAATTGATTTATTCAAGTAAATTTACGAATATTATTTATCTAATAATACCGTTATCGTACGAATGTGTTGTTGAATGAATTACATTTCATTCAAGGTTGCTTGTTCACGTGAGTATTGTTAGACGAGGATACCGTTCGTTTGACCATTCAAAGAAGGATTATTCATCTACGGAATTGAGGCAAGTTATCTTGCTTGGTTATAATGATGGTTGAATTCTTGTGATTATTATACATTTCGTGTGTATGAAATGTTCTGATAATCTATGATTCGTGATATGGTGATACCCTTGATCGTATTGTCATGGTGTTGGGGATGATATACCCGAAATTACCGTCCTTGTTACCGTTAGTCCTTTTGAGCTTTGTTGACATTTCGGTGAGTTGTTCGATTCCTTGGTAAAAGTGTAATTCGTTGAGTTTCGTTGTCATGTTGTATCGTGACATCTCTGGAGTCATATCTGCACGCCGATTGGTTATGTGTAGGATTTTTAGCCGGGCACTTGATGATCATGCGTGGATGTTTTCCGCATTTAGATCGTGCACACGAGACGTAGTTCGTGAGGCTAATTAGGTACATCGTCCCACGTATATTCTGGATTCCGTATACGGGGTGGACATGTGCATGGACACATTTCCGGATCGGGCGTACTGTGACGTCCGTCTTGAGCCATATTATATGGTCGTTCGTATATTTGGTTATGTTCGACAGTTGGGACTGATTGTTTATACGCCTTCGGGGTATATTCAGTATTCGGTGGTTTTCTTTGAGATCAGTATATATGAATTGTATAATGTCATGAGAATCATTATCATGTATAGCTGACCCTGTGGTTTGGGGCGAAATACTTGTATTTCAGGGCGAGGAAAGGGCAAGGCACAGGAGGAGCACAATGGCGACGGAGGATTCTGAAGTATGCTATTTCGGGGGCCCTGGGTCTTTTGGTTGTTCGGTTATGTTTTATTGTGACTTTCATTTTATTTTGTGTCGGATGAATGTACTAAAATTTGTTAGGTACTGCCCATCGTCATATGGTCTGTACCGAATTTGGATCCTGTATATGTTTGCTCGTATTTAAAGACATGAATAACTCATACTCCACACCGGGGTTTTGATAAATATTGTGGTACGGTGCCACGTTGTCAGATTATAAATGTATATTGTGATATCGCCTGGTGGGTCCCGGTAGGGGTCCACGGCACTGTAATATCCACTGTTATTGGGCTGTTACAGAAGATGGTATCGGAGCACGTGTGTTTTTATTTTGAGTCATTGTAGAATCGAAATAGCATCAAGAAACCTTCGTGCCACGTGTAACCTGTGCAAGCGCCTGACCCGTCAAATACGGTATGTTCTCATGAACTATAATTTGATTACTGGCATGATATTGACGATGTATTGGTCTCCTTACTTATCTTGGCATCTTGCTACCATGAGGTAAAATTCATCTGTTTGAGGTGTACCTAAATTAATTATGTGATTGGAATTGTTTCGACTTGATGTTGATATGATATTGAGTGTGTAACACCTGTAGTGCCAGTGATTCTTTACAAACTGCTTTGTTGGATAGGAAATTCCCTGTTGCTATTAACTTAGCATGAATTATGATTGATAAATCGAACTGTACTTGTGACTTGATTCTTTCAGTATGGAAAGGAACCCGAGAGGCCGTGGCAGAAGGGACGGAAGAGGCCGAATTCCGATACCACGAGCCAACAGACGCGCGAATGTGGAACAGAGTTCCGCAGGCAGTGATTCGCCTTCTAGGGACCAATCACACCACACCGGAGAGAATGCACATGTCGATCCTTACACCGTGATGCAGGGCATGATGGCCCAGATGACCCAAATGGGTCAGCTGATGGAAGCTATGCAGAGGAATACTACTGGTCAACAGCAGGGGCAACATCCTCCCCCTCTGGTGCCTGGCGGGATCGTGAGCCGGATTATTAGCGACATATCACGACAGCGACCTCCGACTTTTGAAGGCTCATCTGAGCCTGCTGACATTGTACACTGGATAGAGCATTTCGAGAAACTGTTCGAGATGGTGGAGTGCCCAGAGGAAAATCGAGTTCTTTGTGGCGACTACTACCTTAGTAAGAGTGCCCATACTTGGTGGCTTTCTGTGAGGCCTGCCGAAGGCGCGAGTACTTGGGAGGAATTCAAGAATCTTATGCTAGATCGTTACTATCCTGCACCCCTCCGTGAAGCCAAACTGTCCGAATTACTAAACCCCGACCCATCGGAAGACGAGGATGTGTTAGCGATTGCCGAAAAATTCCAAGCACTTCTCCCTTTTGCTACGTCAGTTGTCCGTTCGGAAGCTGATAAGATCAAATATTTCCTCAAGAGGCTTAAACCCCGAATGAGGATGCAATTACTCAATCACCATTGTACGACCTTACCGGAGTTTATTGAGAAGGCTTTGGAGTATGAACTTACTGCGAAGGAGATTTCTAAGAAGGCCTCGCTTTCCAACAAGAGATCTAGGAACTGCACCCAAGGAGACAAGAACTGGGGGTATTCAAGAAACCCCACTGTACCAAATCCTTCCGAGCGGCCACCTATGGCACCGAAACCGGCAGAACGCACTCTCGGCAATCACCACCTCGTGTGTTATAACCGTGGGGACCAGGGCATATCAGCTCCAAGTGTCCGGCCGGCCGTTACTGTCACACTTGCGGAAGAACGGTCATCGTGCTCGCTATTGCCGGGTGGACTCGGGCGTGCTCAAAGAGCATCTCTTGCTCCAAAGATCTTTTATTCAGAACGTGCTCCTCCATCCGCTTCTCACCCGGACTAAGGGCGAACAAAGGGATGGGCCATGGAAATCAAGCTGGTACACCTGCTTCCGGGGTTGCAAAACCCAGAGTCTACGAGATGAAGAAAGCCGATGATCCCGAAGCCAGCATGATTACAGGTACTTTCGAGACCCACTCTCAGCCCGTTTGCGTTCTTTTTTATACTGGTGATTCACACTCCTTTTTGTCTAGTTCTTGTTTGAGTCGTTTGCATTTGAATCATGTTACCGATTGTGAACCTTATGTAATTGGTATACCCGATGGTAGAAGAATTATTGGGAGTCGTAAAGTACATAACTGTCCGATTAGCATGAACAACCGTGAGTGGTTGTCCGACTTGATTGTGGTTGATTTACCTAAAGATGATGTAATCTTGGGTATCGACTGGATGGATCGTCACGATGCCGTGCTTAGCGTCCGTAATAGAATGGTGACCGTCACATCGGATGATGGCGTCGAGTGTATTTTTCGGGGTGATAATCCCAATCATTCTGGGAGAGTCATCAGCGCTATGAAGGCTATGAGATTACTGAACCAGGGATGCATTGGTTATTGGTGTTACATGACCAAGACAACTGACCGGCCAGTCAAATTTATTGATATTCCAGTAGTTCGAGATTATCCAGATGTATTTCCAGAAGAGCTTCCAGGAATACCCCCATAGCGAGAGGTAGAATTCACCATTGAGTTGGAGCCAGGGATGTCCCCGCTTTCGAAAGCACCATATCGTATGGCCCCGACTGAGATGCAGGAGTTGAAAAGACAACTCGAAGAATTAACTGAGAAAGGATATGTTCGACCCAGTGCATCCCCTTGGGGAGCGCCGGTGTTATTCGTACGGAAGAAGGACGGATCGCTGCGTTTGTGTATTGATTACCGGGAGCTGAACAAAGTAACAATTAAGAACAAATATCCTTTACCTCGCATCGATGATCTATTGGATCAGCTCCAGGGAGCCGCTGTATTTTCCAAGATCGACTTGAGGTCCGGGTACCACCAATTGCGGATTCAAGAGTCTGACGTCCCGAAGACAGCTTTTCGCACTCGCTATGGGCATTATGAGTTCGTTGTCATGCCATTCGGACTGACTAATGCACCTGCAGTGTTCATGGAATTGATGAATCGGGTTTTTATTAATTATCTAGATCGTTTTGTAGTCATTTTTATTGACGACATATTGGTCTACTCTCGTGATCATGAGGAGCATGAATGTCACCTCCGCCAGGTTCTCGATGCATTAAGGCGAGAACAACTCTATGGAAAATTTTCTAAGTGTGAATTCTGGATGTCTGAAGTTATTTTTCTGGGACATGTGATATCAGCAGAGGGAGTAAGAGTAGACCCATAGAAGACGGAAGCTATCCGAGACTGGCTACCCCCGAAGAACGTGAAGGAAGTTCGTAGTTTTCTGGGTCTAGCAGGCTATTAAGGCATTTATCGTGGAAGGATTTTCCAAAATTGCTCAACCGATGACTAATCTGTTGAGAAAAGATAAGAAGTACTTGTGGTCGGAAGCATGTCAGCAAAGTTTTGATGAACTCAAAGGTCGATTAATTTCAGCACCTGTTTTGGTACTACCTAGAGGAACGGAAGGATTCGTGGTATATAGCGATGCATCGAGACAGGGCCTTGGCTGCGTGTTAATGCAGGACGGGAAAGTGATCGCCTATGCATCCAGACAGTTGCGTCCTTACGAGGTCAACTACCCGACTCATGACTTGGAGTTAGCAGCCGTAGTGTTTGCTTTAAAAATCTGGCGCCACTATCTGTATGGAGTTGCTTGCCGGATTTTTACGGACCACAAGAGCCTGAAGTATATTTTTACCCAGAAGGAGTTGAATATGAGACAAAGGAGGTGGTTAGAGCTAATCAAAGACTATGATATCGAGATCCTTTATCATCCAGGCAAGGCAAACGTGGTTGCCGATGCCTTGAGCCGCAAGACGGTGCAGGAACATATACTAGCTCGTTTGACCACCCAGAGGGAGTTGCAATTAGAGTTCATGAGACCAGAGATTGAGGTCTGGTTACAACGCATTCAGGGACAACTGTGCACGCTTGAGATTTCACCATCCCTTGATGAGACGATCAGGACGAAACAGATGACGGACCCATTCTTATCCAGAGTTCGAGGAGAAATCGATCAAGGGAAGGCCCCTAGATTTGTGGTTCACGAGGATGGACTGATACGCTTTAAAAATCGAGTATGTGTACCAGCAGACGAAGAGTTGAGGAATACTATTCTGAAGGAGGCTCATGCTACGCCGTATTCCATACACCCGGGATCGAACAAAATGTATAAGGATTTGAAGCCGTATTATTGGTGGGGTAACATGAAACGGGAGGTTGCCGAATTCTTTTCGAAATGTTTGACCTGTCAGCAGGTCAAGATTGAGCATCAACGACCAACTGGCATGATGAAACCGCTTCTGATTCCCGAGTGGAAGTGGGAAGACATATCGATGGATTTTATTACTAGCTTGTCGATGAGCCGTCGAGGCATGATAACGATTTGGGTGATTGTGGATCGATTGACTAAATCAGCCCACTTCTTGGAGATCAAGGATACTTGGGGCCCTGAGAGATTGGCCCAATTATTCATCAAAGAGATTGTGAGAGTGCATGGCACCCCTAAGAGTATTGTATCAGATCGGGACGGACGGTTCGTGTCGCACTTTTGGAAGGCGGTTCATCGTGCTATGGGTACACAGTTGAACTTCAGTACGGCTTTTCATCCTCAGACCGACGGTCAGTCTGAGAGGACAATTCAAACTCTAGAGGATATGTTGAGGGCATGTGCTCTCGATTGGAAGCCTGACTGGGAAGCCCAACTGCCGTTGGTAGAATTCACATTTAATAACAGCTGGCACGCCTCGATCATGATGTCACCTTATGAGGCATTGTATGGTCGTCGTTGTAGGTCCCCTTTGTGCTGGGACAAATTGTCTGAATCTATTGGTACGGAACCTGATATGTTATTGGCAGCCCGCGAGAAGATTTCCCTGATCAAGAGTCGTCTATTAACGGCCCAAAGCCGCCAGAAATCATATGCAGATAATCGTCGACGACCACTCGAGTTTGAGGTTGGTGAGCATGTACTAGTCAAAGTATCTCCTACCAGGGGTGTTTTCCGATTCGGGAAGAGAGGCAAATTGAGCCCAAGGTATATTGGTCCGTTTGAGATCCTGGAACGAGTAGGCGACCTAGCCTATCGTTTAGCATTACCACCAGCTTTGAGCCGGATTCAAAACGTATTCCATGTATCTCAGTTAAGGAAGTATGTTGCTGATCCAAGTCACGTTATTCAATTCGACGAGGTCGAAATAGCCGATTACCATTCGTATGAAGAACGGCCTGTGCAGATACTCGAGAGAAGAATTAAACAGCTGAGGAACAAGACGATTCCCTTATTAAAAATTCAGTGGTCGAGACATGGAGTCGAGGAAGCTACGTGGGAGACTAAAGATAGCATGCGAGAGAAATACCCCGAACTGTTTACCCCTTAGTTTCGGGGACGAAACTCCTTTTAAGGGGGGGAGTATGTAATACCCTCGCCTTTAATATTGTATTTTATGATTTAAGCTAAGTATTTTCGCACCATATCTGTGATGTTGTAGCAAGTATCGACGAATTATGTTAAGTTGGAATCATGGTCATTCATACTATATTAGTTGTTGGGTGATATTGGGAGAATTCCATTTATGCTTGTTATAGTACTTAACGTACGTTAACCTATCTTCATAACGTACGCTATGTATGTCACCTTACGTACGTAACATCAATACGTTAACGTACGCATGCGGAGATCCTCGTGATCCGCCTTTCGGCGGGTGGGGCCGAGCGGGGGTAGGTGGTCGGGAGTCGATCACGACAGCCAAGTCAACGGCTATTACGTACGTAATAGCTATATAGTTACGTACGTAACGAATTGCGTGTTTTGAGGCAGAAAGATCTGATGAAATTGGTTACGTACGTAATGATCATAAGATTACGTACGTAAGGGCTATAACGTACGTTAACCACTTTCGTTAACGTACGTAATGCCGAATTCAGATTATAAAAGTATGACTTGCCATTCATTTCCTACTCGACCCTTTCAACCTCCCAACTGAGAAACGATTCCTTTCCCTTCCAACTTCGTTTCTAAGCCTTTCTAACTTGTGTTGGAGCTTCAGCACTTGATTGGTGACTTGGAGAGTTAGAGATTGAAGTGTATCCCTTGAAGTGTTGGTGTTGTTCTTCATTTTAAGGTTGGTCTTTCTTTAATTCATATCAATTCCATGCTTATGATGATGTTAGCAGATAAATACTTCACATAATGTTAGTTTAAACTAGTGCAAACATGATAAGTTAATTGAATCATGCTCAAACTAAGTGAAGATTAACATTGAAGGTATTAGTGTTACTTCTTGATGTAAATAACTTCATAATGTGATTGTGTTGATAATGATATACATAAAACCTGATGTATAACATGATAATCGGAAGTTGATTATAGTCTCAACACTAGGAACATGTTAGGGATGATATCCTTAATGATTAAAAGTGAGAAATGTTAAATTTGTCTTGAACATTCAATTGATTCTTGAAGGTAGTATGGAACCATGATTTTTGGCCTCTAAAACCTTTGTAATAAAATTGTTGGAAAGATTATGTTAACCCTTTGAAGATGATCTTCGCTAGATGGGATGAAGTTACTTCAAAATTTCAAGTATCCAATGATATAACTAGGCTTTTAATAAATTCTTCAAAGTAAAACAATGGATGTTGATAGAAGGAAGTTGTAATCTTCATATGTTCAAATTAATCGATTTCGTTAAAGGGTGTTAATCACTACATTAATAGTTTGATAATGTTCTTAAGAGGATTGTGTTGAATATGATGATACAAATACGGTAGATGAGTAGCCGAATTCCATTTCATTAATCCGTGCGTGTTAAGAGACGTAAATTAAGATGATGTTCTTAATGCACTAAAAACTTAAACTTATGTTTCATATAGTAATCAAGTTTTGAATGTAATCGTTGGTAAAATAATGAAGAACGTAATTAAACACAAACTTATATCGTAATTGGAAGTGTCGATGATTTGAAAAGATATTTTCACGATATTACATTGATAATAAACTAGACATCAAGTATTTGACATTAAGGTTAGAATATGTGAATGAACATGATAAACATACGATGATTTGTAATAAGAACATTAAAATGATCAATAGGATAATTGATTTATTCAAGTAAATTTACGAATATTATTTATGTAATAATACCGTTATAAATGCGAATGTGTTGTTGAATGAATTACATTTCATTCAAGGTTGCTTGTTCACGTGAGTATTGTTAGACGAGGATACCGTTCGTTTGACCATTCAAAGAAGGATTATTCATCTACGGAATTGAGGCAAGTTATCTTGCTTGGTTATAATGATGGTTGAATTCTTGTGATTATTATGCATTTCGTGTGTATGAAATGTTCTGATAATCTATTATTCATGATATGGTGATACCCTTGATCGTATTGTCATGGTGTTAGGGATGATATACCCGAAATTATCGTCCTTGTTACCGTTAGTCCTTTTGAGCTTTGTTGACATTTCGGTGAGTTGTTCGATTCCTTGGTAAAAGTGTAATTCGTTGAGTTTCGTTGTCATGTTGTATCGTGACATCTCTGGAGTCATATCTGCGCGCCGATTGGTTATGTGTAGGATTTTTAGCCGGGCACTTGATGATCATGCGTGGATGTTTTCCGCATTTAGATCGTGCACACGAGACGTAGTTCGTGAGGCTAATTAGGTACATCGTCCCACGTATATTCTGGATTCCGCATACGGGGTGGACATGTGCACGGACACATTTCCGGATCAGGCGTACTGTGATGTCCGTCTTGAGCCATATTATATGGTCGTTCGTATATTTGGTTATGTTCGACAGTTGGGACTGATTGTTTATACGCCTTCGGGGTATATTCAGTAGTCGATGGTTTTCTTTGAGATCAGTATATATGAATTGTATAATGTCATGAGAATCATTATCATGTATAGCTGACCCTGTGGTTTGGGGCGAAATACTTGTATTTCAGGGCGAGGAAAGGGCAAGGCACAGGAGGAGCACAATGGCGACGGAGGATTCTGAAGTATGCTATTTCGGGGGGCCCGAGTCTTTTGGTTGTTCGGTTATGTTTTATTGTGACTTTCATTTTATTTTGTGTCGGATGAATGTACTAAAATTTGTTAGGTACTGCCCATCGTCATATGGTCTGTACCGAATTTGGATTCTGTGTATGTTTGCTCGTATTTAAAGACATGAATAACTCATACTCCACACCGGGGTTTTGATAAATATTGTGGTACGGTGCCACGTTGTCAGATTATAAATGTATATTGTGATATCGCCTGGTGGGTCCCTGTAGGGGTCTACAGCACTGTAATAGCCACTGTTATTGGGCTGTTACAAAGAACACGGATTAAATGATGATATAATCAACACAAGCCTTCCAAAAGTGATGTTCTATGATGTTCCCGATCAAAAACCTCAAATTCCGTCGAAGGGTCGCGAAAAACGAAGGAAAAATGGAAAATGGCCGAGAGATCCACGTCTAGGCCTATAAATAGGATGATCTGCACGGTGTGCCGCGGCCCAGCCGAAGTGTGCCGCGGCACAGGGCCAAAACTACGCCCAGTGATCGGCAGTGTGCCGCGGCTCGGACGAGTGTGCCGCGGCAGTGTGCCGCGGCCCTGCCGGCATGTGCCGCGCCTCACGGTACAGAGGGGTTGGCGGATAATTGAAGCATGAGTGTGCCGCAGCCCGGACGAGTGTGCTGCGGCAGTGACTCGGCAGTGTGTTGCGGCCCTGCCGGCATGTGCCGCGGCCCTGCCGGCATGTGCCGCGGCTCACGGTACAGAGGGGTTGGCGGATAATTGAAGCATGAGTGTGCCGGAGCCCGGACGAGTGTGCCGCGGCAGTGACTCGGCAGTGTGCCGCAGCCCTGCCCGCATGTGCCGCGGCTCACGGTACACTGCCGAGCACTACCGGCCGTAACTCGGCCAGTGCCGGCCTGGGCCCAGATTGCCCGACCATGACTCGGCCGGGGCCAACTCCGACGGCCCGAACGGCCCCGAAACCGGAACCCGAATACGAATCAAAGATACGGTAACGAAATACTCGCAAAGACGAATTCGAGCACTAAGAGAACACATGATTCTGACCACCCGAAAGCTCGAAATTCGACAACGGAAAGTAATTACCCCAAACTTTGGGAAATTACGAAAATGGCCCAAAACGTCCGAAAATCACGATACGTGATCGCATAACTAAACCGAAGTTCCCAACACGTCTAACAGAGTCAAACGGACTTACGGGAAACTCGAGACAGCAGTTTTCAATGAGATTCGCAAGAATCGAACTCAAGTGCGGAAAAGTCGCCAAAAAGCATGGAACTCGACAAAACGACACCGAAACGAACTCGGATGACAAAAAGTGCAGAATTAATCATTCTCGGAATGACGAAACGGTCATGAGCGAGTCGTCAAAATGGACTTCCGCCGAAAAAAGAAAATTACCGGAAATCCGAAATTGCGGATATTACATTCTACCCTCCTTAAAAGAAGTTTCGTCCCGAAACTTAAATCAAGTAGGGAGAAGCAATATCCCACTAGGAAAACTCAACGAGATACACAAGAACCGAAAAAAATCACCCCCAACGGCGAAACGTTACAAGCAACGCGAAAGAACATACAGCGTAAAAACACGCCCCACGACGACCATAACAACGCCACTGGCAATGATTCAAAACAATAACGAGCAATCAACGACGCATCACATGCACACATTTAATCAAAGAAACGCACGCGACAACAAGTCGCACCCGACCACAACGACTATGCGGTAGAAACAAATAGAGTATTACGATGGAAATCATTTCGATTCTCATCAACAAGAAATGTCCGACGTCAAAACACAAACATTTCAAGATAACGGAAAACGAGGGTACCGGGTATTACATTCTATCACACAAAAAAAATAAGTTTCGTCCCGAAACTTAAAATAAAACATCAAGGTAGAATACAAACAAAACCAAAAAGTTCACGCAACGAATATCAATCTCTACTCGAATTACAACACAAATACAACATGCAACTACGCTACTGAGCACCACTGAGCTCTCCACGCGTAGGGGCGGGATCTCGGCTCCAGAACATCTCAACAACGGTCTCGCAGTGTACTGCCTGATGTCCCACATGTCCACACTTGAAACAGTTAACTTGCGGCGAGCGACAATTCTTCCGAGTATGGCCTACACGGCTACAATTGAAACATAACTTCACACCGCTTGTCTTGCTCGGCTCGTGAGTAGGATTCTTAGACTGATCAAATGAACGAGGAGTGCTCCCAGAAGGAAACTGTGAAGCAACAGGCTCACGGATCTCACTTCTCTGTCCTCTTGAAAAGTTACTCGAGGTCTTTTGTCTCTTACTCTCTGAACCAGATTCCGATACAGAAACGGCCATCTCAATGGCTAAAGCTCGATCCTGATATTCCTTCAGGGTGGCACACATGAGCGGAGCCATACTGTCATGGATATGGGGTTTCATGCGCATATTGAAGTATCGGACCTTGTCCGCTTCACTTCTCACTTGATCACGAACATAAGCCAGCTGTCGATTAAAATCGACTATGGCCTGGGATATCGACACATCCTGGGGCACAGCTGAGAAAAACTCAACGATCCTGCGTTCACGAACAGGCAATGGGCAATACTCTGCCTCCATAGCAGTCTTAAACTGAGCCCATGTAGGTGTACGATCTGCAGGCACTACAGCCTGCCACCAGTCTGCAGCTTCTTTGTCAAGCAAGTACTGAGCAATGGGTACCCTCTTCCCATCCGGACAAGCTACAACATCAAATGTTCTGTCCAACTGGAAGAGCCAGCCTTCCCAACCTAACGAGTCAGATGAACCCACAAAATGGGATGGCTGCATCCTCATCACATCTCGTAACCACTTACTAGACCCGTTATCCCCATCCGGGTTCTCATTCTGATGTACGACCTGATTCATCTGCACTAACTGATCAACCACCTGACGAAGGATGGCGGCGGCGCCAACATCAACATTAATACTAGTCGAATATCCCTGATCCGTACTAAGCTGATCGGTACTCGACAAGGAGGGAGTCGCCCTCTCACGCTCCTGATCACGGCCACGACTATGACCAAGTCCCCGGCCACGACCTCTCGGCATACTGAACGGACGACCAAACAGAATAACGCAACCATACAAACGTCATAATGTCAACATAGGACGATAATAGCAGTACGATAAAGCATCAACTCCATGTCATCACACATGTGCATGAACTAACACTGTAATTTAAGAACTTCATTCAAAATTAATTCGCACAGTCACATCAACAGAGGTGTTTGGATTTTACCCAACCAAACACAGTCAAAACCACACACGTATCGTAGGGATCAAACACTCGCAGCAAAAATGAAATATTTCCGGGGTATTATTCAAATGATAAAATTTTAAAATTCTCAAGTTTGAAAAAAAAATTGGTGAAATGAAATTTTTGAAAACACTTTAATGCCCCGATCGTCCAATCAAAACCATGTACCTAAACATTTAGAAAACACTGAAACATTCTCCGGCGAGCACCACAACACCACGAACTTATCACAACCACTTGCCCCAACACGTGGACATAAGAAGTTCAAAATTTCAAAAATCAAAAATCATTCTGCAAAATAAAAATTTCCCAAAATCCTTTAGCTCATAACCAAAACGACGGTAATATTTTACAATGTCCGAAATATTTCAAAACACATTTTTCAAATACCGCATGACTGTGTCATTTGAAAATACACGACCCATTTGTCCAAGTTTAACAAATTTTAAAAATCCATATAAACCGTGGTTTGACTGCACTACCAAAACACTTTCCAAAAATCGATTTCTACAAAAATTCTCAAACTGTAAAGTCCTTCAGAAAATATTCTTAAACTTATCCATAGCGGACAAAAATTACAACATTCCAAAAACAGTCGAATTTAAAACCACATACTCAAATGGCAACCAGGGTCGCCAATTCAATCAAATGCATCTCGTGGTATCAAGTTTAAACACACAGCAAAATCATTCATCGGAGTTTCTCACAAACTCTACCGTAAAACCCATCAAGGTTCACAACTTTCACACCATACCAACCCACATGGTGGTTCAAGGGCCAAACATCAATACATCCAGTTCTATACCCATACTATGTGCCACAAGCGTCAAACACAACTATATTACACAATACTGTGTAAACAAAATCATGCACCGCAATTAACTCACTAAGAAAAAATCGAGATACACAGGTATTACGCATAAAGGAGGAGACTTACATCCACAGGTCGCACGGAGGTGATAGTCGCCCACGATACTAATCTCGTCTGACAACATAACCGACACGTTGTGACTACACACAACTCAACTTGTCACTGACGACTCGAATGACAAGACAACACATTACTCGACAAATCATGACTTGACTCGACCCGACAGCCTAGGTTTCCGCAACCTAAGCTCCGATACCATAAATGTAACACCCCCAAAATCGTATGGGAATATTACACGCCGTAGACCCTTTCCACAAGGATCTACCAGGCTAAACATCCATAAACAACCAAATGCTTGCCCGGCCAGGGTCAAACAATATAATAATACAGACCGTTAAGGTCACTTACACAAAAACACACGGACCAATGAGGTCACACAACTCTATCAACAGAACTGACTAACAACATTACCCACACAGGGGTCGAAACACAATACAGCGGAAGACTGAATCAACTCTAATAATACAACCAAACTCTATCAACTCTCGACTCTTGATTAGTATCGCAGCTCGTCATCCTCTTGTGCCAATCCTGTGACTGCTCCTTAAATCTGCATGTACCTGGACGCAAAACAGACATCCACCCCCGATTACTCGGGGGTTAGTAAAACTCCACTGTTTTATTAGTGCAAGTATCAAATCATACGAAATATAACAAGCAAATAATAATCGTGAATCAAATATAGCAATCAAGTATCAAAATATCCCCGGGAGGTTTTCACAAGAAAATACAAGCTATGAAGCATTCGAAAATAAGATTAGCATCTCGGGAATTTTTAGAATTTCGAAACCTTTCGAAAATCTTAGGGTCTTAATCCAATCTCAAAATTGTATTTCAACAATTTACAGTACGAAAACATTTCCATAAATCTCATGGGGCTCGGCCCAACATTCTTTTCTTAAAACTTTCTTACAAAAAGTTTGATTTACAAAACATGGTTCGTGACACCGTGATCCCCTGTCACGTGTCTCCGTAGGTTCAACAACCCGCACGGACTGAACCAATCACCACAATCACAACAATCAATCATGCTCACGACTCCGTGATCGCTTGCCACGAGTCTCCGTAGGTTCAACAACCCACACGGATTGAGCAAACACAACAATCACAACAAACAGTCCCGACCCCGTGAACCATTGTCACGTGTCACTGTAGGTTCCGTCGAACCCGCACGGTTGGACGTATTGTGTCCTGACTCAATGGACCTGTGCCATGAATCATCATAGGCCTCGTCAGACCCGCACGATTGGACCTCAACACCACACACTAAGATCTGATCCCATGGACCTGTGCCATGAATCCTCGTAGGCCCCGTCGAACCCGCACGAGTGAACTTAGCGTTCCAGCACATCACATTCACATTCACATTACATACAACAATGAGCACAGTTAGTCAATCACGTTGATCACCACAAAAATCGTACATCATACGCACATAACACAATCTCAATACTCTCAACAAAACTATCATCAATCAACGACACACAACCAACATAACACACGTTTGGTACACAATACATTGCACAACCAAGTGTACAACCATCCATATGTACGTCGCAATCCTGCACAAATGGCACAACACCTAACATGTATACCAACATAGCACTATTATCACAAAGCCTTCAAATTGCGGAATACACAACCGATTCAAACGGAACATATTTACGAACGCAAGTAAAATCATCATAAATATCATACGTGATTACTAGTCGCAAGATACAAGTCGTATAATAAGATACTTGCCTCGATAGTCGGCACCCGAATATTCCTACGAATACGGCACAACCCGGAAAACCACGAACACCTACAATCCTCCGTGAAATCCAACGGAAACATGGTTACTACGAGAATAACAATTGAAAACAAAGGAAAACACGATCAAGAATCGAAGGGGACCCTTTAAGAGATTTAATCGGATACCAAATGTTCAAGGTTCCTTAGAAAACCAAAAATCCCGATTGGGTTCCAACGAACTCGAAACACGGATATACAATCCGTAGAACACGTCCAAAACAACGTTTATACAACAATTAATTGATCAAAAATGGATTGGAATCGAAATCAAAGGGAGAAATCCCTAAAATCTTCAAAAACAAGGGTTCAAGTCAAAATACCTCGATTTGGACGAAGAACACGGATTAGATGATGATATAATCAACACAAGCCTTCCAAAAGTGATGTTCTATGATGTTCCCGATCAAAAACCCTCAAATTCCGTCGAAGGGTCGCGAAAAACGAAGGAAAAATGGAAAATGGCCGAGAGATCCACGTCTATGCCTATAAATAGGCTGATCTGCACGGTGTGCCGCGGCCCAGCCGAAGTGTGCCGCGGCACAGGGCCAAAACTGCATCCAGTGATCGGCAGTGTACCGCGGCCCGGACGAGTGTGCCGCGGAAGTGACTCGGCAGTGTGCCGTGGCCCTGCCGGCATGTGCCGCGGCTCACGGTACAGAGGGGTTGGCCAATAATTGAAGCATGAGTGTGCCGCAGCCCGGACGAGTGTGCCGCGGCAGTGACTCGGTAGTGTGCTGCGGCCCTGTCGGCATGTGCCGAGGCTCACGGTACACTGCCGAGCACTACCGGCCATAACTCGGCCAGTGCCGGCCTGGGCCCAGATTGCCCGACCATGACTCGGCCGGGGCCAACTCCGACGGCCCGAACGGCCCCGAAACCCGAACCCGAATACGAATCGAAGATACGGTTACGAAATACTCGCAAAGATGAATTCGAGCACTAAGAGAACACACGATTCCGACCACCCGAAGGCTCGAAATTCGACAACGGAAAGTAATTACCCCAAACTTTGGGAAATTACGAAAATGGCCCAAAACGTCCGAAAATCACGATACGTGATCGCATAACTAAACCGAAGTTCCCAACACGTCTAACAGAGTTAAACAGATTTACGGGAAACTCGAGACAGCAGTTTCCAACGAGATTCGCAAGAATCGAACTCAAGTGCGGAAAAGTCGCCAAAAAGCACGGAACTCGACAAAACGACACCGAAACGAACTCGGATGACAAAAAGTGTAGAATTAATCATTCTCGGAATGCCGAAACGGTCATGAGCGAGTCGTCAAAACGGACTTCCGCGGAAAAAGAAAATTACCGGAAATCCGAAATTGCGGATATTACAATAACAAGATTAACACTTGATAGATTGAAAAGATGTGTTTCCAATACACTTAACAATCAATCAAGGAAGTTTCACTAGTTGAAATAGGATATGATCAATCTCTATTTAAACCAATTAGTCCTTTTATTTCTCTAACTTGACTATTTTTAGGATAAACGATCGTTCATCGAGTAATCAACTTTTCACCTCATAACTTTCGTATTCAAAGGTGTCTTAACCACTTTCGCAATCTTAATATGTTTATAACAAGATTAACATTTGATAGATTGAAAATATATGTTTCCAATTTACTCAACAATCAATCAAGAAGGTTTCATTAGTAAAAATAGGATATGATCAATCTCTATTTAAACCAATTAGTCCTAAAAATAGTTTAAATCAATCAAATACTCAATATATAACCTAATAGAAATCCCCCTTCCCCTAGGAAGAAAGATTAGCTACTCATTGGTTTATACATACTAAAATTATAATAGAAATAATTGATATATATAATATATATAGAAACTTTTAATTACTAGAACTTAATGACAATAGATAAAACTTACTTGAATATGATGTATCAAAGTGCAAGAAATATACTTCAAATTATAACTTCAAACTTGTTCAAATGTTACAAGCTTACAAAAATTGAAAGTAAAATACTAAGTAAAATACTAAGTGCTTATTGATCAAGCACTTTTCAATTACAAACTAAATGAAAAAAAAACTTCAAACCAAAAATGAAATACAAACTAAAATTGAGAGTTCTAAGGAAAATATATTGCTAAAAGAAAGGAGTATTTCTTAGCAAGAAGATGAGTATTATTTCTTCATGAGTGAAGGTGTCCTTTTATAGGTGATTTTCAAGAATACAATTGATTATTTAATTCAAAATATCTATTGTAGTATCTTGATTAACTCTTTGTTCACACTTCACCTATGTCTTTGAATTTTCAGATTTTTGACCAAAAAAATATCTTGTGGTTGAGTTCACAAGTTGGTCAAAAGTGGACTATTTTTGCATGGTATCTGTTGAAAACGGCGATGAAAAACAGCCCAGTTTGCCCCGTGTTGTGCGCCGTTTTGTGGTGACTTGGTCTCTTCCGGAATACGCGCGAGGACACGGCGCTAAATGTCGGCCGTGTGTGAAACGGTCCAAGACACGGCCCTTGTTGTGCTGTATGTGAAACGGCCTACATAACACGGTCCTTTTTGCGCCGTGTTGTATGGTCGTTTTGCCTTGAAAAATTCCCGTCGTTGGATTTGATCTTGTTTTCCGTCCTTTTTGATGCTTCATGTCGATGAATCAGTAAAATAACCATTTTTAGCTCATGTTTGGACATATCTGTAAAATATGTATTTTTAATCACAAATCAGTACGATTATGTCCGGAAAAAGGAATATTTTGTATATGAATTTTAGATCAATTATGCACTAATCACATGCGCTAACGAGACTCCACTCCCAGTCCAGTAGCTCCTGGATTGCCAATTAGCGTGCGCTACATGTCCGGTAGTGGGCACTAACAATAGCATAGTAGCACGCGCTACACCATAAGCGGTAGCGTGCGCTACACTTTAATGAGTCAAAAACTCATGCAATGATGCGGAATGGAAATCAAACACGTGTCAACTCATGACACGACCATTCGTGGCACAACATTTCAAAGACATGGACAACGCCAATCCAATAATCCGTAGAAAAACTCAATGAAACCGGAATGAAGATCTCGGGTATTACACTGTGCTCCTCCTCTGCCTGCTCCACCTCTCCCTCTACACACATAAATTCCTCTTCCAGCTAGGGCACCACCTCTACTGATTCCATCTCTCCTTCCTTGAACATTTGTAGATGATTCACCCTCTGGGGCAGTTGGTTTTTCCTTTGCAGGTCTCTCTCTCTTGCGCTAAACAAAAATCAGACAAATTTGACAAGGTTAGTAAGAGTACAATCATTTATAATAATGCAATACACGTGAAAAATCATACCTTTGGTTGTTCATGCCTCACAACTTTGGGATTCTTGCATGTTCTGCTGTTGTGTTTTGTGCCACCGCAGTTTGTGTAATGCATAGCCATACCCTTCTTGCTCATCTTTCTTGGATTTCTTGGATTGCGAACATCCTCATTTTTATCTGATCCTCTTCTTCTTAGGCCTACCAGGAAGTGGCCTAATTCTTGGTGGCTTTACAACAAATCCTTCAACTGTTGGCCACATGCTCTCACCATTCAAGGGTTGTAAGCCATCCTCAAAAGCAGTTAAATACCTCTCAATAGTATAGTAGTCATCTACAAAATCTGCAGCATCCAGATTCTTATAATTGTATGCAGCTATGGCATGCACACAAGGTATACCAGTAAGATCCCATGACCTACAACTGCATGTTTTCCTTGGCAATGATACAGAGTACTTAGTTAGCCCATCATATACCTCATAATTATCACCAAGACCAGCCTTTGCACTGCACCACAGAAAGTAACTTATACTTGTCTGATTTTCGAACAACAATTCTCTCCTCTCCCTCTCTTTCTCTATGGTTCGATTCACATTAGCCCTAGTTTCTGAATGTCACAATTGGGGAAAATTAGGTATATATATATATATATATATATATATATATGAGAGAGTCTGAAACGACGTCATTTTGGGTGGGGAGGGGTTAAGTAGAAACGCCGTCGTTGAGCTTAGCCGTCCAGCATGTCCAGCGTGGCTCCAGCGAATGCCACGTAGATGTTAAATTGGGGGAAATCGGTGGGAGGGGCTAATCGGCGAAAAATCAAAACGTTTGGGTTTTAAAAACGAAAATATTAAAAAGTGGTGCAATTCCAGAATTCGGCCAAACGTTTGGAATTTACATACAAATAACCCTGTATGTATATATACATACATACAATTTTCTTCCTTCACCTTGGCTCCAATTAATTAATTAATGAGTAAAGTGCAGTTTGTGTACCTGAACTTTACTCAAGACACCACTTGAAATACTGAATTTTAATATCTATCACTTGCAATACTGAACATTCACTTTACTTAAACTTCATATACTACCGTCTATCTATTACTAACTCTGTGAAAATTTAGGGGTAAAGTTGTATTTTTAAAAAATGAAAAAAATAAAAATTCCTTGCTCAACACATTGGCTGTGCTGCTGGCCGTAGCTGGCCCCTGAAATTTGTCTCTCCCTAATTCAAAGAAATCAGGTAACAGAAAACACACACAGACACCAAATTCTAGATCGTCACACACACACACATGCACTGCGAGTCGTAGGAACATACACACACATGCTCAGCTACAAGGCGACTGTCGATAGACCAAGATGGAAAGCGGCGGTGGCGGCGAAGTAGCAGCGATGACTGGAGGTGTAGGTATGCGGCGATTTTAGGGGTTTACGCCACTTGTTTGGATTTGCCTTGGGGTGATGGGTTCTGGTTCCTCAAATTGAGTTCGGGCTCGGCCCGGATTCGGGTTCCATGGAGATTCGAGTACTGGTATTGGGATCTCGGTTGATTGAACAACCAAGTTATTTCGTTCTGGGTTGGTCGAGATTGAAGGTTAAATTGATTTGGTCGATTTGAGTCGATTTAGGACTGAAGTTGGGCCCTTAAGTTAGAATTTGAGCTGACGATTCGAGGCCCGGTTTAAACAGCCGAAGGGTTTTGAATTCGTGGTTCATGTTTGGTGTTTTCGGCTCAAGAAAAATATGAGTTGAGTTGTTGATTCAACTAACACAGAGAGATTGAACGAGAATTATGGGTTGTTCTCGGACTGGAATTATAGGAATTGTAGGTATCCTTTTTTGTCTCTAGCCGATTATTATTGTAGGTATTATGGAAGATATGATTCAACAATTAGCATAAAGTTATAGGAAGAAGATGGAGGTTTTGTGTAAACACCTGATGTTTGCTGATGTTGAGGAAGAAGATGGAGAATATGTGTAAATTATGTGAAATTCTTTTTTATTTTTTGAAAAGACAGTTTTACCCTTGAAGTTTTAACGGAGTTAATAATAGATAGACGACAGTACACGAAGTTTAAGTAAAGTGAATGTTCAGTATTGCAAGTGATAGATATTAAAATTCAGTATTTCAAGTGGTGTCTTGAGTAAAGTTCAGGTACACAAAGTGCACTTTATTCTTAATTAATTGCTCTCTTCTCTTATGTTCTCTTCTCATTCTCTGACTGGTCCCTCCAACTTAAGGCAAGTACAAATATCCAACAAAAGTACGATTCTTACATAAATACACAGGTGTTTCTGGAATCCATTTTTGTAGTGCCCATCTTTTCTGTTCATTTTCCTATACCGCCCATCTTTGCATTCATCTTCACACTCTACCCATGTTTTCTCACCTCTCTGCTCCACTTAATCTTTCTATTTTACTTCTCTCCTCATTCTTTATATTATACTATGTTTTTATTTTCTTAATACTATATTATTCTCTTAAGTAAATATTTAATATTTAAAATCACTTAATTAGTTTGAGATTTCGAATGAATATGGCACTAATTTTATTAAGTTTTATATTAAATAATCAATAAAAAGATAATAAAAGTAATATCAAAACTACTTTAATAAATATTTATTTTTAATACTCCAACCGTCCGCCAATAGGTGTCATATTTTGATTTTTTTCCGGTCAAAATTTTCAAATTTTGTGCATAAATTACGATCAATATATAAAAAATTTATAGTCATATAGGTTATATTTTAAAAATACATATTAAGATAAATCTGTCAAATACTCATGATTATATTTTTTGTTATATATGTATCGTAATTTATGGTCAAAGTTTTTAAATTTGAGCAGAAAAAGTCAAAATAGGACATTTATTGGCGGACAGAGGGAGTATATGTAATATCCGGATTATTTATGGAGTATTTCATCTGTATTTGAATCCTGTATTATTTGGAATGATGATACTGATAATTGAAGTATGGTATTTATCGTATTTGTATCCTTGTACATGAGTGTGGCAACATGTAAATTTTCTCCATGCATATACATGATAACATACGCTAAGAATGTAGCTTAACGTACGTTACCTGTTAATAATAATGTACGCTACGAATGAAGTGTAGCGTACGTAATGCAGTCAATGATTGAGTGGGTCGGCTAACACATGGGGTATCTGGTGGTGGGCTCGGCCAAGATACCCACCAGATTCGCACGGCATGAACCTGGACACTTTTAAGTCAACGGACTTTAACATACGTTATGGACAATATGTAGCGTATGCAAATTGTATGTATTACGTACGTAACATGATAAGTGTAGCGTACGTAATGATGTTCAGAAACAAGACAGTGAGCTATTTTGGATGATAACATACGTTATGAAGTAGTTCTAGCGTACGTAACACTCAGAAAGTTTTAAATAGGGCAGCACCTCATTTCATTTCATTTGGTTCTTTTGCCTCTAGCTTCACCACATTTCATCCCCAGAAGATTTCCAGCCCCTTTTAACACACTTAGATCACTTGTTACTGAATCATTGAGATTGGAAGATACTACTTGTTCATTGAAGACTACTTATATTGAACTTTGGAGTGGAAATCATCACAAGTCGGCGTTGAAGCAACCGGAGTTGGATTTTACTTATAGTCTCAGTATTTCTTCATCTTAAGGTATGTTATACTACTTCCAACCTTGAAGTTATGTTATTAAGGACGATATGATCACATTACCGAGAATAGTAGATCACTTTGACGATGTATGCAACCTAGTATCATGTTTAAACAATGATGATCGAGTTATTATGGTTAAGAACACCGTAGTTGAACCTTGTTATGGCAAAGGATGAGAATAGTGTTCTGAGAATTATAAACCGTATCAAATGCTATCGTCATATTGATCGTAAACTTAGTGTTGATTTCCACTTTTACTAAATGGATTTTGGAAAGAATCATCATAGTTGTACTCTTGCTTATAAGTTGGAATAAGTAGTTCACCTCCAAGATAAGCCTGGATATAATGACGATATTAGATTAAGTACATCAACCATAGATCAGCCGAACTTTGCATGAGTATTATAATCAAGATTGAGAATAATGCTACGATGATATTCGTATCCTTTAATTTAAAGATATTACATCCGTAGATCATTCCTGAGCATGAAATATATACGAAGATGTTATAAGTTACTCACTGAGGATTTTGTAATACTCTGTCACTAATCGAGACAGTCGTCTGCCCGGTGAGAAACTGACATGCATGTTTAACGTACGTTAAGCTTTGTAACTAATGTACGCTATCTGGCATAGTTAACGTACGCTATGTTTGGTACGTAACGTACGTTATACTATCAGCCGAATCAAGTCGACTGATCAGAGAGGAACTGTCGATACACGGTTAGCGTACGCTAGACTTCATAGTTTACATACGCTAACGAGTAAGTTTAACGTACGTTACAAAGGATATGTAACGTACGTTATGTAGGTCAGACAGCTTTCATTTTATGAACTTTCGACCGTAATTTAGATTGTTAGATGTTCATTCGACGTAAGATGAATTCTATATTATTTCTCTTGTTTAAGGTTCGAGTCTTGCTACGTGATTGATCGAGGGGGGCGACCTTCGAGTGTTTTGATATTCGTAGAAGTTTTATTCTTGTCATCGAACCGATGCAGGTAATCTAATTAGAATTGTTTATATTATGTCAGTTATATTGTGATTGTATTGTGTACATGTGTTGTGATTAAAACGTCCACCATGCGTTGATCTGACGAGAATCATCATGAGAATCTATAGCTGTGTGCGCTGGATCGTTGGACAGGTAGTTCCACCATGCGTTGGTCCGACGGGATCATCATGGGAGTCTATAGCTGTGTGCGCTGGATCGTTGGAATACCATCAGTATGTTGAGACTGTTATGATGTGATAAGTGTTGTTGTTATTTCTCGTTGGAGAAACTTGTTATGATGATTGTTGATTACATCACTGTTGTATGATTATTGTACTTGTACTAGCATCGTTGTGCTAACCCCTTTCGGGGGTGAACATTTGTTTATGTTCAGGATCCAGGAGGGCGGGAAAACAACTACTGGAGCTGCATGACGACGAGGGTGCAGAATGATGTTCCGGCAAGTTTATTTTCTGTTGTGGGTTATTTTAATAAGTACATGAGTACGTCGTAATTTGTGATGTTTGGATTTCAGTGATGTATCAATATTCTTCATTTGGACGTTGTACTAGTTCCAATATTGATTCCAAACTGTTGTATTTTATTTCAGTCACTTTCACACGTTAGTATCTGTCATTGTATTTTCATTTATTCCGCCTTGTAAATTCTTATGTAAAGGATTTATGGCGCTGTAATATTCCTGAATGTATCGGGGGTCTTACAGAATATGGTATCAGAGCTAAGATTATGGATATCTTGGCCATTGGGTTAAAATAGTGGTCATTCATGTCTTTTGAGGTAACCGACCCTGAATAACATCACTGTACTGCCTACGTCTTCATGCGGACGGTGGTTGTAAGTTCCTAAACTCTATCTCGTCCTTTACATGTTGTATCTCTTTATACTTGAACATTAGAACGATATTGTTTCCTGTATATTGAGTATTTATGCTTACACTATGTTGAGAGGTAGACGAGGATGTGGTCGCGGTCGCGGACGCGGAAGAAGGAATGTTGAAAGAGAAGCTTCGCCGTCTAATCAGGCCAGCCGCAGCTCAGGCGAGCCGCAAAGATCTATTAATAATGAACCAGAACCTGTTGTGCCCGAAATCCTTCGTCAGGTGGTGAACCAAATGACGCAGTTCTCCCAAGTCGTAGACCGAATGCAGGTGGCAGTAGGATTACAACAGGGAGATAGACAACAAGGGATCCCAGACATGGGGAATCGAGGCGACCGATGGCTGCAAGAGGTGGCAAAGATGCAACCACCTAAATTCGAAGGCTTTTCTGAGACTCCCACATGGGACCATTGGTTGATGGAACTGGAGAAAATTTTTGCCGGAATTAACTGCCCAGATGACCGAAGAGCCTCTATTGCTCAGTACTTTCTGATAGGGGAAGCATCCGAGTGGTGGGAAGCCATCCGGCCGGTAGATCATGATACTGACTGGACAGAATTTAAGTTGATGATGGAAGCTCAGTACTGCCACGTCCTGTGAGGGAAGCCAAAGTTCGGGAATTTTTCTCCGCATGCCGCCGACGAACTCCGTATCCTGCATAATTAAGATGTTTAACCAGCAGCTGGCATTTGTTCGACATCTGGTCAGAACAGATGCGGAGATGATGATCCATTTTGATATGAGAATGAAACCAGAAATCCATAGGTACATGTCCGGTTTTGAATGTACCACTCTCCGTCAATACCAGGATAAGGCGTTGGCGTATGAAATCAAAGAAGCAGCGATGGAAAAGTTTATCGAATCCAAGAAGTAGAAAGTCTCTGGTAGTTTCACAGAGCACAAGAGCAGTGGGCCCCGCAAGGCCCAGTCATCCTTTCACTCTTTCAAGAAACCTCCGCACCCATCTAAGAGCGGAAAGAATTTCGGAGCAGTGTCAGCTACGACGGATACATCTAGGAAGTGCTTTAACTGTGGTCTCCCAGGCCACCTTTGGCGTGGATTGTTGCATCTCGATTACATGTTTTGATTGCATGTGAAGGGCACCGTGCGATGTTTTGCAAGGATGCCACAAAGCTTAATGGAACCCGTACATCACAGCCAGCTCAGAGAGAAGCAAGTAATCAGCAAACGCAGCAGAGTGTTCAGCTGCCCCAAAATTTTGGTCGAGGTCGAGGCAGAGGACAATTCGACCGTAAGGGAGCCTCGAGTGTCGGATCCGCTCCCCCACATCTGTACGAGATGAGGAGGATAGACGATCAGGATGATGCTGTCGCCTCAGGTACTGTTCAGATCCTTTCCCAGCCAGTTAGCGTTTTATTCGATACAGGAGCTACGCATTCATTTATATCCTTGTCTTGTGTAAATCGTTTAAATATTTCTGGTTTTCATAATTGTGAACCTTATGTTGTGGGTTTACCGAGCGGGGAGAGAATTGTTGGAAACTTAGAAACTATAGATTTCCCTGTATCATTTGGAGGCAGAGAGTGGCTCTCAAATCTGATTGTGATAGAAATGCAAGGATACGACCTGATACTCGGAGACGATTGGCTTAATCGATATGGAGCTATTGTAAACTACCGAAGGAGGAATATCTTGCTGATCGCTGACGATGGTTCCGAAATACTATTTGAAGGATGGAAACCAGAAAGCTCAGGAAAGTTGATCAAGGCGATGAAAGCTGTCAAAATGTTGAAACAGGGCTGTACTGGATACTGGTGCTATGTAATGAAGAAAGAAGATGAAATTGTGGAACTTTCATCCATTCCTGTTGTGAACGAATTTCCGGATGTATTTCCTGACGAGCTACCTGGACTACCTCCACGACGGGATGTAGAATTCACCATTGAGCTGGAACCCGGAGCTACACCAATTTCTAAGGCGCCGTACCGTATGGCACCTACTGAGATGTACGAACTGAAAAAGCAACTGGAGGAGTTACTGGGCAAAGGCTATATCCAGCCAAGCGTTTCGCCTTGGGGAGCGCCAGTTCTTTTTGTCCGGAAGAAGGATGGATCGCTTCGACTGTGTATTGATTATCGGGAGCTGAACAAAATGACGATTAAGAACAAGTATCCATTGCCACGGATTGATGATTTGTTTGACCAGTTGCAAGGAGCAACAATATTTTCTAAAATCGATCTGAGATCAGGATACCATCAGCTGAGGATTAAGGAATCTGATGTTCCGAAGTCAGCATTTAGAACTTGTTACGGACATTATGAGTTTGTAGTGATGCTGTTTGGTCTCACTAATGCACCTACAGTGTTTATGCAATTGATGAATCGTGTGTTCATAGAGTATTTGGCCAAGTTTGTGGTTGTGTTCATTGATGACATTCTAGTTTATTCCAAGAGCCCGGAAGAACATGCGCAGCATTTGCGGATTGTTTTGGAACTTTTGAGAAGCGAGCAATTGTACGCCAAGATTTCTAAGTGTGAATTCTGGCTGAAGGAAGTAATGTTCCTCGGCCATGTGGTATCAGCTGAAGGAGTCCGAGTAGATCCTCATAAGATCGAAGCGGTTATAGATTGGAAGCCTCTAAAGAACGTGAAAGAAGTCCGGAGTTTCTTAGGACTTGCTAGATATTATCGTCGATTCGTGGAAGGGTTTTCCAGAATTTCCCGCCCACTGACTCGACTCCTGCAGAAAACTAAAAAGTTTGAGTGGAATGAGATGTGCCAGAAGAGCTTCGATGAATTCAAGAAGAGATTGACGACGACACCGATTTTAGCACTTCCACGGGGAACTGGAGGATTTATAGTTTACAGTGATGCTTCGAACGAAGGGCTCGGATGCGTATTGCAGAATGATAAGGTGATCGCTTATGCATCACGACAGCTGAAACCTTATGAAGTGAATTACCCAACGCATGATTTGGAACTGGCAGCAGTAGTTTTTGCTTTGAAAATCTGGAGACATTACCTGTACGGGACTCACTGTCAGATCTTTACGGATCACAAGAGTCTCAAATACATCTTCAGTCAGAAAGAGTTGAACATGCAGCAAAGAAGATGGCTGGAACTTATTAAGGACTATGACTTGGAGAATCTTTATCATCCAGGCAAAGCAAATGTAGTGGCCGATGCACTTATCCGCAAGCCTGTTTCTATTCAGATGCTGGAGACTCTGACCTCCCAGCTCAGCATTCAACGAGAGATGATTCGAGAAGGAATTGAAGTATGGTTACAAAGGGTCCAAGGACAACTGTGCGTGATGGAAATAACTTCATCGTTAATAGAGGAAATCAAATCTAAGCAGGCAGATGATCCTCTGATGATTCGGTTACGTGATGAAGTGATCAAGGGAAAGGCTCCCGGATTCGTAATTCATGATGATGGAGTTTTGAGATTTCAGAACCGACTCTGCATTCCCGATGTCGATGTTCTGAAACATACGATTATGAAGGAAGCTCACAGCTCGCCCTATTCTATCCACCCGGGCACCAGTAAGATGTACAAGGACTTAAAGCAGAATTTCTGGTGGGGCAACATGAAGAAAGATGTAGCGGATTATGTTTCGAAATGCTTGACTTGTCAGTAGGTAAAGATCGAGCATCAACGACCTGCCGGGATGTTGAAGCCACTCCCGATTCCTGAATGGAAGTGGGAGGACATATCGATGGACTTTATCACATGTATGCCGAGAACCAAGACAGGAATGAACATGATTTGGGTGATAGTTGATCATTTAACCAAATCAGCTCATTTTCTAGGCATTAAGGACACGTGGGGACCAGAGAGGTTGGCACGAGTATTTATTTCAGAGATAGTCCAACTTCAAGGTATGCTGAGGACCATTATTTCTGACCGAGATGGTCACTTTGTATCGCATTTTTGGAAAGCAGTTCATAAGGCCTTGGGAACCGAATTGAACTTCAGTACAGCTTATCACCCACAGACAGATGGACAATCCGAGAGGACTATTCAAACGGTGGAAGATATGTTGAGGGCTTGTGCCTTAGATTGGTCAACTGATTGGGAAGTTCATCTAACATTGATTGAATTTACCTACAACAATAGTTGGCATGCTTCCATTAAGATGGCACCGTTTGAGGCTTTATACGGGAGGAGATGCAGATCGCCCCTATGTTGGGACGATTCATCAGACTTGATCGGGACAGAACCTAAGTTGATCGTACAGACACGAGAAAAGATAGCCTTGATTCGTGAAAGACTGTTGACCGACCAGAGTCGACAGAAATCTTATGCAGACGTACGCCGTCACCCATTGGAGTTCAGTACTGGAGACCACATACTTTTAAAGGTTTCTCCTTCTCGGGGAATATTTCGTTTTGGAAGGAAAGGAAAGCTGAGTCCGAGATATATCGGACCATTCGAGATCCTTGAGAGAGTTGGAGAGTGGGCATACAGATTGGCATTACCGCCGTCATTGAGCCATGTTCATAACGCGTTCCACGTATCCCAGTTATGGAAATACATATCGGATCCTAGTCATGTCATTGATTTCGGCGAGATCGAGGTCGCTCAGGATGGTACGTTTGATGAGAAACCGATCAAAATACTCGAGAGTCGAGTCAAACAATTGAGAAACAAACCGATCACTTTGGTTAAGGTTCAGTGGTCGCGCCACGGAGTGGAAGAAGCCACTTGGGAAACGGAAGATAGCATGAAATTCAGATATCCAGAGTTATTTTCGTCTTGAGTTTCGGGACGAAACTCCTTTTTAGTAGGAGAGTATGTAATATCCAGATTATTTATGGAGTATTTCATCTGTATTTGAACCCTGTATTATTTGGAATGATGATACTGATAATTGAAGTATGATATTTATCGTATTTGTATCCTTGTACATGAGTGTGGCAACATGTAAATTTTCTCCATGCATATACATGATAACGTACGCTAAGAATGTAGCTTAACGTACGTTACCTGTTAATAATAACGTACGCTACGAATGAAGTGTAGCGTACGTAATGCAGTCAATGATTGAGTGGGTCGGCTAACACATGGGGTATCTGGTGGTGGGCAAGACAGTGAGCTATTTTGGACGATAACGTACGTTATGAAGTAGTTCTAGCGTACGTAACACTCAGAAAGTTTTAAATAGGGCAGCACTTCATTTCATTTCATTTCGTACTTTTGCCTCTAGCTTCACCATATTTCATCCCCAGAAGATTTCCAGCCCCTTTTAACACACTTAGATCACTTGTTACTGAATCATTGAGATTGGAAGATACTACTTGTTCATTGAAGACTACTTATATTGAACTTTGGAGTGGAAATCATCACAAGTCGGCGTTGAAGCAACCGGAGTTGGATTTTACTTATAGTCTCAGTATTTCTTCATCTTAAGGTATGTTATACTACTTCGAACCTTGAAGTTATGTTATTAAGGACGATATGATCACATTACCGAGAATAGTAGATCACTTTGACGATGTATGCAACCTAGGATCATGTTTAAACAATGATGATCGAGTTATTATGGTTAAGAACACCGTAGTTGAACCTTGTTATGGCAAAGGATGAGAATAGTGTTCTGAGAATTATAAACCGTATCAAATGCTATCGTCATATTGATCGTAAACTTAGTGTTGATTTCCACTTTTACTAAATGGATTTTGGAAAGAATCATCATAGTTGTACTCTTGCTTATAAGTTGGAATAAGTAGTTCACCTCCAAGATAAGCCTGGATATAATGACGATACTAGATCAAGTACATCAACCATAGATCAGCCGAACTTTGCATGAGTATTATAATCAAGATTGAGAATAATGTTACGATGATATTCGTATCCTTGAATTTGAAGATATTACATCTGTAGATCATTCTTGAGCATGAAATATATACGAAGATGTTATAAGTTACTCACTGAGGATTTCGTAATACTCCGTCACTAATCGAGACAGTCGTCTGCCCGGTGAGAAACTGACATGCATGTTTAACGTACGTTAAGCTTTGTAACTAACGTACACTATCTAGCATAGTTAACGTATGCTACGTTTGGTACGTAATGTACGCTATACTATCAGGCGAATCAAGTCGACTGATCAGAGAGGAACTGTCGATACACGGTTAGCGTACGCTAGACTTCATAGTTTACGCACGCTAACGAGTAAGTTTAACATACGTTACAAAGGATATGTAACGTACGTTATGTAGGTTAGACAGCTTTTGTTTTATGAACTTTCGACCGTAATTTAGATTGTTAGATGTTCGTTCGACGTAAGATGAATTCTATATTATTTCTCTTATTTAAGGTTTGAGCCTTGCTACGTGATTGATCGAGGGGGGCGACCTTCGAGTGTTTTAATATTCGTAGAAGTTTTATTCTTTTCATCAAACCGAGGCAATTAGAATTGTTTTTGTTATGTCAGTTATATTGTGATTGTATTGTGTACATGTGTTGTGATTAAAACGTTCACCATGCGTTGATCCGACGAGAATCATCATGGGAATCTATAGCTATGTGCGCTGGCTCGTTGGACAGATAGTTCCACCATGCGTTGGTCCGACGGGATCATCATGGGAATCTATAGCTGTGTGCGCTGGATCGTTGGAATACCATCAGTATGTTGAGACTGTTATGATGTGATAAGTGGTGTTGTTATTTCTCATTGGAGAAACTTGTTATGATGATTGTTGATTACATCACTGTTGTATGATTATTGTACTTGTACTAGCATCGTTGTGCTAACCCCTTCGGGGGTGAATATTTGTTTATGTTCAGGATCCAGGAGGGCGGGGAAACAACCACTGGAGCTGCATGACGACGAGGGTGCAGAGTGATGTTCCGGCCGGTTTATTTTCTGTTGTGGGTTATTTTAATAAGTACACGAGTACGTCGTAATTTGTGATGTTTGGATTTCAGTGATGTATCAATATTCTTCATTTGGACGTTGTACTAGTTCCGATATTGATTCTAAACTATTGTATTTTATTTCAGTCACTTTCACACGTTAGTATCTGTCATTGTCTTTTCATTTCTTCCGCCTTGTAAATTCTTATGTAAAGGATTTATGGCGCTGTAATATTCCTGAATGTATCGGGGGTGTTACAGAATATGGTATCGGAGCTAAGGTTATGGATATCTTGGTCATTGGGTTAAAATAGGGGTCATTTATGTCTTTTGAGGTAACCGACCGCGAATAACACCACTGTACTGCCTACGTCTTCATGCGGACGGTGGTTGTGAGTTCCTAAACTCTATCTCGTCATTTACATGTTGTATCTCTTTATACTTGAACATTAGAACGATATTGTTTCCTGTATATTGAGTATTTATACTTATAATATGTTGAGAGGTGGACGAGGACATGGTCCCAGTCGCGGATGCAGGAGAAGGAATGTTGAAAGAGAAGCGTTGCCATCTAATCAGGCCAGCCACAGCTCAGGCGAGCCGCAAAGATCTATTATTAATGAACCGGAACCTGCTGTGCCCGAAATCCTTCGTCAGGTGGTGAACCAGATGACGCAGTTCGCTCAGGTCGTAGACCGAATGCAGGTGACGGTAGGATTACAACAGGGAGATGGACAACAAGGGATCCCAGACATGGGGAATCGAGGCGATCGATGGCTGCAAGAGGTGGCAAAGATGCAACCACCTAAATTCGATGGCTTTTCTGAGACTCCTACATGGGACCATTGGTTGAAGGAACTGGAGAAAATTTTTGTCGGAATTAACTGCCCAGATGACCGGAGAGCCTCTATTGCTCAGTACTTTCTGATAGGGGAAGCATCCGAGTGGTGGGAAGCCATCCGGCCGGTAGATCATGATGCTGACTGGACAGAATTTAAGTTGATGATGGAAGCTCAGTACTGCCCTCGTCCTGTGAGGGAAGCCAAAGTTCGGGAATTTTTCTCCGCACAGCCGTCAGACGAACCTGTATCCCAGATAATTAAGATGTTTAACCAGCAGCTGGCATTTGTTCGACATCTGGTCAGAACATACGCGGAGATGATGATCCATTTTGATATGAGAATGAAACCAGAAATCCAGAGGTACATGTCCGGTTTTGAATGTACCACTCTCCGTCAATACCAGGATAAGGCATTGGCGTATGAAATCAAAGAAGCAGCGATGGAAAAGTTTACCGAATCCAAGAAGCATAAAGTCTCTGGTAGTTTTACAGAGCACAAGAGCAGTGGGCCCCGCAAGGCCCAGTCATCCTTTCACTCTTTCAATAAACCTCCGCACCCATCTAAGAGCGGAAAGAATTTTGGAGCAGTGTCAGCTACGACTGATACATCTAGGAAGTGCTTTAACTGTGGTCTCCCAGGCCACCTTTGGCGTGACTGTTTTCATACTCCAATTACATGTTTTGATTGCGGACAGGAAGGGCACCGTGCGATGTTTTGCAAGGATACCACAAAGCTTAATGTAACCCGTACATCACAGCCAGCTCAGAGAGAAGCAAAGCTTAATTAACAAATTCTGATGTTGGAATTTTTGAATTTAAAATTACCATTATTGCATCAATTTGTATGAATTGTCAAGTCCAACTTTTCAGTGAACTTTCAATTTCAACATTTTAATAAATCATCACTTTAAATTCTGCAGGGTGTTGTCACTTCAGATTATTATTCATTATTGTCCACTTGTATGAAACCACTCTATAAATAACTTGCACCAAAATTGTAGAATCCAACAAAATCATCATGTTAGCTTTCTATATTTTTATTGTTGTGAAGTTCATGTAGTTATCACTAATAATTTTTTTTGTAATAGATGGATAATTCTTTTCTTCTCAATGAAATCACAAGATCAAATACAATATACAACTTGAGTGGTGCTGATGATGATCAAGACTATCATCATGACTCAGAAACGGATGAATCTGTAGGTGATGATGTTGGGATTCTTAATACAAAAATGAGTACGCAGCAGAATAATAAAATTCAATATAAAGAATCCCAAACAGGATCGATCAAGTAACGTATATACGAAAAATAAATTGACGAAGATAAAGGATTAAAGTCCCATACCTTTAAAGCTTTTGATAATATCTTCGCAATATGATGATGATCACGAACTCGAGCACGAGCACGAAATCCCTTCGTCCCAAACACCGAAAATACGATGTCTCTACTTCACACGCGTCGGATGTTGCCGGCTCAACGAAACTCCATTCTCCAAGAACACGGCTAGGAAGTTATCATAGGAATGTTCTCTCTATTTTTTCTTGCTTATTTCTTATCTCAAATATGAAGAACAAGATGAAGAAAATTTTTCTCTCCCTCTCCTCTTTTGCTCTCGGCCGAACCAAAATGGTGTCCTTGGAGTGGTGTTGTTTTGTTCACTTTATAAGACAAAGTGATGAAAAGATGAGATATGAAAATGATATGATCTTATCATGTCATTTGGAAGCATGTGACGGAAATAACATGCCATATATTCACTAAAAACCATAAGCAACACCAAGACAAAAGGGAGGGGAGGGGCAGCCATTAGGAAGGTACTAGGAAACGAGCCGAGTCACTCGGCTCGTGTACCGGACGTTCGTCAAACGACTCCGTTAAATACACTCCATTTTATCACCAATGTATTTATACTAATTAATTAACCCAATTAATTAATTATATCAAATACAAATATATTTCTCTAAGAAATATAATTTATGAATTAAATTAATTACCCACTAACTTAATTTCAATTCATAAGATCGTTATTTGATTTATCCAATAAATCATAATTAGATATCCAATATCTAATATTAATAGAGATATGATAAATTCACATTTACCCGTCAACGATCCTGATATGTGACTCTGTAGGTTCGTCGTAGCCAGCATTGGAAGGAACCAATGAGTGCGGGCACCACTTAGCCAGCTTAGCGGGTTGCACTGTAAATCTTGACTGAAAACGAATGAAGGGATCATTCCAGATCCATTATGTCGTGAATACCATATACGTATAGACCCTTCATCAGATGTCCCGGTCAAGTCTTTGGGTCACGATAAAGTCAAACCCTACTGTTGACTAGACACTATACATGTGTTAATGCAAATCAAGACCGACTGATTACTAATATATCCAATACGACTAGATTAGAAGGCTTTGGTCAAAGACTTATGATCTTATTTACCATTAACTGTATAGGACATTCACCTGCTCACTAATAGGAGATAGAATCCTTTCTTGGCGTACAGTAAAGACTGCTACCTATCCGTATAGTCCGCACTTCAAGGTTGACCCAGCGATTAAGCAAATGGGCCTAACTACTCTAGTGACAAACTAAAGTCACAGGCACATCTCTTACTGAACCCTCAAGTCAAAGGTCCACGTATACTATCACAACCTTTCAATTCGTCATCGACTCTCTAAGAGTGAATACCGTGTGACTGAATCAAGTATGAGTCGTGTTCGAGTGCACTGGTCCCACCAATATACCTATAACTATGCTATCAAGACATGCACATATCCTAGCATCCGTTATAAAGTCTTACCCAAAACTTAATGCCCAATTAAGTTATCGACTTGCGACCGTTTTACGTAAATAAGCCTTAAACATTTCCAGTGCACTTCTCTCTTATCCAATAATGAGAGTGGAATGTTCGCTATTATTTATAAGGACTCCACTTCAATGTTTACCAAATCAAGAATGCATTTGAAATATAATAAACAATAAATGAATCATATTGCCTTTTTATTGATAATTCCATAATTACAAGTACAATGCCCCTTATCTCTCATCCCTCAGTGGCATTCGAGGGCATATTCCTAACAATCTACCACTTACACTCAATTCCATACATCATGGTATCTAATACCCATATTCTTCAGATGTCTTTCTAAGACAGCCTCAGATAACGGCTCAGTCAGCGGGTCAGAGACATTGTCTTCTGTGTCTACTCTTTGCAATGAAACATATCCTTTGCTAACCATCTCTCGAACGAGATGATACCTTCTCTCTATATGCTTGGTGCTGTGGTAAGCCCTTGGCTCCTTGGATTAGGCAACAGCTCCATCATTATCATAGAATAGTGATATAGGCAGCTCCGCGTTAGGCACCACTTGAAGTTCTTGCACAAATTTCTGCATCCAAAATGTTTCCTTGCTAGCCTCTGAGGCAGATTGGTACTCTGCTTGGCATGTGGAATCTGTAGTAGCGCTTTGTTTGGATCTTCTCCAAGACACTGCTCCTCCATTAAGAGTAAACAAATACCCAGATGTCAACTTACAGTTGTCCTTGTCTCCTTGAAAATCAGAATCGGCGAATCCAACCACTTTTAGTTCTCCACCACCGTAAGTAAGAACCATATCTTTGGTCCTTCGCAAGTACTTAAGAATGTTCTTAACGGCAATCCAGTGTTCCGTTCCTGGGTTTGCTTGAAAACGACTTACCACACTCACAACGTAGGCTAAGTCCGGTCTCGTGCACAACATAGCATACATGAGGCTACCTACTGCCGAGGCATATGGTACCTTACTCATATCTATTTTGTCTTCCTCACTTTGAGGACACATTTTCTAGGTGAGATGAATTCCATATCGCATGGGAAGGAACCCTCTTTTAGAATTATCCATCTTGAATCTTCTCAGGATATTTTCTATATAGGGGGCTTGGTAAAGTCCTATCATTCTTCGTGGCCTGTCTCTGTAAAGACGGATACCTAGAATATAGGAAGCTTCTCCTAAGTCTTTCATGGAGAACATTTTAGAAAGCCTAGCTTTCACAGTGCTGAGCATTCCTACGTTATTTCCTATAAGTAGAATATCATCAACATATAGTACTAAGAACGCAATGTTGCTCCCACTGACCTTTTTGTAAACACATGGATCCTCCTCGTTTTGCATGAAATCAAAGTCCTTGACTACTTTGTCAAATCGAAGGTCCCAACTCCAAGAAGCTTGCTTCAGTCCATAAATGGCTCGTTACAGCTTACACACCTTATGAATATTAGCTTTGGACACAAAACCCTTAGGCGGTTCCATGTAGATTTCCACCTCAAGGTATCCATTTAGAAAAGCTGTTTTGACGTCCATATACCATATTTCATAATCGTAATGGGCAGCAGTGGCAAGCATCATGCGAATAAACTTGATCATAGCTACGGGCGAGAAGGTATCATAATAATCGATCCCTCCTTTTCGGGTATAACCTTTTGCCACAAGCCTGGCCTTATAGATGTCAACCTTGCCATCCTCATCAGTCTTCCTCTTATAGATCCATTTACTTCTAATAGGCTTCATACCAGTTGGTAGATCTACTAGAGTCCAGACATGATTGGCATGCATCGAGTCCATCTCAGCTTCCATAGCTTCTTGCCATTTATCGGACTCCACATCCACTATCGCCTGGTCATATGTGACAGGTGCCTCCTCACGGCTATCAGGTATGTCGTGGAGACCCAGTTCTTCGACATGTGTATAGCCATACCTCTCAGGTAATTGAGACACCCTATCAGACCTTCGAAGTGGAGGTTGTGTTACAATAGGTTCGGTTCGTGATCACTGATCAGATGTCTCCTCAGGACTTTCATTATGCTCTTCCAAAGAGACATTTCTACTCGAGCCACCTTCCTCAATGAATTCATCCTCAAGGAAGTGCGCTTGTATAGCCACGATGACCCTATGGTCTTCGGGCATGTAGAATAGATAACCTATCGAGTCCTCTGGGTATCGTATGAAACATCCCTTGACGGACCTCGCTTCCAGTTTGTCCACCTTAGCCTTCTTGACATAGGCTGGACATCCTCCAAATTATTATGTGATTAAGACTTGGTTTATTACCCTTCCACATCTCATGCGGAGTGATAGGAATGGATTTGGAAGGACATCTATTAAGGATATAGGCAGCGGTAAGTAGGGCATACCTCCACAGGTAAATCGGTAAATCAGTGTAATTCAACATGGAGTGGACCATGTCCAACAAAGCCTGATTTCTCTTTTCTGAAACACCATTTAACTGTGGGGTTCCTAGCGGCGTGAATTGTGAAACTATTCCATATTCCTTAAGGACTCATCAAACTCGGTGCTCATATACTCGCCATCTCGGTCCGATTGAAGTGTTTTGATATGACATCCAGTCTGTATTTCAACTAGGGCCTTAAATTCCTTGAATTTAGTAAAGGCTTCGGATTTATGTTTCATCAAGTACACAATCTCATACCTAGTATGATCATCTGTGAACGTTATGAAATATTGATATCCATCTCGGGCTGCTTCCAAAGCACCACAAACATCGGTATGTACCAACTCAAGTTTCTCAGCAGCCCTTTCAAATGTCCTGTGAAGGGGGATTTAGTCATCTTGCCTCTAAGGCATGATTCACTAGTTGGATAGGGTTCTTCACCCCATGTACTTAAAAGCCCATCTTTCTCTATTTTGTGAACCTTGGTCTGACCAACATGACCAAGTCTAAGGTGCCACTTAAGAGCTTGATTAGTATCTTGCCTGCCACGTTTCCGAGTTATAGTGTTCACTGCTGATTTATTTTGCATGTTCAGATGATATAAACCATTCAACAATGTAACTGTACCAACAATTTTATTTCGAAAATAAATTTTACAACTACCGTTGCCAATGAAGAAAGAAAATCCTTTCTGGTCCAAGATTGGAATGGATACAATGTTTTTATTCCCCTTGGACAAAACTAGTACTTCATCTAACATCAAAATAAAACTGGATTCCAAAACCAGTAGGAGTGATCTAATATTGGTTGCCTCGACACTTTGTCCGCTTCCGATAGTGACCATCATTTCCCCAGCTTCAAGCTGCCTACTTCGTTCCAGATTTTGATTCATAGTACAAATATGAGAAGTAGCACCTAACTCCAGAATCCATGAAGCAGAATATACTGTAGCGGGACAATTGGTTTCAAAAACAAAAAGTTTCGTACCTGATGTGCCATTGATCTTGGGACAAGTCCCATGCGAGTGGCCGAGCTCACCGCATTCAAGACATTTGTCCGTAGGTTTGGGACCGCCTACCTTCTGAACCTTTAGGGCCTTGCCCTTGCCTTTCTATACCCCTTTCTTAGGTTTATACTACTCGTAGGTCCTTTTCTTTTTGTTCTTGGACCTCCGAGGCCCAAAAGAAATCACAAGAGCAGCCTACCTCGGCTTAGTCTTCAAGTTAGACTGTGCCGTCACTAGTTTGTTTATTAGCCCCGCTAATGTACACGAAATTTCATTACAGTTGAAATTCATTACAAACTGCATGAAGGAGTCAGGTAGAGATTGAAGGATGAGATCAATTTGGAGGGATAAATCCATGTGAAAGTTGAGCACCTCGAGCCTCTCAATCATAGAGATCATCTTGAGGTACGTGGTCTCCCACTTTCTCCTTTTCCTTCATCGTAGCACTGAATAACTGCTTCGATATCTCATATCTAGCAGTCCTACTGTGCTCTCCATAAAGCTCGGTCAAGTGTGCGAGAACCTACCCAGCAGAAATCATTTTCTCGTGCGCTATCTGCAGCTCATTAGTCATTGAGCCCATCATAAAGCCACGGACCAGCACATCATCCTTGACCCATTTTTCATGGACGTCAATTTCTTCCTGATTACCCCTAGTCCGGACTGGATTCGGTGGAATGTCCGCCTCGAAGACGTATCCCAGAGACTCCATGCTGAGTACAATCATCATATTCCACAACCAGTCAACAAAGTTGGGGCCAGTTAGGAGATTCTTTTCAAGTAGTATTGCAAGTGGGTTCTTTGCCATTTTAGAGAGATATTGTTTCGTTTCTCTGCATTGATTTAGACAAGATTGAATTAGTGACTTGTTTTATTATGACCGAGTATAGAATTTAAGGGTTTGTATAATTCTTGTCTCGGCTCCCACTAATTTTATCGGAATTACACACTCCCATGTTATAACCCGGAAGTCATGGTTAGATCAACTTTTTAGTGGTGATCGAGTTCTTTATAAATTTTAACAGACACAACCTGTCAGGTTTCTTGCCTATTAATTTCTGTAAAGTGGTGTCTAACACCAACCCATCCAACGGATGATTCGATCTTCTTTTACCCCTAGTCTTCATGCCCTCAACCTAACATGTTTCTTGGCAATCCAGAATATCTAAGCTGCTGACCATCAACGTCTATCAATCTGACCATAAACGACTCCGTTAATACACTCCATTTTATCACCAATGTATTTATACTAATTAATTAGTATAATTAATTAATTATTTCAAAGGCAAACATATTTCTCTAAGAAATATAATTTATGAATTAAATTAATTATCCACCAACTTAATTTCAATTCATAAGACCGCTATTGATTTATCCAATAAATCACAATTAGATATCCAATATCTAATATTAATAGAGAGATGATAAATTCACATTTATCCGCCAACGATCCTGATGCGCGACGCTGTAGGTCCGTCTCATTGGGAGGAACTAGTGAGTGCGGGCAGCACTTAGCCAGCCTAGCGGGCCGTACTGTAAATCCCTACTGAGAACGAATGAAGAGATCATTCCAGAACCATTATGTCGTGAATACCATATATGTATAGACCCTTCATCAGATGTCCCAATCAAGTCTTCGGGTCACAGTAAAGTCAAACCCTACCGTTGACTAGACACTATACATGTGTTAGTGCAAATCGAGACTGACTGATTACTAGTGTATCCAATACAACTAGATCAGAATAATTTGGCCAAAGACTTATGACCGTATTTGCCATTAACAGTATAGGACATTCGTCTTCTCACTAACAGGAGATAGAATCCTTTCTTGGCATACAGTAAAGACTGCTACCTATCCGTATAGTCTGTACTTCGAGGTTGACAGCGATTAAGCAAATGGGTCTAACTACTCTAGTGACAAACTAAATGTCACAGGCACATCTCTTACTGACCCCTCAAGTCAAAGGTCCACGTATCATATCACAACCTTTCAATTCGTCATCGACTCTCCAAGAGTGAATACCGTGTGACTAAATCAAGTGTGAGTCGTGTTTGAGTGTACTGGTCCCACCAATATACCTATAACTATGCTATCAAGACATTAACATGTCCTAGCATCAGTTATACAAGTCTTACTCAAAATTTAATGCCCAATTATGGTATCGACTTGCGAACGATTTATGTAAATAAACCTTAAGTGCACTTCTCACTTATCCGATAACGAGAGTGGAATGTTCGCTCTTATTTATAAGGACTTCACTTCAATGTTTACCAAATCAAGAATGCATTTGAAATATAATAAATAATGAATAAATCATATTGCCTTTTTAATGATAATTCCATAATTACAAGTATAATGCCACTTCTCTCTCATCCCCTGAGTGGCATTCGAGGGCATATTCCTAATAGATGAAATAGAAAATGAGGAGCTAGATGATTCAGATCGTAGCACATATAATGATGATGAACATATTCCAACTGCTCCATGGTTTACAACCGAAGAAAATAATATCACATCAGGTAATTGATCAAACGTTAATCCACTTGACGATGGTTTAGTTGAAGGTCGAAATTTTGCAGATAAGCAAACTGCAATAAGTGTTATAAAAGAAAATCACATGAAAAAATTCTAGGAATTATCAGGTCATAAAAAGTGATACAACACGATATGAGGCAACATGTGTTGTGGAAGATTATCCATGGAGAATTCTGTAATATCCAGTTGTAATTTTCCATTTTTCTGTTATATTACTTGAATGATTCGAATATCATCCTATAGTAATCGCTTTTAGTATTAACGTTTGTAATGTCGTGATAATATAATCGAATTAAAAATATTCATTGTTCGCACTAGATGATTGATAGACATTGTAATGAAGGATTGTATTTTCTTATTTTTGGCTAGCTTTGTGGTGCTTAACGTACGCTACGGTGTAACCTTAACATATGTTAAATATGTGCTGATTACGTACGTAAGATGCTACTGATAACGTACGTAATATGGCTTATCCAACAACATCTCACCTTTCGGCAGGTGGGACCAAGCGTGAGCGGGGGGGGGTGATCCGATTGCGACAGCCTAGTCAGTGTCCAATACGTACGTAATGGCTAAGTGTTAGCATACGTAATATACATGAGCTTTACGTACGCATTTAGGCAACATACGTAATAGTGCATGTGTTTTGAGCAGTAGCCTCTGGAGGCCCGTTGCGTACGTAACATCGCCAGGATTACGTACGTAATACGGGTAACGTACGTTATGTGATTGGCGATAGCGTACGTAACGGTAAACACGAATTATAAAGGCAATGCATGTCTTTCATTTCTGCACGAGCCTAACTCAACCTTTCCCTCTGAGAATCGATCCCCTGCCTTGCTACATCAATTTTGCCCCTCCCATCTTGTGTTGGAGCTCCGTCACTTGGATTAAAGCTTGGTGATTAGAAGTTGGAGTGTGTTCTTGGATTTTTGGTGTTGTTCTTCATCCTCAAGAGGTTGGTTGTCTAACTTATGTTAATTTTGCATTGATAGGGATGATTTCTAGCATATAATGATAAGTTAATCTAGTATAACATGCTAGTTATTAGAATCATGAACTAACTGGGTGAAGAACATGACAATATTGTTAGTATTACCTCTTGAATGGTTGAAAAAGTTGTAGAATAACATGTTTGCTATTAATCCTTAGGAAACCATGATAAAAATTGGATGATGAAGGGTTTTGAGTATGTTCTTGATGCTAGTAGAATACTGTGATGTTATAACCATACATTTGAGAGGATTTAACAAAACTCATTGGAAGAACTTGATGAATATCGAAGAATAGAATGATTTTCTTATAGTTTCAGAAATCCTGAATGATATAATTATCTTTCGAGCAAATTCTTTAGGAGAGAGTAATGGATTATGAAGAACACAATATAACCTTTATATATGATAAATTAATCAGCTATTTTGATGACTTAAGAATGTGTCAATCATCGTATTCATAGGTTGATAGTGTTCTTGGGAAGGTTATGATGATTATTGATGACAATGTCATAATGGAATGAGTAGTCGAATCCAACTACGATAATCCTTGTGAAATAGATGATGTATATATATTGTAAGACCTTAAGAACTTGGTAAATCCGACTCTTAAAGGAAAAAGATGAACTCGATGTATTGTAATTCATTAATGAAACTATGGAATGTTCATTGGGATTGGATGAACGATTCGAGTAATACTCCGGGTGTCGTTTCCTATGAATTGATATCATTATTGTATGAATGTGTTTTTGAATGAATTACATTTCATTTAAGGTTGCTTGTTCGGGTGAGTATTATTAGTCAATGATACCATTCGTTCGTTCGAAGAAGGACTATTCGTCTATGGAATTGAGACAAGTTATCTTACTTGGTTATAATGATGGTTGAATTCTTGTGAACATTATACGTTTCGTGTATATGTAATGCTCTACGAATCTATGATTCATGATGTGGTGTTGTTCTTGATCGTATTACCATTTTGTGGTGGGATTGTATTCCCAAGTTTATCGCCTTTGATACCGTTGGTCTCGTTGAGCATTGTTGTCACTTCGGTGAGTTCTTTTGATTTCTTGAATGGATATGTAATTTATTGAGTTTTGTTGTCATGTTGCATCGTGACATCTCTGGAGTCATATTTGCATGCCGATTAGTTATGTGTAGGATTTTTAGCCAGGCACATGATGGTCGTGCGTGGATGTTTCCGCATTGGACCGTGCACACGAGACGTAGTTCGTGAGGTTAATTAGGTACATTGTCTCACGTATATTCTGGATTCCGTATATGGAGTGTACATGTGCATGAACACATTTCCGGATCGAGCGTACTGTGACGTCCGTCTTGAGCCATGTGATTGGTCGTTCATATTCCATGTTGTAACACCCCCAGAATACATCCGGAAATGTTACACGCCGTAGGCCCTTCTTACAAGGATCTACAAGGCTAAACTCTACTGGACTACAAAATGATTGACCGACCGGGGTCAATCTAAATACAACGCAGACCGACAAGGTCGTTAAACAATTCAGAAACAAATGAACTTTACATCTCAATGACAAAAAATAAACTTGAACACAGAAAAGAATGACAACTCAATTTCATAAATGAAAACTACACCCATGCAAGGGTGAATACTCGAACGACAGAGAAATACCGACCAAAATGACACAAAAGAAAAGACTCTAATTCTGGTGTGATTAGTATCATTGTCCTCCATCTCCTTCCCAGCCAATCCTGTGACTGCTCCCGAGCTGCCAAAACCTGAGCGCATAACAGGCACCCACCCCCCGAAAACTCGGGGGTTAGCAAACTGGAATTTTGCTAGTGCAAGTACATAACACACAAGATATACGAATAATAATAACACAAAACTCAACAGTCGTGAAACCTTAACATGAACCACACATTCAAATGGTCAACACAGAATAGTATTACATACACAAGGTGAAAGGTAATCACATTTTCATATTCTCCGTACAGAACATAACACCAATAAAACTTTAAACGAGCCCAAGGAGTCAGAGAAATCCTTTTTATAAAAGGAAAAGTATTTTGATAAGAAAGTTCGAAAACATTAATATTGACTCGGGCCATCTAGGGGTTTTGAAAATCAAATGGAAATACTTTAGAAAATACTTCAAAAGCTCTCGGGTCCTTGACCCAACATGTGGAAAACAATTTGCAAGAAAACTATCACAACGTTATTCGGGGTCCTCGACCCAAATGATAAAACACTATCACAAGTGAATCATTACAACATCTCACGGGGTTCTCGGCCCAATCCAAATAATATCATCACGAGATCAAATCTCAACATCTCACGGGGTTCTCGGCCCAATCCAAATAATATCATCACGAGATCAAATCTCAACATCTCACGGGGTCCTCGAGCCAATACACAGAATAATCAACACAAGATAATCAAAGGCATGACCTCTCATTCGACAAATCCTGCTCAAGACCCCTGATTAATTAACCCTCGGAGATCTCATCAAATATCCTTGGTTAATTAACCCTGATACCAACATTTAAAACAAATTGGAACGAACTCCAGAAACACAATCCGCGGTCTACATCAAGACCAACATTAAAAGCAAGTTGCAAAGATTTAAATTTCGAAAATCATTTGATAACGGGGTCTTAGCTATCACTCAAATATCCGTTACCAATAAGCCTGCCAGGCGCCTCCCTTGCACACCTGTGTACCGGCGTTCACTCCAATATATTGGCCGCCCATTGCACATGTCACCGCGCCGGCATTCACTCCCACAGGAGCCGCCCCTTGCTCGCGCATTAAGTAACACCGGTGTTCACCAATCATATGGAGCCGCTCATTGCAGCGTACAACAGGCCGGAGTGCACGCCCGCCCTCGAGGTACCGGATATGACGTCTCTCATAACAAGTATTCACATTATTACAAATACCAAGCACATACCAACCGTTGCAACAATTATCAAATCAGTTCATCAATCCACATAATTTATTCGCCAAAGATGCAACTACGCAAAATAAACAATAACTCGCACGTTATTCATCAAGACTTAGCACATTAGGCCTTCAACACTATCAATTAATACTACATAATTATCCACACATATCTATATATATATAATATAAATACAGATATTCATAACATGATTCATACACTTCAGCAACAATGATTTCACATAATTATAATTCGTATATCAAGGTACTTGCCTTGGTAATCTCTCGCGAATACTCAGGAAATACAGTTGATTGGAACAATCCAGAACTCCAACGAAAACGACGATCGGAGAGGCTCAACACTGGATTATCGTAGGAAATTCGTCCTTAATATCCTATCATAAAATAAACAACCAATCACACAAGGAAAAGCATAAAAAGATGGCCGAACCCTAACTGTTCTCTTCGTAACGTACGTTACACACATACGTAACGTACGTTACGTCTGCACGTTAGCGCACGTAAGCTACAAGGATTAGTGCACGCTAAGCATGCATTGATGCTTCTTCTCGATTCAGATCGCCTTGCCTGAGGGTATAACGTACGTAATGCATAGAGCTTAACGTACGTTATATTCACACATATCTCACTCATGTGAATCAGAATAACCCTATGGTGTTGATGTCTACGAATTCCCGGTTAATCCTCCCATCATAAGACTAACTCCAAATATTAATTATAGATCCTCAAAGGTAGTTCGGAAAATCTGAGGTTGTTACCAACATTAAGTCTATGATCATTATGGAAACACCATACAATATGGTTTATTAATCTCAGAATTTTACCTTACTTGATTATCATAACAAGAGTCGGACTATAACGTTCTTAACTCGGGTAACTAAAGCATGAACATTCCAACTTCCAAAAACATGGTGTTCGGATAAAAATCATCTATGGAGCTTAATAATCCCGGTGGTATGTTCATAACATCCTTAAGAACACGAATTCAAGGTTGAGGTAGCATTAACATACCTTAATATGAAAGAAACGCAGAGACAAGAGGTAGCATCCAACTTCGATTGCTTGAATGTCAATCCAAGATGTTTCGTAACTTAAATGATCGAGTCTACGTGTTCTATATGTGTTTTAGAGGGTGGAGACCCTCTAGAAATGGAGGAAAACGAATTACAAGTGAAAGGGACGAAGAGAAATGAAATGGGGTGTTGTCCATATATATAATATCTTGAGATTTACGTCGTTAGCCTTAGCCATTTACGTACGTAATCGACTTAGCGACGCTACCCTTCGATCTTAGCGTACGCTATCGTTCACCGATAGCTTACTATCTCGCTCGTACTAGCTTACGACGTTACTCCCTATGCATTACGACGTAAGCTACACACATTAGCGTACGCCAGTTACAAACCTTAGCGACGTTAACACCCGTTGACCCTAAAACCTGCCCGTGTTCATCCGCTGGAATCTTTCCGAGCCCCACCACCACCGGCCCATGTCCATGCTAGCCAAAGATGTTCAATAATTGAGCTCCTTACGTACGCTACGTCTAGCTCGTAGCGTACGCTATTTCCAGTTTGTAACGTACGTTACGCTTACATGTTAGCGTGCGTTACGACGTAGTTGCATGTGAAGGATTAAAGGTTGATATTATCATGCATGAGGATATGAATACGGAAACGGTCGTACTTCGATTATTGATAGCACCATTTCAGGTAATACAGGGTTCAAATACAGATGAAAATACCCAACAATTTATCCGGATATTACATACTATCCCTCTTAAAAGAAGTTTCGTCCCGAAACTTAAAGTAGAGTGGTGGAACAACCAAGAAAAAGTAACTACTTGCTCAGCCCCAAAACATCATGAGCGATGCGCGAATACAAGGTTCTAAAAAATACAATGATTGGACCTAGGAAGTATCAGGCACGTCAATTGAGGCGATAAATTACACGTGAACATGAGAAGTTAGAGTGGAGAAGTAAAAGCTCACAGAATTAAAGAAATTCATAAACGGCTCAGACGTACTAAAATCGCGTGTCGAGCTCGACCCACCATATTCAAGTTCATAACACATTGGAAATATTAACCGCACGAGTGGGAACAAATAGTTTCGAACAAAATTTTGCAAAGATTAAGTTCAGATGTGAATAAACCACAATAATTCACGGAGTCTAACAAATCGGTTCTGAGTTTCGTTCGACTGACGGTAGGTTCAGTAGAACATGGTAGTTTAAAATTGTCAAGAGGGTCACAGATGAATCATCAACAATGAAAGTCTCCCAACACCGAAAATACTAAGAAGAGTATGGGTATTACGTTCCCCCATACTAAGAAGACATGTCAGCCCCGAAACTGAAAACAGCAGGAGTTGGAAACGAAAATCAATTAAAATGAAAAACGATCAAAGTCGCGATTGTTGGAAACAGCAACGACTAGAACACAGCACAAAATCTTCATTCGCCTATGATAGGCTCTTCAGCAGAAGACATAAGGTTTTGGGACATTCTCCGGCCACTTGCTCTGCTCACCGAAAGAGTAACATTCTTTGCCAATTCGGAAATTATCTCACAATGTTTCTCCCGGTGGCCTTCACACCCGCACCGATGACAAGTCAAGAGTGGTGAGGGACAGTTTACACGGATGTGTCCCGTACGGTTGCAGTTGAAGCACACTCTCTTCTTACCGGGAGTCACTGATGCTGGTTGGGGATTCCCAATGCTCATTCTCGACCGCGAAGATGACGCATTCGAACGACGTGGGGGTTTGAGAACCTTAGTCTCGTCACCGCCCAAAAATTTTCCAGATGTCCTCGGTCTCTTTCTCCGCTCGTTGGCTCGGTCACTGAGGAGGTTTCATAGGTTATCGTCTGATCTTGATATTCCTTTACCGTAACATGAATCGTTGTCGTACGAACCACCTCACCGCTTCCGCTTCCTATATCACGTCTACGTCCGCCAAGGCTCGTCATGCTAATGCAGATAGTACCGTTTATTGTTATCACATAGTCGGTTGTACGGTATACCACAATTATCAACATAAGGTTTAATTAGCATCCTTAGAATAACGGTAATATCGTAAAACACGAAATTTTCTGAAATCAACTTCCAATCCCTCGTCTAGGACGATCATTATGCGTATGCTTTTTTAAAAAAAAAAAATTTTGAAACAAAAGCCGAATCACGTTGTGCTCAAAACTTGTAAGTAATGTCCTTTGTTTTGGAAGAGGAAGTTTATACAATGACTCTAAAAAAAATTTATTTTCGAGTAATGCCTACAAGAAAATTGAAAATCGAATTGTAACTAATTTGAAATATTTCAAAAGTGTTGAGTCCCAAATACCATAATTTTGAAAATCCTTCCTCTTCTACCAAAATGTTTATTCGAAAGAACTTTTCACCAAAATACGTGACCATTCGACACGACTACATTAAATCGTGAGGTTTACAATGCTAGGAAAATTTCAAAACACTACTTTGAAATGTTCGTAATTCGGCCCGGAAATATTACATGCCGGGGATTCTGCGCCGGAACCTACCAGGCTGAAAACCATTTAAAAATCATTTCAAAATATGCCAAAAAGCCGATGACGGTAGCATTTTCCAAAACTTACAAAATCATTTGTAGAATATTAAATACCGTCATAAAAATACCGTGAAAATGTGCGAGACTAAAATGCCAAAATGTCAAAAGTCATTTCACAATACTCACGCAGCGGATAAAATTAACACTCAAAGATTTATCCTACTGAAATGCAGAAATCGATAAATATGTTCGACTACCGAAGTATACTACATAACCATTCTCACTCGACGCGTATATGCAGGTGATATCGTAAAACAATATAATCTCTAACAAGTTCAAACCCTAGGTTCACGTTAAGCACAATATAATCAAATACGTATGTAAGGGGACTTACGATTTGGGAGGCTTACCATCACGGATTGCTTGAAGATGATGTTGGAACCACGATACTAATCACAACTCTGACGCGCGCGACTTACACAAGACATGGACTTGACCCAACGGCCTAGGTTTTTCGCAAACCTAATCTCTGATACCATAATTGTAACACCCCCAGAATACATCCGGAAATGTTACACGCCGTAGGCCCTTCTTACAAGGATCTACAAGGCTAAACTCTACTGGACTACAAAATGATTGACCGACCGGGGTCAATCTAAATACAACGCAGACCGACAAGGTCGTTAAACAATTCAGAAACAAATGAACTTTACATCTAAATGACAAAAAAATAAACTTGAACACAGAAAAGAATGACAACTCAATTTCATAAATGAAAACTACACCCATGCAAGGGTGAATACTCGAACGACAGAGAAATACCGACCAAAATGAAACAAAAGAAAAGACTCTAATTCTGGTGTGATTAGTATCATTGTCCTCCATCTCCTTCCCACTAATCCCGTGATCGCTCCCGAGCCGCCAAAACTCGAGCGCATAACAGCACCCACCCCGAAAACTGGGGTTAGCAACCGGAATTTTGCTAGTGCAAGTACATAACACACAAGATATACGAATAATAATAACACAAAACTCAACAATGTGAAACCTTAACACGAACCACACATTCAAATGGTCAACACGAATAGTATTACATACACAAGGTGAAAGGTAATCACATTTTCATATTCTCCGTCGTAACATAACACCAATAAAACTTTAAACGAGCCCAAGGAGTCAGAGAAATCCCTTTTTATAAAAGGAAAAGTATTTTGATAAGAAAGTTCGAAAACATTAATATTGACTCGGGCCATCTAGGGGTTTTGAAAATCAAATGGAAATACTTTAGAAAATACTTCAAAAGCTCTCGGGTCCTTGACCCAACATGTGGAAAACAATTTGCAAGAAAACTATCACAACGTTATTCGGGGTCCTCGACCCAAATGATAAAACACTATCACAAGTGAATCATTACAACATCTCACGGGGTTCTCGGCCCAATCCAAATAATATCATCACGAGATCAAATCTCAACATCTCACGGGGTTCTCGGCCCAATCCAAATAATATCATCACGAGATCAAATCTCAACATCTCACGGGGTCCTCGACCCAATACACAGAATAATCAACACAGTACAATCAAAGGCACAGCCTCTCATTCGACAAATCCTGCTCAAGACCCCTGATTAATTAACCCTCGGAGATCTCGTCAAATATCCTTGGTTAATTAACCCTGATACCAACATTTAAAACAAATTGGAACGAACTCCAGAAACACAATCCGCGGTCTACATCAAGACCAACATTAAAAGCAAGTTGCAAAGATTTAAATTTCGAAAATCATTTGATAACGGGGTCTTAGCTATCACTCAAATATCCGTTACCAATAAGCCTGCCAGGCGCCTCCCTTGCACACCTGTGTACCGGCGTTCACTCCACTATATTGGCCGCCCATTGCACATGTCACCGCGCCGGCGTTCACTCCCACAGGAGCCGCCCCTTGCTCGCGCATTAAGTAACACCGGTGTTCACCAATCATATGGAGCCGCTCATTGCAGCGTACAACAGGCCGGAGTGCACGCCCCGCCCTCAGAGGTACCCGGATATGACGTCTCTCATAACAAGTATTCACATTATTACAAATACCAAGCACACAGTCAACCATTGCAACAATTATCAAATCAGTTCATCAATCCACATAATTTATTCGCCAGTATGCAACTACGCAAAATAAACAATAACTCGCACGTTATTCATCAAGACTTAGCACATTAGGCCTTCAACACTATCAAGTAATACTACATAATTATCCACACATATCTATATATATATAATATAAATACAGATATTCATAACATGATTCATACACTTCAGCAACAATGATTTCACGTAATTATAATTCGTATATCAAGGTACTTGCCTTGGTAATCTCTCGCGAATACTCCGGAAATACAGTTGATTAGAACAATCCAGAACTCCAACGAAAACGACAATCGGAGAGGCTCAACACTGGATTATCGTAGGAAATTCGTCCTTAATATCCTATCATAAAATAAACAACCAATCACACAAGGAAAAGCATAAAAGATGGTGAACCTAATCGTTCTCTTAACGTGACGTTACACACATACATACGTAACGACGTTACGCCCGCGTTAGCGCACGTAAGCTACAAGGATTAGCGCACGCTAAGCATGCATTGGGCGATTCTTCTCGGATTGACGCTTGCCTTCGAGGGTATAACGCACGTAATGCATAGAGCTTAACGTCGTTATATTCACACATATCTCACTCATGTGAATCGAATAACCCTATGGTGTTGATGTCTCACGAATTCCTGTTAATCCTCCCATCATAAGACTCACTCCAAATATTGATTATAGATCCTCAAAGGTAGTTCGGAAAATCTGAGGTTGTTACCAACATTAAGTCTATGATCATTATGGAAACACCATACAATATGGTTTATTAATCTCAGAATTTTACCTTACTTGATTATCATAACAAGAGTCGGACTATAACGTTCTTAACTCGGGTAACTAAAGCATGAACATTCCAACTTCCAAAAACATGGTGTTTGGATAAAAATCATCTATGGAGCTTAATAATCCCGGTGGTATGTTCATAACATCCTTAAGAACACGAATTCAAGGTTGAGGTAGCATTAACATACCTTAATATGAAAGAAACGCAGAGACAAGAGGTAGCATCCAACTTCGATTGCTTGAATCTCAATCTAAGATGTTTCGTAACTTAAATGATCGAGTCTACGTGTTCTATATGTGTTTTAGAGGGCTGGAGACCCTCTAGAAATGGAGGAAAACGAATTACAAGTGAAAGGGACGAAGAGAAATGAAATGGGGTGTTGTCCATATATATAATATCTTGAGATTTACGTTCGTTAGCCTTAGCCATTTACGTACGTAATCGACTTAGCGCACGCTACCCTTCGATCTTAGCGTACGCTATCGTTCACTGTTAGCTTTCTGTCTCGCTCGTACTAGCTTACGACGTTACTCCCTATGCATTAAATCGTAAGCTACACACATTAGCGTACGCTAGTTACAAACCTTAGCGACGTTAACACCCGTTGACCCTAAAAGCTGTCCAGTTCATCCGCGGGAATCTTTCCGAGCCCCACCACGATCGTCCATGTGTGCTAGCCATGTTCAATAATTGACCTCTTTACGTGCGCCACGTCTAGCTCGTAGCGACGCTATTTCCGATTAAGTAACGTCGTTACGCTTACCTGTTAGCGTGCGTTACGACGTAGTTGCATGTGAAGGATTAAAGGTTGATATTATCATGCATGAGGATATGAATACGGAAACGGTCGTACTTGGATTATTGATAGCACCATTTCAGGTAATACAGGGTTCAAATACAGATGAAAATACCCAACAATTTATCCGGATATTACACATGTATGATTGGATATGTCTGACAGTTTGATAATGATTGTTCATACGCCCGAGGGGTATGTTCAGTGATCGGTTGTTTCTTTGAGATCTTGTATATATATGAATTATATAATGTCATGAGAATTATTATTCATGTATAGCTGACCCTCTGGTTTTAGGCGAAATATTTATGTTGTATTTCAGGTCGAGGAAAGGGCAAGGCACAGGAAGAGCATGATGACGGCGAAGGGTATTGAAGGATGCTAGTTTGGGGGGCCCGAGTCTTTTGTTGGTCGGTTACGTCTAAACTGTGAAATTTCACTTTACCATTTTTATTTAAAGTTCGGACGATTGTAATATTATTATTTTTGGGTATATTCCATCTCCATATGGTTTATACCGGATTTGGGTCCTGTGTACTGTTAAAGAAGTCGATGTATACTATATAAACACCTAATCGGGTTATAATTATTATATTGTGGTTCGGTACCACATCTATGGAATGTTTAAATTATATTTTGATATCGCCTGGTGGGTCCCGGTGTGGGGTCCACGGCACTGTAATAGCCGCCAGATTTTGGGGTGTTACAAATTTGGGTTATGAAATCAAAGAGATCTGTTCTTTTTGTAATCACTAAACTACCTGCTGAACATAACTGTATTTTGAGGACACTTCAACGAGTTTACAAGCAACTTACATCTAGTATGATTGCAAACATAATTAAACAACAAGTATAACAATTAGTTTATTATACTTACAGTTGTGTTTACTTTATATTGCATTATTAATTATTTTTCTATATTTGTGTCAATCAGGTTACAGAGATTCCGTCTATGGAAGTAAATAACATCATGAGTCAAATCACATCCATGTACAACTACAATGTTACTCATAAGAAGGCCTGGATCGGAAAACAAAAGGCAATATCAGATGTTTATAGTGATTGGATGACCTCCTATAATAAACTTCCTGCATTTCTTAGTGCTTTGATGCATTTTAATCCAGGTACGATTGGTTTAATTGATGCTAAAGTTGATGATACAAGACCCAATACATCTGTGTGCAAACGTGTTTGGTGGGCATTCAAGCCAATGATCGACGGATGGCAGCGACATGTTATTAGCATTGATGGTACCTTTTTAAAAGGAAAATACAATGGGAAGCTATTAGTTGCAATGGGAACTAACTCAAATAATCAACAATATACCATTGCCTATGGCTTAGTTCATGAAGAATCAACTTTCAATTGGTCTTGTTTTTTGTATCACCTTCGAATATATGTATGTCAAAATAGAAAAGGTGTGTGTACTATTTCTGATAGACATCCTGGAATCATCGAAGCCATGAAAAGGGCAGAAAGTGGCTTCGTCGGTGAGTGGGGCATACATCAATTTTATTTGTTACATGTACGTAGCAATTTTTTTTTCAGATTTTCCAGCACACATTTGAAGATGTTGTGTTGGATGTCCGGTAATACATCTCAGCTACGAAAATTTGAGGAAGCAATGATGCATATTGGGGAGATCAATCCTGATGCAGAAAGATGATTGAGAAAGATTCCACTAGAGATGTGGATTATGTCTCATGACGCAGGTTATCGTTATGGCCAAGCAACAACAAACATGATTAAGAGTTTCAACGGACTTTTACGTTCTGCTCGATTTCTACTTGTAACAGGAATGGTGGAATACATATATTATTGCTATGTGAAGTTAGTTGCACAAAGACGAACTCAAACTTTACATGACCTTCAAAACGGTCAAACTTACTGCCAAAAACCAAGGGAGTTATTTGAAAGTGTTGAGCAAAAAGCATCTGCGTATAGGGTCATTCCCTACAATGAACAAATGGGTGTCTTCGAAATCATTACTGCACAATACAGATCCCATAATGGATTTTGGAAAGGCAATAACAAACATAATATGGATTTGTGTAGAGGTTTCTGCTCTTGTGGAAAATGGAGCAGATATCATTTTCCATGTTCACATATTGTGGCTGATTGTTTAACTTGCAATCTAGATTGGAAGCGCTACATCGAATCATACTATAATCTATCAACACTTTGTGAAATGTGGAAATACGAGTTTAATCCAATTCCTAATCAAGCATATTGGTCATTTCCACTAGAAAACAATTGGGAGATGTACGGAATTCTCATTGTTGATGAAGCCACAAAGAAGAAGAAAAATAAGCATGGACAAAAGGGCCAAAGCTCACGTATTCGTACTGAAATGGATAACCCTCGAAAGGTGATAGTTTGTGGACGATGTGGACAAGAAGGGCATACAAGACGTAGTTCACGATATCCTAGATATGGTCATTAGTATTAGATTCTATTTATATTCACATTTTAATTATTTTATGATTGTATTTTATTTTCAATGTAATGTAATTTATTTAACTTTTAGGTAATTGTTAATGTCTATGTAATGCAATTTTTAGTATTTATGTAATATGTTTATTCTAACACATAATATTTATGTAATATGTTTATTCTGATACATAGAAATTCTAACTTCAGAATTTGTTAATTATATATTAAAAACAAATATTTATTAAAGTAGTTTTGAGATTATTTTTATTATCTTTTTTATTGCTTATTTAATTTAAAACTTAATAATATATATATATAATAGCATTTCAGATTCAAAGTATTAGATTAATTCTCTCTCTTATGTGGCGTTCTCTTAATTTTAGATTCCTATTTATCTAAAATCTTGAATCTCACATTGATTTGAAATGGTACTTAATCGGGGGACAACTTAAATAAATAGAATTCAACGTCTTGAATCTCACCTCGATTTAAAATAGTTCTCCACCAATGGAGAACCTAAATAAATATTTAGGCTAATGTGTATTTTTTCAACCACATAGTTATTTACACACAAGCTTAAGAATATTATTTTTATTGTGTTTACTTTAGCCAATTATTAAGTTGAATAAATAAATAATTTAAATTTTTAGTAAAAATCTAATTGGGTCAATTATTAAATTTATATTGATTTTATTTGTCTAAAATTTGAATCTCACATCTGTTTTATTTAGTAGTTTTATAATAACTTAAAATATATATAATAGCGTAACGGATTTGACTTAAAATATAGCGTAACGGATTTCAAACACCACATTAACTCTCTCCTATGTGGCATTCTCTTAATTTTTATTTCCTATTTATCGAAAATCTTGAATCACACATCGATTTAAAATGGTACTTAACCGATAGACAACCTAAATAAATAGAATCCATTGTCTTGAATCTCACATTGATTTTTTAAAATAGAACTTCACCAATGAAGAACCTAAATAAATACTTAGAATTCAATGTGTATTTCTCAACTCTATAGTTATATTTTACACACAAGTTTAAGAATTTTATTTTCATTGTGTTTAATTTGGCCAATTATTAAGTTGGACTTATAAATAGTTAAGTTTTTTAGTGAGAACTTAATTTGATCAATTATTAAATTTACATAATTTATTTGTCTAAAATTTGAATCTTACATTTGTCTTATTTAGTAGTTTTTATTTTAGAAAATATTAATAATATAAGTTATTTAATAAATTTTTTTATTTTTTTATTTGAGAATCTAATTTGACCAATTATCGAATTTGCATTAATCGTATTTATCTAAAATTTTGAATACTACATCGATTTTAAATGAGGCTCTCCCGATTGGGGAACTAAATAAATATTTAAAATTAATGTTAATTTTTACTCCATAATTATTTTACACGTTTAATAGTTTTATTTTTATTCAAAAAATAATTTGGATAATATTAATTTGACCGATTATTAAGCCAAATATAGTTTTATTTCTATTGAAAATTTAATTTGGCCAATTATTATGTTACTATTAATAATATTTATATATAAATTTAAATCACACATAGATTTTAAACGAGACTCCATCAATTGGATAACCTAAATAAATACTCATAATCAATATGTATTATTTCACCTCACAATTATTCTACACCATAAGTTAATAGTTTTATTTTTATTAGAAAACTTAATTTGATCAATATTTTTTCTGCATAGATCTAACAAATTTGCCTCTTTCATATATTTTAATAGATTCGGGCAAATAGTGCATATACTATATAGATTTGAGAGGGAAATATATACTAAAATTATTTTTTAATCGTATTTGAGATGGGTATAGGTATACAATATCTAAATGAGTTTCAGATGGTTGAACCCTAGCTGTATTGTTTGGGTATCACTATATGTTTTTGGGATGAAAGCGCGTGGTAAATTTACCTTTAAGTCAGATTTCGGATGGGTATGGTTATATAAATTATAAACGGTTTCGAGTGGCTGAATCATTGCCTCGTCTTTTTGGTTCTTTGTTGTGTTCTGTCGCAATGAGGAACTCCAAATGACTAAACCTAACTAAAAAGTATAATTGACGAGTTTTTTGCATCAATAAATTTGATTAAAAAAATATAATTTTATTATATATATATATATATAATACCATTATGCATCTGAAGCACCACGTTAACTCTCTCATATGTGGTATTTTTTATTTTCTAGATTATTATTTTCAATGACACTCCACTCATTAAATAACTAAATAAATATGTATTTTACCCATAAGTATTTTACACCACCACTTGAATTTGGTCATCTATTGAGTTGACCAAATGAATTATTTTATTATTATTAGAATATTAAATTTAGGAAATTATTAATAAACCTCATTAGCTCAAATATATATATATGTATATATATATATTTTTAATATCTAATTTATATATATATAAATATTATCTTTATATTTGTATGTTTTTTCATAAACTCGATTCTCTTTACTTACAAATAAATATATAAAGTATAAAATAGCAATATAAATTCTGTTGATTCTTATTTATCTAAAATCTTGAATCCCACATTAAAGCATATGTATATAAACTATAAAGGATTTTTGAAGATTGTATAATTCAAAAGAATTATACTATGAATTTAACTTTTAATCTTGTCATTATAATATTTATTCTTAACATCTACTTTACAATGTTTGAGTTTTCACTGAGATAGATTAATCAATTACTATAGCAACTTATCTTTAGTTATTTAAATTATACAAATTTAAATACGTTGAGTAATTAACGAATATTATATAGGAGTCTGGGATATAACGGGTAATAAAATCATCGTTTAATCGAGTTTCTGATGAATATGGGTATAAAGATTTTAAATAGGTCTGAAATTTGTACCATGCTTTAGTTATTTCCTGTGTTACTATATGAGTTTTGAATTGGAATAAGTAGTAAAATTATCTTTCAATCGGGTTTAGGGCGAGTACAAATACATAAATTATAAGTGAGTTCGAGCGGCTAAATTTCATTCTCATTATTTCTATTTATTGGTGTGTTCAGCTGCGGTACGATTGCAAGTGGCTAACAAAGTATTAAGTTATTTTAGGTTTTTACCTGTAAATTGCAATGTAAAGTGATTACCCGTCGAGTTTCGACGGACTATATACTAGTTACTATCATATTCATTCGAAATCTCAAATTAATTAAGTGATTTTAAATATTAAATATTTGCTTAAGAGAATAATATAGTATTAAGAAAATAAAAAAATAGTATAATCTTATATACTAAAAGATTGAGTCCAATATTAAATGTTTAGTCTTAATGATTTATGTCATTAATTAAATGTTAAGTCTTAAAGTTTTATAGTTTTGAGTTGGCTTTGTGGGTTTATACCCCATCAATTTAGGATGGACACCCCACTTGAGTAACTTTTGACCAATTTTTTGGACATGCTTCTCCTTTCTTGGATCATACTTTTTGACTTTACTTGTGTAGACATTTTTTTCTTATTCTTTTTCTTGATCAAGTTTTATAAATTTTGGTTGTAATGTGGGGTTTAAGAAATTAAAATATCAAATAATGTATAAAAGGTTTTTATCTGTTGCACAAAAAACAATATCAGTTTACTAAATTATTTTTCTATAATACTAAAGATGGGGAATTCTAGGGTTCATCATTCCTTGTATTTAGTTAAAATAGACTACCTTAAGGTGTACTTAATTATAACATTTGGATTAATAGTAAATTTATTATAAATGACTGTACTACATCTTAACCACATATATTATAATTGTAGTACATTATATTTATATATATATATATATAAATATATATATATATAGATATATATATATTTGGATAAATATTTTTTACACCAAAAGCTTTCAAAAATTTTGAAATCACACAAATGTTGTGGATAGCGTTAAGAATTTCCGTCAGGAAAATAAAAAGTAAAAAAAAATCTGAAAATTCCAAAAAATCTAAAAAATCTGAAAATAAATAAAAAAAATCTGGAAAATTTGCAAAATTTGAAAAATCTGACAAAAAACCGGAACTTTTATTTTTTAAGAAAAAATTATCTGAACTAAGTATTAAAAATAAGATATTTTATTTAAAATTCAAAAATAAAAAGTAAAAAATAAAATAAATTAAGAAAATTGAAAAATTTAAAAAATCGACAAAAAAAACAAAACTTTTATTTTGTTTTTTAAAATATATGGAATAACATTAAAAATGATAATTTTTATTTAAAATTCGAAAATAAAAATAAAAATTAAAAATTGAACATTCTAGAAAATTTAAAATCTGAAAAAATCGAAACTTTTATTTTTTAAAAAAATTATCTGGAATAATAATATTAAAAATCAGATCTTTTATTTAAAATTTAAAAATAAAAAGTAAAAGTTCTTATTTTTAATATTATTATTTTCAGAATTTTACTTTAAATTTACCTGATTTTTATTATTATTCAAGATATTTTTTCTTAAAAAATAAAAGTTCTGATTTTTTTCGGATTTTTTTAATTTTGCGGAATTTTCCAGAATTTTCAAAAATTTTTTTATTTTTTTCAGATTTTTTGGATTTTCCGAAATTTTTCGAGTTTTTCAGATTTTTTTTAAGATTTTCCAGAATTCCGTAGTGGAATATAGACAAATTCATAAATAAAAAATTACTGAATTAGAAAAAATAAAAAAAATTATTTAGGTGTGAAATTTATTTCTTAATATAAAAAATAAAAGGTTAAATACGTAATTTCAATTCCAAAAGTACGACTCAAACATAATACTTGTACTAGATTTACAATAAACATATGGCTAAGATTTAGTACTATTAGGGGTGAAAACCGGGCGGATATTTCCCGCCCGATCCGGAGCCGTATCCGATCGGGATCGAATTCGGGATGAAAAATAGGTATCCGGTCGGATTCGAATACGGATCCGGATAGTTGAATTCGGATACGGGTTCGAATTCGGATAATGCAATATCCGCCCGTATCCGAGTTTTCCCATATTTTATCGGATATTATCCGGATACCAATCCGGATAATAATTTTGGATACCGATCTGGATAATAAATCTGGATATCCATATTTTTAAATCTTAAATATACTTTATTATATATATATATATAACACTTTTGGACTTCAGTGTAATAAATTTTCAAACTTTCAAGAAAAAAATATTTTTTCAAAAAAGTATTTTACGGAAAAATATATTATTTTCGAAAAAAATATTTTCTAGGAAAAAAATTATCTTTTGAAAAAAACATTATTTATGGAAATTTTTATTTCTTGAAAAAATTAAAAAATATTTTCTAGAGAAAAATTATTTTTGGCAAAAATATTTTTGAAAAATATTATTTTCTGGAAAAAATAAAATTAGTTTCTGGATTTTTTATATTTTTTGAAAAAATAAAAAAAAAACTTTTTGCGAAAAATAAAAAAAATTATTTTCTGGAAAAAAATTATATTTCGAAAAAAAATATATTTTCTGAAAAAAAAAATTTTTTAAAAGAAATGTATTAGCCAAACACTTTAATACTAACTTATAAGCTATTTGTTTCATATGAAATGTATTTTAAAAGAAATGTTCTATTCAAGTAAATAGAGGGGCAATTATATATATATTATAATAATTGTTAAAAACAATTAAATTACCACTTTTTAGTCTTTGCTAAGTATGGAGCTTATGTTTTTTATGGGAGAGACTGAATAAGTAAAAATGAGGGAACCTTATTATGAAACAATTTTTAGAAAAATTACTATAGTTTGCATTAGAACGTTTATGAAATATTGTGTAAGTAGTTCTTTTATATGCTGCAATCCCTTCCCGTATCCGACTCCGAATCCGAGAGAACAATATGGGTTAGGATACGGGAAGAGCACTATCCGCCCGTATCCGATCCGTTTTCACCCCTAAGTACTACTGATTTCATTATATTTACAATTAATCTAACGGTGAGAATTAAGTACATTTTAACTTGATGTATATTCACCAAGTATATTCTTGGTGGACCGCAGAACTACCCTACTAAATATTTTTTTTACTCTACTACATCTTTTCCATCCAAATAAATAACTAGTGTAAAACAGCTTGCCACTCATAACCTTTTAAGACCATTTGTATATGACAAATAAATACAGTAGTAATTTAGTAACTGAAACTTGGAAAAATATTGCCATATTGCCATCATTATAGTTTAGTAACTGAAACTTATAGCAATTTAGCAATTTAGTAACTTATAATTTCGAAAAATAAATGCACTTTTCTAAATATAAAATAATTTAGTAAATTGATATTGTCTTGGTGCAACAGATAAAAACCTTTTATACATAATTTGATATTTTAATTTCTTAAACCCCACATTACAGCCAAAAGTTTTTTAAACAATGAACTGAACATATTCTATTAACATATAATATAACTCTCATATAATATAAAATTATAAAATTTGATCAAGAAAAAGAATAAGAAAAAAATATCTAAACAAATAAAGTCAAAAAGCACAAGTATAATTCAAAAAATTGGTCAAAGTTACTTCATGGGGTATAAACCACATGACCCGATTGAGTTTTATAACAAAAAATAAGATATTAAATGCTATAACCAATTTTGAGTTCAATATAATTCCGTGTCCAATCAAGTACTCATGCATTGAATTTTCTTATTTCCGTTTAGTAGTCATAAAATTAATATTCATGTCACTGTTTAGAAAGTCTCCCCAACTTCTATGGAGTATATGGTATAAATATGTAGTTTATGCATGATTGGTTGGTCACAAAATTAGTTTTAGCTATTTTTATATAATAATTCTATCATATCTGGCCACCAAGTGTTTCATAGGTTGACGAAAAGATGAGATAAAATAGTTATGATCTATTTTCTTTTCGCATTTTCATCTGTAATATTGGCAGGTTATTCATCGATGTTGATCGAAGTCTTAGCAGCACATGCATGAAACTCTTACATAATTCTAAGTAAGTTTACATTTATTTTTCCAATGTCGATCAAAAGGTTAGCAAACATGTTGGATATCATAAATCGTTCTAAGCCAGTAGGGTCACAAACATTATTGAGTGGTGAATATTTATGGTTGATTTGTCTTTAGTTTATTGTGTTTTTGTTCTGGCAATGGCTATAACGAGAGTAGAATGCAACATGAAAGATTTGGTACATTGAAAGTGAATGAATATTTAGTTGGTACATATGACGAGCGAAGCACTACTTGAGAGTGATATAGTGCAAGAGTGCAAGATAAAGAACTAAAGTGATATTAAATTGGTGTATTTAAACGCTATTATACGCTTATTTGCTTATCGCAATATGCTATTTGTAAATCATATTTTATGATTGACGGTATAATTAGTTGTTTATAACCCTAAAAATATACATATTTGAAGTGTTAATTGGAAAAACTCAATGCGACTTCATTTTCATACGTAGAGAGTTATTTGATTTAATAAGTTAGCCACATCTAATGTAGCTTAGTAAATTGACCTATAGAAGAGCTCATCGAGATAGCATGAAAGATGATATTTTTATGAATTGATGAAATTACTATTAATTGGATCAAAATACATTATTAACTGAAGATAAATAAAAAAAAAAGTAGAAAACTTACTACAATTCATGATTTCTTACAAACTATAAATAGTCACTTCTAACCTTTACTCATACTTTGAAAAGTTATCACAATCCATTCTTAAAGAATTGAAGAATGTATTTTGATGGTCAAATAACAACGCTACACGTAATGTAGGAACAATGTCAACAATAAAGGTAAAATAATGCTCTTTTGTAGTGGTGAGTGTTAGTACATCCGATTTGAACAGATAAATTAAATGAGTTTGCTAAAATAAAAAAGTTGAGTTTTAGACATAAGTAAAAGTTCAATAGTTTATCGAAAAACAAAACCAGTGCATCGCACGGGTCATCATGCCTCGTATAAAGAATGAGGAGAGAAGTAAAAAAGAAAGATTAGGCGGAGGAGAGAAATGAGAAAACATGGGTAGAGTGGGAAGATGAATGCTAGTATCGGAAAAATGGAAAAGATTGGCACCAGAATGGATTCGGTGTTTCTGTATTCATATCACACCATTTTAGTAAACAACAGAGTTGAACACACACATACACACACCAAATGTGGGAAAAAAGAAATGGAGAAAAGCAGCGATGGGTTTGTGAGAGCAGATGAGATCGATTTGAAAAGCTTAGATGAGCAGCTGGAGAGGCATTTGAACAGGGCCTGGACAATGGAGAAGAACAAGAAGAAGAATCAAGAAGATTACTCCACCTCCACCGCCTCCAGAAGGCAGAAGCAGCGCCAGGAGTGGGAGATTGACCCCTCCAAGTTGATCATCAAGAGTGTGGTTGCACGTGGCACATTTGGCCAGGATGTTGCCAGTCAGTCACCGCCCCTCCCTCCCTACTTAATTTCTCCATTTTCTTCAATCATTTACTCCACCTGCAACTTTCTTTCTTTTCTTCAACTTTTGTTTTTTTAATTTCATATCCTTATTTTCGGCTAATCTTTTTGTCATTTTGTTGAGTGTTTGCTACTTTAGTCCATCATTCAATGCATGTCCATTCCCTTTTGGCCCTACCATTATTTTCTCAACTCTTGATGAATCTGTGTCTCCATTAGAATAATGCTTCAAAAAGTATTCTTGGTTTTATTTGTCAATAGTTGAAGAATATATGCACTTGCTAATCTGATAGAATTTAGAGGGAAAAAAAAAGCTATCTTTTTGCATAAGATTTGATACATTAATATATTGATGACTGATTAAACTATAGTCTAGGTAGCAGGGATTCGGCTATATGCGGAAGAACTGCGTGCGGGATTCGCCGGGGTGTGGGGGTGCGCCAGGATTCTCCGGGGGTGCATACGGGATGCGCCACGTGGCGTGTCGACGAATTTTAGGGAAGGGGTGCGGGGGGTGCGGGTAAGGCATTGACCGTAACTTTTCTTCGACGACTCCGCCGCTTCCGTCATCGTCTTCGACGATTTTTGCTACTCGACGACGCCGTCGCCATCTCTGCTACTCGATCTGGTAAGTAATGTTAGAAAATTCTTCAAAATTAAAGACGTCAAGGCTTGCACGCATGGAGATACTTTCCTTATAATATTTCTTGCACCCCGAAATGTGTCTTAAGATTACAAACAAGAATACCGCAGGATACGACAAGCCTAAATTCCGGACTGCACTAAGATAGAGTGAAATCCGAAAAGTAGACAAGAACAATTTTCTGGATATCGAGTTTAAGGAAATCAGAATAGTTGATTCGAAAATCTGTTTTATTTTTTCTGAAACCGAACTCAGTTTTATAAAGAAATCATACCTATTTGCGAAAAGGAGTACCATTTTGTTCAAACGACATGATCATTGGCCAAACAAACGTTCGTTTCGAAACGACATGACTTTTCATTCAAACAGCAAAAATAACCACCAATTGAAGAGGCGCAACCGTTGGCGAGAATTGCCGCGAGAAGCCCGCCACGCCGTTTCGCCGGACTCGCCACGAGCCCACGTGACCAGCGTGCCGAAGTGCGCATACGAAGCGCCACTAAAGTCTCTAAGCCCGTGTCCATGCCCATGCCCGAGCCCGAGCCCGAGCCGGACGCTACTGTCGCCGGTGGCGACACCGGCGAGCGGCGATGTGAGAGTGAAAAATGACATAGATTTGCTACCTCACCTCCACCTCACATCCACATGGCATATCCCTCCACTACCACATGTTTATTAATGGTTATTAAATGCTACACTTATAAGGTGCTCAATTTCTTTGTGTTTGTTCTATGTGGGACTCTTTTCTATTCACAAAACACACTATTTTGTCTTTTAATGAACAATCAAATAGAAGCTTTAAAAAATTAAATCCCTTATTTAATTTTCTAGCTTTTCCAACAATCTCCCACTTGTTCAGAAAAGATAAAATAGAAACCAAAATAAAAACAAAGAGTGTTAGTACAGACAAGTATCTTTCGATTTGAACTAATCCTTAGTATAAGCAACACAAGACTTTATCGAAAATTAGGTAGCTAGGCTTTGAACCTATTTTCCTTGTGATAAAGTCGGTGTTACTCAACACACGCCCTTTAGTGTTCTTTGCCTACATATCACACTTAGCACCGTTAATGGCCATGTACTCATCCTGTCTCGTGAATTTTTCATGAGAGAAACTCCAACTCTCACTTTGGACGGCACCATCTGTAAATTCAAATAGGTAAAGTTCTTACAACATCTCTGTTACTTACAGATACTTGTCCTCATGACTGAACTTTATTAAGAGTTAAGAAAAAAACTCAACCTCCAATAGTAATAGCCAACATTACCGTATAATGTTGTGAACATCCAAATCAATGACTTGTTCTTACCCATTGAACCTAATGTTAGTCAATTCCTAACATTAGGTTGGGTTGCCATCATAGTCGGATCACTACTCAAGGAGTTTAAGACCCATCCCTCTCGAGGTCGATTTCACCAAATCCCTTGCAAGAGGTTTAGTGAATAGATCAGCAATGTTAAAGATTGATCTCACATATGTGAGCGAAAAATGATTCCATCTTTGATCAATTTCCTCACATAATTATGTCTAAGACTAATATGTCTAGACTTTTCATTATACACTTCACTGTATGCTCTTGCTAAGGTTGATTTACTATCACAATGTATCGACACGGTTGATATATTGTCTTTAGCCAATGGAACTTCTAAAAGAAGATCCCTTAACCATTCAACCTCTTGACCTGCGGAAGCCAGAGCCACGAACTCCGATTCCATGGTCGAATGAGTAATACACGTTTGTTTCTTTGATTTCCAAGAAACTGCTCCTCATGCAAGTGTAAATACCCATCATGTCGTAGATTTGTTATCTCCGGCACTTGATATCCAACTTACGTAAGTATATCTTTCTAGTACGGCAGGAAACTGACCGTATTGAAGTCCAAAATTCTTGGTTTTTAAAAAATATCCAAAAATTCTTCCAATAGCCTTCCAATGCTCGGCACTTGGATTGCTACTAATGGCGAATCCTATGTCTGGTCGAGTACATTACATCAAGTACATAAGACAACTAATAGCACTAGCATATTCCAATTGAGCCGAAGCTCTTCCATCATTCTTTTCAAGTTTTACACTTGGATCAAAAGGGGTGTTCACCTCATTGAACTTTAAATGTTTGAACTTGTCAAGCACTTTTTCAACATAGTGTGATTGACTAAGTTCATAACCCCCACTGGTTCTACGAACCTTAATACCTAAAATAGTATCAACTTATCCAAGATCTTTCATTTTGAAAGTGAAAGATAGAAACCTCTTCGTTTCTAATATTCCTTTCATCTCGTCACTAATGATCAACATATCATCAACATAGAGACATAGGAAGATCACAAGGTTACCACGCACCTTTGTGTACAAACACTTGTCACAGACGTTAGAAATAAATCTATTCGAAAGTATGACCGAGTCAAACTTTTGATGCCATTGTTTGGGTGCTTATTGTAATCCATATAAGGATTTGACAAGCTTGCAAACTTTTTGTTCATTACCCGGAAGCACATAGCCTTCCGGCTGCTCCATGTAAATCTCCTCATCGACATCTCCATTTAGAAATGCCGTCTTGACATCTATTTGATGAACATTCAGGTTATATAAAGAAGCCAAGGCAAACAACACTCTAATTATTGTTGTTCTTGCTACCGGTGCATTTGTGTCAAAATAATTGATTCCTTCCCATTGTCGAAATCCTTTGGCTACTAATCTAGCATTGTAAGTGTTAAGAATACCATCTCTGTAATATTTCTTTCGAAACACCCACTTACATCCAATGGGTCTCGACCCTTTGGGTAGATTGACAATCCCCCAAGTGTGGTTTGCCATAATAGAATCCATTTCATATTGGATAGCATCCTTCCAAAAAGCGGAGTCCCGAAAAGCCACTGCTTCATTATAAGTATTAGGACCATCTTCAACAAGAAGAATAATTAGAATCTTTCGGGCAAAATTCTCTCTATTTCCTTCTACTAGGTAGAAGGAAATAAGTTGAGAATCTATTTCATCTGGTCCCAAATCCTTAGTCTTACAGACTCTCTTGCTAATCCGAGGTTCTGGTTATTCTACAACAACCCTAGAAGAACTCTCCTCTTGAGGTTCTTCATTTGTGGAATTTTGAGATTTCTTTTCCTTAGAATTAGAGTTCTCAAAGAATTCACGTCTTGGGATTCTATTATGACGTTAGATTCTAAATTTAGAAGTCTATATGCCTTGCTATTCGTAGCATAGCCAACAAAAAGCACTTCGTATCCCTTGAGGACCTAACTTGGTCCTTTTAGGATCCATCTTTTTGTAGTAGACTAGGCACCCCCACACTTTGAAATACCCAATATTCGGCTTTCGCCTTTCCATACATCGTACGGAGAAATTTGGGTTTTCTTTAAAGGTATACGATTTAAAATATGACATGCAGAAAGTAAAGCTTCACCCCACAAACTAAAAGGTAATTCAAAATGCATTAACATGGTATTTATCATCTCTTGAAGTGTTCTATTTTTACGTTCAGCTAAACCATTTTGCTGTGGTGTACGTAGTGTGGAACATTCATGAACAATATCATTTTCTTCACAAAAGGCATTAAATCACTAGAAAAATATACCTCTATCACTTTTAAGAACTTTAATTTTAGTTCCTAATTGATTTTCAACTTCAGCCTTATACATCTTAAAAGCATTAAAAGCATCATCTTTATGTTTTAATAAATACACATATGTCTTCACCAAAAAAAAAATCACTTCACCAAAAAAAAAATACACATATGTAAATCTAGAGCAATCATCAATAAAGGTAATAAAATACTTATTTCCCCACGGGTTAACATCTCATTAAATTCACATAAATCAGAATGTATAAGATCTAATAATTTAGAATTTCTCTCTACACTATAAAAGGCTTTTTTATCATTTTAGATTTCACACATATTTTACATTTATCTAATTTATCAAATTTGCACGAAATTAAACCATATTTAATTAATCTTTTCATAGTACTAAATCCTATATGTGTTAATCTACTATGCGATAAAGAAACGGAATCAATGAGAAATTTCATTAATAATATTGTCAATAATACATAATTTGGCCATCCCTTCACTGGAGTAGCCCTTTCCAACAAATACACTATTATGGGTCAAGATAAGCTTGCCCGACTCATACACAGATTTGATCCCCGGTTTGCCTAGGAGATCACCACTAACAAGGTTCCTACTCATTTTCGGAATATGGAGAACATTGGTCAAAGTGACCTTCTTCCCAATGTGAAGTTGAGTTCCACGTTTCCGACGTTGACGACCTTTGAGCGTTGCTCGTTTCCCATCTGAACTTCTTGTCCTCCGTCGACTTTAGAATAGGTGTTGAAAGCAGCCCTATAGTAGGATACATGGACGGTAGCACAAGTGTCGTACCACCACCCTTGAACCTTGCCCTTTACCGCCATAATTTGGCTCACCGTAGCGATTATGTTCACGTCGGTCATAGTGGTGTCGACTTTTTTTCCGCCGTCTCACGATGTCGACAATCTCGATCATAGTGATCGGGTTTGCCACACACATAGCAGCCCCTGTTGGACCCCTTGGACACGGACTTGTTGCCGGACTTGACTTTGCTGGAATGCTTGAATTTATTTGAATCCTTTTTGGGACCCGAAGAACTTCCTTTTTCATTCCACTTCCTCTTGCCTTTCGCGCTCACTGTGTTAGCCTTGAAAGTACCGGCATTCGTTGTGTTCTCTTTCATCCTCGATTCCTCCTCGATTCGAAGATTTTTTTGGATTTGCTCCAAAGAGAAGTCCTCGGTATAGTGAAGAAGTTTCTTCCGAGCTTTTTCAGGAATTGGGCAACTTTGCAATAATTGCATCAACTTGGAAAGTCTCTAGAATATCAATCTTTACGGCTCTCAATTTGTTGACAATAACTTGCAATTCATATACTTGAGCAAGTATGGGCTTATCGTTAAACATCTTAAAATCAAAATAACTAGAAACAAGGAACTTTTTGGTACCTTCTTCTTTGGCCTTGAATTTGTACTCGAGTGCCTTCCAAATCTCCATCGCCGATGGATTGTTGGTATAGAGATCGTAGAGACGGTCGGAGAGAGTGTTCAAAATATGGCCACGGCACAACAACTCATCCTCTTGACGCTTCTTCCGTTCTGCCTTCAGTTCTTCATAATCCTTCTCCGTTATCTCCGGGATAGGCTCCAACGTCGGGTTCAACACGTAGAAGACCTTCATGGCAGTGAGGAAGAAACGCATCTTGTCCTGCCAGCGAGTGTAGTTGGTTCCATCGAAGCGGTACAACTTGACGAAGTCTTGGTTCATCACCTTCAAACTTGAAACAGTAGCCTCGGTCGCCATTGCAACAAATACTATAAGATTGTTAGAAAATTCTTCAAAATCAAAGACGTCGAGGCTTGAATCACGCATGGAAATGCTTTCCTTATAGTATTTCTTACACCCCGAAATATTTCTTAAGGTTAAAAACAAGAATACCGCAGGATAAGACAAGCCTAAATTCCGGACTGCACTAAGACAGAGTGAAATCCGAAAAGTAGACAAGAACAATTTTCTGGATATAGAGTTTAAGGAAATAAGAATAGTTGATTCGAAAATCTTTTTTTTTTCTTTTCTGAAACCGAACTCAATTTTATAAAGAAATCATACCTATTCGCGAAAAGGAGCACCATTTCGTTCAAACGACACGACCGTTGGCCAAACAACCGTTCATTTCGAAACGACATAAATTTCCATTCAAACAGCAAAAATAACCACCAATTGAAGAGTCACAACCGTTAGCGAGAATCGCCGCGAGGAACCCGCAGACCGCATCGTTTCAATGGACTCGCCACTGTTGGAATATTTATTCCACACACTATTTAATTTATGTTTTGATGATTAAAGTTGCTAAACTACAAAACAACATCGAGGCGAAGCAAAACGGCGAAGGCATTTAAGACGCAAAATTGCAACTGGATCGCATTAGCGCACGCTAAGGGACATATGTTAGCGCACGCTAACGAGGAGTCAGCTGCATTCCAGCCTAGTATCGAAGTAAGCTGCAGTGAAGTCAGCAGATGGATAGCGCACGCTACACTCTATTATTAGCGCACGCTACCCTCTATTATTAGCGCACGCTACAAAGGATGATTTGCGCACGCTAAGATGTTTGAATCTGGTCAATCCGAACGTTGGGAAAAGCATGTCAAAGTCAGCATATCAAACGGTCACTTTGACAATCCATGCAACGGATATATTGGATTAGCGACGCTACAAAAGAAGTGGTAGCGCACGCTAATCTGTTAGGCGAGCTACCGGATGAAATATAAAGTGATTAACGCACGCTACATGAAAGCCTTACGCACGCTAAAGCAAAAATGTGCGATAGCGCACGCTAAGAAGGAAGGCTAGCGCACGCTAGCTAGTCAACTGGCAGCAACGGCTAGTAAGGAGGAAGAAGGCTATAAATACCAAGGAGATGGTATTATTCCATACAACAACATTGAGCAAAGCATACATACGTGTTATATCATTGTAAACATTATAGTTGTTGTTCTTGAGCTTAATTAAGAGTGATTGAGTGTTATACACAAGATCATACACGAGCGAGAAAAAGAAAAGATACGATTTGATTCGGTGTTATTAGGATCAAGGATCCGGCATTGTTAGAATCACAATCGCTATCTTAGTGAGGTTTATCTAGTACCGATAGAAAGCTAGAGTGGTTGATTCCTCATCCAATAGAAAAGGAAAAACGGTTTTACTCGGACCGATAGAAGACGAGCTTGTAACGGTAATCCCTCGACCGATAGAAGAGAGGCGTAGAGGTTTTGATCTTAATCCTAAGGAAAAAGATACATCGAGAGAGGACGTAGGCTTCGTTAATAGCCGAACCTCTATAAATCCTTGTGTGATTTATTTTCCGCAATTTATTTTCGCTTCCGCATAAAACGGCGCAAATATCCGATTTGGTACCCAACAGCCACGAGCCCACGTGACCGGCGTGCTGAAGTGCGCCTATGAAGCGCCACTAAAGCCTCTAAGCCTGTGCCCGAGCCCGAGCCGGACGTCGGACACCGCTGTCGCCGATGGCGACATCGGCGAGCGGCAATGTGAGAGTGAAAAATGGCATAGATTTGCCACCTCACCTCCACCTCACATCCACATGGCATATTCCCTCCACTATCATATGTTTATTAATGGTTATTAAATGCTACACTTATAAGGTGCTCAATTCCTTTATGTTTGTTCCATGTGGGACTCTTCCATTCAGAAAACACATTATTTTATCTTTTAATGAACAATCAAATAAAAGCTTTAAAAAATTACATCCCTTATTTAATTTTTTAGCTTTTCCAACAAGTAACCCATTGCAGGCGGCCGTAAAAACAGAAAAATGGAAAAAAATGGATGACTATTGTGTTATTTGTGTGTGTGTGTGTGTGCGTATAGATAGAGGTGTTCGGCGGTTCAAAACTGCCGGGTTTTTTAACCGCCGGTTTTTTGAACCGCCGGTTCCGGCTTGCCAAAATTCAGCACCGGAACCGAACCGCCTTATAGCGGTTCACGGCTACAGTTTTGAACCGTGAACTGCCGGTTCCGACTGGAACCGAACTGGCGGTTCGCCGGTTCGTTCTTTTGTTTTTTTGAATTTGTTAAATTTTAATTTAAAAAAAAAAGTATGGAGTAAAAATTGGACTTGAGCTTAATTCAAGTATTAAAGTTTAAACTTGAATTTTGTAATTTTAAATCTATAAATTAAGCGCCTACGTAGAGTTTATGAATCAAAATCAAAGTCCTTGTAGTTCATTTTTAAATTTGGTGGGGGGGAGGGGAAAAAATAAAAATGGACTTGAGCTTAATTCAAATATTCAAAGTTAAAATTAAGAATTTCAACTTTAAGCCAAACTACTTAGGGTCAAGCGCAGACTGAAACAGTGGAACTGGTCTGTTTTGGGAAACCTTCATGCGAAGTTGGATGAGGCCTTGAGGGCTGCTGACGAGGCCGAGCGACACTATGATTCGGACCCTACTCCGGAAAATAGAACCGCTATGCACTATTTTCGTGCTGAGTACCAAATTCGTCTCTCCATGGAGGAAGATTTCTGGAAACAGAAGTCTGCAGTTCGTTGGGTTACTGAGGGCGAGCGCAACACCCATTTCTTTCAGGGTTTTGCAAAGTAGAGGTTTTGCCAGTCTTATATTCACAGTATCGTGGATGATGGTACGACTCTTGCTGTTGAGTCGGACATCTGTTCATCCACTGTGAATTACTTCAGGACTCTGCTTACATCCGATGGTGATTTTCTCGCCCCCCTGGATGACACTTGTTTCCCTTCTATCCCCCCTTCTTTTGATTCTGATAGTTTATGTGTCCCCCCATCTCCCCAGGAGGTTCGTGCTGCAGTTTTTGATATTGATCCTCACATCACTTCTGGGCCCGACAGGTTTTTGTCTTTGTTTTTTTCAGCATTGTTGGGAGATTGTATCTTCCGATGTGGAAGGGGCTGTGCTCGAGTTCTTTGATGGTCATCCCATGCCCCCGACCTTCATGGCGACTACGTTGTTCTTGATCCCGAAGAAGCCTGTTACGAGCGGTTGGTCATATTAGCAGCCTATTAGTCTGTGTAATGTGACCAATAAGATTATCACAAAAATCCTTAACGCTCGGCTCGCTTCTGTCCTCCCTCTTGTCATCTCTCCGGACCAGAGTGGATTCGTTCAGGGGCGGGTTATTACGGATAATATACTTTTGGCTCAGGAACTGATTCACGACCTCCACGTCTCGGATATTCATGGTGTACCGAACCTTGCGCTGAAGCTTGATATGACTAAGGCATATGATAGGGTTCACTGGCATTTTTTACGTGAGGTCCTGGTGAGGATGGCTTTCCCGACTAGATGGATTCTGTTCATCCGTCACTGTGTAGATAGTTGCACATTTTCCATTTTGGTAAACAGCAGTCCGGCAGGCTATTTTGCCTCTAGTCGGGGTTTGCGTCAGGGCGACCCTATCTCTCTGTCGCTCTTCGTGCTTGCCGCCGATTATTTATCACGCTGCTTGGATCGATTCATTCGTGACCATCCTTTAATGAGGTATAGGACTGCCGGACGCCTTTCCCCGTCTCACACCTCTCCTATGCCGATGACATTATTATTTTCACACGGGCTGTGGATGATGGTCTCGTTGACCTTATACGACTCCTGTATCACTATTCCATGGCCTCCAGGCAGATGGTTAGCATCCAGAAGAGCACTTTTATTCTCACTCCGAAGCACACGCCTCGTTGGCATCAGAGAGTTCATGATCTTACTGGTTTCCGCCAGGGTGATCTCCCCATCACCTATCTTGGTGCACCCCTTTACAAAGACTTTATGAGACGAGAGCTCTTTGCTGGGGTGAAGCAACGACTGTTGGATAGGATCTCTGGTTGGTCCCATCGCCACCTTGCTTTTGGGGGTTGTTTGGCTCTTATTAAGAGTACTATCTGCACGATTCCTCTGCACCTTCTTTAGGTGTTGGACCCGCCCCAGTATGTTATCCAGGAGCTCGAGTAGATTATGGCTAGATACTTCTGGGTACTGTCGGTCCTTAGAGGAAGACGCATTGGGTCCGTTGGTGGCATATCTGTCGCCCGGTCTCCGAGGGGGCCTCGGGATTCAGAGACTCTCAGATAAGGTGAGAGCTTTTAGCTATAAGTTCTGGTGGCGTTTTCGCACGGGCACGTCTTTGTGGGCACATTTTATGCTCCGCAAATATTGCTTCGTTGGCCATTCTATGCCTATGCGTACTGCTCTTAAAGCTCATGCTAGCCGCCCTTGGCGCCGTCTCCTCCGCGTGGGTATCGAGGCTCAGGAGTTCATTTCTTGGACTTTCGGTAGTGGCAGCGGGGAGGTCAGTTTTTGGCATGAAACTTGGATTGGGGATGGCCTATTTCGTCTTATTATCAGATTACTGGTAGACCCCATCTTAGGATTAATGATCTCTGGGTTGATGGGAGTTGGGACAGGGGTAGACTCGAGTCCATTATGGGTGAGAAGCTAGGATTTACCCCTCCATTCATACAGGATATTCTCGCGACTCCCATTGCCGAGGAGGATTCGGATAGCATGTGCTGGAATCTTACAACTTCGGGTGTCTTCTCATTGTCGTCAGCTTGGTCTCACATCAGAATGGGGGATCAGGCTAATGTAATACCCGAGATTTCTGATATGTATTTGGAACTTGTAACCTTGTAATTGTTGCACTTTGATCTGAGTATTATTCTCCGTATTTCATAATCTGATGTTGTTGAGCGTATGATTTCATGTATGTGATTTAAAAATTGTAATTCTGCGCATGTAGCGCACGCTATCGGATATGTGTAGCGTATGCTAACATGGATCCTTAGCGCACACTACAAAGGGGCATTAGCGCACGCTATGCGCGGTCAATATGATTGAGACGTGTGGTAGGTGAGATCAGGCCGGGGATCTTGGTCGGATTGTGTCGGGATGAACCTGGACGGCTTTCGGGAAAATCCAAATCAACGCCGTAGCGCACGCTACTGACATGAGCATAGCGCACGCTAAGTGCCGAGTGTAGTGAAGTCAGTAAGCCGTTAGCGCACGCTACGAGCATGGACTAGCGCGCGCTAATAACCCTTTCCTATAAATAGGACAGCATCCTTTTCGTGTTTTCAGTCCTTTCTTTTCCCACATCCGAATTCTTATACTTAGAGTATTACTCTCAACATCCTAAACACTTCATATCAACATCCTAGCTCGTATTAAAGATTGTTGATCATTGGGGATTGGTGTTCAAGCCTTCGACGTTGGATTTCTTCGATTTCCTCCTTGTTCTTCACTGCTTTGAGGTAGGTGATTCTTCACCAATATTAGTAGTGTTCTAAAGGACGTTTGATCATGTTTATCTAGTCAGTTAGATTCGTTTATAGTCGAACATCATGTGTTAGAAGGATATTTTCGACATTTCGGCACTTATTCATCGTATGAACCTTTGAACCGTTTTAGTATATGGACTCCTTAGCATTTTCAAACCGATTTGTGATCAGTATATGGAGATTTTCAAGTTCTTATGCGTTTTTATAAAGGAATCATACGTTTTGGGTCATATAACGGATTGAACTCAGGATATCCCTTGAAGATCTAAGATGAATTATGATGTTGAGATGATTATACGTATCTTTGTATCTCATAGTCATTTAGTACGTATAGAACTTTCACAAACCTTATTAGCATGATATGCTCGGGGATGACTTGTATTATCACCATAGAATTCATGAGTTCATCACCATTAGATCCAGTTTTCTACCAGTAGTAATCTGCCATGCAAGGTTAGCGCACGCTAACATACGTAAGTTAACGTGCGCTATCGGGGATAAGTTAACGCACGCTACGTTTGGTACGTAACGTACGTTATGACATCAGCCGAGTCAGTCGGCTGATCAGAGAGAACTATCAGTCCGTGGCTAGCGTACGCTAGGCTTAGACGATAGCGTACGCTAACAGGCAGGTTTAGCGCACGCTACATAGAGTACGTAGCGTACGCTAAGTGGTTCAGGCAGATTGCATATATTGAGCTTTTGGGCCGTAGATCGAATTGTTAGGCAATCGTTCGACTTGAGATGATTTGTATATCATTTCTTTTGTTAAGGTTCGAGCTTGCTACGTTGATCGAAGGAGGCAGCCTTCGAGTGTGTTGAGATTAGTGAAGTGTTTCGTTCTTGCCATCTTCGAGGCAAGTATCGTAATGTGTTAAAATTGGTATTTTGAGCATGTTTGTGGTTTATTCATGTTGTTGAACATGGAAATTATTGTTGTTAAATTGTCATGATATTCGTTATCTAGTGTTTGTATGTTCATGTTGATGAACATAATGATTTGGCATATGTGTATGCATGAGTTGTGTTTGTGTACGTTGTACGATCTATGCTGAGGGCGCTGGATCGGATGTCCACCTCGTGTTGGTCCGACGGGATCATCTTGGGATCTAGCCGAGGCTGGATCATTGACGGGTTATTTCCACCTCGTGTTGGTCCGACGGGATCATCTTGGGATCTATCTCGAGGGCGCTGGATCATTGGAATACCCATGATGTGTTAATAGAATCTTGTTGATTCGCATTATCGGATCCGTGCGGAAGTCCGTGTGGTGTATCTTGTTATGTATGATTGATGCATATTTGATTTGTTTAAATGATACTTGTCCGGCATCGTTTTGCTAACCCTTCGGGGTGGACATTTGTTTTGATGTTCGTAGCAGGAGCAGGGAAACGACCACGATCTGCGGCGTGACGAAGGGGTTCGATAATGTTTGTTGTTGTTGGTGATTTGTTTTCTTGTTTTGATTTGATGCTCGAGTACGCGTGTCTTATTAATATCATTTCGATATGGTTGTATTAATTACTCGTTGAACCGGTTGAATGGTTTTGTAAACTTGAATTTCCGAGATTGATGTCTTATATTTATATTTCTTTTAAATCAGCCTTGTAAATCCTTACTTAAAGGGTTTACGGCGCTGTAATTATTCCGAATATCTCGGGGTGTTACAGAATATGGTATCGGAGCTAAGATTTATGGATATCTTGGCAGTCGGGTTTTAAGTTGGGTCTGTTTACGTTATTGATTTACGAGTTGTTCGTAACATCACTGTTCAGCCAAAAGTCGTCATGTGGACCGTGGTTGTAAGTCTCCTAATCTCTTATACTACCGTTTTACTTAATTACTGTTTTGTGAGTATTGACGGGCTTTATTTTGTAAACTTTGTCCTGGATATTGAGGAATTGTGTTTACAGTATGTTGAGAGGAGGACGTGGACGCGGACGCGGTCGTGGACGCGGACCGGGTAACATGAGACAGGAGGATTCCGCAACTACCCCGGAATTATCAGCTAGTCGAACCGATTCCCATTCTGGAGGGCAGCAAGGATCAGCGAATGACGACGCAAATCCTAACATGCCGGGAGTGCTTCAACAGGTGGTGGCGCAGATAAACCAGTTCACCCAGGTAGTCGACCGCATGCAGACGGCGATGGGACAAAGAAGCACCACGAGGATAACAGGGAGACAGATGGCTTGCCGAGGTGGTCAAATTGCACCCGCCAAAATTTGACGGATCTGCTGAGGCAATTACTTGGGATCACTGGCTCAAGGAGTTAGAGAAGATATTCGCGGGTCTTAACTGTCCCGAGGACCGGAAGGTTCCCATTGCCCAGTATTTTCTGACTGGGGAGGCCTTTGATTGGTGGGAAGCTATTCGACCCGAGAATCATAATGCGGATTGGACGGAATTAAAATTAATGATGGAAGCACAGTATTGTCCTCGTCCAGTTAGAGAGGCAAAGATCCGACAGCACCACAGAGTTCGGAAGCATCTGTGACAGATGTAATCAAAACTTTTAATCATCAGCTGACTTGTGTGTGACACTTGGTCAGAACGGAGGCAGAAAAGATTTTTCATTTCGATATGCGGATGAAGCCGGAGATTCAGCAGTACATGTCCGGATTCGAGTGTACTACGTTGCGACAGTATCAAGACAAAGCGCTGGCCTACGACATGAAAGAGGCGGCGGTGGAGAAATCAGTGGAGGCGAAGAAGCAGAAGATGACCGGCAGCTTCTCAGAAAACAAGAGTGGTGGGCCCCGCAAGGGCCAGTCTTCCTTTTATTCGGCTAGGAAACCTCCACATCCTTCCAGAGGTGGAAAGAAGTTCCGGACTACATCAGCAGTTCCGGACGCATCAAAGAAATGCTACAATTGTGGTCGAGCACGGCATATTCGACGTGACTGCCCCGCATCTTCTGTGACTTGCTATGATTGTGGACAAGAAGGACACCGTGCGGCTTTCTGTGGAGTTGCTACTAGGTCTTTTGGTACTCGCACTCCAGCGCCAGTTCCGAAGGAGATAAGTGTGAACCAGACACAACAGAGTGGATTTCAGCAGCAGAACGTTGGGAAGAGAGAGACATCCAAAGTCTGGGTCCGTTCCTCGCGCTTTATGCGAGATGAGGAAATCTGACGATCAGAACACTGCTATTGCATCAGGTACGATTCAGATCCTTTTGCAACCAGTTAGTGTTTTATTCGATTCCGGAGCTACACATTCTTTTGTATCGTTGAACTGTGTAAATCGTTTAAAAATCTCGTGCTTATTTGATTGTGAACCATATGTTGTGGGTTTGCCGAGTGGAGAGAAAATTGTGGGAACCCTAGAGGCTAGAGATTTTCCGGTGTCTATAGGAGAGAGAGATTGGCCATCGAATCTTATTGTAGTTGACATCTACGGTGACGATCTAATTCTCGGAGACGATTGGCTCAACCGTTGTGGAGCTATTCTGAATTACCGAGAGAGAGTCATTTCTATCATTGCTGATGACGGATCTGAACACTTATTTCGAGGGTGGAGACTGGGAAGCTCGGGAAAATTGATCAAAGCAATGAAAGCCGTGAAATTACTGAAGCAAGGATGTCATGGACTTTGGTGTTATGCCATGAGGAAAGAGGAAGCAGTAGAGCTCTCGTCTATTTCAGTTGTGAATGAGTTCTCAGATGTATTTCCTAACGAACTACCTGGGTTACCTCCGCAGAGAGAAGTGGAATTCACTATCGAATTAGAGCCTGGAGCAGCTCCTATTTCCAGAGCACCATACCGCATGGCGCCAACCGAGATGTATGAACTCAAGATGCAACTGGAGGAATTGTTACAGAAGGGCTATATTCAACCTAGCGTTTCTCCTTGGGGAGCGCCCGTTCTCTTTGTCCGGAAGAAAGACGGATCCCTCCGACTGTGTATTGATTACAGGGAGCTAAATAAGATGACGATCAAGAATAAGTATCCTATACCTCGGATCGACGACTTTTTTGATCAACTGCAAGGGGCAAGGGTATTCTCGAAGATTGACTTGCGATCAGGATACCATCAGTTGAGGATTAAGGAATCGGATATACCAAAGTCTGCTTTCAGGTCCCGGTACGGGCATTATGAATTCGTAGTGATGCCGTTTGGACTTACCAATGATCCTGCAGTGTTCATGCAATTGATGAATCGGGTATTCTTGGAATACTTGGATAAATTTGTGGTCGTCTTCATTGATGACATCTTGATATATTCGAGGGACGCAGAGGAGCATGCCGAACAGTTACGGGTGGTTTTGAGCACCTTGAGGGAGGAACAGCTGTATGCAAAGCTTTCAAAATGCGAGTTCTGGCTCAGGGAGGTAACTTTCCTGGGGCATGTGATATCAGCTGACGGAGTTCAGGTAGACCCGAAGAAAGTCGAAGCAATCTTGGAATGGGAAGCTCCTAATAATGTGAAAGAAGTCCGGAGTTTCCTAGGACTTGCTGGATATTATCGCCGCTTTGTAGAGGGATTTTCCAAGATTTCTCATCCGCTCACTCAGCTGTTACAGAAAACTCAAAAGTTTAAGTGGGATGAGAAATGCCAGGCTGGTTTTGATGAACTTAAGAAGAGACTGGCGACAGCACCTATTTTAGCATTGCCAGATGGAACTGATGGATTCATGGTTTCTGACGACGCTTCAAATCGAGTGCAGGATGTGTGTTGATGCAAAAGGATAAGGTAATTGCCTATGCTTCTCGGCAGTTGAAACCGTACGAAGTAAATTACCCGACTCATGATCTGGAGTTAGCAGCTGTAGTCTTTGCCTTGAAAATTTGGAGACATTATTTGTACGGCACTCATTGTCAGATCTTTACAGATCATAAGAGCCTCAAGTACATTTTTCAGTCAGAAAGAATTAAACATGAGGCAGAGAAGGTGGCTGGAATTGATCAAGGATTACGACTTAGAGATTCTCTATCATCCGGGGAAAGCAAACGTTGTAGCTGATGCATTGAGTCGTAAACCTGTTTCTCTTCGAGTGTTGGAAGCACTTACGTCCCAAACCAAAGATTCAACGAGAACCGATCCGCGAAGGGATTGAAGTATGGGCACCAGGAATCCAGGGCAACTATATGTGATGGGCCGGCTTCGTCACTAGTCGAGGAAATTAAATCTAAGCGGTTGAACGATTCTCCGATCCTTCGGTTATGTGACGAAGTAAAGAAAGGAAAAGCCCGTGATTCGTGATACAAGACGATGGAGTTACGAGATTTGAGTCAACTTTGCGTTCCCGATGATGATGATTTGAGACGGACTATTACGAAGGAAGCTCACAGCGCACCTATTCCATTCACCGGGCGTGATAAGATGTATAAGGATTTAAAACAAAACTTCCGGTGGGGAATATGAAGAAGGACGTAGCAGTACGTTTCGAGGTGCTTGACTTGTCGGCAAGTTAATATTGAACATCGGCGACCAGCAGAATGTTAAAGCCGCTTCCGATCCCTGAATGGAAGTGGGAGGACATCTCGATGGATTTCATCACCAGTATGCCAAGGACTAGAACGGGAATGAACATGATTTGGGTTGTAGTTGATCGACTAACCAAGTCGGCTCATTTCCTAGGGATTAAAGATACATGGGGACCCGAGAGATTGGCGCGAGTATTTATTGCGGAGATAGTCAGATTGCATGGGACGCCGAAGACCATTATTTCGGATCGAGATGGTCGTTTCGTATCGCACTTCTCGAAAGCAGTTCACAGGGCTCTAGGGACTGAGCTCAACTTTAGCACGGCTTATCATCCTCAAACGAACGGTCAGTCCGAAAGGACTATACAAACAGTAGAGGACATGCTTAGAGCCTGTGCTTTTGATTGGTCAACTGATTGGGAAGTTCATTTGCCATTGATTGAATTCACTTACAATAATAGTTGGCATGCTTCTATTAAGATGGCACCATTTGAAGCTTTGTACGGGAGAAGATGCCGATCACCCCTGTGTTGGGATGATTCTTCGAATTTGATCGGGACGGAACCGGAATTGATAATTCAGACTCAAGAGAAGATAACTTTGATTCGAGAAAGACTATCGGCGCAGTCGTGTGAAGTCTTATGCAGACGTACGTCGTCGCCCTCTAGAGTTCGATGCTGGGGACCATGTACTATTGAAGGTGTCTCCTACACGAGGGATTTTCCGTTTTGGGAGGAGAGGCAAGCTTAATCCTAGATATATCGGACCATTCGAGATCCTCGAGAGGGTTGGGGATTTAGCATACAGGTTGGCCTTACCGCCATCGCTGAGTCACGTTCACAATGTGTTTCACGTATCCCAATTGCGGAAGTATGTACCGGACCCCAGTCACGTCATTGAATTCGACGAGATCGAGATAGCTAATGATGGCACCTTCGAAGAGAGACCAATCAAGATACTTGAGAGTCGGATCAAACAATTGAGGAATAAACCAATACACTTGGTTAAAGTACAATGGTCACGACACGGAGTCGAAGAGGCCACTTGGGAAACGGAGGACAGTATGAAGGCTAGATATCCAGAGTTGTTTTCATCTTAAGTTTCGGGACAAAACTTCTTTTTAGGGAGGAAGGATGTAATACCCGAGATTTCTGATATGTATTTGGAACTTGTAACCTTGTAATTGTTACACTTTGATCTGAGTATTATTCTCCGTATTTCATAATCCTATGTTGTTGAGCGTATGATTTCATGTATGTGATTTAAAAATTGTAATTCTGCGCATGTAGCGCACGCTATCGGCTATGTGTAGCGTACGATAACATGGATCCTTAGCGCACGCTACAAAGGAGCATTAGCGCACGCTATGCGCGGTCAATATGATTGAGACGTGTGGTAGGTGAGATCAGGCCGGGGATCTTGGTCGGATTGTGTCGGGATGAACCTGGACGGCTTTCGGGAAAAGCCAAGTCAACACCGTAGCGCACGCTACTGACATGAGCATAGCGCACGCTAAGTGCCGAGTACAGTGAAGTCAGTAAGCCGTTAGCGCACTATTTAAACCCAATGGCCAAGATATCCATAATCTTAGCTCCGATACCATATTCTGTAACACCCCCGATATATTCAGGAATATTACAGCGCCGTAAATCTTTTTACATAAGAATTTACAAGGCTGAAGAACTAAAAAGACATTAACCGATACCAACGAATAAAAATAACGGAAATAAGGTACAATAGTTCTGACCAATACTGAAAGTACGAATGTTCAACGGAAAAGTATTAATACATCATCAAATCCAAATCATCATAAACGACTACGTACTCGAGTACTTATTGAAATAACCAACAAACAACAGACACATTAACCCGGCTGGAACATCACTCTGCACCCTCGTCGTCATGCAGCTCCAGTGGTTGTTTCCCCGCTCTTCTGGATCCTGAACATAAAAAAAATGTTCACCCCCGAAGGGGTTAGCACAACGATGCTAGTCCAAGTACCACAACATATTATTCAACATCTCAGTAGGAATAATAATAATAACATACACACATGATAATCACAACATGATATCACAACATACACATGGTAATTCCAATGATCCAGCGTTCACTGCCTAGACCCCAAGATGATCCCGTCGGACCAACACATGGTGGAAAAACCCGTCCAATGATCCAGCGCACGCTAGAATAGATCCCAAGATGATCCCGTCGGACCAACACGTGGTGGACATACAACTACGAGCATGGACTAGCGCGCGCTAATAACCCTTTCCTATAAATAGGACAGCATCCTTTTCGTGTTTTCAGTCCTTTCTTTTCCCACATCCGAATTATTATACTTAGAATATTACTCTCAACATCTTAAACACTTCATATCAACATCCTAGCTCGTATTAAAGATTGTTGATCATTGGGGATTGGTGTTCAAGCCTTCGACGTTGGATTTCTTCGCTTTCCTCCTTGTTCTTCACTACTTTGAGGTAGGTGATTCTTCACCAATATTAGTAGTATTCTAAAGGACGTTTGATCATGTTTATCTAGTCAGTTAGATTCATTTATAGTCGAACATCATGTGTTAGAAGGATATTTTCGACATTTCGGCACTTAACCTTTGAACCGTTTTAGTATATGGACTCTTTAGCATTTTCAAACCGATTTGTGATCAGTATATGGAGATTTTCAAGTTCTTATGCGTTTTTATAAAGGAATCATACGTTTTGGGTCATATAATGGATTGAACTCAGGATATCCCTTGAAGATCTAAGATGAATTATGGTGTTGAGATGATTATACGTATCTTTGTATCTCATAGTCATTTAGTACGTATAGAACTTTCACAAACCTTATTAGCATGATATGCTCGGGGATGACTTGTATTATCACCATAGAATTCATGAGTTCATCACCATTAGATCCAGTTTTCTACCAGTAGTAATCTGCCATGCAAGGTTAGCGCACGCTAACATACGTAAGTTAACGTGCGCTATCGGGGATAAGTTAACGCACGCTACGTTTGGTACGTAACGTACGTTATGACATCAGCCGAGTCAGTCGGCTGATCAGAGAGAACTATCAGTCCGTGGCTAGCGCACGCTAGGCTTAGACGATAGCATACGCTAACAGGCAGGCTTAGCGCACGCTACATAGAGTACGTAGCGTATGCTAAGTGGTTCAGGCAGATTGCATATTTTGAGCTTTTGGGCCGTAGATCGAATTGTTAAGCAATCGTTCGACTTGAGATGATTTGTATATCATTTCTTTTGTTAAGGTTCGAGCTTGCTACGTTGATCGAAGGAGGCGGCCTTCGAGTGTGTTGAGATCAGTGAAGTGTTTCGTTCTTGCCATCTTCGAGGCAAGTATCGTAATGTGTTAAAATTGGTATTTTGAGCATGTTTGTGGTTTATTCATGTTGTTGAACATGGAAATTATTGTTGTTAAATTGTCATGATATTCGTTATCTAGTGTTTGTATGTTCATGTTGATGAACATAATGATTTGGCATATGTGTATGCATGAGTTGTGTTTGTGTACGTTGTACGATCTATGCCGAGAACCTTGGATCGGATGTCCACCTCGTGTTGGTCCGACGGGATGATCTTGGGATCTAGGCTGAGGGCGCTGGATCATTGGACGGGTTATTTCCACCTCGTGTTGGTCCGACGGGATCATCTTGGGATCTATGCTGAGGGCGTTGGATCATTGGAATACCCATGATGTGTTAATGGAATCTTGTGGATTCGCATTATCGGATTCCGGTAGCGGAAGTCCGTGTGGTGTATCTTGTTATGTATGATTGATGCATATTTGATTTGTTTAAATGATACTTGTACTAGCATCGTTTTGCTAACCCCTTCGGGGGTGGACATTTGTTTTGATGTTCAGGTAGCCGAGGAGCAGGGAAACAGCCACAGTACCGACGTGACGACGAAGGGGTTCAGTGATGTTTGTTGTTGTTGGTGATTTGTTTTCTTGTTTTGATTTCAGTACTCGAGTACGCGTGTCTTATTAATATCATTTCGATATGGTTGTATTAATTACTCGTTGAACCAGTTGAATGGTTTTGTAAACTTGAATTTCCGCAGTATTGATGTCTTATATTTACATTTCTTTTAAATCAGCCTTGTAAATCCTTACTTAAAGGGTTTACGGCGCTGTAATTATTCCGAATATCTCGGGGTGTTACAGCTAATCTCATTTTCGGGGCCATTTGGACTATCTTACTCACACCTACAATATCGGTGTTCATTTGGCGACTTCTACTGCGATGGATCCCGACTGATGATGTCTTACAGAGGAGGGGCGTTTCCTTGGCCTCCAGATGCTCTTGTTGTACCCCTACCCTACCATACCGAGACCCTTGCCCACCTTTTCTTGGAGAGTGATGTGGCTCGTGACGTGTGGGAGTATTTTGGCACTTAGACTCATTTATCCTTACCCCATACTGATAATATCTTTGAGCTCCTGAATTTTTTCTCACATGGCACACACTTTAGGCACGCAACTTTCATTATTCCTTGTCTGATCCTTTGGTTCACCTGGACGGAGAGGAATAGTGTAAAGCATAGGGCAGTTACTTTTCTTGCTTCTCATGTTATTGTGCAGGTGGAGCGCCATGTTTCATTACTAGCTGCTGCGGGGCTTATTCAAAGTTCTGGGTGGGTTGCTCGCCTCCTGACCGTTTCCAGCGAGCTACTCCCTCTCCCGATCAGACTCATCGCTCCGTTCCGGTGGTTTGGCTTCAACCCGAGTCCCCTTGGATCAAGCTGAACACGGATGGCTCCTTTGATAGAGATACTCAAATTGCTGGTGGTGGGGGTCTGATTAGAGATCATCAGGGAAAGCTACTCCTTGCTTTACACTCCTCTTTTCAGGCCTCTTCGAGCTTTGATACAGAGATCCAGGCGCTTGTTGTTGGACTGATTTTGGCTTCCCATAGATCGAGACATGTTTGGATTGAGCTTGATGCTGCTGCTGTGGTGACCCTGCTTTCATCTGGCCGTCGGGACTCTTGGCAGGTTCGTCACACCCTTATGCGTATCCGACACATTCTCCGAGACATTCAGTTCAGAGTCACTCACATTTTACGGGAGGGCAACAAGCCGGCTGATTATCTCTCTGAGCTCGGCATGTCGTCCCTCGGTATTCAGACATATACATATGATACTGCTCCTCCGTTTCTCCTCTCTCTTATACGGATGGACCAGCTTGGCTACCCTTCTTTTAGATTTAGGTAGTATTTTATCACTTAATTTATTGCTATGAGCCCGCATATTAGCCCACTTTTTTTTTAGTGGTGCACCTTGTATTTCTCTAGCGGGCTGCTGGCATTTTAGTTTCTAAGATCCGGTTTATGGCCCATTTTGGTCATAATTCGGATGTGATTTTTTACCTATCGGTCTGCACATTAGCCTACGCCTTTAGTGGTGCACCTTGTATTTCTTTAGCGAGCCGTATACACTTCGTTTTTTAGACCTAGGATCCAGATTATGGCCCATTTTTGGTCATAATTCGGGACTGATTGCTTGTACTCTCGATATTTTCTTTATCTCACAGGTTGGTGGGTCCCGCCTCATCCCCCGTCCACAATGGGCGTTTTTTTTTAAAAAAAACTTTAAATATTTGGATTAAGTTGCCTACGTATCCCCTTACCTTAGGAATCAAAGTCCTCGTAGTTCACTTACCTCATACTTACCTTTGGGAGCGGAGCGGAGGCGGAGAGGAGATGGTTCAATTACCCAAGTCAACCGAATCATTGCTAGATCCGGTATCATATGTATCACTGTCTTCTTGTTCATTCTTGTTGGCATAACTTGGCGTTCACCCAATCATTCAATAATGCTTGGGCTTCAAGATTTTGAGGCGTCAATCGAGATCGTCGTTCATCCAGAATGTATCCTCCTACACTGAAGGCTTGTTCAACAGAAACTATTGAGGCGGGTACAACTAGTATTTCCTTCGCAATCGTGGCAACTATAGGAAAGATTGTAGACCTTTTTGCCCACCACTTAAGAAGATTGTTATTACCATCCGATCCACGTTCTAAAGCTCCCAATTCACGAGTAGTTAAATAATTTTCAAGTTCTTGATAAGCATTACTTTGGTACCATGTTCGTTTTCGGGATAAATCTTCTTGATAGACATTCCATTCACTAAGATCCGGAATAGAAAAACCAAAAGAAGATGTACTACTACTAGAAGGAATGTGAACAGGAGAAGAAGAACCCGTACCACGATCAAGACTACCACTATAACTACAAACATATTTGCGATAAAGAGTAGATAATAATTTTTTGCATTTTGAACTAAATCGCTAGGATTTAGAGGAATAAAATTAGCAATAGGATTAGAAAATAAAGCATTATAGTAAAGTAAAAGTAATTTTAGCAAATATTTCTCTCTAACTTGAGGATCTAAAAGTTTAGCAGCTAAAAAAACCGGAGGAATATAGGCGAAATATTTAATCTATTTGTCTCTCATTTCTTTTATACAATTAAATAACTCGGGAAATTTAATTAAAGACTTGAATACAAGTACAATTTTAACACAATGTTCAACAACAAGTGTAGAAGTGAGATAATAAACACCGGACAAAGACTCAGTTGCCTCTTTAAAGATTTTTAAAAGTGCCATTAAACTAGAGCACTTATCCCATTGAGATGGCAATAAGCAAACGGGTACTTGTTCTTCGTTATAAAAATTGCACAATACAATACGATATTCATAACTATCATTTAACAAATTGTAAGTAGAATTCCAACGATTTGTCACATCTTCTGAAAATTTCTTTGGATGAATATTATTTTTTATGCAATATCTTTTCCCTTTTTTACCTAGAGACGAATGTCTAATTAAATACATTATTACTTCACGGATAGGAGCATATGCTTCTTGTAAAGCAGCTAAACCGTCTTGAACACATAAATTAAGAACATGACAAATACACCTAACATGAAAAAATTTACCACCAAGAGATGGCTCACATATTGCAATAAGTGATTCTATACTAGCTGTATTGGAGCTAGCATTATCAAAAGAAATTGAAATTTTTTTTTTGTACTAAATTATATTCAGATAAAATTGTGTGAATTTTATGCAAAATATTTTGGTCGGTATGTGCGATATTAAACTCTCTAAAACCAATTAAACGTTTTTGTATAGTCCACGAATCATCAATCCAAATACAAGTAATTCTCTTATATGAATTTGCTTCCCAATGATCACTCCAAGCATCGGAGCATATACAAACTTTATGATCTAAGTTTAAAACATATTAGCTAAAATTAATTTTGCCTCGCTAGTAGTTTTTCGAACATCACGAGTTACGGTAGAGCGTGAATTTTTTTTACTAGCGGGATGAAAACTTAGTTGAGTGAAATTTTCATACATTTGGTTGCCGGCAAAGTTAAAAGGAAAAGATTTACCACAAACAAATCTAGCTAATTTTTTTTCTAGCGGCAATTGGATTAAATTTAAATAAAGAACCATTACCTTGATTGGGGGCATTAGATGACGTCGTCGTGCCTCGAAGTTGGGTTTGATTAGACTCGATGCCAACTTTATCGGGATGTTGTCTTTGTATATGGCCATTGAGTGTCCCGTAACCTCCTCCTTTTTTAAACTTGTACATTTTATCGCAATAGTTGCACTTGGCCAAGAAATGACCGGGACCGGATGCAACATCGTCCATTTTTGTATAATGGAGCGCAAATAAGGGAGATTTGAGCTCGGATGGTTTTCTTTGTTTTGGTTTTGTTGGTTGTTCATCATCTTCATGAATCAATTTTGAGGCTTCAAACATTTCGTTGATTTGTTCCTCGGTTAATCATCGGGAACATAATCTCCAAAATTCGGACTTGGAATAGAATTAGAACTCGGAGTATGAGTGGGAGTACTACCACTAGCACCGCCTCTTCCTCGTCGAGGAATGCCGATGATAGCCTTTCCCTTTCCCCGGTTGAATTGATCACTTGACATTTTTTGAATTAAAAGTATTATACTCGAGAGTTGAGAGAATAGAAATTAGAGAGAAAGTAGATAGTTGATGTGAGAAAAATGAAGGATGTGAGGGGGTATTTATAGGTGTAAAAATGTATAAAAAAATTGAACTTGTGACCGTTGGAACTGTCGGTTCCCGGTTGAACCGCCGGTTCACAACAGTCAAAATTTGATTTTTTGAATTTTTTTTAAAACCAGTGGTTGAACCGCTGGTTCGCGGTTCGTCAAAATGACGAACCGGAACCGAACCATTTAAAAACGGTTCACGGTTCCGGTTTTGAACCGAACCGCGGTCAATAGTTAACCGAACCGCGGTCAACGATTCAAAACCGCCGATTCGCCGGTTCGAACCATAACCTTGAACACCTCTATGTATAGGAAAGAAAAGCAGGCTAAGAAGAAGATTGGGAAAAGTCAAAAGTGTTTAAAAGTTACATCTACAACTGTTCAATAATTCTTGTTTTTTATTTTTTGTCACGAACACAATAATGATGGGTCCACTGAAAGTTAAAGAAAATGACAAAGAATAATGTTTTGGTCCATAATATACTACCTCCGTTCTTTTATAACTGCAACATCTGGACTTTCACGTTTGTCAATGCACAACTTTGATTATTAATATCTTCAATTCTTTATTTTTAAAAATTATAAGACGTTGATATTTTGAAAGTATATTTCGAGATAATCTAACAAGATCTCACATGACTATATTTTTCCATATGTATAAATCACAAAAGATGGTCAAAAGGGAGTATGTGAACAGCGTAATAGTCAACAAGTTGCAATAATAAAGTAACGGAAGAAGTATTTATAGCATTATTAGTTTTATTCTTTTGGCCCACAATATATTTTATAGCATTATTAGTTTGAAAGAATAATATTATTAGTTAATTATTTATATATTTTTATTAAACTATCTGGTACTTATTTAGGCTATTTGGTTTTATTTCAGTGAAACACTTGCATTTTAATGAATTTTGTTGCATCTATATATATATATATATATATATATATATATGCCGTATCCCCGCACCCGAATCCCCATATTTTCAAATTTAGCAAATTCCTGTATCCCCATACTACGCACCCGTACCCCGCACCGTGCTTCTTAGACTCTAGTAGTGGCAATCCTATAGTATGATTTAGTTTGCCTTTCTCATAAGACTAATTTTAGATTTTAATGCTTCATGCCTGTTTCTGGTGGGGTGGGTGGTGAGGTTGTAGAGTATAGAATAATGAATGCATTCTTATGGAGTCCGTGACTCACAGCACCAATGGCGGAAGCAGAGCATTTATTCGGAAGGGTCCGGAACTATAAAAATTACGGAGATCGGACAACTATATATATAGTTTCTCCTATTTTATAAAGGAACTTCTATCCGCCGGGGGGGTCCGTGGACCCCCTTGGACCCCCTCCCTCCGCCCCTGCACAGCACGGGTATGGATTGGATTGTGAAGGTGACTGCAATAACTTAGGCTGGTGTTATTGAACTTTCTTGTGATTTAATCAGTTTATAAAGTTCCAACTCGCGCTGACGAAGATAACCGATGCAGCACTTTTAGCCATGAATTAAGATATGATTCTTGTAATTATTATGGTGGTGGAAAGAATTAATGAAAATCTAACCTTACCTCGAATGTTAGGGATGTAATATTTGACTTAAAAAGTCGGCTGGCACGAAACCTACCCGGATAAACATCACTTGGTTGTGCCGGTGAGGCCTTCAAGAATGTGTGGCTTTAGTTCATGGTATTATTATTATTTTTTTTTTTTAATACCGAAGTTAGAACTTCTGTTACACTAGTCTTGGGATATGATCGCTACAAGATCGCTAGGTTAAATCGCGAGATGTGTATCAGTGCTCTTAAATATCCTCAACTAGCGCATGAGTCGTCACAGTTGATTCTTCTATCTTTCCCCCAAATCCAACCGCAGTGCCCACCGAGATCTGGCCTCCCACTGCCGGCAAGCCCTCAATATTTAATTGTTCCACCAGCGTACCCCGGAGGGCTAGGCCCTAACCCTTAGTCAAAGACTAGGGGATCATTGGGTCTTGAGAAATTCAATTCCAAAGTATTGTCACTAGAAATTGAACCCCTGACCTCCAAATAAATTGAAGATCAGGCCAGGACAGTTGGTTAGTTCATGGTATTATTCATTTATCTTCCAATGGTGCTCTAGTCATACTTTGACTAATTGAATGATTATCTAAATAGAAAAAGTGATTAAATCTGCCTGCCTAAGGTGAGGACTAGAATAAAGTGGAGGTGCCAGCATAGGTGCATAATATTAAGAAAAAAAATACACATAAATACATGAATTTTGCTTTTTTTTTTTTATTTTGCGCACGATTTTTTAATTTTCTCTATAAAATCACAAACTTTCGATTTCGTTCAATTTTTCTCTAGTCTTAAATTTCGCCCAAATTGAATCTGACATGGCGCTGATGTGGCAATCGGGCATGTGTCAACCTCTCTTCCATCCGGAAAATTAAAGGAAAAAATACACAGAAATACATGAACTTTGCTCATTCGTTCATTTTGCGCGTAATTTTCTAATTTTTTTTCATAATGTCACCAACTTTCTATTTTGTTCAATTTTTCCCTAATTTTAAATTCTATAAACATATTTTTAACTTTTTAGCAATACTCTGTTGTTGGAATATTTAACATGCTTTTGAATCTACTGCATTAGCTGCAAATCTGCAAAGAACAAAGTAGGAGACAGATTCGTTAGTGACGCAATCTGCAAACAATATGTATAGCATTTGCCTCACAGGATAAAACATATGAGCAACATCGGAATTTATACTTGAGGTATTTACCTGAACTCCCGGAATTAACTAAAATATATGAGCAACATCGGAATTAACCAAAATTCGGAATTTATAATTGAGGTGTTTCAGTAAAATAAATTTTTACCGAATAAAATTCCAGTAAAAAGATAATTCGAGACGCCGAGACATTTTGCCCAAATCACCCTTCGATCGACCCGACCCGATCCGAGGCCGGACGGCAGCGGCGGCGGCGCGCGTGTGTGTGTGCGCGCGAGGGGTGCTTAGTCACACATCCACTCATATTGTTTGCAGATTGCGTAACTAACGAATTTGTCTCATACTTTGTTCTTTTCAGATTTGCAGCTAATGCAGTAGATTCAAAAGCATGGTAAATATTCCAACAGCAGAGTATTGTTAAAAAGCTAAAAATATGTTTATATAATTTAAAATTAGGAAAAAATTGAACAAAATCGAAAGTTGGTGATTTTATGAAAAAAATAAAAAGTTACGCGCAAAATGAAAGAATGAGCAAAGTTCATGTATTTCTGTGCATTTCCCCTTTAATTTTCCGGATGGAAGAGAAGTTGACACATGACCGGTTGCCACATCAGCGCCATGTCAGATTCAATTTGGGCGAAATTTAAGACTAGGGAAAAATTGAACGAAATCGAAAGTTAGTGATTTTATGGAGAAAAATTAAAAAGTTGTGCGCAAAATGAAAGAAAGAGCAAAGTTCATGTATTTCTGTGCATTTTTCCTTAATATTAACTAGAAAGTCTTAGAGGCTGTTTACTTTTTTTCCCATTAATCTCTGAATGGATTAAGCTGTCTGAGTGGATTAATCTGTCTGATTTGAAAAAATATCTTGTTTTTTTTTTCTTTTCTTAATGAACTATCTGAATGACAAAAATGACCATTTTACTCCTCAATATGAATTAAGTTATTTTGATAAAATGTTCTTTATTTTTTAAGTTGAATGGTATTCACTACTACAAAAAGACATTTAACATCGCCCGTTTAACATCGGTTCTGGAAAAACCGATGTTAAAAAAGACGTGGTGGCATAATTGAAAATTTTAAAGCAAAATAATATCGGTTATGCTAAAAACTGATGTTAAAAATAAAAAAAAAATTGTTTAACATGATTCTAATAAAAACCGATGTTAAAAAAATCTTCAATTTAACATCGGTTCCAAATAAAAACTAATATAAAAAAAATCTTCAATTTAACATCGGTTCCAAATAAAAACTAATGTAAAAAAAAATTTCAATTTAACAGCAGTTCCGAATAAAAACCGATGTTAAAAAAAATTACTCCCTCCGTCCACGAAAATGTGTCCGAATTTTGACTTTTACGGGTCAAAATTTATAAAGTTTGACCAAAAAGTTACCATTAATATATCAAATTTTATAGAAAATATAAGTTATATTTTAGAAATACACATTAAGACAAATCTAATCAAGTACTTACATTACTATAATTTTTTTATATATTGGTTGTAATTTTTGGTCAAAGTTTATAAATTTTGATTGAAAAAAATCAAAGACTGGACACATTTCCGTGGACGGAGGAAGTATATAATATAACTTAATATATAATATAACATAATATATATTTTAATTTATATTATAATATATAATCATAAATCATATTATAATTTTCAAGTATATTTAAATAATCAAACAATATTTTTATAAATATATTAAGTTATATTTTAATATATATAGTTATATTAATTTTTTATCAAAAAATAGTTTATATTTTATGACTATTAAATATATAATATTAATATATATTTTAAATTTATACTATATATACTCAATTCTTTTATTATTAGATAGGGTAATTTTGGTATATTGGGGAAGTATTTCTGGCTTAATGGTAAGGACATCCCAAAAGTTGCTTAATGAAAAAGACAGTATTAAGATTATTAAGCTGAAAGTAAACAGTTATATACCGATTAAGCTGATTAAATAGAAAATAAAGAGGCCTCAATGAGCTAGCAGTAGCAGCACCAATGCCACAAAAAGCAAAAAAAAAAAAAAAAATAGCTTTAGTGAGAGCTAGTGGCGATCGTCAAGGTTCAAGACTACAACCTTGCTTCTAGGATCGGTGCCCACAAAAGTTGGACTTTCTTTGTTCCCTTCATGCTGTCTATATTATTAAGAGAATTTGTCAAAACCATTTGCTTATTGGCTCCTCACATTATAATTTTATTATATCATCTCATCATCATCATCATCATCATCATTTCATTGTTCTAACATTTATCAAAAACTGTTTGCAGTTTATAGGGGCAACAATGATGGGTAACATTCAAACTGAAAATGGTCACGGTGTAAAGTTTCTGAAATATCATTATTAATCAATTGGATTCTCTTTTCCTGTTTGAAGAGAGTTTACTAAATGTGCAGATATACACCAAAACCAAATAGTAAAAAAGAAAATGTTGTTAAATATATGGAAGCTGTTGTAAAATCGGAATATTGTAGAGAGAGAATTTAGAGAGAGAAATTAGAGAATGATTCTCAGGTATATTTTCATTAATAGCTGAAGTCCTATTTATAGCAAAACTTCAGATGGCACAATCGTAATTACATATTTACATCAGGGGCATAATAATCATTCACACTATATAAAAACAAAGGAGTAATTGAAATGTCATTTTCAAGGTATATTATAACACTCCCCCTTGAATGACTATTTACATAAATATCTGTTGAACTAGTTTGAAGAAAAACCCAATGGGAGAAAAACTTTCAAACTGTTTGTATTGGAGCTTGTGGCAATCATATCATGTTGCATCATAATGTTGGTAGGAAATCTCCGTGGGATAAAACTTCAGCAATCGGTGATCTCGTAAATTTACCCCCTTATCTCGATAGTTCTTGTATGAATATTCTTGTGCCGTCTCAGTAAAACCTCGTGGGATAAAAACTGAGTGAATCTGTCATGTATATCATTCGTTGGAGTATCCATGTGTTGCCTCATTAAAACCTTGTCAAGAAAACCCAGTGGGAAAAACTTGATCGAAGGGAAAAAGAGTACAACTACTCCTATTTTCAAGCTTTGAGGAATAATCTTGATCTTTGTAGTGTTCCTCATTATGCCATGAATATGCCTCGTTAAAACCTTATTAGGAAAAACCCAATGGGAAAAATCCTAATGAAGGAAAAGAGTACATTATTCATACTAATACGCCATTCCAGTTGCCTCGTTAAAAACCTTGCTAGGAAAACTCAATGGGACAAAACCTCAGTCAAGGGAAAAAGAGTGCAACGCGTATTTTATATAAATATGCCCCAGGCATTTCAATGATCCTCCAGGAATTAGTATGAGTATCATCTTCAGTGCAGTTTGTAATATCGAACTCATATTCTTTGCAATATATTCCAAATTTCTTTTGGAGATTCCATACTGGTTGTGATTAGTCTGCCTCGTTAAAAACCTTGCTGGAAAAACCCAGTGGGATAAAACCTCAGTCAAGGAAAAGAGTACAGCAGATAATTTTCGTTCACAACACTTTATTTTGAGTGACTGCACGCACTGATAATATGTTCAAAATTTCCTTACGGGTCACTTTCAGTAAGCCCATATATTTCATTTTATTATAAGGGCATATATTTCAATTTCGATGGATTTCAATATCCTCATTTTCACAAATCATGGATTTTAATATTCTCATTTCCAATATCCATATTTCACAGTCATGGATATCCTCATATCATTTATCGATATCCTCTTTCCAATTATTGATATTCTCATTTCATTCATAGCGCTATATTGTGTCGACACTTTTCAATATTTATTTCCCCATGGCAATATAACTTGCCGAGATATCTCATTATCAATCACCCATTGGGATTACACATTGTGGTTATGTCTATATACTTCTCAAAAGTATATGCCTCCTTTTATCATTTGCTTTGATTCATATTCGGGGAATTATTATGTATTTATCAAAGCAGTTGTAGTTGGTACCAAAGATTAATAATTTGTCATGCATCTTTAAACTTTCAAGTTCATATTTCAGTTGTGAGGATATAATATGATGGATTTCATATATTTCCAACTATCAATACTCCCCCTCATGCTAAGAGATTTCTTGAGCACCAAACACATATGCCAGTATCTCAGTATTTATCTTCAGTCATGGGAGTTTATATATTATGTTCTCGATATTGGTTGGAGGACTTCAAATAGTTTGCCAATTGATATCCCACTTGTATGTGCATATCTTGATCCTTTATGGGATCTATTCAAGTTTATTTGGGATATATTACTAGCTTTATCTGATTTGGAATATGTGCTCAAACCATGAGCAAATTATCTCGTAAATTTCTGATTACGAGTCATATAAACATGTGACTATCTAGTGGATCCATAATATCTAGTAGTTCACATGTAGAGGAAGTGGGCCCATACTCCCCCTTAATATATTCCAAATTTATTAGGGATTCATTTCCAATACTGGCTAGTAGTGATATTAATCGAGAATAAATATTTGAAGACGATGTGTCTATATCACCATATAGATATTTTATCGGCATATCACATCATCTTTCGGTGCCATTATTGCACATCATTTTCAACATGGAGTCGCTGCTCCCACATGTCATATTATGTTCATTATTCAAATATATAGAGCCGTAGTTCATACGCTTCATGACGCGGAGTCAAATCTCATACGCGTAATTCCAATCTATAAATAGATTATTATTGTATTCACGATCATCCATACTGAGGGTTTGAATATCATAATGGATTCAATATTTTCGAATCTTCGTAAATATTATCCATCTCTTCCAGTGAATGTCATAAAAAGAATTTATCGAGCTCGACTCGAAAGATTAAGGGTGCTAATGAGAAATGGCATCCCAGAAGATATTCGATGGTTGATCGAAGCACAAGTTCGACTATCTGGCGAATTTTCAAACTCATTTAAGTACATGCCAGGTACAGGTAAGAGTAGTTTTGCAAAGAAATGCAGAGCAAAAAGATTAGGTGGGTGCTATAAATGTGCTCGGTGGACATGTGACACACGATGCAAATCTGTGGGGTTTGTATCCAAAAATCGAGAAGATAAAATAGCATTTATCAAGGATGGATTGAGTAAGGAATCTATGGATCATGATATCCAACAGATTCTTGATACACATCCCAGTGGATATGTTCATCGTGAACTAATGGCTTTGTGGATACAATTTAAGGATGAACGGGAACGTTATAGTCATGAAAAATTAATCTCACAAGATCCAGTATATAAGTCCGTCTTATCAAAGTTGGTATAAGGTAATAGAAGAAATAATGCAAGTTGATGAATATTGTTTTCAAATACTTAAATTTCTCAGCTGCCGATCGGTAACGTCATTTTCATTGAAAAATATAATATCGTATCTATCGTTTTCTTTTGCAATTTTGTCAAAAGTAATGACTTATATGCCGCTCCTTTTTCAATGAAAATAGTGAAGTCATATGTCGTTTAGTAAGAAGTTTGCGCTTTAAATTTGGGATCCACAAATCAGAAAATGTATCTCTCATAAAAAATATTTTGAAAGTTTAGTGTAGAAAGATGGAGTTCTCAGAATCCTCATATAGATCTCATCCATTTAAAACTATATGTATTTTAGGTGGATCCAAACTGATAGGTCATATCCAGCATATAGATATGGCATATCAATTTGTAAAAGAATTAGGAAAACACAAAATCGATATATTGTATGGTGGGAGTAATCATAGATTTTTGGGTTATCTTTTAGAGGCTACACAAAATGGGAGAATAAGAGTAACAAGTGCCTTATACTATCCCACAGTTAGAACCAGTAGTATAGGGGTTTCAACTGGGTTGATGCTTCAAACACAGTCTGTGCATGATAGTTTGATGTATGTGGTGAATAATAGTGATGCCTTTATTGTTCTTCCAGGTGGCTATGGCACACTCAATGAGATATTCAACATCACGTCATGGGCTGAGCGGGACTTTCATACCAAACCTATAGGATTGTTGAATATTAATAATTTCTTCAGCGATTTGCTTGCCTTTCTGGATCAAGGAGTAGATCACAAGTTTATATCTCAGCCATCACGAGATATAATAATATGTGCTGACACTGTTGCTGATCTACTTATAAAGTTTCAGGCATATATTTCAGTTAAGAATTTGGAAGTCAAAGCTCATCAGCCACAGGCTATTGCTGCCAAACGGAAAAGAAGTTTAGATCCTTTAGATCTTTCATTATAAACCCTTATGCCATGGGGTGGCAGAGTTACGGAGTTTTATACTCTCGAGACGCACCCCTTTTCTTTTTATGGGTTTCATATGTATTTTCTTTTTCGCGTTTCATATTGTCGAGTGTTTACTGCCTTTCAGCTAGTTTCGATATTTTCACTTCGACTACTGTGTGCTTCTTCCAGAGCAATAATAAGATCATCTTTTGCTTTTATGCAAATACAATATTTTCACAAATATGTGATATATGTTTCCCCATGAATATTGTCAATCAATATGATTTCAATGATCCCACCATGTGATATAATCAACATGGGATTTATTGAGCAATTATTTTCCAGTGATAGTTTTCCATATCACTTGTCAAATGATCCCATCATGCAGTTTGCATGAGATTTTTTTTTAATTAATCGGTGATAGCTTATGGTATCACTTGCTCAATTTTCTCCGTTCGTATTTAATAATTATGGAGATCGGATATTATTTTCATCAAGTGCTTCTTTTTCGAGAGCAGGATTTGAATCATTGATCAACTACTTCTTCATAGTAGGATTTATTTCTTTCAACTGCTTCTTCAGAGCAGGATTTAGATAATCGATCAACTACTTCTCCAGAGTAGGATTTATTTTTATCAACTGCTTTTTCTTCGAGAGCAGGATTTATGAACCATTCATGTGGTATAACCAACCACGATGGTGATATATAATATATAAATTTCATATGTAAAACCATCCGTCTTGTGATAATAGAACTTATCACATGAGAGGTATTATAATTGTATAAAATAAACACAATAAATATGTGGTTTTAAACCACCACTTTGAGATAAGTAAGAGACATAATTTAAACTGCAAAATAATTAACTGCTTCAATCAGAGCAGGATCGTTCAATCAATTCCGCAAAATAGTCATCGTCAAGGTATAAGTCGAAATATCGACTGCCGTTAATAGGAGGCGTAAGATTATGTATTCATAAATCTTTGCGATTTTCGGAGTTGGATATTAATTCGTACATTTTAATAAATTTAATAATGACATATATGAAAAGAGTTAATACTCATATCAATATAAATGTCAAATTGAAGCTCTCGTGAAATGGGTCACGATGGCATCAAGAAAAATTAATTCTGATATCATATGTATCTTATATTTAAGAAAAAAATCATATTTATAATTTAATGAATTAAAAGAATATTTTATTCTTTATAATTTTTCTTACTCTTTTCTTTCCCCGTGACTTCAATCATGAAGATAGGTTTTCAAATTTTTTTTTGTTTCTTTCTTTTGCTTTCGCTGACAACACGCTATGTGCTGTCATCTTCCTCTCTTTTTTTTCTTAATTATTTTTATACTTTCTTATTTATTTACTACTTTATCATCTATGTGTAACACACAAAAACAAACAAAGACATACCTGCAAATAATTTCTTTCTTCATTGGTCAAAATCGAAGCTTCCGCCGGATCGATGTATCTGTCCGGTCGACCAGGTAGATGATCGGTGGAGGCGCGCTGGATTCTCCGTCGAATATGACAGCAGAGCTTCAACCGGAGATTGGTGGTAGTTCATCGCGGGCAGCGACGGACACTCTGATTTGTACGGTGGAGACTATGGTGTATCAGGCGAGAATCCCTAGACGATGGCTAATAACGATCGGTCTGGATTGGTTTGAGTCGGATGTAGGCGTCCATCGACTGGACAGCTCAGATCCCGATTCTCCGGCGAAGGATGTTCCGGTGATCGATGTCTCGAGTTTATTTCTGTTGTCATGGTCAGTGCCTATCGAATCTCTCCAAGCAAGACAATTCCTCAAGTGCTTAGCTGCTTTCTTCACACTCTCCCCTTTAGCTTTCAGAAATCTCTCCAAGCAAGCATTGTTGCAAAACTTCTCCTGTTTGATTTGATAGTGAGTGGGGACTGTTTCCTGAGAAGTTCAACAACAGACTGAACTCTCTGTTTCTCTTTCGGGGCTTGGTCCATTTTCTTTCCCATAATTATCTTAGCTCTTCCTCTTTATTTCAAAACTGTGGAAATCAACTCTGTGTTGACACCTACTACTGAGTTTCTTTCAACTGCGTTTTTCATGTGTGTGTCTGTGTGTGTGAGAGAGGGAGAGAGAGAGAGAGAGGATGTGTGAGAGTGATGTCGATGGTTTAGTTTCATAATTGATGTGTTGGATCAAAATAATGGAAGATTTTTGAAATTTAGATCAAGAACTTCTTGTAGAGAAGTGAGATTTGTTGTAATAATTAGATTTCTGATACAGAGGATCATCTATAAGATGCAACTGTAGAGCATACTCTCATCATATTACTCAGTTGAGTAGAGTCGTGCTGATAACGTGTTGTAAAATCAGAATATTGTAGAGAGAGAATTTAGAGAGAGAAATTAGAGAATGATTCTCAGGTATATTTTCATTAATAACTGAAGTCCTATTTATTGGAAAACTTCAGGTGGCACAATCGTAATTACATATTTACATCAGGGGCATAATAGTCATTCACACTATATAAAAACAAAGGGGTAATTGAAATGTCATTTTCAAGGTATATTATAACAGAAGCATGAATTTAGTATGAAAATTGTAAACCTAAGTAATAATCGAAGTTATTGAATCATTATTAAGAACATTAATCCATGTTCATGGTTCTGGCTTTTCAAAAAAGACATTTTTAATTTATTACAATTTTCTTTGTTACTTAAAATTTTCCTTTCTTTTTTGTTCTCATGTTTTTATCCACTTACGCACCATACAGCATAATATACGCAACAGAAATAATCACCTATCCAGCTATATTTAGACTGAATTCCATTATAATTCTATTCAATAAGTTTTCTTGTATGGTTCGCAAAAGCGAGAGCTCTACCATCATCATAAAACAAACTTGAAACATCATACTGCATAAATACTACCTCAATCGCTTAATAAATGTCTTATCCACTTCATAAAATTCGTACTGAATGAACATTATAAATATGACTTCAATTTTCTATTTAACTTCATAGTAAATGAAAGAGTTCGACTAATAAAATGCATTTTACAAGGAAAATCTAGGCATGCCGATTGCCTACCTCTGCCTGCAAGTTTGAACACATCACTAAAACGAACGAACGAACACTAGCCTTGAGTTCACATAAGAAAGTCTGTTCCAAGTTCAACAAAAGATATGGCGCCTTCCAACAATAGTGATGGAACTCGAAACTGACGAGTATTTTCACTTGCATAAATGAGACGGTGTTACTCAGATCAAGCCATCTATACTGACAAATGTTAAAACCCTAATCACACAACTTAGAAAGGCAGAACAAGACTCGACTCAGAAAGTTCAGCAATCAGAAATTTAACCCACAAGAGCGCCAAATAATTGGGAATACGTATATTTTTCATCAGTGAAACTAAAAAGATGAAGTGTTTTCGGCCAATCAAAGATATCCAACAGCAACAAGGTGGCAAGTTATATTATCATACCAAGTTAATAAATCAGAGTTGGAATACCAAAACATACAGCAAACAACTCAAGTTTCATCCTATTTTTTCTCAGCGTTGCTATCCAATTCCCTCCTGAGCTGCAGGGAGAAATCATCAGTGACATCATCATCATCCCAGTCATCTTCCCATTGCTGAGCTACTTCTTTGCCTTCTTCTTTGTCACCCCAATCTATTAACATGCACAAGGAGAAGAATCAGAGGAAGTACATAAGAGACGGGCTCCAATAAAATTTGTCCAATATGTGCTGACAATGAGTTAGGAAAAAACAATAGAACTAGACACAAACGAGTCCAGTTACAAAATTAACATAATAAAATGTGGACAATATTATGAAAGGAGTAGGTAATGAAGTGTAAATCATACTGAAGTTCACACAAGGTATAGAAAGCAAGTTTTCAATTATTCTGCTATCTAAGAAGTTGTCATTTCAAAATGATCGAGTAAAATTCCAGCCAAAGAGGCAAACTAAATTTACATTATTATTTACTTCTATGAAATCAACATAGATAACGAGAGACTGTAAACCAGACAAGCAGACTATGAAAGTATCTCCTAATTGCCAGTCAATTCCCAGTTTCCCTGCCCCAACAGAGGGGTGGGGTGGAATAGAAATCAAGGAAAACTTTCTTCCCTTAAAATAGACTATGCTTTTTACCCTTAAAATAGACTATGCAGTGATCAATAAGAACATAGAACTTCAAGAACTAGGATACTAACTCTAGCCTGTTATGTTAATGAAAGTTAGACATGTTCTATATATTCATACACAATTTAACAATGAGATGCCTATCTAATCATCATCTTCTCACATAAAGTTGAGCAATATTTAGTGAAAGATCAATTCAAGATGTTCCGAACATGTTTCCGCACATAATAATTCCACTATGAAGAAAAGGCATTGACCATATGTGCAAGTAGATAGATTCAAAATTGTAGCTGGATGCATTTAGGATCCAAACACTCCTTTATGGTTTGTGGACCTATCTAATTGCAATATGAACCAGAGCCCCTAAGGTTACTATATTATGCAAAAGTGCATTGTTAAATTAATACGAAAACCACTTCCACACACCAAAGCTCCAGAATATCTAAGTATCATGAACATATATTTTGAAATTGACCAGTGATATTTCTTGAAGAAGAACAGAGAAGAAATTAAGCACAACACTTCCACTCTCATTACATACAAAAACAGAAACTAGTTATACAGTAACATCTTATGATAATAATCTCAGGCAACAAAAAAAAAAAAAACGGCATAAAATCCTTTCGTGTTCTCAAAGTTAAATCGTCAAAACATCTACCAAACGAGAAATCAAACATAAGCAGTTCACTAAACCCTATAAAAGAACTACCAACCTTGATCAATTTCAAACTCCTCAAATTCATCATCATCTTCAAACAGATCCATCTTTACTTCCTCAGTAGCTGGCTTTGCTTGTTCGGTCGCCATTTCAAGCTGTAACGCAATTACACAGGATTTAAACTTCCATAGTTAATACATGCATCGATCTAACAAAGTTAAAACTAGAGATGGAGAAAACGAATTCTCAGTACAAAACCTAGAAACGCTAGCTCTCACATAAGCATCCAGAGATCAAGCGTAACGAGAGAATTGAAAACCCTAAGAAAAGAATCGACTTACAGAGATTATCGGAATTCGAATTATCCGTCGATAGCTTTCGTACAATTTTGGGGAGAGATTGTTTAATTGAGCGACAAGCTATAATATGTGGAATGGCGATTGGCGGAGAAGAAGCTCTACGACGTCGTGCGGTTTTTGGTGTGCGCTTTTTACCGTAAATTCGAAAATGCCCCTCTAGAATTTTGTAAATATCACTTTACACCCCTAAACAATGGCAACAATCAACATGACCTAAGACAAGTTTTGTAATTTGTATAAGACAAAATATTTGAAATCATAATCTTTTGTGAATGATTTTAACGTTTGGTTTAGGAATTTCATTAGTAATTCAAATTGGAGGCATTGTCGGTATTTTATTCTATAATCCGTAATTGGTGCAAAGTCGAAAAGAGAAAAATGAAAAATCCACTCAAAGAAAGATTGAATTTCATGATTAAAATTCGATTAATATTTTAAGATTTTTTTCAATTTATTAAGTGTGTGTGAACTTAAATTGGAATATATTTAATATATGATCAATGCCTAACTTTGTTCGTTCAAATATATCTATGTTTTATAATGCCTAATCGAGTAAATACTAGATATAGTTGTTGGCATGATAAAGCTATAAACCAGGAATGACGTATAGTTGGCATAATAAAACTTGACATTATAGCTAACTAGTGTCTAGAACTAGAAGATGAAGAGTGCGCTGAAATTAGTGAAGATGATTAATCGTGGAATTAATGCAATGAAGAAAACCAAACCAAATCAAACATACTCAGTATATCCCGCTCAGAGCAGGGTCTGGGCAGGGTAAGATGTACGCACTACGCCCTACTTATTACGGTAGGAGTACTGCTTCCAAGCACATCAAATAAGACAACAACATATTGAGTGAAAATACAAAGGGAAACATATGATACGAAAAAAAACTCAAATACCATAACTGAGCCCATGGCTTAATAATGCAATGAAGAGATTTAACTAATACTAAAAGAAAATCAAAATAATTAAGTAAATTATTTCATATTGTTAGTAAATTAAGTAGTGCTTTTAAGTTCTAATTAAGCAAATAGTCTTCAAATTGTGTGTTTTTTAGTAGATCAAAGATGAGCATGGAATTCAAATTACAATCTTTTGTTTAGAGAGAGAACAAATTATCGTGTTTTAGTAATGAAATGAAATCACCAATTCCGTAGACTAAACTAGACTACTATCTCAAGGCAAGGGCTGCCTAAACTCATCTTTACTTGTTAAGTTAAGGTGTAGATCGAGCTTCTCTTCTCTTCTCATTCAATACTATTACATCAAATCTCATGCTACAATTCTCATATCTAATAATCTCATTAATTATTTCATAGATGATTTTGGTATGCCAAACTCCACCCATTAAATCAAATCCAGAAGAAAAAAGGGTGTTCACATCTAAATATTCTTTCAGATATATAGAAGAAGAAATTAACATACTGAAGTGTTATATATCGAGCATGTTAAATTTGATTTTCCAAGTTCAATAATATATCTGTTATATATGGTGTATATATAGGCTATTGCACATTGATGTTACTATATCTTTTTACGAACAAACATCTTTATAACAAATAGTCATATATCTCAGTACATAACAATTGTTACATGAATTCAAAATTTAATATGCTCTTAACATTTGCCTCCATACGTGTACCATAAATCAAGACATGTTCCTAATATTTTTAACAAAAACTTTGTCACCAAATAAAACACGAAACTGAAACATATCTATAAATAGATGATAACGTCGTCCAAATATTAGTCTGGAGAAGCGCCCTCAAAATGTCGACCAAACAGCAAATCTACGACAAAGATGAAATCTACCGATCTCCAAGGCCTCCCACCTCTCTTCCTCAAGACCCCAAAATTTCAATGATCTCATTCCTCTTCAGAAACTTATCATCCATTTCCGACTCCCCTGCACTCATAGATGCAAAAACTACCAAAACTTCAACTTTTTTGAACCTCGAAACTCTAGTTTCGAGAGGCTCTCCTCCGCCCTCCTCAACCTTGACATCTCCAAAAATGACAGCGTCCTCATCTTGTCTCCTAACTCCATCCATTTCTCAGTCGCCTTCTTCGCGGTGGTGGCCGTTGGTGTTTCCACCACTGCCAATCCATAATACACCTCAAGTGAGCTTTCCAAACAGATCAGACAGCAAACCAAAACTGATCATCACAGTCCATGAAGTCCATCATAAGATCAAATAGTTTAACCTTACTTCCATCATGCTAGATCATAATCTTCGTACCTCAAACAATCCAATGCTGCATAGCTATCTAAAATTGATTGAATCATCATCAAGAAGATCATTGTCAACAGTGATGCAGAGTGATGCTGTAACTATACATAGTATTAATATCTTGAGTGAGTACCACTCATACCTTATTATTGTATCGGAACTTAATCCATCTGCAGGGTTTAATGCGATAAACCTTTATGAGCTCCTCAAGAGGATATAATCATCCTTGACGGATGTGGATCCAAAGTGATATTTCAATAACATCGTATAAAAATTGCTGACACCCAAGATATGAGTATTTTGAGTCTCGATGACTGTCACCATTATAAGTCAAACCAACAGTTATATACTTATATATGTTGAAGAAACTCACTAAGGTTAGGACGAGAGTAAGACACTGAGGCCTGATTTATTCCCATAAGTCAAAAGGAAAGAATGCCCCTCACCGTTGATACTATCAATACTGTAATGCCCAGCTAATTATTGTGTAGTTTACCTGTATTCGAACTTGTAACATTTGATTATGTGGTGTTATTAATCGAAGTGTGGTTTCTCGTATTCGTATTCCTGCATTTTTTATTTTCCAACACATTCAGGCATGCATGCATCTGCACGTCATGACATACGCTAGATGTTGAGCACAACGTACGCTAAGTGTTGAATATAACATATGTTATAGTTGCAGCGTAGTATACGTAAGCTTCAGTCAAAGGCAGATCAGATAAGGTCGGCGTGTGGGGGCCAGAAGGAGATTCGTCGATTGCCCCGCGTGAACCTGGACGGCTTTTTGATAAAGCAGGTCAACGAGGCTTAACGTGCGCTATGTATGGGTGATAGCGTGCGCTATCTATAGGGTGTTACGTACGTAAAGGCTTCGGATAACGTATGTAATAGAAGCCAGAATTGAGGCAGTGAGCTACTGCTAGACGCTAACGTACGCTAAGGTTTGAGGATAGCGTACACTAAGGCGATAACGTACGTAAGGCTTTACCCTTAACGTGTTAAAATCTATTTATAGACCTCAACCTCCATTTCATTTCCTCCTCACTCCTTGGCCGATTTTTGCAACCTGAGAACTCCCCAGCACCAAAATTCTCTCATGTCATCATCTCAGCTAGATTTTGAGGATCGTAGACCCTTGTGGATTGGTGTTCAAGCTTCTAGTGTTGAGTTTCACCAAGTTTTTCGTTGTTCTTCTTTATATTGAGGTATGTTGATCCTTCACCAACTAGATTACATGTTCTTGATGATGTTTTGAACCTGTTCTTGGTAACACTCAATTTTACACATATTTTTATAAGGTTTTTCCGGATTTTAAGATCCTAAAATGTGTAGAATTGTGTCGTTTGTGCTCATATTTTGTTTGTTGGACTCGATCACATTTGGGTACGTTTTATTGATTTTATAGGTGTTTTAAGGACATTATCAAGAAAGAACAAAGTCTCAATCCCCATTACATATCAAGCAATGCGGAAACAAAAGATCGAGCCGAAAAAGAAGGACAAACGGAGTCAAAACGGACCAACACAGACTCGGCCGTGTCATTTGACATGGGTCGTGTCACTAGCTCGGCCTTGTCAATTGACACGGTCGGGTTGCCTGTGCAAAAGCAAACTACAAATTCTAGAAGACTATGACACGGGCCGTGTCACATTTCGGTGCAAAATCACTTTTTGATATTTTTTGCAAGATTTGTTCAACAACCTTGGCTTTTTGGGTTGATAAAAAAGCTCTACAATGGACTTAGAAGCCATATTCTGAGATCGGAGAGATTGGAGAGAGAAAAAACATAAGATTTGATAGCTTTTCAACCAAAAGAAGGAGATTTGAAGGGAGTTTTTGAAGAACACCTCAAGAACACTTGAAGGCTTGAACCGGGATCACTCAAGACACCATCCGAGTTTTATCTTATTCCTATCTTTTACTCATTTTATTGTTTTATTTAGCATAAACATGATGAATATGGTGATTATTAATCTTTCTTTCATTACCATGTCCGGCTAAACTTGTTAGATTCCGGGCATGGGAGTACGTTGATTTGCTATGGTTTTGAGGGATTGATGATTATATATATCTAGTGTGATTTCTTTATCAAATACCTGGTTTTAATTCATGTTAGGACACTTAATCAATGTTTTTACATGTTTAACTTAATTGCTCATAATTCGAGAGAAGAGGACATTAATAGGTTTCGAGTATTTGACGTAGTAAATTACGAGATTGAGAAATCGGTAATGAGCTATGATGATGCTTAATATTATGAATATTTTGGAGTTAGATAATTTATAGTAAACGGAGACGTTGTTATAGGTTGTCTAATCTACGTTTTAATGCATCTCGAGAGGGACTTTAGAATATTGTTGTGATTATCATTTTGGAAACACACTTTGAACTCTTTGGAATAAATCTCGACTAAACTAATAATTAACGGAAACCTAGCCTTGGAATCTATATTTCAAACTCTTACAATTATCTTTAATTCGGATATTTTTATTAAATTAATTATCATTATTTTATCAAGTTAACCATTCATCCACTCTATCGATCGTCTATATAAAATTGGAATCACTATAATCTAGTACTCAATACAATACGAATAATTAGTCTCTGTGGAGTACAACCTTGTTCGCCGCTTTCTATATTTACTCCGTACACTTGCGGATTGTTTAAAAATTTAGCGAACAAGTTTTTGGCGCCATTGCCGGGGACTAATTTATTTTTATTAGTTTTGATATTACGATAAATGTTTCTAGTCTTACTCTAGATATTTTCTTATTTTTGTTACATGACTCATGTTGTGCACATTTAAATCCTACTCAGGGAGTGCATGAACACCCGTTCATCTTGAGTGCCTTTAGAAACTTTCATCCCGGAAGTAGAAGCATTTGCCCGAAGAACAAGTGCTACCTCAAGGAAACTAAGAAGGGATATTTTTGAAGACATGGAGAGAGCAGGAGACAACAGGGAGAGGGATAACACGAACAAGAATGCAATAATCCAGGACAACGAGGGCGGAAGGATTGAAAATCCAACAACTAGGGTGCAATCAATTCAGGATGGATTCCGACCAAAGCTGGACCGAAACTTTAGAGGAATCACTCATGTTCCAATCAACGCCTTAAATTTCGAGTTGAAGCGCACCTTAATTTCAATGGTTCAACAAAATCAATTTAGGGGATTTGCTGTCGAGGATCCACATGCCCATCTCACACATTTCATGCAAATATGTGATACTATCAAAATGAATGGGGTCTCGGATGATGCAATACGCTTACAATTGTTTCCATTCTCTTTGAGAGAGAAAGCAAAAAACTGGCTTAGGACTTTAGCTCCGGGAAGTATAAGGACATGGGAGGATTTGAGCGAAAAACTTTTGTTCAAATTTTCCCACCTAACAAGACGATGAAGCTAAAGAGTGAGATTACTCAATTTCATCAACTGGACTCCGAACCGTTATATGAATTTTGGGAACGTTTCAAAGATCTACTAAGACGATGCCCTCGACATGGTTTCCCAGAAGACCAACAAATGTGTTTCTTCTACAATGGTCTTATGGGAGAAACGAGTAATTTTATTGATGCTTCAGCGGGAGGGGCATTGCTAGCAAGAAGCGCTGAAGAAGCTTATGGATTAATAGAAGAAATGACTATGAATAGTTATCAATGGTCGATGGAAAGAGAAAATGTTAGAAGGGTGGATGAGATATCCGATTCGGATCCTATCAAGGCACTAATCGCGCAAATGACGATGTTAACTACTCAGTTGGGGCCCTAACAAAAAGAGGTGATTCGAAGATAGCTCCTCAAAGAAGTTCACTACCGTCCGACCCATTGGAGGAGGCACGTTACATTAACAATCGGAATTACAACAATTTCCGGAATAATCCGCCGCCGGGCTTCTACCATCCCTTCAACCGAAATCATGAAAATTTTAGCTATGCTAATCAAAAGAATGCCTTGCAACCACTGAACGGTTTAAAGTGTCGAATGGTGAAATAATTGAAGAAGCAAAGCCAACGTCAAATCTCGAGAATATTCTAGCTACTTTATGATGGAAACAAAAAGCCGATTTAGTCGAGATGAGAAAAAATTAGACAAAATTGAAGGCCATGTTACTCAATTAGCTACCACCATGGGAGCTCAAATGAAAAATCTCGAAACTCAAATTGGACAATTGGCTAAAGTTGTCGGGAGTCAACATCACCGGGGCCAATTTCCGAGCAATACCGAAGTAAATCCAAAAGAGTCTTGTCAAGCTATCACACTAAGAAGCGGGATGAATTATGAAGGGCCAAAGATGCCAACAGTCCAACAAAGCGAGGGAGCCAAGGAGGATCAAATCGAAATTGTAGAAGAAGAAGTGAAGCATGATACATCTAAGGGGGCTGAGAAGCCTAAAATATCTTCTAACTCTACTTCTACTTCTAAAGTTCCTCTCCCTTTTCCTCAACGTTTTAAAAAGAAAAAGTTAGATGCATAATTTGCAAAATTTTTAGACATCTTCAAGAAAATTAACATCAATATTCCTTTTGCATACGCTTTGGAACAAATGCCTAATTATGCAAAATTCTTGAAGGATGTGATGTCAAGAAAAAGAAGGATGAAAGAGCATGAGACAGTTAAACTAACCGAAGAATGTAGCACTATTATCCAACGCAAATTACCTCAAAAGCTTAAGGACCCCGGTGTTGTGTCAAGAATTAACACCTTCCGACCGGCGATCGCCTCGGAGGTCGGGCGACCGAGTCACTGCCGATCGTCAGCGGTGCTGCCGTCGTCAAGGCAGTCCGATCGGCGACTGTGCGACCAAGCCTTGACCCAGCGGACATGCTAGACTGGCCAACCGAAGGCCCCAGGGCAAGTTTCGGTATCGAGCGATCAACCTCAGATACGATCGCCTCTCGATACTCGGCGACCGACCCCTGGCGATCTACTAATGGACGATCCCCTCTCGGTACTCAGCGACCGACTCCTGGCGACCGACATGCGGGCGATCCTCTCTCGGCATCTTGCCGACCTACCCTTGGAGACCGACCATTGCCGACCTTCATCCACTGGCCGATGGCGACCTCTGATGATCAGCTAGAGACGACCGCCTCATGTCGATCTCCACCGATGGCCATCCAGTCGGCGAAGACCGAGCCTCAAGACTGACACCACGTGCAAGATCCGGGACAAGATCCGCGAATCACGGGCCATTGACCACAGTCTGACAGATTCTCTCCACCAGCCGACAAGCCGCCGAAAGCTTGTCAGTAGGGCCACATGTTGACTGATTCCGGACACGTGATGGCTCCTAATTGGACCGCCCATTTTGCGCCAGTCACTGCATTGGACTTTAGCCCGGCAGCCAGCATCTTCCTTGGACTTTAGCCCGACAACCTAGGAGATCGCCCCATTATAATATTGGCCGGCGGGCGATCGACACATTATTATAATGGCCGGCAGGCGATCGGCCACTACAGGACAGAACCCGGCTGTCCCTATATAAGCAAGGCACCCTGCACTTGGACACTTCTCCGCAATATCGCGATTCAAGCACACAATACAGAAACAATATACAGCACTTGGCTAACATCCAACTCTTGGCAACAGCTATCTTTCGGTCTTACTTCTCCCGGCCTATCTCATCCAGCAGATTATCGGCGGGGACGAAGAACACCAAGCTTCGCTCAAGAGCCGGATTAATGAGTCTTTACACTCATTGTATTTAGATTTCTCTCATTAATACTTGTATGCACGAATATTTGTATTAATAACATCTCGCGAGAGCATTCAAGCCCGGGCCTAACAAACCCGACAAATCTTGTATTATTTATCTACTCTCGGAAGTGCTCCCGCAATTGTTGTTTGTTGTCCGTCTTCCAGCAGTATTAATCTTCGGATAAATATTTTGGGCAACAACAATTGGCGCTAGAGGAAGGGGATCCAACCCTCGAATTTTTATACCTACCGTCCCGGAGAACACTCACTGTTCTCAGGGCAGATACTTGAAGTGACACTTACTGCACTTCAAAGAAATCCTTCAGAAATCATGTCTTCCGCCTCCGCGTCGAAGAAAGCCGCTGACCAGCCGGCCAGACCCCCTGTTCCATCCCAGTCCGAGCCGCAGCCGATGGTGGAAGGCAGCCGCCGCGGTCAGAGACGCTCGATCCCGTCCCGGGACGGCGGCCCGAGCCTCTCGCTCGATCAGTTCCGAACCAATGAACAGATCGAAGAGGCCATAGCCGCCCTTCAGGAACGACGAAGTGCTCTCGACGCGCCTCCTGCTATCACTCCCTCGGTCTCCCGCCGGAAGTCCAAGCGAAAGCTCAAGGCATTGCTGGCCGAGCGGTCGCCAGGAGGCTCTCACCCGCAAGAAGAGGCGCTCGGCAGCCGGGGCACCTCTGTCTTCGATCGCCTGGGCAGCGACCCGACCTGGCGACCGGGGCAGTCCGGCCCCAGCTACGAGACGACGGAGTTTGTGTCCGTCACCAGGAGCTCGGCCTACCCAGCTCCCACAAGGCGATCCAGCCGCCTGGCTCCCGCTCGCCAGATTCCTGAGGTCGGCAGCATCGGAGTCCGGAGGTCGGTACACGATCGCCTCGGCCCCCGCTCCCAAAGCCGATCCGCAAGCAGCCGAGCCGCGGCGATCGCCGCAATGCAACGTCAGATCGACGACGTGAAGGCGCTCCTGCAATCCGGGGCAGGCGCCGTGAAGACGATCGCCGCGCCAAGCGAGCCGCTCGCGATCGACATCGAGCTCGCCCCCGTGCAGCACAAGATCGCTCCTCCTCAGACACCCGTGTACCAGGGGCGATCGGACCCCCAAACACACCTGCACAAGTTCAACATCTACATGACCGGGTGTGGGGCATCAGACGCGACCCGATGCCGAATGTTCCCTCTGACGCTGGACGACCTCGCCCACCGGTGGTACACCTCATTGCCACCTCGGTCCATTGGCTCCTTTAACGAGCTGGCGCACGTCTTCACAGAATACTTCGCCACCAGGGCCGCTCGGCCAGAAGGTCCCCATCGCATGTGGCGGATCAGGCAAGGGGAAGAGGAGTCCGACTCGGACTACATCGACCGGGTTGACATGATCATCCTCAACGGCGAGCCCGTAAGCGATGAGACCGCCCTCTACGCGGTCCTAGGAGGTTTTCAGGGCTTCTCGCCTATGTTCAGGCATCTCACGAAGACCCTACCGATGACCTACGCAGCCTTCCGGGCTAGAGCCGCAGATTTCCTGTCCAGGCAAAGGCTTCTTCTTAGCCTAGGAGTAGATCGATCGGCGCCCGTACGACGACCTCCAGTCTCTCAAGACGATCGCTACTACCCAGCAGATCCGGAGAACTCGATCCCCGCCTACCGTCCATTTTAAATAAGGGACTAACTCCCGCCGATCGCCGATATCGACCTACGAATAAAGCGATCAGCTGCCGAGCGACGATCGCCAGTCTTCCGGCCAGATCGCAACATCATCAGCAACCCGGTGGACACGATCGCCATCTACAGTCCAGCATATAACATGACGGACTAAGGCATAAGATCGCCTCCACCGCACATCATAAAGCCATGGTCCTGGCAGTCGATGGAACCGGCTGCTTCGGCCATGCAAGGTCCCTTTCGGCCGAGATCGCCCGCCCTTCGTTTAAATACGAGGCCGGCGTAGTCTGAGGGCTGTCCAAACATTAATCAGTGGGCACATGCCACAACCCCGTCTCAACGTACACCGTCGAGGTCGGCCATCTCCATGGCTGGCCGAGGTGGAAGCAGAGCTAACAAGCCGCGGGCGTGGAGTTGATTCATCCGACGCTGCCCCGCGCAAGGACTCCTCTAGACCGAGACCGCACGCCCTTCGTTTAAATACGAGGCGAGGCGCAGCCTAACAGAGGACCCTCATAATAAAGTGAGTCACGAGACACTCATTGTCTTCGCGCACCAAGACACGGTCATGGAGTCGGTCCATCGATCTCCGCGACTGTGCACGATTCCTCAAACAAGCGAAACCACCAAGTTTCCATGGGGGATCGGCCAATGTTGTTTTTGCAGGTACAAGACCGAAAGATAGCTAAGCCAATCGACCATGGTAGCCCAAGTCCGAGTCCTAAGTCAGCTCAGATCGCCCGTCCTCATCCGAACACGATCACCAGCAAGAACCACCTCGCCCCATGTCTTCAACATAGGAGCAAGCTGGGGGGCAATTGTTGTGTCAAGAATTAACACCTTCCGACCGGCGATCGCCTCGGAGGTCGGGCGACCGAGTCACTGCCGATCGTCCAAGGCAGGTCTGCCGATCGTCCAAGGCAGGTCTGCCGATCAGCGACCAGGCGACCAAGCCTTGACCCAGCGGACATGCTAGATCAAGCCAACCAAGGCCCTGTGGCAAGTCCGTATCGAGCGATCAACCTCGGATACTATCGCCTCTCGATACTCGGCGACCGACCCCTGGCGATCTACTAATGGACGATCCCCTCTCGGTACTCAGCGACCGACTCCTGGCGACCGACAAGCGGGCGATCCTCTCTCGGCATCTTGCCGACCTACCCTTGGAGACCGACCATTGCCGACCTTCATCCACTGGCCGATGGCGACCTCGATGATCGCCTAGAGACGACCGCCTCATGTCGATCTCCACCGATGGCCATCCAGTCGGCGAAGACCGAGCCTCAAGACCGACACCACGTGCAAGATCCGGGACAAGATCCGCGAATCACGGGCCATTGACCACGGCCTCAGATTCTCTCCACCACCGACAAGCCGCCAAAGCTTGTCGGTAGGGCCACATGTTGACCGATTCCGGACACGTGATGGCTCCTAATTGGACCGCCCATTTTGCGCCGATCACGCATTGGACTTTAGCCGGCCAAGATCTTCCTTGGACTTTAGCCCGACGGCCAGAGATTGCCCCATTATAATATTGGCCGTGGGCGATCGGCACATTATTATAATGGCCGTGAGCGATCGGCCACTACAGACGTAACATTTGTCCCTATATAAGCAAGGCACCGCACTTGGACACTTCTCCGCAATATCGCGATTCAAGCACACAATACGAAACAATATACAAAGACTTGGCTAACATCCAACTCTTGGCAACAGCTATCTTTCGGTCTTACTTCTCCCGGCCTATCTCATCCAGCAGATTATCGGCGGGGACGAAGAACACCAAGCTTCGCTCAAGAGCCGGATTAACAGAGTCTTTTTACACTCATTGTATTTAGATTTCTCTCATTAATACTTGTATGCACGAATATTTGTATTAATAACATCTCGCGAGAGCATTCAAGCCCGGGCCTAACAAACCCGGCAAATCTTGTATTATTTATCTACTCTCGGAAGTGCTCCCGCAATTGTTGTTTGTTGTCCGTCTTCTAGCAGTATTAATCTTCGGATAAATATTTTGGGCAACAACACCCGGAAGCTTTACCATTCCATGCACCATTGGAAAAGTTTCATTCGATAAAGCTTTGTGTGATTTAGGTGCTTCGATTAACCTTATGCCTTTATCTATTTTCAGGAAATTAGATTTCGGAGAAATGAAAGCCACAACGATAATATTACAATTGGCGGGTCGATCCATAACACACCCCAAGGGGATTGTTGAAGACGTGCTCGTAAAGGTCGACAAATTTATATTTCCAGCGGATTTTGTCGTTCTCGAAATGGAAGAAGATGAAGATCTACCACTTATCCTTGGACGTCCGTTTTTAGCAACAAGAATGGCTCTTATTGATGTCGAAAGGGGAGAATTAACACTACGTGTTAACGATGAGCATGTTTTATTTTCCATATTTAAAGCTATGAAATTTCATGATGATATGGAGTATTGCAATGTTATTGATAGTATAAGTTCGTATGGAAAGAAAAAAGTTTTACACTCATTATCTTCCGATCCGTTAGAGTTTGCTCTTGCGAACTCATGCTTTTCTAGTGACTCAACCTTGGAGTTTGATGATTCTGACTTGTTTGATTATGTTTGTGAATTGAATTCCCTACAGGATGAACTGCAAACCAAGAAATTCGATAATTTTGAAGAAGAAACGGAACAAGAGGAGCATGCAGTAGTTGCTGAAATCAAGCTAACGGGAGACTCGACCGTGTCAACTGACACGGTCCAAAATTTAAGTCCCGTTTCATCTCATTCGGGTGTATCACTACCAAGCTTGGACCTTAAAATCCTTCCAGAACACCTCAAGTATGCATTTCTAGATGGTAATAATACAAATCCGGTAATTGTATCCTATTCACTTTCATCTACTCAATTAAATAAATTGCTTCGTTTATTGAGAGCTCACAAGTCGGCTATAGGATGATGGTCTATCTCAGACTTGAAGGAAATTAGTCTTTTAATATGCATGCATAGGATTTTGCTTGAAGAAAATTATAAACATAAAGTGAAAAATCAACGAAGACTTAATCCTATAATAAAATAAGTGGTAAAAATGGAAGTGCTCAAACTATTAGATGCTGGAATGATTTAGCCAATTTTCGATAGTGAGTGGGTGAGTCCTACGCAAGTTGTGTCAAAAAAAAAGGGGGGATGACCGTGACTAAAGATGAATTAATTGCTATGAGGGTAGTTACGTGATGGCGAATGTGTATAGATTACAGGGCTTTGAATGCGGCTACTCGCAAAGACCATTTTCCTCTCCCCTTCATTGATCAAATGCTTGATAGATTGGCGGGGCATGAATTTTTCTGTTTTCTTGATGGCTATTCAGGATATAATCAAATTTACATATCGCCGGAAGATCAAGAAAAAATAGCTTTTACATGTCCTTATAGAATTTATGCTTATCGTATGATGCCGTTTGGCTTATGTAATGCCCCGGCCAGTTTTCAGCGTTGCATGATGGCTATCTTTCATGGTTTGATCGAAAATATAATGGAAGTATTCATGGATAATTTTTCGGTATTTGAAAATTCATTTGATCATTGCTTGCATAATCACACTTTAGTTTTGTAGTGGTGTGAAGATACTAATCTTGTGCTAAATTGGGTGAAATGCCACTTTATGGTGCAAGAAGGGATTATCCTAGGCCATAGAGTGTCTGCCGCTGGATTGGAGGTTGATAGAGCGAAAATTGTCGCCATTGAGAAACTTCCCCCACCGAAGAATGGAAAGGCTATTAGGATTTTTCTTGGTCATGCTGGTTTTTATAGGAGGTTCATAAAAGAATTTTCAAAAATCACTAAACCTTTGAGTAAATTATTAGAAAAAGATACTGCTTTCATTTTTTCTAACGAGTGTTTATAGGCATTCGAAACTCTAAAAAAGGCATTAGTGAGTGATCCTATCCTCGTAGTACCGGATTGGTCTCAACCTTTTGAGATCATGTGTGGTGAAATTGATTATGCGGTCGGAGCTGTGTTGGGACAACGTCGTGAGAAAAACTCTTCCGGGATATTTACTATGCAAGCAAGACTTTAGACGGAGCCCAGCAAAATTACACAACAACGGAGAAAGAAATGCTTGCCGTGGTATTTGCTTTTGATAAGTTCCGATCATACTTGATTGGGACAAAGACGATAGTACATACTGACCACGCAGCTATCAAGTACTTATTCGGAAAGAAAGATTCCAAACCTCGCTTGATTCGATGGATTCTTCTTTTGCAAGAGTTTGATGTGGAAGTTCGAGATAGGAAGGGTTGTGAGAATGTGGTGGCTGACCACTTATCTCGCCTTGAGTACAAGAAGGAGGAGGAGCCCGAAATTGAAGGGATTAAAGAAGAGTTTCCGGACGAGCGATTTTTTATGGTAAAAGCTAAATATCCGTGGTTTGCTGACATTGTTAATTTTTTGGTTGCAGGTGTGCTACCCCCGGACTTATCTCATTATCAAAAGAAGAAATTCCTCCATGATATCAAGTTCTATATGTAGGATGATCCACTACTTTTTAAAAGATGTGCCGACATGATAGTAAAGAGGTGTGTGCCGCAAGAGGAATTGGAGAAAATTCTTCAACAGTGCCATTCTTCACCAACCGGAGGACATTTCGGAGCAACACGGACTGCTGCAAAGGTATACTGCAAAGCGGATTTTATTGGCCTATGTTATACAAAGATTGCTATCTCTTCATACAACAATGCGATATATGCCAATGAGTGGAGAATATTTCAAGGCGTCATAAGATGCCCATGACCAATAATTGAGGTTGAACTTTTTGATGTCTGGGGCATCGACTTCATGGGTCCCTTTTCCTCATCATTTGGGAATAAGTACATTCTGCTAGTGGTCGAATGTATCTCGATGGGTCGTGGCAATTTCTTCCCCAACAAATAATGCTCAAGTGGTGATGAAATTTTTAAAGAAGAACATGTTTTGCCGGTTTGGAACCCCAAGAGCGTTAATCAGTGATCGGAGATCACACTTTGTCAATAAAATTATGGATAAACTCCTTCAGAAATATGGGGTCCGATCAAAGAAATCATTGGCCTATCATCCACAAGCAAATGGACAAGCCGAAGCGGCTAACAAAGAAATTAAACTAATCCTGGAAAAAACGGTGAGTACATCTCGGAAAGATTGGTCGTCCAAGCTTGACGATGCACTTTGGGCTAATCGCACGGCCTAAAAAACACCTTTTGGAACATCTTCCTATCAACTCATATTTGGGAAATCATGTCACCTACCTCTAGAGTTGGAGCATAAGGCGATGTCGGCGGTAAAAAGAATAAATCTGGATTTTGAGGCCGCCGGAAAGAATAGATTGTTAGAGATGAACGAGTTGGAAGAATTCTGGGATGAATGCTATGAAAACTCCCGAATCTACAAAGAAAGATCTAAAAGATGGCACGACAAAATGATCATAAAACGTGAATTTGTGCCGGAGCAACAAGTACTTCTCTATAAATCAAGATTAAAATTGTTTCTCGAAAAATTAAAACCAAGATGGTCTGGGCCATTCGTGATCAAGAAAGTACTTCCACCCGGAGTGGTCGAGCTCATGAGCAGAGATGGTGAGCTATTTGAAGTTAACGGACAAAGAGTCAACCACTACCATCATCCAAATCAAAAGGAAGCCGTGTCCCTGATAACTTTAATCGATCCATAGAACTTCCTGTTGAAGGCGTCCAGCTGAAGACGTTAAACTTAGCGCTGATTGGGAGGCAAACCAATAGTTTTTTTTAGTTTTGTTCTTATTCGCACTTTATTTTAATTTTTATTTGATGTAGAACTGACCGATTCAACTGTTGGTATTCAATTCGCAGAAAAAAGACCCGAGACCAAAAACGCACTTTCTGGGCATGTATGGCACGGGTCGTGTCATTTGACACGGTCGGGTCAGACAGGCAGATATTTTTTTACTTTCCGCGCAGATATGACACGGGCCATGTTATTTGACACGGTCAGGTCAGGCATCCAGTCATTTTTTGAGCTTCTGGGTAGTATGACACGGGTCGTGTCCTTTGACACAGTCAAGTCTGGTTGGCAGTTGTTTTTCACTTTCTGGGCAGGTGCGACACGGGCCGTGTCAATTGACACGGTCGTGTCAGGTGGGCAGACGATTTTTTGAGAAATCTGAACAGGTATGACACGGGCCCTGTCCGTCGAGAGTATATATACAAGGCTCGACCGTGTCCTATTCACCTTCTTCCCCAAATCCATTCCTTTTTTTCTTCTTCCCCCATTTCCGAAAACCCTAACCCCCATACCCCTACAAATCATCAAAATCAAGAAAAAATTGTGCTAACCCAAGTATAGATACAAGATTTTCATCATTATTCCACAATCTAAGAGCTTCAAAGGGTAGAAATCGGATGTCGATTTTTTTGTAATTTTCTTCATCTTTTTACCCCGAATTCAAGGTATGTTTTATGATTTTGGATGGTTTAATTCTTCAGTACATTAAGATTGTGTGAATTATGATTTCTTGATCAATTTAGGGTTCTTGAGTCGAATTTTTGGGGATTTTTTTTCGTGAATATTGATGTGTTGAAATTTCGGTCGCGATTTTCTTGAATTACATGTTGGAATTATATGATTGGGAGTTGAATTACATGTTGGAATTTCTTGAATGTTATGTACGATGAAGAAAATGATTGATGTTTTGAACTATACTTGAGGGTATTTTGGATGAAAAAATGGATCTTTTGGGGTAAATGCGTATTTGGTAATAAGTTTGGGGGAGAATATATCGTTGAAATTTATTGGCCCATGATGTTTTGATTGAAAACAAATGATAATTATTAAATTCTTGCAGAGAAATGGCCAGAGGTCGAGGACGAGGAAATGCCCAACAAGGACGTAGTGCTACTCAACGAGGATGAGGGAGACCGACAACGGAAATAGAGCAACCGGCAAGAATACCGGCCCAAGGTGCTGTCGAGATGCCGGAAACATAAGGAATTGACCTCCCAGAGAGCCGACAAGCACGGTGGGAAATGTTGGGGCAGAAAAAAATACTTCCAACTAGATGGCCCGTCGATGAATGCATGACGGCCATGGGTATAAAAGACGACGTGATGAGGCTGCTAGAAAGGATACATTGGAAGTGGATGATGACACAACATTGGCCAACCTACAGATGCCTCACTCTGGAATTCCTAAGCACACTAAAGGTTAAAAGACATCTAATCACTCACGAGCCAATCACTTTAGAACTCCGCCTAAACAAGAAGAACGAAAAGCTATCTCTAAGGGATTTAGAAGTTATATATGACACACGAAAGTACGGAGAATACCGGATAAATAGGTTCGAGTGTGAAACCTACTTGAGAGCTATGGTGGAGTATCCGGGATGCGAGGAACGTCCTTATATTCCAAAGTCGGCCAAAGGATCCTCTATTCGCAATCCAATACTCCGATATCTGCACAAAGTGATTGCGAGCACTATTTTTGGGTGAAAAGAAACAGGGCCGATCACCCAACGAGAGTTGTACGTTCTATCTCACATCCTCGACGGGACGGATCCAGCAACCAGGGCTATATTAATGGATCATTTTGAGGATGTTGCTACGAAACCGAGAAGGAAGATTTGGATAGGGGGTTTAATTACCCCTATCGCACTTCATTATGATATATCACTGGACCACCAAACTCCCGTTCCAGGAAATATGCTCCTATCTTTGTCAGTGATGAAATTGATGAACATCCTGGACTACGACTCACGTACTATATTCCTTCAAAATGATGGTGATCATTTCCTCCTCCCGAATACACCTCTGACGGCGATTGATAGTATTCGGGATTTAGGAAATTTACAAATAGCCACGGACGCGCACAAATTAGCCTGGGTAGCAGCTCGATTGGTCTCCCCTGGTGATAGTCATTTTGCTCGTAATGTTGGACCTCGGCGTACAGAGAATGAGGATAGAGCCGAGAGAATGCAAGAAGAATTCAGAGCGGAGAGAATGGAGGAATAAGATGCCTGTGAGAGAGGCCCAGATAGCGAGGAAGAAGAAGAGGAAGAAGAAAGAGAGAGGGATCGGCCCGAGTCATTGAGACAGGCCGAATCAAGACATGTCACATCTCGTTCAGCACTTAGAGCGGAATTTGAGGCTTTCCGAGAGGAGACCCGACAGAAATAAGATGAGATCCACTAGAAACAAGACGAGATGCTGACCTTATTACGACAAATGCACGAATGGCATGTCCAACAAGGCCACTTCCCTCCGCCTAATCAGTAGGACCGGTTGTAAGTATTTCTTGACCAAAAGTTTTTATTGTTTAAATTCCATACCCCCCGTCATGTGTATACTCTTTAATTCAAGTTTTGGGGGGTGATATTGGGTCAAGAAATACTTATATTGTTCGTTTGTTTATTTTTTTTTTCTTGAACACCTTGTTTTGTTTGTTTGTTTGTTTATTTGTTTGTTTCTAATTTTTTTGAATTTTGGTGTGAAAATTTGCTTGAATTTTGGTGTGAATTTTTGGGTTTGAACTTGGTGTGTTTTGAGTATCATGTACTTGGATGAAACTCGAAAGAATGAACTCTTGTCTTGAATACCTCGGGATTTATTTTGTTATTTTGATATGCAAATCGAGGATAATTTGAAGAGAAAAAATTGTAGAATAATCAAAAGGGTGTGAAATTGAATAAATAGTTTAATATCTTGGAAATATGAACAAAATCTAACTTGTGAGCTTTTGAGACTTCGTGCATCATTAAATATGAAGTTTCATTGTCGAGTGTATCATTCATGTTTTAAGACTCTAGAACTTGCTTTGCTATCTTATTCGAAACTACAAGCGCGCACACAAATTAGTGAAAATGATTTTAGGCGATATTTTTTAAGTTAGCCCTTCAAACCTTTTTGCCAACCCGACAATTATTAATTCTCTAGTTAGCCTAATTGAGCTTAAAGCCTATTTCTTGTTAGCCAAATTATGAGCTTTCCGTTCCATTATAAACTTTTGTCCTTATACTCGAGCTTATTAGAACAAATTGGCAAAAGAATGAAAAGGTGTATGGAGGCGATTGGGAAGATTGTTGGTTCTAATTGCGATGATTTATCAAAATAAATTTGAAGAAAAAATGGTGTGATTAAAATGACGATGTTGTCCACCACATGAAAAGGCAAAGACAAAGAGTGTACAGAAAAAAATTAAATGGAGCGATAAGGAGAAAAAAAATTAAATGGAGCGATAAGGAGGAATAAGGTTGTATTAAACTCAAGGGGTTGAAGGAAGCAAATTCCAGAAAAAAATCTTGAGCTTTTAATTGAGCGAAGTGATTACTGGGATGTAGTTTTAATTTGCTCAAGTCAAGTCACTTTAGCCATACTTATCTTACCCCGACTAAAAAGCCTACATTACAACCAATAAAGTCCTTTTTGATTCACCAAATTTACATGCACAAATAGTGGTAGAGATGTAGACTGTAACACCCCAAACTAGGCGGATATTACAGTGCCGTGGACCCCCGACTGGGACCCACCAGGCGAATGAAAATGAATGAATTACACAGGTAAATGTAGTACCGAACCACATTACAACATCAATTACTCCGATGAGGAGTTTTATACAACACACCCAGGATGATACTGAATACAAGTATATTTTATATGGAGATAAAATATACAACAATAAGTGAAATGAATAATCCAACGGAATATCTGCAGCGGAATAAATACAAGAAACATAATGACTGAAAAGACTGGGCCCTCCTACTAGTATCACTGGGACTCCTCGCCGTCACCGTGCTCTCCCCGTGCCTTAGCCTTGCCATGACCTGAAAAACAGTATCCCCCAACGGGGTCAGTTACACAGAACAACAATCCTCAAGGGTTGAAAATACACAATCATGATATATCTGAAATTATGAATTTATCCTGTCGAAACATACGCAATCAAACATGCTATATGAATCGACTATGAGTACGGCTCAAAGGAATGGCGCCACACTACGTCCGGGATGGAAATGTGTCCGTGCACAAGCCACCAACGAGTATTGATCGAATACACGTGTGGACTTGTACCTAATCAGTCTCACGAAGCCATCAACTCGTGTGCACAGTCCAATGTGAGGCCACCAACCAACACACGACTATAATGTGCCCGACATGAAAATCCTACACATACCAACCGGCACGCCAGTATGACCCGGAATGTCACAATATGACAAAAGTGACAACGAAAATGAATAATGACTCACCAAGGTTAAATGATGGTGAAATGAATGATAGCTCAATGAAATGATCGGAACCGTCGTTCCTTATGACTAAAGTGATTAATTGACAATGACAAGTTTTGATACGGTTAATACAATGATGAATGAGTTATGATTATGAATGAACAACGACAAAAGGAATGAATATCCTTTTAACCGAGTAAGAATTAACTTACACAATACCGATGAAGAATGTCCGTCCACGAACAACGTCCTAAATGAAATGCCGGTCGCTCGAACAACCTTGAATAACAATAATTACCAACAACCGATCAATACACGAATCAAATACGATCATAACCGACCCAAACGTCGATACCACAATATCCGAACTCGTAGATGAACTCTAACGAAAACATTGAGATACCCGTTGGTTAAAACCAAACCCGAATTGTCGAACCAACTCCAAAATGATTGATTCAGACCAGCACAACATTATCAATGACATCAATAATCTCATAGAAGTCCACAAAGTTAATACTAACGACAATCGGAAATCCCCAAAATAACCGAAGTCAACCCCAATGGTTCTTGGAATAATTCCGAAATAACCGTTTAAATCCGTAGGAATATATTTATCCAAGTTAGATAATCCATAACTAACATATTCCAATGATAATCCAAGCTTACACGAAGAAATCGGAAGGAAAACCCAAAAATCCGAAATTCTAGATCCAAGAGATTAATACCTTTGATTCGATGAGATGAAGATGATGAGATGATGATTAATCCGAAAGATGAGCTTGAAGATGATGATTGATGATTACACCTCGAAGAATCCTCTCTGAATCGCTCGAAATCGCCCAAAAAATACCGAAGGAGTGAAATGAGATGAATAATGACGAACTCTGACTAAACTGTCCAATTTATAGTCAGTCCAGGTTAGCGTGCGCTAGCCCTTGTGCGTAGCGTGCGCTAACGAGTAATTTGGGTAGTCCAGTACCTTTGTCCGAACACGGTAGCGCGCTACGTACCTTCTTATAGCGTGCGCTACGGCCATATTACTAGCGTGCGCTAAGATCCATTATTAGCGTGCGCTAACGAAATATTGATGCCCAGTACTGGAGTCCAGAAACTGTCTGCCCTCTCATCTGACCTCGATAGCGTGCGCTACAACCATAGTTTAGCGTGCGCTAATATATCGGTTGCGTACGCTAACAACAACACCTAGCGTGCGCTATAAAATAATCCAGTGCAGTCCAGTAGCCACTGGACTCAAACTGATCCGCCCTTAGCGCGCGCTACACCTCATATTAGCGTGCGCTACTTCAACCAACTAGCGCGCGCTACTTACCAATCGTAGCGTGCGCTACTAATAATCTCACCTGCAGTCCAGTACCTTCTGGACTGCAGCCAGGACAACCTTAACGTGCGCTACAGCTGAGTGGTAGCGTGCGCTACCTATACCCCATTAGCGTACGCTGTTGTTGCCCAAAATATTTATCCGAAGATTAATACTGCTGGAAGACGGACAACAAACAACAATTGCGGGAGCACTTCCGAGAGTAGATAAATAATACAAGATTTGCCGGGTTTGTTAGGCCCGGGCTTGAATGCTCTCGCGAGATGTTATTAATACGAATATTCGTGGATACAAGTATTAATGAGAGAAATCTAAATACAATGAGTGTAAAAAGACTCTGTTAATCCGGCTCTTGAGCGAAGCTCGGTGTTCTTCGTCCCCGCCGATAATCTGCTGGATGAGATAGGCCGGGAGAAGTAAGACCGAAAGATAACTGTTGCCAAGAGTTGGATGTTTGCCAAGTGCAAGTATTTTGCTTCTGTATGGTGTGAAATGCGAGAATGCAGAGTGTCCTGAGCCCAAGTGCAGGCTGCCCTCTTTATATAGGGGTTGAGGTGCCTTGTTTCCTAGTGGGCGATCGTCTTTCGGCCATTAATGTAATGGGGCGATCGTCCTAAAGGTCACATGGGCTGCCTGCTAAAAGTCCAGAGATCCAGCCGGCAGCCAGCTGAGTGGCCCAATGAGGAGCCGGCACGCGTCCGGAAGTACTGTCACAGGAGGTCCCACTTTGTTACTTTCGGCGGACTTTGTCAGTAGGTGACAGGCTGTGGTCACCAGTCTTGTCCGCCAACTCCTTTCGCAGGTCTGCGGCCCTGTTGGTAGGTGAGGTGAGTGACAGGTTTGTCAGCGCCTTTTGTGGATCTGCACGTGGGTGCTGTCCTGAGACTTGGTCTTCGCCGACTGGATGGTCATCGGTGGAGATCTACATGAGGCGATCGTCTCTAGCTGATCATCCGAGGTCGCCATCGGCCAGTGGATGGAGGTCGCCAAGGGTCGGTCGCCAAGGGTAGGTCGCCAATGGTCGGTCACCAAGGGTCGATCGGCGGATGCCGATAGAGGGTCGCCAGATGTCGGTCGCCAGGAGTCGGTCGCCGAGTACCGAGAGACGATCGTATCTGAGGTCGATCGCTCGGCACCGGGACTTGTCCTGGGACCTTCGGGTGGCCAGTCTAGCATGTCCGCTGGGTTAAGGCTCAGTCGCCAGGTCGCTGATCGGCAGATTTGCCTTGGCCGCTCGGCAGTAAGTCGGTCGCTCGGCCTCGGAGGCGATCGCCGGTCGGAAGGTGTTAAACCTTGACACAACAATTGCCCCCCAGCTTGCTCCTATGTTGAAGACATGGGGCGAGGTGGTTCTTGCTGGTGACCATGTAAGGATGAGGACGGGCGACCTTGCTGAGCTGACTTACGATTTCGGACTTGGGCTACCATGGTCGATTGGCTTAGCTATCTTTCGGTCTTGTACCTGCAAAAACAACATTGGCCGATCCCCCATGGAAACTTGGTGGTTTCGCTTTGTTTGAGGAATCGTGCACAGTCGCGGAGATCGATGGACCGACCCCATGACCGTGTCTTGGTGCGCGAAGACAATGAGTGTCTCGTGACTCACTTTATTATGAGGGTCCTCTGTTAGGCTGCGCCTCGCCTCGTATCTAAACGAAGGGCGTGCGGTCTCGGTCTAGAGGAGTCCTTGCGCGGGGCAGCGTCGGATGAATCAACTCCACGCCCGCGGCTTGTTAGCTCTGCTTCCACCTCGGCCAGCCATGGAGATGGCCGACCTCGACGGTGTACGTTGAGACGGGGATTGTGGTATGTGTCCACTGATTAATGTTTGGAGAGCCCTCAGACTACGCCGGCCTCGTATTTAAACGAAGGGCGGGCGATCTTGGCCGAAAGGGACCTTGCATGGCCGAAGCAGCCGGTTCCATCGACTGCCAGGACCATGGCTTTATGATGTGCGGTGGAGGCGATCTTATGCCTTAGTCCGTCATGTTATATCCGATGTAGATGGCGATCGTGTCCTCGGGTTGCGGATGATGTAGCGTGATGATCGGCGATCGGGCGGAAGGCGCGATCGTCGCTCGGCTGCCGATCGCTTTATTCGTAGGTCGATATTGGCGATCGGGCGGGAGATCGTCGTCCGGGTGCCGATCGCGCTGCTCACAGGCTAAGAAGAAACCTTTGCCTGGCCAGAAAATCTGCGGCTCTAGCCCGGAAGGCTGCGTAGGTCGTAGGTTGGGTCTTCGTGAGATGCCTGAACATAGGCGAAAAACCCTGAAATCCTCTTAGGACCGCGTAGAGGGCGGTCTCATCGCTTATGGGCTCGCCGTTGAGGATGATCACGTCTACCCGGTCGATGTAGTCCGAGTCGGACTCTTCTTCTCCCTTCTTGATTTGCATTATGCGGAGGGGACCTTCGGGCCGGACGACCCTGGTGGCGAAGTACTCCGTGAAGACGTGCGCCAGCTCGTTAAAGGAGCCAATGGACCGAGGTGGCAATGAAGTGTACCACCGGTGGGCGAGGTCGTCCAGCGTCAGAGGGAACATTCGGCATCTGGTCGCGTCAGATGCCCCACACCCGGTCATGTAGATGTTGAACTTCCTCAGGTGCACCTGGGGGTCCGATCGCCCCTCGTACACGGGTGTTTGCGGGGGAGCGATCTTGTGCTGCACGGGGGCGAGCTCGATGTCGATCGCAGATCGCTTGGCCGGCGATCGTCTTCTTGGCGCTGCCACGGATTCCAGAGCGCCTTCATGTCGTCGAGTTGACGTTGCATCGCGGCCATCGCCGTGGCTTGGTCGTTTGCGAGATCGGCTTTGGGAGCGAGGCCGAGGCGATCGTGTACCGATCTCCGGCTCTGCTGCCGCCGGCCTCGGCAATTCGGCGAGGAGCGAGCTAGGGCGCCTGCGGGAATAGGGTAGGCCGAGCTTCGGTGACGGACTCAAACTCCGTCGTCTCGTAGCCGGGGCCGGACTACCCGTAGCTGGTCGGGTCACCGCCAGGCGATCGAAGACAGAGGTGCCCCGGTGGCGAGCGCCTCTTCTGCGGACGGAGCCTCCCGGCGATCGCTCGGCCATGACGCCTTGAGCTTCCGCTTGGACTTCCGGCGGGCGGCGAAGGGGCGATAGCAGAGGCGCGTTGAGAGCACTCCGTCGCTCCTGTAGGGGCGGCGGGGCCCTTCGATCTGTTCCTTGGTTTGGAACCGATCGAGCGAGAGGTTGGCCGCCGTCGGGGACGGGATCGAGCGTCTCTGACCGCGGCGGCTACCTTCCACCATCGGCTGTGGCTCGGACTGGGACGGAACAGGGGGTTTGGCCGGCTGCTCAGCGGCTTTCTTCGACACGGAGGCGGAAGACATGACTTCTGAAGGATTTCTTTGAAGTGCAGTAAGTGTCACTTCAAGTATCTGCCCCGAGAACAGTGAGTGTTCTTTGGGACGGTAGGTATAAAAAATCGAGGGTTGGATGCCCTCCTTCTAGCGCCAATTGTTGTTGCCCAAAATATTTATCCGAAGATTAATACTGCTGGAAGACGGACAACAAACAACAATTGCGGGAGCACTTCCGAGAGTAGATAAATAATACAAGATTTGCCGGGTTTGTTAGGCCCGGGCTTGAATGCTCTCGCGAGATGTTATTAATACGAATATTCGTGGATACAAGTATTAATGAGAGAAATCTAAATACAATGAGTGTAAAAAGACTCTGTTAATCCGGCTCTTGAGCGAAGCTCGGTGTTCTTCGTCCCCGCCGATAATCTGCTGGATGAGATAGGCCGGGAGAAGTAAGACCGAAAGATAACTGTTTGCCAAGAGTTGGATGTTTGCCAAGTGTAAGTATTTTGCTTCTGTATGGTGTGAAATGCGAGAATGCAGAGTGTCCTGAGCCCAAGTGCAGGCTGCCCTCTTTATATAGGGGTTGAGGTGCCTTGTTTCCTAGTGGGCGATCGTCTTTCGGCCATTAATGTAATGGGGCGATCGTCCTAAAGGTCACATGGGCTGCCTGCTAAAAGTCCAGAGATCCAAATGGCGGCCACCGAGTGGCCCAATGAGGAGCCGGCACGCATCCAGAAGTACTGTCACAGGAGGTCCCACTTTGTTACTTTCGGCGGACTTTGTCAGTAGGTGACAGGCTGTGGTCACCAGTCTTGTCCGCCAACTCCTTTCGCAGGTCTGCGGCCCTGTTGGTAGGTGAGGTAAGTGACAGGTTTGTCAGCGCCTTTTGTGGATCTGCACGTGGGTGCTGTCCTGAGACTTGGTCTTCGCCGACTGGATGGTCATCGGTGGAGATCGACATGAGGCGATCGTCTCTAGCTGATCATCCGAGGTCGCCATCGGCCAGTGGATGGAGGTCGCCAAGGGTAGGTCGCCAATGGTCGGTCACCAAGGGTCGATCGGCGGATGCCGATAGAGGGTCGCCAGGAGTCGGTCGCCGAGTACCGAGAGACGATCGTATCTGAGGTCGATCGCTCGGCACCGGGACTTGTCCTGGGACCTTCGGGTGGCCAGTCTAGCATGTCCGCTGGGTTAAGGCTCAGTCGCCAGGTCGCTGATCGGCAGATCTGCCTTGGCCGCTCGGCAGTAAGTCGGTCGCTCGGCCTCGGAGGCGATCGCCGGTCGGAAGGTGTTAAATCTTGACACAACATACGCTAAAAGGAGTATGTAGCGTGCGCTACTCCTCACGCACAGCTCGCAACGAAATGACAATGATGATAAACGCGGCACGAAACTCCAATCCGACTAGTGATGAATGACGATTGATACACGATACAATTACTCTGAATGATGAATACCATGACTGAATATGAGTGACAAATGATCAATAATGAGTGAAATTACTGAGTAATAATGACTGAATGATAAATACTGAATGATAATTACTGAATTACAACCGGGTATTACATAGACGATTGGCAAGCTTATGGGGATTCTTATTTCATTGAATGAGTTTTGAGCGTACACATATCCCTTTATACACTTTGAGAGTGAGTGAATACACTTGACCGGTGAGGTTTATATTTTCCAAGTATTGATTATGATGTTAAGGAAGCACCCCAGAGATTTGAATACTTATAAAACTCGACTTATTTTTTACTTGAGGCGTATTGATGAATTTTCATAATGATCCTTTGAGATGTGTTGAGGGATGAGTTCCCTTAAGAGTGGTTATTTTGAAGTGCATTGCTCGGGACGATCAACATTTAAGTTTGGGAGATTTTGCTAACACTCATTTTTACACATATTTTTATAAGGTTTTTCGGATTTTAAGATCCTAAAATGTGTAGAATTGTGTCGTTTGTGCTCATATTGTGTTTGTTGGACTCGATCACGCTTGGGTACATTTTATTGATTTTATAGGTGTTTTAAGGACATTATCAATCAAGAATGAAGTCTCAATCCCCATTACATATCAAGCAATGCGGAAACAAAAGATCGAGCCGAAAAAGAAGGAAAAACAGAGTCAAAACGGAGCAACACAGACTCAGCCGTGTTATTTGACACGGGCTGTGTCACTAGCTCGGCCGTGTCAATTGACACGGTTGGGTTGCCTGTCAAGAAGCAAACTGCAAATTCTAGAAGACTATGACACGGGCCGTGTCACTTTTCGGTGCAAAATCACTTTTGGATATTTTTTGCAAGATTTGTTCAACAACCTTGGCTTTTTTGATTGATAAAAAGGCTCTACAATGGACTTAGAAGCCATATTATGAGATTGGAGAGATTGGAGAGAGAAAAAAAATATAAGATTTGAGAGCTTTTCAACCAAAAGAAGGAGATTTGAAGGGAGTTTTGGAGGAACACCTCAAGAACACTTGAAGGCTTGAACCGGGATCACTCAAGACACCATCCGAGTTTTATCTTATTCCTATCTTTTACTCATGTTCTTGTTTATTTAGCATGAACATGATGATTATTAATATTTCTTTCATTACCATGTCTGACTAAACTTGTTAGATTCCGGGCATGGCAGTACGTTGATTTGCTATGGTTTTGAGGGATTGATGATTATATATATCTAGTGTGATTTCTTTATCAAATACTTGGTTTTAATTCATGTTAGGACACTTCATCAATGTTTTTACATATTTAACTTAATTGCTCATAATTCGAGAGAAGAGGGCATTAATAGATTTCGAGTATTTGATATAGTAAATTACGAGATTGAGAAATCGGTAATGAGCTATTATGATGTTTAATCTTATGAACATTTTGGAGTTAGATAATTTATTGTAAATGGAGACGTTGTTATAGGTTGTTTAATCTACGTTTTAATGCATCTCGAGAGGGACTTTAGAATATTGTTGTGATTATCATTTTGGAAACACACTTAGAACTCTTTGGAATAAATCCCGACTAAACTTAGTAATCAACGGAAACCTAGTCTTGGATTCTATATTTCAAACTCTTACAATTCTCTTTAATTCGGATATTTTTATTTAAATAATTGTCATTATTTTATCAAGTTAACCATTCATCCACTCTATCGATCGTCTAGATAAAATAGGAATCACTATAATCTAGTACTCAACACAATACGAATAATTAGTCTCTGTGGAATACGACCTTGCTCGCCACTTTCTATATTTACTTCGTACACTTGCGGATTGTTTAAAATTTAGCGAACAGTTCTTGAGATTACCAAGTTCGTTATTATCATGAGGAGTCGAACACCATGTTTTTAGAGGAATAGACTCGGTTATACTTTGGTTCTCCTTCGTTGCTAAGAATATTAATCGAACCCTGTTGGGATAAAACCTTAGGATGTAGTGTCCCGAGTTTATTATGAACTATGAGCATGATTCTAGTGAGTTTTTCTGAGATTACTACGATATTTCACCGGGAATAATTCGTGTTTTATAGAGGTGTTCGGTTTAACAAACTTCTTCATATTCATGCTTGAATTAAATTGGCTATGTCGATGGAATAAAACCCGGAACACCGTAGTATCGTTCCCTTGCGAAGTACGCTTGGTATGCTTGTATCTTGAATCACACCTTTGATATGAATTGTAAGATTTGCCGAACCATATATATATTGGAAGTTGAAATGAAGATTGAGGGTTGTATTGTGGTGACATGTTTATCCATGAATCCGTAGATGTCGTCATTTCATCTTCGATATGGTCATTCGATTCATATGATGTATGTCATTGTTCCCAGCTTAGCTTTCATCGAGTGGATAACTGTGAACTGGCCTTACATTGATGCTAACTCGAATATGACTTAGGGCGTTCGGTACTCGTACGTTAGTTTTGAGAAGTATGTTGAATCCCTTGTTATTTCTTTTGAACAAGGTCCGAGCCTTGCAAGGTGATCGATCGAGGGGCTGTGACCTTCGGGCGTATTGACAATCGTTGGAGTATTTAATTCTTGCCATCTTTAAGGCAAGTATCGTAATTTGACTATTGGTTTAATGTTGATGATTTTGATCATAAATATTGTTATTCATGTTGTTGAACATGAGATCATCTAAGTTGAATTGTCATAATGTCGTTCAGGTTATTGATTCATATGTTGTTCATGTTGATGGACAATTCGACTTGCATATGTGTATGCATAGTTATATTGTATATGTTGTGTTGATCCGAAGGGATCGTGTGATCTATGTTGAGGGCGCTGCATCATTGTCCACCTCGTGTTGGTCCGACGGGATCATCTTGGGATCTATGCTGAGGGCACTGGATCATTGGACGGGTTTTCCACCTCGTGTTGGTCCAACGGGATCATCTTGGGATCTATGCTGAGGGCGCTGGATCATTAGATTACCCTGTGTTGTGTTGATGGAATCGTGTGGATTCGCATCATTGGATTCCGGTAGAGAAAGTTCGTGTTTTGTATTTTGCTAAGCATTGTTGTTGCATATCTGATTTGTATATTATGATACTTGTACTAGCATCGTTTTTCTAACCCCTGCGGGGGTAGACATTTGTTTTGATGTTCAGGTAGCCGAGGAGCGGGGAAGCAACCACAGTACCAACATGATGACGAAGGGGCTTAGTGATGTTATCCGTTGTATTGTTTATTTTGGTTTGGTATTTTGTACTTGAGTACGTGTGTTCTTTGGATGATTTGAAAAGTTTGTAATAATGGATTGTTTCAGGTTGTTTGGATGATTAAACCGGTTATTAAATTACTCCTATTGGTGGTACTTTCGTATTGTTCAGCATTTCTTTTAATTTAGCTTTGTACATCCTTATATAAAGGGTTTACGGCGCTGTAATTATTCCGAATATCTCGGGGTGTTACAAATACGAGTACCGAACTCATACTAGTATAGCAAACGATCTAGATAGACCATATTCTGCATCTACTACAACTTAAACAAATAGTCTTATCCACTCGAATATCATCAGTTGTGATGCTGGTTTATACTCACAGAGGAACCGATCACACAAACTACTACAATATACAACATGTTGTGTAATCTACAACAGTTGAATATGGGATAGCTTAATATGTAAACACTCAATTAATCAAATATTAGAATAGCAATGTAGTGGATATGTCTAAGCCATTGTATACAACATAAAACCATGCTTACAGTATACAAACCCTTCACATACTCACATCTTGGGTGATAGCAGTTCTTATATGATGTTGATTAGACAGCATTCTAGATCTATTTGAGTCTGCACTAGATACTCAAGAGACTGGAGTGATTTTCTTCCCCTGATTTATCTTGTACAATTCTAAAAAATTCTTCATGTTGAGCAATGACATTCGAAATCTGAATGGACTCTCCTTAAATACTATAAAAGTGTCTAAATTTCATTTATTTGCATATCGACCACTTTTATACTAAATATATTTCATTGTTGAAAATTTTATGTATATACTTATTAAAAATGTTTGGATAGCATAAAAATAGATATATATTTAATGAATTTTAATGTGTATTTCTTCAAAAATAATGAATACTTTTATATTTATCATATACTTATTTAATCATTATTTATTGTTTATTTTTTATTTATTAAAATGGTCAATCATCGCTCAACCGGTTCAATTAATCAAATTATGACCCAGATATCTTACCAGTTCGATCTATGGTTCAATTTTTAAAAATATTGCCCTACCCTACCCGAGCTACCTTCTACCCCCAAATCAAACAAAATGAACAATATAATATCTCTTCTTCTTCTTCCCCGCCTTTTCTTCATATTTTTCCTCTATTTGCCACTGCTGGACCACGCTAGCCTCTAACTAAGAATCATTGTTTCATGTGTCATGCTGCCATAGCTTCCCTTTTTGTCCTTTTTTCTCTTCCTCCCTCTGACGTAGCCCCCCTCTCATTCAACAACGACGCGGTGTTGACTCTCTTATATCGACGTCGACCTCGCCATCCTTAGGATTTGCTCCATCACTGCCGCCCGAGCATCGCAATCGTTGAAGCAGAATTGTTATTCACCATGGATTACGATTTCAACTTTAATGAAGCAGAATTGTCGATTCGGGCCCGGTTTGAACTCAAAATCGGGCATGTGAGCACGTCTAGTGTTAGAGAGAGAACGAAAATAATTAGATACTTAATAAAAAATCTTTTTTTATATACTCTCTCCGTCCCCTAAATTTGTATCATTAAGGCCACATTCGACCATTCCTTCAAATTTATATCACTTTCATTTTTTAACATGACCACACTCATTTTCTTATACTTTATACCTCACAAATATTTTAAACTGGTGAGTCTTTTCCTCCACTCAAATACCAATTACCTGCACTTTCTGAAAACTTGTGTAACACTATCTGTAATATAAATTTGAGAGAAACATAGAATATTATATTTAGAATAGAGATTTAAGAAAGAAAAAGAATCATATTTACATTTTAGTTTACAATGCCTGAAGGGTTTGTATACTGAAAGCATGGATTGTTGTATACAATGGCTTAGACATTTCCACTAGTGTTGTTATTCTCCTATTTGTTTAGTTGTGTGTTTTGCATATTGACCTATATCTAATGTTCTATAGTTACAGATTACACAGAAGGTTGTAGATTGTAGTAGATTGTGTAATCAGATTCTCTATGAACATAAACAAGTATCAAAACTGATGATAATCGTTTGGATAAAGATTATTTGTGTAGGTTATATGTGGATGATAGTTTATCTAAGTTATCTGCTATACTAGTATGAGTTGGCTAACTCATATTGATAGGATCAACAGTGAGACATATTCTTTCATTCTGACCGACGAGAAAGAATCTAGGTCTCGGTGACATAGTATGATCTTAACCTTAATGAGTTCATTCAATATATATAAGTATCTGACTGTTGCTTTGACTTGTGATGGTGATAGTCATTGAGACTTAACATACTCACATCTTGGGTAATTGGAGTACTTATATGATATTGCTTAAACGTCATTTTGGATCCACATCCATTAAGGATGATTATATCCCGTTGAGGAACTTATAAAGGATTGTCACATTTAACATTGCAAGTGGATTAAGTTCTGATACGATGATAAGGGATAAGTGGTACTCACTCAAGATACTAATACTAATAGTATGCTTAATGTATTAGTTGATCGATTAACTAAAGTTGTCAGAGTCTTTAGATTAATTGATGGATATTGTGTATCTTAAATGCGGAGATCATTTAAGTCTAATACTAGCCCCGACTCGGTTATGAATAAGATGGTGATTCGACATTATTTTTCTATTGGAATGACTTAATGTACATGAATTAATTTAGGTTCTGGACTAAACCTCGGGGAATTAATTCATGATAAGGCCCTCTCTCATTTTGGTTAGTAGATCCCTGATCTGGCCCAAAGCTCAATCTCTATGGAAGAGATAGAAAATCGATTTTGGGGAGAGAGCAAGGGACGATTTTGAGAGAGAGTCCATCATGGACTGGGATTTGGTTTCCTACTTGATCTATAGATGGTCTTATCCATGAGCTATATATAGATCAAGTCGCAAGGAAAATCCCTAAGCTCAAGTACTCTCAAAATTTTCCCCTTCTCCTCTTCTCATCTAGATCTCGATTTTCTCTCTAAGTTTAGAGTAGCTTCATAGCTTGTCGTCCATCTGACATTGAAGCTGAGGCGGGATACAGATCAGAAGGTCTACCCTTGAGTTGAAAACTCTTGCCGTAGTTAATACTCTGCAATCAAAAGGTAAACACGTGAAATCTATTCAGATCTGTTTTACATACTAGGAGCATGACTAGGATTGATCTTTGTATGTGCTCGTTGATCCTAATAGGCTTGAGTATAGCAGTTGGCGAATAAGTCTCATCGAAATTGATGCCTTCCCTTTGTGTATATGACGAGCTCATATTTTTGCTCTTTTTTATGTCTTTTTTTAAGTCTAAATCAAGTCTTTATTGTATATTTTCGTGTATTTGTGTGTGTTGGAGGAAACTTTGTGGCCGCAGGTGATGATGGGCACCATATTATGCATAATGGGCATTATCTAGGCAAAATTCTGTGCGAAAGATGATGAAGTTTATTTGAAGTATTTGGTCACTCGAGCGTTCACATGGTGGGCACCAGCACACCACATAGTGGGCACCATGTGCAACGTGTGAAGCGAGACACAGTAGCAGTCACCAAGTGGAAGAAGCTGTTGTGTTTCATATCCTGACCAATTCAAGTGACTTGCGGAATTCAGACCATCATTGGCAAGAAGTAAAGTATAAGGCCATCCACATTGGGGGCTCTATAGAGCCCTTTTTTTGTGGGTTCGGGCTCTATATGGCATCCCCACACTGGGGCTCTATAGATTTTATTTCCATTTTCCGATTTTCATTTCAGTTTAATTTTAATACTTGGGAAATTTCAATTTTATAAACAAAATCAAAAGTTGCATTAATAACTAAAATTACAATAAATAAATTTGAAAATAAAATAAATAATTAAAAAGCACACAATTCCAAAAAAAAATCACGACATCTTCCGGCGAGATTGGTTTCGGCTACCATTTGAAGATGCATTTCGAGCGCCTCCGGAGTCATTTTTCGACGTGTCGGCTCTCAAACTATGGAGTCTGCCAATTGTTGCTTTGCCGCTGCCTATTGCTGCTTTGCCTCTGCTGATTCGCGCTTGGATTCGGCGAGAGATGCTAGCTTCTTTGAGAGGTATTTTTACACCACTTCTGCCGACATTGCTGAGGCGGATGAAGTGCCTCCTCCTTCGGCCGCCGCCGCTGCTGCCTCAATTGCCTTATTTCAGCCCATAGATCATGTAGAGATGCTACCTTCTTTGCCGCTCTCATCCGTCTTCGAACGTTTTCGTTGCCTTTCGTCCGATTGCAACATTTGGAACTTGGGGTTGTTGACGAGCATTTCATATGCTTCGAAATGCTTGAAAGGGGTCACCTTCGGCCAAATAAATGTAATATCCGAATAAATTGTTGGGTATTTTCGTTCGTATTTAAACCCTATATTACTTGAATTTGTGCTATCAATAAGCGAAGTATGATCGTTTCCGCATTCGTATCCACATGCATGATAATATCAATTTTAATCCTTCACATGAAACTACGTTGTAACGTATGCTAACAGGTAAGCGTAATGTACGTTACGATCTATAGATAGCGTACGCTACGAGATAGGCATAGCGTACGTAAGGAAGTCAATAATTGAACAGGCTAGCCAGCACATGGACGGCTGGTGGTGGGCTCGGAAAGATTCCCGCGGATGAACCTGGACAGTTTTGAGGTCAACGGGTATACGCTAAGGTATGTAACTAGCGTACGCTAATGGGTGTTGCTTATGTACGTAACATGAAGATGTAACATACGTAAGCGAGTACAGAATGAGACAGTAAGCTACCATTGAACGATAGCGTACGCTAAGGACGAATGGTAGCGTGCGCTAAATCGATAACGTATGTAAAACGCTAAGGCTAACGTAAGTAAAGCTCAAGATATTATATATATGGACAACACCCATCCCATTTCACTTCGTCCCTTTCACTTGTACTTCGTTTTTCTTCATTTCTAGAGAGTCTCCATCCATCTAAAACACCTACAGATTACATATACTCGATCATTGAAGTTAAGAAACACCTTGGATTAGCACTCAAGCAATCGGAGTTGGATTCTACCTATTGCCTCGGCATTTCTTTCATATTAAGGTATGTTAATGCTACATCCAACCTTGAATTAGTGTTCTTAAGGATGTTACGAACATACTACCGGGATTATTAAGCTCCATTGATGACTTTTAACCGAACATCATGTTTTTAGAAGTTGGAATGTTCATGCTTTAGTTACCAGAGTTAAGAACATTATAGTTCGAATCTTGTTATGATGAACAAGTAAGGGAAGTTTTTTGAGATTAATAAACCCATATTGAATGGTGTTTCCATAATGATCGTAGAATTAATATTGATATCACTTTTGTTAGACGGACTTGAGAGAAGGATCATTGTAGGTTTTATTATATCTTGTAAAGGTGGATTGTTAACCGATCTTCAAAGATGATAGTTTGAATGTATTGATAATTTTGATAACAACCTCAGATTTTCCGAACTACCTTTGAAGATTTATAATCGAGATTGGAGTAAGTTTTATGATAGCATGTTTAACCTGGAAATTCGAAGACATCAACACCATAGGATCATTCAAATTCGCATGAGTATTATACATGTGAGTATAACATACGTTAAGCACTATGCATTACGTACGTTATACCCTCAGGCAAGGCAGTCGTCTGAGCTGAGAAGAAACTGTCAAATGCATGCTTAGCGTGCGCTAGGATTTGTAGCTTACGTACGCTAACGTGCAGACGTAACGTACGTTACGTAGGTGTGTAACGTACGTTATGAAGAGTACATTTAGGATTCGGTCATGTTTCGATGTTTTTCCTCATGTGATTGATTGTTTACTTAATGATAGGATATTAGGGATGAATTCCCTACGATAATCCAGTGTTGAGTCTTTCTGATCGTCGTTTTCATTGGAGTTCCGGATTGTTCCAATCAACCGTATTTCCGGAGTATTCGCAAGAGATTATCAAATTAAGTACCTTGAGATACGAATTATAACTACGTGAAATCATTGTTGCTGAAGTGTATGAATCATGTTACGAATATATGTATATATTATATTGTAAATATATATACATACGTGTATATATATATATATATATATATATGTGTGTGTGTGTGTGTGTGTGTGCATGTATATAAGTATAGATATATGCATATACATATATCTACATATGGAGATGAATGTTGGGTGATTAATACCAATGCTAGTCGACGTACGCAACTTGGATTATAGTACGAATCATATTCATAGAGGTAATATGGTAAGGTTTGTATTTTCGGTTGAGTTACGGTATAAGGATATATGTGTAGTGTTGATTGGTAGTGCTGAAGGCTTAATGTGTTAAGTCTTGATGAATAACGTGTGAGTTGTTGTTCATTTTGCGTGGTTATGGACTGACGAATAAATTGTGTGAATTGATGAATTGATTTGATAATTGTTGCAACGATTGACTGTGTGCTTGATATTTGTAACAACGTGAATACTTATTATGAGAGACGTCATATCCGGGTGCCTCTGAGGGCGGGGCGTGACTCCGGCCTGGTGTACGGTGTAATGAGCGTCTCCATATGATTGGTAAACACCGGTGTTACTTAATGCGCGAGCAAGGGGCGGCTCCTGTGGGAGTGAACGTCGGCGCAGTGACATGTGCAATGGGCGGCCAATATAGTGGAGTGAACGCCGATACACAGGTGTGCAAGGGAGGCGCCTGGCAGTCTTATTGGTAACGGATATTTGAGTGATAGCTGAGAACCGATACCAAATGATTCTCGAAATTCAAAGTTCTTTCTACTCACTTTTAAATGTTGGTCTTGATATAGACCGCAGTTCGTGTTTTTTGAAAGTTTGTTTCAACTTATTCTAAATATTGGTATCAGGGTTAATTAACCAAGGATATTTGACAAGATTTCCGAGGGTTAATTAATTAAGTGTCTTGAGCAGGATTTGTGGAATGAGAGATTGTGTCTTTGATCGATCTTGTGATGATATTCTGTGCAATGGGTCGAGAACCCCGTGAAATGTTGAGATGATTGACCTCGTGATGATGTTATTTAGATTGGGTCGAGAACCCATGTGATGTTGTAATGATTCGCTTCTGACAGTGTTCTATAAATTGGGTCGAGGACCCCGAATAACGTTGAATTGATTTTCTTGTAAGATTGGTTTCCACATGCTGGGTTGAGGACCTGAGGACTCTTGAAGTTATTTTCTTAAAGTATTCCCATTCGATTTGCAAAACCCCCAGATAGCTCGAGTCAACAATTACGTTTTCAAAACTATCTTATTAAAATATTTTCCTTTTAAAAAAGAGGTTTTCAAACTAGATATTCTGACTCATTGGGATCGTTTGAAGTTTCATTGGTGCTATTGTTCCGTAAACAAAATTGATGGTATGAATATCTTTCCCTTGTGTAAATGAATACTCTTCTGTACTGGTTGTGTGAATGTGTGGCGCATGATAAGGCTTCGCGGCTGTTGAGTTTTCGTGTTGATATTTTTCGTATATCTTGTATGTTATGTACTTGCACTAGCAAAATTCCAGTTTGCTAACCCCCGAGTTTTCGGGGGGTGGGTGCCTGTTATTGCGCTCAGGTTTTGCAGCTCGGGAGCAGTCATAGGATTGGCTTGGAAGGAGATGGAGAACAATGATGCTAAACACACAGGAGTCAGGGTCTTTCCTTTTATTTCATCTTAGTCGGTATTTTTCTCTTTTAGTCGAGTATTCATCCTTGTACGGGTGTAGTTTTCCTTCATTAAATCAAGTTGTCATTTCTTTCCGTGTTCAAGTTCATTATTGTCGTTGAGCTGTAAATTACGTTGATTTTTGAATTATTTTATGACCTTGTCGGTCTATCTTGTAAATATTTGATCTCGGTCGGTCAATCATTGAGTAGTCTTTTGAATTTAGCCTGGTAGATCCTTGTGAGAAGGGTCTACGGCATGTGACATTCCCGGTCGAATTCTGGGGGTGTTACAGATATGGTATCAGAGCTTAGGTTTGCGAAAAACCTAGGCCGTTGGGTCAAGTCCATGTCTTGTTTAAGTCACGCGTGTCAGAGTTGTGATTAGTATCGTGATTCCAACATCATCTTCAAGCAATCCGTGATGGTAAGCCTTCCGAATCGTAAGTCCCCTTGTATACGTATTTGATTATATTGTGCTAATGTGTTTAATGTGAACTAAGGGTTAGAACTTGTTGGTGATTATATTGTTTTAGGATATTACCTGCGTATACAATCCGAGTGAGAATGGTTACGTAATATGCTTCGGAAGTCGAACATATTTATCGATTTCTGCATTTCAGTAGAATAAATCTTTGAGTGTTAATTTTATCCGCTGCGTGAGTATTTTGAAATGACTTTTGGTATCTTGCAAACTGAATTGTATTTCATAAAACCTATTCCCTAAACCGAGTTTTGGGATTTTGGTCTTGCACGTTTTGACAATATTTTTATGACGGTATTTGATATTTTACAAATGATTTTGTGAGTTTTGGAAAATAATACCATCATCAGCCTTTTGGCTTATTTTGAAATGGTTTTATAAACGGTTTTTAGCCTGGTGGATTTCGGTGCGGAATCCACGGCGTATAATATTCCCGGGCCGAATCACGAACATTTTAAAGTGGTGTTTTGAAATTTTCGTAACATTGTAAAACCCATGATTTAATGTAGTCATGTCAAATGGTCACGTATTTTGGTGAAAAATCCTTTCGATTAAACATTTTGGTAGAAGAGGAAAGATTTTCAGTTTGTAGTATTTGAAACTTAACACCTTTGAAATATTTCAAATTAGTTACAATTCGATTTTCAATTTTTTTGTACACATTACTCGAAAATAATTTTTTTTAGTCGTTATATAAACTTCCTCTTCCAAAATAAAGGACAGTATTTACAAATTTTGAGTGTAACGTGACTCGGACTCTGTTTCAAGAAAATTTGTTTTCATTAAAAGCATACGCATAATGATCGTCCTAGTCGAAGGACTGGAAATTGACTTCAGAAAATTTCACGCTTTACGATATTACCGTTATTCTAAGGATGCTAATTAAACCTTGTGTTGATAATTATGGTATACCGTACGACCGACTATTTGATAACGCTAAACGGTACTATCTGCATTAGCATGACGAGCCTTGGCGGACGTAGATGTGATAATGGAAGTGGAAGCAATGAGGTGGTTCGTATGACAACGATTCATGTTACGGTGAAGGAGTATCAAGATCAGACGATATCCTATAAAACCTCCTCAGTGATCGAGCCAACGAGCGGAGAGAAGAGACCGAGGACATCTGGAAAATTTTTGGGCGGTGAAGAGATTAAGATTCCCAAACCCCCACGTCGTTCGAACGCGTCGTCTTCGCGGTCGGGAGTGAGCGCTGGGAATCCCAAGCCAGCATCGGTGACTCTCGGTAAGAAGAGAGTGTGCTTCAACTGCAACCGTCCAGGACATATTTGTGTAAATTGTCCCTCCCCACTCTCAAATTTGTGCTATCAATAAGCGAAGTATGATCGTTTCCGTATTCGTATCCACATGCATGATAATATCAACTTTAATCCTTCACATGCAACTACGTCGTAGCGTACGCTAACAGGTAAGCATAATGTACATTACGAGCTATAGATAGCATACGCTACAAGCTAGGCATAGCATACGTAGGGAAGTCGATAATTGAACAGGCTGGCTAGCACATGGACGGCTGGTGGTGGGCTCGGAAAGATTCCCGCGGATGAACCTGGACAGTTTTGAGGTCAACGGGTGCTAACGTATGTAACTAGCGTACGCTAATGGGTGTTTCTTACGTACGTAACTTGAAGATGTAACGTACGTAAGCGAGTACAGAATGAGACATTAAGATACCATTGGACGATAGCATACTCTAAGGATGAATGGTAGCATGCGCTAAATTGATAACGTACGTAAAGCGCTAAGGCTAACGTACGTAAAGCTCAAGACATTATATATATGGACAACACCCCATCCCATTTCACTTCGTCCCTTTCACTTATACTTCGTTTTCCTTCGTTTCTAGAGAGTCTCCTGCCATCTAAAACACCTATAGATTATATATACTCGATCATTGAAGTTAAGAAACACCTTGGATTGGCACTCAAGCAATCAGAGTTGGATTCTACCTATTGTCTCGGCGTTTCCTTCATATTAAGGTATGTTAATGCTACCTCCAACCTTGATTTCATGTTCTTAAGGATGTTATGAACATACTACCGAGATTATTAAGCTCCATAGATGACTTTTAACCGAACATCATGTTTTTGGAAGTTGGAATGTCCATGCTTTAGTTACTAGAGTTAAGAACATTATAGTTCGAATCTAGTTATAATGAACAAGTAAGGGAAGTTTTCTGAGATTAATAAACCCATATTGAATGGTGTTTCCATAATGATCGTAGAATTAATATTGATATCGCTTTTGTTAGACGGACTTGAGAGAAGGATCATTGTAGGTTTTATTATATCTTGTACAGATGGATTGTTAACCGATCTTCAAAGATGATAGTTTGAATATATTGATAATTTTGATAACAAGCTCAGATTTTCCGAACTACCTTTGAAGATTTATAATCGAGATTGGAGTAAGTTTTATGATGGCATGTTTAACCTGTAAATTTGAAGACATCAACACCATAGGATCATTCAGATTCGCATGAGTATTATATGTGTGAGTATAACGTACGTTAAGCACTATGCATTACGTACGTTATACCCTCAGGCAAGGCAGTCGTCTGAGCTGAGAAGAAACTATCAAATGCATGCTTAGCGTGCGCTAGGCTTTGGAGCTTACGTACGCTAACATGCAGACGTAACGTACGTTACGTAGGTGTGTAACGTACGTTATGAAGAGTACAGTTAGGATTCGATCGTCTTTCGATGTTTTTCCTCATGTGATAGATTGTTTACTTAATGATAGGATATTAGGGACGAATTCCATACGATTATCCAGTGTTGATTCTTTCCTATCGTTGTTTTCATTGGAGTTCCGGATTGTTCCAATCAACCTTATTTCCAGAGTATTCGCGAGAGATTGCCAAGGCAAGTACCTTGAGATACGAATTATAACTACGTGAAATCATTGTTGCTGAAGTGTATGAATCATATTACGAATATATGTATATATTATATTGTAAATATATATATATATACATACGTGTATATATATATATATATATATCGAGATGAATGTTGGGTGATTAATACCAATGCTAGTCGACGTATGCAACTTGGATTATAGTACGAATCATATTCATAGAGGTAATATGGTAAGGTTTGTATTTTCGGTTGAGTTACGGTATAAGGATATATGTGTAGTTTTGATTGGTAGTGCTGAAGGCTTAATGTGTTAAGTCTTGATGAATAACGTGTGAGTTGTTGTTCATTTTGCGTGGTTATGGATTGACGAATAAATTGTGTGAATTGATGAACTGATTTGATAATTGTTGCAACGATTGACTGTGTGCTTGATATTTGTAACAACGTGAATATTTGTTATGAGAGACTTCATATCCGGGTGCCTCTAAGGGCGGGGCGTGTACTCCGGCCTGGTGTACGCTGCAATGAGCGGCTCCATATGATTGGTGAACACCGGTGTTACTTAATGCGCGATCAAGGGGCGGCTCTTGTGGGAGTGAATGCCGGCACGGTTACATGTGTAATGGGCGGCCAATATAGTGGAGTGAACGCCGGTACACAGGTGTGCAAGGGAGGCGCCTGGCAGGCTTATTGGTAACGGATATTTGAGTGACCGCTAAGAACCGATACCAAACGATTTTCGAAAATCAAAGTTCTTTCTACTCACTTTTAAATGTTGGTCTTGATATTGACCGCGGTTCGTGTTTTCGGAAAGTTTGTTTCAGCTTGTTCTAAACGTTGGTATCAGGGTTAATTAACCAAGGATATTTGACAAGATTTCCAAGGGTTAATTAATCAAGGGTCTTGAGCAGGATTTGTAGAATGAGAAATTGTGTCTTTGATTGATCTTGTGATGATATTCTGTGAAATGGGTCGAGAACCCCGTGAAATGTTGAGATGATTGATCTCGTGAAGATATTATTTGGATTGGGTCGAGAACCCGTGAGATGTTGTAATGATTCGCTTGTGACAGTATTCTATAAATTGGGTCGAGGACCCCGAATAACGTTGAATTGATTTTATTGTAAGATTGTTTTCCACATGCTGGGTTGAGGACCTAAGGACTCTTGAAGTTATTTTCTTAAAGTATTCCCATTCGATTTACAAAACCCCAAGATAGCTCGAGTCAACAATAATGTTTTCAAAACTATCTTATTAAAATATTTTCCTTTTAAAAAGGAGGTTTTCAAACTAGATCTTCTGACTCATTGGGCTCGTTTGAAGTTTCATTGGTGCTATTGTTCCGTAAACGAAATTGATGGTATGAATATCTTACCCTTGTGTAAATGAATACTCTTCTGTACTGGTTGTGTGGAGCATGATAAGGCTTCGTGGCTGTTGAGTTTTCGTGTTGATATTTTTCGTATATCTTGTATGTTATGTACTTGCACTAGCAAAATTCCAGTTTGCTAACCCCCGAGTTTTCGGGGGGTGGGTGCCTGTTATTGCGCTCAGGTTTTGCAGCTCGGGAGCAGTCACAGGGTTGGCTTAGAAGGAGATGGAGAACATTGATGCTAATCGCACAGGAGTCACAGTCTTTCCTTTTATTTCATCTTAGTCTGTAGTTTTCTCTTTTGGTCGAGTATTCATCCTTGTACAGGTGTAGTTTTCATTCATTAAATCAAGTTGTCATTTCTTTCCGTGTTCAAGTTCATTATTGTCGTTGAGCTGTAAATTACGTTGGTTTTTGAATTGTTTTATGACCTTGTCGGTCTGTATTGTAAATATTTGACCTCGGTCGGTCAATCATTGAGTAGTCTTTTGAAGTTTAGCCTGGTAGATCCTTGTGAGAAGGGTCTACGGCATGTGACATTCCCGGTCGAATTCTGGGGGTGTTACAATAAATACCTTGGGCCCGTGTGAGGAAGCCTATTGTCGACGAGATTGGTTGTAAGTGTAGTCCCACTTCTTGCAATCAGCTGCCACTCGTTGGAAGTGGCTCTTTAGACGCTTGGAATCACGGTTGATGAATATTGGAATTTTGTTGGCGTGTTTAACGGCGAGTTCCGACCAATATACACCACCGTCTCGATTACACCCACGAACTGAATCTTAGGTTTGCTTCATCCAAATAGAGATGATGAGCTTGGTCTCAGCAAAGGAGGAGTTTACACGAGGCATGTTGCCTTCTTCTGCCGCCTCCGCCTCAGCCACCTCCTCCGCCGATGCCTCTGTCGCCCACTCCAACGCCGTCATCTTTTTTGTCCCCTTGCCCTTTTTCGACGGAGCTTGCTCGATTGATTGTTCTGCCGCAGTCGCTGCCCTTGCCGCCGATAAGGACCCCATCGGAGACATGTCCTCAATCCCCTCCATCTTGGGCGTATAGATGTCGTCGGACATGTCGAGATGCCAATCTGAATGGTCAAAAGGATAACCCGACATCTTGAATTTAAATTGCAAAGATGATACAAAATTATGGAGAAGAAGTAGTATAGAGAAGTATTTGATGTGAATTTGGTGTTAAATGAAGGTGAAATGAAGATATATCTATGTAAATTACATAATGAAAATAATTAAAAAAAATTCAGGTGACCGTTATGGTCTCCAGCTTGAAAATATCTTGGGCAACGAGTAAGAGGAACCTAAGCACTGGAAATATGGTAATCAAATCAAATCTTTCTATCTAAGGAAAGTATCTTGGGCAACGAGTAAGAGGAACCTAAGCACTGGAAATATGGTAATCAAATCAAATCTTTCTATCTAAGGAAAGTATCTTGGTCAACAAGCAGAAGATCTTGGGCGCCGCACAGTCTGCGGAAGAGATAAAACATGACAGCAGTGCCCTAAACCCTAGGTGCAGCCCGGCCCATCAATGGGCTAGCCCATTGCCCACATTTTTTCACTTATAAATACCATTTCCAAATAATTGTATAAAAAATATCTCAATCATACGAAATTCCTCTACATATTTTGTAATTCTTTGATAGCATAGACTATGGTTTATTTTTTTGCATTGCCTGGGAGCTACCCCTTCGGGAGCAACATCCATTGTACATTATTTCTGGCTAAATGCCCAATAAATTAGTAAGCTTTTCTTTTATTTGTTTTACCTTTATTTTTCATTTACTTTTATGCATAAGTAGATATATATAAATCTGATGGTGGGCAAGATGACATGAACAGTGACTAAGTACTTGAGAGGTCTAAGTTAGGCGTGCAATCTGAATGCATGGGTTCCCAATGCGTTGGGCGATGATTCCAAAATGGTGGTGATCGACTAAGGGAATAGGCCGTTGAGGGCTGTATAAGATCAACATCTCTGATGATAGTGGGCACAATGCATAATGTTATTACCTTGGAGAGAAGCAGTAGATCAACAGATCTACTTATTAGGCCGTGGTGGGCTTCTCACAAAGCAACAAGAATGTTGGGCAGTATTTCGGCAGCACCAGTCGTGGCTGGTTGCTACCCAACATAGGTGGACACGGTGGTGGTTCATCATGACAGTGCCATAATCAGAAAGGAGGAATTGGGGAGAGTCAAAGGCGGAATGTTAATCTCAAACTATGATTCGTACATGCAGGGTAACATCATTGCATCGATGATCAATACTAGTTCACTTGGTCATTAATGCAAAGCTAATATCAGATTTATATTACTTGTATTATTTTTCGATTTTGTAATACAAGAACTTAAGTTAGTGCTACATTTAATGTTAATGACTTAAGTCCTTTTGACGTAGGTGACAACTTGGATTTGAGGACAATCCTTTTCAAGAGGAGGGGAATGATGGAGTCCAAGGACTAACACTACCAAAAAAAGGACTTTAGCCGATGACTCGAAAAAAACGGCCGACAACTTAAAAGTGTCGTCGGCTAAACTTTGCACTTTAGCCGACGACTCGGGTTGCCGTCGGCTAAACAGTTTTAGCCGATGACTTTATCTAGGTCGTCGGCTAAAGTACAACATAGTCGTCGGCTATAGTAAAGATGTTTAGCCGACGACCTCGAAAGGCTTTAGCCGACGGGAAAAAAAAATGTTTTAGCCGACGGCAAAATCTATGCCGTCGGCTAAAGCCTTTCGGAAAAAAAATGGGGTTTAGCCGACGACCTAGATCAAGTCGTCGGCTAAACCTCCAAGTGAAAATTATATATAGTTCACAGAACACCAACCCAATCTTGCCCCTCTCCCCGCTAAAGAGCACATTTCTATTCCCGATCGTGTCAGTTATTCCCGAAAAAAAGCTTGTGAGTTGCTACTTTGAGTTGTGCTAGCTGGAGACGAAGGTTCTATCGGTTGTTATAATCACCATTTCGATTAAGGTACGTATTTTATTGTATTTTTTATTGTGATTTCGAAACTTTGTATTATTCATGTTGTACATTCGAAAGCTATAACGATTAAGTTTTATGATGATAATCATTATGATCAATTGTTTGTTGTGATTTCATTTATAATTTGAACAATATTAGTTAGTTGGACTAATATTGAAAAAATTATACATTTTCAGGATGGACAAGAGTTGGATTGGGTTACGAAAATGGGATCCAAGTGTAATGGATGGGATGAAGCAGTTTATGAGATTTGTAAAAGAGCACGACAGTGGTAATACGTTGCACTACTGTCCGTGTAATAAATGTAGATGTCGCAGTGATATGTTTCGTTTTCCATTTGATGAGGTCTGGGAACACCTAAAGAAGAATGGTTTTTGGAGTAAATATACATGTTGGATATACCACGGTGAAGCACCGAATTCTGTTATTCCGTATGATCACGGACAATTTAGTGGTAACGACGGGTTCACCGATCCGAAGAGGAGGTTGATTGATGATGTGTTTGGTTTTTTCGAGACGTTTGTACCAACTGAGCCAATTCCACGACCCCGTAGACCGTTGCCTTGCAATACTGCTGGGCTTGATAGGTACAACAAGCTAATTCAACTCCAACAAACCCCTCTATACCCAGGGTGTAAGATGTCTGTTCTTGATTGTGTCATGGAAACGATGAGATTAAAGGTGGAAAACAGATCATCCATCAAGTCTGTAGATGATTACTTGGAGCTTACGAGTAATATGCTTCCACAGGGTCATCATCTTCCTAATACATATACAAAAATGAGACGAATTTTGAAAGATCTTGGTCTTTCCTACATTAAGATCCACGTCTGCATGTATCACTATGTTCTATTCTGGGGGCATGCTAATGAAGACCTCACGAGATGTCCTGTATGTGATACAGAGAGATATAGGATCACTCCTTCTGGAAAAGAGAAACCGGTGAAGGTATTTTGGTATTTTCCACTGAAGGACAGGTTGGAACGGCTTTTTATGTCTCCTCACACGGCAAAAGTAATGAGATGGCATGCCGAGCCACGCACTAATGACAGGGATACTATGATACACCCTTCGGATGGAGAGGAGTGGAAGCATATAGATAGGGAGTATCTGAATTTTTCTACAGATATCCGAAATGTGAGGCCCGGGATTGCATCTGATGGTTTCAACCCTTTTGGTAACATGAGTCTTTCATATACCATATGGCCTGTTGTAGTGATTCCTTACAATCTTCCTCCGTGGATGTGTATGCGGAAGGAGTATAATATGTTGACCTTGTTAGTCCCGGGGCTGGGATATTCGGGAAAGTGTATCGATGTGTATATGAGACCTTTGATAGAGGAGCTGAAATTATTGTGGGAGCAAGGTCATCCCACGTACGACAGTTATTCATCCCAGACGTTCTACTTGCACGCCATGTGTATCGGCACTATTAGTGATTTTATGCATATGGAATGCTGTCTGGATCTGTTATTAGCGGATATAGAGGTTGTCCAGTGTGTTTGAATGCAGATTGTGCTAGGTACCACTGTAGGAAAGTTATCTGAATGCGTCATCGGATATGGCTTGAGAGGGAACATGAGTGGCGTATGGATGCTGCAGCATTTGATGGCACTGTAGAAATGAGCGAGCCACCACGACAGTGGACAGGTGATGAAATACTATCGATTCTTAATGAGTATGATTTTGGTCAGCTTAGCAACCATCCTGATGTGATTGCCGCAACCCCTGAAAGGCCCGACAGGTATAAGTATTGGTCGCACAAAAGTATATTCTGGGAATTGCCTTACTGGTCCAAGTTACTGATAAGGAACTTCTTGGATGTCATGCACATTGAAAAGAATGTTTGCGAAAGTGTGGTTGGGACAACCTTAGGTTGGGATGGAAAGACCAAAGACGGGCCAAAAGCACGCAAAGTTTTGGAAGAAATGAGCATAAGAAAATATTTGTGGTTGAAAACTGTCAAGGAAAAACAAAAAATGCCTAAGGCAGCTTACACCATCACTGCCGAGCAGAGAACTGAGATATTTTGCTGGATAAAAACTACTAGGTATCCTACCGGGTATGCTGGAAATATAGGAAGATGTGTTAATTTCAGGGAGAACAAGTTAACTGGTTTGAAGAGTCATGATTGTCATATCCTACTCCAATGCCTATTTCCGGTATTTATTCGACCGTACTTACCAAAACAGATGGTCGAGCCGTGTGTTGCATTGTCAAAATTTTTCCAGAAATTATGTACGAGAGAAGTGAAGAGATCTGATTTGCGTAAAATGCAAGATGAGATCATCTATATCTTGTGCAAGTTTGAGCGAATATTTCCTCCAAACTTTTTTGACCTCATGCCTCACCTCATGATCCACCTTCCCCGGCAGTTATTGGTCACTGGTCCAGTGCACTACACGTGGATGTACCTGGTTGAAAGGTAACATAATTTTGTATGATATATATATATATATTGTCAAATTAAGTATGATTTCTAACATAATGACAATATTAGAGGCAACTCGGTGATTACAAAGACTCCGTGGCCAATAAGTCTGCACCGGAAGGATGCATTGCAGAATCTTACCTTGCGTCGGAGTGTATTACGCATATCAAGTTGTATTTGGGCACCTTCGAGCCCCCTTCCCGCTCTATTCCAGCAGATAAAATACAATTCAATCTTTCTATCATATCCACTGAGGTTGACGTCTATGGGAGGTTGCCAGGAAGACAATTAGACCCGTACGAGTCATGAATTGCACATTGGTGGATATTGCTCAATTGTCCAGAAGTTCAGTACTGAAAAGACATCCACTTGTCATGCGATATGGTGCGAGGTGACACTAGATTCCACAATGACACTTTTGCCGACTATTTTGGAGAATGGGTACGTATACATTTAGTTGCTATTGATTTTGGACTTAAGATATTTTTTTACATAAAAAATTTATTTACGATAGATGACACACATACAAGATGACGGGCACCCTAACTAGTCGCGTGAACTTATACTTCTTTCTATGAAGCCGGTTATGTCAAGAATTTATTCGATGGCCAAAGTCAACGGTGTCACATTCGTATGCCTTGAGAGAGACCAAAAAAGAAGATGTCAAAATTCTGGGGTTATGATAGATGGTGGATATTACGGTGTTCTTTTGGAAGTGGTAGAACTAATTTACGGGGAAGGCATGACAATTTACTTGTTTAAGTGTTGATGGTACGACACCAGTCTTGGAACCGATATGAAAGACGACTACGGGCTGTTATCTGTTGACACTTCCACTTCATCGTATGAAAGTGATCCTTTTGTATTTGCTACATCAGCAAAGTCGGTGTATTATTTGGACGACTTGGTGAAGAAAGGCACATGGAAGATAGTGAACGTTGTGACAATGAGGAATATTTTTAGTGCTGCTACACTGGGAGAAACAACAGGTAATGATGACGATGATGCTTATCAAGAGCCAAATACAGCAAATATTCCACCATCAACGACAGTTACAATGAATAATGTTCCTGAAGGACGAGTCGTCCGACTCCGTGGTGATGCTCGCGGGTACGTTGACGTTGATACAAATGAATTACTTGAAAATTCTGATGACGATAATGTGGACAACTTGAGGCATATGTTGCCGGATATCAACTCAGATAATGAGACAGACTGTAGTGATGACTCAAACTATGAGCCATAGATGTATATTTTCATATGTTAAATATAATTAAAAAAATAGTAATAATAATAATCATAATATTAATATAATATCAATAATATTATTAAAAAAAATTGGTGGGTTTAGCCGACGACAAGATCTACGTCGTCGGCTAAAGTTTTTTTTTAAAAAAAATATTATACTTTAGCCGACGACATTCAAAGAGTCGTCGGCTAAACCCCAACAATGGCCCGACCGTGTGGTTTAACACGGTCGGGTCAGGCATACAGTGGGTTTTCACTTTCTGGGCAGGTGAGATACGGCCCGTGTCTCCTGACACGGTCTACTAAAGTTTTAAAAAAAAATGTTATACTTTAGCCGACGACAACGATAGAGTCGTCGGCTAAACCCCCGACCGTGTCAAACGATACGGCCCGTGTCGCACCTGCCCAGAAAGTGAAAACACGCTGTATGCCTGACCCGACCGTGTTAAACTACACGGTCGGTCCATTGTTGGGGTTTAGCCGACGACTCTTTAAATGTCGTCGGCTAAAGTATAATAATTTTTTTTTAAAAAAATTTTAGCCGACAATGTAGATCTTGTCGTCGTCTAAACCCCCTACCTTTTATACGTTTTCTCCTTCCCAACTTGTATTATTTTCTCCTTCCCTCACCCACCCCGATCGCTCGTCACCTATCCATCACCCGCCGATTGTCACCCAGCCCCCAACCGCCCGTCTCCTAGCCGCCCGTCACCTAGCCCCCGTCCCGCCGATCGTCACCCAGCCCCCAACCCCCGTCGCCCGCCCGGCCGCCGTCCCGCCGCCTGTACGAGCCCCAGCCCCGCCGCCCGCCCGGCCGCGGTCCCGTCGCCCGCCCGCCCGACGCCCTCCGCCCGTCGCCCGCCAGCCCGGCCGCGGTAACCCTTTTCCTTATTTTTTTTATTTTGTTTGTTGAATTTATTGTATTTGTTTGATGAATTTGTTTAGATTATGTGATGAATTAGATAAATTGTTTAATGAGTTGTGATGCAATATTTGATGAATTTAGTATTTTCAATATTTTGTGTTTAATGAGTTGTGAATTTGATGAATTTGTTTGAGGAGGAAGGGATTGTATAGCCGGCGTTAATCGAAAGATTAACGTGGTATGGCATTGATAATTACTGTTGTGTTGAGTTGTGAATTTGATGAATTTGTTTAGATTATTTGATGAATTAGGTAAATTGTGTAATGAGTTTTGATGAAATATTTGATGAATTTGTTTGAGGAGGAAGGAATTTTATAGCCGGCGTTAATCGAAAGATTAACGTGGTATGGCATTGATAATTACTGTTGTGTTGAGTTGTGAATTTGATTTATTTGTTTAGATTATGGATATAATAAAGAAAGCATTGGGGAATAAGTCGACAAAGTCGACCACTCCCGATTCGGGAGGGAGTTCGGCAGCCTCTAGTAAGGCGAATCCCGCTACACTATACATATCTCAGCGCAGCGTTCGTGCCCGCCAGATACTAGAAGCTACCGGCATGAACGCTGACGATTTTTTTAGGGCGACAGATGAGCCCACTGCACTAGCGCGGCGTTTATCCTTTCAAACACCACGGCCGACCCCCTCGCAGCCGGAGACTCGTATGCCTCCCATCCACCGACCCACGTCTAGCCTCACACATCAGGAGATGTACGGAGTTCCTTGTCCGTGGTGCCCCACGGTCCTCCGCCGACTCTATTCATGCCTCCGATGGTTCCGACTATTCCAGAGGTCGATGAGACGGGAGTCCGAGTTCCCATTCGATTGATTAGCCCTGACGAGGCGTACGTCTACGAGTCTTGGCCAGACAACATGTGTTGGCGGAGTTGTCGGGTTTCGAAGACGAAATTGTACGAGGAGATAGAGCGGAAGAAGGAGAAGGGGAAAAATGTAGTCGAGGAGGAGAAGAAAAAGAAGAAGACTCGTGGCCCAGCAAAGGGTCTGGCGCTCGACTCGTACGTAAGTAAGCATGGCCGTTATTAGATTCCTCTAGACAGACACGGCCGGCCGGTGATGTCTTCTGACGCTACGGCGTCATATAGCCGTAATGTTGGCTTTGTCATTCGGGACAGAGTCCCCGTTTTGTGGCCCAATTGGGGGGACGTGCCGCAGTGCGTGAAGGATGCTTTGAACAATGCTATGTCGGTAAGTTAATAAATATTTAATAAGTGTTTTTCAATCAATACGTAGTTCTTCAAAATACAATATGTGATGTTTTTAAATTATTGCGTATTTATGCTGTTCATATGTGTGGTTTGTCATTCCCGACTCTCTACTACGTACTTGGTGTGACGAGGTGCAGTCTACCAAGTAAGTCATTTTAATTTATTTTGTATCTACATTGTTTGCGTAATTTTTTTTCTTACGAATAATATATGTTGTGCAACGTGTGTTGTAGGTACAAATCTTGGAAAAATGAGATGCACATGTTCTGGACAGCCTGGGGTGATACCCGAGAGGCTACCCTGGAAGAATTCAAGTTCCGGGAGTACGAGTGGAAATGGCTACGCGCCCATTTTCGCGACCCATAGTTCATGGTATGACTAAAATATCCTCATTTCATTCTTTCTCTTTCAGTTTTTTTTTTGAATTCTAAATATAAACTCGATTTTTTTAAATTAATGTTTCAGAATTTAAAAAACACTTGATGTTCCGATTTTTTTAAATTAGAAAAAATCGGAACTTCAGGTATTTTTTTAAATTCTGGAATATTATTAATATTAAAAAATCAGAATTTTTAATTCAAAAGTGGAAATAAATTGTTTTAATAAAAGTAAAAACTAGAATATTATTTTCATTAAAAAATAAAAATCTGAATATTGTATTTTATTTATTAAAAAAACTGCTAGTATTTAATAAAAAATAATAATATTTCAGTTTTTATTTTTTTTGAATTCTAAATATAAACTCGATTCTAAATAATATTTTTTTGAAGGCGACTAGCTTGACCAACACGACCAATCGTGCTGGTCTGACTGACCATCACAGTCTGGGTTCCCGATCGTTAGCCAGAGTTACGCACGAGGCCATTTCTTCTGATTCGTTGGATGCATTTGCCTACGTGACTCAGAAAGCATATCATAACCGTCCCAAGGAGCATGTAAGTCTTTTTTTATTTTATTTTCGTAATAAAATAAATGCCTTTGTATCATACTTTTATTGATATTGAAATATTTATTTTCATATTAACTTAGGAGCGTGTGCGGGAGGAGTCTCAGAGGATGCTTGCTGAGATTGCTCGGGAGCAGTATCCGGACTTAGCGGAGACCGACCTCGATTCTGCCATTGGACAGATCGATCAAGCCGATCCTTATGTTCGCGCTATGGTGTGGGGTACCGTCTACCCTCCTAGAGGTAGTCGGTACCGTACTAAGATGATGGGATCCGAGGGTCACCATGTATTGAAAGATACTCCCGGCTTCCAGCGCCCTCGCGGACGGGATGCACGGACTGCCTATCTCGAGGAGCAGTTGAGGGCGGAGAGGGAGCTCTGAGCTGAGAATGAAAGGAGGACTGAGACGCGGTTACATGAGAGCGAGCAGAGGACTGAGTCGCGGTTAGAGAGTTTCCAGAGACAGCAGCAGGCCATGATGGACTATATGATGACGCTGACTCAGACCATTACTCAGGCTGAACGGCAGGCACCTGCTCCACCGCATTCTCTCTTCGGACAGACCCCATCTTCACAGCCTCGTGACGAGGATCTAGGGGATGGTGGTAATCCTTCTACTACTACATTTCGACATTTAGATGATTTTGGCAGTGGATTGTAGTTGTGTTGTTGTAGTACTCTTGTATATTTATATTTGTGTTACAATTGTGTAAGTGATTTTTTGACGCTACTAGTATGTTGATGAAATTAATATTCTTGAATGTGTTGTGCGTTATGTTGCATATAATGTTGGGCATATTATTGATGGTATTAGTTGAATGTGTTGCGCGTTGATTGTTGTTGATAATGGGAGCTGGTGTATAAAAATTGCAGGTGCAAAAAATACAGGTTTTGGGATCCCAAAATTTGAATTAATTTTTTTTTTAAAAAAAAGTTTTAGCCGACGACATGTAAAAAGGTCTTCGGCTAAAGTGTATTTTTTTTAAACAGGTTTTAGCCGACGACATATGAAAAGGTAGTCGGCTAAAGTTTTTTTCATTTTTTTAATAATCAGGTTTTAGCCGACCGACTTGTAAAGGTCGGTCGGCTAAAGTGTTTTTTTTTTTCACCAGGTTTTAGACGACGACCTTGTTGTAGTGGTCGGCTAAAGTTTTTTTTTTTAATAATCAGGTTTTAGCCGACCGACTTTTAAAGGTCGTCGGCTAAAGTTTTTTTTATTTTTTAATAATCAGGTTAGCTGACCGACTTTTAAAGGTCGTCGGCTAAAGTTTTTTTTTCCAACAGGTGTTAGCCGACGACCTTGCTGTAGTGGTCGGCTAAACTTTCAACTTTAGCCTGTAACACCCCGAGATATTCGGAATAATTACAGCGCCGTAAACCCTTTAAGTAAGGATTTACAAGGCTAAATAAAAGAAATGTAAATATAAGACATCGATACCACGGGATTTCAAGTTTACAAAACCGGTCCAACTGGTTCAACGAGTAATTTATACAACCATATTGAAATGATATTAATAAGACACGCGTACTCGAGTACTGAAATCAAACCAAGAAAACAAATCACCAACAACAACAAACATCACTGAACCCCTTCGTCGTCACATCGCAGATCGTGGTTGCTTTCCGCTCTCCTCGGCTACCTGAACATCAAAACAAATGTCCACCCCCAAAGGGGTTAGCAAAACGATGCTAGTACAAGTATCATTTAAACAAATCGAATATACATCAACAATACATAACAAGATACACCACCCGGACTTCCGCTACCGGAATCCGACAATGCGAATCCAAAAGATTCCATTAACACAGCAATGGTATTCCAATGATTCAGCGCCCTCAGCATAGATCCCAAGATGATCCCGTCGGACCAACATGAGGTGGAAATAACCCGTCCAATGATCCAGCGCCCTCAGCCTAGATCCCAAGATGATCCCGTCAGACCAACACGAGGTGGACATCCGATCCAGCGCCCTCAGCATAGATCGCACAACAAACACAAACACAACTCATGCATACATATATGCCAAATCGCCATGTCCATCAACATGAACATACAAACACTAGATAACGAATATCATGACAATTCAACGAAATAAATCTCATGTACCACAACATGAATAACCATACGCATGCTCAAAATACCAATATTAACACATTACGATACTTGCCTCGAAGATGGCAAGAACGAAACACTTCAATGATCTCAACACACTCGAAGGCCGCCTCCTTCGATCAACGTAGCAAGCTCGAACCTTAACAAAAGAAATGATATACAAATCATCTCAAGTCGAACGATTGCCTAACAATTCGGTCTACGGCCAAAAGCTCAAAATATGCAATCTGCCTGAACCACTTAGCGTATGCTACGTACTCTACGTAACGTGCGCTAAGCCTGCCTGTTAGCGTATGCTATCGTCTAAGTCTAGCGTACGCTAGCCATGGACTGACAGTTCTCTTGGATCAGCCGACTGACTCGACTGATAACATAACGTACATTACGTACCAAACGTAGCGTGCGTTAACTTATTCCCGATAGCGCACGTTAACTTACGTATGTTAGCGTGCGCTAACCGTGCATGGCAGATTACTACTGGCAGAAAACTTGATCTAATGGTGATGAACTCATGAATTCTATGGTGATAATACATGTCATCCCTGTGCATATCATGCTTATAAGGTTTGTGAAAGTTCTATATGGATTAAACGACTACGAGATACAAGGTTACGTATAATCATTACTACACCATAATTCATCTTGATCTCGAGAAAGTATCCTAAGTTCCCTTCGTTCTACGTTACAAAACGCATGATTCCAAAGTGTACAACATAACAACTTGATAATCTCCACCTACTGGTCATAATCGGTATGAATATGCTTAGGAGTCCATATACTAAAAAGGTTCAAAGGATTATACGAAGAATAAGTGCCGAAACGTCAAAAATATCCTTCTAACACGTGATGTTCGACTATTAACAAATTAACTGACTAGATAAACATGATCAAACGTCCTTCAGAATACTACTAATATTGGTGAAGAATCACTTACCTCAAAGTAGTGAAGAACAAGGAGGAAATTCGAAGCAATCCAACGCCGAAGGTTTGAACACCAATCCTCCACTGATCTACAATCTTCAACACGAGCTAGGATGCCGGCAAGAAGTGTTTAGGATGAAGAGAGTCTCTTTCTAAGTTCAAGAATTCGAATGGGGGATTGAAAAAAAAATCTGAAAATATGAAAAAGAATGATGTCCTATTTATAGAAAATGATTATTAGCGCGCGCTACTCCATATTCATAGCGTGCGCTAACGGATATTTGAAACGTTACTGATTTCACTGTACTCAGCCTTTAGCGTGCGCTACCCTCATGTGAGTAGCATGCGCTAACGCGTTGACTTGGCTTTTTCCCGAAAGCCGTCCAGGTTCATCCCGACACAATCCGACAAGGATCCCCGACCTGATCTCACCTACCACACGTCTCAATCATATTGAACCCGCATAGCGTGCGCTAAGGTTCCTCCACAGCGTGCGCTATGGATCCAACTTAGCGTACGCTATACTTAATCGATAGCGTGCGCTACATTCGCAGAATCACAAATTTAAGTCACACTCGTGAAATCATACACTTAACAACACCGGACTATGAAATACGGAGAATAATACTCATATCAAAGTGCAACAATTACAATATTACAAGTTCTAAATACATATCAGAAATCTCGGGTATTACATCCTTCCTCCCTAAAAAGAAGTTTCGTCCCGAAACTTAAGATGAAAACGACTCCGGATATCTAGCCTTCATACTGTCCTCCGTTTCCCAAGTGGCCTCTTCGACTCCGTGTCGTGACCATTGTACTTTAACCAAGTGTATTGGTTTATTCCTCAACTGTTTGATCCGACTCTCAAGTATCTTGATTGGTCTCTCCTCGAAGGTGCCATCATTAGCTATCTCGATCTCGTCGAAATCAATGACGTGACTGGGGTCCGGTACATACTTCCGCAATTGGGATACGTGAAACACATTGTGAACGTGACTCAGCGATGGCGGTAAGGCCAACCTGTATGCTAAATCTCCAACTCTCTCGAGGATCTCGAAGGGTCCGATATATCTCGGACTTAGCTTACCCTTTTTCCCAAAACAGAAAATCCCTCGTGTAGGAGACACCTTCAATAGTACATGTTCCCCAACATCGAACTCTAGAGGGAGACAACGTACATCTGCATAAGACTTCTGTCGACTCTGGGCAGTCAACAGTCTTTGCCGAATCGAAGCTATCTACTCTTGAGTCTGAATTATCAATTCCGGTTCCGTCCCGATCAAATCCGAAGAATCATCCCAACACAGGGGTGATCGGCATCTTCTCCCGTACAAAGCTTCAAATGGTGCCATCTTAATAGAAGCATGCCAACTATTATTGTAAGTGAATTCAATCAACGGCAAATGAACTTCCCAATCAGTCGACCAATCTAAGGCACAAGCTCTAAGCATGTCTTCTACTATTTGTATAGTCCTTTCGGACTGGCCGTCCCTTTGGGGATGATAAGCCGTGCTAAAGTTGAGCTCAGTCCTCAAAGCCCTGTGAAATGCCTTCCAGAAATGTGACACGAAGCGACCATCTCGATCCGAAATAATGGTCTTTGGCGTCCCATGCAATCTGACTATCTCCGCAATAAATACTCGCGCCAATCTCTCGGGTCCCCATGTATCTTTAATTCCTAGGAAATGAGCCGACTTGGTTAGTCGATCAACTACAACCCAAATCATGTTCATTCTCGTCTTGGTCCTTGGCATACTGGTGATGAAATCCATCGAGATGTCCTCCCACTTCCATTCAGGGATCGGAAGCGGCTTTAACATACCGGCAGGTCGCTGATGTTCAATCTTAACCTGCTGACAAGTCAAACACTTCAAAACGTACTCTGCTACGTCCTTCTTCATATTCCCCCACCATAAGTTTTGCTTTAGATCCTTGTACATCTTACTGCTGCCCGGGTGGATAGAATAAGGTGCACTATGAGCTTCTTTCAGAATTGCCCGTCTCAATTCCTCATTATCGGGAATGCAAAGTCGACTCTGAAATCTCAGAACTCCATCATCTTGTATCACGAATCCTGGGGATTTTCCTTTCTTTACTTCGTCACCTAACCGAAGGATCAGAGAATTGTTCAACTGCTTAGATTTGATCTCCTCGACTAGTGATGAAGTCAGTTCCATCACATATAGTTGCCCTTGGATTCCTGGTGCCCATACTTCAATCTTTTCGCGGATCAGTTCCCGTTGAATGCTGGTTTGGGATGTAAGTGCTTCCAACACTCGAAGAGAAACAGGTTTACGGCTCAATGCATCGGCTACTACGTTTGCTTTACCCGGATGATAGAGAATCTCCAAGTCGTAATCCTTGATCAATTCCAGCCACCTTCTCTGCCTCATGTTTAATTCTTTCTGACTGAAAATGTACTTGAGGCTCTTATGATCTGTAAAGATCTGACAATGAGTGTCGTACAAATAATGTCTCCAAATTTTCAATGCAAATACTACAGCTGCTAGCTCGAGATCATGAGTCGGGTAATTAACCTCGTATGGTTTCAACTGCCGAGAAGCATAGGCAATCACCTTATCTTTTTGCATCAACACACATCCCAGAGCCTGATTTGAAGCGTCGCTGTACACCATGAATCCATCAGTTCCATCTGGTAACGCTAATATAGGTGCTGTCGTCAGTCTCTTCTTAAGTTCATCAAAACCAGCCTGGCATTTCTCATCCCACTTAAACTTTTGAATTTTCTGTAACAGCTGAGTGAGCGGACGAGCAATTTTGGAAAATCCCTCTACAAAGCGGCGATAATATCCAACAAGTCCTAGGAAACTCCAGACTTCTTTCATGTTATTAGGAACTTCCCATTCCAAGATTGCTTCGACTTTCTTCGGGTCCACCTGAACTCCGTCAGCTGATATCACATGCCCAAGGAAAGTTACTTCCCTAAGCCAAAACTCGCATTTTGAAAGCTTTGCATACAGCTGTTCCTTCCTCAAGGTGCTCAAAACCACACGCAAATGTTCGGAATGCTCCTCTGCGTCCTTCGAATATATCAAGATGTCATCAATGAAGACGACCACAAATTTATCCAAGTATTCCAAGAATACCTGATTCATCAATTGCATGAATATCGCAGGAGCATTGGTAAGTCCAAATGGCATCACTACAAATTCATAATGCCCGTACCGGGACCTGAAAGCAGACTTTGGTATATCCGATTCCTTAATTCTCAACTGATGGTATCCTGATCGCAAGTCAATCTTCGAGAATACCCTTGCCCCTTGCAGTTGATCAAACAAGTCGTCGATCCGAGGTATAGGATACTTATTCTTGATCGTCATCTTGTTGAGCTCCCTGTAATCAATACACAGTTGGAGGGATCTGTCTTTCTTCCGGACAAAGAGAACGAGCGCTCCCCAAGGAGAAACGCTAGGTTGAATATAACCCTTATGTAACAATTCCTCCAGTTGCTTCTTGAGTTCATACATCTCGGTTGGCGCCATGCGGTATGGTGCTCTGGAAATAGGAGCTGCTCCAGGCTCTAATTCGATAGTGAACTCCACTTCTCTCTCTGGAGGTAACCCAGGTAGTTCGTCAGGAAATACATCTGAGAACTCATTCACAACTGAAATAGACGAGAGCTCTACTCCTTCCTCTTTCCTCATGGCATAGCACCAAAGTCCATGACATCCACCTTCGATAATTTCACGGCTTTCATTGCTTTGATCAATTTTCCCGAGCTTCCCGGTCTCCATCCTCGGAATAAGTGTTCAGATCCGTCATCAGCAATGATAGAAATGACTCTCTCTCGGTAATTCAGAATAGTTCCATAACGGTTGAGCCAATCGTCTCCGAGAATTAAATCGTCACCGTAGATGTCAACTACAATAAGATTCGATGGCCAATCTCTCCCTCATATAGACACTGGAAAATCTCTAGCCTCTAGGGTTCCCACAATTCTCTCTCCACTCGGCAAACCCACAACATATGGTTCACAATCAAATAAGCACGAGATTTTTAAACGATTAACACAGTTCAATGATATGAAAGAATGTGTAGCTCCAGAATCGAATAAGACACTAACTGGTTGCAAAAGGATCTGAATCGTACCTGATGCAACAGCAGTGTTCTGATCGTCAGATTTCCTCATCTCGTACAGGCGCAGAGGAACGGACCCAGCACTGGATGTCTCTCTCTTCCCAATATTTTGCTGCTGAAATCCACTCTGCTGCGTCTGGTTCACACTCATCTCCTTTGGAACTGGCGCTGGAGTGCGAGTAACAAAGGATCTAGTAGCAACTCCATAGAAAGCCGCACGGTGCCCTTCTTGCCCACAATCGTAACAAGTCACAGAAGATGCGGGGCAATCACGTCGAATATGCCCTACTCGACCACAATTGTAGCATTTTTTTGATGCGTCCGAAACTGCTGATGTAGTCCGGAACTTCTTTTCACCTCTAGAAGGATGTGGAGGTTTCCTAGCCGAATAAAAGGAAGATTGGCCCTTGCGGGGCCCACCACTCTTGTTTTCTGAGAAGTTGCCGGTCACTTTCTGCTTCTTTGCCTCCACTGATTTCTCCACCGCCGCCTCTTTCATGTCGTAGGCCAGCGCTTTGTCTTGATACTGTCGCAACGTAGTACACTCGAACCCGAACATGTACTGCTGAATCTCCGGCTTCATTCGCATATCGAAATGAAAAATCTTTTCTGCCTCTGTTCTGACCAAGTGTCGGACACACGTCGGCTGATGATTAAAAGTTTTGATTATGTCTGTTACAGTTGCTTCCGAACTCTGTGGTGAGAAAAACTCTCGGATATTTGCCTCTCTAACTGGACGAGGACAATACTGTGCTTCCATCATTAGTTTGAATTCCGTCCAATCCGCATTATGATCCTCGGGTCGAATAGCTTCCCACCAGTCAAAGGCCTCCCCAGTCAGAAAATACTGGGCAATGGGAACCTTCCGGTCCTCGGGACAGTTAATACCCGCGAATATTTTCTCTAACTCCTTTAGCCAATGATCCCAAGTAAGTGCTTCAGCAGATCCGTCAAACTTTAGCGGGTGCAATTTGACCACCTCAGCAAGCCATCTGTCTCCCCGGTTATCCTCGTGGTGCTGCTGTCCCATCGCTGTCTGCATGCGATCAACTACCTGAGCGAACTGGTTTATTTGAGCCACCACCTGTTGAAGCACTCCCGGCATGTTAGGATTTGCGTCGTCATTCGCCGATCCCTGCTGCCCTCCAGAATGGGAATCGGTTCTACTAGCTGATAATTCTGGGGTAGTTGCGGAGTCCTCCTGTCTCATATTTCCACATCCGCGTCCACGACCTCCTCTCAACATACTTAAAACACAATTTTTCAATATCCAGGACAAAATTTTCAAAAATAAAGCCCGTCAATACTCACAAAACAGAATTAAGTAAAACGGTAGTACAAGAGATTAGGAGACTTACAACCACGGTCCACATGACGACTTTTGGCTGAATAGTGATGTTACGAACGACTCGTAAATCAATAACGTAAACAGACCCAACTTAAAACCCGACTGCCAAGATATCCATGAATCTTAGCTCTGATACCATATTCTGTAACACCCCGAGATATTCGGAATAATTACAGCGCCGTAAACCCTTTAAGTAAGGATTTACAAGGCTAAATAAAAGAAATGTAAATATAAGACATCGATACCACGGGAATTCAAGTTTACAAAACCGGTCCAACTGGTTCAATGAGTAATTTATACAACCATATCGAAATGATATTAATAAGACACGCGTACTCGAGTACTGAAATCAAACCAAGAAAACAAATCACCAACAACAACAAACATTACTGAACCCCTTCGTCGTCACATCGGTACTGTGGCTGTTTCCCTGCTCCTCGGCTACCTGAACATCAAAACAAATGTCCACCCCCAAAGGGGTTAGCAAAACGATGCTAGTACAAGTATCATTTAAACAAATCGAATATACATCAACAATACATAACAAGATACACCACCCGGACTTCCGCTACCGGAATCCGACAATGCGAATCCAAAAGATTCCATTAACACAGCAATGGTATTCCAATGATCCAAAGACTCAAAGATAGATCCCAAGATGATCCCGTCGGACCAACACGAGGTGGAAATAACCCGTCCAATGATCCAGCGCCCTCAGCCTAGATCCCAAGATGATTCCGTCGGACCAACACGAGGTGGACATCCGATCCAGCGCCCTCAGCATAGATCGCACAACAAACACAAACACAACTCATGCATACATATATGCCAAATCGCCATGTCCATCAATATAAACATACAAACACTAGATAACGAATATCATGACAATTCAACGAAATAAATCTCATGTTCAACAACATGAATAACCACACGTATGCTCAAAATACCAATATTAACACATTACGATACTTGCCTCGAAGATGGCAAGAACGAAACACTTCAATGATCTCAACACACTCGAAGGCCGCCTCCTTCGATCAACGTAGCAAGCTCGAACCTTAACAAAAGAAATGATATACAAATCATCTCAAGTCGAACGATTGCCTAACAATTCGGTCTACGGCCAAAAGCTCAAAATATGCAATCTGCCTGAACCATTTAGCGTACGCTACGTACTCTACGTAACGTGCGCTAAGCCTGCCTGTTAGCGTACGCTATCGTCTAAGTCTAGCGTACGCTAGCCATGGACTGACAGTTCTCTCTGATCAGCCGATTGACTCGACTGATAACATAACGTACGTTACGTACCAAACGTAGCGTGCGTTAACTTATTCCCGATAGCGCACGTTAACTTACGTATGTTAGCATGCGCTAACCGTGCATGGCAGATTACTACTGGCAGAAAACTTGATCTAATGGTGATGAACTCATGAATTCTATGGTGATAATACATGTCATCCCTGTGCATATCATGCTTATAAAGTTTGTGAAAGTTCTATATGGATTAAACGACTACGAGATACAAGGTTACGTATAATCATTACTACACCATAATTCATCTTGATCTCGAGAAAGTATCCTAAGTTCCCTTCGTCCTACGTTACAAAACGCATGATTCCAAAGTGTACAACATAACAACTTGATAATCTCCACCTACTGGTCATAATCGGTATGAATATGCTTAGGAGTCCATATACTAAAAAGGTTCAAAGGATTATACAAAGAATAAGTGCCGAAAACGTAAAAAATATCCTTCTAACACGTGATGTTCGACTATTAACGAATTAACTGACTAGATAAACATGATCAAACGTCCTTCAGAATACTACTAATATTGGTGAAGAATCACCTACCTCAAAGTAGTGAAGAACAAGGAGGAAATTCGAAGCAATCCAACGCCGAAGGTTTGAACACCAATCCTCCACTGATCTACAATCTTCAACACGAGCTAGGATGCCGACAAGAAGTGTTTAGGATGAAGAGAGTGTCTTTCTAAGTTCAAGAATTCGAATGGGGGAGTGAAAAAAAATCTGAAAATATGAAAAAGGATGCTGTCCTATTTATAGAAAATGATTATTAGAGCGCGCTAGTCCATATTCATAGCGTGCGCTAACGGCTATTTGAAACATTACTGATTTCACTGTACTCAGCCTTTAGCGTGCGCTACCCTCATGTGAGTAGCGTGCGCTAACGCGTTGACTTGGCTTTTTCCCGAAAGCCGTCCAGGTTCATCCCGACATAATCCGACAAGGATCCCCGGCCTGATCTCACCTACCACACGTCTCAATCATATTGACCCCGCATAGCGTGCGCTAAGGTTCCTCCACAGCGTGCGCTATGGATCCAACTTAGCGTACGCTATACTTAATCGATAGCATGCGCTACATTCGCAGAATCACAAATTTAAGTCACACTCGTGAAATCATACACTTAACAACACCGGACTATGAAATACGGAGAATAATACTCAGATCAAAGTGCAACAATTACAATATTACAAGTTCTAAATACATATCAGAAATCTCGGGTATTACATAGCCGACGACTACCAAAAAAGCCGTCGGCTAAATCTTGGCCGACGAATATCGGCCGAAGGTTTTTTAGCCGATGGCTGGCGTGATTAGCCGACGATTTTGGGGTTTAGCCGACCACTTAAAGTCGTCGGCTAAAGTGTGAATTTTGGTAGTGACTCGAGGCGATGGACCATTTCAAGTGTTCGAACGCATCAATGAAAATGCCTACAAATTGAACTTGCCCGGTGAGGTGACGACTTAAGTTAGTGCTACGTTTAATATTATTGACTTAAGCCCTTTTGATGTAGGTGACGACTTGGATTTGTGGACAAATCCTTTTCAAGAGGAGGGGAATGATGGAGTCCAAGGATCGTCGATTGGAGATCATGTTCGTGTTCCAGTTGGGCCGGTAACGAGAGATCAAGCTCAGAATTTCAAGAAAGCTTTGCAAGGGTTAAAATCAAGAAGTTTGGGCTAAAGAGTTTATGAAGAAGCCCATTGGAGATGGCGGACCGGACAGCCCGCGAATTATACTGCAACGCAGGCCAACCCAACGGCCGGGCCAACCCAAACGGTCAATTTGTCAACGGTGGGTCAAATTAATTTGGGCCAAAAGGCCTGAGATTTTTTTGGGCCTAAATATTGAGGCCCGTGGCCCATGCTGGGCGAGCCTAGCCCAGTCCATGGGCTACAGATTTTTTCTTGTTTCCAACTTAATTAACCAAAATATATTAAAAGTATCAATAATATGATAGAAATATATTTTCAACTATTTTAAAAAAGTTCAAACATCCATTTCAATACTATTAAAACCGTTAGATTCTTGCACTACAACCAGCGGTATGGAAAGTAGCTCATCACTTGGTCCATTATCTGTATTCGATAGCAAAATATCAATACAAAAATCTAAACAAAATCAACTTTAAATTGAAATAAGTTACGGTGTAAGGTTATACCCATTAACCTTAACCTAATTAATAAATATTTATCAGTTATTAAATTTTTCATGGACCTCTGGGCGCCCGTGGACTGGGCCTTTTTGGGCTGGGCCAAAATTTGGGCGGGCCAAAAAGGCCCAAGTTTCTATGGACTAAAAAAATAAAACCCAAAGCCCATTTATTCATGAGTGGGTTAGACCGGCCCGTGGACCTGGGCCACTTTTGCCAGGTCTACCCCGAATTGTCACTTTTTTTTTTTTTGATACCGAGGTTCCAAGCTTACACCTGACTAGTCCTCGGGATAACAGCTCCGGCCCCACAGTACTGCTACCAGTTAAATCGCGAGATGTGTATCTGGCTCCCAGGTTCTTAAATATCCTCAACTACCGCGCACAAGGAGTCGTCCCCCAAGTGATTGCTCCATGTTGGACCCCCCCAAATCCAACTGCAGGTTCCCACCGAGATCTGGCCTCCACCGCTGGCAAGCCCTCAATATTTAATTGTTCCACCAGCGTACCCCGGAGGGCTAGGCCCTAACCCTTAATCAAAGACTAAGGGATCATTGAGCCTTGAGAAATTCAATTCCAAAGTGTTGTCACTAGGAATTGAACCCCTGACTTCCAACTAAATTGAAGGTCAGGTGGCCAACTGCGCCAAGTCAATTGATTAAAAAATTTGGACCATTTCTCGATTTATACGTGTCATCCTTGCGCAGGGGCCATGCTAATCTTCTCTGTATCGTTCTAATTTTATCGGATGTCCCCGAAGGGACCCCGAATCGTCACTTTACTTGTACATGATCGTGCTGAAGTTTGAAGATTATAGTTTATTTATTTAATTATGTTATAGCCCACGTTTTTGTAGCCTATAAGACTTTATTTTCGGGCTTTGTTCTATTAGTTAGTGGATTTGACCCATATTTTGACCATACTTAAGTTATTTCCTAATTTGATTAAGTTTAGATAGGTTTTATTTTACTGCCTAAGGCATGTTATGGACAAATTACTTAATTTTGATCAATATATTTTCGCGAGTTTTATCTCTCTTTTAGAGTATTTTCAAAATTCTCTTTGTTTGTCCAAGACGAATGTTTATCCGGTGAATCAACGAGTTCATCTCCCTCGTTGTTTGTCATTCATCGTCCCCGTCTGGCAGCGGCAAATGCCTATTTGGGGTATAGGGAGACTCGCGTCTGACCTATATCATTTATAGCATCTCGATCGTTGATATATTGGGATTTTCCATCGGGCCGAAGTCAGTCTTCCGCGTGCATAAGTTTCAACGAAAAGAGCAAGGTTCATATCATGGTGGTATGATAGATATTGAAGATATTGATGAAGAAGAAGAAGATCTCATTTTATGAGATGAAGAAGATAATATTGATGATGATTATGACAATGATGATGGTTATGACGATGATGATTAGTTTCAGTTTATTAATTTAGTTGTAGTTGCTGATTCATTATTTGTTAAGTATCACATCTTTATTTTAATTTAATTGCCGCTGATTCATTATTTGTAGATTAATTTGTAGCAACCAAGATAAGGCATCAGTGTCTTTATTTGGAGACAGAGTTATGCAACCATGGTCAAATTCGAAAATTAGACTAATTTAAAATAATTAAATTTATTAATTTAAAAATGAAAATTAAAGAAAAAATCGAAAATTTAAAGTAAATATAAATATTATAAAAGCTGAAGATTTCACAATTAATTTGTTGGTCTAGTGGTAAAGGTTTTGCCTATCTTTTGAGAAGTCACAAGTTTAAACCCCATTGGAAACAAAAAAAAAATATTATGAGGGCTGAAAAATTATCGAGTCGAACTCGATATCGGTAGGGGGCTCGATAGGGGCGGGTCTCGAACCGCGATGTGGAGGTCTAATTGACTTTAATCCAATCTAACTTAAGTTGACCCAGCTTAAGAAAAATCAGAATTAACAATAAACACAAAGAATAAATCAAAATCCACAAAAATAATTATAAGAACAAGAGTCTCACAGATGTTGGTATTTTGGCTATAATAAAAGTAAAATGGTTTTGAAGATAACATGTGAATGAGAAAGAGGTTGCCATGTGAATGTAAGAAAAAAGAAATAGGCTATCATGTTGACATTTGTTTTTCCACCTACATTGCATGTGAATGAGAAAGGTGGCACATGAGGTTGAAGAAATATACACGCCTACTTTCCACCTACTCCATTGATTTTGCTTATAAATATGTATATACATGCTAGGATGGAATGTGTGTAAAAAGCTTCAAATTGAGTGGTGAGTATGTAGTGAGCATTAAGTGCATGTGCATATATATATATATATATATATATATATAGAATTCGGGAAGGAAGGTGACACCTTCTTTTTTTGAGTGCACACGCGTGTCGTTTACGATTGGAAGGGTGTTTTAATTAAAACACTCACCCGCCAAGTGTTGTGGGCCACCGGGTGAGTGTTTTAATTAAAACACCTGCTCCAATCAGAAAATGACACGTGGCGGGCACCTCACAAAAAAAAGAAGGTGTCACCCTATATCCCGAACTCTCTCTCTCTATATATATATATATATATATATTTATATAGATATATAGGTATTTGTGAGAAAAGTGTGGGTGTTATCGGGTGAGGCTTGAGAGATTAGAGCTGTGTGATTGTAACAATTTTTCATATAGTGGATTCTTTTTTCTCTGAAGGCCCGTGGTTTTTCTCCGGTTTTGGAGTTTCCACGTATATTCTTGTGTTATTTATTTTTCTCTGTTTTCATTCTTTGGGAGGCTTGTTGGGGAAATATTGAGGCCAATTTCCCAACAACTGGTATCGGAGACCCGGGTTCGGGGAGGTCTCGGTTTTAGAGGTTTGTAGTATGCTCTGTGGTTGCAGCTTTGCCTAATCTTCCACATCAGAATCAAATTTCTATTGGTCGTATTAGAGGGTGTCTTGGTATTTCAGAGGTTCGGAGTATGCTCTGTGGTTGCAGCTTTGTCTGATCTTCCACATCAGAAATGAGGATTCTGTTGGGTGTGAGACACGGATACGATGTCAAAGTTCAGTCCATGAGTTCGATGTAGAGAAGTTTGATGGAAGGATCAATTTTGGCTTGTGGCAAGTTCAAGTCAAGGATGTATTGATTCAATCCGGGTTGCATAAGGCATTAAAGGGAAAACCAGTTTCCAGCGGTGAATCGAGTTGTACCAGTAAAAGCGAGGAAGAATGGGATGATTTAGATTTGAGACCGGCAAGCACTATTCGTCTGTGTCTAGCAAAGAATGTTCTTGCAAACATGCACGGGATATCAACGGCCAAGGAGCTTTGGGAGAAGCTTGAGCAGTTGTACCAGGGCAAAGGCATCTCAAGTCGGTTGTATCTTAAGGAACAATTTCGTACTCTACGTATGGATGGAGGTACAAAAATTTCAGATCATCTTAGTATTCTTAACAATATCGTTTCAGAACTGGAGGCCATCAGAGTTAAGGTAGAAGATGAAGATAAAGCACTGAGGCTAATATTATCTTTACCGTCTTCTTATGAACACATGAAACCTATTCTGATGTATGGGAAAGAGACCCTGAAGTTTACAGATGTTACTAGCAAACTCATATCTGAGGAGAGAAGATTGGAAGGTAGCAATATGATTTCATCAGAAGGTACGATTTTGGTGACTAGGCAAGGGAAGAAGAAGAACTCCGGGAAGAATGTAACATGCTGGAAGTGTGGACAGTCTGGACACGTCAAGAGCAATTGTCCAGGTGGAGTCGGCTCGGTGAAAGACTCCAAATCAAGTACTAACAATGTTTCCGTCGTCACTGACGGTGAAGAATTCTTTTGAGAAGTTGGCATCCCCATGGTGTGCCCGTTACCATAGAAAGGGATGTGTCCTTTTGTTAGCGGGTTCAGGGATTTACACATGGGCATTGGGTTGGCACTAATGCAAGATGTGTGGTGAAGATTGATGTCGAGGGCTGATGAACTTCCGGGTGGCCAACAGGGAAGTTGTACCATAAACCTTTCAGCAAGTTTTTCGACATGTGCCGTGGTAAAATTCTTAGAATGGATTATTCTAAGTGATGATACTCTTTTATGGTGGAGTATGATAGTTCTCTATTTTGAAAATTATGATTGTTGGTTCAGACAATGGTTGTCGGTGTTGCAGCGGGGACTTTCTTTTATTTAGCCAAGGTGGAGTTTGTTGGTATTTTGACTATAATAAAAGTAAAGTGGTTTTGAAGATAACATGTAAATGAAAAAGATGTTGCCATGTGAATGCAAGAAAAAAGAAATAGGCTGCCATGTTGACATTTGTTTTTCCACCTACATTGCATGTGAATGAGAAAGGTGGCACATGAGGTTGAAAAAAAAATACACGCCTACTTTCCACCTACTCCATTGATTTTGCTTATAAATATGTATATGGATGCTAGGATGGAATGTGTGTAAAAAGCCTCAAATTGAGTGGTGACTATGCACTGAGCATTAAGTGCATGTGCATGGCTCTTTCTCCGCTTTTCTCTGGGTTTATATATATTTAGAACTTATATATATATATATATATAGGTATTTGTGAGAAAAGTGTGTGTGTTATTGGGTGAGGCTTGAGAGATTAGAGCTGTGTGATTGTAATAATTTTTCATATAGTGGATTCTTTTTTCTCTGAATGCCCGTGGTTTTTTTCCGGTTTTAGAGTTTCCACGTATATTTTTGTGTTATTTATTTTTCTCTGTTTTCGTTCTTTGGGAAGCTGGTTGGGAAAATATTGAGGCCAATTTCCCAACAAGAGAATTATTGAACTAGTGCTTCATTATTCACGTCGAATTATAAATTTCGCTACACAACATAATTAAACATGAACAGACAATTAAAAGCAATCATAATATCAATCAAAATAATCAAAACAAAACAATAACTTGTCACCAGAATTTTTGAGAATCGATTCAAAGGAAGATGAATAACCAAAAAATATTATGCTTCGATCTCTAAGGCTATTGTCCGAAAAATATGAAATATATCTAAGCTAATAATTGAAATTAAAAAGATCGAATTTTTTCCTCCGGAATTGGCGGCTCAATGTTTTATATCTCCCAAAAAAAGGTGACTTCCTAAAATCTCCGCCCAGTTCCTAATTAACCTAGTAATAAAATAATTAAATAATAAATCTTAAAAAGCAAATATACAGTAAAAACTCGATAAATGAATATTCGATAAACGAATAACCTCGTCAAATGAATAATTTTCTCCGGTCCCAACTCTTTATAAAATGTTCAAATTTTCTCTCGATAAATGAATAATTTTGCTAAATGAATATTTTTCTCCAGTCCCGACCATATTCATTTATCGAGGTTTTACTGTATCTAAGATATATCCCCTATATATTAATGCAGAATACGTTGAGCCTAACTGGCAGCTTCTCATGCTTCGATTGCCACATGTCTTCTGCTGATGCTCGTGTGCTTATGTGTCAGCCTCTCATGCTTCAGCTCACACATAATCAATTGCTCGCCTAATCATCAGTCCATTAATTATATTATAATTATACCTCAAATAACTCATACCTATCTTATTAATTTTTACGAATTAAGGAATATGAATTACGAAATAATTATATTTATAGAAATATTTCACGTTTTTATTAATTAAAAAATATACATCTCAAACAAAGAGAAATTTAATATAGTAGTGTGCATTATATATTAAAAACTTAAACCTAAAATTTCATATTATATATTTTCACCAATTAATTAATTTATATTAGTTAGTCACTATAATTAGGTATATCAATAAAGGAAATATCAACTGAAATGAAAGATGCTTGAGAGTATTGCAAAAAAAGTGTTGAATATATATATATATAATTAAAAAGTATGAAGTCCTAATCAATTAAATAAATCAAAATAATCTTACTAAAAATATTATTAAAAGTGTAGAAATAATAGTTTTAATTATTATTTATAAATAAATTAAAGAAACTATGAAATAAATCAATGAATCTATCTTAGTTTTAAATCTTATTTAATTAATATAAAATAACAAAATAAATAAAAAAACTCATATTTACTAAATTATATAATTACTAATTTTATGAATTCCAAAGAAATAAGTCTAAATATATAAGCAATTAAATTTAATAATAATAATATACTAATCCGTAGATTTGTCTTTGTACAAAGAGAATTTCAGAAAATAAAAATTAATCATTTTAAGTGATTTTGTTATTTTTTATTTTTAAAAGATTTCTTAATTCATTTACTTTTGAAATCAACTATATATTTTTTGAAAAAATTGGATTTACTTTTGTATTTTAAATCATATCCAAATAATTTGTGTATTTTTTGTTCAAATATAAGGATTAAATTGTCAACTTTTTGGCCATTTAACAAACACCGTTAAATACTTAGTGATTTTGACTATTTTGGCAAAAAAAGGACCAAAAAAGAACATGGAACCGAATCTATTTTTAAAAATTTCTCATAGGACGAGAGTGTAATTTATCCTCCTAAAATATATAAATATTTTTTGTTTGATAACAATATAATTATAAATAGAATGATCTCTATATAAAAGAGGGTTATAGAAAATAAAAATTGACTAGAAATCTTCTTAAAAATATATCTCGATAAGTATTTTAATTATTTTTAATTTTCAGTCACTCAAAAAATAGGATATTCGTGTGAGAAAAGAAGGGAATTATTGTGCTATTGCAACAATAATTGATTATGTGAGAGACTTTAGTTTTAATATGCTTTGAATGATGCATATTTGCAATATTTAGGTACAATAGCTTCCGTAACATTTATTATGTTATACTACATATTTAGGAGTGAAATATTTATTCCACGAATGATATGAACTATCAGATAGTAGATAGGCATTTAAATTTTAAAGACGACAATTTTCACTAATCATATTTTTTCATAGTTATGCACTCTCTCATGTTGGCGTGCATCTGTCAAGACTCGTATTCAATCGTGGTCAGTTTTATGTAGCCGTATAAAAGTGAAAAGCACGAAAGACTTCATTTTTTATTGCGACAAGAATGATGTAATCGTAAATAGAATAAATAATGTAATTTATAAAGAATTGTTATAAAATTTATGGTGAATGATTGAGTGGTATGCATTTATATGTGAATTTTTTCTTATGTTTCCGTATTTTATACGGACGATATACTAGTTAATTATCAATTACAAAAATTATTTTTGTTGACGTCTGGTTTGGTCAACGTCACGTGTGCTGATCAGGACGAATGGATCGAAGACACGTAGAAAATAATAAACAAGATGAAAGGTGTTTGATCACTAAATTTTATTAATGACCTTAATATAGAGTAGAGCCGAGCAGGATATTTTATGCCGGTCTATCTTTTTTGCTTGTTAATTACAAGTCTTATCTTTTTTCTCAGTCAATCTGAATTCTCTCTTCTTTCTCTCTATCTCATAAATGCTAAAAATCCAAAGATCTGCTTTCACTGTACATTTCTTCTATATATAGAGAATCTGGGCCAGTGGAGAGATGACAGCTGACGAATGTTTGGGGAATATGCCCAAAACACTTGTCAGTCTGCATATATGTCTTGGACACGTGGCGGCCTCTAAGGAGTGCCTCGGGAAGGGGCGTGATTGCATGCCTTAATTGGCATGCGGGCCTGCTTCGCATGCTTCTGGCGGTGCTTATCCGCTGGGGTCGGTCCTCGGGTCTCCCGCCCTTCAGGTCAGCCTTTTGGGTCGATGCTAATATTGTTGTTAAGTTTGTACAGGAATGCATAATCAGCCGTTTCGGATTTCCCAAGGCAATAATCAGTGATGGGGATTCCACTTCTGCAACAAGTTATTTGACAAGCTTATGGCCAAAAATGGCATAAATCACAAAATTGCAACTCCCTACCATCCACAAACGTCGGGTCAGGCTGAAACAAGCAACCGACAAATAAAAGGGATCCTGGAAAAAACTGTGCGCCCAACTCGAAAAGATTGGGCTGAAAAATTGGTCGATGCACTTTGGGCATACCGAACAGCATACAAGAGTCCATTGGGAATCAGCCCTTACCGTCTAGTCTAGGGAAAAACTTGTCACCTTCCAGTTGAAATCGAACATAAAGCTTATTGGGCAATTAAGGCCGTTTCAATGGAATTGAAAAAGTCGGACAAGAAAGATCGCTACAAATATCCGAACTAGACGAGTTCAAACGAAGCATACGAGAACTCTCGATTTACAAAGACAAAGTCAAGAGACTTCATGACCGGAAACTTACCCTCAAGCACCTTGAACTGTATATGAAAGTACTTTTATTTAATTCTCGTTGCGATTATTTCCGTGTAAGCTAAAATCACGCTGACCAGGACCCTTCGAGATTGAGGAAGTATTTCCATACGGAGTAATTAGACTGATAAATCCTCAAACCAAAGAGTCATTTCAGGTGAACGGACACAGGGTAAAGCCTTATTTTGAAAATCAGAAAATTCCTTACGGAGAGAGCATAACCCTTGAAGATCCGTCGCACGACTAAAACAGGAAGTTTTCAAGCTAATGACATTAAACGAGCCCTTATTGGGAGGGAACCCAATTTATTTATTGTTTTTCTTATTATTTATTTTCAAAAAATCAAAAAAATCAAAAAAATCAAAAAAAAAAAAAATCGCTGTATGACACGGCGAAAAAACACGGCGATAATCTCGACCGTTTCTAGCGCCGTGTCTATTTTCCATCAAAATATCACTGTACGACACGGCGCATAACACGGCGCAAAATGGACCGTTTGCAGCGCCGTGTGTGAGCAGACGGGTTTTTAAACACACAGTCGCCTTTCATTCTTATTTTTTTTTCTCACCCTAACCTCCGACCTCCTCCCCTAAAAATCCCAATTTTTTAACTTCTTTTTCTTAGATTAGTTTATTTCAATACATAACACCTCAATCAACCTACTTTCATCAAATTTGTCAGGAATTTTCCAGAAATTCGTCATCAAGCAACAATGTAAGTTTACTTCAAAATTCTTCAATATTTGCTGTGAATTCGATTCTCATTGTGTTTATGGATATGTGGCTACATTTATTCACGTGATTTAAACACATTTGTTGGATTATATGTAAGGATTTTGATACATTGAAATGAAATTATGTCAAAATTTTGATGGTTTTGGTTTATAAAATTTTACATGATGAAAGTTTGTAAATTCGTGGTGTTTTGCTTAGATTAGTATTGTTCTATTGCAAATCGTATAGTTTTGAAGCTTTCATGTACCAGGGGGTTAGATTTTGTCCATAAATTGATGAATTTGGAAGCTTGTTAAATCACGATTACAAGGTGTCTGATGAAATGCTTAAATGAATTTTTCTTGTGATAATTGTGCAGGACAACCAGGACTCGCAAGCGCCGGGCAGCCAGCCCTTTAGCATCATCTTCTGCCACCGAGAGCGACAATTCTCAACCAGAGCATACCACGGGGACCTTTGATGCTATACGCTTTACAAGTGCTGAAAATGCGGAATGGTTTGAGCAGCGAGCTCATTCTAAACTTCTGGTCGAGAAAGATATCGCACTGGCTTTGAAACGGCCCAAAATCCGCGCGGACATACAAAAACCGCCAAGTGTGCCGCGGCGCACTAAACCTGTGCCGCGGCACAGAGCCTTCAGCTGGATGCCTGGGCGTCATCAATTTCTTCTGTGCCGCGGCTCACCTGGGCTGTGCCGCGGCACGGAGGCTGATTTACTCGCCTTGGCCGGGTGTCTTCTCGTGCCGCGGCTTCCTTGTGCCGCGGCTCGAGTCCATTTGCCGTTTTCGCCCGTTTTGCCTCGTTTTAGCTCCGGACTTCAATTTCTGTCAATCATACAAAATTAAGGCATTAAAGGCTCATTTAGACAATTTCACTCTCCAAAATACTACAAAATAATGATAAATAAGCGTATAAAAATACGCCTAACAAATACCCCCAAACTTAAGCCTTTGCTTGTCCTCAAGCAAAAAGAATTAAATTCAATAAAAGAATGTCGTGAATCATCGTGCAACTCATAGTGTTCAACCTAATCAATACTATCCTGTAATTCTCTCTAAATAATACGAGTGTCATAAAAGCGAGCTGCACTCAGAATAATGATTCTGCAAAGTAATCAAGTTCAGTCCTAATCACTCGTTCATGAAGAAAATCCAGCTCAAAGATTAACAAAACGTGAGTCCAATCGACCGTCAATATGAAAGGCTAAAATAAACAAGCTAGTTCGTCTTGTTCCACAGTCTAAAGGCACAATTTTCACGAGTTTCATAACAATTAAACCTCGGACAGTATACCCTTATATATATGTTCAAGAATTTGATTCGAGTTGACCACTAGGTTAGGATCTCGGGATGTTTCATCGGGATAATCCTAGGGTGGAACTTCCATTCTCATGTATTGGGAAACCGTTTGACGTAAAAGACACTCATGGGGCACATGGATGCTTCTAGTTACTAAGTTCCCGTCTACAGCGGAGAAACAACTCAAATGTATAATTTTCGCATGTCCGAATCAAGGTCGCCGTTTTACGCGAGAGTAAACAGCGGGTCACGCGAATACCCCCGGTGACTAGGCTCCCTCTCATTGGCACATGTGAAATATCTAAATCACTAGTCTAATCAGGGTCGTCGTTTTACGCGAGAGTAAACAACGGGTCACGTGAATACCCCCGGTTACTAGACTTCCCATCATAGAACACATTATCTCGACTTTTTGGGAAAAACTGACCGACTCTAAACTCAATCTAAGTGCCAACACGACTAAAGAAACAGTATGACTCACTATCCGGAAAATGTAGCCAAACGTATTGACGGTGATTTTAAAACAAGTATGTATCATCTCTTATCTGCCAAGACCTCTACAATCACGAAAAATTTTGGACCTAAATGAATACTAAGCAGAACAGAAATAACTGACTACAACTCGACTAGAACTAGACCGCTTCTTCAGAGAGAAAAACAGTGTCGTAACATCAGTATCACACAAATAGAAGCACGAAAAATTCACGAATAAAGAAAAACTAAGACAAGCAAGGCTATCTAAAAAAATTTTTACGCAAAGTAATGAAAAGTGCAACGAAATAAAGTACAGCAATAAAATAAAGTACAACAATGAATGTAGCAACTGAAAGTAAATCCCCCCCCCAAACTTAGGACGTACATTGACCTCAATGGACAAAAATGATATGCAATAAAAGTAAAAGGTCAAGTACTCCCCTCCACCGTCAGAGCCGGTGCCGGCATCATCCGGTGAGGAGGGTGGTGTGGTGGCCGGGCGGGCGCAATAAATGGCCCGTCGGGATGCATGATATGGGCCGTCCATGCGGCGAGGTGCTCCTGATGATAAGCATCCTCGCAGCAAGACGCCTCGCCTCGTCCGGGCCGGCCGGCAGCTCGCTCTCGCATCTCGGCTCGACGGCAAAGAATAACGCTCTCCCGCTCCGTCCGCTGCTCCTCCCGCATGGCAGCCATCAAGCTATCCCTCTCTCTCCTCATCTCATCTCTCTCTCTCCTCGTCTCCTCTCTCAGCTCCTCTCTCTCTCTCTCCTCAGATCCTCCCTCAGCCCATCAAACAACTCCTGCAACCTCGCTCTGTCGGGCGGCGAGCCGGCATCTCCATGCGTCAACAAAAGCGGCTCGGGGGATCCCTCGTGGGCCTCCTCTAGCAGAAATCCTCTCCCCCGAGCGTGCGCCGGCGCTCCTCCCCACTGGTCAAAGTGTGATATGATACGGTGGTCGATCGGGGCCTGGGGGGCAAGCATCGGCTCGTCGTCTGACCACGTCAGCCCCGACTGCCGGCATAAAGCGCAGATGAGAGAGGGGTGCTTCAACCCCGTCTTGGCCCCCCCTGGATACACTGGAAGATAGATCGGACCAGGATGGGGGCCAAATCGAAACGCAACCCGGAAGTGATAGCATAAAGTGTCCGGGCGCGGGAGAGAAAGACAGTACGGATCTGGGAGGTGGGGTCAATGCGTGCGCAGATAAAATAAAGCCAGGCACGCCCGAGCCGGCTGAGGCGCGAGCTCCTGAAGTGGAAAGTGGAATAACCCTGTGCTCGCTGCTCCCAGTCGGTATCGGGCTGTGCAATGGTCTCCAGCAGGGCCTCCTTCGTGAGGCTGGTCATCACTCGGTCATAGGCCGACTCATCAACCACCAGAAGCCCAAAAAGCCTTCGAATAGCAGCCGTGGAGAAATCAACTGTAACCCCTCGGACATCGACCTGAGTCCGAGACTCTAATGACGACAACGTATGCCCTGCCCGAATGTGCTTCAGCAGTGCACTGGCGTAGAACTCCTACACAATCGAGATAACCGCTGGCTCGGGAGGTGCAGCAAATCTGGCCCACCCCATCTCATCAATCATAGCGAGCAATTCCCCGTCCTGAGGAGCTGGAGTAAATCCCCTCTCCGGAATAAGCGGTCGTGGCCGGATCTTTTCATTGAATATCTTGTGAATTTCAGGGTCCGAAAACTGGTGTCCCTCCGCCTCGGCCTGACCACGAGAGGTCTCCCCTCGAGTAGGGGATGACTGGGTCCTAGCTCTCTTGCTCAGTTTCTTTGTTCGCGCCATAATCAGTCCTGAAAAGTACAACACGAGGGTTTATTCACGCAAACAATAATAACAATGATCTACGCTCGGCTAAGGATGTCCAGCCAGAAATTCCAAATTTAACAAAATAGCGCATTCGTGAGAGAAGGATGAAATTGGACTTAAACGTTTAACCTGGATGTAAGGATTGGGCTTGCTGTAAATTCAAAACGTATACGTTGCACGAAAATTCAAAAGATTGCTTTTCCAAAGAAAATTTTTCACTTAGGCAATTTATCAAACACCTTGAGGGCACAAGTTTACTTGAAGAATAAACATGGCTATAGCTCGATTCAACCCCCAAGAACAGAAACATAATTCAACCATCATCAACACAACACACTCAACTCATTCACATTCCAAACTAACCATGAAAAATTGATTAAAACTCATGTTATTCCCTAAACCATCCTAGAAATTTTGAAGGAGGATAAACATGTTCAATCCATCTAAAGCATAAACAACTTTCAAATTTAAACCATAAGCAAGTAAAGATTAAAGATTTGAACGTACCTTTTGGTTTTGTGAAGATTGCAAGAAGAAATCGCAATAAAAATTGGAAGATAACTTCGGCCGAGTCGCGCGCTGGGGAGGGAAAGAGAAGGGAAGAAGAAAACGCACCTGGTGTTCGGCCGATTGAGAATTATAAGCTACCAGGCCCTTTCAGATTCCGCATAGTGTGCCGCGGCACAGCTAAAGTGAGCCGCGGCATGGTACCCCTTTACTCGTGTTCTCGTTTTGTCGTGTGCCGCGGCACAGATTTCGTGTGCCGCGGCTCAGTGCTCAAGTGTGCCGCGGCTCATTTATGCCGTGCCGCAGCACAGGGTACAATTGGTTTAGCCTCCCCTTACGATTGATGTGTGCCGCGTCTCACAATACCTGTGCCGCGGCTCAGACTTCAGTTTCTTCCCTGAGACTTTTCTGCACAGAATTTTGAGCAGAACTCGTTAAAAGCGAGAGGCAGAAGCAAATTGAAGCACAAAAATGAAGAAAAAACTAGAAATCAAAGATGCAAGAAAAATAACGGAACGCAAAAATCTACGACTACGAACTCGGGTTGCCTCCCGAGAAGCGCTAAGTTTATAGTCTTCAGCCGGACCTATTGTAAAACATTAGTTCGCTTTTCGCAAACTCCATTTGATTTCTGCCCCGTTCATCGAACCGTTCATATTTTTGTTAAAATTATGACCATTGGTCGTTAGCGATTCGACTTTTGGTTCGGTCATCAAATGTTGTTTGCGAAAAGGTTTCGACATGAATAACTTCCCGAAACACTCGGTTTTTCCATGACTAATTGTCCGCTGGGCTTTCGGCTTACTCTCCTCCTTCACAAACGCACTCAAGACTGCAGCAGATTTGTCCTCATGCTCGAGGAACGCCACTCGTTCTACATCCTTCTTAAGACTTGGACCATTTAACACAAAATCTGAATTTTCCCACCGCCGATGTTTTCGGTGCTTTCCTCTTTCAACGGCCTTTACACTTTCAATTTGTGACCTTTTATCAACACTTCCGGGACATGGAAAAGATTTGAATACTTGAAAAGTAACTTGCTCGTCTTGGACACGCAAAGTCAGCTTTCCCTTTTCCACGTCTATAAGGGTTCGGCCAGTCGCTAAAAATGGTCGTCCCAAGATGATTGGAATATCTTCATCTTCCTCCATGTCGAGTACGATGAAATCAGCCGGAAAGATGAACTTGTCAACTTTGACTAAAACGTCCTCAATCACTCCCCTTGGGTATTTGATGGATCGATCCGCCAATTGTAAGGAGACTGTTGTTGGCTTGGCTTCCCCAATATCTAGCTTTTTGAAAATCGACAGAGGCATGAGGTTGATACTAGCACCAAGATCGCATAGTGCCTTATTAAACGAAAGATTCCCCATGGTGCACGGTATGTTGAAGCTTCCCGGATCTTTCAATTTAGGTGGGAGCTTCTTTTGAAGAATTGCACTGCACTCCTCTGTCAAGGCGACCGTTTCAAACTCCTCAAGCTTTCTTTTCTTCGATAATATCTCTTTCATGAACTTAACGTAACTTGGCATCTGTTCCAATGCGTCGCAATGTAATGTTTATGTGAAGCTTTTTAAACACATCAAGGAACTTAGAAAATTGTTTGTCCGCCCTTCTTTGCTGTAATCTCTGCGGAAACGGGACGGGGGGCACACATGTCTTCGAGTTATCCGGCAACTTTATTGAAGGTTTCAAATCCTTTGACTCCTCTGGCCCTAAATCATTCTTTTCCTCAATTTCTTTCTTCTTTTCACACCGCTCGGGCTGATCCAGCACCTCTTTCCCACTTCTTAAGCTGATTGCGTTTAGACTCTCTCTAGGATTTGTCTCTGTTGTACTCGGCAATGCTCCCTCCGGACGAGCTGTCAACACATTAGCAATTTGGCCCAGCTGGACCTCCAAGTTCCGAATGGAAGCGGAATGATTTTGGAATGTAGCTTCAGTACGGGTCATAAATTGACTCGTATTTGCCGCTAATTTTGCAAGTGCTTCCTCGAGAGACACTTTGGGAGCGGGAGGGGGCTGCTGTTGATTTTGAGCGAACGGGGGCTGGTGTGAGTTCTGTCCGTTTCTCCATGAAAAGTTGGGATGATTGCGCCACCCCGGATTATAAGTGTTGGAGTACGGGTTATTCTGCCGATTCCCACTTCCCACGAATTGAGCCTGCTCCATCTGATGTTGTTCAAACAGGTTTCCAACTTGACATTCCGCGCTCGGGTGTGATCCGTTACACCAATTGCATGTCTCTATGGTAACGGGGGCTGGTGCGTGCGAAAATGCTTGGAGCTGTTGGGTCAAAGCGGTGACTTGAGCTGACAAGGTGGAAATCGGATCATTACTTGAAACTTCCATGACTCTCTTCGGTGTCAATATCTCCGATGGCCATTGGTACGCATTTGCGGCCATATCTTCCAAAAGCGAGTGTGCCTCTGCCATAGACTTTCCCATCAAGGCCCCACCAGCAGCCGCATCCACGAGAGTGCGTGTAGAAGCACTCAAACCAGTATAGAACGTATGAATCTGAAGCCAATCAGGAAGGCCGTGATGAGGGCATCTTCGTAGCAAATCTTTATATCGCTCCCATGCCTCGTGGAGCGATTCCATATCGTACTGACCAAAGGTGGTTATTTCGTTTCTCAACCTCGCCGTCTTAGCAGGTGGGAAGAATTTGGCAAGGAAGGCTTGCGCTAACCCCCCCCCCCCCATGTTGTAATTGACCCCGACGGTAAGGAATTCAACCAGAATTTTGCTTTATCCCTCAAAGAGAAAGGGAAAAGCCTCAATCGGATGGCATCGTCGGTGACACCATTAGTCTTGAACGTGTCGCATATCTCAAGGAAAGAAGCAATATGGGCATTCGGGTCGTCATTCGGCAGTCCGCAGAATTGGCTTGCCTGCACCATCTGAATAATAGCAGGCTTGATCTCAAAATTATTGGCTTGGATAGTGGGACGGCGAATTCCCGAAAAATTCGCATTGATCTGTGGTATGGCATAATTTCGAAGGGCTAGTTCCGGTTGAACTTGCCGCACTTGGTTATCTCCTCCTTGGACTTCGATATTCTCGGCCATGTTGACCGTCGTCTGCAACTCTCTTTTCTCCTTCTTGTTCCTTCTTAGCGTGCGCTCGAGCTCGGTATCCAAAGGTAATAGGCCTTCGTTACCGAGTTTTCTCATGCACTACACGAAAGATCCCGAAAGGAAAAACAAATAAACGAAATTAAATACACAAAAAATAAAAATAAAACGTTCAAATTAAGACTGGAAATACTTAAATCGATATTAGAAAATTTCAGTCCCCGGCAACGGCGCCAAAAACTTGTTGCGATATTCCTTACACGCAAGTGCATGTCATCGTTTACAAGTAATAAAGTGATAAGTAGAGTATCGTTCCCACGAGGACTGAATCTCTAACTACCGATTTTTTCGTATTCCAATTTTATTTGAACAATCGAATTTGGGTTTGTGCAATTAATAACTAAAGGAATTACTAAAAGACTAGTCGAAAACGATAGCTTGAATAAAAGAAATCAAATGATGAATAAGTCTACGGTTCTGAATCCACCTCCGTTTATCCGAATTTACTCTCGATTATCCGTAATAAATAATTTTCCCAATTTATTGAAGGCGGAGATTGCTAATATATTCTATCGCCTCTCCCGAGGTCAATAGATTTATCTAACGGCGAATAACGCACTCTATCCCCAGGTGAATTAATTCGTCAATAGGCGAAAAGCATAAAATCTCCCAAAGGCCACGTAGTTCCTATGAGTATATTCCTATCTCACAGAATAAAACGGTCCTCACCAATAGTTCCTCACCAAATCTCCTCTCCCGATTCGAAGTGAATGATTAAATCAATACAACTATCGCCGATAATTGCAAGCATTAAACACAATTGGGACAACTCAATAAAAAGGTAATTAATTGGATAATCTCAAGAAATTCCAAAACAAAGGTTTCATCAAAACCCTAGATTAGGCTTTAGCCGACATACTAATAATTGAAATTACAAAATAAATAAATGAAAGCATAAAATTCAAACGCAGATGAAGCTCGGATTCCTCCGTCTTGCCTTCCGCCTCGCCCTTGAAGTCTTCGCTTCTCTCTTCTTCCGCCGTCTCCAAGCTTAAGCTCCAAAAGATTCAAGATCAAAAGATAATTCTTTAATTAGGGTCTTAAACCCTATTTATAGCTCAAAGACATCTCCAAATCGCGTCCGTATGGTCGAAATCGCTTTGAAACGCCCAAAATCCGCGCGACATACAAAAACCGCCAAGTAAAGCTGCAAGACTAAACTCGTGCCGCGACAGAGCCTTCACTGATGCACAGGCGTCATCAATTTCTTCCGTGCCGCGGCTCACTGGGCTGTGCCGCGGCACAGTAGCTTTACTCGCCTTGGTGGGTGTCTTCTGTGCCGCGGCGCCGCTTCCTTGTGCCGCAGCCTCGAGTCCAGATTTGCTGCTGCCTGCTTTGCCTCGCTTTAGCTCCTGACTTCAATTTCCTGTCAATCATACAAAATTAAGGCATTAAAGGCTCATTTAGACAATTTCACTCTCCAAAATACTACAAAATAATGATAAATAAGCATATAAAAATACGCCTAACAGCAGGATCTATGAACTATTCTTGTGGTATAACCAACCACGATGGTGATATATAATATACAAATTGCGTACATGTAAAACCACCCGTCTTGTGATAATTGAACTCATCACATGGGAGGTATTATAATTATATAAAATTAACACAATAAATATGTGTTTTTAAACCACCACTTTGAGATAAGTAAGAGACATAATTTAAACTGTAAAATCATTAACTGCTTCTACCAGAGCAGAATCGTCTAATCAATTCCTCAAAATAGTCATCGTCAAGGTATAGGTCGAAATATCGACTGCCGTTAATAGCAAGTGTAATGGTATGTATAAACGTTTGCGATTTCCGGAGTTGGATATTAATTCATATATTTTAATAAATTTAACAATGACATATATGAAAAGAGTTAATATCCATATCAATATTAAATAAATCGTTTATCGTAAACGGCCACGGTGGTATCGTTAAAAATCAATTCTGATATCATATGTATGTTATATGTAAGAAAAATCGAATTAATGATTTAATAAATTAAAAGGAATATAATATTTTATTTTATTTTAATTATTATGCTTCAACTTTTACGTAGAAGACTTGTTCTCTTAGATGTTGTGTAGAAGACTTGTTCTATTTGCTGGCCGGGGCCAGCTGTTGTCCCTTCGGGGTCTATTTCACCTACTTTTCAATGAGTTGCATTTATAGTTTTATATTTTAAAAATATTTCTTACCTTTACTGTTGGAGGAGCGCAATGTCCATATAGTGGAAGCTCCGCCAAGCTTGGATTTTATCTTATCTTTGGATTCCCAGCCACGGTGAATGACCGCCTCCGGACCACTGACAACCGTAGCACCCGAACCCACCGGAGTTGAAGAAATTCCTCCCGCTCCAGAACTCGTCGGAACACTAACAGTGACCACCGCCGGAGAAGCAGTAGAAATCGCCGCGAAAATCCGACTGACCTCCAAGATATCCCGTCACAGCCGGAGATGTGTCTACCAAGACCGCCAGAATGGGTTTTATATTATTCCCTGTTCACTGTGGCCTTGTGGAAAGTAAACGGCGTGGGTCTCAGCTGCCGGTATATTTACCAGCGGACCAGCGCAGGCTTGCCATAGCTCACCATTTATAATCTTCTTCTCATCTTTACCGGCGGAAGCAGCGGCCGAGTTCGCCGCTGGACCTCCAGCCCCGGCGGTTGGTGTCTTTATTCTTTTCTTGTTTGTAAATCTGTTGTTGCCTCCAGGAATTCATAGTTTCTCCAGCTCAAATAACAGGCCGGAGTTAATTTCTCAATCGGGTCTCATCCCGGCGGAGAATATTGAGGCGGCGAGTGGCCAGAAATAAATAATTTAAAATAAGAAAATATAAAATAGGATTCCTATTTAACTGGATCAAACAGATCTTTCTTGTCCCTACTTTTTCTCATCTAGCTCAAACAAAAGAAAAGGGGGATAATTTTCCGGCGAGAAGGAAGGTGGGAGAGAGAGAAGAGAGAGGCCGAATTGGAGGGGAGAGAGAGAGAGGGATGATTGTAATTTGTAATAATCCAATTTCTGATACAGAGGGTCATATATAAGATGCAACTGTAGAGCATACTCTCGTCATATTACTCATTTGGTTAGAGTCGTGCTGATAACGTGTTGTAAAATCAAAATATTATAGAGAGATAAATTAGAGAGAGAAATTAGAGAATGATTCTCAGGTGTGTTTTTCATTAATAACTGAAGTCCTATTTATAGGAAAACTTCAGATGGCACAATCGTAATTATATAATTACATCAGGAGCATAATAGTCATTCACACTATATAAAAATAAAAGAGTAATTGAAATGTCATTTTCAAGGTATATTATAACAAGAGAAATCTTTGTCATGAGCCATCCTGCTATTCTCCATCCATCCTCCAAATCAGCATCTAATTTCAATCTTCACACTTTGTCTGCTTAAGCTTGGACAAAAAATTCGATTCCTACCCGATACACTGTTAGGTTAGGATTATCTAATACACATCTTTAAAACAATACTTTGGTCGAATTAAAAATATATCTATGATGCATTTGACGATGTGCCATAGGCAAGAACCAAAGTAGGATCGCCAGTAAGCCTAAGTACTCCATAAGTTCTGCTGGAGTGTTCAAACTCATTTGGCTTGATCTGAACCTCAAAAAGCACTTTCGTATTATCAACCTTGCTAGATCATCAGGTATACCGAAGCATTCTTCATGTTGTTGGAAAGTTTACATTCTAAGTTATATACCAAAAGTTTGTTGGAAATGTATTCAAGATTTATTTGAAAGTAAATTTTTTTTGAATACCACCTCTAAAAATTCACGCCGTCCTCGCAGGATTTACCAGCAAAGCCCTTCGCAAATTGATCCCAACGTGGAAAAGCAGTAACACCTGTAATATCCGCCACTTTAAATTTCAACCTATATCTACATTACAAATATACATTTCAAGTTATGTTGATTGTGTAATTGACACTTGAAAGTACTTGGAATGTAGGATTTATGCATATGCCTGTAAGTACGAGACTCGAAAAATTTATTATATTTAGAATTTCAGTCCTATTTTTGTTAAGTTTTTAACGCATTTTGGACATGAGAGATACCACCGGTCATTGATATAAAAGTTGAGCATTCCCAAAAATTTCCGGCCTAGGATGAATATAAAAAAAATATGCTAATGTTTGCAAACCAAACCAATAGAACTTCCAACATATAAATGGAAGTAAGATGTCTACCGAAAGATTGTTATAGTATTTTACCTCCACATAAGCATAGTTCATCAATAGTCATGATTAGAGATTTTCCAGACTTCAGATCATCATGCAAAGTTTGTGAGGAGGTGAAACCAACATAACGGGTGGGGTTAGAGTTTGCCACGATGTTGATAGTGATATGAAACTGATTAGTATATATTTGTGTCATTAGGTAATATAATAATAAAATACTTTGCTTGAATTCTTTAATCTACGAGCGGCGATAATTTATATGACATCATAAGTGCTGGAAATCTCAACTTGACCCAATTTGGTTTAGAAAATTATTGTACTGGAATTATATAAGTAACTAAATATGTGGATTGAATCTGAAAAATGTGCTAACCTTTATACAATTTCTTTGCCGACACATCTGTATTATGACAACCGTCGAATCCAGTCCTCCACATTCCTTTAAAGTTCAACATTTGGTCAATATAATCTTCCCAACTTGTGCAACACACTTGATTTTTGCTGAAGGAACAGTAATAATTCATGATTCTTGATGAAGGAACTGTAATAATCCAAACAACTTGATTATTCTAAAAAAATATTTCAGATAATAAAATAAATAATAAAAATTATTTTGTAGAGTGACCGTCCGAATCGGGTATAGAATTATTACAATAATTATAACGAATATAACTATTACACAAACACTTACGGGATAGGGATTAGGGTTTACACAACTTCTAATTAAAATGCAAAGATTAAAAGTGACTGAAAAATAAAATAGGAGCAGAAATCACAAACCAACGAATCGAAAAGATTCGGAAGTGGAGTCACTTTTTGAAGAACAAACCGGCTCAGTCCTCTATATCAAAAGCCCACGTCCAGGACCCAAATAGCCGCGGCCAGCACCAAAACAAGACCCAAACCAGACCGGAAGCTGCTCCACAGGAAGAACCGAAGCACACAGCCAAGATTCGAACAGAAGACCCACTCAGAATACCAACCTCAGATCAAAGCCTCAAAGACCGTCACAAAGATCTCCGATTTCAGTTCACAGGATGAAGAAAAATCGAAGAGAGTAAACATATTACTTTTTTGCTCGGTTTTTTGTGTCTTTCTCAACTCTCCCGAAAAGGGTATTTATAGATATATCGGAGTAGGGTTCGCGGAGAGAAAACCGGAACAACAACAGGGGTTTCCATGACAGAGGACCAGGAAAAGGTTGCAACAGACGGGAGAGAAAAACGGAAGGAACGGGCAGAGAGAGTAAGGATGGAGGCGGACACTGGGGTAGGGTTTTGGTGGGTCTTATAAGGGGTAGGTATAGAAACTAAGAGCCAGGATTAAAGAAGCCAAAATAGATGGCTAAGATTAATCCGGTCAAAATAGGCTGCTTCTATGGTCTGGGCCGGGTCAACTCTTAAGGTGGGCTGCAGGAGAATAATTTTGGGCCTTCATTTTTAATATCATTTGGCCCAAAAACTCAACATTTCTCCACCTGGGCCAAATAAGTCATCGGGGCAGTTTATAGAGACATAGGTCATCATCGCCGTAGGACACCACCTGCACTCAAAACACAAAGTAAGTACAAGTAATCACAAAGAATAATAATAGCAATCACTAAGAAAGCAAGACCATCACAAAGATAACAAGGCAGTCACAAAGAAAGTAAGGCAATCACAAAGAAAGCAAAGACTAAAGGTTCGTCTTGAGTTCCCAAGTTTAGTATGTCCGTGCAGGACATGAACTTCTCCTCCGGTAGGCATTTGGTGCACATATCTGCAGGGTTAAATTGAGATGGAATTTTCTCAAGTTCAACTTCACCTTTCTCAACAATATCACGTATAAAGTTAAATTTAACATCAATAGGTTTAGTACGGTCATGAAATACAGGATTTTTGCACAATTGAATTCCAGATTGACTATTAGAAAATACCACGACTTTTTCTTTTAGGAAACCAATTTCAGATAAGAGACCCTTTAACCATAAGGCTTCTTTTACCGCCTCAGTTGCAGCAACATATTCAGATTCAGTTGTAGATAAGGCAACAACGTTCTGTAACTGGGATTTCCAACTAATGCAAGAGCCACAAAGGGTGAAACATAATAGGTGGTAGATTTTCGAATATCACGATCATTCGCAAAGTTAGAATCAACATATCCAACAAGTTTAACTCCATCAGCAGATTTAGAAAAATTAATACCAACATCCACAGAGGATTTCAAATAATGGAGAAGCCATTTCAAGGCTTCCCAATGAGGGATACCAGGATTAGACATATATCTACTCAAGCAACTAACAGAATAGGCTATGTCGGGCCTAGTGCTAACCATGAGATAAATGACTGATCCTATAACATTAGAATAGGGAACATTTTCCATTGATTTTTCTTCTTCACGAGTTTTAGGAGATTGATCTTTACTTAACAGAAAATGGGCAGCAAGAGGTACATAAGCAGGTTTTGCAGCAGTCATAGAAAATTTTTCAAGTATTTTCTCAATGTAGGAAGACTGATTTAGAAATAAGGAACAATTTTTCATATCTCTAATAATGTTCATGCCTAAGATTTTCTGAGCATCTCCTAGGTATTTCATGTTGAATTGTTCACTAAGACACGATCTAACATGATCGATCAACTTCATGCACGGACTCACAAGTAACATGTCATCCACATAAATAAGCAAGAAGATTGGAACAGGTGAGTTTTCTTTAAAATACAGACAAGGGTCATACGAACTACGTTTGAATTTTAAAGAAAGAATATAAGAATCAAACTTTTTGTTCCATTGCCTGGGAGACTGTTTCAAACCATAAAGAGCCTTTTTAAGAAGGCAAACATGTTCAGGTCTATTAGAGTCAACAAAGCCTTCTGGCTGCTTCATATAAATTTTCTCATTTAATTCACCATGCAGAAAAGCAGTTTTAACATCCGTTTGTTTTAATTCCCAATCAAAGTGAGCAACTAAAGCAAGCATGACACGCACAATGGTGAATTTCACAACAGGAGCAAATATTTCTGTGTAATCAATTCCCTCTTTTTGAGTAAAGCCTTTAGCAACTAACCTAGCTTTAAATATGATATTTTCTAGAATAACCACTTACAGTCCACAAGAGAATAACGATCAGGTTTAGGGACAAGAGTCCAATTTGGTTAACATGCAAAGAGTTCATTTCATCATTCATAGCATTTAACCACTCAGTAGCATTTTCAGATTTTAAAGCTTCTTTGTAGCTTTTAGGTTCATTATTATCCAATGATTCAAAAATATTGCAAGCATGAGACATCATATGAAAATCATTGAAGTGATGAGGCCTCCTAACATTCTCTCTCCTGGGCCCATCTCTAGTTAATTGATAGTCAGACAGATCATCACTTTCATCAACATTCTCAATAATTTCATCACTAGAGTTTTCAGAAGGTACTTCAGCGGGAATTTCATTTCCAGCATGCAAAATTTCATCATTTTCAGGCTCCACCTCGCTCAAAGTAGGGTAGTTAGAAACAGATTCTGGATTAGGTATGTGCGCGGATGCGGGTGCAGGATGTTCAAGACAAGGAAATTCATTTTCATTAAATATAACATCCCTACTAATTACCACCTTAAAACCCGGTTCGCCCTTAAGCCATACCCTAAAACCTTTAACTCCCTCCGGATAACCTAAGAACACACATCTAATTGATCTAGGTTCTTGTTTATCTTGTTTATGATGAACATATGTAGCACACCCAAATACACGAAGATTTGAGAAATCAATATTCTTAACAGTCCACACAGATTGTGGATAGTTTCATTCAAAGGGACAGATGGAGATCTGTTAATTATATAGGCAGCAGTAGATAAAGCCTCACCCCAAAAATGTTTTCTCAATCTGGAACTGGCCAGCATGGACCTTACCCTTTCAAGGAGGGTTCGGTTCATGCGCTCAGCGATTCCGTTTTGTTGGGGATGTAGGGTGCTGTCCTATGCCTCTGAATACCACTTTCCGTATATAAAGATTCAAACAAATTGTTGCAGAATTCCAAACCGTTATCAGTTCTTAAAATTTTAATTTTCTCGCTGGTTTGATTTTCAATTAAAATTTTCCACGTCTTGAAGGTGTCAAAAACATAAGATTTATTCTTAAGAAGAAACACAAATACTTTCCTAGAATAATCATCAGTCACAGATAGAAAGTATCGGTTCCCACCACGTGTCGGAACACTGGCAGGCCCCCACACATCAGCATGTAAGTATTCAAACACATTAGCACTTCTCGGGGGGTTTGGGGAAGGTGTATGAGGAAAATTCGCACGATGTTGTTTACTATACACACAGTTATCACAGAATGGCATGTCAGATATTTTATCATTCCCAAAACAACCATTTTTATGCAGTATTTCAAGACCTTTACCACTGATGTGACCTAACCGTTTATGCTAGATTTCAGTTTTGTCCTCTCGGGCTGCATTTACGGAAGCATTACTATCAGTAGTGCAAATATATAAATTCTGTTTACGAACAACAGTAAAAATTGTTATGGTACCTTTCATAATTTCCATTACACCTTACCCCAGTTACCTACAAATCCATCATCTTCAAGACAAGCACAAGACATTAAATTATAAGCTAAATGAGGAACATGCCTAACATCATTTAAGGTTATCGTATTTCCTGATTTAAATTTAATGCACACAGTTCCTATTCTAGCAATATCTCGTTTTACTTTATCATCCATAGAAACATATCGATTTTTCAAATCGCGATAACTAGAAAAATGGTGTTTATATGGTGTCATTTGAAACGTGCACGCAGAATCAACCAGCCAATCATTTTCACCTAGGTCAGCTAACACAGAGTTCACAGAAGCATGCATTTCCTCAGAAATCATAAACACATCCCCTAAGTTTTTACCGACAGCTAAATTTTCCTGTTCAGGTGGCTGGTTCTTTTTTGGTTTACTGCAGTATTGAATTTAGTGACCATATTCATCGCAATTGTAACATTTACGGTTAGTCGGTCTAGGTTTAAACCGATTTTTCCCTTTGCCCTTTTTCTTGGTGGTTTGGTTATTTTGATTATTGGAAGATTTATTATTTTGAAAACGGTTTTGTGGTCTTCCTTTGACAAAATTAACTTCGCCAATATTTTTAAGAGCGACACCCTTATTATTTTTCAAATCTAATTCTTTGCTTTTCAATTCGTTAACAATAATATCTAAAGTCACTTGATCTATACCATATTTAATGGTATATTTCACATCACTGTAAGAATCAGGAATAACATTTAGAAGCACAATAGGAGTGTAATCATCAATATTTTTGTCTCCTGTTAACTTTATATCTTGAACCAGTTTTGTAAACACGTGTAAATTAGCATCGATGTCTTTGTTCAAATCGAGTTTGTAGTGGAAAATTTTTTTCAAGAAGAAATAGTTTGTTGGGCAGGGAAGTTTTTGTATACATCTCTTCGAATTTTTCCCATAATTCTTTAGCTGAACCGTATTTACCTATTTTTCTAATCACAGAGTCAGATAGGTTCAAGATAATTGTAGAGTAAGCAAACTCATCAAATTCAGCTTTTTTACCCGCAGTCACATTAGATGCGAAAGAGTTGTCGATAGCTTTCAAATATTTTCGTTGAATGAGTATGCTTTTCATTTTCTGTTGCCAAATGGCAAAATCACCTTTTTCCATCAAACGGGGCCACAGAGAAGGTAAAGATAGTTCCCATTTTAATTTTCAAAATAAACGAAGTTTTTGAATAATTATGGAAAAAGCAGATTAAAAGGAGACCTCTGGTTTTTATCAAATTGCAGAAACACAAAGTAACAAGAACTAATAAAATCACACAGATAAATAAAGTTGAAGGAATCCAAAAAATTCAACCCCTGGCCCCTACAAGATCCGAGGACACTTAAGTGGTCCAGGCAGGAAGGTTTTAATGCCGGTTTATGAAAATTTCCAGATTCAAAACAAACACGAAATAATATCATAGTAATAAACACACAGAATATTATCAACAATGCGTCAAACAACATACGCAGCAGAAGCAATAACACCAAGACGAATTTTAATAGTATCACGAAGAACAGCAAACGATCGAATTTCAATAGTATCACGAAGAACAACAAACGATCGAACAAACAAAAAATAGTAAATAGAGAGCGTAAAGCCGTTATACCTGAGCGAAACCTGTAGTAGGGTTTCGGAACTCCCGAGTTGACCCGATTCAGACAGACCCGATTCAGACGGATCCTAACTAGGCCTCGATACGAATGTAGAGTGACCGTTCGAATCGGGTATAGATATATTACAATAATTATAACGAATATAACTATGACACAAACACTTACGGGATAGGGATTAGGGTTTACACAACTTCTAATTAAAATGCAAAGATTAAAAGTGACTGAAAAATAAAATAGGAGCAGAAATCGCAAACCAACGAATCGAAAAGATTCGGAAGTGGAGTCACTTTTTGAAGAACAACCCAGCTCAGTCCTCTGTCTCAAAAGCCCACGTCCATGACCCAAATAGCCGCGGCCAGCACCAAAACGAGACCCAAACGAGACCGGAAGCTGCTCCACAGGAAGAATTGAAGCACATAGCCAAGGTTCGAACCGAAGACCCACCCAGAATACCAACCTCAGATCAAAGCCTCAAAGACCGTCACAAAGATCTCCGATTTTAGTTCACAGGAAGAAGAAATATCGAAGAGAGTAGAGAGATCACTTTTTGCTCGATTTTTGTGGTAGGAGAATTATTTTGGGCCTTCATTTTTAATATCATTTGGCCCAAAAAATCAACATATTTAAATAATTTAATGGTAGCAGTATCGTTTGAAAACAACGTATGGTTCTAACTAAAACACGATATTACTTACTCCAAATCATCCAAAAGAGCTTTGATATATCTAGTCGTTTTTTCCTTGAATAATATAGTTTGAACACATTCAAACTAGGCATCTCATACTCTGAAATAATATGGTTATATGATTTATGTAAAAATTCTAAAAAGTGAAAGGAATACAAACTCACTCAAGAGCAAATTTTCATCAATTTTGCCAGGATCAGCAAAATCGTTAAGTTTTTGACTTCGAACATAAATCTGGGGATTGAGTCGTCTACAACCCCAAACACGTGTGTATTATCGTGCAAAATTAGTTTTGTGCTGTTTTCAATTTGTTGTTTTGATAGCCAAACGCGAATTGCCTTACTACATACACTCCACAAGCCTAAGTCTCGGTGCTTGCATCTTACCCTTGTCAAGGTCTTTGATCGACACGAACAGAGGAGTGACTGGCAGACTTGACAAATTCCATCGATGCCAATGGGTCATTCCGTTTGTTCGCATGGACAAGCTTATTTCTACTCCATCACAGACTCCAACAAGACACGACCAGGAATGAGTTGCTCAGCCAAAATGAGTTGCTCAAAGTGAAAAAATAAACGTAGTAATAACTTACAACACAACTGATTGGAGCATAGGAGTGCATGGAATTCACTGGAGTTTTCAAATCCGACGAGGTACGCAATGGGCCTACGCATGCTTGCTTGAGGTTTCAGCCGGCCACATATATTATTAGGGTGGCTCTTCCTTATTGTAGTGGGTAAGCAGTGTTTCATCAGATATGCTAATCGGAGATGGGGCGGTCGATTTGCTAGTCGGAGATGGAGATGGGGCGGTCGATTTGTTTTTGAAAGAGATTGTGACAGAAGCTTTGGTTGTTGAGAGAGATGGGCTGTTTTTGATTCCGGATGTAAGAATATTATTAATTCTAATAATTCTTCCTCATAAATATGGTCATTAGTAGGATAATATTTTCCATATTAAAAATGCAAATTCATTGCAAACGTTACAAGTTGAGAATTAAGATCTTCATTATTAGCTTTGATGGTTAGTTAATATTATGATTTGATGATTTTGGTTCTCTCTCTACCTATAAGAATATACTAGGTATGTTTGGTTTGGTTCTCTACCTACAAGTATGTATATATATATATATATATATATATATATATATTCATCTACAAAAACAACATTTAACATGTTACGGAGCCTTCTTTTAACAGCAGTTCGGAGGTACCATTGTTAAATTTAACAGCGGTTGTATAAAAATCGCTGTTAAATTCTAAATTTAACAGCGGTTCTTTTACAACCGTTAAATTAATTTTTTTTAAAAATTATTTATCAATTGCCCATGCTCACATCCCGCCCCCTGCCTGCCCCGCCCGCCCGCACATCCCGCCCAGCCCGCCTGCGACCTGTAAATGTACATTTTTTGTGCTTTTTTGCTGCTCATGGGATTCGAACCTGTGACCTCCATAAGATGGAGGTGGGTATCAAATCGCTGAGCTGAAGTCAATTTCTGTTATTTTTATTCTTTATTTGATATAAGTGTAGAACAAATCATATATGTATATATATATATATATATTTTAATATTTTCAGAATTATATTATATACATTAAACTTATAATGTATATTATATCAAATTTTTATACCATTGTCGTGGTGCTTGCTTCAAACCGTATAGACTCTTTCGGAGTCTACAAACATAATCCTCTTTTCCCTCAACCCGAAACCCTTCAGGTTGCTTCATATATATCTCTTTATCGAGGCCTCCATGAAGAAATGCCGTCTTGACATTCATTTGCTTAATCTCAAGGTCAAGACTAGCCGCTATACCAAGGACCAATCGAATCGATCTTATCTTCACAACTGGAGAAAAAATCTCATCAAGATCAATGCCTTTCTTTTGACTAAAGTCCTTGACTACGAGTCTAGCTTTGTATCGGAGTAGTGAATTATGCTCCTCCGACTTCACCTTATACACCCATTTATTTCTCAAAGTTCTATTGCCCTTCTGCAACTTCACCAACTCATATGTATTGTTCTCATGCAACAAACTCATCTCATCTTGCATGGCATCCATCCACTCCTTCTTGTTCTCATCCTCCATAGCCTCCTCAAAATATTCGGGCTCTCCCTCGTCAGTGAGTAAAACGTACTCATCGTTCGAATAACGAGTGGAATGATGACGGTCTCTCATCGACCGTCTAAGTGGAACAAATGAAGGCATGTTCATTACGGGTAGCTCGGGATGAACTCCATCGGTATCATCTTGTCTCAACTCATCACTATCATCGGTATCATGTTGTTCATCATTTTGGACGTCATCTCTACTAGGTGTCTCAACATGTTGTGGAGAAACTGGGTCCAAATCAATAAGATCATCATCATGTTCTGGAGCCGAATCTTCATTTTCAACATCCTTCATAATTTGATCTTCTACAAAAACAACATCTCTAGAACGAACAAGTTTCTTAGTCACCGGGTCATACAACCTATACCCGAACTCCTCTAGCCCGTAACCAATAAAAATGCATGGCTTCGTCTTAGAATCAAGCTTTGACCTCTCATCTTTCGGGATGTACACAAGTGCTTTACATCCAAAAACCCATAAGTGGCGATATGAAATGTCTTTACCGCCCCACACTTTGTCCGGGACGTCAAACTTCAAAGGAACACACGACGTCAAATTAATCACGTGAACCGCCATGTTCAAAGCTTCTCCCCAAAATGACTTTGGTAATCCGGCATGTGAGAGCAAACATCGAGTTCTCTCAATCAAAGTCCGATTCATCCTATCCGCCAAGCCATTAAGTTGAGTCTTCGGTGGCGTCTTTTGATGTCGGATCCCTTGATCTCAACAATATTCATCAAAAGGTCCAGTGTATTCTCCACCATTATCCGTCCGAATACACTTCAGCTTCTTCCCAGTCTCTCTCTCTCCACCGAGGCATGAAACTGTTTAAAAATATGTAAAACTTGATCTTTGTTTTTAAGGCATCCTCGAATGACCATCAATGAATGTGATAAAATATTGGCAACCACCAAGCGTCATAGTCTTCATAGGACCACAAATATCGAAATGTATACGATCAAGAATATTTTCCTTCCGTGAAGAGGTATGGCTCTTAAAAGTGACTCTCCTTTGCTTCCCAGCTAGACAGTGAGAGCACCTTTCAAGATGTACATCGTGAACCCCGGATAACACCTCCTTCTTTGACAATAGTGCCATCCCTTTCTCGCTCATGTGACCGAGCCTCTTATGCCATAGATCGGTCATGTCATTATTGTCTACTGTGTTCACGGCATTAATCGTGACCTTTGGATATGTCACGTAAAGTTTCTCTGCCTTCTTTCCTCTTCCGACAATCAAGGAACCTCGAGTGAGTTTCCACGGTCCCTTGACAAAACCGCTACAATAGCCATCATCATCAAGCAGGCCTACTAAAATCACATTCAGCCTCATATCCGGAACATGTTTCACATTACGTAAAACTAGCTCCACACCAGTGTCGAACCTCAAATATACGTATCTTACTCCAACAATATTGGATAACCCATTGTTACCCATCTTGACTATCACATAGTCACCCGGAGTATAAGAGGAATAGAAATCCCTACGTAACGTAACATGAAACGTAGCTCCACTGTCGACCACCCAGCACGACTCATCTCTGGAAAGGTTCACCATGTCATAATAGCAACATACAAAGAACTCCTCGGTAGTAGTATTTACTTCGGCTTTTTTACTACTCCCGCTCTCCTTCTTCTGAGTGTTCTCTCCGCCTTGGCGATTTTTCTTCTTTAGTTGTTGGCAAAATTTCTTCGTATGCCCTTTCTTACCACAATGATAGCATTCAATGTTGGCATACATCCCTCTAGAATTACTTCTTTGTGGCCCTCTATTACTTGGACCTCTGCTTTGACCTCTTCCCCGCCGTTCGGTAATGAGAACATCCGACTGTGACGAAGATACCTTTGACTTTCTTCGGACCTCCTCGTTCAGCATGTTCCCCTTTGCAAGTTCCATCGAAATGACACCATCAGGGGCGAGTTAGACAACGACGTACGAAACGTCTCCCAAGTATCCGGCAAAGTGCCCAACAACCTCAAATCTTGAACCTCCTCTTCGAATTTAATGACCATTCGTGTAAGTTGATTAATAATGCCCTGGAATGCATTTAAATGATCCGAAATAGGAGTCCCATCTCGATATTTTAGACTCATCATTTGTTTAATGAGGAATAGCTTATTATTACCCGTCTTCCGAGCATATAATTGCTCGAGCTTGTGCCACAACTCTCGGGCGTTCTTCTCTCCACTGATATGATTCAAAACATTATCATCAACCCATTGTCTAATATAGCCAGTTTGTCCTTGCTAAACACTGGTAGATAGTAATCATTCACATATAAAAGGTCTTCCATCTTGCCCTTCCATACATGGTAGTTCGAATCATTCAAATTCACCATTCTACTTATATTGGCTTTCATCTTACAATTGAGATAATACAACTACGAAACAACGTGGCTTCGATACCACTTTGTTGGGAAAAGCACAATAATAACGTCACAACAGAAATGCGGAATACCCTCATTTGACAACTTTCCCAATCTCAATTGTAACTTTTAGGTTACCGACAAGTAGAATAAATCAAATACAACTCGATAAACAATACAAATGATATAAAAATCAATAAACAACGAGACACAATATTTAGCGTGGAAAACCTCTCAAATCAAGAGTAAAAACCACGGGACCTCCGACCGCTTAAACTTCCACTATCACCAATTCACAATACACAATTCTTTCCTAGTACAATTATAGGTATACAACAATCTTCAAATACTTGGTAATAAACAATCTTCAAGTATTTGGAATACACAACAACAAGAAGATCGAAAAAGAAAAACACTAAAGATAGCTAAAACAAGAAGCTTACAAAAATATCCGAACTTCCAGACACTAAAACTCAATATACCCCAGTGAAAAGATTTGCCCAATTGCTACCAAGCTATTGTCAAAATATCACGACGATCCGATCAATACAACTCCGGAAAATCGAAGAAGTGTAATCTCTTTTTCTCTTCTCTCTCTTGTTCTCTCTCGTATTGGTGCTCTCAAAGTTTGGTGTGAAGTTCTCCTTCCCTAATCTGAAAAATGCAGCAAACCCGCTGCTAAAAAGAACATCCCCAGGCCTGTTGACTTTGTGTGCCGCGGCGCAGACAATGTGTGCCGCGGCACACTTAGAAAAATAGTTGAAAGAAACTCCAGGGGGCCGCGGCACAGAGGACGTGTGCCGCGGTGCAGAGTCCAGCAATTTGAGCCTTCCGTTGCAAAAGTAGTGTGTCGCGGAACACTCTTTCCTGTGCCGCGGTGCAGCCTGTTCCGGGCCTATATTTCGGAACAACTCCTACACGAATGTCTGCTTTTGAGATCTCCAGGATATTGCAGTGCCGCCAAATATGAATACATATCCAGTTTGTGCTTTATAATTATGTGGATCAGATACATAACCTGCATCTGCATAGCCAAGCAAAACCAGTTACATTGTTAGAATAAAACAAATCAAGATCAGGCGTACCTCTTAGGTATCTGAATATATGTTTTATTCCATCCCAATGTCTTTTTGTAGGACATGAACTAAATCTCGCTAGTAAATTTACTTTGAATGCTATATGAGGCCTTGTACAATTAGCAAGATACATGGGAGCTCCAATTGCACTAAGGTATGGTGTTTCAGAACCAAGTTCTTCTTCATTTTCTTCTTTTGGTCTAAATGGATTGTTTTCAACATTAAGTGTTCTACCAATCATTGGGGTACTCAATGGGGTTGCTTTGTCCATGTTAAATCTTTTCAATACCCTTTCTGTATAATTTGATTGGTGTATCAATATTCCATTTTTAATATGTTCTATTTGTAAACCAAGGCACAACTTTGTTTTTCTCAGATATTTCATTTCAAGTTCTTTCTTTAAGTAATCCACTACTTCTAGAATTTCTTTGTTAGTTCCAATGATGTTCAAATCATCAACATAGACAACAATGATTACAAACCCGGATGTTGTTTTCCTTATAAAAACACAAGGGTAAATAAGATTACCCACATAGCCTTGTCTCAGCAAATATTCATTTAACCTATTGTACCACATGCATCCAGACTGTTTCAACCCATATAAAGATCTTTACAATTTAATTGCATACATTTCTCTGGGTTTCGATGTTTCAGGCATCTTAGATATATATATATATATGTATATATATATATATATATATCACTATCAAGTGATCAGTATGAATATGCTGTAATAACATCCATAAGATGTATATCAAGATTATTAGATAAACCAATTAAATAACGGAGAGCAATGGCATCTATAACAGGAGAATATGTTACCTCATAATCAATCCCATGTCTTTGTGAAAAACCCTGTACAACAAGACGAGCCTTGTATATTAGAATCTCATCTTTCTCATTCCGTTTCCTTACAAAAAGCCATCTATACCCAACAGGTTTCACATCATTACGTGTGACAACAATTGGTCCAAATACTTTTCGTTTTCTAAGCGAATTTAGTTCAGCATATGTGACATGTTTTCATTTTGGCCAGTCAGGTCTATTTTGGCATTCAAATATAGATCTGGGTTCAGGATCATCATTTTCACTTATTATGTCACATGCAATGGAGTATACAAATATCTCATCAATGTGCATATTTTTCCGGTTCCATAAATTCCCCGTGCTGACATAATTAATAGATATCTCGAGATCCTTTTTCATTTTCATTTTCAATGATCTCCTTATCTGCCTCATCTTGGGTTTCGACTTGAGTATAGTTTTCATCATTCTGTGCTTCTTTAGCATATTCATTTATATTGGCTACTTTTTTTTTCTGGAATTTTTATCTTTGGAGCCAACATGCCTGCCAGGCTTTAAGCGTGCCTTCGTATTGTCACTTTATTTCGGAATTTCAATTCGAGCAGGAGTATTAACAGCTGGTATATATGACTTTATCACTCTTTTCATATCAGTAAATGCATCTGGCAATTCATTTGCCAAACCTTGTAAATATATAATTTTCTAATATTTTCTTCTCATGATTTTGTATATGGATCCAAATACAATACGATGGTATATACTTTGTTATGTCCTTTTCAGCTGTTTATTATCTCCCCCTAAGGTTTGGAATACTGTCTTATCAAAATAACAGTCATCAAATCTTGCTTGAAAAACATCACCCGTTAGAGATTCATGATATCTAATAATAGATGGTAAGTCACACCTAACATATATTCCCAACCTTCTTTGAGGTCCCATCTTTGTTCTTTGTGGGGTAGCTATTGGTGCATATACTGCACAATAAAAAATCTTTAGATGGGAAACATTTGGATCTTGTCCTAGTGCAAGTTGATATGGTGTATATTTATGATTAACACTTGGTCTTAACCTTATTAGTGAAACAGCATGTAAAATTGCATGACCCCATAGAGTAACTGGTAGCTTTGTTCTCATTATCAGTGGTCTATCAATATATTGAAGGCGTTTAATTAATGATTCAGCTAAATCATTTTGTGTATGCGCATGAGGAACATGATGTTCAACTGTACTTCCAATTGGCATACAATAATCATTACATATTTGTGATATAAATTCACCAGCATTGTCAAGTCTGACATTCCTTAAAGTATAATCAGGAAATTGCGCCTTCAGTTTAATAATTTGTGCAATAAATCTTGCAAATGCCATATCACTACTTGACAATAAAGAGACATATGAATCAACTAGATGCATCAATTAAAATCATAAAATACCCGAATGGTCCTGATGGTGGATCAATAGGTCCACATATGTCACCTTGAATTCTTACAAGAAATATAGGTGATTCTTTCTCAAGTTTGCATGGTGAATACCTTGTTATAAACTTTCCAAGAGAATAAGTTTCACATGGTTTATTATTTTTTTCAAGTTTTATACCTTTCATTTGGTGACCATGCGTACCATCAATATTTTTCGCATCATTGTGGAGCCTGTAATACTCGAGATTTCTGATGTGTATTTGAACCTCGTGATACTGTATTTATTTCATTTTTATCCGAGTATTTTCCTCCGTATTTCATGATCTTGTGTTGTTGAGCGTATGATTTCATGCATGTTGTTCATACTTGCATTTTTGTGCACTTGTAGCTGTAACACCCTCAAGATATTCGAGGTATATTACAGCGCCGTGAATCCCTATATGGGACCCACCAGGCTGAACAGCATCATACCCATCGACTCACATAACGACAAAACAACACCATGCCATAAAGACGCAAAACAGAATACTCCACCCGGTTCAACCGGTCAAACATAACATCATCAATCAACACAAACATATAGGCAACAATACAATCCGGACGAACAAGAACTCTTAAGTACTCGAGTACAACTATTAGTTCAAAAGCCACAAAAGATGAAAAGACAAAAAAGACATTAAAACGTCACTCGTGCACAATCATCACGCACGACCATCATCCGTGTACTGGTCCAGCGCCCGCTCGTCTCGATGAACCTGACCTGAAATTCATAAAACGAATTTCCCCAAAACGGGTCCCCACAGGGGTTAGCAATTACGCTAGTACAAGTAACCAGATGAACAACTTACATCTTACACATATAGTAAATGTATGCAATAGAGAAAACCATTCGAAAACACTCATTTCCGAAAATGCCAATATCAAATCACATTTGTAAAATTCACCACAATTAACCGTCGATCCACACCTCCGTGGACCCCTACCGAGACCCCGTCGGATCTAACCCGTAGTGGTTAAAAGCAAAGCTCGTCGATCCACACCTCCGTGGACCCCTACCGAGACCCCGTCGAGTCTAACCCGTAGTGAGCATACACACACACACAATTTCTCATACAAAACTACTATGTCAAGATTGTAAGTTCATAAGGATACTTGCCTCGATTAATAGACGGTGACGCGAACGGAACGGAAGAATCAAGCACGACCGTGAGGAACCGACGAATGAACCTAACGATTCGAATAACACAATCACAACCAACTCTAGACGATTACGGAAATGGAATACACCCGGAAACCCGCCTACGATTCATGTATATTCATACCAAAAATAACGAGGGCGGACCACAACCAAACCCTCCCGATTCCGTAAAAATCCACAAAATGTCCATGAATCCGTAGGAAAACTAAAGATACTAACAATATTAATCGTATACATCATGAATCCACCAACAAAACGGAACGAATCGGAAGAAAAACTCAAAACCCCCAAATTAATCGAAAATAGGGTTTTAGAATATTACCTTAGGAGATTCAAGTACCAAGATCCGTAGAACACGCGTTAGATTGATTGCCCGGGCTTCACTACCGAAGAAAAATGGTGAAAATCAACCCCCCAATGGATAAAGATGAAGAACTCTTCCCCTCTCTCACACTCTCTCTCGCGATGCAGGTGAAATGAAGGAGAAGACGACCGATTTCGTCTAATAAAGACGAGTTTGCACAGTTGACCGCTTTGTGTGCCGCGGCACAGGCCAAAAATTTACTCCTGTGTTTGTATTGTGCCGCAAGACACCGCGTGCAGCCGCGGCACCTGCACTGATTGGGTCTAGGTCGCGGAAGACACACGAGTGTGCCGCGGCACTGCACAGTGTGCCGCGGCACCGGCTCGCACCGTGCCGCGGCAGGATGGGTGTGCCGCGGCACTGCATGATTTGTCCGACCAACAATCAAGGGATTTGTGTGCGCGGCGCACACACCTTGTGCCGCGCCCACACCCCCTTATGGATTCCAAAATGATAAAAATGATCCTAAAGAGAATAAAACGATAGGAATCAATATTTGGGAACCAACAACACGAAATGGATCCACTAACAAACGGGCGGTTCCGCACAACAATAACGAGAATACAGTTCAACAGTTTGACAGGAAGGACACGCTGAGAAGTACACGAGGGTCACTACGATCGAGAAATACACCAAAAACGAAAATACCAGGGAAAGAAAAATACGGATATTACAGTAGCGCACGCTAACATCTTAGCATTAACGCGCGCTGATTGAGTTAGCTAGCGCACGCTACGTATGAGTTGTAGCGTGCGCTACACATAGTCAACTTAATTAAGACAGGGTGGTAGGTGAGATCAGCCGCGGATTTTGGTCGGGACATGTCGGGATGAATCTGGACGGATTTTGGAAAAGTCGAGTCAATGGTGCTTAGCGCACAAGTGTATCAGGTTATCGTACTTTTAATATCAAGTGTATCATGTGAGAATATTTTTAGAATGAGCATATGTATTCAGTATGTTGTGTATACGTATCCAGTATGTCGATATGACGAACAGGATGATTTTAGCGCACGTAAGGCTGTTTAACGTACGCTATGCCGAGACCCGTCAGAGTCAGTAGGCTGCAAGCCCATTAGCGCACACTAGGGATAAGCCGTAGCGCGCACTAATAACCATTTTCTATATATAGGACATCACCATTCTTCATTTTTCAGATTTCACCACTTCCCATACTCGATTTCTAGTACTTAGAGAGTCACTCTCTCCATCCTAAACCTCTCATATCATCATCCTAGCTCGACTTTGAAGATTTTAGACCATTGGAGATTGGTGTTCATGTAACACCCCCAAGTTATTCAGGGTATATTACAGCGCCGTGAGCCCCGCCGTGGGACACACAAGGCTAAACATACGCGAAACTATAAAACTTGACCGAGAAGGTCTACATACAATGGAAAGAAAGACGATACAAATGGTATTCAAAACCATAACCAATGAAACCATATACATCACTGCACAAATCAATACCTCGGCAACACAGGCCGGAACATCAAGGAAACTGAAATACAATACTCGAGTATTTAAAATCCATTCCAATGCAACAACACTGAATGGAGGAATCCAAAAAGATAACCGGAGACAAGACACAGTATCACACTTGCCCATCATCTTCATGCCGACCCGATACCCGCATGTCCTCTCTCCTGGAACCTGAAATACATAAAAGGTATTTCCCCCATAAAGGGGTTAGCCGTCGAATAGCTAGTGCAAGTATAACAGCATGAAACACAATACTCCTCGACAATAAAGTAAATGTAATCCGTCAATTCATCAATTCAAGACTAGTATTCCGGAATGACTAAAATCTCAAGACGTATGTGAATGCCGTAGAAACGGTTCGTTCATATCATACGCCGTTACATGTAGGAATGCCGTCAAAACGGTTCGTTCATTACATGCCAACATTATTTCATATGAATGCCGTAGAAACGGTTCGTTCATATCAACCATGGAATCGCACCAGAGGCTACGAAACCCTCAGAGGACCATAGGCCCATCCCGGAGTGGCTAGAAATAATCATACCATCAATATTTCATACTTTCAAAGTCGAGAACGTACAATCATAAATGTATACTTGCCTTGAATAATCGACGACGCAACGAACGGAATGGAAAGTCACCGACGAATGCTAGGAACCATCGAAACCGAACCTAACGATTCGAAGAATACAATCACAACAGATTCTAAACGAATGCGGAATTGGAATACGCCCGGAAACCTACCTACGATTCATGTATATTCGTATAAAAACGACAACGAGGGCGGACCACAACCAAACCCTCTCGATTTCGTAAAAATCACGAAATATACCATGAATCCGTAGGGAAACTAAGAGTACCAACAAGATTAATCATATTCATCATGAATTACTCAGCAAAACCGAATGAATCGGACAAAACTGCGAAAATCCCAAAATCTCCCCAAAAGTAGGGTTCTAAAGATCTAACCTTGATTCGCTGGATCGAAGGATGTTATAGGACGATTGATCGGTGATATAAACTCAGAAACTTCGTGGATTTGTTGTTCAACAACATGGTTTCGTCTCCTCCGAAACCCCAGCCGCGGAACGAAGAGAAATGAAATGAAAAATGACGGAGAAAGTCGCTGGTCTGTCATTTTTATACTGGGCCGGAACTAGCGTGCGCTAGCCTCCCGGCCTAGCGTGCGCTTATCGGCCAAGATCGGCCGAGCACTCTCGCCATGGCCCGCATGACCCAAAGACCACCGACCACCTCGCCGACCATGACTCGACCGCCCGACTCCGCTAGCGTGCGCTACGGCCGAAGCTGCGCGCTTAGCCGACTGGCCCAGAGCCACCGGACTAACAAACTCACCTGTAACGACGCTAGTCGGCCGCGTGCGCTACCCCGCCGGTTAGCGTGCGCTACGACCGACAAGAGCGCGGCGCTACCCGCCGATCTCCGACCGAGTCCGAACCTCGAATCCTCCGCTTGTGCCCGAGAAGCGTCGCTGGCCGACTCGACAGGCGTGCGCTTACATCGCTGAAGCTAGCTGGCAGCTGCCCCGGGCCGTGGCGTGCGCTTATGCCGGTTCTGCCGTGCTCGCTTCGATCAAGCGACCATCGTCCGGCTAGAACCTGCGACCGTCCGGTCAGTCCCGCAATCGTCCGGCCAGTGCCCGACCACCAGGGCTCGACGACTCGATTTCCGAAAACGTACAGAACGAACACGACGAAAAGTTCGCGGACAACATCAATGACCCGAAATGAAAGCGTAAGGTAATAATTAATCATACGCGACCGAGAAAAGAGTCGAGACAACGAATACACATAGAATACCCATAACTTTGGGTAAATTACAAAACGGACCAAAACGCCCGAAAATCACGATACGCGATCGAATAACCAAACCGAAGTTCACAACACTTCTAACAAAGTTAAACGGACTTACGGGAAACTCGAAACAGCAGTTTAGAACGAGATTCGCAAGAATCGAACTCAAGTGCGGAAGAGTCGTTGAAAAGCACGGAACTCAACATAACAACACCGAAACGAACTCGGATGTCAAAAAGTGTATAATTAATCATTCTCAGGGTGACGAAACGGTCCCAAACGAGTTGTCAACACGGACTTCCGCCAAAAATAGAAAATTACCGGGAATCAAAATTACGGGTATTACAGTTCAAGCTCTCGGTGTTGAATTTCTTCAAGTTCCTCCTTGTTCTTCACTATTTTGAGATAGGTGATTCTTCACCAACTGGATTAAGTATTCTTAAGGATGTTTTGAACATGTTTTGAGATTATCTAGTTAGTTAAATTCATGCGTGGTCGAACACCATGTTGTTAGAAGGATATTTTCGATGTTTCGGTACTTCTTCATCGTATAGAACATTGAACCTTGTAGGGTTTGAACTCCTAAGCACAATCATGAAGCTACAAAACCGATTATGGCCAGTTTATAGAGATTATCAAGTTCTTATGTATTACATAATGGAATTATACGTATTGGGACATTGAATGGATTGAACTTAGGTTATTTTTCTTGAAGATGAAGATGATGTATCAAGTGAACCTAGTAATCAAGTTCTTGCGGTGTTCTACAGAGTAATTTTGATATATTGATTGGTTTGGATAAATGAAGAACATGATTAGAATCATTGTCAGAAGAATTATCCTGTGATGTATTGAAGAATCCGACCGTAGGATACATTTGATCTTAGGTAGGATACTATGTGTTTTTGTCGGGTTAGTATCCTAATGTTGATTCAAATACGAATTGATATAGGGCAGCATAGTAAGCTCATATGTTTGATTATAGCAAGCTCTTTTTGATGTTCTTGATGATTAAACCGATTATCCGGAACCGTTAGTTATACCGGTGTTATTATTCGTTGAAGGTTCGGATTTTGGTGGATTGATCGAGTGAGAGTTCTTCGAGGTGGTTGAAGGTTTCTTCTTCGTAGTAACAACCCTTATCGCCATTCTAAGGCAAGTATCGTAATTTGTTAATGTTGGTATTTTGAGCATGCATGTGATTTATTCATGTTGTTGATCATGGGATTTATTTTGTTGAATTGTATGATATTCGTTATCAAGTGTTTATATGTTCATGTTGATGGACATAGTGATTTTGCATATATGTATGCACGAGTTGTGTTTGTGTATGTTGTGCGATCTATGCTGAGGGCGCTGGATCATTGGACGGGTTTTTCCACCTCGTGTTGGTCCGACGGGATCATCTTGGGATCTATGCTGAGGGCGCTGGATCATTTGACGAGTTTTTCCACCTCGTGTTGGTCCGACGGGATCATCTTGGGATCTATGCTGAGGGCGCTGGATCATTGGAATACCCATATTGTGTTAATGGAATCTTGTGGATTCGCATTGTTGGATTTCAGTAGCGGAAGTTCGTGTTGTGTATTTTGTTATGCATTGTTGTTGAATATTCGATTTGTTTAATATGATACTTGTACTAGCATCGTTTTGCTAACCCCTTTGGGGGTGGACATTTGTTTTGATGTTCAGGTAGCCGAGGAGCGGGAAAACAGCCACAGTACCGATGTGACGACGAAGGGGCTCAGTGATGTTTATTATTATTGTGACTTGTCTTTTGGATTATTTTCAGTATTCGAGTACGTGTGTTTTATTAATATTTCGAGATGGTTGTATTATTGAACTCATTTGATCTATTGAAACCGGTTTTGCGTTTTGAAATATTATGGTACTGTTGTATTATATTTACATTTCTTCTAATTAGCCTTGTAAATCCTTACTTAAAGGGTTTACGGCGCTGTAATTATTCCGAATATCTCGGGGTGTTACAGAATATGGTATCAGAGCTAAGATTCATGGATATCTTGGCAGTCGGGTTTTTGGGTCTATTTACGTTATTTGATTTACGGGTCATTCGTAACATCACTGTTCAGCCAGCGTCATCATGTGGACCGTGGTTGTAAGTCTCCTAATCTCTTTTACTACCGTTGTACTTAATTTCTGTTTTGTGAATATTGACGGGCTTTATTTTTAAAAATTTTGCCCTGGATATTGAGTAATTGTGTTTACAGTATGTTGAGGGGAGGACGTGGACGCGGACGTGGTAATGTGAGACAGGAGGATTCATCGACTACTCCAGAATTATCGGCTAGTCGAACCGACTCCCATTCTGGAGGACAACAAGGATCAGCGAATGACAACGCAAATCCTAACATGCCGGGAGTGCTTCAACAGGTGCTTGCCCAGATAAACCAGTTCGCTCAGGTAGTTGACCGCATGCAGACGGCAATGGGACAGCAGCATAACGAGGATAATCGGGGAGACAGATGGCTTACTGAGGTGGTCAAATTACACCCGCTAAAATTTGACGGTTCTGCTGAGGCACTTACTTGGGATCATTAGCTGAAGGAGTTAGAAAAGATATTTGCGGAGATTAACTGTCTCGAGGACTGGAAAGTTCCTATTGCCCAATATTTTCTGACTGGGGAGGCTTTTGAATGGTGGGAAGCTATTCGACCTGAGAATCATAATGCTGACTGGATGGAATTCAAACTAATGATGGAAGCACAATATCGTCCTCGTCCAGTTAGAGAGGTTAAAATCCGAGAGTTTTTCTCACCGCAGAGTTCGGAATTATCTGTGACAGACATAATCAAGACTTTTAATCATCAGCTGACTTGTGTGCGACACTTGGTCAGAATGGAGGTGGAGAAGATTTTTCATTTCGATATGCGGATGAAGCCGGAGATTCAGCAGTACATGTCCGTATTCGAGTGTGCTACGTTGCGACAGTATCAAGACAAAGCGCTGACCTACGACATGAAAGAGGCAGCGGTGGAGAAATCGATGGAGGCAAAGAAGCAGAAAGTGTCCAGCAACTTCTTAGAAAACAAGAGTGGTGGGCCCCGCAAGGGCCAGTCTTCATTTTATTCATCTAAGAAACCTCCACATCCTTCTCGAGGTGGAAAGAAGTTCTGGACAACATCAACAGTTTCGGACGCATCAAAGAAGTGCTATAATTGTGGTCGAGCAGGGCATATTCGACGTGATTGTCCCGTTCCTTTTGTGACTTGTTTTGAATGTGGGCAAGAAGGGCACCGTGCGAATTTTTGCGGAAATGTGACTAGATCATTTGGTACTCGCACTCCAGCGCTAGTTCCGAAAGAGATAAGTGTGAACCAGACGCAGCAGAGTGGTTTCAGCAGCAGAATGTTGGGAAGAGAGAGACATCCAGTGCTGGGTCCGTTCCTCCGCGCCTGTACGAGATGAGGAAATCGACGATCAGAACACTGCTGTTGCATCAGGTACGATTCAGATCCTTTTGCAACCAGTTAGTGTCTTAGTCGATTCAGGGGCTACACATTCTTTCATATCATTGAACTGTGTTAATCGTTTGAAAATCTCGTATTTATTTGGTTGTGAGCCTTATGTTGTGGGTTTGCCGAGCGGAGAGAGAATTGTGGGAACCCTAGAAACTAGAGGATTTCGAGTATCTATAGGAGGGAAAGATTGGCCATCGAATCTTATTGTAGTCGACATCCATGGCGACGATCTAATTATCGGGGATGATTGGCTCAACCGTTATGAGGCTATTTTAAATTACCGAAAGAGAGTTATTTCTATCATTGCTGATGACGGATCTGAACATCTATTCAAAGGATGGAGACCGGGAAGCTCGGGAAAATTGATCAAAGCTATGAAAGCAGTGAAATTACTGAAGCAGGGATGTCACGGATTTTGGTGCCATGCCATAAAGAAAGAAGAAGGACTAGAGCTCTCATCTATTCCAGTTGTGAAAGAATTCTCAGATGTATTCTCTGACGAACTACATGGGATACCTCCGCGGAGAGAAGTAGAGTTCAATATTGAATTAGAGCCTGGAGCCGCTCCTATTTCCAGAGCACCATACCGTATGGTGCCAACCGAGATGTATGAACTAAAGAAGCAACTAGAGGAATTATTGCAGAAGGGTTACATTCAACCTATCATTTCTCCTTGGGGATCGCCCATTCTCTTTGTCCGGAAGAAAAATGGATCCCTCCGATTATGTATTGATTACAGGGAGCTAAACAAGGTGACGATCAAGAACAAGTATCCTATACCTCGGATTGACGACTTGTTTGACCAATTGCAGGGGCCAGAGTATTCTCTAAGATCGATCTGCGATCAGGTTACCATCAGTTGAGAATTAAGGAATCGGACATACCGAAATCTGCTTTCAGATCCCGGTACAGACATTATGAATTTATGGTAATGCCATTCGGACTTACCAATGCTCCTGCGGTATTTATGCAATTGATGAATCGGGTATTCTTAGAATACCTAGATAAGTTTGTGGTCATTTTCATTGATGACATCTTGATCTATTCGAAAGACCCCGAGGAGCATGCTGAGCATTTGCGTGTTGTTTTGAGCACCTTGAGGAATGAAAAACTTTATGCGAAACTTTCTAAATGCGAGTTCTGGCTTAGGAAAGTAACCTTCCTTGGGCATGTGATATCAGCTGACGGAGTTCAGGTGGACCCGAAGAAAGTCGAAGCAATCTTGGAATGGGAATCTCCTAATAACGTGAAAGAAGTCCGAAGCTTCTTAGGACTTGCTGGATATTATTGCCGTTTTGTAGAGGGATTTTCCAAAATTGCTCGTCCGCTCACTCAGTTGTTGCAGAAGACTCAGAGATTCGTGTGGAATGAGAAATGCCAGGCTAGTTTTGATGAACTTAAGAGGAGACTGACGACAGCGCCTATACTAGCGTTACCAGATGGAACTGATGGATTCATGGTATACAGTGATGCTTCAAATCAGGGTCTGGGATGTGTATTGATGCAAAAGGATAGGGTGATTACCTATGCCTCTCGACAGTTGAAACCATACGAAGTTAATTACCCAACTCATGATCTGGAGTTAGCAGCTGTAGTCTTTGCTCTAAAAATTTGGTGACATTATTTATACGGCACTCATTGTCAGATCTTTACAGATCATAAGAGCCTCAAGTATATTTTCAGTCAGAAGGAATTAAACATGAGGCAGAGAAGGTGGCTGGAATTGATCAAGGATTACGATTTGGAAATCCTCTATCATCCAGGCAAAGCAAACGTGGTAGCTGATGCACTGAGCCGTAAACCTATTTCTCTTCGAGTGTTGGAAGCGCTCACGTCCCAAACCAGCATTCAACCAGAACTGATCCGCGAAGGAATCGAAGTGTGGTCGCAGGGAGTCCAAGGGAAACTGTGTGTGATGGAACTAACTTCGTCATTGGTGGAAGAAATCAAATCTAAGCAATTGGATGATTCTCTGATTCTTCGATTATGTGACGAAGTGAACAAAGGAAAGGCCCCAGGATTCGTGATGCAGGATGATGGAATTTTGAGATTTCATAGTTGACTTTGCGTTCCCGATGATGATGTTTTGAGATAGACAATTCTGAAAGAAGCTCACAACGCGCCCTATTCTATTCACCCGGGCAGTAGTAAGATGTATAAGGATCTAAAACAAAACTTCTGGTGGGGAAATATGAAGAAGGACGTAGCAGAATACGTTTCGAAGTGTTTGACTTGTCAGCAGGTTAAGATTGAACATCAGTGACCTGCCGGAATGTTGAAGAAACTTCCGATCCCTGAGTGGAAGTGGGAGGATATATCGATGGATTTCATCACCAATATGCCAAGGACCAAGACGGGAATGAACATGATTTGTGTTGTAGTTGATCAACAAACCAAGTCGACTCATTTCCTAGGAATTAATGACACTTGGGGACCCGAGAAATTGGCACGAGTATTTATTTCAGAGATAGTCCGATTGCATGGTACACCGAAGACCATTATTTCGGATCGAGATGGTCGCTTTGTATCGCACTTTTGGAAGGCAGTTCACAGAGCTTTGGGAACCGAACTGAACTTTAGCACGGCTTATCATCCTCAGACAGACGGTCAGTCCGAAAGGACTATTCAGACAGTAGAAGACATGCTTAGAGCTTGTGCCTTAGACTGGTCAACCGACTGGGAGGTTCATTTGCCCTTGATTGAATTCACCTACAATAATAGTTGGCATGCTTCCATTAAGATGGCACCGTTTGAAGTGTTGTACGGAAGAAGATGTAGATCGCCCCTGTGTTGGGATGATTCTTCTGACTTGATTGGGACGGAACCAGAGTTAATAGTTCAGACTCAAGAGAAGGTAGCTCTAATTTGGGAACGGCTGTTGACTGCCCAGAGTCGACAGAAGTCTTATGCAGATGTGCGCCATCGCCCGTTGGAGTTTGAGATTGGGGATCACGTGCTGTTGAAGGTTTCTCCTACCCGGGGAATTTTTCGTTTTGGAAGGAAAGGAAAGCTGAGTCCGAGATATATCGGACCATTTGAGATCCTCGAGAGAGTTGGGGATTTAGCATACAGGTTGGCCTTACCGCCATCGCTGAGTCACGTTCACAATGTGTTTCATGTATCCCAGTTACGGAAGTATATACCAGATCCCAGTCATATCATTGATTTCGGCGAGATCGAGATGGCTAATGATGGATCGTTCGAGGAGAAACCAATCAAGATACTTGAGAGTCGGATCAAACAATTGAGGATTAAACCAATAACCTTGGTTAAAGTACAATGGTCACGACACGGAGCTGAAGAGGCCACTTGGGAAACGGAGGACAATATGAAGGCTAGATATCCAGAGTTGTTTTCATCTTAAGTTTCGGGATGAAACTTCTTTTTAGGGAGAGAGGATGTAATACCCGAGATTTCTGATGTGTATTTGAACCTCGTGATACTGTATTTATTTCATTTTGATCTGAGTATTTTCCTCTGTATTTCATGATCCTGTGTTGTTGAGTGTATGATTTCATGCATGTTGTTCATACTTGCATTTTTGTGCACTTGTAGCGCACGCTAACATCTTATCATTAACGCGCGCTAATTGAGTTAGCTAGCGCACGCTACGTATGAGTTGTAGCGCGCGCTACACATAGTCAACTTGATTAAGACAGGGTGGTAGGTGAGATCAGCCGTGGATTTTGGTCGAGACATGTCGGGATGAATCTGGACGGCTTTTGGAAAATTCGAGTCAACGGTGCTTAGCGAACGCTAATGTTATGAGGCTAGCGCACGCTAAGTCTAGTACAGTGAGGTCAGTGAACTTTTGTTCAGCCGTTAGCGCACGCTAATAATAGTTGTTAACGTACGCTAATTGTTGATTTTAGCGCATGTAAGGCTGTTTAGCGTACGCTATGCCGAGACCCGTAAGAGTCAGTAGGCTGCAAGCCCGTTAGCGCACGCTAGGGATAGAGCCGTAGCGCGCGCTAATATCCATTTTCTATATATAGGACAACACCCTTCTTCATTTTTCAGATTTCACCACTTCCCATACTCGATTTCTGAGACTTATAGAGTCACTCTCTCCATCCTAAACCTCTCATATCATCATCATAGCTCGATTTTGAAGATTTTAGACCATTAGAGATTGGTGTTCAAGCTCTCGGTGTTGAATTTCTTCAAGTTCCTCCTTATTCCTCACTATTTTGAGGTAGGTGATTCTTCATGTAATATCCGCAATTTCGAATTTCGGTAATTTTATTTTTTTCGGCGGAAGTCCATTTTGACGACTCGCTCGTGACCGTTTCATCATTTCGAGAATGATTAATTCTGCATTTTTTGTCATTCGAGTTCGTTTCGGTGTTGTTTTGTTGAGTTCCGTGCTTTTTAGCGACTTTTCCGCACTTGAGTTCGATTCTTGCGAATCTCGGTTGAAACTGCTGTTTCGAGTTTCCCGTAAGTTCGTTTAACTTTGCTATATGTGTTGTGAACTTCGGTTTAGTTATTCGATCACGTATCGTGATTTTCGGACGTTTTGGGCCATTTTGTAATTTCCCAAAGTTTGGGGTAATTACTTCCGTTGTCGAATTCCGACACTTCGGGTGGTCGGAATCGTGTGTTCTCTTAGCGCTTGGATTCGTCTTTGCGAGTACTTCGTAACCGTATCTTCGATTTTTACTCAGGTAGATTTTTGGCGAAGGCCGGTTACGGCCGTAATGTGTGCCAGTTACGTCCGTAATGTGTGCCAGTTACGGCCGTAAGTGTCCGGCAGGTGCTGGGCAGATTTTTGACGAATGCCGGTTACGGCCGTAAGGCCTGCCGAGTACGGCCGTAAGGGGCCGAGTTACGGCCGTAAGGCACTGCCGGTTACGGCCGTAACCCTGCCGGCTATATATAGCCTGGGCTCGGCCAGACTTCATTTTTACTCGATTTTCTCCTTCTTTCGGCGGCTGGCGATCGGTGCGACGGGAAATGGAGTTCTTGGTCGATCCTACACAATTCCAAGATGTTTTGGAAGATCCTTGTTGATTATATCATCATCCAATCCGTGTATTTCGTCGAATCAAGGTATATTTCTCGATTTTCCTTCAAGTTGACTTTTCGGAGAATTTGTTCTTGATTTCGATTCTAGCCCAATTTTGATACATCGGTTGGTTTAGTATGATGTAATTAATCGTGTTCTATGGGTTGTATATCCATATTTCGAGTTTGTTCAACTCGATTAGTGATTCGAGTGTTCTTGGGAGTTATCGAACATTGAGTGTTCGATTAAATGTCCCAATGAGTTTCCCTTCGATAGTTTGGTGGGATTTCCGTTGTTTTTTACCTTGATTCTCATTATGATCGTATTTTTGTGTTCTTGGCCATTTTGGGGGAAACTCTTGAATTTGTGTCGTTCGTCCGTTCAATTCAACGACTTTAGGACGTGCTATGGAACTTGTTTTCATTGTTGTTATTGTTGTTCGTAGTTTATTGTCGCGGGTTAACGTTCGGTGGAGTTGGCGGGTTCGTGGTCGGTTCGTGCCAACCTAATTCGGTCGATTCTCCGCGTTGTTCTTATTCGAGGCAAGTACCTTGTCCATACAATTCTTTTTTTGTGAATATGATAATTGGTGATTGTCTTTACATGTTTGTTTGAAACGAGTTTTCAAAAGATTCGGCTAGCCTCGTTAAGGGCTCACTTTCAAACGCGTGTGTTTTGTAAATTGTGTGGGTTGTAAGTGACTATGTGAATCCTATGGATATGTTTGGTGTTGATAATGCACTTGGTATTTGTGTGTGGACGTCTATTGTTTCATTTCGGTGCATTGTGATTTGACGTGGTGTTTTGCTAAGTGTTTGATGCCTCTGGGTGAATTGTTTGGATATCCTTGGTGTGATATGTTATTTGTGCATGATTGCTTCGCTCACCGTGGGTTGGTTCGACGGGGCCACGGCGGGAATCCAATGGTAGAGCCCTGGATTCACGAGTGGTGAATGTATTTTACTCACCGTGGGTTGGTTCGACGGGGCCACGGCGGGAGTCCAATGGTAGAGCCCTGGATTCACGAGTAGAAACTTCACAGGTTGGTGTATATTTAGTGAATGTATTTTACTCACCGTGGGTTGGTTCGACGGGGCCACGGCGGGAGTCCAATGGTAGAGCCCTGGATTCACGAGTAAAACTTCACGAGTTTTTATTGATTTTTACGTCCGTCGAGGACACGTGACGTGGGTTTTAACCCTGTGAATTGTTGTCGGTTTTCTATTTGCGAAAACAAAACCTTTGGGCTGTGACCCCTGTTGATTTTGGAAAGATAAGGATTTGATAATCCTAAATTGTTTTCTATTAAAACTCTCGAAGGCATTTTATACTATTTCATAAATTGTTTCCCTTTAATTGTGGTCTTTCGGTTTTGGAATGTTTTACCCAAACTCATGCCTCGGGAAGTACTATTCGTTATGTTTGGATCTTTGAGGATTCCTGATTATTATTGTTCTTGGAACTTGTATTGTATGGCTCGTATTTGCACTTTGTTCTTGCACTAGCAAAACAGTGGAGTTTTGCTAACCCCCGAGTATTCGGGGAGGTGGATGTCTGTTTTTGCATTCAGGTTTGAGAGCATAACACAGGGTCGGCACGAAGGATGATGAAAGATGAACGATACTAATCACCCGAGGATCCGTATGATGTCATTGGTTTAGTTGTATTTTATTTCCGCTGCAGTATTCTTTCCCGTTGTACGGGATTGTGTTGTATTTGACCCCTGCGTGGGCATGTAATGTATTTGAGTTGTATGTAATTATTGAAAGACCAAATCGGTCTACTGAGTCATTTTAGCCTTGAAGGCATGGTTGAGTTGTTATATGTTGTTACCAGCCTGGTAGATCTTTGAGGAAAGGTTCTACGGCGTGTAATATCCCTGAGCGGATTGGGGGTGTTACATAAATGGTATCGGAGCTTAGGTTGTGGAAACCTCGGCTGTCGGGTCAGTGGTGTCTATTGAGTTTTGTCTCGTCAGATTTTGTCTGACTGAGTCGTGTCGCGACGCGTCGTCTGAGTTTGTTGGTCGTGATTAGTATCGTGGGCGATCATCATCTTCGTGCGACATGTGGATGTAAGTCTCCCTTCTTTGTATTGTGCCTCGTGTGACATGAGCTATTTTTTTTATTTTGTATTAAGTGACGGAATTCTCTTATGGATTTTGATTTCTTGATACGTGATTATTTGACTCTCATATTTCGTACATGTGAGGAGTAGTGTTGCTGGATTGTGCATGTTGGACTGTATTTCTTTTATCCGCTGCGTGAGTTCTTTTGTAATGACTTTCGGTATTTTACCGGCTGAGTTTTATTTCGAAAACCGATTCCCTTAACCGAGTTTTTGGCATTATGGCCTTGATCGCTTTGGCAAAATTCTTATGACGGTATTTAGTATTTTATAAATGGCTTTTGTGAGTTTTTGAAATATTACCGTCATCGGCCTTTTTGACGTTGTAAATGGTTTTTAGCCTGGTGAGTTCCAGCGCGGGACCCCCGGCGCTATAATGTTTCGTGTAATTACCTGAAATTTTTAGGCATTCTAGCCCATTGAATTATCTTTGAAAACCTTGAGTATCTTAGAAATAAATTTCGAGACGTACATTTAAAATGAATTGTTTTCTCGTGGCACTTCCAAGGTGTCACAATATGTTTCAAAATTCTTTTACCTCGAGGACCAAAATGTTTTGAGATATTTTCAGTATTTTATAAACGCTTTTACTTACACCCGAGGGTCGAATATTCTGAAAGTTTTTCACTAAGAGAAAGTGTCCTCATTTTTTTTATCGATGTGAAATGGTTCTCTAAAGTCTCGAAAATGATGTTTGTTCAACTTTTTGTAAAATGATACTCAAGATCAACTGGTGTTCCCAAACTGTTTTCATAAGGTGCTTTTCGTTTTTAAAACCCATCATTTCCTGCTTGTGGTCAGAGAAGGTGTGTATGATGTTGGTATTGTTGTTAGGGTGTTAGCCCTCCGAATTGTGATTGAATTGGTGGCATGAACGTCGAGGCGTTGCCACACATTTTTTTGTACTAGCCCTCTGTGAGAGGTGTGAACTGGTGTTTACTGTTTATCGCCTCGTGGTGATTTGCGTGTTGTCGCACTAGTGTGAGTTGTTAAAGCTTGGATTTTTGTGTGTTTATACACATGGGTGATTGTTTCATGATGTTTGTATTACGTGCTGGTTATCGTTCGGGCCATTGAGGTCGCCAAACGATACCGTTGTTGTTGTAGTGTTTGTGTGTGAATTACTTTACGATGGTAAACGTTGTATATGATATGTGTTATGATTCTTTGTTGTGCTGAGTTGGCATCTCCGCTGTGTTGTTTTGCGACGTTATGCCCCATTGTATCTAGCAATTGTATTTTCGGTATGCCGAGCCGAGACGTTTCAACCGCGATGTGCTGGGGCATGCACGTGTAAATTGTCCTTCTCGTCGGTAACGCTTTTCAAGTGTGGACCCGAGAGACAGGATCCAGTTATGCGAGTTGGGTTCCGAGTCTTTCGGGGCGCGAACTTCATAGATATGAGGATCGGTTACGAGAGGCCCATGGGAGATGTTTCGTCGTTTGATTTTTGTGTTGTCAACTTGCTCCCGTTTTTTTGATTTGCTGGTACGTCATTTCATTTATAAGAGGTCGAATGTAATGCCCGTATCATTTTTTTTACTTCCGCATTTTCTCTCCCTCAAGTCTATCGACTCGCTCGTGTTCGTTGATGCTTTCCGAACTTGTTCTGTATTTCGATTTCGTCGTTCGAACGAGCTGTGATCTTGTTTTGGGCCGATCTGGTTATCGCTGTGACTTTTCCGAGTCCGGTTCGATTCTTCTGAACTTTGTTTGGAAGTAACATCTTTTGGTTCTACTAGTTCTTTTATTCGTAGTGGATCGGATTTTTAACTTTTGTATTTTCGACTCTGTCGACTCGTTTATGTTCGTTGACATTTTCTGAGCTTGTCCTGCCCCTTGCTTTTGTTGATCGAACGAGTGCGGTATTGTTTCGGAATAACTCGTTTGTCGTTGTGATTTTTCGATTGCTATTCCCTTTCCTATGGATCTTATGTGAATGCACATCTTGTTATTTTCACTGGATCATATATTGTCTCGAGTCGAGATGTGAACCTTGGAGTTTTTGTTTGAATTTTATTGTTCTTCGTGATTCGAACATGATTGTTCGATTTTTGTTGTCTCGATCGTTGAGTTCGATCATTTGATTGTTCGGTTTTTGTTGATCTCGTTTCGTGATTGTTGAGCGTTCAAACTCCTTCCTAATTCCCTTGAGTTCGGGAAATTAGTCTCGTTTTCGATCTTCCAACCCTTATGCGGTGGAATTCCGTATTTGTTCAGCGTTTGACTCGCGTTTGGATTGATGAACCGTTGGGTTGGTCAATCGTATTGATTTTCGTTCGTTGTGTTTTGTGATTGTTCGGATAATCGACCTGATTGTACTATCTATTTGATGACGTTTGTCACTTATTGATTTTATTATGTCTCTACGGTGGCGTTGTGTTGGTCGTCGTGGAACGTGTTTTCACGCCGTATGTCTCTTTGCGTTTCTTGCAGCGTTTCGCCGTTGGGCGCGAGTTTTCATTTTTGTGTATCTCGTCGAGTTTTTCTGGCGGGTATATTGCTTCCCCTACCTGTTTTAAGTTTCGGGACGAAACATATTTCAAGGAGGGTAGAATGTAATATCCGCAATTTCGAATTTCGGTAATTTTCTTTTTTTCGGCGGAAGTCCGTTTTGACGACTCGCTCTTGACCGTTTCGTCATTTCGAGAATGATTAATTCTGCATTTTTTGTCATTCGAGTTCGTTTCGGTGTTGTTTTGTTGAGTTCCGTGCTTTTTAGCGACTTTTCCGCACTTGAGTTCGATTCTTGCGAATCTCGGTCGAAACTGCTGTTTCGAGTTTCCCGTAAGTTCGTTTAACTTTGTTATATGTGTTGTGAACTTCGGTTTGGTTATTCGATCACGTATCGTGATTTTCGGACGTTTTGGGCCATTTTGTAATTTCCCAAAGTTTGGGGTAATTACTTCCGTTGTCGAATTCCGACACTTCGGGTGGTCGGAATCGTGTGTTCTCTTAGCGCTTGGATTCGTCTTTGCGAGTACTTCGTAACCGTATCTTCGATTTTTACTCAGGCACATTTTTGACAAAGGCCGGTTACGGCCGTAATGTGTGCCAGTTACGGCCGTAAGTGTCCGGCAGGTGCTGGGCAGATTTTTGACGAATGCCGGTTACGGCCGTAAGGCCTGCCGAGTACGGCCGTAAGGGGACGAGTTACGGCCGTAAGGCACTGCCGGTTACGGCCGTAACCCTGCCGGCTATATATAGCCTGGGCTCGGCCAGACTTCATTTTTACTCGATTTTCTCCTTCTTTCGGCGGCTGGCGACGGGTGCGACGGGAAATGGAGTTCTTGGTCGATCCTACTCAATTCCAAGATGTTTTGGAAGATCCTTGTTGATTATATCATCATCCAATCCGTGTATTTCGTCGAATCAAGGTATATTTCTCGATTTTCCTTCAAGTTGACTTTTCGGAGAATTTGTTCTTGATTTCGATTCTAGCCCGATTTTGATACATCGGTTGGTGTAGTATGATGTTATTAATCGTGTTCTATGGGTTTTATATCCATATTTCGAGTTTGTTCAACTCGATTAGTGATTCGAGTGTTCTTGAGAGTTATCGAACATTCAGTGTTCGATTAAATGTCCCAATGAGTTTCCCTTCGATAGTTTGGTGGGATTTCCGTTGTTTTTTACCTTGATTCTCATTATGATCGTATTTTTGTGTTCTTGGCCATTTTGGGGGAAACTCTTGAATTTGTGTCGTTCGTCCGTTCAATTCAACGACTTTAGGACGTGCTATGGAACTTGTTTTCATTGTTGTTATTGTTGTTCGTAGTTTATTGTCGCGGGTTAACATTCGGTGGAGTTGGCGGGTTCGTGGTCGGTTCGTGCCAACCTAATTCGGTCGATTCTCCGCGTTGTTCTTATTCGAGGCAAGTACCTTGTCCATACAATTCTTGTTTTGTGAATATGATAATTGGTGATTGTCTTTACATGTTTGTTTGATTGTTTGAAACGAGTTTTCAAAAGATTCGGCTAGCCTCGTTAAGGGCTCACTTTCAAACGCGTGTGTTTTGTAAATTGTGTGGGTTGTAAGTGACTATGTGAATCCTATGGATATGTTTGGTGTTGATAATGCACTTGGTATTTGTGTGTGGACGTCTATTGTTTCATTTCGGTGCATTGTGATTTGACGTGGTGTTTTGCTAAGTGTTTGATGCCTCTGGGTGAATTGTTTGGATATCCTTGGTGTGATATGTTATTTGTGCATGATTGCTTCGCTCACCGTGGGTTGGTTCGACGGGGCCACGGCGGGAATCCAATGGTAGAGCCCTGGATTCACGAGTGGTGAATGTATTTTACTCACCGTGGGTTGGTTCGACGGGGCCACGGCGGGAGTCCAATGGTAGAGCCCTGGATTCACGAGTAGAAACTTCACAGGTTGGTGTATATTTAGTGAATGTATTTTACTCACCGTGGGTTGGTTCGACGGGGCCACGGCGGGAGTCCAATGGTAGAGCCCTGGATTCACGAGTAAAACTTCACGAGTTTTTATTGATTTTTACGTCCGTCGAGGACACGTGACGTGGGTTTTAACCCTGTGAGTTGTTGTCGGTTTTCTATTTGCGAAAACAAAACCTTTGGGCTGTGACCCCTGTTGATTTTGGAAAGATAAGGATTTGATAATCCTAAATTGTTTTCTATTAAAACTCTCGAAGGCATTTTATACTATTTCATAAATTGTTTCCCTTTAATTGTGGTCTTTCGGTTTTGGAATGTTTTACCCGAACTCATGCCTCGGGAAGTACTTTTCGTTATGTTTGGATCTTTGAGGATTCCTGATTATTATTGTTCTTGGAACTTGTATTGTATGGCTCGTATTTGCATTTTGTTCTTGCACTAGCAAAACAGTGGAGTTTTGCTAACCCCCGAGTATTCGGGGGGTGGATGTCTGTTTTTGCATTCAGGTTTGAGAGCATAACACAGGGTCGGCACGAAGGATGATGAAAGATGAACGATACTAATCACCCGAGGATCCGTATGATGTCATTGGTTTAGTTGTATTTTATTTTCGCTGCAGTATTTTTTCCTGTTGTACGGGATTGTGTTGTATTCGACCCCTGCATGGGCATGTAATGTATTTGAGTTGTATGTAATTATTGAAAGACCAAATCGGTCTACTGAGTCATTTTAGCCTTGAAGGCATGGTTGAGTTGTTATATGTTGTTACCAGCCTGGTAGATCTTTGAGGAAAGGTTCTACGGCGTGTAATATCCCTGAGCGGATTGGGGGTGTTACACTTCACCAACTGGATTAAGTATTCTTAAGGATGTTTTGAACATGTTTTGAGATTATCTAGTTAGTTAAATTCGTGCGTGGTTGAACATCATGTTGTTAGAAGGATATTTTCGATGTTTCGATACTTTTTCATCGTATAGAACATTGAACCTTGTAGGGTTTGAACTCCTAAGCACAATCATGAAGCTACAAAACCGATTATGGCCAGTTTTTGGAGATTATCAAGTTCTTATGTATTACATAATGGAATTATACGTATTGGGACATTGAATGGATTGAACTTAGGATATTTTTCTTGAAGATGAAGATGATGTATCAAGTGAACCTAGTAATCAAGTTCTTGCGGTGTTCTACGGAGTAATTTCGATATATTGATTGGTTTGGATAAATGAAGAACATGATTAGAATCATTGTAAGAAGAATTATCATGTGATGTATTGAAGAATCCGACCGTAGGATACATTTGATCTTAGGTAGGATACTACGTGTTTTTGTCGGGTTAATATCCTAATGTTGATTTAAATCCGAATTGATATAGGGCAGCGTAGTAAGCTCATATGTTTGAGTATATCAAGCTCTTTTTGATGTTCTTGATGATTAAACCGATTATCCAGAACCGTTGGTTATACCGGTGTTATTATTCGTTGAAGGTTCGGGTTTTGGTGGATTGATCGAGTGAGAGTTCTTCGAGCTGGTTGAAGATTTCTTCTTCGTAGTAACAACCCTTATCGCCATTCTAAGGCAAGTATCGTAATTTGTTAATGTTGGTATTTTGAGCATGCATGTGATTTATTCATGTTGTTGGTCATGGGATTTATTTCGTTGAATTGTATGATATTCGTTATCGAGTGTTTATATGTTCATGTTGATGGACATAACGATTTTGCATATATGTATGCACGAGTTGTGTTTGTGTATGTTGTGCGATCTATGCTGAGGGCGCTGGATCGGATGTCCACCTCGTGTTGGTCCGACGGGATCATCTTGGGATCTATGCTGAGGGCGCTGGATCATTGGACAGGTTTTTACACCTCGTGTTGGTCCGACGGGATCATCTTGGGATCTATGTTGAGGACGCTGGATCATTGGAATACCCATATTGTGTTAATGGAATCTTATGGATTCGCATTGTTGGATTCCAGTAGCGGAAGTCCGTGTTGTGTATTTTGTTATGCATTGTTGTTGCATATTCGATTTGTTTAATATGATACTTATACTAGCATCGTTTTGCTAACCCCTTCGGGGGTGGACATTTGTTTTGATGTTCAGGTAGCCGAGGAGCGGGAAAACAGCCATAGTACCGGTGTGATGACAAATGGGCTCAGTGATGTTTATTATTATTGTGACTTGTCTTTTGGATTATTTTCAGTACTCGAGTACGTGTGTTTTATTAATATTTCGAGATGGTTGTATTAATGAACTCATTTGATCTGTTGAAACCGGTTTTGTGTTTTGAAAGATTATGGTACTGTTGTATTATATTTACTTTTTTTCTAATTAGCCTTGTAAATCCTTACTTAAAGGGTTTACGGTGCTGTAATTATTCCGGATATCTCGGGGTGTTACAGAGCCAGGATGACCTAGACGTTCATGCCATAAAATCAATATTTTGGGATCCTCTTTTACTATATTACATTCAATTTCATGAATATATGTATAATGTTATCCACGAGATAATTTTGGTAACTTTTCTAGTATTTGTTTCATTTCCAAATTTGTAGCAGTAATATACATATATTTCATATTACCTTCAGTTGCCATTTCAGTATCATATCCTTGACGGTATATGTCATTTAAATGCAACAAGTTTCTCTTAGATTTTGGAGAAAACAACGCACCATTTGGTAATACGAATTTAGCATTACCTTTTCCTTGAATCAAGTCCGCAAGACCTAAAATTGTGTATAATACTGCTTATGTAAATTTTAACTCAGTAAAATATTTCTTACTTTTGAGGATTGCATGGGTTGTGCCATTGTCTAGGATGCCAATGCCTCCAACACGTTCCATAGTCTTCCCTGATAAAAATGTAAGACTAAAAGTATAAGTTAGCATAATAAAATAACATTTTGTTTCATATAGAAAAAACATTACAAATACTTCGTAGAGGTGATACTCACTTCAAACAGATGATACATACTTCAAAATCATAATACATCCAAGTACAATAAAGATGCAACTAGGCCTGTAAACGACTCGAGCTGTTTTCGAGCAGTTCGAGCTTGACTAAAAAAAAGCTCGACTCGAGACTCGATAATTCGAGCTCAAACTCAAATTCGAAATATTAGAGATCGATGTACTAATCCAGCCGAGTTCGAATATATATATATATATACTCGGCTCAAAAGCTCGACAAGCTGCTCGATATTTATTAATATATATATATATATATAATTTTCGAGCTCACGATCCGATCTCGAATAGCAAAAACTTATATCGAGCTCAAGCTCGTGCTCGAGCTCGAGTTCAAGCCAATGTGTTTTAATGCTTAACGATTCGAGCTTTGTGAAAACTCGACTCGACTGGACTCGTTTATAGGCCTATATGCAACAAATATATAAATTGTGCATATTATTTATTTATTTATTATTTATTATTCCATGTCTATTTCCATGCCCTCAGTAAAACCTGCAGCATCTATGTCGAATCATCCTTAGTTTCATGTTAATTAAAATTAACTTTCTTTTCTTTATTTTTCATTGATGCCTTATACATTTTACAGATGTGGTCCGGTGTTCTACATGTCTTAGCCCAATATCCCTTTTTTCCGCATATGAACCTTCTTGGACATATTTATCTTTCTCTTGTTGATTTTATTAATTATTTCATTTTTTGGAGACAAAAGTAATTTATGTAACCACGATCACGACCTCGATCTCAACCACGGAAGTGGCTGCGACCGCATCCCCGGTCCCGACCTCTAAACTGACCATGACCACCACGTCCTTGGTAAGTAGTTGTGGCATTATCTTCAGGAAAAGTCATCACTCCCGTAGGACGGGACTTGTGATTCTTTATCAATAGATCGTTGTTCTTTTCAGCAAGCAAGAGGGCTGTAATTAATTCACAGTACTCAGTGTATCCCAGCATTTGTATTGTTGTTGCAGTATCAAATGTTACGTATGAAATGTAGCATCCGCCTTTTCTAATTTTTCACCTTCCGTTATAATTTTGCCACAACATTCGTGTTGGGATATAATTCAGAACATGGCAGAATTACATTTGCTAACACTCTTAAAACCTTGGAACCTCAACTTGTTCCTTTCATCAACTAATGGGGGTAATAACACTTGCTTTTGATATCCAAATCTTTTCTTAAGATTATCCCATAAGTTTTTGGGATCTTCAACATCCATGTATTCTAATTTTAAGCCCTTGTCAAGATGCTTCTCATGCATTTTAATATTTTTGCTTTATTCATAGAAAGCTATTTTTCAGTTTTTTCCTTTTCTATAGTAGCATCTGATGAAGACGCATAAGCTGGTACATTAGTTGTTAGGGATTTTTCGAGTCCTTTGCACCTGGGATGTATCTTCACATCATTTGTCCAAGACATATAATTTTATCCATTTAAATTCAGGGGGCGAAATCGAGCTTAATTTTAGACATGATTATCTATTACAAAATAATAAAATGAAAATATAATTAGAATATTACATTCAAATATCTTAACTAAACAAAAACATGATTGAAACTATTACCATTACAAATATTTATACCTGAAGATTAAATACAACACACCAACCTAAACTAAAAGAAGTACTGTCACCATCATGATAATCACATATGCTTCATCAAAACGATCGATTTGCGTATAACATATAAAAAGTTAAAAATTGTAATAAGAATGAGAACAACCATAAAGTATTTACCCATTTTGCAAGAGTAGTATATTTTGAAGAGATGATTAATGAATACGGTGTATGATGTGAGTATTTATAGATTTATATTTTTTTATATCTCATTTCTGATTCCAATGGCAAGTGGATAAAAATAACAAAATTGTCACCAATTTCTATATTTTTAACTGTAACAAACAATAAAATCCATATCCTTTTTCTTATATATATATATATATATAATTAGTCATTAGTTAGAGCGAATAGAAAATATCACTACTCGATTATAAAATCTTACATGACTAAAATAAAAAAATATCACTACTCAATTATAAATTTGTTGTGATTAATAAATATAAGGGAATGAAGGGAAGACCACTACTCGATAAATCTTTCGTGGTTATATTACTCGATAAAATATTTTATGGTCTCATAAATGGGGATATTATTCCACCATTAGTAAAATATGAAGATTTTAACTCTTTACATCACGTCACATAAGATAATAATCAATAATTTATCTAGGCCATGAATGAAATCAATCAATAGTCCACAAACTATTTTAAAACAATATAGTTTGATTCGGGCCCTTGCATATAAGTTAATAATATTTACAATTATCATACTTACTTAAATATATCAAGTTACTTAAATTTTTATATATGATACTTATTATTAGTATTATTATTATTTTTGTTGTTGTTGTTGTTGTTATTATTATTATTATTATTATAATTATTATTATTATTATTACTATCATCATCATCATCAATGATGTTATTAACATCATATCCAAATATTATTACCTATTTAAATCTCAAATAAACTAATTACATATCTCTAAAGCTTGAGAATGATTTTACCAATATATTGAATCCGTTAGCGGAATATAGTCGAGTCGGTAGAGCTCGCGATAATAACGTGTCATAAAATCGGATATTATCACCCTAAAATATATAATACTTATTATGAAAATACTATAAACTATAAGAATAACTTTAATAATAATGTAATATTACTACTCTCTCTCTCTCTCTCTCTCTCTATATATATATATATATATATATATATAGCATAATAATAGAAGATGGAGAGAAATATGTAGCATATGAACAAGTGTTGAGAATAATTGTATGTAGTATATAAAGCTCTTTCACAGTGGTCAATTTATAGGCCAACGTTACACACTACACAACAAATAATATTATTTATAATACAAATAAACTTTGTCATCATATTAGATATTTCAATCCAATATATAATAGTACTATTGGTTCACATGATTTCTTTTGATTCACATGAATCATAACAGAATTTATGTTTATATGATGACTAATTAATCAGTTGGATTAGTGGTTAGCTCGCATTGTCCATTTCTTTTTATAAGGGATAAATAGTTGAGTTTATCTTAGAGTAGGTACCTATATACAAGTAGAGTAATCATATCCATTGAATCATGTCAAAATCGATCATGAGTGTTGAATGTCAAGAGTACAATCCTAGAGTAAATACATAACCTGAAGTAGACTTGGACTTTTCTTTATTTGCTAAAAAATCTGAGTCAGTATAACTCACTTGACATAGGTCATCTGATTGGTATACGAGCATGTACTCCTAGTCCTTCTCAGGTACTTGAGTATATGTTTGACAACAATTCAGTATCCTGGTTCAAGGTTCGATTGATATCTAGCACCCATGCCTACGGCATGACAGATATCTACTCTAGTGCACATCATAACATATATGAGGCTTCCCACTGCTAACAAATAAGGGACTAGCTTCATGTCATCTATATTTTTTTGTGTATTAGGACACATATCTTTAGATAATCGAATTCCCTGCCTTTAAGATAAAAAAACCTTTCCTAGGATTCTCCATGATAAACCACTTGAGCACTATATTAATATATGATGCCTCAGATAAGCACAACATTATTTTCTTTCGATCATGAAAGATCTTGATCCCAAGTATGTGGCCTGCTTCTCCGAAATCCTTCATATCGAACTGCTCAGATAGCTATACTTGTATGCTCATAACTCCTTCACGTTGTTTGCAGTCAGAAGAAAATCATCTACTTACAGTATAAGAAATACCAACATGTTTGCACTTCTTATGCACGCAACTCTCACTCGGACATTAGACGAATCCATTTGACTAGACAACCTCGTCCAATCGAGTGTTCGAAGATCTAGACGCTTACTTAAGTCCATAAATGGATCTTTTAAGCTTGCACACTAAGTGCTTGATACATATTTTCCGTGAACGCAAGTGCGCGTTGTCGTATAAAAGTAATAAAGTAGTGAATAAAGTATTGTTTCCTCGAGGACTAATGTGCTAATTACCAATTTAAGGGTTATTCCTAGTTTTATTTGAACGATCGAGATATTTGGGATTGAACAATTAATAAATAATTTAGAAAGTTCAATAAACTAAAATAAAGAAGAAATCAACTATTCAATAAAAGGAGTCTTTAATGAAAGAAGTACCTAGGATCAAGAATTCACCTCGATTAATCCAAATTAATCTTGATTTATATAAGTTATGTAATTTCCCAATTAATTGAAAGCGAAGATTATCTAATTTAATCTAATGCCCCTTCCGAGGTCAGCAGAATTTTCCAACACGAACAATTCACTCTATTCCTAGGTGCGTTGTTTCGATGTTAGCCAAAAAGATCTAAAATATTCTAAATATCGAACTTCATAATTCTTATGAGTATATTCCTATCTCATAAGATAAAACGGTTATCTCCAAATTATCACTACTCACTTTCCTCTTCCGATTCAAGTTAAGCAGCTAGAACAATTCAATCACCGGCCACATAATTGAAAGCATTAAGAACAACCGGGGAAAACTCAATGAAAAAGGGAAAAATATCAATAATCTCGGTTTCATCTCAATCCTAGAATTAGGGAATCTAGCCCGACATGCTAGAAAGCAACACAAAAATATGAGAATTAAACATAAGGCTCAAGAACTTCAAACACATTTGAAGAAATCGTCCCCTTCCGTGCTCTTCCCTTCGTTCTCTTCCTCTGCTCTGTTCTCTGCCGCTAGGTCTTCCACTTTCCTCCGAGGCCCTTGTTTTTGTCATTGCCTCAGCTTTTATAACCCTCGTATGCCTCCAAATCGTGTCTAGAAAATTAGGTTTTGTCAAACTCCAAAACGGCCAAAATCACTAAGTATCAACAGGTTTCCCGCCGCTGCGGGCCGCGGCCTGGAGTAAGTGTGCCGCGGACCCAATCACACCGTTGCCCAGTTCTGGGCAAAAATTCAGTACGGCCCGCGGCCCATAGTAAGTGTGTCGCGGCCCCCGGTACAGATTGTGACGGTCGCTATGTGTTGTGTCTTCGACGCGGCCCAGCTTCGTGTGACGCGTCCCTCTACAGAAAAATGTCGTTTTTGGCCTGTTTTTCTTCGTTCAAGCTTCAAGACTCTAATTTCCTTCAAAACATGCAAATATAATGCATTAGGAGCTCATTTACGCAGAATTAAACCAAAATAGAGATAAAATAATGACAATAAAGCGTACAAAAATAGCACGTAACAAATACCCCCAAACTTAAGCCTTTGCTTGTCCTCAAGAAAAAATCAACTTCAAACAAACTACAAGTATCGTGGAGAATCGTGCAAATCCATAGCGCTCAACTTATTAATACTACCCTGAAAATCTCAAAGAATAATACGAATATCGTACTAGTAAGTCACATTACGGACAATGATTCCTCAAGGTAACCATTTTTGAGTGCTAATCTCAACCCATGAAGATAGTCATTGCTCAAAGATCAACAAATGTGAAATGAGCCGACCGACAATAATAATGGTGAGGTTATAACAAGCTAACTCGCTAATCCCACAGCCTTGTGGCATAAACATACGAAATGCAGCACAACTAATATGATTTCCATAATGGCATTCCCCGGACAGCAATCCCTCTTTTTTTAATAACTATTATTATGATTTTAGGAACAATGAGTTAACCACTAGGTTTCGACTCCCAGAATGTTTCATTGGAAGATTCATAGGGTGGATTTCCATTCTCATGTATTGGGGAACCGTTTGACGTAAAAAACACTCATGGGGCTCATGAATGCTCCTAGTTACTAAGTCTCCTTCCACAATGGAGAAAAAACTCATTTTTTTGGCACGTCCGATTCAAGGTTGCTGTTTTACGTGAATGTAAATAATGGGTCACGTGAATACATCCGGTTACTTGGCTTCCTATCATAGAAGATGTGATTTTTCCGAACAATTATTCAACCTCTTACACATGTCTATTCAAGGTTGTCATTTTACGCAAATATAAACAACGGGTCACGTGAATACACCCGGTTACTTGACTTCCCATTCTAGAACATGCAAGGTTGTACATTTTTATGGGAATTAAAACTGCCCGAACCAATGCATAATCGTAGGTACTTAGTTTAATGCTTACAAGGCCAATGACACTAGACGACTATCTAGGTGAACAGTGCAACCAAACAAATATATATGGTGGCTCGTGTAATGTGAACACTACAAACATGTGTGTCTCATTTCCTTAATGCCAAGGTCACCACAATGACGCATAAACCAGACTGAAATGAGTACTCGAGTATAAAATGGCCTAAGGTGACTCGAATAGACTTATCCAGTTCTTCAAATATAATTCGGAATTATATATTCAGTCTTACACATGGCTGCACGACATACTCAAGAAATATTAACAATATCCAAAATACCAAAATAGACAAGCAAGAGACAAAGATATTGAAAATCAAGCAAGACAAACTAAATAAATTAAAACTGAATAAGTTAACTCCCCACCAAACTTAAGAAGTACATTGACCCCAATAGATGACAAATAAAAAGAAGAATAAGTAGTAAACAAGCAGGTCAAGTACTCCCTTGAATAAAAGAAAGCTCAGGCACTAGCATCAGCCTCGTTAGGTGAAGTAGGTGGTGTAGGTGGCATGGTCGGAGGAATGAATGGTCCGTTTGGGTGGAGGATATGGTCTGTCCACACTGCTAAATACTCCTGATGGTATGCGTCCCTAGCAGCTAAACGCCTATCAGCACGCCGATTGGCCCGGCGGATCTGCTGGTACATCTCACGTCGCACAGTTGCAATCACACTGTCCCGCTCTACTCGAATCTCCTCCATCAGTCCGTCAAACATCACCTGTAAAGTGTGATCTCTCACTCGGAGCGGAGCAGAATCTGTCTGATCCTCTGCATCAGTCGCCGGGTCATCAGTGATAAGAAGAGGCTCCGAGGTAGTCTGAATAGGAGGCGAGTGCTCACGTGGCTGATCCAAAATAAAACCTCGTCCTCCTGGGTGTGCTCTTGCGCCACCCCACTGGTCAAAATGAGAGATTATGTGATGGTCAATCGGACCCTGGGGTGCTATGGTAGGCTCGTCATCCGACCAGACCACATCTGACTGGCGGCATAAAGCGCAAATCAGAGAGGGATGCTTTAGTTCTATGTTGGCGCCTCCCTTGATGCATTGTAAAATAGACCGGGACAGATGTGGGGCCACATCGAATCTAAGATCGGAAGTGATGGCATAGAGCAATCGAGCGCGAGGCAGTAGGACTGAGCATATATGTGAAGTAGGGTCTACCCGCGAGCATAGGAAGTATAACCAGGCTCGTCCTAGCCGACTGAGGTGTGAGATTTTGAAGAAGTAGGATTCAGACCCCGGAACACGCGTCTCCCAAACAAACTCCGGCTGAGTTAGCACTTCTAACAACGCCTCCCTCGTGAGTCTACCCATCGTCGTCATGAAAGCCAATTCATTGACCTCGGGTAACTCGTATAGACATCGAACCGGCATTGTAGAAAAGTCAACCGTCTGATTGCAGACAGTGACCTCTGTATGAATGTCCGGTCTTCCTAACATAGGCCCTACACGCACATGATGTAGCAAAGCATGAATGTAGAATTCGTGCACTATAGAAATGACGGATGGTTCGGGCTGTGCGGCGAATCATGTCCAGCCCATCTCGATGATCATCGATAATAATTCGCCGTCTTGAGGGGCGGGAGTGAATCCCCTCTCAGGAATGATGGTTCGCGGGTGAATCCTTTCAGTGAATAGTCGATGAACCTCTAGGTCAGTGAGATGCTGGAATTGCCCCTCTGTCGGGGTTTGAGAGGGTTCCCCCTTGAGGGAGACGATCGAGTCGTAGCACGGGTAGAGCTTAACTTCCTCTTATGGACCATCACGAGTTCCTGGAAAGTACAATAAGGATATCAGACGAAGAAATGGCATAACATGACACCCACCACAAACTTATAAAGTATGAGAAATATATACACGGGTGTAGTTTTAAAACTCCTCAATTTCATACGAGAGACATGATGTGAAAATTTAACTCAAAATAAGCATTAGGGCTGGGGGAATACACTATTCAGATAATCGTATTCGCTGTATAAGATCGATGATGTTTAGTTAAAACAAGTCTCACTTGGGCATTACTTAAAACACTTGGCGGGCATAAACTCAAGTCAAGAGAAAAATAAATATTTGTGAGTTTATTCACCAACAACAATTTTTTTGTTCACACTAATCCATGACAAAACACGTAACATAATCAAAATCAACTGATATTCCTAATATATTTCGATCAAAATCTCGCTAGAAATCAGAAGATATGCGAATTCATCAAATAACGGAAGAAAACTTACCCACTTCTCAATTCTTGAAATAATATCAGAAAATATAGCTGAAAGCTTAAGGATTACCTGGGCTTGGATAGTTGAGAATCAAAGTAGAAATACAAGAAGAAGAACCGATCCCAAAATTGTAACCTGTGTCTTCTCGCGCCGCTCTCTTCTCAGTTTTTTTCTCTCGTTTGATTTGCACTCCTCACGGCTGGGACTTAATATTTCCAGCAGGGGCCGCAGCCCGTATATAAGTGTGCCGCGGCCCACAGTACAGGAAGAATTGCCTCCGGGTTTAGTTTAGGCGTGTGTCGCGGCCTTTACTTAGTGTGCCGAGGCTCCTGAGCAAGTGTGCCGCGGCCCGTAGTACAGCAAGTTGGGCGTGGACTGGAGTCTATGCGTGCCGCGGCCCTTACCTGGTGTGCCGCGGCCCTAACTGGAAATTGGCGCTGGAGTGATTTCTGTGAAGATTTTTCAACTGTATCCAAAGGAAACAAGTGAGAACAGCACAATATGTCGAAAATACCAGAAAACTAGACTCCTAAAATGTAACAAAAAAATATAAAAACAACCAAAATTAAAATCTACTACTACTACTCGTGTTGCCTCCCGAGAAGCGCTAAGTTTATCGTCTTCAGCCGGACCTGCTAGAATTCAATTTACAGTGGATAGGACGACTGTGGACTTTTGTACATCCATCGGATCACCAGTGTAAATTTTCAGACGCTGTCTATTGACTTTAAATTTGCAATTTTCACATTGTACTTCCACTACACCGTGAGGAAACACTTGAACCACAGTGAACGGCCCCGACCATCTCGATTTCAGATTTCCGGGAAAAAACTCCAGATGAGAATTAAAGAGTAGTACTTGTTTCCCCAGAGTAAATTCTCTACGCAAGATCCGTTTATCATGCCATTCCTTAGTGCGTTCTTTGTAGAGCTTGGCGTTTTAATAAGCATCATGCCGTAGTTCCTCCAATTCACTCAATTGCAAACACCTTCTCTCGCCAGTCGCCTTGAGTTCAAAATTAAATTTCTTAATAGCCCAATTTGCCCTATGCTCCATTTTGACTGGCAAATGACATGCCTTACCGAAAACTAACCTATAAGATGACATACCTATAGGGTTTTATAAGTGGTACGATATGCCCACAAAGCATCATAGAGCTTGAGTACAGTCTCTTCTAGAGAAGTTCACTGTTTTCTCTAAAATTCACTTGAGCTCACGGTTAGAAATTTCCACTTGCCCGCTCGTCTGTGGGTGCTAACCGGTTCCCACTCTATGTGTGACTCCATACTTGGCCAAGACGGGATCAAGAAATTTGTTGCAAAAATGATTTCCTCCATCACTTATTATGGCTCGAGGTGTCCCAAAACGGTTAAAAATATACTTCTTTAAAGACTTTACCACGACGCTCGAATCATTTGTCGGAGACGCAATAGCTTCCACCCATTTCGACATGTAATCTACCGCCACCAAAATAAAAAGATTCTTATGAGATGGTGGAACTAGGCCCATAAAATCGATCCCCCACACGTCGAATAATTCTATCTCCAAAATAGTGTTTAATGGCATTTCACGCCTTCTCGAGATGTTCCTAATCCTCTTACACCGATCGCAAGCTGACACAAAGGCATGAGCATCCTTAAATAGAGTTGGCCAATACAAACCGGATAGTAAAACCTTAGAAGCAGTCCGAACACCGCCAAAATGACCGCCATATGGGTAAGAGTGACGATGATATAGAACACTAGAAATTTCTTCATCAGGAATACAACGACGAATCATTTGGTCAGAGCACCTTTTGAACAGAAAAGGATCATCCCATAAATAGTATTTTGCATCAGAGATCAACTTCTTTTTCTGTTGGCGACTAAACTCAGAGGGAATCACGTTGCTTGCTAGATAATTTACTAAATCAGCATACCAATGTGCTTGTTGTGACCCCAACTTGTAGAGCTGCTCATCCGGGAAATTTTCCACAATTGGTGGATGATTCTCTGCTTTTTCCAAGGGGTTTTCTAAACGTGAGAGATGATCTGCAATGACATTTTCAGTCCCCTTCTTATCTCGTATCTACAAATTGAACTCTTGTAGGAGAAGCACCCATCTAATCAACCTCGGTTGAGCATCTTTCTTTTTTATAAGGTATTTGATAGCCGAATGGTCAGTACACACGACCACTTTTGTCCCCAACAAATAAGCTCGTAATTTATTAAAAGCAAAAATCACGGCTAATAGTTCTTTCTATGTCGTGGCATAATTTCTTTGGGCGTCGTCAAGGGTTCGACTTGCATAATACACGACATGAAATACTATTCCCCACCGTTGTCCCAAACTGCCCCAATGGCAAAATCGCTAGCATCGCACATCAGTTCGAACGGCAAGCTCCAGTCTGGGGCGACTATAACAGGAGCAGTGCTTAGAACCTTCTTCAAGAGATCGAAGCTTTCTTTACACAACTCATTAAAATCAAATGGTATATCTTTCACGAGCAAATTACACAAAGGCTTTGTGATCTTTGAAAAATCTTTAATAAAACGACGGTAGAACCCGGCGTGTCCCAAAAAACTCTACACCCCCTTTACTGAAGTAGGCGGAGGCATTTTCTCAATCGTTTCAATTTTTGCACGATCAACTTCAATCCCATGAGCGGATATGCGATGGCCCAACACAATGCCTTCCTGGACCATAAAGTGGCATTTCTCCCAATTTAACACAAGATTTGTCTCTTTGCATCTTTTCAGGACCTTCTACAAATTCTGCAAATATAGATCAAACGAATCACCAAAAATAAAAAAGTCATCCATAAAGATTTCAATACAATGCTCTACCATGTCAGAAAAAATAGCCGTCATACACCTTTGAAAAGTGGTCGGCGCATTACATAAACCGAAAGGCATGCGCCAATAAGCAAAAATGTCGTAAGGACATGTAAACGTCATCTTTTCTTGGTCTTATGGGGCTATATAAATCTGATTATACCCAGAATAACCATCACGAAAATAGTAAAGATCGTGTCCGGCCAATCTATCCAACATTTGATCAATAAACAGTAAAGGAAAATGGTCTTTTCTAGTGGCTTTATTTAATTTTCTATAATCTATGCACATACGCCACCCTGTAACAATTCTAGTGGGAATTAATTCATTATTATCATTTTGAATAACAATTATCCCACCTTTCTTTGATATTACTTGAACAGGACTTACCCACTTACTATCAGAAATAGGAAAGATCATACCTGCGTCGAGGAGTTTTAAAACCTCAACTTTTACCACCTCTTTCATATTCGGATTTAACCGATGTTGATGCTCCACAGAAGGCTTGTAGTCCTCCTTCATTAAAATTCTGTGCATACAAATGGAATGGCTAATTCCCTTGATATCTGCAATAGACCATTCCAAGGCAGATTTGTATTCCCTCAATACTCTTAATAACTTATCCTCTTGATCAAGCGCGAAAGTGGCAGAAAGAATAACTGGTAGGGAATCATTTGGCCCCAAAAATGCATCAAATGATTATGCAACTGCTTAAGTTATAGCTTTGGGGGTTTCTCAATTGATGGGACGGTTCGTGTTGGTGAACTTCCTAGCTCCTCACAAGGTTTACGAGTGAAAAATGGTGGTGCAACATCCAAGTGTCGCAAATAAGCTACGTGCTCTGGATTCAACTCGGTAGAGGATCCAACTAAAACGGACTCCAGTAGATCTGATGGGTAGCTCTCCCAAAAAGTGCTTCTTACAGAAGAGTCAATGACATCAATTTGAAAGTAATTTTCGACATCTCTAGGATGTTGCATAGCTCGAAATACATCAAAAGTAACTTGCTCTTCTTGAACTCGTAAAGTTAGCTCCCCTTTTTCCACGTCAACTAAAGTTCTACCAGTCGCTAAAAATGGTCTTCCTAATATAATTGAGATGTCATCATGTTCTTCCATATCGAGCACAATAAAATCAGCAGGGAAAAGGAATTTATCAACCCTAACCAGGACATCTTCTATTACCCCTCTAGGATACTTGATGGATCTATCTGCTAGTTGTAAAGAGACCGTAGTAGGCTTGGCCTCCCCAATACCTAATTTCTTGAAAATAGAGAGAGGCATAAGATTAATACTGGCGCCAAGATCACATAAAGCTCTATTAAAGGACGAGTTTCCAATAGCGCTAGGTATGGTGAAGCTTCCTAGATCTTTCAATTTAGGTGGGAGCTTTCTCTGCAAAATAATGCTGCACTCTTCAGTAATATCTTCAGCAAAATAATGTTGCACTCTTCAGTAATAATGCTTTCTCTGCAAAATAATGCTGCATTCTTCGAGCTTTCTTTTGTTAGATAATATCTCCTTCATAAATTTCACATAACTCGGCATTTGTTCCAAAGCGTAGGCAAATGGGATATTAATGTGCAATTTCTTGAAGACATCGATAAATTTAGAAAATTGCATGTCGAACTTCTATTTTTACAGACACTGTGGAAACGGGACTGGTGGCACATAAGTAGGATGAGTGGTTGAGACTACTTTTGGATTGGGCTTTGAGGACATAGTGGTCTCTACTTGAGTGGGATCCTCATCATTCACTTTCTCAACGGGAATGCTCTTTTCTTTCCTACTCTTGGACTGCTCGTGTAGTTCCTTTCCGCTTCGCAACTCAATAGCTTGTACATTTTCTTTGGGATTCATCTCGGTAGCACTTTGTAAGACACCTTGGGGTCTAGATGATAATAAATTTGCAATCTGCCCCATTTGAACCTCCAAGTTCCGAATAGAAGCGGAATGATTCTGTAGAGTAGTTTCAGTGCGAGCCATGAATTGACTCATATTAGCCGCCATTTGAGCAAGTGCATCTTCTAAAGAGACCTTTGGTGGTTAAGGGGGCTGCTGTTGTGGCTGAGTCAACTGAGCTTGTGGAGGTTTGTTCAATGGTTGTCAGTTCCTCCATGAAAGATTTGGATGATTTCGCCACCCTTGGTTGTAAGTGTTAGAATACGGGTTATTTTTACGGTTTCCATTCCCCACAAATTGATCTTGTTCCACCTGAGATTTATCAAATGAATTCACGACTTGACATTCAGCACTTGGATGAGAGCCGATGCACCAATTGCAAGTTTCGGTGGTACTGGTAGAAGAAGTGTGTGATAAAACTTGGAGTTGTTGAGTTATAGCTGCAACTTGAGCTAATAGCGTAGATATTGGATCATTGTCGGAAATTTCCATAACTCTTTTTGGATTCACACGCTCAGAAGGCCACTGATAAGTATTCGCAGCCATAGCTTCTAGTAATGAATAAGCTTCAGCCATAGTTTTGCCCATTAGAGCACCCCCAGCTGCTGCATCTACTAGAGTGCGTGTAGAAGCACTCAATCCGTTATAGAATGTTTGGATTTGTAGCCAATCCGGTAGACCATGATGGGGGCATCTCCTTAGCAAATCTTTATATCGCTCCCATGCCTCATGTAGCAACTCCATATCATAATGTCCAAAAGTAGTTATCTCATTTATGAGTCTTGCTGTCTTTGCCGGTGGAAAGAACTTAGCCAGAAAAGCTTGTGCTAACTCTGCCCAAGTTGTGATAGAGCCTGGCGGGAGCGAATTTAACCAGAACTTGGCCTTGCCCCTTAGAGAAAATGGGAAAATCCATAGACGAATGATATCATCAGTAACATCATTATTCTTGAATGTGTCACAAATCTCGAGAAATGAAGCAATATGAGCATTGGGGTCATCATTAGCCAATCCACAGAATTGGCTCGATTACACCATTTGAATGATAGCTGGCTTGATTTTAAAATTGTTTGCTTGAATAGTCGGGCGCCGAATCCCCGAAAAATTAGCATTGATCTGCGGAGGTGCATAATCACGTAGAGCCAATGCTGGTTGAACTTGTTGATTTGGGTTATCATTCCCTTGATTTCCCGTATTATCTCCCATGGTATCCGGAATGGATAACTCATGTCTTTCCTTATTGCTTTTCCGAAGAGTGCATTCGAGTTCGGTATCCAAAGGAAATAAACCTTCGTTACCAAATTTTCTCATGCACTAAACGAATTCCTGAAAGAAAAACAAATGAAACCAAATTACACAAAAATTTAAAAAGATAAAATAATATTCAAATTAAGACTAGAAACACTAAAATTAATATTAGCAAATGCAATCAGTCCCTGGCAACGGCGCCAAAAACTTGATACGTATATTCCGTGAACGCAAGTGCACGTTGTCGTATACAAGTAATAAAATAGTGAATAAAGTATCATTCCCCCGAGGACTAATGTGCTAATTACCAATTTATTGGTTATTCCTAGTTTTATTTGAACGATCGAGATATTTGGGATTGAACAATTAATAAATAATTTAGAAAGTGCGATAAACTAAAATAAATAAGAAATCAACTATTCAATAAAAGGAGTCTTTAATGAAAGAAGTATCTAGGATCAAGAATTCACCTCGATTAATCAAATTAATCTTGATGTATATAAGTTATGTAATTTCCCAATTAATTGAAAGCGAAGATTATCTAATTTAATATAATGCCCCTTCCGAGGTTTAGTAGAATTTTCCAACACGAACAATTCACTCTATTCCTAGGTGCGTTATTTCGATGTTAGCCAAAAAGATCTAAAATCTTCTAAATATCGAACTTCATAATTCTTATGAGTATATTCCTATCTCATAAGATAAAATGGTTTTCTCCTAATTATCACTACTCACTTTCCTCTTCCGATTCAAGTTAAGCAGCTAGAACAATTCAATCATCGGCCACACAATTGAAAGCATTAAGAACAACCGGGGAAAACTCAATGAAAAAGGAAAAAATATCAATAATATAAAATCAAGAGTTAATTAATCATAATCTCGGTTTCATCTCAATCCTAGAATTAGGGAATCTAGCCCGACATGCTAGAAAGCAACAAAAGTATGAGAATTAAACATAAGGTTCAAGAACTTCAAACACAGTTGAAGAAATCATCCCCTTCCGTGATCTTGCCTTCGTTCTCTTCCTCTGCTCTGTTCTCTGCCGCTATGTCTTCCACTTTCCTTCGATGACCTTGTTTTTGTCCTTGTCTCAGCTTTTATAACCCTTGTATGCCTCCAAATCGCGTCAAGAAAATTAGGTTTTGTCAGACTCCAAAACGGCCAAAATCACTAAGTATTAACAGGTTTCCCACCGCTGCGGGCCGCGGCCTGGAGTAAGTGTGCCGCGGCCCTAATCACACCGCTGCCAAGTTCTGGGCGAAAATTCAGTACGGGCTGCGGCCCCCGGTACAGATTGTGCCGGTTGCTATGTGTTGTGTCTGCGACGCGGCCCAGCTTCGTATGACGTGTCCCTCTATAGAAAAATGTCGTTTTTAGCATGTTTTTCTTTGTTCAAGCTTCAAGACTCTAATTTCCTTCAAAACATGTAAACATAATGCATTAGGAGCTCATTTGCACAGAATTAAACCAAAATAAAGATAAAATAATGACAATAAAGCGTACAAAAATAGCACGTAACAGTGCTCTTCTCCTTCAGTAATAAATCCCTCTCATTAGCCATATAGGTTTCTTTGTGTAGACTGCCATTCAAGAATGCAGTCTTGATATCCATCAGCCAAATGTCCAGATCCAAATGTGCAGCTATAGCTAAAATAATTTGGATTGGCTTAAGCATAGCTACCGAGGAAAAGGTTTCATCGTAATTGATTCCCTCCTTCTGAGTATAACCTTTCGCTGCAAGTCTAGCTTTGAAGGTTTCAACCTTCCCTTCAACTCTTTTCTTTCGTTTGTAGACTCATTTACTCCCAGTGGATTGTACCCCATTAGGTAGTTGTACCAACTCCCACACTTGATTGAAATCTATAGATCTCATTTCTAATTCGATTGCCATGAGTAGGTATCTTCATCTTGGATTTCCTCCTTGTAGGTCCAGGAATCTGATTCATTCTCGCTTGGGACTGAGTCCGAAGACTTCATATTAGGATTGTATACTGCGAAACATACTTTATACTTGTATTACCTTATTTTACTTTAACTACCTATGAGAATATTAAATATATTTTATCACATGTTTTGCATATTTATTCACGTTATGGTTATGCAAATGTATTACCTATTTATTTTATATTGTAGATAATGTGGAGTGTTGGTGTCACACGGAAGATCACATTATCGGAGCCTTATAAAATAATATAATAATTCACAATCTACATAATTATTAGACAAATTATATGAAAGGTTGTAGTGTATGCTTGAAATTAGTTGGTCTTGAATATTAGCGTGCATTAGCGCATTTGCATACGTTGAACTAGCTCGCAGTGAGATAGTGTATTCTATACCGACTGTAAGAAGAACATAAATCTAAGATAATTATTATTTATTAATTCTAAGCATATAATATTTAATTATGCACTTATAATAATTATTGCTTTGATTTACCATGGGTGAGAGTCACAGTGATTGACTCAATATGCTTCGTATCTCGAGCAACAATATTATTTATATGATAATTATTATTATTATAACTAGAAATCATGTCTCGACTCGTGCGGGTTGATTATGTCCCCTTGAGGAGCTCGATAATTATTATATTAAATCCTGCAGGTAGATTTAATTTTGATATAATAATAAGGTTCGAGTGGTACTACTATTGGATAAGCAATTAATTAATTAAAACTATTAGTAGCTTAAATTAATTAATGGACATTCGATACCTTAAACACGGGAATAATATATTTAAATAAGTAGTCCGATTTCGTAAATTGGGATCTGGTTTGGAAGTACAACATTAATTCTTTAGTGGAATGACTTGATATTAGTAAACTCAACTATATTAAGAAGGGCTTAATATGGAAGGTTGGGTTATACTAGGAGTCGTAACCCTAATCCTCCTTAAGATTCCTAGAGTAGCCCAAAACATATAAACATGACACTACAAGGAGGGTTCGACTATGACATTCTTTGTGTGAGGGAGATTTCAATACTTTTTTCATCTTGTGTTTAATTGTACATCTTGACGTGTGTCTTTAATTCTACAATCTATATAACACATCAGTTTTCTAAGAGTGATCAAATATTACTAGAAAATAAGAAAGAAAAATCGATAGCCTCTTGTGAAAGTTTCACCCGATCCAAGTTGAAGTTCAAGCAAGACTCGGTAGTTCGTTGCCCACAACGTCCGAATTAAGGGCGGGAATATATTCTAGAAGATTTTGAGGAAGAGATCAAAAATAGCAACCACTTTGCTTCAAAAGGTAATATCCTATGATCTCTTGAACTAGATTAGGATATTGAGCTTCACCAACAATATTATTTAATAAATAGTAAATTATATTTAAATTGCTTATTAGCCGAAGTAATTAATTGGCATGCCAAAATATATTTTTTGCTCGTGGATGCGTAAAATGTTTAATTCAGATTATTCAAACTTCGTTCCTGCTGCGTTTTACTTCCAACAATTGGTATCAGAGACAGTTCTTTAGGCTTTTGCTATTTTAATTAATTTTGGATGATGTTGGAATATTTTGCTAGAAGTTTTCTTGCAGGGAATATGATCCAATTATCATGGTTATATGAATGGTTATTTTTATTATTTATGCAACTGTAGGTTTGGCCAGTTTTGAGGCATGTAATGGTTTTTCCCGTGAGAAAATCCATGGGTAGATCTAAGGTTTTATTTTTAGTGTATTTTTATTGTAATTTGATGTATTTGGTTCGATCCATTTCACCGTTGTTCCGGGCTGGTTCTCCAGTTCGGGTCGGGTGGTCCAGTATTTGGTTTGATCCGTTTCACCGCTGTTCGTTGCAGCCGCCAAGAGAGGCGGAATTTTAAAAGAAAATTTTATCTACTTAATTTGCATAAAGTAAAAATTTAATTTTGGAAATCCATGGCCTGGCCGGGGAAAAGTGACGGGATGCTTGATCCAGTGAGTGATATCGAGTCGGAGATTTTCTCGGATTCAATTCGGGGACGAAGAACATGATAATTGGATAATTTTATTATCCTTGCGCTTATTTGTGACTTACTGTTTTAAATGTATGTCATGTATGAATTATGCATGGTATATTTTCTTGCATGCTAGGACGAGAACATTAAAAATCTTAAGGCTAAATAACTAAGTGATTAAACTGACTTATTTTTTTAAAATAAAATCAAATTGGCATCCATAAATAATTTAAATTGTGAAGTAATTAGCACGGGAGTTGACATTAGGGTCTTCCTCCATATCAGATGTTCTCATTATAAGTTCACTGGTTTTAAACTTCAAATGATAATAAAAATTTAATATTATTTTCTTATAATAGGACCTGTCCATCTGTAGGATTATTATTTAAAAAATAATATTTTAATATTGTTAAATTATAGGGTTCACTTAGGTGCATTAATTAATAAGCTCCCCATCGGAGTCGATGCTAATTAACATACATGGCCAAGAGGAACCAAGTATTAATTTTACTTGTCATAACGTAAATTGACCAAATAGTAAAATTAAAGACATAAAACTCTACTTGAAAAATGTGCGTGTAAATGTCCACAAGATCGTGGCTTGCATGTGCGGGTTTCTCAAGGTGTTGGTTGCTAGCATATATTGTGTTTTGAGGATTTTTCAATGTATTTTGGTATGCATTAGGTGATGAATGTTTTAATATTATCTCCAATGTCTTTTAATTCACTTACTGTAATTCTCAAAGAAAACAAACTTGATGGCACTAACTTTGCTGATTGGAAACATAACCTTAATATTGTCCTGACTTCTGAAGAACACAAGTTTGTTCTAACTGAGGAATGCCCATCAGAACCAGATGCAGATTCGACTCCTAATGAGGTGAAAGAATACTGCAAATGGTAGAAATCTGATGAGATGGCTCGCTGTTACATCTTGGATTCTTAGCAAATGTATTGCAACATCATCATCAAAGTATGTACAGGGCAGTGGAAATGATGAAAAATCTCAGCTAGATATTTGGTCATCAGAACCGGGCAACTAGGCAAAATCATATGAGGGTCTTGATGACGACCCAGATGCCTGAAGGAACCCCGGTAAGAGGTCATGTTCTAAAGATGATTTCTCATCTAAACGAGCTTGATATCTTTGGGGCTATTATCGATGCGGAACACAAATCAATATCATCCTAGGCAGATTACCTAGAAGCTTTGAGCAGTTCCGCCTAAACTACTACATAAATCGTAGGGCTGCATAAGGACTCTTCACACAAGGGTATCAAGTTCTTGCGGCAACTGATATTTCAACTTCTAAATCCAAGTGGGGGAAATGAAGAAACAAGTGGTCCAGAAGCAAGTGTCGACTCTCAAGGTAAAAGGCAAGGCTCATCAGCCTGAGTTGAACAAAAAGGCAAAGAGAAAGTGCTACAAGTGCGGTCATAAAGGACATTTCAAAGCAAATTGTTCTGCTCTTAAGGTATGTCTCGTGCACTAGTAGTCAAAACATATTTGACAGCTTGTTGTACCACTTCGTGGATAGTAGATTCAGGCTCCAATGATCATTATTGCTTTGACTCACATGGTTTTCAGGTAACCAAGCAGCTTACTGCGGGCGAGATCGCCATCAACTGGGGCAATTATTCCAGGATTATAGCTTAGTAGTGGGAGTCATATAGTTGAAGATTATTGATAAAATATTAGTCTTAAATAATATACTTTGGTACCTGATTTTAGAATGAATTTAATTTCAGTTTCTAAATTGAGTTGTGATGGGTATTCAGATTCTTTTGATGGTGATGCTATTATTATAAGAAACGGTGAAATATTTGCAAATGTATCTATACTGATGGACTATATGTCATTAATACTACAAAAACTCCCACATATAAACATAAATCGCTTAACTCTTTATTTAAACCTAAAAAGAGAAAAGAACCTTCAAACATAAACCAAACATATCTGTGGCATTTACGGCCAGTTCATGTAAATCTTAGAAGGATTCAGAGATTGGTAGATAATGGCACATTGGATGACCTCCAAGTTGAGTCATTTTCAATTTGTGAATCGTGTTTGAAATGTAAAATAACCAAAAGGGTTTTTAAAACCAAAAGAAACCATGCTCAAAGTGTGTTGGAATTAGTTCCATACTGACGTATGTAGCCCAATGAACATCCAGGCTAGGGATGGTTATGAGTACTTAATCACGTTTATTGATGATTATTCGAGATATGGATACATCTACTTGATGCAACCTAAGTCTAAAGCCTTTGACAAGTGTTAGGAATATGCCCTCGAATGCCACTCAGGGGATGAGAGAGTAAGGGCATTGTACTTGTAATTATGGAATAATTAATAAAAAGGCAATACGATTCATTCACTGTTTATTGTATTTCAATTGCATTCTTGACTTGGTAAACATTGAAGTGAAGTCCATGTAAATAAATCGAACATTCCATTCTCGTTATGGGATAAGAGAAAATGCACTGGAAGTGTTTAAAGTTTATTTACGTAAATTGTTCGCAAGTCAATAAACTTAAAATGGGCATTAAGTTTTAATACGACTTGTATAACTGATGCTAGGACGTGTGCACGTCTTGATAGCATAGTTATAAGTTTATTGGTGGGGCCAGTATACTCGAACACGACTTATACTCGATTCAGTCACACGGTATTCACTCTCGGAGAGTCGATGACGAATCGAAAGGTTGTGATAGTATACGTGGACCTTTGACTTGAGGGTTCAGTACAAGATGTGCCTGTGACGTTTAGTTTGTCATTAGAGTAGTTAGACTCATTTGCTTAATTGCTGAGTCGACCTCGAAGTGCGGACTATACGGGTAGGTAGCAGTTTTTACTATACGCCAAGAAAGGATTCTATCTCCTATTAGTGGGCAGGCGAATGTCCTATACGGTTAATGGCAAATAAGATCATAAGTCTTTGGCCAAAGCATTCTGATATAGTAGTATTAGATATACTATTAATCAGTCGGTCTTGATTTGCATTAACACATGTATAGAGTTTAGTCAACAGTAGGGTTTGACTTTACCGTGACCCGAAGACTTGACCGGGACATCTGATGAAGGGTCTATACGTATATAGTATTCACGACATAATGGTTCTGGAATGATCCCTTCATTCGTTCTCAGTCGGGGTTTACAGTGCGGCCCGCTAGGGTGGCTAAGTGTTGCCCGCACTCATTGGTTCCTCCCAATGCTGGCTGAGACGGACCTACGGAGTCGCGCATTAGGAGCGTTGACGGATAAATGTGAATTTATTATCTCTCTATTAATATTAGATATTGGATATCTAAATTATGATTTATTGGATAAATCAAAATTGCGGTCTTATGAATTCAAATTAAGTTATCGGGTAATTAATTTAATTCATAAATTATATTTCTTAGAGAAATATATTTGTATTTGATATAATTAATTAATTGAATTAATTAATTTATAAATACATTTGTAATTAAATGGAGTGTATTTAACGGAGTCGTTTGACGAACGTCCGGTACACGAGCCAAGTAACTCGGCTCGTTTTCTAGGAAACTTCCTACCATAGCCGCCGCCCTCACATGTCCACTTTGCATGTGTGTTGTCATGTTTTGAATTAATAAGTTGAGATTCTTTTCTCAAAATGATTAACTACATGATATGTGATTATTATATGAGATATAATATAACAAACACATATGAGGAGAGAGGATGACTTAAAAAAATCAATCTTCAATTTCTGGAGCAGCTAAACTGCCGTGAGAGTGGTTGAGGGAGAGAGAAAAATTTTTTTCTTCAATTTTTCATCTTTGAGATGATACAAAATAAGAAAGAAAATAAGATATAAATTCCTATAGTAATTCCTAGCCGTGTTCTTGGAGAACGGATTGCTATCGAATTTTTCCGAGCAATTTCCGACGCGTGTGAAGTAGAGGCTTCGTACCTTTCGATGCTTGGAACGAAGGGATTTCATGTTCGGGACGGGGTTCGTGATCGTCATCCATTTTTACGAAGATTTATTTCAAAGGCTTCAAGGGTATGATTTTTATCTTCGTATTTATATTTTCGTATATACGTTACTTGATCGTTCCTGTTTGGGATTTGTATTTAGTTCCGCTGCGTTTTTCGTTTTATTTTCGGAATCCCAACAGTGGTATCAGAGCGAGGTCAATGTTTCCGTATATACGATTTTTTTTTTGTGCATTTTGAATGCTTTTGGATGATGATTATGATTTAGAATCATGTTTGGAATAATCGTAGATTTTAAATTGTTCGTTGTAGCATCACGTTTTTGGAAACGAGCCGAAAAACGAAGAAACGGGGCTGCCGGCAGTGGTGCTGGCAGCACTGCCTGGGCCGCCTGCCCAGGATGCCGAGCATGCTCGGCCATGCTCGGCCATGTCTCTGCCGCAGCTGCCGATAGGCAGCCGATGCCTGCCGATCATGACTCGGCCAGGCAGCCCTCGAGTTTTTGGCCCGATTTTGAATCGGGCCGCGGGCTGGGCCTAAAACTGGATTGTCCGGGACTCCGTTTTAAGTTTATATTTTGTTGTAATTATTTCTCAAAATTTAAATTGGATTTTAATTTGACTAAATTAATATTTGGAATATTTCTTTTAGTTAAGGGAAATAAATTAAATGAAAATATTATTTTGGCCGGATTACTTCGAATGAATTTAAATGACGATTATTAGTATTAATTGGATTAATACCATTATAATTGAATAGATTAATTTTATATTGATTGATTAATATATTAATTGATTATTTAATTTTAATGCCACTTTATATTAATTGGATTAATATAGTAGAAATTGAATAGATTAATTTATAGATTAATTAGATTAATTTATATTAAAATTAATTGTTTAATTTCATTGCCATTACATGTTGTATGGAATCCTTATGTGATGGTGATATAGCTTGTGGACTTAGTTTTTGATTTGTTCGATTCGATTGGGTTGTAAAGGCCGTTTTAAGCCTATTTATATTTACTAGAAAAATTTGAATAGGATGCAATTTTTCAATGATGTAATTATTATTTTGGGTATGACGAAGACCGAAGACAACCGACCGAGAAGACGAAGATTCGAAGACTGTGTTTTTATTTATTGGGTCATTCGCAGCCCAAGATTTAGAAATTAGGTCCATGAGCTATATGTTGGTAGTAACTAGGTTCTTGTTTTACATTTTCATTTTGAATGATTGACAAACCAACAAACGCGCGTATAAATGAATTAATGTGCAAAGTGTAACATTAATCGCGAAATTCTCCCGACTACAAACACACTAAGTTATAAAGGTTAGAGGTTTCCTACCCTCCGTCAAACTCATGGAAAATTGAAATCTAAACCGGAATATTATTCTTCCGAGTATGTCGGGTAATATTTTTGGGGAAAGTTGATAAATTCCTAGAGTGCATTAGATGCCTTTGGTTGTAACAAATCGAACCCCTATAAACCGTATGGGTTGCCGGGTAAGATTCAATTGTCAGACTAATAGGAGTTGACGGTTTAAACTTAGATAGTTCAGCGAGCCATAGAAACCGAATGGGTTGAGGGCAAGTGAACTAGGGGTAAAAGAAGATCGAATCATCCATTAGATGGGTTGGTATTAGACACCACTTTATAAAGAATAATAGAATAGAAGCCGTATGGGTTGCCCTCTATTAAACTTTGTAAAGAAATCGATCACCACTATGAAGTCACCCAAGACTTCCGGATTTAACATGGGAGTGTGTAAATGCCGATAAAATAGTGGGAGCCGAGTTATGAATAAAGAAAGTCCTTAAATTCTTTACTCGGATCATAATTAAACAAGTCACTAATTGAATCTTGTCTAAATATTTCCAGAAAACGAAACTGAATCTCTCTAAAAATGGCTAAAAACCCACTTGCAATACTACTTGAAAAGGGTCAAGGATGACGTGCTAGTCCGTGGCTTTATGATGGGCTCAATGACAAATGAGTTGCAGAGAGCGCACGAGAAAATAACTTCTGCTACGCAGATTCTCGCACACTTGACTGAACTTTATGGAGAGCACAGTAGGACTGCTAGATATGAGATATCAAAGCAGTTATTCAGTGCTAGGATGAAAGAAGGAGAAAAAGTGGGAGACCACGTCCTCAAGATGATCTCTATGATTGAGAGGCTCGAGGTGCTCAACTTTAATATGGATTTATCCCTTGAAATTGATCTCATCCTTCAATCTCTCCCTGACTCTTTCACACAGTTTGTAATAAAATTACATGCACATTAGCTGGGCTAATGAATAAACTGGTGACGGCGCAGTCTAATATGAAGACTAAACCGATAGAGGTTGCTCTTGTGATTTCTTCTGGGCCTCGGAGGAGAACAACAAGAAAAAGACCTACGAGCAGTACAATCCCAAGAAAGGGGTACAGAAAGGAAAGGGCAAGACCCAAAAGGTTCAAAAGGTAGGCGGTCCAAAACCTACGGACAAATGCCTTGAATGCGGTGAGCTGGGCCACTGGCGAAGGACTTGTCCTAAGATTAATGGCGCATCAGGTACGGAACTTTTTGTTTTTGAAACAAATTGTTCCGCTACTGTATATTCTGCTTCATGGATTCTGGATTCAGGTGCCACTTCTCACATTTGTACTATGAATCAGGATCTGAAAACTTGAAGCTGGGGAAATAATGATCACTGTCGGAAGCGGACAAAGTGTCGAGGCAACCGATATTGGATCAATCCTACTGGCTTTAGAATCCGGTTTTATTTTGACATTAGATGAAGTACTTGTTTTGCCCAAGGGGTATAAAAACATTGTATCCATTCCAGTCTTGGACCGGAAAGAATTTTGTTTCTTAATTGGCAATGGTAGTTGTAAAATTTATTTTCTAAATAAATTGGTTGGCACAACTACATTGTTAAATGGTTTATATCATCTGAACTTACAAAATAAAACAGCAGTGAACACTATAACTAGGAAACGTGGTAGGCCAAATACTAATCAAGCTCTTAAATGGCACCTTAGACTTGGTCATGTTGGTCAGACCAAGGTTCAGATAATGGAGAAAGATGGACTTTTAAGTCCATTGGGTGTAGAACCCTATCCAACTTGTGAATCTTGCCTTAGAGGCAAAATGACCAAGTCCCCCTTCACAGGGACTTTTGAAAGGGATGCCGATAAACTTGGATTGGTACATACCGATGTTTGTGGTGCTTTAGAAGTAGCCCGAGATGGATATCAATATTTCATAATGTTCACAGATGATCATACTAGGTATGGGATTGTGTACTTAATGAAAGATAAATCCGAAGCCTATACTAAATTCAAAGAATTTAAGGCCCTAGTTGAAAAAACAGACTGGATGTCATATCAATGCACTTCGGTCGGACCGAGGTGGCGAATATATGAACACATAGTTTGATGAGTTCTTTAAGGAACATGGAGTAGTTTCACAATTGACGCTGCCAGGAACCCCACAGTTAAATGGTGTTTCAGAAAGGAGAAATCGAACTTTGTTGGACATGGTTCGCTCTATGTTAAATTATACTGATTTACCTATTTACCTGTGGGGGTATGCCTTACTAACCGCTGCCTATATCCTTAATAGATGTCCTTTCAAATCCATTCCTATCATTCCGCATGAGATGTGGAATGGTAAGAAACCAAGCCTTAATCACATAAGGATTTGGGGATGTCCAGCCTATGTCAAGAAGGCTAAGGTGGACAAACTGGAAGCGAGGTCCATCAAAGGACGTTTCATTGGATACCCAGAGGACTCGATGGGTTATCTATTCTACATGCCCGAAGACCATAGGGTCGTTGTGGCATTACAAGCGCACTTCATTGAGGATGAATTCATTCAGGAAGGTGGCTCGGGTAGAAATATCTCTTTGGAAGAGCATAATGAAGGTCCTAAGGAGACATCTGATCAGGGATAAGGAACCGAACCTATTGTAACACAACCTCCACTTCGAAGGTTTGATAAGGTGTGTAAGATGCAACGAGCCATTTATGGGCTGAAGCAAGCTTCTCAGAGTTGGAACCTTTGAATTGACGAAGCAGTCAAGGACTTTGACTTCGTACGAAATGAGGAGGAACCGTGTGGTTACAAAAAGGTCAGTGGGAGCAACATTGCGTTCTTAGTACTATATGTAGATGATATTCTACTTATAGGAAATAACGTAGCAATGCTCAGCACTGTGAAAGCTTGGCTTTTTAAAACGTTCTCCATGAAAGACTTGGGAGAAGCTTCCTATATTATAGGGATCCGTCTTTACAGAGATAGACCGCGAAGAATGATAGGACTTTCCCAAGCCCTCTATATAGATAAAATCCTGAGAAGATTCAAGATGGATGAATCTAAAAGAGGGTTCCTTCCCATGCGACATGGAATTCATCTCACCACGAAAATGTGTCCTCAAAGTGAGGAATACAAGAGAGATGAGTAAGGTACCCTATGCCTTGACAGTGGGTAGCCTCATGTACGCTATATTGTGAACGAGACCGGACTTAGCCTATGCTGTGAGTATGGTAAGCCGATTTCAAACAAACCCGGGTAGGGAAGACTGGACTGCCGTAAAGAACATTCTTAAGTACTTAAGAAGAACTAGAGATTTGGTTCTTACTTACGGTGGTGGAGAACTTAGGGTGATTGGATTCACCGATTCTGATTTTCAAGGAGACAATGACGACTCTAAGTCGACATCTGAGTATTTGTTTACTCTCAATGGAGGAGCAGTATCTTGGAGAAGCTCCAAGCAAACTGCTACTGGAGATTCCACCTGCCAAGCAGAGTATCTAGCTGCCTCAGAGGCTAGCAAAGAAGCATTTTGGATGCATAAGTTTATGCAAGAACTTCAAGTGGTGCCTAATGCGGAGCTGCCTATATCACTATTTTATGATAATAATGGAGCTGTCGCCCAAGCCAAGGAGCCTAGGGCTTACCACAACACCAAGCATATAGAGAGAAAATACCACATCGTTTGAGAGATGGTGGAAAAGGATATGTTTCATTGAAAAGAGTAGACTCCGCTGACTAAGCCATTATTTCAGGCCGTCTTAGAAATACATCTGAAGAACATGGGTATTGGATACCATGATGTGTGGCATTGAGTGCAAGTGGGAGATTGTTAGGAATATGCCCTCGAATGCCACTCAGGGGATGAGAGAGTAAGGGCATTGTACTTGTAGTTATGGAATAATTAATAAAAAAGCAGTACGATTCATTCACTGTTTATTGTATTTCAATTGCATTCTTGACTTGGTAAACATTGAAGTGAAGTCCATATAAATAAATCGAACATTCCATTCTCGTTATGGGATAAGAGAAAATGCACTGGAAGTGTTTATAGTTTATTTACGTAAATTGTTCGCAAGTCAATAAACTTAAAATGGGCATTAAGTTTTAATACGACTTGTATAACTGATGCTAGGACGTGTGCACGTCTTGATAGCATAGTTATAAGTATATTGGTGGGGCCAGTATACTCGAACACGACTCATACTCGATTCATGTAACACCCCCAAGACATTCAGGGTATATTACAGCGCCGTGGTCCCCACACTGTGGAATCCACCAGGCTAACGTACCAAACAAGACATTCGACAACGACAACAATCACCAATAATACGACAATTCAAATAAGATTACAATCCAACAATAAAATCCAACATTAATCCACTTCCCAAAACAGGAACACAACATTAACAATTTTGTAAAAGAAGTACTCGAGTACTTAAACCAATTTTATAACACAAAAGTCCCGGCACAAGACATCAAAAGTAGTGGACTGAAATGAACACCAATAAATGACTACTGATCAGTATCATGCTTGCCCATCATCCTCATACGGCTCGAGTGCTCGTTTGTCCCCACGATCGATACCTGAAATACAAAAAGTATTCCCCCCATTTAAGGGGTTAGCGACAACTGCTAGTGCAAGTACAATCCATTTGAACTACATTCTAATAAGATGAATATATGCGCCAAAAATCATTTTAGAAAACATTTTATATTCCGGAATATTTATGATGTACAAACACAAAACACATTACCTCCAACAAATCATAATTCAAAGTTAACCGTTGGCACGAGACTCACGGCCACCGTACCCATGAGCCCGTCGGACATCCCTGGGTGGCTAACCACAGTTCGTGATACGCACACACACGGCAATACGTATCCCTAGAGGCCCCGTCGGAACGTCCCTAGGTGAACATACACATATTCTCCCACGACAACCTCATATAGCCATAATTCAAATACTAGAGCATGTAAACAAATGTAAAGTACTTGCCTTTGAGACATCTTCGAAGAATCGGAAGTGAAAAATGACTACGGATGATCCGAATGGAAAACGACGGTTCCTAAACGAAGAATTAGCATAACTCAGTCCTAACGGACATCAATAATCGAAAGGAATACTCCCAAAACCCCGATTACAAATCACGACAATAGACGTTCAATCGATACGGGCAAGGGTTTGTGCAAAATCTCCCCGTATCAACAATACATGGATTAATTCGAGGAAAAACGAATTGGGAATCACCCAATAACAACAATTGATAATAAGTTTCGCAACATACATGAACAATTCGGAGTCAATCACGAAAAACCCGAAAAACCCCCAATTTATACGATTAGGGTTCCCGGAGAAGATACCTGATTCGGACGATGGAGGATGATTACGCTGATGGTGATATGCTACTATGATTCTAAGGTGATGGAACACGAAAGATTCTTCGATCAAAATCAAGGAATCGCCTCGGAGTCGCCCTGAAGAAAACGAGAGAAGGGATAGAAAATGAGGTATTGGACCTCGCATTGCTTTAAAGCGGTCAGTATTCGGCCGTAACAGGGGACACTTACGGCCATAACATGGCCAACTTACGGCCGTAACTTCCGGGTGTTACGGCCGTAACACCTCTTGATGCCAGATTGGCATTCTTGTCCCAAACGAGTCCGGACGACCGAAACCCGGACACGCTGCTCGAACCAAAAATACGACTACGAAGAATATTCGATGACGAGTCTAACCATCACAAGAAAATATCAATCCGACTACCCGGGAATCCGAAATACGACAACGAATATGAAATTCCCTAAACTTATAGGAAATTACGGAAATGACCCAAGTGACCGAAAGTCACGAAACGACGTCGGATTTACAAACCGAAAGTCTCAACATGACCGACTCAACCATACGAACTTGTACAAGCCAAGAAACAACGAAAACGAACGAGTTTAACGAGAATCGAACGTTCATACGGCAAAACATGACATAAAATGAAATTACGTGAAAACATCATCAAAACTCGTCCAAATGGAAAAACTCCAAGAACGAAATAGATTCAAAATGTCGCAACGGTTACAAGCGAGTCGATAAAAATAGACATACACCAAAAATGGAAACTGCTAAAAATGGAAAATTTACGGATATTACATTCTCCCCCTCTAAAATAACGTTTCGTCCCGAAACTTAAGAATCAAAAAGCTCGGGGTATCTCGAACGCATATCCTCCTCTAGCTCCCACGTCGCTTCTTCTACTCCGTGTCTCGACCATTGCACCTTAACCAAAGGAATGGTTTTGTGCCTTAACTGTTTGTCACGACGCTCCAAAATTCTGACGGGCCTCTCTTCAAACGTAACATCCTTCTCGATCTCCACGTCCCCAAAGTCAATAATGTGGGATGGGTCCGGAACGTACTTTCTCAACTGGGAAACGTGAAATACGCTATGTACATGACTCAGCGATGGAGGTAAAGCCAAACGGTACGCTAACTCACCGACTCTCTCCAATACCTCGAAAGGTCCAATATATCTCGGGCTGAGTTTCCCCTTCTTCCCAAAACGGAAAACTCCCTTCGTTGGAGACACTCTCAACAGAACATGATCTCCCACCTCAAACTCCAAAGGTCTACGCCTAACATCCGCGTAAGACTTTTGTCGACTCTGAGCAGACAACATCCTCCTTCTAATCAATTCGATTTTCTCCCTCGTCTCCAACACAAGGTCCGGCTCGGTGCCAACCAAATCGGACGGCTCATCCCAACATATCGGTGATCGGCAACGTCGGCCATAAAGTGCCTCATACGATGCCATCTTAATCGACGCGTGCCAGCTATTATTATAAGTAAACTCAATCAAGGCCAAATGATCCTCCCGCCATTACCTCTGGCCTAACGCACACGCGCGCAACAAATCCTCGAACGTCGAATGGTACGTTGGACCCATCGATGCAGGGGATGGAACGAAGTCCTCAAACGTAGCTGAGTCCCCAATGCCTTATGCACCGCCCGCCAAAAATGCGATACAAATCGGCCATCTCTGTCTGAAATAATGGTCCTCGGCGTACCATGAAGCCTCACTATCTGAGTGATAAAAATACGAGCCAACTTTTCTGGACCCCAAGTATCCTTGATGCCCAGAAAATGTGCCGACTTAGTCAGTCGGTCTACAATCACCCATACCATATTCATACCAGTCTTCGTCCTCGGTAAACTCGTGACAAAATCCATAGAGATGTCCTCCCACTTCCATTCCGGAACGGGAAGTGGTTTCAATAATCCGGCTGGCCGCTGATGCTCAATCTTGACTTGCTGACAAGTCAAACACTTAGCTACAAACTGAATTACCTCCTTCTTCATATCGTTCCACCAGAAAATTTTCCTCAGATCTTTATACATTTTACTCGAGCCCGGATGGACTGAGTATGGTGACGCATGAGCCTCTCGCATAATGCTCTGTCTCAATTCCGAGTCGTTCGGAACACACAACCGACCTCGGAATCTCAACACACCGTCCTCATGAATAACGAATCCCGGCTTTCCCTTTCCTACACTCTCTCAAGCCGAATAAACATCGATCCTCTAACTGTCCCGACTTAATGTCCTCGACTGCAGATGAAGAAATCTCAAGAGTACGAATCGTCCAGGAACTCCCCGGCAAGACAATCTCAATGCTCAACCTCATAAACTCGCTAAAGTCCCGATCGGGCCGTGAGTAACTCAATCGCCCAAGCGATACCGATTTCCGCTCAAGGCATCTGCTACCACATTAGCCTTGCCCGGATGATAAAGGATCTCAAGATCGTAATCCTTAATCAATTCCAACCATCTCCTCTGTCTCATATTAAGCTCCTTCGCGTGAAGATGTACTTCGTGCTTGTGATCGGTGAAAATCGACACGACGAGCAATACAAGTAATGACGCCAGATTTTCAACGCAAATACAACTGCGGCCAACTCAAGATCGTGCGTAGGGTAATTCAATTCATACGGTTTCAACTGACGGGAAGCATAGGCAATCGTCCTCCCGTGCTGCATAAGTGCGCATCCGAGCCCTTGGCCAAGCATCGCTATAAACCGAGAAACCATCATTACCACTCGGTAAAGCCAAAACGGAGCGGTCGTCAACCGCTTCTTCAACTCCTCAAAACTATTACGCCTCTCATCGGTCCACACAAACTTCTCCGACTTCGTAATAATCGAGTCGGTCGAGCGAGTTTAGAGAACCCTCGACGAATCTACGGTAATACCCGGCTAATCCTAAAATCATGACCTCTTTCACGTTCTTCGCGGCCCAATCCAACACCGCTCTACCTTATGTGGGTCCACACGAACACCCCGACGAGATCACATGACCGAGAAACATAACCTCCGTAACTAAAACTCGCACTTTGAGAACTTTGCAAAAGATGCCGAGTTCTCAAAATATCTAACACAATATGCAAATGACGGCGTGCTCCTCCTCGCTCCTCGAGTAACCGATGTCGCCGATAAATACAACTACACACTTATCGAGGTACTCGATAAAGACTTTGTTCATAAGTCGCATGAACACGGCTGGTGCGTTAGTTAGCCCAAAAGGCATAACCACAAACTCGTAGTGACCGTATCTCGTCCGAAAGGCCGTCTTTGGAATATCGGTATCCTTCACTGAGCCGATAATACCCCGATCTCAAATCAATCTTCAAAACACGGTTGCCCCTTGCAATCGATCAAACAAGTCATCAATCCTGGAGCGGATACTTGTTTTTGATGGTCACTTTGTTCAACTCTCGGTAGTCGATACACAAACGAAGTGACCCATCCTTCTTCTTTACGAATAGACCGTGCGCCCTAAGGCGAAGCGCTCGGTCGAATATATCCCATGTCTAGCAACTCTCCCAATCGCTTTTCAACTCAAGCATCTCGGCAGGCGCCATCCGGTATGGCGTCTTAGAGATAGGTGCTGCACCCGGCTCTAAATCGACAGTAAATTCAACCTCTCGGTCCGGCGGCAAACCCGGCAACTCATTTGGAAAAACGTCAGGATACTCACATACTACCGGAATAAAAGAGATCTCGACTCCCCCTTCTTCCGATCTCAAAGCGTAACACCAATAACCTGTGCAACCTCCTCGAAGTAGTCTCACCGCCTTTAAGGCGCTGATCAGAAATCTCTGGCTACTCCGCTTACGCCCCACAAAGGAATGCTCGGTACCGTCAGAGGCTAACATCGAAACCGTCCTCGTTCTATAATTCATGATTGCCCCATGACGGTCTAGCCAATCCTCACCCAGAATCACATCCTCATCTCTAATATCTACCGCAATCAGATTAGAAGGCCAAACCCTCCCCGCGATACTCACTGGAAAATATCTAACCTCACGATCCCCCACGATGCTATCCCCACTAGGAATTTTAACAACGAAAGGCTCACAAGCAACAAGGCAATCAACATGCAGACGACACACACAATCCATAGATATAAAAGAATGCGTAGCACCAGAATCGAACAATACGGAAACAGGATGATCAAGGATGTGGACGGTACCTGTGGCCACCCTCGCGTCAGGATCTCCTGTTCGTCTCATCTCGTACACACGGGGCGAATGCACCCGCACTAGAAGCTCCTCTAGAAGGCCGACCACGACCTTGACCTCTACCAAAACTCGCGCGGGCCGAGGAACCGCCGGTGCCTCGATTCACACTCGGCTCTCCGCGGCCGGGCCGATATCCGAGTAATCGGAGCCCAAGCCGCATCCGTACAAAACTTAGCACGATGACCCATACGACCACAAGCAAGGCACCGAATTGAGGCCTATCACACTCACTCATCATGTGGCCCGACGATCAGTTGAAGCACGTAGACCACGAACGGAACCAAGAGGAGTGCACTAGAACCGCTTCCTCGACCAACCGATGGTGATCGACTTCGAAGACTCGCGAACTGCATCGAGTCTTCGGTACCCTCGTGACTTGCCTCCTAAACCGACCGGCGGTTTTCTGCTTTCTTTCCTTCGTTGCCGTCTGCCGCAGAAAACGACATCTCATAAGCCATCGCCTTATTCTCGATATTCTTTCAAAGTCGTGCACCCTGCACTGCACATGTAGTGGCGCACCCTGCGGTTTCATCCGCATGTCAAAGTGGCGGATCTTATCGAGCTCATCGCGACTTGGTTTCTCACATAGTGCAACCGTTGATTGTAGTCTTTGATGGCTTGAGATATAGGTACATCTTGGGGCTTAGCCTCAAAGAAGGCTCGGATCCTCCCCTCTTTCACCGGCCACGGATGCACTGTCTTCCATCGATCCGGAACTCGCCCACGTAGCCGCCGGCCACGCGGTTTCACCGCTTGCCACCACGCCGCCTCCTTGGTGAGGAAATACTGAGCAATGGGTACTTTCCTCTCCTGGGCAATTAGCACCTCAAACCCTTTCTCCATCTCGAATGTACCAATTCTCCTAACCAAGCGCCTAAGCACCATCAAACTGCGGAGGACGCATACGAATCACGTCTGAAGTAGCTTATCATTGCCGGACCCAGTAGGTGGGACCGGGTTGGCATTAGCATGGCCGACTGTAACGGCTGAGCCGCAGCGTCATCTGGTTCGCTACCTACTGTAAAATGTTGGCCACTCCAATATTCTCATGAGCATTACCGGAGCTAGCAGACTGGTCCTGCTGACCTCCGGAACTAGGGGGAACACTGTTCGACAAGGAAGGCATCGCCGAATCAGTTCCCGAGTGATCGGACATGGCCGTCCCACCGGCTGCGCCACGTCCCCTACCGCGTCCGCGTCCTCTACCAGCAGGAATTCTGAAGAAGCAACAGGTAAGTACAATTCAAACGCAAAACGCAAAAGATACTAAGACAGAATTAGAACAGAACGGTGAAACGAGTCAAGTTAGGAAAACTTACGAGCACCGGCATACTGAGATGATGGCATAACAGTGATACTGTCCCAAAAACGACACTTAACTAGACCCAAATAACCGACAACCTAGGTATCCATAAACCTAAGCTCCGATACCATATTCTGTAACACCCCCAAGACATTCAGGGTATATTACAGCGCCGTGGTCCCCACACTGTGGAATCCACCAGGCTAACGTACCAAACAAGACATTCGACAACGACAACAATCACCAATAATACGACAATTCAAATAAGATTAGAATCCAACAATAAAATCCAACATTAATCCACTTCCCAAAATAGGAACACAACATTAACAATTTTGTAAAAGAAGTACTCGAGTACTTAAACCAATTTTATAACACAAAAGTCCCGGCACAAGACATCAAAAGTAGTGGACTGAAATGAACACCAATAAATGACTACTGATCAGTATCATGCTTGCCCATCATCCTCATACGGCTCGAGTGCTCGTTTGTCCCCACGATCGATACCTGAAATACAAAAAGTATTTCCCCCATTTAAGGGGTTAGCGACAACTGCTAGTGCAAGTACAATCCATTTGAACTACATTCTAATCAGATGAATATATGCATCAAAAATCATTTTAGCAAACATTTTATATTCCGGAATATTTATGATGTACAAACACAAAACACATTACCTCCAACAAATCATAATTCAAAGTTAACCGTTGGCACGAGACTCACGGCCACCGTATCCCGCAGAGCCCCGTCGGACATCCCTGGGTGGCTAACCACAGTTCGTGATACGCACACACATGGCAATACGTATCCCTAGAGGCCCCGTCGGAACGTCCCTAGGTGAACATACACATATTCTCCCACGACAACCTCATATAGCCATAATTCAAATACTAGAGCATGTAAACAAATGTAAAGTACTTGCCTTTGAGACATCTTCGAAGAATCGGAAGTGAAAAATGACTACGGATGATCCGAATGGAAAACGACGGTTCCTAAATGAAGAATTAGCATAACTCAGTCCCAACGGACATCAATAATCGAAAGGAATACTCCCAAAACCCCGATTACAAATCACGACAATAGACGTTCAATCGATACGGGCGAGGGTTTGTGCAAAATCTCCCCGTATCAACAATACATGGATTAATTCGAGGAAAAACGAATTGGGAATCACCCAATAACAACAATTGATAATAAGTTTCGCAACATACATGAACAATTCGAGTCAATCACGAAAACCCGAAAAACCCCAATTTATACCGTTAGGGTTCTGAAGAAGATACCTTGATTCGGACGATGGAGGATGATTATGCTGATGGTGATATGCTACTATGATTCTAAGGTGATGGAACACGAAAGATTCTTCGATCAAAATCAAGGAATCGCCCGTGGAGTCGCCTGAAGAAAAAACGAGAAGGGATAGAAAATGAGGTATTGGACCTCGCCATTGTTTTAAAGCAATGGGCTGTTACGCCGTAACAGGGGACACTTACGGCCGTAACATGGCCAACTTACGGTCAGTAACTTCGGGTGTTACGGCGTAACACCCTACCGATGCAGATTGGCAATGGCCCAAACGAGTCGGGACGACCAAACCCGGACCGCTTATCGAACCAAAAATACGACTACGAAGAATATTCGATGACGAGTCTAACCATCACAAGAAAATATCAATCCGACTACCCGAATCAAATACGACAACGAATATGAAATTCCCTAAACTTATAGGAAATTACGGAAATGACCCAAGTGACCGAAAGTCACGAAACGACGTCGGATTTACAAACCGAAAGTCTCAACATGACCAACTAAACCATACGAACTTGTACAAGCCAAGAAACAACGAAAACGAACGAGTTTAACGAGAATCGAACGTTCATACGGCAAAACATGACATAAAATGAAATTACGTGAAAACATCATCAAAACTCGTCCAAATGGAAAAACTCCAAGAACGAAATAGATTCAAAATGTCGCAACGGTTACAAGCGAGTCGATAAAAATAGACATAAACCAAAAATGGAAACTGCTAAAAATGGAAAATTTACGGATATTACAATTCAGTCACACGGTATTCACTCTCGGAGAGTCGATAACGAATCGAAAGGTTGTGATAGTATACGTGGACCTTTGACTTGAGGGTTCAGTAGAAGATGTGCCTGTGACGTTTAGTTTGTCATTAGAGTAGTGAGACTCATTTGCTTAATTGCTGAGTCGACCTCGAAGTGCGGACTATACGGGTAGGTAGCAGTCTTTACTATACGCCAAGAAAGGATTCTATCTCCTGTTAGTGGGCAGGCGAATGTCCTATACGGTTAATGGCAAATAAGATCATAAGTCTTTGGCCAAAGCATTCTGATATAGTCGTATTAGATACACTATTAATCAGTCGGTCTTGATTTGCATTAACACATGTATAGAGTTTAGTCAACAGTAGGGTTTGACTTTACCGTGACCCGAAGACTTGACCGGGATATCTGATGAAGGGTCTATACGTATATAGTATTCACGACATAATGGTTCTGGAATGATCCCTTCATTCGTTCTCAGTCGGGGTTTACAGTGCAGCCCGCTAGGCTGGCTAAGTGCTGCCCGCACTCATTGGTTCCTCCCAATGCCGGCTGAGACGGACCTACGGAGTCGCGCATTAGGAGCGTTGACGGATAAATGTGAATTTATTATCTCTCTATTAATATTAGATATTGGATATCTAAATTATGATTTATTGGATAAATCAAAATTGCGGTCTTATGAATTCAAATTAAGTTACCGGGTAATTAATTTAATTCATAAATTATATTTCTTAGAGAAATATATTTGTATTTGATATAATTAATTAATTGAATTAATTAATTTATATAAATACATTTGTAATTAAATGGAGTGTATTTAACGGAGTCGTTTGACGAACGTCCGGTACACGAGCCGAGTAACTCGGCTCGTTTTCTAGGAAACTTCCTACCATAGCCGCCGCCCTCACATGTCCACTTTGCATGTGTGTTGTCATGTTTTGAATTAATAAGTTGAGATTCTTTTCTCAAAATGATTAACTACATGATATGTGATTATTATATGAGATATAATATAACAAACACATATGAGGAGAGAGGATGACTTAAAAAAATCAATCTTCAATTTCTGGAGCAGCTAAACTGCCGTGAGAGTGGTTGAGGGAGAGAGAAAAATTTTTTTCTTCAATTTTTCATCTTTGAGATGATACAAAATAAGAAAGAAAATAAGATATAAATTTCTATAGTAATTCCCAGCCGTGTTCTTGGAGAACGGATTGCTATCGAATTTTTCCGAGCAACTTCCGACGCATGTGAAGTAGAGGCTTCGTACCTTTCGATGCTTGGAATGAAGGGATTTCATGTTCGGGACGGGGTTCGTGATCGTCATCCATTTTTACGAAGATTTATTTCAAAGGCTTCAAGGGTATGATTTTTATCTTCGTATTTATATTTTCGTATATACGTTACTTGATCGATCCTGTTTGGGATTCGTATTTATTTCCGCTGTGTTTTTCGTTTTATTTTCAGAATCCCAACAACAAGTTCATAGATTTTAAGGCTGAAGCAGAGAAGCGTCATGGGAAGAGTATCAACTCAGTGTGATCTGACCGTGGTGGCAAGTACCTTAGTAGAGAGTTTTTGGATTTTTTGGCGAATAAGGGGATTACGTCCCATCTCAGTGCGGGGAACTCCCCAATAGAATGGTGTTGCTGAAAGAAGGAAAAAAAACTCTTTTAGTAATGTTTAGATCAATGACGAGTTACTTATATTTACCTATTTCGTTCTGGGGGTACGCCTTTGAAATAGCAGCGTACATACTAAACTTGGTGCATTCAAAATAAGTTCCAGAAACACCCAGAGAACTATGGAGTGGGCGAAATTCCAGTCTAGGACATGTTCGGATTTGGGGTACTCCATCACACGTGCTGAATAATGAAGCTAATAAGTTAGCATATCGTACAAAGGTACGAGTGTTTGTAGGATACCCTAAGGGAACGAAGAGTGGCTTGTTCTATAGTCCCCAGTATCAGAAGATCATTGTTAGCACCAATGCCCGATTCCTGAAGAGGATTATGTGATTAGTCACAAGCCCATAGGCAAAATAATTTTGGAAGAGCTGAGGGGAGAGACCTCATCTATATTAATCATCCAAGCACCAACTAACACTACACCACATATCGGTTTTGAAACTTTTACACCACTTAAGGATTTGCCTCACCATACTGGGAGGGTTGTTGGTCAACCGAAATGATCCATACGCATGAGAAAGTCTTTGGAGACAGTCTCAGGCAAGACGAATCAGATCCCTGGACTTACAAGGAGGCAATCCAAGATAAAGATGCTGACTCCTGTAAAATAGCAATGGAATCAGTATTGGGATGTATTAATTCCAATCAAGTGTGGGAGCTAGTAGAACTACCTGATGGGGTACAAGCCACTGGAGTAATTAAATATACAAGCGAAATAAAGGAGGTGAGGGGAAGGTCGAAACCTTCAAAGCAAGGCTTGTAACGAAAGGTTATACTCAGAAGAAGGGCATCGATTACGATGAAGCCTTTTCGCCTGTATCCATGCTTAAGTCAATCCGGATTCTTTTCACTGTAGCTGCACATCTGGATCTAGAGATTTGGCAAATGGATGTCAAGACTGCATTCTGGAATGACAGTCTAGACAAGGAGATCTACATGGGCCAACCCGAGGGATTCATTACTGAAGGAGAAGAGCATTTAGTGTGCAAGCTTAAGAGATCCATTTATGGACTTAAGCAAGCATCCAGATCCTGGAACACTCGATTTGATGAGTGAGAGTTGTGTGTATAAGAAATGCGATGGAAACGTGTTGGTGTTTCTTGTACTGTAGGTAGATGATATCTTTCTGATTGGAAACAACATGAAGGAGTTTTCGGACGTACGGATATGGCTGTCTGAGCAGTTAGATCTGAAGGATTTGGGAGAAGCAGGACACATCCTCGGGATCAGGATCTTTCGTGATCGGAACAAAAGGATGTTGTGCTTATCTCAGGCATCCTATATCGATACAGTTCTAAAGCGGTTTAACATAGAGAATTCAAAGAAAGCTTTTCTACCTTACAAACATGGAATTAAACTATCTAAAGATATGTGTTCTAAGACACAAAAGGAGATAGATGGTATGAAGTTGGTCCCTTATGCGTCAGCAGTGGGAAGCCTCATGTATGTTATGTTGTGCGCTAGACCAGATAGCTGTCATGTTGTAGGCATGGTTGCTAGATATCAGTCGAACCCTGGACTAGGACACTGGATTGCTGTCAAGCATACACACAAGTACCTGAGAAGGACTAGGGAGTACATGCTAGTATATCAATCAGTTGTAATATCCGCCATTTCGGATTTCGGTAATTTTCTTTTTTCCGGCGGAGGTCCGTTTCGACGACTCACTTGGGACCGTTTCATCATTCTGAGAATGATTAATTCTGCACTTTTTATCATCCGAGTTCATTTCGGTATTGTTTTGTTGAGTTCCGTGTTTATTAACGACTTTTCCGCCCTCGAGTTCGATTCTCGTGAATCTCGTTCGAAATTACTGTTTCGAGTTTCCCGTAAGTCCTTTTAACTTTGCTAGACGTGTTGTGAACTTCGGTTTGGTTATCCGATCACGTATCTGTAACACCCACAAGTTATTCAGGGTATATTACAGCGCCGTGAGCCCCTCCGTGGGACCCACAAGGCTATTCATGCGCGGAACTGTAAAATTTGACTGAGAAGGTCTAGATACAACGAAAAGAAGGACAATACAAATGGTATTCAAAACCATAACCAATGAAACCATAGAAATCACAACACAATTCAATACCTCGGCAAACACAGGCCGGAACATCGAGAAAAATGGAAAACAATACTCGAGTATTCAGTAACCATTCCAGTACAACAACACCGAATGGAAAACTCAAAACATAACCGGAGGAAAGACATAGTATCACTCTTGCCCACCATCTTCATGCCGACCCGATACCCGCCTGTCCGTTCTCCTGGAACCTGAAATACATAAGAAGTATTTCCCCCATAAAGGGGTTAGCCGTCGAATAGCTAGTGCAAGTATATCAAGTATGAAACACAGTACTCCTCGACAATAAAGTAAATGTAACCGTCAATTCAATCAATTCAAGACTACTATTCCGGAATAACTAAATCTCATAGCATCACATCAAGACGTATATGAATACCGTGGAAACGGGTTCGTTCATATCATCCGTCATCAATACATATATGAATACCGTGGAAACGGTTCGTTCATATCATCCGTCATCAATACATATATGAATACCGTGGAAACGGTTCGTTCATATCGTGCCATCAATACATATATGAATACCGTGGAAACGGTTCGTTCATATCATGCCATCAATACATACATGAATACCGTGGAAACGGTTCGTTCATATCATGCCATTAATATATCTTACTTTCAAAGTCGAGAACGTACAATCATAAATATATACTTGCCTTAATAACCGCTACCGAATACTCCGAAGAACACGGTTCGACCGGGACGCTTCGAAACGCCCGATGCTATCGAAAGGAAAGATGACAACGAACGGAAGGGTTCAACTTGGTTTCTTCACAAGAAACTCGACCCTAACAACATATAATCAATAAATCATAGATCATATGAGGAAGAATAATCGTAGAACGCCCGAAAACCCCTCTATGACATTTTACCGGACACCTTCAAGGCGTCGATCCAGAACTCGACCAAAACAACGAATCGATACGATCCAACCATGGAATAATAAAGGAAATGATATAATACATCTAAATAATCACCAATCCATCATAATCCTAAGTTAAATCGGATAAAACGGATGAAATCAACCAAAATACCCAAATTCCCCAAAACTAGATTTCTAGGAAATCGACACGGTCAGTAGATCGGAGGATGTTATAGGATGGATGATTGATGATATGAACTCCAAGACTTCATGGATTGATTGTCCAACAACATCTATCCATGATTAACCAAGCTCCACCGCGGAAGAGAAGGAGAAGAAGGAGAAAATGGCCAAAACCCGATGTAGGCCTTAAATAGCCGTTGCCGCGGTGTGCGCGGCCCGGCCAAGTGTGCCAAGACAGGCCGAATCTGCCCCTAGTGATCGGCAGTGTGCCGCGGCCCTGCCGGCATGTGCCGCGGCACAGGGTACAGGCTGCTCGGCCAAATCTGGAAAATGAAAGTGACTTAGCTATTTCGACCATAACTCCCTCGTCTGGATCCCGATTGACTCACCGTTTGAACCATTGGAAAGCTAACTCGATGATTTATAATATTGCATCGATTCAGAATTTTTTGGAGTTTCCAAAAATTAATGGTGATCTAACAAAGTCGAACTCATACGTGGAAAAGTCGCTAAAGAACACGGAATTCAACAGAACGACACCGAAACGAACTTGGATGACAAAAAGTGTAGAATTAATCATTCTCAGGATGATGAAACGGTCCCAAGCAAGTCGTCAAAATGGACTTCCGCCAAAAAAGAAAAATTACCGGAAATCGAAATTGCGGATATTACATTCTACCCTCCTTAAAAGAAGTTTCGTCTCGAAACTTAAAACAACTAGGGAGAAGCAATATCCCGCCAGAAAAACTCAACGAGATACACAAGAAACGCGTAACTTACGCCCAACGGCGAAACGTTACAAGTAACACAACAATACATTACCCGAAGGTAATCCAAGCCAACGCTAAAGTAAATACGAATCACAATGTCTGAAGGCTCCAACAGAAATACCAATACATCGCAATGGCTTGAAAGCCCCTCAACCGAAGCTGTATATCATGATGGCCTGAAAGCCGAACAGCCCAAAGCTGTAAATCATCACAATACAGATCTCAAAGAAGCAAACCTGACTGTCGGACATACCCCTCGGTGTAAGAACAACTAGTCGCAAATCGTCGGACATATCCAATACAACATGGACTGCGAACGACCAAACAATAAGGCTCAAGAGGGACATCACAGTACGCCTGATCCGGAAATGTGTCCGTGCACATGTCCACCCCGTATACGAAATCCAGAATATACGTGTGACAATGTACCTAATTAGCCTCACGAACTACGTCTTGTGTGCACAGTCCATTGCGGAAACATCCACGCATGACCATCGTGTGCCGGGCTAAAAATCCTACACATAACCAATCGGCACGCAGACATGATTCCAGATATGCCACGATACAACATGACAACAAACTCAAAGGATAACATATCCAATACGGATCATACGACTCACCAAGTGAACGATGACACACGAATAATGAAAGATCGACACGACCAACAATATTCAAAACAACCATCCTGGGATCAAAATCCTTAAGGACCGATTAATATGAGCAACAATCACAACACAAAAATTCGGGAAATCCTCAACCCTCAACGATCACAAAATTACCGAGTTCACAAGAATAATAGTGTGCTGCCTTGAGTCGGCCAACACGACAATAATAATTCAACGGATGGGAACTATCCTCGACAGTCCCAATTCAATACTTCGATTACCGTAGAATGGACAATCGATAACAACGATACAACGGATGAGAATATTTTTGACAACGGATGGGAATTATCTTTGATAATCCCAATTCAATATATCGATTACCTTTAGAGCGGACAATCGATAACAATTATACAACGGATGTCTCGGCACCTTTAATCGGTTACCGATAACGAATATGATAATAGAATACGTCAATGCCTTCAATCGGCCATTTACGAACAACAATAACATTTGGCATAATTTGCCGACGGGTGTCGTATCAAACAATCCCCTGATATCAATACAATCATAAATAGGCCAAGTCTCAAAATGATACACACATTCGTACACCTACACGATAACATTAATCTCATTGATTAGTACAAGTATAAAACTTGCCTCGATATCAATACAACGAACTGTTACCAATTCAGTTGATTTCGTCTTACGAGTTCCTCAATCCCGACCAAGGTAATCTACGAACTCTTCAACCTCAACCGCAACACAACAGTCATAATCCATGATCAAACATCATATCTTATTGTAAAACGAAGGATTAATAATCAACAGGTTCGATGACGACCAATATCAACACCACCAAACCACAAACTCAACCGTTTCACCATATCTCGACTAATCACAGTCTGAACAATCCAACTCAGACACTTACAAATCCTGTCCACAATACGAGTCGAGATATGATGATCATACCAGCAACCAATTCGGACCAATAATAAGGGTCTAAATGTTCCAAACTCAATTCTTAAATATTAATTGACAAGGTTCCCTTCTCGTAAATCCATCGTTAAAATTTACTTATGACCGTCATCAATTCGAATCATCCGATTGGTTCAAAACAATAGATAATCATATTAAAAAGGTTATCAAACAATCCAATCATTCGACTTGAATATTTGCTCCATACGTATGGGCTTCCAAATTCAGAGATGAATAATAGTCTCATCAAACTCATAACCACATTCGTATTCCTATACGAATATTATTTCAAACACATAGTTTAGCTCTAGATATGAATATTCCATATTCATTTTCAAAACATCAACACTTCTTAGAAATTTTCATCACCTCGTATAATTCAAGAGTTCTTCAAGAACATGAAATATCCGAAATCACGTTCAGAACAATATATCCGAGGTATATATCTCCATGTTACCATTTTCTTCATCATGCCATTCATACAACCTCAAGAATCGCAACAAAACCCTTATCATCATATGAAGAAGATCTCAATAATCATATCAACATCCAAAATCTCTTATCACAATTCCAATAAATCTCGTATAACATTATCACATGATACCATAATTGTAACACCCCAGATCCTCCTGGGAATATTACACGCCGTAAACCCTTCTCACAAGGATTTACCAGGCTAAGCACAATTTTCCACGTCATTTCAAAAATGCCAAAAAGACCGATGACGGTAATATTTTTCAAATACTAAAAAAAATCAATTTCCAAATACCGTCAAAACGATCAAGGCCAAAATGCCAAAAACTCAGTTTAGGGAATCAGTTTTACAAAATAAAATTCAGTTGGCAAAATAACAAAAGCCATTTCAAAATACTCACGTAGCGGATAAAAGTACAGTCCAATTTATGCATTTACATTGAAATAAGACGAACGTCAAAATACACGATTCCCAACATACTCCCTCCCAAGTAGTAATCCTTAAAAAAAACGAACCACTATCAAAGGGATACGAGGATTACCTTATATGGACGAACCACGAAGAAGAATAATTGAACTCCATTCCAAGAATCATCAAAAACTTCAAGAACAATACTTAAATCCGAGCTCTCCAATCTTAATCTTGTTTAAGAGAATCATCTCTCAATGTTTAGGAACTTCAAGTACATCCCAAGGCTCTCTCTATTGACTGAAAGAAGGAGAATGGACAAAATGCCTCTCAGCACTCGTCTATCCTCTCTATAAAACACATCACTAGCGCGCGCTAGACCTTATATTTAGCGTGCGCTACAGGACTAGCGTGCGCTATCCTTCCTTGATAGCGTGTGCTATCGGGCAGTCCAGAAGCTACTACATTGCTTTGAAATTCATCTAACGTACGTAATGCCCATGCATTAGCGTACGCAAACAGGCATTGACTTGCTACAGTATCGTGCCTCCGCATGCCGAAAGCATCCGCAATTACCGGGATTCCTTTGACCGATATGGAATTAGCATGCGCTAATCATACGGTTTTAGTGTGCGCTAGCTCTACACGACAAACATTCGCTGACCTTATTTGGACACGCGTCGAACATGGCCGGGTCCACCCGCCGAAAGCTAAGATTCCATTATTGGCGATCTGATGTTAGCGTGCGCTAACCAACATGCGTTAGCGTGCGCTAACTGAATATAAAAATCAACCTGGTCCTACCTGTCGGCCACCTTCCGGAACTAACCCATCAAGTCGTTATGTACGTTAGGGGTCCTCCTTAGCATACGTAACCGAACCTCTTAGCGTGCGCTAAGTATGCACCGTAGCGTACGCTAAGTATATATCTTAGCGCGCGCTAGGCATACCCTGTAGCGTGCGCTAACGTAGCTGTACTTAACCATTTTCCGACATCTCGACATACCAAACGATCATACGGCACAATGAATACATATATGCATTCAACAACATTGTCATACATTCACATCATCCTCAAGCACAATTATCCATCAACGACATCCAACAAATAAACGAAAAAAAATATATCCGAAAAATCAGGGTATTACACTCTACCCCTCTTAAAAATAAGTTTCGTCCTCGAAACTTGCAATCACTCGCACAAACAACATTACAACGGAAATTCAAATTCACCAAGAATTATCGAGTAATCCGAACAACATACTTACAAGTCTGTGAAGTCGAAGATCTCCCGTGATACTAGCATGTGACTCCTAAACAAAGTCTCAACATAATACCGATACACACCAATATCGCAATTAGCAATTTGACAAGAGTTCACATCCGTGACCACGGCCACGATTCTTCCTACTTTCAGCCAACATTCTGAAGGGCACATACATGCGTAAGTATAATCCAAATCGCACATTCTCGAAGTGACCAATTCCCAAGAATACCAAGCTATAAACGAAACGATTAAGAAAAATACAAGAAGAGTGAGAGGACTTACAAGTACCGGTCGCACTGTGATGATGGCAGAGTAGTGATACTGTGGACAAATGACGACTCAATCGACCCAAAAGACTGACAGCCTAGGTATCCATAAACCTAAGCTCTGATACCATATTCTGTAACACCCCCAAGTTATTCATGGTATATTACAGCGCCGTGAGCCCCGCCGTGGGACCCACAAGGCTATTCATGCGCGGAACTGTAAAATTTGACTGAGAAGGTCAAGATACAACGAAAAGAAGGACAATACAAATGGTATTCAAAACCATAACCAATGAAACCATAGACATCACAACACAATTCAATACCTCGGCAAACACAGGCCGGAACATAGAAAAAAATGGAAAACAATACTCGAGTATTCAATAACCATTCCAGTACAACAACACTGAATGGAAAACTCAAAACATAACCGGAGGAAAGACACAGTATCACTCTTGCCCACCATCTTCATGCCGACCCGATATCCGCCTGTCCGTTCTCTTGGAACCTGAAATACATAAAAAGTATTTCCCCCATAAAGGGGTTAGCCGTCGAATAGCTAGTGCAAGTATATCAGGTATGAAACACAATACTCCTCGACAATAAAGTAAATGTAACCGTCAATTCAATTAATTCAAGACTAGTATTCTGGAATAACTAAATCTCATAGCATCACATCAAGACGTATATGAATACCGTGGAAACGGTTCGTTCATATCATCCGTCATCAATACATATATGAATACCGTGGAAACGGTTCATTCATATCATCCGTCATCAATACATATATGAATACCGTGGAAACGGTTCGTTCATATCATGCCATCAATACATATATGAATACCGTGGAAACGGTTCGTTCATATCATGCCATCAATACATATATGAATACCATGGAAACGGTTCGTTCATATCATGCCATCAATATATCTTACTTTCAAAGTCGAGAACGTACAATCATAAATATATACTTGCCTTAATAACCGCTACCGAATACTCCGAAGAACACGGTTCGGCCAGGAAGCTTCGAAACGCCCGATGCTATCGAAAGGAAAGATGACAACGAACGGAAGGGTTCAACTTGGTTTCTTCACAAGAAACTCGACCCTAACAACATATAATCAATAAATCATCGATAATACGATGAAGAATAATCGTAGAACGCCCGAGAACCCCTCTATGACATTTTACCGGACACCTTCAAGGCGTCAATCCAGAACTCGACCAAAACAATGAATCGATACGATCCAACCATGGAATAATAAAGGAAATGATATAATACATCTAAATAATCACCAATCCATCATAATCCTAAGTTAAATCGGATAAAACGGATGAAATCAATCAAAATACCCAAATTCCCCAAAACTAGATTTCTAGGAAATCTGACCTGATTCGGTAGATCGGAGGATGTTATAGGATGGATGATTGATGATATGAACTCCAAGACTTCATGGATTGATTGTCCAACAACATCTCTCCATGATTAACGAAGCTCCAGCCGCGGAAGAGAAGGAGAAGAAGGAGAAAAATGGCCAAAACCCCGACTGCAGGGCCTTAAATAGGCTAACTGCACAGTGTGCCGTGGCCCAGCCGAAGTGTGCCGCGGAATAGGGCCGAATCTGCCCCAGTGACCGGCAGTGTGCCGCGACCCTTCCGGCATGTGCCGCGGCACAGGGTACAGGCTGCTCGGCCAAATCTGGAAAATGAGAGTGACTTAGCTATTTCGACCATAACTCCCTCGTCTGGACTCCGATTTACTCACCGTTTGAACCATTGGAAAGATAACTCGATGATTTATAATATTGCAAAGATTCAGAATTTTTTGGAGTTTCCAAAAATTAATGGTGATCTAACAAAGTCGAACTCATACGTGGAAAAGTCGCTAAAGAACACAGAATTCAACAGAACGACACCGAAACGAACTCGGATGACAAAAAGTGTTGAATTAATCATTCTCAGGATGATGAAACGGTCCCAAGAAAGTCGTCAAAATGGACTTCCGCCAAAAAAGAAAAATTACCGGAAATCGAATTTGCGGATATTACAGTATCGTGATTTTCGGACGTTTTGGGCCATTTTCGTAATTTCCCAAAGTTTGGGGTAATTACCTTCCGTTGTCGAATTTCGAGCCTTCGGGTGGTCGGAATCGTGTGTTCTATTAGTTCTTAGATTCGTCTTTTGTAATATCCTAGAATTTCACTATGAATTTTTCGCATTATTTTATCTGGGATGTACTGTACAGAGTGGGACCGACACGATATGAGTGGATAATTTTGGAAACTGTGACAGTCATGCCAGTATGTCTATCGAGGTTATTTTGATCCTAGGATATTACATGCTTGGTGTGTTTTTCGATGTCGGATATATCGTATGAGTATTTGTATGATTGCCGTACTTGGTCGACAATTGTAATTGAGGATATCGTGCATCAGATGTATCATATGGGAATGTTATCGGGACGAGTATATGTATTCGGTATGTCACGTGTATGTGTTCGGTTTATTGAGACGACAGACAAGGGCAGAAATGGCTAAATATGAAAGCCATTACGTACGCTATGTAAGGAGTCTTACGTACGTAAGTAAGCAGGATTAACATACGTTAAGGAATGTACATTACGTACGTCAAGAAGGGATTCGGACATGATCGAGCCGTGGTCGGCAGGTGGGACCCGGTGTCTGCTGCTTTCGGCGGAGGATGTTGACAGGTGAGTCAACGTATGTCTTACGTACGTTATACAGGACGTGTTACGTACGTAACACGACCATTGTACTGTAGCAAGTCAGCTGGTATATTACGTACGTTATATGGTATGGGTTACGCACGTAATGGACTTCACGAAATGAGATAGTGAGTTTGTTACGTACGCTATGGATTTTGGATTACGTACGTTAAAGTTGTTACGTACGTTAAGCGAGGACACTTACGTACGTAATGAGAGTGCAGTTTATATATTAAAGTGTTGTCTTTCATTTCTCTTACGATCCTTTGAGGTATTTCTCTCCAAAACTCCTCCCTCTTCACTTCTAAGAGTGTTCTAAACACTTTTAACATGATTGTGAGCTTGGAATCATGGAATTAGAGCTTGGTTATGGAACTATTGTTGATTCTTGAAGTATTTGATCCTTGTGGTTCTTCTTCAAAAGGTATGTTGATGAACTCTACTCCTTGAATTCGGATTTTGATGTTAGCATTGATGTTCTTCTCCGTATAGTGATGATTATGGTATTGATGTTATGATTTTGAGATTATACGAATCGTATATTGAAGAACAAAAATGCCGTGGATTATGGATTAGATGATGATTAGATATTAGAACACATCCAATTACGTCGTTTTGTTGGCTTCAAACATGATTATGGACTAATTCATGTTCTTGAAGAATTCTTGAATGATATATGTCCGTAAATTGGAAGGATTACGGTTAATTTTGGTATATGATTATTCATGATGATAGACGGTAATTGCATTCCTATGAATTTGCAAGAATGAGCCATGTTAATCCGAATTTAAGATTGAAGTCGGAACCAAGAATGTTGTAGACGTTGATAGAACTATTGATTATCGAAATTCGGCTTGTATTCGTATTGATAAGAGTTGATATGGTTTGGTTTCGTATGATCGAGATACCGTTGAACCATCGAGTTTGATTAGTTGGTCATTTCGGTTGTTGATTGTTATTGAACATATCGTTAATTGATTATTGCATTAGGTTGCGTTAGTGATCGTTGATGTTAACCGTTGCGATGCGGTTGAGGTTGGAGAATGCATGAATCGTCTTGGTCGGGGCTGAGGAGCTTGTAGATGAAGACGGCGGGATCGATAGCGGCTTCGTCAAATTGGTATCAAGGCAAGTTATGCTTTGCTTAGTTCATAATGTTAATAAATGATTTCATTTTCATTTCATTTATGATTCATATAGCAATGGTATTATGGAATATATGAATTGTCAGAATGGTGATATGTATAATATTTTGGACTAAGATAAATTATAATGTATATAATTTTAAGGATGTCTAGTGGAAATGGGAACGTGAATTATAATTTGGTCTATTGCATGAGAAGTTGTATATCAAGGATTGTTATCGTGTCGATGTTGAACTCGGGATGGTGGTTGGGTATTAGTTATGGACTGTACATCATTTTGGATTGTCGGATAAACCGTGTATTCGTTCAGGGCGGTTGGTCGTGGAAAGGTTAGCGTCTCGAGCTTGAGGTAAATTAATATTGTTAGATTATGATAATCATCATGTTGCATTATTGCATGTGTGTGTTGATATTTCATGCGGTGAATGTGCACCATTGTTTGTTACGTTTTGTGAAGTGCTCTTTCTTTGAGCCGTAATCTGTGGGTCCGATGTGTTGGGGATAAAACCTGTATGGTACCCGAATGGAAATGTGTTAGGGGATAAGACCTAAATGGCACCTATGTCCGGAGTATTCCTGAGTAGATGCTTCCGTGACCCTCGGTTGCTGCCTTGGGATTTTATGTGATATTGTCCGGAGTATTCCTGAGTAGATGCTTCCGTGACCTTTGGCTGCTGCCTTGGGAGTTTATGTGCTATTATTATATGCATTGTTGAGCATGCTGTGAACTGTTGTCTGACGGAATACGACATTGTGGTCGTGTCGGTCTTTCATGATCGAGTTATTGTCTCTCTCTTAGAAAATCTTCTGATCCTTGTTGGATAAACGTTTCTTCGAGATTTGTTGTCATGTTGTATCGTGGCATATCTGGAGTCAGATACGATCGTTCATGTGTAGGATTTTCGGGACCGGCACGTGTAGCATGTGTTGGTTTCGACCTCATATTGAATCGTGCACACGAGACGTACTTCGTGAGGCTGATTAGGTACGAGACCAGACGTGTATAGATCAATACCCGTGGTTGGCTTGTACACGGACACATGTCCGGATCGAGCATATCGTGACGTCCATCTTGAGTCTTATTGATTGGTCGTTCACAATCCATGTATAATTGGATCTGTTCAATATTCGGGTTTTCTTTGAAATCCCGTATATATGATTTGTATATGGTTGACGATTTTATTCCCTCATGTATCCGTCGCCGTTGAACCTTTACTAATCTCGTTCAGAGTTACCATATTGATGGTCAACTCATTGATATCGATCCTTTATAAATCACGTTTGGAGTTCACCCTGTCATTGGTAATCTCGTTCGTTATTGATCCTTATTGATTCCGTTTGAGAGTTGTCTCATCGTTGGTATTCTTGATTATTAGTCCTTGATTGAAGTTATTGGAGTTACCGTGTCGTCGGTATTCTCAGTTGTTGATCCCTTATTATCCCTATTGGAGTTTACTGTGTCGTCAGTATTCTCAGTGGTTGACCCTTTATTGATCTTATTGGAGTTTATCGTACCATTGGTATTTCTGGTTGTCAACCCTTATTGATCTTGTTGGAGCCTACCGTGTCGTCGGTATTCTCGGTTATTGATTCTTCGTTGATCCTTACCGTGTCGTCGGTATTCTCGATTGTCAACCTTTTATTGATCTTGTTGGGATTTGCCGTATTGCCGGTATTCTCGGTTATTGATTCTTCATTGATCTTGTTGGAGTTACCACATCATGGTATTCTCGTTCGTGGTTGATCCTTTGTCGATCTTGTGTGGAACTATCAAGTCATTGATATTTCCGTTGTGATGCATTGATTGTTATCATTATTGATTGTGTGAGCATTCATGTTTTGTATTGATATCCGGGACTTGCCAATGTTTCGGGACAGTTGATTTGCAGATGTATCGTGTGATATCAGTTTCTATTAGTATTGGGTTCCGATTGTGCGACCCAGCCGGCAGAATCGAACTTGACCAGATTATTCTATACTCGAGATATGTTTATGTTTGGAAATCTTGGTAGTGTTTCAGATACAGTACAGGTGATTACATTTGAATTCGTTCATTACTTAAGGACACGAGGCGTGGGATATGGTAAGAATTGATTGTTATGGTTGTGACAGGTTGGTAAGGTTACTTCGGTGAGATTACATTGGAATTATTCTTACCTTGTAATTACATTGATATGTATTGTTTTTGTGATGTGATTGTTATCATTGTTGAGTATTATGGCTGACCCCGTCGTGGGCTTTATCTTTTAGGTACTCGGAGTTTGAGCTAGTAGCGGTCGTGAAGGGATGAGCTTTCCGGTGATACTGGCTATGGCGTAGTTGTTGGGATTCGAGTGTTCTCTCTGGTTTTTATAATTCCACTGCAAATGTATTTAATTATGTTTTATCCGCTGTGTGTGTATGTTTATAAATGGCTTTTCGGTATTCTTTGAACTGTGTTTTAATCCGCTGTGTGTGTGTGTGTACTTTCAAAAGGGCCTTTTGGCATTTTTAAACGTTTGCGAAAATGATTTTAGCCTTGTGGGTTTTAATATGGGCCCCACGGCGCTGTAATATTCCCGGTGGGTTTTGGGGGTGTTACAGAAGATGGTATCAGAGCTTGGGTTTCGTAAAACCCGGGCGTGCGTGTTATGTGGCTCTACCGGTGCGGTAGTAGCGTGACTTTCGAAAATGATTTTCTGACTTTTGAGTGAAACTGATTTTTGGAGGTTTCAAAATTTTTGAAATATTTTCAAATTGCTGTAATTGCGATGTTAGTGTGTTGTTAGTGTGTTGAGACTTTGTATGGGAGTCGTATGCTGGTATCACGGAAGATCATCGACTTCACGGACCTGTAAGTATGTTCTTTCAGTTATTTCAGTTTTGATGATGATTATTTGAGTATGGTGTCGTGATTTTGTGATATTTCGGGATTGAGATACTGATTATGACAGGTGTTGAGTTTCGAGGACGAAACTTATTTAAGTGGGTGTATATGTAATATCCTAGAATTTCACTATGAATTTTTCGCATTATTTTATCTGGGATGTACTGTACAGAGTGGGACCGACACAATATGAGTGTCTAATTTTGGAAACCGTGACAGTCGTGCCAGTATGTCTATCGAGGTTATTTTGATTCTAGGATATTACATGCTTGGTGTGTTTTTCGATGTCGGATATACCGTATGAGTATTTGTATGATTGCCGTACTTGGTCGATAGTTGTAATTGAGGATATCGTGCATCAGATGTATCGTATGGGAATGTTATCGGGACGAGTATATGTATTCGGTATGTCGCGTGTATGTGTTCGGTTTATTGAGACGACAGACAAGGGCAGAAATGGCTAAGTATGAAAGCCATTACGTACGCTATGTAAGGAGTCTTACGTACGTAAGTAAGCAGGATTAACGTACATTAAGGAATGTACATTACGTACGTTAAGAAGGAATTCGGACATGATCGAGCCATGGTCGGCAGGTGGGACCCGGTGTCGGCTGCTTTCGGCGGAGGATGTTGACAGGTGAGTCAACGTATATGTTACGTACGTTATACAGGACGTGTTATGTATGTAACACGACCATTGTACTGTAGCAAGTCAGCTGGTATATTACGTACGTTATATGGTATGGGTTACGTACGTAATGGACTTCACGGAATGAGACAGTGAATTTGTTACGTACGCTATGGATTTTGGATTACGTACGTTAAAGTTGTTACGTACGTTAAGCGAGGACACTTACGTACGTAATGAGAGTGTAGTTTATATATTGAAGTGTTGTCTTTCATTTCTCTTACGATCCTTTGAGGTATTTCTCTCCAAAACTCGTCCCTCTTCACTTCTAAGAGTGTTCTAAACACTTCCAACATGATTGTGAGCTCGGAATCATGGAATTAGAGCTTGGTTATGGAACTATTGCTGATTCTTGAAGTATTTGATCCTTGTGGTTCTTCTTCAAAAGGTATGTTGATGAACTCTACTCCTTGAATTCGGATTTTGATGTTAGCGTTGATGTTCTTCTCCGTATAGTGATGATTATGGTATTGATGTTATGATTTTGAGATTATAAGAATCGTATATTGAAGAACAAAAATGCCTTGGATTATGGATTAGATGATGATTAGATGTTAGAACACATCCAATTATGTCGTTTTGTTGGCTTCAAACATGATTATGCACTAATTCATGTTCTTGAAGAATTCTTGAATGATATATGTCCGTAAATTGGAAGGATTACGGGTAATTTTGGTATATGATTATTCATGATGATAGACGGTAATTGTATTCCTATGAATTTGCAAGAATGAGCCGTGTTAATCCGAATTTAAGATTGAAGTCGGAACCAAGAATGTTGTAGATGTTGATAGAACTATTGATTATCGAAATTCGGCTTGTATTCGTATTGATAAGAGTTGATATGGTTTGGTTTCGTATGATCGAGATATCATTGAACCATCGAGATTGATTAGTTGGTCATTTCGGTTGTTGATTGTTATTGAACGTATCGTTAATTGATTATTGCATTAGGTTGCGTTAGTGATCGTTGATGTTAACCATTGCGATGCGGTTGAGGTTGGAGAATGCATGAATCGTCTTGGTCGGGGCTGAGGAGCTTGTAGATGAAGACGGCGGGATTGATAGCGGCTTCGTCGAATTGGTATCAAGGCAAGTTATGCTTGCTTAGTTCATAATGTTAATAAATGATTTCGTTTTCATTTCATTTATGATTCATATAGCAATGGTATTATGGAATATATGAATTGTCAGAATGGTGGTATGCATGGTATTTTGGACTAAGATAAATCATAATGTATATGATTTTAAGGATGTCTAGTGGAAATGGGAACGTGAATTATAATTTGGTCTATTGCATGAGAAGTTGTATATCAAGGATTGTTATCATGTCGATGTTGAACTCGGGATGGTGGTTGGGTATTAGTTATGGACTGTACATCATTTTGGATTGTCGGATAAACCGTGTATTCGTTCAGGGCGGTTGGTCGTGGAAAGGTTAGCGTCTCCAGCTTGAGGAAAATTAATATTGTTAGATTATGATAATCATCATGTTGCATTATTGCATGTGTGTGTTGATATTTCATGCGGTGAATGTGCACCATTGTTTGTTACGTTTTGTGAAGTGCTCTTTCTTTGAGCCGTAATGTCGTAGGGCGATGTGTTGGGGATAAAACACGTATGGTACCCGAATGGAAATGTGTTAGGGGATAAGACCTAAATGGCACCTATGTCCGGAGTATTCTGAGTAGATGCTTAGTGACCCTCATTTCTTGCCTTGGGAGTTTATGTGATATTGTCAGGAGTATTCTGAGTAGATGCTTAGTGACCTTTGTTCTTGCCTTGGGAGTTTATGTGCTATTATTATATGCATTGTTGAGCATCTTTGTGAATGTTGTCTGACGGAATACGACATTGTGGTCGTGTCGGTCTTTCATGATCGAGTTATTGTTTCTCTCTTGGAAAATCTTCTGATCCTTGTTGGATATACGTTTCTTCGAGATTTGTTGTCATGTTGTATCATGGCATATCTGGAGTCAGATACGTTCTGATCATTCATGTGTAGAATTTTCGGGACGGGCACGTGTAGCATGTGTTGGTTTCGACCTCATATTGAACCGTGTACACGAGACGTACTTCGTGAGGCTGATTAGGTACGAGACCAGATGTGTATTGATCAATACCCGTGGTTGGCTTGTACATGGACACATGTCCGGATCGAGTGTATCGTGACGTCCATCTTGAGTCTTATTGATTGGTCGTTCACAATCCATGTATAATTGGATCTGTTAAATATTCGGGTTGTCTTTGAAATCCCATATATATGATTTGTATATGGTTGACGATTTTATTCCCTCGTGTATCCGTCGCCGTTGAACCTTTACTAATCTCGTTCGGAGTTACTATCGATGGTCAACTCATTGATATCGATCCTTTATAAATCACGTTTGGAGTTCACCCTGTCATTGGTAATCTCGTTCGTTATTGATCCTTATTGATTCCGTTTGATAGTTGTCTCATCGTTGGTATTCTTGATTATTAGTCCTTGATTGATGTTATTGGAGTTACCATGTCGTCGGTATTCTCAGTTGTTGATCCCTTATTATCCCTATTGGAGTTTACTGTGTCGTCAGTATTCTCAGTGGTTGACCCTTTATTGATATTATTGGAGTTTATCGTACCATTGGTATTTCTAGTTGTCGACTCTTATTGATCTTGTTGGAGCTTACCGTGTCATCGGTATTCTCGGTTATTGATTCTTCGTTGATCCTTACCGTGTCGTCGGTATTCTCGATTGTCAACCTTTTATTGATCTTGTTGGGATTTGCCGTATTGCCGGTATTCTCGGTTATTGATTCTTCATTGATCTTGTTGGAGTTACCACATCATGGTATTCTCGTTCGTGGTTGATCCTTTGTCGATCTTGTGTGGAACTATCAAGTAATTGATATTTCAGTTGTGATGCATTGATTGTTATCATTATTGATTGTGTGGGCATTCATGCTTTGTATTGATATCCGGGACTTGCCATTGTTTCGGGACAGTTGATTTGCAGATGTATCGTGTGATATCAGTTTCTATCAGTATTGGGTTCCGATTGTGCGACCCAGCCGGCAGAATCGAACTTGACCAGATTATTCTATACTCGAGATATGTTTATGTTTGGAAATCTTGGTAGTGTTTCAGATACTGTACAGGTGATTACATTTGAATTCGTTCATTACTTAAGGACACGAGGCGTGGGATATGGTAAGAATTGATTGTTATGGTTGTGACAGGTTGGTAAGGTTACTTCGGTGAGATTACATTGGAATTATTCTTACCTTGTAATTACATTGATATGTATTGTTTTTGTGATGTGATCGTTATCATTGTTGAGTATTATGGCTGACCCCGTCGTGGGCTTTATCTTTTAGGTACTCGGAGTTCGAGCTAGTAGCGGTCGTGAAGGGATGAGCTTTCCGGTGATACTGGTTATGGCGTAGTTGTTGGGATTCAAGTGTTCTCTCTGATTTTTATAATTCCGCTGCAAATGTATTTAATTATGTTTTATCCGCTGTGTGTGTATGTTTCTAAATGGCTTTTCGGTATTCTTTGAACTTTGTTTTTATCCGCTGTGTGTGTGTGTGTACTTTCAAAAGGGCCTTTTGGCATTTTTAAACGTTTGCGAAAATGATTTTAGCCTTGTGGGTTCCAATATGGGGCCCACGGCGCTGTAATATTCCCGGTGGGTTTTGGGGGTGTTACATCTTTGCGAGTACTTCGTAACTATATCTTCGGTTCGTATTCAGGTTCGGGTTTCGAGTCGTTTGGATCGTCGTTGTGATTCTTCATTTTGTGCCTGGAGGCTGCTGGCCTGATCTGGGCGAAACGGACCTGAAAATGGCGCTGCCGAGCGCCGTGTCCTGCGCCGGGTCGGCCAGGACCGGCAGCCTGCCGAGACAAGGCCGAGACACCCGGCGCTGGTGTGGCCCGTTTGCTGCGCCGTGTCCGGCAGCAGTATAAATATGGCAGAGCAGTCGGGTTTCACTCATTTTTTCTCACTCGTTTTCTTCCATTCCGAGGCTGAAGCTTGATCAGTCATGGAGGCATGTTGTTATACAATAAATACATGAAGTTTTGAGGTTCATATCTGTTGTGTCGAGAATTATACTCTCCGACCGGCGATCGCCTCGGAGATCAGACGACCTAGCTAGCCCCGAGCTGCCCGAGGCGAAGCTGACCGACAGCGACTGCACGGCCTAGCCTTAGCCCAGCAGTCAAGATAAATTGGCCAACCGAAGGTCCCAGGACAAGTCCCGGTGCCGAGCGATCGACATCAAATACGATCATCTCTCGGTACTTGGCGACCGACTCCTGGCGACCGACTAGCGGACGATCATCTCCCGGCACTTGCCGACCGACCCTTGGTGACCGACCGATGCCGACCCTCAGCAACTGGCCAATGCCAACCTCTGGTGACCGGCTAGAGACGACCGCCTTATGCCGCTCAAAGCCGATGATCATCCAGTCGGCAAAGGCCGAGCCTCAGGAAAGACACCACGTGCAGAGCCGAGACAAGATCCGCAATTCACGGATCATTGACCACAGCCTGTCAGCATCTTTCCACCGGTAACGAGCCGGCCCGAAAGTTGTCGGTAGGACCGCATGTGATGACTCGGGACGTCTTGGCTCCTCATTGATCGCCCAGTGGTTGCCATTGTAGCCTTGGACTTTAGGCAGACTGCCCATGTGACCTTTAGGACGATCGCCCCATTATTATAATGGTCGGAAGATGATCGCCCGCTAGGAAACCAAGTCCCCTGCCCCTATAAATAAGAGGCTGCCAGCACTTGTCCAAGGACCGAGATTCTGACTCTCTAAACTCTCTGCATTATCGCAATTTCAGCATACAACACAGAAGCAAAACACAGCACTTGGCTATCTCCTACTCTTGGCAATAGCTATCTTTTGGTTCTTTCTTCTCTCGGCCTCTCTCATTCAGCAGACGATCGGCAGGGACGAAGAACACCGAGCTTCGCTCAAGAGCTGGATTAACAGAGTCTTTTTACACTCATTGTATTTAGATTTCTCACATTAATACTTGTATCCACGAATATTTGTACATCTCGCGAGAGCATTCAAGCCCGGGCCTAACAAACCCGGCAAATCTTGTGTTTATTCATATTCTATCGGAAGTGCTCCCGTAAATTGTTGTTTGTTGTCCGTCTTCCAGCAGTATTTAATCTTCGGATATATATTTTGGGCAACAACAATTGGCGCTAGAAGGAGGACATCTAACCCTCAAATTTTTATTCCTATCATCTCGAAGAACACTCACTGTTCTCGGGGCATATACTTGAAGTGACACTCACTGCGCTTCAAAGAAATCTTTCAGAAATCATGTCTTCCGCCTCCACGTCGAAGAAAGCCGCTGGCCAGCCCGCCAGATGCCTCGTTCCGTCTCAGTCCGAGCCACAGCGGATGGCGAAAGGTAGCCGCCGCGGTCAGAGATGCTCGATCCCGCCCCTGAGGTCCGGCCCAAGCCTCTCGCTCGATCAGCTCCGAACCAAGGAACAGATCGACGAGGCCATGACCATCCTACAGGAGCGACGGAGTGCTCTCAACGCGCCTCCTGCTATCACCCCCACGGCCATCCACCGGAAGTCCAAGCGGAAGATCAAGGCGTTACTGGCCGAGCGATCTCCAGGAGGCTCTCGTCCGCAAGAAGAGGCGCTCGCCAGCCGGGGCACCTCTCTTTTCGATCGCCTGGGTAGTGACCCGTCTTGGCGATCGGGGAAGTCCGGCCCCAGCTACGAGACGACGGAGTTTGAGTCCGTCACTAGGAGCTCGGACAACCTGACTCCCAGAAGGCAGCCCAGCCGTCTGGCTCCCCCTCGCCATATAGCCGAGGTCGGCAGCAGCGGATTCCGGAGATCGGTACACGATCGCCTCGGCTCCCACTCCCAAAGCCGATCAGCAAGCGACCGAGCCACGGCGATGGCTGCGATGCAACGTCAGCTCGACGACATAAAGGCGCTCCTGGAATCTAGGGCAGGCGCCATGAAGACGATCGCCGAGCCAAGCGAGCCGCTCGCGATCGACAACGAGCTCGCCCCCGTGCAGCACAAGATCGCTCCCCCGCAAACACCTTTGTACGAGGGGAGATCAGACCCCCAAATGCACCTGAGCAAGTTCAACATCTACATGACCGGGTGTGGGGCATCAGACGCGACCAGGTGCCGAATGTTCCCTATGACGCTGGACGACCTAGCCTACCGGTGGTACACCTCATTGCCACCTCGGTCCATTGGCTCCTTTAACCAGCTGGCGCACGTCTTCACGGAGTACTTCGCCACCAGGGCCGCTCGGCCAGAAGGTCCCCATCGCATGCTGCGAATCAAGCAAGGGAAAGAAGAGTCCGACTTGGACTACATCGACCGGGTAGACGAGATCATCCTCAACGGTGAGCCCGTAAGCGATGAGATCGCCCTCCACGTGGTCCTAGGAGGATTTCATGGTCTTTCAACTATGTTCAGGCATCTTATGAAGGACCAACCCACGACCTACGCGGTCTTCCGAGCTAAAGCCGCAGACTTCCTGGCCAGGCAAAGGTTTCTCCTCAGCCTATAAGCAGCGCGATCGGCTCCCGAACGACGATCTCCCGCCCGATCGCCGTTATCAACCTATGAATAATGTGATTGGCAGCCGAGCGACGATCACCAGTTTTCCAGCCCGATCGCCGATCATCATGCTACATCAGCAACCCGGGGGACACGATCGCCATCGACAGTTCATCATTTTACATGACGGACTAAGGCATGAAGATCGCCTCCACCGCACATCATAAAGCCATGGTCCTGGTAGTCGATGGAACCGGCTGCTTCAGCCATGCAAGGTCCCTTTCGGCCGAGATCGCCCGCCTTTCGTTTAAATACGAGGCCGACGTAGTCTGAGGGATCTCCAAAATTAATCAGTGGACACGATCGCCCGCCCTCAAGGATCATCATCTAACTTGGTGAACCCGGACAATGCGACACGTGCCACAACCCCCGTCTCAACGTACACCGTCGAGGTTTGCCATCTTCATGGTGGGTCGAGGTGGAAGCAGAGCTAACAAGCCGCGGGCGTGGAGTTGAATCATCCGACGCTGCCCCGCACAAGGACTCCTCTAGAACAAGACCGCACGCCCTTCGTTTAAATACAAGGCGAGGCGCAGCCTAACAGAGGACCCTCATAATAAAGTGAGTCACGAGACACTCAATGTCTTCGCGCACCAAGACACGGTCATAGAGTCGGTCCATCGAATTCTACGACTGTGCACGATTCCTCAAACAAACGAAACCATCAAGTTTCTGAGGGGGATCGGCCAATGTTGTTTTTTGCAGGTACAAGACAGAAAGATAGCTAGCCAATCGACCATGATAGCCCAAGTCTGAATCCTAAGTCAGCTCAACAAGATCGCCCGTCCTCATCTTACACGATCGCCAGCAAGAACCACCTCGCCCCATGTCTTCAACATCGGAGCAAGCTGGGGGGCAATTGTTGTGTCGAGAATTATACTCTCCGACCGGCGATCGCCTCGGAGATCGGACGACCTAGCCACTGCCGAGCAGCCGAGGCAGAACTGCCGACCAGCGACCAGGCGGCCTAGCCATAGTCCAGCAGTCAAGATAAATCGGCCAACCGAAGGTCCCAGGACAAGTCCCGGTGCCGAGCGATCGACATCAAATACGATCGTCTCTCGGTACTTGGCGACCGACTCCTAGCGACCGACTAGCGGACGATCATCTCCCAGCACTTGCCGACTGACCCTTGGTGACCAACCGATGCCGACCATCAGCAACTGGCCAATGCCGACCTCTGGTGACCGGCTAGAGACGACCACCTCATGCCGCTCAAAGCTGATGATCATCCAGTCGGCAAAGGCCGAGCCTCAGGACAGACACCACGTGCAGAGCCGAGACAAGATCCGCAATTCATGGATCATTGATCACAACCTGTCAGCATCTTTCCACCAGCCGACAGGCCCGCCGAAAGTTGTCAGTAGGACCGCATGTGACAGTGACTCCGGACGCGTGCTGGCTCCTCATTGGACCGCCCAGCTGGCTGCCGGCTGTAGCCTTGGACTTTAGGCAGACTGCCCATGTGACCTTTAGGACGATCGCCGCATTATTATAATGGCCGGAAGATGATCGCCCACTAGGAAACAAAGCTCCTCTGCCCCTATAAATAAGAGGCTGCCAGCACTTGTCCAAGGACCGAGATTCTGACTCTCTAAACTCTCTGCATTATCGCAATTTCAGCATACAACACAGAAGCAAAACACAGCACTTAGCTATCTCCTACTTTTGGCAACAGCTATCTTTTGGTTCTTTCTTCTCTCGGCCTCTCTCATTCAGCAGACGATCGGCAGGGACGAAGAACACCGAGCTTCGCTCAAGAGTCTTTTTACACTCATTGTATTTAGATTTCTCACATTAATACTTGTATCCACGAATATTTGTATTAATAACATCTCTCGAGAGCATTCAAGCCCGGGCCTAACAAACCCGACAAATCTTGTGTTTATTCATATTCTCTCAGAAGTGCTCCCGCAAATTGTTGTTTGTTGTCCGTCTTCTAGCAGTATTTAATCTTCGGATAAATATTTTGGGCAACAACAATATCATCAAAAATACGTCCTATAACATCCTTTGATCGAGCGAATCAGGTCAGATTTTCTAAAAATCTAATTTTGGGGATTTTGGGTATTTTGTTCGATTTCGTCCGTTTAATCCGATTTAACTTAGGATTGTGATGGATTGATGATTATTTAGATGTATTGTATCATTTCCCTTGTTATTCCATGGTTGGATCGTATCGATTTGTTGTTTTGGTCGAGTTCTTGATCGATGCCTTGAAGGTGTCCGGTAAAATGTCATAGAGGGGTTTTCGGGCGTTCTACGATTATTCTTTCTCGTATGATCGATGATTTATTGATTATATGTTGTTAGGGTCGAATTTTTGTGAAGAACTCGAGTCAGAACCCTTCCGTTCGTCGTTTTCTTCAAGCTTCTCGATCGTGGGTGTATTCATTGTCTTCGCCGGAGAATCGTAGGTGTTCGAGGTGTCCCGACTGAGCTGTGATTGTAGGAGTGTCCGGTATCGATTATCGAGGCAAGTATCTTGCCCATACATTACGTGTTTTGTGGATATAATGGTTGCTAAGTGTCGATATGTGCTAAATAAATATCTATAACCATTTTTCAAAAGAATCGGTATATTTAGCATCATGGTTTTCGTAAGGGTGAACCGTGTGTGTCGGGAATTAATATGCTTAGTTGGATATGTGTGCTAGTGACGAGTATAGGATCACCTTACTTTCGGGTGATGTCATTATGTATGATTATGGCGTCAGTGTAAAGTGTAATTCTCTTGTGAAATTATGTGCTTGGAGTCACGTGGTTATGGATGGATATGTGAGTTTGTGTGATATTGGTTGTGTCGTTCGGTACTGTTGAGATCTTGTGCTCCCTTGTGAATTGATATAGTTCTGGGTCGTGAGTATGTGTTGGATAATGTGGCCATTCTAGCAAGGTACCTCGACTATATATATTTTGTGTGTTTGACCTTTGAGAGTTGTGGTTTTGTAATCTGTGAGTTGTTACTCTTCCACCTGGGGATGACATGTGGCCTCTGGGGGCCGATACTAATGGGTACGGCCACGGAAGTGGACTTGGGTGCGTGTGTTAATGTTCTTCCACCTGGGGACGGTTCGACGGGACCTCTGGGGGCCGATACTAATGGGTACGGCCGCGGAAGTGGTTTCGCACCTGGGGATGGTCCGACGGGGCCTCTGGGGGCCGATACTAATGGGTACGGCCACGGGTTACCAAGTGTGGTTTCTGTGATATTGATGTTGATGTTTTGATGATTAATTGTGATATGTCCAGAGTATCACAATGCTTTACGCTCGGGGTCGAGATACAATATATATCGAGTCTTGGTGTTTGGCTAGAATGGCATAAGAATAACGGGTTATGTGTAATGTATCCTTGTAAGTGAATTGCAGTGGATGATCGGGTCGTAGGCCCTGTGTTTTGTGATCGAAATGGTCGGGCCGTGGACCCCGTGTTTTGTTAACGGATTTGTATTATTCGAGGAATTAAGAACTTTTCAATTTCTAATGTTTTCAAAACTCCCGATATTTGCAAATGTTTTCAAAGTGCTTACTTGCTTCGTTTCTACTTTCAAGACTTGTACTATTTTTAATTAAATATATCTCGAGAAGTCTTTCGTTGTATTCTCGAAATGTGTTGTGTGTGGCTCGTTTTTGCACTTTATACTTGCACTAGCGAAATAGTGGAGTTTTGGTAACCCCCGAGTAATCGGGGGGTGGATATCTGTATTGTGTCTAGGTACATGCAGGTTTTCGGGAGCAAGACACAGGATCGGTACAAGGGATGATGAAAGACGAATGATACTAATCGCACGAAGGCCAGTTTTGGGTTAAGTTAGTCGAAGTCTATTGTAATGTCTTTTCCGCTGTCTTATTGTTCGTTGTTGCAAGTATTTTACCCTTGCGTGGGTATGAGTCTGGATGAGTTTATGTATTTTGATTTGTAAGTCAGTGACGAAAGACCAAATCGGTCTATTGGCTAGTTATTTTGATTCATCAGTATGTAATGTAATGTGTTGTTTTGATGTCTAGCCTGGTGGATCCTCACGGAGAGGGTCTGCGGCGTGTAATATTCCCGGTTTGATCTGGGGGTATTACATTTATGGTATCGGAGCTTAGGTTGAGGAAACCTAGGCTGTCGGGTCGAGTTATGTGTTGTTGAGTCTTGTATTCTCAGATGTTGTCTGACTGAGTCGTGTCGGGACGCGTCGTTTGGAATGTCAGCCGTGACTAGTATCAGGGTGCAGCCATCATCTTCGTGCGACCTGTGGATGTAAGTCTCCCTTCTTTGTGTTTGTGCCTCGTTTGATGCGAGTTACAGGTATGATCATGAGTTAATTGACGGAATCCTCCTATGGATTTTGATTTCGTGATATGTTGTTATTTGACTCTCATATTTCATTCATATGAGGAGTAGTGTTGCTGGATTGTGCATGTTGGACTGTAGTTATTTTATCCGCTGCGTGAGTTCTTTTGTAATGGCTTTCGGTATTTTACCGACTGAGTTTTATTTCAAAAACCAATTCCCTTAACCGAGTTTTTGGCATTATGACCTTCATCATTTTGGCGAAATTCTTATGACAGTATTTAGTATTTTGTAAATGACTTTTGTGAGTTTTTAAAATATTCCCGCCATCGGCCTTTTTGGTGTTTTTGTAAATGGTTTTTAGCCTGGTGGGTTCCGGCGCGGGACCCACGACGCTATAATGTTCCCTGTAATTACCTGAAATTTTTGGGCATTTTAGCCCATTGAATTATCTTTGAAAATCTTGAGTATCTTAAGAAAAAAAAATTCGAGACGTACTTTTAAAATGAATTATTTTCTCGTGGTACATCCAAGGTGCCACAATATGTTTTAAAATTCTTCTACCTCGAGGACCAAAATGTTTTGAGATATTTTCAATGTTTTAGAAACACTTTTACTTAGACCCGAGGGTCGAATATTCTGAAAGTTTTTCACTAAGAGAAAGTGTCCTCATTTTTATCAAACGCGAAATGGTTCTCCAAAGTCTCGATAACGATGTTTCACGCTTGTACTTTTTTGAAAGGTGATACTCAAGATCAACCGGTGTTTTTTCTAAATTATTTTCAAAAGGAGGTTTTTGTTTTTAAAACCTATCCATTCCCGTTTGAGGGCTGGGTATGTATGTATGATGTTCGCGTTGTCGTTATGATGTTTGCTCCTGAGTATGATCGAATTGGTGGCATGAACGTCGAGGCGTTGCCACGCATTTGTTGTACTAGCCCTCTGTGAGAGGTGTGAACTGGTGTTTACTGTTTATCGCCTCGTGGTGATTTGCGTGTTGTCGCATGAGTGTGAGTTGTTAAAGCTTGGATTTTTGTGCGTTTATGCACATTGATGATTGTTTCATGATGTTTATGATTGTGTGCTGGCTATCGTTCGGGCTGTTATAATCGTCGAACAATGCCGTTGTTGTTGTGATTTTTGTATGCATTGATATGTTATGCTGTGTTGGAATCTCCAGTATGTTGTTTTGCGGTGTTAGTTCCATTGTATCTAGCATCTGTATTTTCGGTATGCCGAGCCGAGGCATTTCAACCGTGATGTGCCGGGGGAATGTATGTGTAATTTGTCCTTCCTCGCCTGCGACGCTTTTCAAGTGTGGACCCGAGAGACACATGATCCAATTTTGCGAGTTGGGTTCCGAGTCTTTCGGGGCGCGAACTTCAGTACAGATATGAGGATCGGCTCTGAGAGGCCATGGGAGATGTTTATGTCGTTTGCTTTTTGTGTTGTCACCTTAATCCCATTGTTGTAAATTGCGGGAACGACATTTCTTTTATAAGAGGTCGAATGTCATGCCCAAATCATTTTTGACTTCCGCATTTTCTCTCCCTCAAGTCTATCAATTCGCTCATGTTCGTTGATACTTTCCGAACTTGTTATGTATTTCGGTTTCGTCGTTCGAACGAGCTGTGATCTTGTTTTGGGTCGATCTGGTTATCGCTGTGACTTTTCCGAGTTCGGTTCGATTCTTGTGAACCTTGTTCGGAAGTAACATCTTTTGGTTCTACTAGTTCTTTTATTCGAAGTGGATCAGATTTTGAACTTCTGTATTTTCGACTCTATCGACTCATTTATGTTCGTTGACATTTTCTGAGTTTGTCCTGCCCCTTGCTTTTGTTGATCGAACGAGTGTGGTATTGTTTCGGAATGACTCGTTTGTCATGGTGACTTTTCAATTGCTATTCCCTTCCCTGTGAATCTTATGTGAATGCACATCTTGTTGTTTTCACCGGATCATATATTCTCTCGAGTCGAGATGTGAACCTTGGAGTTGTTTAAATTTTATTGTTCTTCGTGATTCGATCATGATTGTTCTATTTTTGTTGTCTCGATCGTTGTGGTTTGATCGTTTGATTATTTGGTTTTGTTGATCTCGTTTCGTGAATATTGAACAATCAGACTCCTTCGTAATTCCCTTAGGTTCGGGAAATTAGTTTCGTTTTCAATCTTCCAACCCTTGGGTGGTGGAATTACGTATTTGTTCAGCGATTGACGCGCGTTTTGATCGATGTACCGTTGGGTTGGTCAATCGTATTGATTTTCGTTCATTGTGTTTTGTGATTGTTCGGATAATCGACTTGATTGTATTATCTGTTTGATGACAATTGTCACTTGTTGGTTTTATTATGTCTCTACCGGTGGCGTTGTGTTGGTCGTCGTGGAGCGTGTTTTCACACCGTATACCCTTTGCGTTGCTTGTAATGTTTTGCCGTTGGGCGCAATTTTTTTTCGATTCTTGTGTATCTCGTTGAGTTTACCTGGCGGGATATTGCTTCTTCCTACTTGATTTAAGTTTCGGGGTGAAACTTCTTTTAAGGAGGGTAGAATGTAATATCCGCCATTTCGGATTTCGGTAATTTTATTTTTTCTGGTGGAGGTCCGTTTCGACGACTCGCTTGGGACCGTTTCATCATTATGAGAATGATTAATTCTGCACTTTTTGGCATCCGAGTTCATTTCGGTATTGTTTTGTTGAGTTCCGTGTTTATTAACGACTTTTCCGCACTCGAGTTCGATTCTCGTGAATCTCGTTCGAAATTACTGTTTCGAGTTTCCCGTAAGTCCTTTTAACTTTGCTAGACGTGTTTTGAACTTCGGTTTGGTTATCCGATCAAGTATCGTGATTTCCGGACGTTTTGGGCCATTTTCGTAATTTCCCATAGTTTGGGGTAATTACCTTCCGTTGTCGAATTTCGAGCCTTCGGGTGGTCGGAATCGTGTGTTCTATTAGCTCTTAGATTCGTCTTTGCGAGTACTTTCGGTTCGTATACAGGTTTGGGTTTCGGGGTCGTTCGGATCGTCGTTGTGATTCTTCATTTTGTGCCTGGAGGCTGCTGGCCTGATCTGGGCGAAACGGCCTCAAAATACATGGCCGCGCCGTGTCTGCGCCGGGTTGGCCAGGATCAGCGACTGCCGAGACACGGCCGAGACACCCGGCCCCAGTGTGGCGATTTCTTTACTTGTGTCGGCAATGATAAAATATGGCAGAGCAGTCGGGTTTCACTCATTTTTTCTCACTCGTTTTCTTCCATTCCGCGTCTGAAGCTTGATCAATCATGGAGGAATGTTGTTATACAATAGATACATGAAGTATTGAGGCTCATATCATCAATAATACGTCCTAGAACATCTTTTGATCGAGCGAATCAGGTCAGATTTTCTAGAAATCTAATTTTAGGGATTTTGGGAATTTTGTTCGATTTCGTCCGTTTAATCCGATTTAACTTAGGATTTTGATGGATTGATGATTATTTAGATGTATTGTATCATTTCCCTTGTTATTCAATGGTTGGATCGTATCGATTCGTTGTTTTGGTCGAGTTCTTGATCGACGCCTTGAAGGTGTTCGGTAAAATGTCATAGAGGGGTTTTCGGGCGTTCTACGATTATTCTTCCTCGTATGATTGATGCTTTATTGATTATATGTTGTTAGGGTCGAATTCTTGTGAAGAACTCGAGTCGGAACCCTTTCGTTCGTCGTTTTCTTCAAGCTTCTCGATCGTGGGTGTATTTATTGTCTTCGCCGGAGAATCGTAGGTGTTCGAGGTGTCCCGACTGAGCCGTGATTCTAGGAGTGTCCGGTATCGATTATCGAGGCAAGTATCTTGCCCATACATTACGTGTTTTGTGGATATAATGGTTGCTAAGTGTCGATATATGCTAAATAAATATCTATAACCATTTTTCAAAAGAATCGGTATATTTACCATCATGGTTTTCATAAAGGTGAACCGTGTGTGTCGGGAATTAATATGCTTAGTTGGATATGTGTGCTAGTGACGAGTATAGGATCACCTTACTTTCGTGTGATGTCATTATGTATGATTATGGCGTCGGTGTAAAGTGTAATTCTCTTGTGAAATTATGTGCTTGGAGTCACGTGGTTATGGATGGATATGTGAGTTTGTGTGATATTGGTTGTGTTGTTCGGTGCTGTTGAGATCTTGTGCTCCCTTGTGAATTGATATAGTTCTGGGTCGTGAGTACGTGTTGGATAATGTGGCCATTCTAGCAAGGTACCTCGACTATATATATTTTGTGTGTTTGACCTTTGAGAGTTGTGGTTTTGTAATCTGTGAGTTGTTACTCTTCCACCTGGGGATGGCATGTGGCCTCTGGGGGCCGATACTAATGGGTACGGCCACGGAAGTGGACTTGGGTGCGTGTGTTGATGTTCTTCCTCCTGGGGACGGTTCGACGGGACCTCTGGGGGCCGATACTAATGGGTACGGCCGCGGAAGTGGTTTCCCACCTGGGGATGGTCCGACGGGGCCTCTGGGGGCCGATACTAATGGGTACGGCCACGAGTTATCAAGTGTGGTTTTTGTGATATTGATGTTGATGTTTTGATGATTAATTGTGATATGTCCGGAGTATCACAATGCTTTACGCTCGGGGTCGAGATACATTATATATCGAGTCTTGGTGTTTGGCTAGAATGGCATAAGAATAACGTGTTATGTGTAATGTGTCCTTGTAAGTGAATTGCAGTGGATGATCGGGTCGTAGGCCCTGTGTTTTGTGATCGAAATGGTTGGGCCGTGGACCCCGTGTTTTGTTAACGAATTTGTATTTTGGAAAACGAACTTTGGAGCTGTGACCCTAAATGTCTTTCGAGAAATTAAGAACTTTTTAATTTCTAATGTTTTCAAAACTCCCGAGATTTGGAAATGTTTTCAAAGTGCTTACTTGCTTCGTTTCTACTTTCAAGACTTGTACTATTTTTAATTAAATATATCTCGGGAAGTCTTTCGTTGTATTCTCGGAATGTGTTGTGTATGGCTCGTTTTTGCACTTTATACTTGCACTAGCAAAACAGTGGAGTTTTGCTAACCCCCGAGTAATCGGGGGGTGGATATCTGTATTGTGTCCAGGTACATGTAGGTTTTCGGGAGCAAGACACAGGATCGGTACGAGGGATGATGAAAGACGAATGATACTAATCACACGAAGGCCAGTTTTGGGTTAAGTTAGTCGAAGTCTATTGTAATGTCTTTTCCGCTGTCTTATTGTTCGTTGTTGCAAGTATTTTACCCTTACGTGGGTATGAGTCTGGATGAGTTTATGTATTTTGATTTGTAAGTCAGTGACGAAAGACCAAATCGGTCTATTGGCTCGTTATTTTGATTCATCGGTATGTAATGTAATGTGTTGTTTTGATGTCTAGCCTGGTGGATCCTCACGGAGAGGGTCTGCGGCGTGTAATATTCCCGGTTTGATCTGGGGGTGTTACATTTATGGTATCGGAGCTTAGGTTGAGGAAACCTAGGCTATCGGGTCGAGTTATGTGTTGTTGAGTCTTGTATTGTCAGAAGTTGTCTGACTGAGTCGTGTCGCGACGCGTCGTTTGGAATGTCGGCCGTGATTAGTATCAGGGTGCAACCATCATCTTCATGCGACCTGTGGATGTAAGTCTCCCTTCTTTGTGTTTGTGCCTCGTCTGATGCGAGTTACAGGTATGATCATGAGTTAATTGACGGAATCCTCCTATGGATTTTGATTTCGTGATATGTTGTTATTTGACTCTCATATTTCGTTCATATGAGGAGTAGTGTTGCTGGATTGTGCATGTTGGACTGTAGTTATTATATCCGCTGCGTGAGTTCTTTTGTAATGGCTTTCGGTATTTTACCGACTGAGTTTTATTTCAAAAACCATTTCCCTTAACCGAGTTTTTGGCATTATGGCCTTCATCATTTTTGCGAAATTCTTATGACGGTATTTAGTATTTTGTAAATGAAATTTGTGAGTTTTTAAAATATTCCCGTCATCGGCCTTTTTGGTGTTTTTGTAAATGGTTTTTAGCCTAGTGGTTTCCGGCGCGGGACCCACGGCGCTATAATGTTCCGTGTAATTACCTGAAATTTTTGGACATTCTAGCCCATTGAATTATCTTTGAAAACCTTGAGTATCTTAAAAAAAAAAATTTCGAGACGTACTTTTAAAATGAATTATTTTCTCGTGGTACATCCAAGGTGCCACAATATGTTTTAAAATTCTTCTACCTCGAGGACCAAAATGTTTTGAGATATTTTCAATATTTTAGAAATATTTTACTTAGACTCGAGGGTCGAATATTCTGAAAGTTTTTCACTAAGAGAAAGTGTCCTCATTTTTATCAAACGCGAAATGGTTCTCCAAAGTCTCGATAACGATGTTTCACGCTTGTACTTTTTTGAAAGGTGATACTCAAGATCAACCGGTGTTTTTCTGAATTATTTTCAAAAGGAGGTTTTTGTTTTTAAAACCTATCCATTTCCGTTTGAGGGCTGGGTATGTATGTATGATGTTCGTGTTGTCGTTATGATGTTTGCTCCCGAGTATGATCGAATTGGTGGCATGAACGTCGAGGCGTTGCCACGCATTTGTTGTACTAGCCCTCTGTGAGAGGTGTGAACTGGTGTTTACTGTTTATCGCCTCGTGGTGATTTGCGTGTTGTCGCACGAGTGTGAGTTGTTAAAGCTTGGATTTTTGTGCGTTTATGCACATTGGTGATTGTTTCATGATGTTTATGATTGTGTGCTGGCTATCGTTCGGGCTGTTATAATCGTCGAACGATGCCGTTGTTGTTGTGATTTTTGTATGCATTGATATGTTATGTGTAACACCACCATGATTAATGGGGATATTACAGCGCCATAGATTCTTTTTAGAGAATCTACCAGGCTAAGACCAATAGAAAATACATTAAACGATAACAAAACTAGGACATTAATCCATTTAAAAGACACCAAATTCAACTCATTAAGTTGTACACCACAATACCAAATAACAAATCGTCCCATAGGATCATAAAACACAACCATTTCAACGGTAGTACAACATCACCATTAACCATCAAATCTAAGACGACATACAAAACAAACAGTACCCGCGCGAGTACAAAACCAAAACATGACTTTAACCATGACCGAACAACCACCAACTCAATTTAGCGCACGATATCACTGCTGCCCACCAAGCTCGTGTCCGCCCTGTGCTAGTTCTCCCACTGGACCTGTACCTGAATACACAAAAGTATATCCACCCCAGAAGGGGTCAGCAAGAAGCCGGTGCAAGTACAACGATTCTAGATTATGTACTATAAATGAATATACAATATAAATCACAGTGCCAATCCAAGTATTCCGGAATACAACGCCATACTCATCAACACAAGATAACCTCCCGAGTTGTACTGGCCCTGTACCCACACAGGATACACACCCCAGAGAGTCCTCGTCAGGCCCTCCCTGGCGTACAACCCAACTGAGTGATCCGCAGATACTCGAAGTCTAACGGATCCCAGGGGACCCTCGCTGGTTTTACTCGGCTCTCACACACTCAATAAACATATGGCACAAATCACAGTTTCACGAAAATCATATTTGTACATATTCAAACGAAGTACAATAAACGAAATCAAAGTACTTGCCTTGGTTGGAAACGACACGAGAATAATGAACGGAAATGTGAACAGTCCAACCCTTTCAACGATTTGATCCTAGTTCAACAAAACACCGAATCAAATACCATACTATGAATATGGAAAGATTCGCCCTAAGTTTTGCCCTTAGGGACCTATATTCAAACACTACGAAGACAACATGGCTCGAATCCATACTACGGAGGATAATCAAGGATTTAATCCGTGAATCTTGGGGAAAAATGAAGGATTATGATTACAACATCATAATCTAGTACAAATCCGAGATAAACTAGATTAAAATTGAAGATCTCAACAAAACTCCCAACACTACACCATATATGGGTTTCAGCAACACCTGAAAAACTGTGCTCAAAAGTCCAAAAAGTGTAGCTGAAGGTATAAAAACAAGCTATGGCTACACTTTGACCAAATTCGAAAGTGTTACAAAAACGGCCGCAACCATAGGGGTCTAAGGTAACACTTTTCGTTTTTTTGGTAACATGTTAAAAAAGTGTAGCAATAGACCCCTATGCCAACACTTTTATTATCTGTGGCTACACTAGATTTTGTGTTGCTGTAGACTTAAGGCCACACTTTTATATATTTAGTGACATAAAGATTTGTGTAGCCGTAGACCTATGCCAACACTCATGAGGTCTAATGTAACATTAAATTGTAAAACACTGTGACATCTTTACCAACAATTTTAACACTATGACTACACTTATATATGAACAATTCTAACTTTTGCCAACACACTTCTACTCTTTGCCAACACAATTTTCATATTTTGCCAACAGAAAGAATTATAAATTATAATCTATGGCAACATTTTTGCAGGTTTTTACCAAAATTTTTCATACTAAAAAGCAAAATATTTTATTAGAAAATAAATATTACCATAAAACAGTCAATACCATTAAAACAATGTCAACCATAGCAACATCCAAAATACATGACTGCAAATATTCAATCCATAATAGCTAAGAACAAGTTACGATCGCAATCCACAAATATAACAAAACTACTTGAGTCACTTAGCTAGCATAATATAAAATGATGAAATCAGTCAAGGAGTGACATTGTCACCGCCATAGGACTCCTCGACTGATTTTTGAGAGTCATCAATCTTTAAGTTCAAATCAGGATTTTTCTCGACCAACATTTTCATCATTTCTCGAACTTTTTGGTCAAGTTTTTCATCCATCTCTTGTTGAAGTTGGGCCCTGATCTTATCAGTTAGGTCCGCCACGTACTGATCAGCAACTTGAACGGATGGTGATGCTGAAGACTTCGATTTTGGTTCCTTTTTATGAATAAGTCTCCCAATTAGATAAGATGGTCGGTGTTCTTTGCCATCATGAATCAATTTATTAGCAGCCTCAACACCTTCCGTTTCAAGAGCTTTCTTAACATCAGCCTGTAAATAAAACTATCAAGTATTTCCCTCAAATAATTAACAGAAACATAAAATACAAACAATAACAATAATGGAAAATTATCTTAATTCCTGTTTCATAAGTAGTTATAATATACAGCAGCTAATTTTACCCAATCTTCAAGAAAAAAAAAGAAAAAAAGCATGCATAACCAGAAAAACAACAGATTGATGAAAAATCCATAATATCACACTTCCAGTTATACATAATATCAAAACAGAAATATTTTAGAACAAGAAATTTATTGTCTTCACAATTAAATCACTATACAAAAAAAATTGTCTTCACAATTGAAGAGCCTGAATACAGAACATATAAGAAACATTGTAACGGAAAACAAGTGTACTGATAGATATATTAGAACAAATAAAATGATTGAATGCAAAGAAAAATATCAGAGTCAAGACCCAATTATAATATCATATTACTCAAGTGTTGCCACTGAATGCCCGAATATTATTGGTTCCCAGCTCTCTGAGTTTAAATGCACTCAACACTTCCAGTTAAATGGCAGCAATGGCAGTAATGGCAGTTAAAAGATTGATGAAAATCAGCACTTCCAGCTATACCCAATCTTCAAGAAAAAAAAAAGAAAAAAAAGAAGAACATAGTTATAAGCACCTATCATTTAGTAGATATGTAAATACTTACAATTTTTTCATCAACGATTTTAAGCACCTCCTTGGGTAACTTGTACTTCCCATTCTCTTTTCGTTTGCGAGTCGCTAAATATATATCAGCATCAGAGATTACAACCGGCTCTTCCTCACGATCACCATCACCATCGACATCGACATGCATTTCTTATCTGCAATTTAACCATAAATACCGACATGGTTAATCAGAGAGGACTATTCATACATCTCATCGCTGATTTAAGCAACACCATTTTATAATCTAGCTTCATATCTAGGTAGATAATCAAATATATAACCACCAGAATATGATTTAAGCAACAACATTTTATTATCTGCAATTTAACCATAAATACCGACATGAAAGCTTACATCTGTAGTGCACTTTTTACAACTAAAATTACCGGCATGTGACTGCAACTGTTGTGATTTAGAGTGTGGCTGTGGAATCTCCTTTTGAAGTTCTAGTTTTTCACGTTCTCTGAACTCCAAGTATGCAGTCATTGAACCAGGACCGTCTCTCAGCTGTTTTAGCTTCTCTTTAACAGAAACCACTGGTGCATTATTGACCTACACAAGACAAATATATTAGCAATATTAATTACATACAACACACTTGTATAGTTAGTATAGTAGTGTGAATGTTGGTCTCAGAACAAGTATAGGTTTAGAAGCCGAGTTGAATAAACTTTTAAGTAGAAATAATCCCTCCATAAATAAAATACCAAGGAATTTTTCAACTAAAAGTATTATTGTCCTTTGTTCAAAAAAATATCTTTTCGGTGTTGGTAAAGATTGATATATATATATATATATATGATCTTAGCTAGAAATCAGTACCCATGTGATAGTACCAGGTTATTTTAGTACCAGGTTCGGGATTCGCTTATATAAAAGCTTAGATGCTTATTGAAATGTGTTAAACCATATAGATAATCCCTAGCTCTCTACCGCTTATCTACTTATTTTTCAAATAATAAACATTTATAAGGTAAGAAGGTCGATACTTGCTTATTTTGGAAGGAGATGCACACTTCAAAATAAACAATTACAAACACTCCTCAACTTACAAGTGCTTATTAATTTTAATATATACAGATAAGAAGTTTCATCCAAACAAACTGCATTTTCAATCCTAAAGGGTGCTTGGAATTCCTAATCCTACCTATAAAACCTGAATAGGCACTCTATTCCATAATTGTAATTACCAGCGGCATCTTCTAAAGCCAACTTCTTGAAGTCATTGTATATGGAAGGTAAAAAAATATCCCTTAAAAAATAACACCAAAATCTGTACAATGTATTCATCTCCTGCAAGTAAAAGAGGTCCATGCCACAGACATCAACGCGTGTGCACAAATGCACATGTTGAAGATAAGACAGTTTAGAATGTAATTTTCAACAATAACTATGAAGAATACCTCACTGCGACCAATGCCCATTTTCCTCCGTTCACTAAGGCGGCGCTTTTCATACTTCACTACAATCTGACTAAGTACAACAACTCTCAGTCTCTTTCATCCGGCCACCAATACTCTTTAGTTCAGGTGCAGACAAAGACTGGGATGATTAAGCCTATGTTTTTTAAGGTTAAAATGACAGAAAATAAACTATTCAAAAATCTTTACTTAGTAAGATTTGATAAATCAAGGTTTAGTTTTTTTTTTTTGTATAAAAGACATGAAGCTATAAGCTGTTGCAATGCCAATAAGGCATGGACCACCACGATCTTTTTATTAGAAGTCTATTAATAATTATTTAAAGAAAATAGGCAGAAATTTTAAAAATGGCCAAAAATATATGGGCAAATACATTGGGTGTGAAATAACATGAACTCAAACATATAACTAATCATTTTATATATATAAATATATAAAAAATTAAATAGTTAAAAAAAATCAAAATCAATGAGAAAGTTTGATGAACCTACATCTAAGTTGTCTTGTGAAGCTTTTCAATAGAAAGGTAGGTCTTACTCGAGCTTATAGAGCCATTTCTTCTGCAAAATGGAGTTTCTATTTGCAAACTACAGTATAAGGAAAAATGAAATAGCAATTTTGTGGAAGTCCAGAAATCCCACTTTGTTTTACACCTAAATGTTAATAACTGATAAAAATATCTCTCCCATGTCAAGAGATATCAACTAAATCAAAAGGGGATTCCACTTTAACATTTGTCGTTTACAAGGAAAAACTAAGAAAGCTGCACAACCACATACACAAACACAGTGGGCAAGCAAGCTGGGGTTTCAATATAGATAGTTTAACTTGATGTGCAGACATTACTCACCCTGCGATTCATCAAAGCTTGGGGAACATATCCTTGCACAATTCTCTGGGCAAGCCTGCCATTCAAAGTAACATTATAAGTCGGAAAATGAAATAATTGAATCAAGAAGAGAATTGTGCAGTACTTTTTGTGTTAACAAGAGCCCTATCAGCCAATTTCATTATGTTATACTGATATGATTCCTTGAGAGGATTAGTAAGTGAAAAATATTGCCAATTCATGATTGTCAGCTCACATCAATTTGATAAAATACAGAGAAGACCGAGAAGCCTACCCTTCAGAAATTACAGTTTTCCCAACACCAGGCTCACCAATTAGAACAGGATTATTCTTGGTTCTCCTTGAAAGAATTTGTATGCATCTGCGTATTTCGTCATCTCTTCCTATAACAGGGTCCAGCTTTTTCGGGAAGCACCAGGGTGGGAGTGGGGGTTGGGTGGCAGAGGGGACGTAAGAGAGATATATAATTCACAGAATATAAGATACAAATGACGTAAGTTATAACCTTGGTCAATAACTGTTTGGCGTCCCCTTATGGCCTGAACAACATCTTTTAGTGTTTCCAAGGAAAGTTGAAAATCTTTAAATAATTGCTTCCCGAATCGGACATCATTTGCAAAACCAATAACTAAATGCTCAACTGAGACAAATGAATCACCAAATTATTTCTTGTAACCCCTGGCTCGCTGTATAAGCCCTTCCAATTCTAGTCCTAACATTGATCCAGCCGACTCACCAAGAACCTGGTATTTTTAGCAAAGAATAGAGTCGTAGGTCATCCAGTCAGTTAGTATCTAATCCAAAAAAATTGAAAATTTTGACCTGTGATCTCAATCTAGGAAAGCAACATAATGTCAGCTTAGAACATTAACATAATGTTAAGTTTAGTGTCCGTAAATTGCATATGAACAAATTTGGGTGGCGTACCATGGACTTCCTGCCAAAAATATAACATATATTAAAGATTGAAACAAATTTAGGCGACTGAGAGAGTACTAAGTTGCATGTTATTTTTCTCAAAAGTATTGATATATTGATATACAGGATAATGACTCAAGTTTTCCATATCTCCAATCAACAACACAATAACAGAGTTAAAAGAGTAAAATAAGGTTATTTAGCAAAAAAAGTAAAATAAGGTTTTTAGCCAGTAAGTTGATCAGTCCGAGTACGTACCTGTAGTCCATAAAAATGAGAATTGTGAACTGATCCATACCATATGTACCCGTCTCTATACTTGTATCGCTTACTCTAAGCAATTCGATTACCCGTTTCTTGGTTCGGACACAGTCGTTTTTTCCAGTTTTTGGTTTTCAAAATTTTCATTACTAGTAGGAGCTTGATCTTGACGGATACGTTCTTTGCACTGTACCTGGTGGTTGGTGGAAAAATTTCATAATTAGTCCCATACTTGAAGGATTTTTTTAAATGAAATAGTATGTTATAAAGTCATAGGCGAACAGTGAAATACTATATTCTTATGAAAGTTGTGTTATATAGCTTATCGTATATGAATGACTAATTTAATTATGTAATTATGACTGTGAAATGTACATATAAACGAAATATTTTCTTTCTACTCTATTCTATAAGCAGTTTTATAACACTTTGTCCTCAATCTAGGAAAGCAATCTAATATCAGCAACATAATGTCAGCTTGATAAATGAGATTCTATAACCAGGAGATGCAAACAACAGCAAACTACTATATCCTCCCCTTGGATTGCCGATCAACTCTTATTTTATTAAACAAATGCATACACTTCTGCGCCATCACGTAAAAGAAGATAAAGAAATGGCAACAGTTCATATAGTTGTATTGGTTGCATAGATCACATATGCTAAAGAACACCTGCAATTTCCCATCCCAAATGAAGTATATAAATAGATCACATATGCTAAAGAACACATATGCTCTCATAGCTGGTGCAAATGAACCTGAAATTTTCTTCCAGTCGCGACTCCAGCCCTCAGCCGATCGCCGCTCGTCTCCGTCGCCGTCAAACCCCCGCTCGAAGCCCGACTCCTTTACCTTTCTGTCGGAAGTCCGAATCTGAAACTAGTGGAAGCCCGACCCGGATGATTCACGGCGAGAGTACAATCGCTGCTCTGAGCGATGACACCATCGACGTTGTTGCTCCGTCCCTCGATCCATCGACACCAGAGAAGGTTTCCACAAAGAGAAGAGGAAAGGGGATTCCCTGGAGAGACAGTCAGACGATAGAGATTGAGATGAGGAACCGACTTCTCATCGGTATAGGGATTTTATATCCATCACTTTACTTAGATTTTAATTTTTGTCCCTAAAAGTTTCTAATTTTTTCAGCTTCACCCATATTAAATTTTACCTTTTTCTAAATTTGATCCCATAAGTTTAGTCTTTAAATTAAATCAAGTCGTCGTCATTTTTATTTTCATTAAAATTATATTCTCCAATAAAATTAAATAATAACGTATATATTTATATTCTAATTGTAGGATACGAGAATCAAGATCACGATTAGGACGATTCATAAGCATTCCAACATCATCATTTATGTTATCTCAATTTTAGGTGGGAATTATTACTTGTCGATTTTAATTGCTTTATTTGGAATGTGTAGGTGAAGAGAACGGGTTGCAGGGCACCCCGACATATGATAAATATATTTAATGTTATGTATTTCTTTTGAATTCCGCTCAAGTTAATATGAAACAATTAACCTTATTTTTGACAATTATTTTTCGCTGCTGGATTTTACAGTTGTATTGGAGATTTGAAATCATTTTAAATTCCGCAAATATTTTAGAAAATGTATGTTTCGTAACGACTTGAAATTTCTACAAGTTTTCCTTATTATAAAAAAAATATTCATAAAATACCTGAGAAAAATCGAGTCGTTACAATTGAAAATAATTTATTTGGACCGTCTAAAATATTTTAGCAAGCCCGCCTAGTTGTTTTAGTGTTTACTTACACTTTTTTTAAATAGCAACGGCTACACCAAATTTTGTGTTAGCGTAGATATTCAATTTGGTCTATGGCAACACTAATTTATATCAATAATAACGTTAGAAAAATGTGTAGCCTTAAATCAAATTTGACCAATTTTAAGGCATCTAAGGCTACACTTTTGCTTGTAACATCAAAAAAAATGTTGTTGAAAGCCATATATGGTGTAGTGCAAAATATGAAGAACTAGGGTTCCAGCGGATTATACCTTGATTTGGACGGTGAAAGTTGATGAGATGTTGATAACTTGGTGTTAGGAACTCAAAGTTATTGTTGGATGAAGAAATCCGACCAAAATCTGCACTTACTACGCCCAAGACTGCTCAGCCGCCGGGGAAGGAGAAGAAGGGAATGAAAATGACGATTAGAACGTGCTCAGCGTATATATATATACTGGTGGGAAACTAGCGCGTGCTAAGACTAAAAGTTAGCGTGCGCTAACGGGCTAGACAGGCAGTACAGAACCTACTGTCTGACTTCGGTAGCGCGCGCTACCCAGAAATATTAGCGTGCATTATCGAGCATGACTAGCGCGCGCTAAGCCCGAAACATAGCGTGCGCTACCTGCTATCGCCCGCAGTCCAGAACAATCTGTCCTCACTGCCCTGCCGACTCAGCGTGCGCTAACCTAATAATAGCGTGTGCTAGAACGATGAAATAGCGTACGCTAATCTGACTATAGCGTGCGCTAACGCCCCACTCCAGAATCCAGAAAACTCTGCAGGCCTTGCTGCCCAGTAGGCCTAGCGTACGCTACACACAAGGATAACGTACGCTACTTATCCGTTGATAGCGTGCGCTAGAAATACAGTCTAGCGCGCGCTACTGTTGCTTCTAGCACAAAATTCACGAAAACCGGCCAAAACGAACAAAATCCGCAAATCACTAAATTCCGTGATTAACAACCATGAATACATCAAATATAGTCCTCAAGTCCTACAAGTTCGACTAGTCACAATACAGCAAGATAAATCCAAAACGACGCGCAA